>OX608074.1:67637526-69102526 GCA_951509635.1 Eupeodes luniger
CCATAGAGGAAATATATTATCTAGAGTCCCGACTGGTACCCGTCCTACCTGAAACACCCTCAAATTTTATTCGAGGTGAACTCTCTCAAATTCGAGGTGAACTCTCTCAAATTCACTATCGGTGAATACATGTGAGTGGGGAAAAAAAAACAAAATGAAGGATTGGGCTAAAATAGAAACTTATGGAATTTTTGTGACCTGTCAAAAATGACAATCAATTTTGCAAAACAAAACAATGGATTTCGGATTTGAAGAGTAAGTTTTTGTTAATTGTTTTGATATTTAATATAATTTGATATTTTTCAGACCAAAATTCCTCATAATGAAGAAAGTATATACAAGTTCACTTCATTAAATAAACAACAAGTCAAATTGCAGTGAAGGAGGTGCAACAATAATCGATTCATTTTATAGTCTGTGTTTTCATTTTAGATGCTGCCAATAACATACCATAATGCAGGAAGCAATTTCCCTAAAGAAATCTGGAAGACAAAGCAAACAAGGCGCTGCTTTGCAGGCAGGTTTTTATATATTATATTTCTCTGCCCATTGTGTTTGTATGTATGTATATCTCAACGGCATAGCTCCCGCAGGCGTTGACGGTGGAAGTGTCACCATCTCTACCAATAGTCAAACGCATTCAATGCAACAAAACCAGCAGCAACAACACCACCAAGTCAATGATGCAAGTGGAAGTTTTGCCGTGCAATAGTCGACCGCTAACGCCCTTCTCCCAGCAGCTGAGTGTTGGTGCTGGAACGACATAATAGCAGCAACTGCCAACTCGGCCTATTCATCAGCTGCCAAGAAATGAAATGCAAGCGGCTCAAAAAAAACGACGCAACAGCACGCGGAGAACAATTGTGTAAGTACGAATCGAATCATTCCTATCGTAGTCAACTCGCTTAATCTTCATCTTCTGCAAGAGAAGCAAGAAAAACAAGAATACAATCGCAGGAAGACACCAAAAAATGTCCAACCTTGACTGTAAATTAAGTGAATTCAAATATTAATTCTAAAACTAATCCATTCATTTTGCTTCTAAGGATCGCACTGGCTTAACGGTGGCAATCATTCGGAGGCAAATGGGCTGGCCCGACAAGAATCCCCCAGAGGCCAAACAGATTTAGATCAGCAGCATCGACAGCTACTGGCGATGTCGGCGAGTTTAATCCATCGATTTTCACACAGAAAATCAACATCAAAAACAGTAAGTCATCTTCCATTTGAGATTTCCTTATATAATGAAAATTAATTTCTTTATAGTCACAACAATTAAGTGTGAACAACCTCTATCCGCAGCGGAAGTGTTTGTGGGTCAAGCGATCTCTGCGTTGTCGACAATGCGAACACAATGCCATCAAGCCGGAGTACTATTCAGGGTCGATCAAGTATCGCATTCAATTGTTCGCTAGCTATCATGTGCCCGACGTTCTGCTTGTGCGTTGTGAAAAGCCACTGAAGCCTGGCACGTCCACTCAATCGATCTTCAGGATAACTAACCCAACTATGCACGATATGACCACAACCATTATGGAGCTGCCAACCAAGGAAGAGGAACGACTTAATAAGCCAAAATTTTTCAATCTATGTTATATTATAAAGTTGTAATTTTTTTTTCAAAATTGTATGTAATTTAGTATAATTTTGTTTTAGATTTAACGCTATTAATGTATTTTCACTTAAAAAACAAAAACTGGGATTTTAAAATGTAACCTCTTAGTTTTTGAGTAAATAAAAAAATATTAAATGTATGTATGTACTTTTTCCAAGAAAAACACTTCTTTTTGGTTTTCCCAAATTTGATGTGCTCAGGTCAATAATTGTAGTGGATTATAACTTTTTTAATTTTTTATTTCGTTTTTAGCAAATAATAATAAAAAACAAATAAGCTGTGTGTTTTATTTTTCATTGAGACATACATATGTTCAATTTAACAAAATTAATAACTTAGTATTTGTAATCATATTCTTCTTATGTTTTGGTTCATCACGTTCGTATGTATTCCTTTGTGATGTCATGTGGTCAACAGCATTAGTCAGAAATTCGTTCTTTTAATTTTGCCTCAGAGTGCGAAGTTTAAATTCCGTTGAGTCTGATAACACTGGCAATGGTGAGCCATCTTCGTTGGTTTGGATTGCTCCATTTCCTGGAAGTCACCCTGTTCATGTTGCTGATCGGCGGCCGTGAGCAGCTGCGTTTGCAGGACGCCCGATTGCATTGTTGCGACTTGATGGTGTTGCTCTTCGTGGATTTCCGTTCCTTCTACCTGTCCAAGCTGCAGAAGCTGTATGGACGAGGAAGAAGAAGAAACAATCTCTCACCTGCCCTGCTCTTTCACTAAGACGCAAACTTCATCTGGGAGAATACTCTTTTGATGATCGCTTTATAAAAAGCTCAAAATGGTTCGACTAGTGGGAGGTATTTCTCTAGATTCATGTGGTATCACAATGTGCCTTTTCTTCTGGCCTAAGTGTGTGGTTTTTGTATCCGCAGCCACTTTAACCTAACCTAACCTGTCCAAGTATTTTACCTTAAAAAAAGAAAAACATTGAAGAAATATTTTTGGACATTTTTTTTAAACCCTTACCAGTGATAGGGCACAAGGCTTGCTGCTGGTGTTCCTCATGGTTAAATGACGAAACATCCATCACCGCCGTCTTCACCTGAGACTGCTTCTGTTTTGGCGTCCCGACATGTCGCATGGGTGGCGCAATTTGTTGGACTTATCTGAACCTGTGATTGGTGCCGGGCAAGGACTTGTTGTTGTTTTGAAGTAGTTTCTTTCGACATAACTTTCTTTGTCACTTTCAAGTCACCAGATTTCGAGAGTTGCAGAATCTTTTGCTCTGGAGTTTGAGTTCGTGCAACTGCTGATTGTTGTTGTTGTTGCTGTTGCTGGTGTTGTTGTATGTTTCCATCAGGTGCTACCTTGCCTCGAGGAATAATCATTTTTCCAGACGTTGGCGATGTCTGTTGAATGCCTGGCGATTGGGATTTTCTTTGAGCAATGGTCGCCGTTCGTGGTTGACTTTGGAGGACACGAGTATTTGTCTGCACTGTTTTGGGGGTTCCCGCTTGAATTCTGGTCTGTTGCTGTTGATGATACGTTGCCGATGGGGCCGTACGTGCAATTGTGGTTTGACTATTGATAAGTCGTGGACTCGAGCTTCTAGCCATGTTCGATTGGCTGCGTTTATTCTCGTTGGCGTTTGAAGTCAAGGATGCAGCAACTTCGCTACCCATTTTGTTTCTCCCTTTGAAACAACGCTAAAGTGAGCTTCAGTTTTTGGTGAAGCCTTAAGAAAGAAAAAATATACTTTAAGTTTGATGAAACCATCAAAAAATTAAAGTTTAAAGTTACTTACATTCGTTGATGTTGTCCCATTGAAGCCAGCCTTTTTGACAACTCCAGAAGTGTTGGTGTCTTGAGTGATGATCACATCAGCTGAAAACGGTTCCGTTGCGCTTGTGTTCTTCATGCTTCCATTGACTTTGATTATTTTCGACTGCAAGGAAATCAATTAGAACAAAAACCCTTGAAATAAAATGCTCTAAGAACTAACCTCAACAGCACGCTCATTTTTCGTCTCAACCCTCACCGAGACAGTGTCGCCGTTTTTCATTCTTTTCACCGTGTGCGACGGAATGAGTCCTCCTCCAAGTCTTCGTCACCAATCATCGCCGAGTCATCGAAATCACTATCGTCCAGGTTCCTCTTCAAAGCAGGAATGCTTCCAGGTCCGAAATTACTTGTTTGTAAGACGGGATGTGCCGCTTGCATGGGCAGTGGGGTGTTTGTCTGTACATTTGCTACACCACTTGCTGGGGCATTATTTTCGACTGGTTCATCCGCACACCACTGTTTGACTTGATCGATAGCCTTGTTTTTGGACGTTCTCGACAACCGACTTGAATCACTTCCGGGCGATGATAAATTCATTTTGGTCGTCTCTTTTATTTTATTTGGATCCTTTATGACATCTTTCTTCAAGTCCACCACTTTGATGGCGGCAGCGAGGCTGGCTGCCTGTTGCTTCGCTTGTTGTGCGGCTCTTTGCTCTTTCTGACGGGCAAGTTGTTTTTGGAAGGTTTCATAAATTTGTGGAACATTTTCTAAGTGAACCTGCGGTTCCCAAGTATTGTGCTCATGCGAACACGATTCCCACTTGACCAAGTACTCGTGCATTTTTCTCCGGGGATTAAAACGTATTGCGACAATTTTCTCAACGATTTCATCTTCTGTTTCTCCATTTGCATTGGGAATGGTTCGCTTGGCACGACGACTACTATTGGGGAGGTAAAAATATATTTAATGCTTAAATCAAATGGATGACTAAGTTATACTTACATTAAAGGTGCACGTTGTATGGGTGTACTGGTGACCAATTTACTCGGGATCTGCTGAACTGGCAGGGGTGGTTTTTTCACAACCGCATTCTGAATCGGCGAGAGATCATTGGCTTCTTCTTCGTGTTGTTTTGTTGCTATTATCGGGACCTTGGTGTTGGTTAGAATTTGTTTGGCTTGTGAAATTTGTGGTTCTAGGAAATTAAAAAGACAAAATAACATCAACTTGCTTTGTATTTCAAAAGATTTCTTTTATGAACAAACTTTTAGCTTCCGTAGATGGATTCGAAGCATTATCAACGACGGTTTTTGTAATTTTAACTGGCATCTCTTGAAGCCCCCCATGACCCATCTTAGCAAAGGATTGTATCGTTTTTCCAGCTACAATCCATGTCTCACGAGTACTTTCTTCCATTTTAACCCATGTTTGATAAAGTGCCCATGAATTTTGTTGATTATTACTGCCGCTGTTCAGATTACTGTTGAAGCTACTATTGTTGCTGCTGTTGTTGTTATCTTTGTTATTTATTTGGGTGGCTTACCCAAACAAAAAATACTTCAATTGATGGTTCATCATAATCAATTATCCAGAATAAATACGTCTGCGTTGCTGGCTTCCTTCTCGGGAGATTCCACTTTTCCTGTTGCAACATTCTCCTTGGTTTCTTCTTTATCTGAGGATTAAATTAGGTGCAAATTCATTATATATTTTTATTTCAATAAATTAATATTTTGTATTTAAATTGTCTTACCTTCATTTGCATTACTGGGAATTAATTTTGTTTTGTTTACATTTTCGTAGAACTGTCAAAATACTCACCTCGCTGTTAATCTGTCAAAACTGGGTTAAACTCAAATTAGGCCACGTTCGCATTGCAGTTCTATGGTGCGCTTATACTTTCTGCATGATTTTTTTTGTTTTTAGCGAAACTTTTCATAAAAAACACAGAATTTGCATGCCAAAAGCAGGCAAATTTTATTTTTAGCACAGTTTTCACTGAAAAAAAGTTGCATAATTCATTTTTCTTAAAATATTGCAACAATTTTTCAATTTTTGAATTCAACGGATCTCTTTTTTGAACGGCTGAGTTCACCTCACATTGTTTTCCCCCTAACTGTGCATACTGAGCCCAAAAGCCCATAACAACTACATAGAATCTGGATTTTCCCATAAGAAATGCACGGGACAACTAACCCATGCTTATGCTAATGGGCAAAATTTGCTCAATTTAGTTTGTAGGTCAAAAGAGAGCGAACCCATTAAGTCGGGACTCTAGATAATATATTTCCTCTATGACCGCCACAGCCATCACCACCACCGTCACCATCGTCATCAACAGAAACTTCCCATTGCAACAATGCATTACTCTTAACTAATGCTTCTGCTTCTCATTCTGATTCATACAATTTCCTTGGTTATTATCAAAACATTGGTGGAATGCGTACAAAAATGCAACAATTGCTTCTATCGTCATCATCTGAGCAGTTTGATTTCTTTGCGTTTACTGAGACATGGCTAACCAAGAATCACAACAATGCAGAGATGTTTAATAGTCATCAATACTCTGTGTTTCGTAAAGACAGATGTTCTGTATCCACTGGACTAGAAAGAGGAGGAGGGGTGCTGCTTGCTGTGCGCTCCTTATATGCCTGTACCGAATTATCATTGCCAACATCAAATAATTCATCTTTTGACATTGATCAAATTATTATCAAGGTATCGTTAAATTGTAAAAAAGATATTTTTCTAATAGTGAGTTATATTCCGCCAAAGAGTCATATAGATTTGTACAAAGAACATATAAATAACTGTATATATTATATTTCTAAGCTTAATAGTAAACAGCATGTCATCTTAGTAGGTGAGTTTAACTTGCCGAATTTAAATTGGGTATTTGATTCTGATGAAGGTCTTCTTGTTCCTTTTAATGTAAATAATGAGTGTGATTCTTTATTTATTGATTCGCTTTTAACTGTTAATTTGGTTCAAATGAACAATTGTAAAAATAGTTTAAATAGAACACTTGATTTATTGTTTGCAGATAAAGACTTAAATTTGTTCGTAAATAATTCTATTTTTCCAATATTTCCAAACACTTTACATCACATTGCTTTGATTTTTGAATTTAAAATACTGAACTTTTTCAAACCTAAAATGCTTTTTAATTATAGATATAATTTCTCCAAAGCTAATTTTAACAACATTGCGAGTTATATTAATAATAATGTAGTACTGCCTTCAACTTTTATTCAATCTTGGGAATTATCAAGTTTTTACAACAATTTTCTTAGTTCTCTTAAGACGGCCATCGATCTATTTGTTCCTAAAACTAAATTGAAAAATGCTTCTAAGCCTGCTTGGTATAACATTCGATTAATTAATTTAAATAATAAAAAGAATAAAGCTTACAAATGTTTAAGAAAGTGTTATTCTGATGCCAATTTGCGCAGCATTTATAATGAATGTGAAAGGAATTTCAATGTTCTAAATAAATTTTTATATAAAAACTATATCTACTCTATGGAATCCAAGTTAAGAGTTAATAGTAAATGTTTTTGGAGTTTCATTAAAAATAAAAAGAAATCAAATGGATTCCCTAAAAGTATGCAATATTTAGGTTCGACTTTAACAAGTCTACCATCTATCTGCGATGCCTTTGCTAAGTTTTTTAAGTCAAATTATATTGATTCTAATAATGTCACTAACGCCTCTTTTTGCCAGTCCCTAAATAGTCTAAACATAGGAAATTTAAGTGTTACCTTATCAGAAGTGGAATTGGCTCTATCTGGTCTAACTGAAGACAAAAATTCTGGTCCGGATGAAATTCCACCTATTGTTTTAAAAAAATGTTCCGTCGCTCTGTCTAGAGTTTTGTATTTTGTGTTTAATAGTTCGTTAACATTTGGTGTATTTTTGCCAGAATGGAAAACGTCCTTTGTTACTCCTATTCACAAATGTGGTCCAAAACAGGAAATAACAAACTACCGACCTATTAGTAAATTGTCCTCGATACCAAAAGTATTTGAAAAAATTGTTTGCGATAAATTGAATTTTTTATTAAAAGAAATCATATCCCCGTACCAACACGGTTTTGTACCCGGTAGATCAACTTCCACTAACCTAACCATTTTCACGAATTGTATTCTCAATTCATTAGAAAAGGGTTACCAAGTGGACGTTATCTACACCGATTTTGCAAAAGCGTTTGATAGGGTGCATCATAAAATTTTATTAAAAAAATTAGAGAACATAGGTTTCCATTCCAACATGCTAAAATGGCTGACAGCTTATCTTACAGGGCGCAGTCAACTTGTTTCAATTGATTCCATTACCTCTCATCCCTTTTCTGTAACTTCTGGCGTTCCGCAAGGGAGTCATTTAGGTCCGATGCTGTTCCTTATTTTTATTAATGACCTACCTGATGTCCTTACAAACTCAATGCGTCTTATGTTTGCGGATGATTTAAAATTTTTTAGACGCGTAAAAAACTTAACAGACTGTACACTTCTCCAAAATGATGTAAACAATCTTATCAACTGGTGCAATATAAACCAATTAGCTCTAAACATATCCAAATGTCAATGTTTTTCGTTTACCCGTCGTTTGTTACCTATCGTTTACGACTACAATATGCAAAGTCATGTCCTTGATAGAGTTTCTATTAAAAAAGACCTTGGAGTCATTTTTGATTACAAGCTAAACTTTGTACAACATACAGAATTCATGGTGAACAAAGCCAACTCTATGTTGGGTTTTATTTTTCGTAATTCGTTTGGTCTTAGGGACCCCTACACACTTAAAGCTCTTTATGTGGCTTATGTTAGATCAATCCTTGAATATTGCTGCGTAGTGTGGAATCCTCATTACAATGTTCATATTACAAGAATAGAAAATGTCCAAAAAAAATTTACAAGATTTGTAGTACAAAAACTAGGCTGGAATATTGAATTGCCTTCGTATAACGTTAGATGTCAGCTTATTGGTATGCAGACATTAGAAAACCGCCGTAAGATGTTTGCCATAAATTTTGTCAGAGATATTTTATCATATCATATTGATTGTCCTTATTTATTATCGCTTATTGATCTTTACGCTCCTTCTAGAGAACTAAGAATTCGAACATTATTCCGGGAAAACGTTCATAGAGTAAATTATGCGTTTAATGAACCCATAACTCGCAGTGTTAGGGAGATTAATAATGTATCACATAATATAGATTTCAATTTTCATTTGAGTCGAAATTCATTCAAAAATATGTTAAACTTGTACTTTTTAACAAATTGAATAATGTAATTAAATAATTGTAATTTTTTTTTGTATATAGCTTTAATTTTATATTGATTCAATGAATATTTTAAAAATTTCATTAGTCTATTTGAGATTGTAAACTCTAATTGATATTAAATAAATAAATAAATAAATAAATAAAAAATATAATAAACTAAACTTGCATTTGTAAGGTTTTAGTGGTTTAACCCTGCAGTCGTCGCGCGGATTACTATTGTAATCCACCAATGCAAAATTGATAATTCCCTGAAAACTAGTGGTGGTTATTTTTTGTCTCTTTTAGTACTTACAGTTAAATAGTTTACGCGTGCGCTCGGTGAATTACGAGTCCCGGTCGTGTGGGGTTGTGTCACGAGAGCGTTGTGAAGTTAAGTGGAGTACTATTGTAATCCGCGCGACGACTAATGTTAGTATTTTTTTCATACTGTTTTTTCTTTGTTTTTTCATACTTTCGAGTTATTACATAATGTCATAGTTCATTTATGTATTTTATGAAGAAAGGTACTTGAGTATTAATTTAGATGACATAAATTTACATTCTGTGTGTATATTTTGAATTTGAAACTAAAATTCCTTTTTTTCTACAAGAAATCTGAAATTTTTATTTTTTTGCTATTTATTTTTTGGTTTGTATTATGAAGTAATAATTTATGTTTTTTATATTTTTAAGTAATATGTAATTGCATTTTGCATCAAAATAAATTTGAAAAAATTAAAGCATACTGGTTTTATTTTCATTTTAAAGTGGATTACATATGTAATCCGCGCGACTACTGGTGTGACTTTTTGGTGCGCGACGACTGTAGGGTTAAGAAGGCAGTGTGCCACAGTATTCATTAAGTAATCGTAGCCTAGTGGAGGTGGTCGTTCTTTGACTTCCAGTGTGTGAAGAAGTGCTATTATTTATTTTTATTTCAAAGTTTAATAAGTGCAATTGTTTCAGTAAAAGTAAAGTTGGCAAGTGGCCACTCATTTATATAAGTGATCGGTAGCCTAGTGGAGGTGGCGTCGGAACATGGTGGCTTCAATCGGCACTTGATAGTGGGTAGTCGGGATGGGGTTTTAAGCCTTGGCCGGCTTACATACTTGTTTTATAGTTTTAGGGTTTAGTTTTAAGTAGAATAGGCATGGTGGCACAAAAAAAAATACAAAAAAAAAATATACACAACAAATACAAAACAAAAACAAAAACAAAAAAAAAATACGAAAAAAAAAATTCAAAAAAAAGACAACAAAATATGAAAAACAAAAAACGTTAGATAGTTTGATTTGCTGCTGTGGTTGTTCTTGTTTTACGTAGTTGATAGGTAGAATAGGTAGATTTAAATAGCTTTAAGTTTTATATTAAGGACCTTATTTTAAGTAGTTTTTAAGTAAAAATAAAAAAAAGGATATTGATATTGGTTTTTTTTTTTGAAATTTTCTAATGAATAAAGAAATAAATAAAATGGATTTGAAGTTAAATAGATCTTAGGGCCGAAAGGCATTAGCATTAAGTATTATTGTTTAACTTAGAGTGTCCGTATGGGACCAGTAAGTTAGTTGTAAGTTATGGTTAATTAGGCTAGTTTTATGAATTTTTGTCTAGCTTTAAGATAGGCTTAAGAATGAATTTAAAAAAAAAAAAAAAAAAGTGGCGTCGGAACACAGCTCCAAGGGTTCGAGTCCCAGGCGGAGTGCACAAGAAATATTCAAGCTTTTTTTCACAATCGAGAAATTGTTGAATTTATTGATTGGGAAGAAAAGCTGATGGAGAAGGAGAGGAAAGCAGGGGTATCGAAAGATACCTCTGCCAACACATCGGGCGATATTGCGGTGGTGCCAGCAGCGGTACCGCAAACAACTGCAACAACATCAGGTCAGGCATCTGACCAGTGGACAACAGCAACAACCAACAAAAAAAGGAAGCTAAAGAAGCATAGTCCTAACAAGGTGGAAAGGCTGTGGAGGTAGTAGTGGACCTTCAAGATGAAAGGGAACTGGTGCAGGCCCTGCAAACCAAGCAGGCAGAAATCAGCCAGTACGAGCAAAGCCTGAATAAGCTCAAGGAGGAAATAGAGCCCCTCCTCAGTGCACTAAAGATGAAACAGGAGGCGCGCCGACAACAAGAGGCAGCGCAAAAGCAACTGCAACAAAAACAACAGCAGCAAAAACAACAGCAGCAAAAAGAACAGCAACAACAACCACAGCAGCAAAAACAACCACAACCCAAGACCGCTTCCAAAAACACAGGAGCGGAGCAAAATAGAAAGACGCCAGCAACAGAGACAGGCCCAATTGCTGAGGGCCCATCGACTTCGGCTAAGGCCAAGAAGCAGCAACAACAACAGCCACAACCAAAGCAGCAGGAGCAGCAGAAACAACAGCAGCAGCAGAAGCAGCAGCAGAAGCAGAAGCAGCAGCAGAAGCAGCAGCAACACCAGAAGCAACCACAGCCCAAGAAGGAGAAGGTGCCACCAATTAGGACCTACCGGGTTGACCTACAGGACTTAAAAAAGGTATGTAAGTCGGCCACTAAGGGCAAATTTTTAATAAACATCTTGAATGAAAAAGAAAAGCGGTATTCGGTGCAGTGCTTCTCACTGGCCGATTACAAGTTAGTAAAAGGGTTACTAAAAGAGGCCACAGCTGAGTTCTTCAGCTACACGCCTAAAAGCGAACAATTTAAGACGGTCCTTCTGAAGGGCATAAGTTCCTGCACGGAACCGGAGGCGCTCTTAGATGAGCTCCGTGAAAATGCCAATGATGATCTCGATTTTATCGGGGTCAAGCCTTTCACTAAGGTGAAGTCCGGGCGAGGGGGTTACAGGCTGCCAATGTTCCTCGTAACATTATCGCCCCAAAGTAGTTTTGAGAGTCTGAGAGAAATCAACTGCCTCGACTATCATGCCATACACTGGGAGACATTAAAAAGGCACGACGAAATTTTACAACGTACGAAGTGCCAGAGGTTCGGCCATGCCGGAGCCAACTGCAATATAAAGTTGCGCTGCGTCAGGTGCTCAGAAACCCAAAACGAAGGAGAATGGAAGCTGGGGAATGAGCGGGTTGAGGATTTAACCCAGCTCAAGTGTGTCCTTTGTGGAAACCAAGGGCACCCGGCTAGCTATAGGGGTTGCCCTAAGGTCCAACAAATGAAACAAAAACAGGCCAGTCAAAAAGCCGAAGGAAGTCGAACAGTTCGACAGGCTCCTACACAAAAATTCGTGGATCCCAAATTTTCCTACGCCCAAATGGTGTCAGGGAATGGGAATACGAGACAGGCTCCACCAACGGTTGCCCCAAAGGCCCCAAATTTTCCTACGCCCAAATGGTGTCAGGGAATGAGAATACGAGACAGGCTCCACCAACGGTTGCCCCAAAGGCCCCTGTACCTAAGGCACCAGAGGTGCAGCCTGACATTGTAGCTTTGTTGTTGAGCATTCAAGGTCAACTAACAGGGCTGCAAAGTCAGATAAAGGAGCAAGGCAAAAGGGTAGATCATCTCTACTCTTTGTTGCCTGGCCTGTCGCAATTTGGACCATAATGGGCGCGCTGCCGGAGACGCGCCTAAAAGTCCTAGCTGTGAATGTAAATTCACTGATTAGGATTGAACGAAGAGCCAATATGTTCCAATTGTTGAAACTACAGTCCCGATGTGTTTATGGCTAGTGAAACTCAGCTAAACCACAAAAACAAACTGACTCATAAAAAATTACAATATCGTAAGAAGAGACCGGCCCGACTCCACTCAAGGTGGCGGTGTTGCTCTCTTTATTCGAAAAGGCATTAATTATAAAGTCATATACAACAATGAATTGCGAAAGCTCAAGACGCTAGAAGTTTGCGTTGTATGCATCTCTCTCACTCAAGGGAAGCGGATGTATATGATTGCGGCTTATGCGGCTGGAGCTCCGCAGGTTACTTACTTTGCTTCAGAACTCGAGATTCTTTTTAGGGAACTGAAACTGAGCTTGGAAGAAAACTATTTCATCTTGGCCGGTGATTTGAACGCAAAACATGAAGATTGGGGAAATCAACATAGTAATCCCAGAGGTAACCATCTCTTTAATTTGATGAATCTTTACAGCGTTGAATATGGCGTCGACCTGCTGGCTACTGAAAAGCCATCGTATCCAAGAAGCGACTCTTTTCTGGACCTTTTGCTGTACGACACAAGACTGACAGTTACAGACAAAGTGGGTAATCACCCTCGAAACTGCTTACAGACAGTCGAGTACGACAGTGATCACTGCGGACTGGCTGCTGTAATGCAGATACCGAATGAACGCGTGGAGTTGGAGGAATACGTTGCAACGCACTCTTACAATTACAGTAAGATGCGCTGGCCTCGTTTCACCAACGCCTTAGCGAGTGAACTTCGTTCGAGTGACATAGCCCCACCAAACAACAGAAACCTGACAAATACAGAAATTGACCAACATTTACAACCGATGAATGAAACAATAAAACGAACAATGGAACGGACAATACCAAAGTACAAAGAACGGGACCAAATGGACGCTTACAGAAACGCGACTATTGACGCACTACGTAAGCACAAGAGTGGCTTACTGACAAGACTCAAAAACTTGTACAGACGACTCACAGACCCACATGACTTGGAGGTTAGGACACTGAAGTCGTCACTAAAAAATGTCAATCTGTTGATTAAGGAGAACTACAGGTTATCGATTAACAAGTACTGGGACCGCAAGATCTGGTCAGTTAATGCCAGTGACCCTAGTATGTTCCCTAAAATCAACAAGATATTTAGGAAAAAGAACGACAATGACCTTCCGTGTCTGAAACTCCGAAGAACTGAAGAGAACAGAGACGTACTCATGACAGCGCAAATAGATCCAGAAGAAGCCATATTTGACGATGACTTTTATATAATTGAAGATCCGAAGGAAAAAGTGGAGGCGGTGGGAGCTGCTTTCCAGCAAGTGTACAAGGTGAATGTTAGCATTCGCCCCAACCACGACCTGGAAAACAGAGCCCTACTTAATCACTTTTACCTTCGAAATGATATGACACAATGGCGATCTGAGAACCGCGGTTTCGTGCGGTTCAATGACGATTCCTTGGCAAATGCCATAATCGCCGAGCAAACGGGACCAAGTCCCTTGTTAGTAACGAAGGTTGAGCTTCAGCTCATCTTCAACTCAATACAAAATAAAAAGTCAGCAGGTGTCGATGGTATATCCAACGTTGTACTACGACATTTACCGATGGAGGCAATTGACATTTACACCACACTCTTCAATAATGCACTGAATAATGCATATTATCCAGTGCATTGGAAGACCGCTGTGGTTCATCCTCTCCCGAAAAAGGGAAAGGACAACTCCAACCCGTCAAATCTTCGGTCGATAAGTCTTCTTCCGAGCATCAGCAAAGTTTTCGAAAAAATAATCAATAGGGCTCTGACTAAGTGGGCTGCGGACAACAAAATAATTCCGGATAAACAGTTCGGGTTCAAGGCGGGTCATGACACAATTCATGCTGCGTCTAAACTCGTTTCTGATATCCAATGGAATAAAACAAAACAACAATGCACAGGTGCTGTTTTGGTTGATTTGGAAAAGGCCTTTGACACCGTATGGTTAGAGGGTCTTTACCTAAAACTGAGCAGGCTTGGCATAAGCAAGCCATTGTTGTATATACTTTATGATATGCTTAACGGTAGAAAGTTTGTTGTCAAAAGTGGCAATGTAACTTCTACCACAACATTCTTAATTAAAAATGGTCTTCAACAGGGAGCGGTGAATTCGCCGATTCTCTTCAGCATTTACACCAGCGATCTGATAGGTAGTCTTACAAAGGCAATTGCATACGCCGACGATCTTATTGCGTACAGAACGGCCCAAAAGGTTGAGGTCATTAGAATTCTCTTGCAGCGTGATTTCGACAAGATTCAGCGATATTGCGACGACTGAAAACTGAAAATAAATGTCCAAAAGTCGGAGACAATTCTGTTCCGGACTCCTTTGGCTAGGGCCACGAGGGATACGTGCAAGATGGTTATCGTTGATCTTCACGGGCAGCCATTAGCGAGCAAAAGTGTAGTTAAGTACCTCGGTATCTGGTTAGATCAGTATTTATATTTCGACAGACATATAAATGCTGCTCTGACCAGGGCTAGAGGAGCCTTCGCTCTGACGAAACGGCTGTTTTTTAGCAGTCGGCTTGACCCCAGAGTGAAGGTAATTTGGTACATGGCCCTCATACGGCCGATGATCGTTTATGTTTGTCCTGTGTGGTTCAACGTTGCGCCTTCCCAGATGGAGAAGTTTCGGGTGTTCGAGCGGCAGTGTTTACGACGCTGTACCGACTTGTACAGAACAGCCGAATCTTCGTACGTGCATTACTATTCCAACGAGGTCCTATACAACGGGGCTCGAATCAACAGAATTGACAATTTCGTGATAAAACTCGTCCGAGGTCACATTGCAAGGGCTATGTCTTCGACCAACAATTTAATTTTCGGGGCGTTCTACCCGAACGACGAGTATTTTGAGAGTGCACGCTTGAGCGGCTTCATTCCACCAGAGGCATTCCTCTTTTTAGACAGATGCGGTCTGATACAGGATAGATTGGCAGTTCCGCTAATCTACCACGTCAGACGACGAACCGTGGATAGGCGACTCCTGTACAATCGGGACGTCATGGCACAAGGCGGAGCAGAGCTCCTTCGGTTCAGTAGGGCTGTGTCCGAACTGGACCGAACTGATAGGGTGAAGCAGGAGAACCAGTTTTGGTGGCTTCAATCTGCACTTGATAGTGAATAGTCGGGATGGGGTTTTAAGCCTTGGCCGGCTTACATACTTGTTTTATAGTTTTAGGGTTTAGTTTTAAGTAGAATAGGCATGGTGGCACAAAAAAAAAATACAAAAAATAAAAATACAAAAAAGATTTAAAAAAAAAACATGGAATAATAAAAAAAAAAAAAAAACAAAACAAAATATGAAAAACAAAAAACGTTAGAAAGTTAGATTTGCTGCTGTGGTTGTTCTAGTTTTAAGTAGTTTATAGGTAGAATAGGAGTTTTAGTTAGCTTTAAGTTTTATATTAAGGACCTTATTTTAAGTAGTTTTAAGTAAAAATAAAAAAGGATATTGGTATAAGTTTCAAATTTTTCAATAAATACAAAAATAAATAAAACTGAATTGAAGTTAAATACATCATAGGGCCGAAAGCCATTAGCATTAAGTATTATTGTTTAACTTAGAGTGTCCGTATGGGACCAGTAAGTTAGTTGTAAGTTATGGTTAATTAGGCTAGTTTTATGAATTTTTGTCTAGCTTTAAGATAGGTTTAAGATTGAATTAATAAAAATGAATTTACAAAAAAAAAAAAAAAAAGTGCACACGACTTCTAAGACTGAGCTAATCTGATATGCGTGGGTTCGAATCCTATGTTGTGCATAAAAAGTTTTTCAAATAAAATTGGATTAAAGCTCAGCACCACAAAAAAGGAGACTGATGAGTGCAAAAGTGGCAAAGCACGAAATAGCTATATCTCCAGCCAAAAACAATGAGTGGTAGCACCTTTAAGTTGTTGTTGTTGTTCAAAAACATTCATAAAGCTTTTTTGTTTTTTATTATTTGCTTAAAACGAAACAAAAAATAGAAAAGGTATAACCCACAATAATAATTGACCTGCGCAGATCAAATTTGGGAAAACCAAAAATAAGTGTTTTTCTTGGAAAAAATACATACATTTAATATTTTTGTTATTTAGGTACTCAAAAACTAAGAAGTGGAAATAATTTAATAGCATTGAATTTAAAACAAAATTATACAAATTACATACAATTTTGAAAAAAAACTACAACTTTATTTAAACACTAGCTGTACCACGAACCCTGATTTATTAACGGATGAGATTTAAAGCATTTCGACGAGCGGCAGAGCCAAATCGACTTAGAATCATCTTCATTGCAGGATTTGTTACAATACCGCTGTTTTTATTTTTTGCAGAAAAAAAAAACACAATTACTGGTTTCAAAAGTTTGTGGTGGTTTATGTGAAACTTACTTTGAAGTAGTCTTGCCATCATGAGCCTTCTGGTCAATGAACGCACAATTAAATTGTAGCATAGTTGATTGGTTTATAATTATAAAATTCCCGCTCGTAAGTCGATCCGGTGATCAAAAAATTGTGTCAAGTCGTTTGTGACATTATTTTGCGAGGAAATTCCAACATCCCAATCGGACCATGTCACAAATAATGCACAATTTCCGATTGTATTATTTTTGGAAATTTTCAGCAGGTGAAGGTTGCGGGTTCTTAATTCTTGAAACATCATTTGGGCAGTTTGCAGGAGCATTCCTGTGTCGATGGTCTTCTATGTGATTCCAGTTAGCTTTTTACAGAATGCACTTCGTTTTGGTTATTCAATAGGCATTATGTATTTAGGAATTCAGTATCACCCCTATCAGGAGTTTCGCCCGAATGTGATTCCACCCGAAAAAAATTCCCTTTTTCTTTTCCCTTACTTTGAGTTTCACCCGAAAAAAAGTGATGTTCGAAAAATTCCCCTTATCAGGAGCATTCAATTCGGGCGAAATATCACACACTTGACAGCTAAAATGTTCACTTAAATTTTGGCGGCGAACAGGAAGGCAACAACGTTAAAATGTAAGTTTTTCGACGAAATTGTTTATTATTGCAAACATTTATTAATTTTTGTTTTATTTTCAGGAGTAAATCAATAAACACAAAACAAAGTGATATACTCTTGCTGAAAATGCAGGGAAACCCTGACATTGCGAGGGGTGTCGTGAAAGAAAATAAAAACAAAATTACTGCATTTTGGAAGCAGCTAACGTTGGAGCTGAATAGCGCTGGGCCTCCCATTAAAAGTGATTTTAAATGGAAGAAGGTAAGAAATTATTTTTGTTGTGTTTTTGTATTTAACAAATTAATTATTATCAGGTATGGACCGACCAAAAACACAGAAACACAGAACACAGAAACGTACAAATCGGAAGCATTTTACACATCCGATGAAAATGTACATATATGAAGAGGAACAGATAGAAGACATCGAGGAGATCACCATTGTTTCGGCTCCACCACCTGTTCCTTCTCAAATTATCGACAATAGTGCCTCCGCTCTGAGAACAACATTTCAAGAAGGCCAAAAAAAGAGTTTTTACTCACCGCTTAAAAATGTTCTTTAATGTCTTGTAAAGGAGGCTAACAAAATTTAAATAACATAAGGTGCATCTTAACCTTACGTTTACACATTTGAAGGGCTAAACTGACAACTTTCGTTATCAATATCAAATTATAATAGAACACTGTTGTACACAGCAATTTATAACTCCCTACATATGAAAGCATTCCAAGATTCCAACAGTTTTCTAAATATACTATATTTAAGAGCTAAATCACAATATTTAGAGGGTTTTTGGTGCATTTTACGCAGAAATGTAGGAAACTGTTGTGAAAAGTAGCTTTTTTTCCAAAAATAAAATACTTTTTTTGTTTCCATTTATATTAATGCGAAGAACGCTACAAAACCTGAAAAATCCAGAAAATGAGAGAGGATCTGATATGAAGAATTGTCGCTATTAGTCTGCTTACTCGTATTTTGCTTTTAGTCAACAAAACTTAGAAATAGTAGAGAAAAATGTTTGGTTCTTGAATTTAGCCATTAGTTTAACAAAAGTCATGACCCCTACGACCCCCCCCCCCTGGATCCGCCATTGCGATTGATTTAATCCTTGTCAACAACAACTGTCAAAGCAGATGGTAGGTTTGTTCATTTTCTGAATACGAAAAGGCACCCTGCTTAAGAACGGAGGGGAAATTTTGTATGTCCGCTTACTTAGAAAGTTTTTTTTTGTTGAAGAAATCGATTGGAGAGGGATTAAAAATCGTACCATGGATTGAAAATGCAAGGGAAATTAAGTCTGCTTGGCTACTTAGAACTAAGCGTACGAATACGAAATTGATCTAGTTTTACTGTAATTTGTATCATTTTAGCATTTACTTAGTAAATGATTTTTACCAATTAAGAAAACTTGATAACATATATCAACCATGAATACACACTTAACTTGCATGTGGTATTAATGTCCTACATCAATCCATTTAGGATCTGGAGAACATTCTAAGTTTTAATAGAAGGGGTACGAATATGAAATTGATACACTGTAGGTTCAGATTTCATTCTCTGTTTCCATAACAGAGATGGGAAATTTATTGAGAGCTCAGTTTTTTGAACATACCTATTTTTCGAACTGTCAGTTTTAAATTCGAAGTGAAATTTTATTCGGGCGAAACTCCTGATAGCTTTTTAAAATCCGGGGGAACAAAAATATTTCGGGTGAAAAGCTTTTCGGGTGAAACTGCTGATAGGGCTGTATATATTTTTCCAGTCTATAAGTTTACCAAAATTCCTCCAATTCTAAAATAATATATACGAAAATGATGAGATTTTCGATTCCCGTTATTTAGGAGGTGTTCTCCCAGCAGGTTGCTTCAAAGTCGACATTCAGTTCATCACCTACGTGGTCTGTGTTGGCCTAAGCATCCGCAGTACCCGATGGCTCGGTCAGGTCAGTGCCCTTGCCGTCCCTTAGTGAGATATATTTACCTAGAAGGTAAAGATTAAGCAAGTGATCACAATATGACTGTTTCGATTCGCACTTACACAACTGAACCTCGCGTGCTATTGCACTCTAAGAAACCAGAAGATGTTGCTTTAGTTGCAGCTGCAAGAGTCGTTTTTTTGGTTGGCTTGTATCATTTTTCTTGGCAGCTGATGAATCGGCGGAGGAAATCCTAAAGAACCATAGAATTTAAAATATCCATGTTAAGATTACTCGAAGTAAATGAATTAACTTACCTGATTTGTTCCTGTTGAGTCATTCCAAAACTGGGCGATCGACTATTGAATGTCGAAGCTTTCACTTGCACCATTGAATTGAATTTCACAAAATCGATGACATAGCTGAGGTTGTTCTCTTATTCGGAACTGAATTCGTAATTCAGGTGGTGTTGTTGCTGCTAGTGTCGTTGCATTCCATGAATCTGACTATTGGCAGAGACGTTGACACCTCCACCGTCAACGCCTGCACCCACCATAGCCGCTGAGGCAGATGTCACCGATCATGATACAGCAGCAATTGAGTGTAGAAATATTATACTTTACTTCAACAGGCTTCCAACAACAATTTACAAACGAAGGCCAACGTCTGTGGTTAAAAACATTGATATCATTTTATTAAGATAAATATAATATAAAATAAACTCACCTAGGAATCAGCGCTCTTGTTTTGAGCAAATCTTCCAAATTTCTTATTTAGCGCTAGTCAAGTATATTATTGGAATAATCCATAGCTGAAACAAAGTATCTAAAATATTAGTTTGTCTATCGTTTTTTTTTCAATTAAGAGTCTTGTAGCTCTTGACTGTTAAGGTTTTTAATCTAAATAGAAATCAATTCTAATAAATAATTGGACAAAACAAAATAATTTGCAAAAACTTACTTGTAGAATCTCAAATTGAATATTTTGTTTTTGAAATCGAAATTATGGAATTGTCATTTTTGACAAGAATTCCATAATTTGTTCTTGAAGTACAATCTGATATTTTGCCTTTTTTCCACCACTCACATGTATTCACCGATAAGGAATTTAAGAGAGGATGTTTCAGACCAAAAACACTCTATATGTGTTTTTGAGTTTTCTAGAGTGTTTTTGTTTCAGACAAGACGGGTAACGGTCGGTTCTATTGGTAAGTATATTTCTCTATGCTCTATCCTATGGTGTTCACATTGAAACCAACAATCTGTATTTTAGTCTAATAAATTATGTATTATTATATTATACAATTTTATTTAATATAATTATAAATTATTCGCAATTACAAGTCACACAATGCATAAAATGATGCCTCGCGTATCCCTAATATAATATGCATATTAAGTAGCAATGGGCGCATTCACAAAGCTAGTGACTACGTAGTCAAAATTCAACTAGCTTTGTGAATGCAAAACTACACTACATAGCTAGTCAATCTGGAACTGTCATATTATTGACAAATGCAAATATATTAAATAAGAAACATTTTTGATTTGATAACTTTAACTTATCTTTTGTGTTTTTAAATTCAATAAAATCAAATTTAAGACACAATTTGAATGATTTATATGTGTATTTAAATACTGAACGATTTATTTCATTTTGAATTTGTGTGTCTTTACCGAGCAGCTGATTGTGAAATGTCAAAATCATTCTCTACTAACTTTGTAGCCGAATTTTTTACACTACGTGCGTCGGAGGGGAAATTTCAACTACTTTTGTAGTTAGATTTAGCCAATCAGAACAGAATCCCTTGACTACATAGCCACTAGCTTTGTGAATGCGACCAATTATAATAAAATTATGCTCTGACAATGACACAAAAAATACAAATTCAACTTTAAACTGTTCATTAAATTGTTTTGTTATACTTTTTGATTTCTGATAAACATATGTATGTATATATATAAATATTACGTTATATTCTAAAAGTCTATGTAACACTGAATGTTTTGTATTATAATTAATAATTTTTGTTGTGTATATAATGATTTTCCCTTCTTAATCCTATTATATATTTCATTATAGAAATATAAAGATTCATTTTGGTGTCCTAGATTTTAACAATTGATGGATATTTTTCTTCTTAAGTTATTGGTTAAATGTATTTGACTGCATCAAAATAAGTTCCCATGTTTAGTTTATTACTGAATTGCACTATGTATCTGATTTCGTCATTTGCTGTGTTGTAAGCATCTTTAATTTAATTGTAGAATTTTACCATAAACAATATTTTAAGCCAAAGTGATTTGTGTATTTTTTTCTTTTTTAGTTTATATTTTGATTTTATTGAATTCCACTATTTAATTTATTCATATGTATATGTAAAATTACAACAACGAAACACTTTAATAAACTTAAACTTAATATTTTATCAGAAAGTTGAAAAAAAAACAATTTTAATAACACCTCGACTGGAATACCCAATTATTGGACAGATTTTTCCTTAAAAACAAACAAAACCAAAATGTCAAGAATTAACTCCTTTCTGTTCGTACTTTTGTTTTGAACACAAAAAATATCATATTACAAAATTATTTAAATAAAAAACAAGCAACCCTTTTTTTTACAAATAAAACAATATTACATAAACACTTTACAAGCAGTAGTTCAGCCTTTTCTCTTTTTCTTATTGGAAGTAAAACTATACAAACGTATGTATTTGTTTAAAACTGAATTCACTGGTGTACCTTTTTAAGAAATAATTTTTGTTAGCTCTATTTGAATTTTTTGAGATTAAGATTGTCTTCATTATTCACTTTGAGACTGGGACTTAAAATTTTGCAATTACAATCAATAGACATCAAAAGCAAGGCAAACTAGTTGAATTCTTTTCATTCAAGACTTTAATGCCTTGTCTCAAATTGAATTCGGTAATAGGACCCATACACTACACAAACTGTTTGAGCAAACGAATGTATTTTGTTCTTGTAAAAATGTTTGTGCAAACTGTTTGAGTAGTGTGTAGCGATGATGCGTGTTTGCGCAAGCGGTTTGAACAAAATCAAAAAAATTTGAATTTTCCGTGCCTGCACAAACATGTTTGTATGGTGTGTATTGAATTTTGCTCAAACCAATGCCAATTTTCATAGAGTTAACAAGAGAAACAAAATTTTTGGGTATTGTGGTGTGTAAAAAGTAACGAATATTGCAATCACTCATCAAATCACTCATTGCTTCGTGTCAGTAGGTAGGTTTGATTAAGATGAAAAACGTCACGCAACTAATATCTCTCAAACACGTTTGTGTAGTGTGTGGCGAAACAATGTTTGCTCAAACACACGTTTGAACAAACGTGTTTCCGTAGTGTATGGGCCCTATAAGTGCAATCATTTATAAATTTGAATTTGAATTATTCTTATTATTTACTCACTAGATTGTTTTATTTTGAAACGCTGGTAATTGAAAACGGTTATAAGTTAAGTGCTGCAACATAATGCTTATCCAATCTGCTGAAAGCAGAGTGCATATAAAAATTGAAGAAGAATATAGTAATAATAAGTGAAAAAAGACATACTTGTATATCTTTGTCAAAAAAAGAACAAACGAACTTAACACAATATAAAATAAAACAAATAAGATTCCAACAATTATAAATAAATATATTAAATAATCAAACGAAAAACATACATAATTATAATGTAGGTATACAATATTTAATGAAATAAGCTTAAACAATAATAATATTAATAATAAAATGTATAAAAATCAAATAAATATGTTCACTCTGTGATAACATTTTTGGATTATTCTTTTTAATTCTTTTTTTGTATAGATTTTATCGTTTTATGTATAATTTACATGTAAAAAAGATATGTAATATCCCACCTAGAATATTGTTAGCTAAATAAATCCAAGAAATAAATCGAAACTATGTATTTGGTCAATTTTGTTAAAGGATTATATTATATTATATATTTGTTTATGGTATATAATTTTTGTGATGAATATTTTTGTTGCTTCGTGGTTTTGATTTTCTTTTCAAGATTCATTAATCTATTTGTGTTTTCTTGGTTCTGTTTTTTTTTAGTATTGTTGTGTTTTGCTCTAACTTTTATAACCCTAAAACATTATACTAGATACTCCTATCTTAAGTTTTATAAAAAAAAACAGTGTAAGAAAACAATATGTAAATGTTCGCCATCAATTATACATCTTAATTGCTACTCCTTGTGACATTGTCATGCTTATTTGGCATCTTTAGCAAACGTTTTGTGCGGAATTCATATGCTCGTCGACAGAACATAACTAGTTCTGGATTTGTGCTTTCTGGTACCGCTCGTGGGTTGAAGAAATTGGGCCTTTTTGGTACGACTGTAATGTCTTCGATATCTTCTTCGGCAGCCCTTAATCTACGACGATATCTTAAATAAATAGAAAAACACCAACAATCATTTAGGTACATTTTTTCAGTTTGATAGAACAAAAGATACATACCTACAATACTCCCTAAATACCAAAACGTAGCACTTGTCTTCTATGCAAGCGACAGAATTGTGATCGCGATGGCGCGATGCATACACCTCATCAGGACAATCGTTTCTTAAACGTCCCTGTTCAGTATGTTCGGGCCTGTAATACCATAGAAGCGACATCATCATTTCCCCTGAAAATGTTCAATCATTAAAAAGTTTATCTTGATATATGATAATGTTCAATCATTAAAAAGTTCATCTTGATATATCGTGTCGTCGTTCTATGAAAACTCCCTAAGTCCATTTTCCGCAAAAATGAAATAAATACACCAAGTTCTTGCAAATGATAAAATTTTTATTTTCTCAAAACTTCCTAAGCTCTACGATGTACAATTATGAAGAATTAAAACTGCCAAAATCTATTAAGTAAGTAATTCATTTTATTTACACATTAACTTACAATTAAATTACAAAAATGAATTTAAAACCTATGGCTAAGCCGTCAGCCTTGTTAGCAAATTTTTAAATGTGTATTTAAATATAAAAATTAATTTTCAAAACAAAAATTTAGAAAAACAATAAATATTTAAACGTATTCTGAAATTAATAACATTCTATATTTATAAATAGATTTTAAATAATTACTTATTTTTTTCCACCCGCAGGTGTTTAGTAGATCAAGTCTCTTTCATGGATAATGAATGTTTTCCGAAGAAAATCAACCTTTGTGGTCTGAGTATCGGGTATATATGTACTTATAAATTGAAAGCAATCCTCTTTCGGGTGTAGATTACACAGGGAACAAAATTGGTTGAAGCTTCCATTGTAAGGGTTGCCATTTAAAGAGAGAACCTCACACCTTGCTTTAAATATCAATGATATTTCACTATAGTTTAGTGAGTCATGAAAGTAGTTTCTTTTGTTCAAGTTTAAATTAAGTTGGCTGTACTATACTCACGAGCCATTCTGATGAAAGTATCACGAGTGGTGTCTTCATGTTTTTGAATAATGCGGTACAGTTGATCTTTCAGATTACCTATGTTGCATAAAATCAATTTGAAAGGTTTCTCCACAAGTGTTACCAAGAGTTTGCCACCTTGCATACCACCAGTCTTTATTTCTCATCTCATACAAAAACAGTTTCTTTGAAAGTCTGGATTCACCATATTGACTGCATACCTTAATTATGAACTCGGCTTGTGATTTAAGTGTATACGTTAAGATTTTTGGCAGTCCGGTTTCTAGGTAAATAGCGTAAAAGCTTTTTTATGAAGTCCCTATTAAATTTTTCAATTTCTTCATACTCATACGCTCCCCAAATTTGTGAAGCGTAACAAAGAGTTGATTTAA
The DNA here is from genome assembly GCA_951509635.1 of Eupeodes luniger. Classification (NCBI taxonomy): domain Eukaryota; kingdom Metazoa; phylum Arthropoda; class Insecta; order Diptera; family Syrphidae; genus Eupeodes; species Eupeodes luniger. Next base: position 67,662,509 of record OX608074.1, read on the forward strand.
CCACTGAATCAAATATTTTATACTTCGCAGATAAACTTATTCTTTTGTTTGAAAACACATTTTTCCATGAAAAGTTGAGCAAACTTTGAGAGCTTTTGGCTTTTTCAGTTAGATGTTGTTTGAAATTTAAGTTTGAGTCCAGTTTAACTCCAAAGTATTTAACATCTTTAACTGATTCCAGAGGATGCCCATCATACTTCCATTGTCTTTCAGTGTGAACTCTTCCGGATCGTGCAAAAACCGTTATCTTTGACTTTTCTGTATTGATTGTCAGTCCCCATCTTTTGCAGTAACATGATAAGCGATTAATCATTAGTTGCATGTGTTCCGGCGATTCAGAGAGTATGACTAGGTCATCTGCATACAGCAACACATTTATTGTGACATTCGCAATCCTTACACCTCCAGGCAGTTCATCTACTTTGTCGTTTATAAATAAGGAAAACAACAGTGCACTGAGAAGACATCCTTGCTTCACAACTGTATTTGTGTCAAACCATTCAGAATAAGAGATGCCATTCCAAACTGCTGCAGTTGTATCCGTGTACATATTTTTAACCACATTAATAAATTTTGAGGATATGCCAATTTGAGAGAGCTTGTAGAAAAGCGCATTTCTATTAACAAGGTCAAAAGCTGCTCCTTGCATGAAACGCTTTGACAATGGATAAAAGTGTAAAAATCTGATCAGTCGTTGAATAATTCTTTCTAAGGCCAGCTTGTAGCTCTGTTAGAATACTTTTCATTTCTACCCACTTTTCCAGCCTTTTTACCAAAACACCGCAAAATATTTTTGATATCACATTCATGAAAGAAATCCCTCTATAATTTTCCACAACGTCAAAAGAGCCCTTTTTGTGTATGGGAAATATCACAGATTTTTTGAATGAGGAGGGTATTTCGGCTGTAGAGAAGATTTTGTTAAAGAGAATTTGAAGGTTATTCCAAAATGTAGGTGTTGCATTTTTGAAGAATTCGTATGGGATACCGTCTTCCCCTGGGCTTTTCCATTTTTGGCATTAAATATCACGGATTGTGTTTCATAAATTGATAATTCAACGTCTAAAATTTCATCAAGAGTTAGCAAAGAAGAATGTCAAATTATCATCGTTGGAGAGAAGAAGTCTAAAATGTGCTGCAAGATCTTCAGCAGATACACCTACGCCAATCTTAAAACTCATTCCATTGATTTCCCTCGCAATTTTCCAGAATTCTTTTCAGTTTTGTGTTCGACCTAATGTTAAGGCTTGTTGGTTTTCAAATTCGATTTTCTTTTGAAAACACAAGTTTTTGTAATATATATAACTTTCAACGTACCAAATTTTTAACCAATCATTATTCGTAGATCGCAGGGCTCGAAGAAGGGCAAATGATTTAGTACGTGCTTTCCAGCAGTCTTTATCGAACCATTTTTGTTTAAAAGATACTTTCTTCGTGCCTGTAGTTTTGTTTGGTGCGGCGGCGTTTTGAATAGACTCAGTAAGTTGATTAGATAGTGCATCTGTGGACTCTGTATTCAGCTCGTTGTTTATAAAGAAACCATCTAATTCACGTTGATAAAATGCTAATTGTTCATTTTTCCAGTGAAGACGAGGAAGCAGGCGAAGATTCATTCCTGGGGGTGAAGATTCATATGGGACGTTTACTTAGGCATGTGATCTGAAAAGGTCTCGTAACCAACTTCGAATTTATGGATCCTTTCGATTAAGTCATTGTTAACGGCACAAAGTCAATGACAGATTTTCCTTGCCCTCCAATGAAAGTGAAGTGTCCCTCCATATCACCTTCCGTACAGCCATTCAAAACTATCAAATCATACAATTGCAGTAACTGAAGAAGATCTACTCCATTCTTATTACAAATTACGTCCGCTGAGTTCCTGATAGCAAGAGAAATTTAAGTATTCGATATATTTGTTGATGTTGTTGTTTGCGAATTACCAATTCTCGCGTTCAAATCACCAATCAGTAAAACACTCTTGCTAGCTAGAATTTGCATTATATTATATAAATTTTCAAAATCATTTGCCCATTTATTGCAATTTATGTAATAAGGGATGATACACATATTCTCCTCCTTCAGACATTTTACTATTGTTGTACCCTCACACTCACCAAAAGTGTATGTATTTAAGACTGATGTTCTTCTGCCATATAGACTACCTCCACTTGCACGACCTTTGACAGAAGTTTTAATTACTTCACCCCACAAAAGCTTATACCCACAAAAATATTTTTCAAATTTAGTAAAATTTTCATTTGTAACGTGAGTTTCGAACAAAAAAATATTTCAAAATTCTTAACATATTCAAAAAAGTTTAAAAACAAAAGTTTATTATTTAATCCTGCAATATTGTAAGATAAAATTTTTAAATAATTATTACTATTATTTGGCTGACGGCATCAAAATCTCAAATATTTTATCACGAATTATCAGTGTATTATTTTTAATTGATATTTTTTCATCTGGGTTGCGTGTTCTTATCGCTTTTCGATAACCAAGTAGGATGCGGTGTTTGAGTTGAGCTTGTTTACTTAAATCGCGCTGAATAAAAGAACCTGTGCCTTTCAGTTTGTGTGCATTTTCTAACATTTTTGTTGCGGTTTCGTTAGATATCGTGTTTAATTTCATTTTAATGAAGTTGTTGTTTTCACTGAGCTTAACTGCTTGTGACATTGTAGGAGCGTTGTTATCCAACAAAAGTTGGGTTATGCCTTCAATTTTTTCTTGTGGATTACCCGTATCATTGGGAAATGAAAATATTAAATTTTTTTTATGTATTTCACGGCTTTGCAACTCAAGTTCTTCTTCCATTACAAGCAACGCATTTCAAACTCATGAATTTGTTTTGCCAGCTCTAGGTTCTGTTTCCGCAGATGATCGACTTCTTGGCCCATTTTTTCGAGGTCATCCTTAGTTGCTAAGTTGGACATGGCAACTTGTAGAGAATTATTGATAATACCTTTGATCGTTTGAAAATCTTCTTGAGTCATAGCCATTTTTTTACAAAAGTTAAAAATTTTATACGGTCGTTAATATTTAAAGGAGTGTTAGGTATTTGTTTTGGCGATGTTTCGTAGATTTTTCTTTTTTTGTCGGTCATGTGACCAAAGTGTTATCATTAATTTTTGGATTTTTAGCTTAAACACTATCGTTATCTGGTGTTTTATATCTTGTGTGTGTATAATTACAGCAAAACTATCAGATAATTAACTTTTCAATTTAATTATACGTTAAAATAAATATTTAAATTTGAAAATTTATCAGAGCGATATGAAACTTGAACTATTCACTTTTACAGCAAAGTTGCCAACCCCACTAAATCTATTGATTTGCATATTGATTTCAAACTTCAAATGCAAATATCTCAAAACACAAAAAATAAACTTAGGGAGTTTTCATAGAACGACGACGATATGATATTTATAAACAAACTAGCGGCCCGTCCCGGCTTCGCACGGGTAGACATAAATAGGTACAGATATTTAAGTTATGGGCATGCTAATTAAAACGACCATGAATCACTAAATTAGAAAACATTTTTTTGTCCTATCATTAATACTCTTCTAAAGAGACGAGTTGTCATTGTGAAAGACGTGTCTTTAAAGTGTTCTTAAAGAAAACAACAAAATAAGAAGAAAACATAAGGAAACAAACTGAAATTTAATCACTGAGTGAAAATATTTTTGTTCAAGGTTCGGAAAGTTGGGCGAAAAACAAAAAACAACATTACACCAAAAAAAAAAATAAAGAAAGTGATAATTTAACCCAATAAATAAAAAGTTTAAACAAAAACATATCCGTTTTGTTTACAAACCGTTGTAAGTGCTGTTTAAGAGAGTTTTTATCTCTCTTAAATTTACAAAAAATACTCCCTCCTGTCTTTGAAAGCACAGCCGAGGTGAGTAAAAAACAAAACAAAAAAGAAAAATGAACTCGATTTTATATAAAAATGCAAACAATTGCACTTTATTATTATATAGTTATTAATTAAAATAAAGAACAGCTGAAATAACAGAAGTGCCCTTAATTAAAAAGACCACTATGGAGGACTGTCAAGTCGACAATAAATTGGACAAACTTTTGACTGCTATTGAAAATCTTGGAACAAACTTAAGGAAAGAAATTAAAGAACAAACTGAAACCTTAGAACAAAAATTAAACTCAATAATAGACAGAAACAACACAATTGAAGAGAAACAGGAACACCTAGAAAAGAAAATAAAATATTTAGAGAGATGTATAAAGAGAAAAATCTTGTTATTTACAACATAAAAGAAACCGAAAAAAGCAACGAAGAATTAGTAGACACCATTTTACACCTTTTAAACACTATTCTCCAAATAAAAACTGAATATTTTGAAATCGATTTTGCAAGACGTCTAGGAAATAAAGGAGACAAAATAAGACCTATTTTACTTGGATTGACAACACAAATAAAAAAAGATACTATAATGAAAAACAAAACTAAACTGAGACATTATAAAGAGGACATTATATACATAAAAGAAGACTACATAAAAGAAGATTTTAATACGACAGTTCAAGAAAATAAACCATTTTCCAAACATCAAGATAATCAAAAAATTACATCAGGAAACGACATTGAGAAGAAACAACAACGAATGCCCAAAAGAAATCGACAATATGACAACGATCCAAATGCAAGAAAATGAACCAACTTGTTCGACCAAATTGAAGAGACCAAAAACAAATGAAAAAGTCCAAAATGACAAACATAACAAAATAAGAAACAACAGCATTCATAGATTTCTACAATCAAACCAAAAAGAAATTAATAATATGAACAGTGACCAACACAACAACTAGCAACAAAAGAAGCAAATTTTGAATAATAAGGACTCTACCCCAAGCCGATTAGCCATCGTGTGGGGAATGACGGCCAATTCCCTCCAAACTACCCATCAAACCAAGACCAATCCAAAAACACTCTAGACATTTGTACATACAATGTAAGAACATAAGCTATAGAAGCAAAACAATCAGAACTAAGTCTAGCATTATCAACTATCAGCTGGGATATACTGGGACTATCCGAGCTAAGAATTTTTGGACAAAACATAATTGAAAACCAGAATGATATATTCTGTTACATTATTGGTGAGACCAAAGGCTTGCATGAAGTTGGATTTCTCATCAAAAAGAGTTTAAAGGACAGAATAATAAATGTACGATTTTTTAGTGAAAGGATTTGTAGCCTATGATTAAAAATACAAAACACAAAAATGACGATAATTCAGGTTTATGCCCCGACCAAAACAGCAACTGACGAAGAAATTTCGAACTTCTACAATTTATTGGACAAAGTATATAATGAAACAAAAACGGAGATAATGTATGTTATAGGAGATTTCAACGCCAAGTAAGGGAAACAGATTGACAACAATGAAGAAGTAATGGGACCATTTGGATACGGACGAAGAAACAAAAGAGGAGGCCTACTTATATAAAGTGGCTGGAAGAGACGAATCTCAGATTTGCAAATTCTTTCTTCAAAAAGAGAGAAACACGAAAATGGACCTGGATTCACCCGAATAAGATAACAAAAAACGAAATTGACTTAGTTCTAACAAATAAACTAAAAACTATTAATGACATCTCCGTATTGAATAATTTTAAATTTGATAGTGACCATAGGCCAGTAAGAGCAAAAATAAAAGTAGACACTCAGTATTCCTAGAATGATACCAACCGAAAACATTGAAAAATATAATGACATGCTTAAGAAAGAAATAAGACTTAATATAATTACAAATAGAATAAATGAAAACTTTCAAAATACATATGATTCATTAGAACAGATAATAAAGAACTCGGCGAAAGTTTCAATCATGACTGATGTTACTCCAAAACCTAATAAATTAACGGATGGCACTAAAACGCTGATAACCAGAAGAGATAACCTACGAAACAAGGAAAACTTATCAGACCAGGAAAAAAATGAACTAAGATACCTTCGGAAAACCATAAAAGAAGATGCGAAAAATGATATCCAAACATATAACTAAACAATGATAAAAGATATATTGAGCAACACAAAATCTATTAAAAAGACAAAATCATTTCTTGACGACGGAAAAGAGTGGATAACATCAATTAAGAACAAAAATAACAACGCTATTAATAGGAGAGATATAAATGAGTCTGCTACCAAGTTTTTCGAAGAACTCTTCAAATCGACAAAAGAAATAAAAGATGATAATATATCGATGGCGGACAGTTACTCAAACTTAAATACTGTTACACTTTTTACAAAAACAGATATTGAACAAGCAATTGACGATCTAAAGACAGATAAGTGTACAGGAAATGACGGTATTGTAACAGAAATGCTCAAATATGGAAAACAATCAATTTCTACAGTCTTGCCCACGATTTTTAATGACATACTTATAACACAGCAGATTAAAAAACAATGGAAACAAGCTACAATTACGCTTATCCACAAAAAAGGAAATAAAGATGACATAAATAACTACAGATACAGACCAATAAGCAACATTTCTATGATATATTAACTGTTCTCCAAAGTAATGTATACAAAAATTAAGGACACATTAAACAGAAATCAGCCAAGAGAACAAGCAGGATTCCGAGAAGGTTTTTCAACAACAGACCATCTACAAAAAATGAACCAACTCATTGAAAAAACTAACGAATTTGAAAAACCTTTGTATCTTTTATATAGGCATATCCACAGAATCTTTCATTTTCAACAATTGAACATTTTTTTTTTATTTTGAGGCACATCTATAAACAAACATTTTCTTGATTGTTTATCATCTAAATAACAAGAAAATACTTGCGTGATTCATTTTGAAACATCGTTAATATCAAGTCACAGGTAGGTTACATAATTGAAATAAGTCATAATACGAAAATCTATCCACTTAGAAAGTGCCAATTTCATTTCTAAGGCTTAATATACTGTGGTAACATGAAAGTTAAAAATACTGTGGATATGCCCATATATTGACTTCAGTAAAGCATTTGACTCAGTAGAACATGACGAAATATGGACAGCGCTGACAAACCAAGGAATTCATCCTATCTTTATAAGGACGTTGAAAAATGTATATACAGACAGCGTGGCGAAAGTAAAAACCGAAAGAATAGGAAGGAAATAAAAATAAAGAGAGGCGTAAGACAGGGGGATCCAATGTCACCACCATTATTCTCTGCCGTACTGGAAGAAATATTCAAGACAATAGATATGGAATAAATATTTGGGGACAATATTTGAGCAACCTTAGATTCGCTGATGACATATTTCTCATTTCATCAACTTCCGGACAAATATAAAATATGCTCATAGAATTGACAAATGAATACAAGAAAGTTGGACTTCATATCAATAAGTCAAAAACTAAGATAATGACTAACCATATTAAAGATGACATAATGCTGGATAACGAACACATAGAATATGTAGAAGACTATACTTATCTAGGACAGACTAAGTCATTCATTAACCAAGAGAAAAAAGAAGTTTCTAGACGCATTACCAATAGTTGGAAACAATTTTGGAGTCTAAAACAAATATTACAATCAAATCTAAGGGACGAAACACGAAAATATATACTAGACTCTGCTATTCTACCTGTTATGACGTATGGGTTACAGACTATATCCTTGACTTCAAGTTTACTTGACAAAATAAGAATATGCCAAACCAAGATGGAAAGAAAACTACTTAACCTACGAATTAGGCAGAGAGTGAGAAATAGAGAAATAAGACGAAGAACTGGTTTAACGGACGTGGTTGAACGAGAAAAACTCCTTAAATGGAATTGGGCAGGACATATATCTAGAATACAGGACCAAAGATGAACAAAAATCATTACAAAATGGACACCACCAGAAAGCAGAAGACCAATTGGACGAACGAAGAAAAGATGGGCAAACGATTTGCTTAAAGAAAGACAAAATTGGTACAATGACGCAAAAGATAGAGATCTTTGGGCAATATTGGGGGATGCTTATGCCAGATCATAGAATTTTGACACGCATCCATTTATTTATATAAAATTATGTCAATTTTATATAGTAATTAATTCAAAAGAAACAGAAAATGTAAATAAATATTGTACAAAATATCAATAATGGCAAATAAAAGCTTATAATAATAATAATCATTAATACTCTTCGCAGCGTATGCGATGAAAGACATTTTATGGTTAATTTTTTTACACCTTCGGTTGGTTTTAATAGGAATTTCTAAAGATTTCTATAGTAATCTAGTACTAAATATACCCTATGTTACTTAGTGATAATGTAGCTTTCTAATGAAAAAAGAATTATTAAAATCGGTCCAGTACTTTTTGAGTTTATTCGTTACATACAAAAATACAAATCTTTCCTCTTTATAATATTAGTGTAGGTTATAAATTATTAAGACCATTAATCGAAATATAAACAATCCTATATCTCAAGTTAGACCAAATTACACATAAAATGTCAACTTTCATCGAAATCGGTTGACTTGGTGAAGAGTTCACTGGGAACATACATATGACACTGGATTTTTATATATTAAGATATAGAAGTTTTAAGATTTGACGTACCATCTTCAGGGTTCTCCCATAAATAAGCAACTTTAGCAACATAAGGCAATTCATTGTCTTCATTGGCCTTAAGCAGCACACAATCTCTAGGTCTGATTATATCTCCCTCAGAATGACGCATAGCAGGATAACAAGTTCGTATTACGTGTGGATCATCGCTCTAGAACAAAAAAAAATACAAAATATGCAATTTTAATTGAGATTTTAAACAAAATAATTTTAAAAACATTTAAGTTAATACATGGTGATGTTATTTTGTGCTTTTTTGTTACCTATAGACGTTTAAGGTGCTTAATTAGAAATAAATAACATTTTCGAATGATGAAAGTGATTGTATTATCGATTTTTTAATTTATATAAACTCTTAAAGAAATTGTTGAAAATGTTATACTTATTCAGAATACAATGGTCATCAAGGTTATGTAGCTGGGAATCAAATCATACTTTTTCTAAGGTTTTTTATGACCTCAGTTCGAATCTTCCTACTAAGTCAATCTATTACGTCAGGTGTCTAGTATGTGTACAACTCTTTATAATTCGAAAAATAACGTACAAATCCCCATTAGTTGTAAGTCATCACCTGCCCTACACACATAAGCCATAAAAGATCGCTGAAAAATGTATACTTAAACGGTTCTTAACATAAAAACGCAAAACGGTATAAAAGCAACGAAGTCTTAAGGTCATCAAGTTTTGGAAATACATTCAAACAAAATATAAAAATAATGTCGAAAACGTTTTTTTTTTTAATTTGAGCACGTATATCAGTACTAAAAATGAACTCTTAAACGCAATATAGAAAACCATAAGGGAATTCAAGGTTTTTCAAAGTTTCAGATATATAGATAGATAACTAATGAGAATTTACGAAAACTAAGTGAGATAAAGAAAATGATTTGAACTTAGAAAATTAAGCGTTTTACCTTAGCCTTAAAAAAACCTATTATATTTTTTGTTTGCATTTTTAGAGAGGTATATTTCAAAAAAGTGACCTAATTGAGAAATTATAATTTGGGATTCATATTCAGGACAACACATTTATTTTTAATGTAAAATTATTGTTTTGTTTGTGTGGCAGAAAAAAAAATTAATTTTGATGACCAGTGTTAATATGAAATTCATTATAAAAATAAAACTTACATTAAGAAAAACAGCACCTTGGAATGGCTCACCCTCCCAACGCCAGCCGTTATTCCATTTCGGCACTACATCAGGTCTCGTAGGTTGAACAGTTTCATCGACCTCAAACGAAATGGAATGTTTATGTTTGGGTCTTTTACGGCACCCAAATTTCGATCGCGAACGTATTCTTTTCATGGTTCCGTTATGCCTTATGTATCGTGGTATTGCCGGACGCAAAAATACGAATTCGGAGGGCGGAAGTTGTGGTACTGATTGAGTAGCGGCATTTGAACTCAGTGACGTTGAATCTGTTTCAGCCTCACCACTTAAAGCATCTGGAATTCCTGACGACGCAGTGGCATTCGTAATAGGAGTTTTTGAAAAATCATTATTATTCGCCTCTGAAGAATTGTTATTATTCGAAATCAAAGTCTCATCATGATCTACGTTTATGACACGATTCTGATCAACTTCGGACAATGGGGCAATGGGTTGTATAGAACTTTCCGTTTGAGTCTTTAACTTGTTGTTTTTTCTGTTTATAGTAAAAGACTTGTATTTTTTGTGCGTTTTGGATTTTTCTGACCCTGATAGAGTCATGGATAATTTGATAGCTTTGGTTGAGGTAGACGAAGAACAGTCCAATAGCTCCGTATTGAGTAGCGATGAAGATGGCTTCTTGGTTTCTGACTTTGAACGCGCCTCAGCCGTCTTAGATTTTTTCATTTTCCGCCCAGCTGTTGCACACGAAGGTATGAAATGGGTTTCTGGTTCTGAGAAATATCCTCTTGCAACCAATCCATTGGACTTTTCATATGCAGTGATCAATGACCGATTACTATTAAGTAACAATGATTTTTTTAATTTTTTTTTTCTAGCAGCTTGACGCCTTTCAATGCGCTGAGCTAATGCTGCAAGTCTCTTTTTTTCTCGGATTTTTTTCATTCTTTGCTCAATGGCAATAAGTTTTTTCTTCCTTAATCGAAGGCTTTTCTTTTGCTGATCTGTAAGTACTAGTTTACGTTTTCGGACGACACTGTTTCTTGAAGACTTTTTGAATTTGCCAAAACGATTCCGTTTTTCAACTTTTCGACTGAGGCACAGATAGGACTTGGGTTCTGTTTGTTTTATTAGGCTTTTGTAGCTGTTTGGTGGAGATTTCTTACACTGATTCTTGTGGAATTCGAGAATTTTTATGCGCTGTTTTGGTCCATCCATGGTGGGACTTGTTATTTCAATTTCATCATCTATAACTGATTCTGTACTGGAAACTTTGATATCTTCAGACGATTCTAATTCTGTTTTGATTTTATCCAAATATTCCCTTTCATCGATGCTACCAGGCAAAACTATTGTCAATTCATCATCTTTTTCTGTTTTGATTTTTTCAGATTTGATTTTGGTTTCCAGCGTTAATGGAACAGATTCTTCGCTTTTGTGATCAATGTTGTTGTTAGAATGAATATGACTACACAAATTTTGTACCGGGTCATTTTTGTCAGCCGATTGCGTGGAAGTTTCTTGTGGTTGTATTGGATTTTTTTGAATCTGTTGTAATCGAACCGGGTTATGCTTGACAGCTGACCCAGCATAAACCATTTCTCGGGCCATAGTTTTTCCTATTCGAGCTTTTCTACCAACTAAAAGTTGTATGGGTAAAGAATTTTTAAGGGAAGCCGGTGAAACAGTGAGATCAAAAGCTTCAATAGTACAAACAACATCACTATTGATTGTATTCATTTTTGCAGACTCTTTGTCCAGCAAAACTGCTTCCTCGATTGGCTTTTCATATGCCAAAGGAGGTGTAGGAGGCTGTATTACATCCTCTTCATATTGACTGATCTTAGAATCAACATCTATGTCCTCGGACTTAAGCTCGGACTTTAGAGGTTTTAAAAGTTCAATTTCATCACACGACTGCACATGACGATCATGATGATGGTGCAAAAGCGTATGGTGGTGTGGATGATGGAGAAAATGGTGATGGGCATTTGTGGCGGCACCGACATCCAATTGTTGATGCATTATGTTGCTAGTATTATTTGTAACTGGGCCTCTACTGATATTCAACTGTTGTTGTTGGTTGCTACTATTATTAGCAGTTACAGTTCCATTGTTAAGCATAGCTGACACTGGGAGCACATTGTTGTTGCTGCTCTTCGAATTCGGAGTCACAGCCGATTTGCTGATCTTGCTGTTGACTGTGTTGACTATATTCCCTGAAATTGCTGGTGTCATGACTGCTGCTGTAGCAGCTGTGGGATTGCTGATGGTGGTGTTGATTGTTGGTTCTGTATGGTTGGTATTGTTGTTGCTGCTGGTGTTGCTACCAATATGAGGCCCAGTATGGACGTTTTTTGGACACGACTGTTGCATTGGGCATGGACATTGTGGTGGATATTCTAAAAAAAATATAGATGTCAATACAATTAATTTAACAATGAGTATTATAAACTTTCAGTTTAATAAAACAAAATAAATTAATCGACCTTGGAGTGGACTTTAAACTATACAAAATAAAAAAATATTTTTTTTTCTTCATAAGATATTACATATATATTATATATCTATTATTGTTAAAATTAAAAAAATAAAGATACAGTATTACCCGCTTAATTGCACTGGCCATTTTGTCAGATTTGTCGGTCGATTATCCGGGTGGTTCAATAAACGGAATCCCGATTAATTGACCAACCTGTTAAATGAAGCGAAAACCGCTTGGTCAATTAAAAATAAAATATTCATCTCAATTAATGCCACTGACGACGCGACGATCAAAACTAAAATTGCAAATGACAGAAAACAAATAACAAGGAGCTGTCATTGGGCAGGTTCAGACGACATATGGGAGTTGAAAATAAGGAAAGTTACTAGCATCTGATTGGCCAGCTACCAAAGAATTACCTTCCAATTGAGGCAACTTAATTGGAAAGTTGACTGGAAATTTAGTCAAAAAAATCTCCCTAACTATCAAGTCAAATCTACTTCTATCAAAATGACAGTTTTTTCGTTCAACTGAAAACTGAATTTTATTACTCTATGATTTATTTATTTTCTGCAAAACTTCATTTAATATTTTCTTTGAAAGGGTTTCTTGTCAATTTGTAAAAAATAAATAATCTTTCTTTACAATACAAACCACAATCGGAGTGTTTTGTAGACAATTATGTTTTTGGTAGTTTGTGTACTATCAACTTAAAGTAGAGGTTTGTGAAGTAAAGTTCTGAATTTAAAACTAATGTCACTTGAAAAACTAACTAGTTGCCTTGGTCACAATCTACGTGCAAATGAAGTCCCTTATGTTGTGTGAACCTGCCCATTTTGTAATTTGTTATGAAGTAAGCAGTGCTGCCAATTTAAGTGCTTCCAAGTTACAAAAACTTACTTCAATTATTAATACATTTATTGATTTTGGCTTGTTTTAGTTTGTTAGTTGCATTTTTTTAATATCCATTAAGCGACTAATTCAATTAAACGGAGTTCAACTAACCGAAATAAAGCTGTTGTATGTATATGGGAAATTTTCGAACACGATTTTTTCGGTCAATTAAGCGGGAAAATGAATTAAGCGAGGTGCAGTTAAGCGCAAATTACTGTACATAAATTCGTGGTTTACGTGAATTAATCATAATGTACATTACGTATTTCTATGTATGCGAAAAACCATACTTTTCCTTACCCATATAGGGGCTGCGGGTGTAGCATTGACCCCCACCGCCCGGACTAAAACCAGAATAGTAACCTGGCGGACCTGGATAGTGTTCCAAATGCTGCGTGTGCGTGGCTCCTGGTCCTGCGGGAACCAATTGTGTTCCAGTGGGTGGTCCTGATGGTGACGGTTGACCTGTAGGAGGTGGTGACTGTTCATATATATCAGATGGAGGAGGTGGCCCCGAATGCGGTCCTGGTTGGTAATACGGTGGGTAACGCCGGTATGATGGTGGAGGTGGAGCACTCTGATATACTTTGGCTGGAAAGTATGGTTGATAGGGTGGAGAATAGCACATCGCCTCACCTGGATAGGGAGAGTAATAATTGGGAGGATACGCCGACGTATAATGCATTTGATGCATTGATCTTGGATATGGTGGTGCACCTTGATGAGCGGCTGCTGCAGCAGCTGCTGCAGCTTGTTGATGTAATTGCTGTTGTTGGTGTTGGCTTTGTTGCTGTGTAGCAACACTCGGCGATTGTTGTGTACTCTGTTGAGTTGGGTAACGGAATGTTGTCAAATCACCACCGGTTATTAGAACATCACTGTCTAAACTCTCCACCGTTGATGTAGATGAAGGTAACGGTGGTAATGGACTTCCGTCTGGATCAGAGTCAAGAGAGTTAGGAATTAGCTTGCTCTTTGTTCCAATTGATGTTTGAATTGATGATTGTTGCTTAGATGCTTGTTGTGGTGTTGCAGCTATTGGTTGTAGCACATGTGGCGAAATTAAAGGGCCAGCCGGTTGGTAATAACCTGATAAAAAAAGAGAAATTAACATGAGTTAAAATTAAAAAAATGCTGTCCAATGCTCATATCGCACTTCATGCCTTAAAAATATAGAATATAATTTGTAAGCAACTAAAACCAACAAAAAAGGCTATTAACATACATAAGCCCTTTTAGCAGAGGATTTCTTACATGAAATTTAACCGTACATAAAAAGGTTAGTACCGTGCCATGATAGTTAGTACGTTGGACTGTCATGCCAGAGGTCTTGGGTTCGATCCCTGCCTGTGCCATCTAAAGTTTTTTCACGGGTACTGCCTCTTGCGAGAAATTCCGCAAAGAGTAATTCTTGTCATGAAAAGTGCTTTCGCAAACTTGCCGTTCGGATTCGGCTTTAAACTGTAGGTCCCTTCCATCCCTGACAACATTACCCGCACACAGGAATGGTTGAGAGTTGTAAGACACTCGGCCCTATCTTTCTGCATACGCCATAAATAAAATGCATCATAGCATATTCACGTGACGTGTAAGACATTTTTAGTTATTTCTGAAATAAATAAAGTACCGCACTACTATAGCATAACAACTTCATTGGTTTAAAAACGGCGATAATACAAACAGCCATATTATTTCCGGTTAAAATAATAAAAGCGTAAGTACAAGTACTAGACGTAGTAGTAGTCGTTAAGAAGCGCTGCTTGATAAGGAAAAAGATCGCCATTGCTGCTTGTACCAAACTAAACAAAAAATTAGTTTGGGGGTACTCACATGATGAGCCTAATTCAATGAATTGGAAACAAGATGTCTCTGGTGATGTAATAGAAAATTCTAACAGAAACACATCTTTTTCTTTTTATACTTGTTTTTTTTTTTTAAATCGTGACTTATTGAATTGAAATGCTTATAACTTTTGAACCAAAGCTAGCTTTGTAATGTTTTATACTTTTTTAAAAAGCTAAAAAATCAAGCAAGTTTTTAAAATAACCAGTATTGTGTAATATGATTTTTTTATATAAAAATGTTTTAAAGTTTGATAAAAATTAAGTTTGATAAGAATACCAATATTTTAGAAAATAGTGCCGGAAATTGAAATTTTTAAATGCAAAAATATTGAATGTTTATTCAAAATTGTAAAATATTAATATATAGTAAAAACAATAATCATTTGTGGACAGGGTGATTGAAAAACCGACTAAAAGTAGGTGTTTTTGAAAATTTCATTAAAACAACCGTTACTCGAAAACCGTTAGGATGCGGTATAGACAAGTTACCAAATTCTGGTAGGTCATGACTTGACCATTCAGCATATACAGTTTGGACCATTACTTATGGGACACCCTGTATATATTTACGAATCCTAGAATCGATTTCCATACCGCTTGGTTTTCTTTAATTGGGACCTTCGCTCGCTCTTACGCCCACCACTGCGCGCGCCGCCGCTGGCCGGCCCCCAAATCTCAATCTCACTGAAATATTGTGTTTTTTTTTTCCTTTTTTATTTGTTCCGATTATAATACGTCTTAATTAAAAGTATAACTTACCCTCAACTATCCTTTTAAAACCTTTTTTTTTATTATAAATGATTTATGAATTTTCTTTGTTCAGATTCTCCCTTTCCTTTTCACTTATGACTTAAGTTTACACATTTGAAATAATTAATCTTTACATGTTAGTAGGACATCCATTCTATTCCCTTTTTTTCTTACTTTTTCTTAACACTTTTGCTTAATTTTTTTTAACATTTTGAAATCTGATTAGATGTTTCCATCACACACTTTGAACTACTTTTGGCTTCTAATTGTGTTCTTTTAGCGGTTGAGATCTTCAATTACCGTATAGTTTTATTATTTCCCGCAAGGTTCAATTAACTATTTATTTCTGCATTGTCTTGCATCTGGCTGGACCCTTGCCTTAAAGCTCAATTCCACTCCTATCTTTTCTTACAAGCTCTTTCCTATCAACCTATCTCGGAACCCTTTCCTTTTCCTACTTTCCTAAACTTGCCCATTTCGCCGATACTTTTCATTAAATATCTTATTTTGTATATGTTGTTGTTCTTATCACACCTAAAAAAAATATACCCGTCGCACCAACGTTTCCCTCGTTATCCTTTTCCACCCTATTACTAATCGCTATATTCTTTTCTTTGGTCTCTTTTTCATTAACTCAATGTATGTATCTATTTCTTCCTTAAATGCGAATATAACTAATTGTCATGACAGTAGTCAGCCTTCTAAAACATAAAAACAAATCCAAAAAAACTAAATATACAAAAATAAAAATCTAATTGCTCTCGATGCAAACCAGAGTGACCTAGGTGAGTTATTCTCCTGCCTATTCTGACCAGAACCATCGACTTGGGTCTTACCCAGTTCATGTTCCTGGTCAGCCTTCTAAATTTTCTTTCTTTTTTTTTCAGGCTCCCCAGGGACAAATCTTACCTATTGGTTGGCCACAACAGAGTGGAAAATAAAGATACAAAACTTCATTATTTTTAAGTCTGATCAAATATCGAGTTCTATATTTTTATATTTGGCACGAGTGCGAGAACTTTGGCGACAAGATATAATAACGGATTTTGTTAGAGGAGGTCAATACAAGCATTTAATAAAAATCGACTTGAAATAAAAAAAATATTTAAAAACCACGGCAAAATCTATAGTTATAAATAATACCTTTTTCAAAAGCCAGAACTCTACGTCTACACTTTATAATAAATTTGAAATAAAGTTGTTTCAAGCACTAGTTTTGGAAGTTATTGACTTCAAAGTCAAAATTTGTGAAAAAAAGTTAAAATAATCACTTTGAGTATTATTTTTCTCATGGTTATATATATACCAGTAAAGAAGTTACTGATGTAAATCATGCTCTAATTTATTCTTTATAATAAAACATAAACTGAAATCTATTTGTTTCTGTTTTCTAGTTTTTGAAAAAAATTGAAAAAAAAAAATTATAGAAAATACTGCCTTGAAGAATTTATGCTAGATGTTAAAAGGTATACCCATTTTTGATTGATGGAAAACGAGAGTGGGTCTGCAACTAAAGGACTTCGACCTTCCCGACGCTCGCAGTAAACACATAGAAGATAGAGACTTAGAGCCCCCGTAGACTGCAGACTTTTTATCGGCCGATAGTTTGGTCGGCTTCTTAATCAGTATCGAGAGGAATGCATATGCGCACACTACAGCAATTCAGTATCGTTAAAAAAGTTTGATGGGCTACCCGATTACATTCAAACTAATCTGTCGGCCAACTATCTACCGACTGTTTAATCCGTATTGGCACATACACGCCTGCGCATACATGACGATTGTTTAGTCGGCCGATAGTTCAGTTCGCTCTGTGATTTGGCGTCGTGTGCGTGTATTTTGAATATGGCGTCGCCCAAATCACAATTGTTGATTCGAGAATAGTCGGCCGACTGTTGGATAGTCTGCGCCCTGTTCCATCAGATGTGTTTGCGAGCGAAGTTTTTTTTTGTCAAAGTGTAAGTAAAATGTTTTAAATTATTAATATGCAATTTGAAATTGAAAGTTTTTCATTAAAATTTTTGTGTTTTATTATTTTACCACCCCAATTACACCGGGAATTCGTGATTTTTGCCAAAATTAGCGTTTGGACTTTCGTTTCTCTTCCTCATTCATTTCAAAATTCATCATCAGCGGGCACATGACTCTTTCGATTGAAGTCAAAACTTCGGCAGGTATTTTTGACATGTTTTGCTGTGCACGTCCAGCGTTCTTGTCACCACCGATTTGGTTATGGTAACCTCTTATTGCCAAAAACTTCAATGCTGCTGATAACTTAATGATAATCGGAACAGCATTTTGTCTTCTGCGAGTAGTCAAGTCGGATGAAAGAATGTGTGCACTAGTTGAAAAAAAAAAGTTCGATGGCGGACCCTATAATGTGCAAACCTTTTCTCACTCAGCTCCATTATTTTGGAATTATCTCTTATTCTTCTGCGTTCAATTTGCTCGTACCGTTCTTCATTTCCTTGCAAATTAAACCAAATTCCAACGGTGTCCATTTTTGTTATAATTATACTTGTCCAAAAATTTGATGTTTTTTTTTTTTTTTTTTTTAACTTTCAAACGACTCCATAGTCCATACTCGTTCGAAAGTAGAAATTTTTTTGAAAACAAGTTGGTATAACCGGCATTCGATTCTACTTTCATACGTAGTACGATTTGAAAGTAGAATCGGAAATGGGTTTCGAATAGAATAAAAAGTAGAATCGAGTTACATAGTAGGGCCCCTGGCTTTTGCAAAGTAAAAAGTCCGATAGTAAAAAATGCTTGTATTAAGCTCCTCTATCAAAAACAGTTATTGCTCTCTATAGACTCGAGGAGTTCCATCAGGCTTGCTAGGCCTTCAAAATGTCTGATATTTGTCTTGTGTCTATTAGAGCATAGTCCGTTTGCTGTTCGACCGTTTGGTTTCTTCTTCTTAATACGCTCTTCAGTTTCATCTGTAAATCGTGTACAATTATAAGACTTAGGTTTTAGAAAATAGCTTTGATATTGATCAGAAGCGATTAATTATTGATTACTTTGTTTCTAGGCCGATTTCTAATCAAAACTCCACCGAACGTAATCATCTGTCTCATCCATATTATCTTCTTAATTATGTACGTTCCAGGTGCATACTCTCAACGTTGATTTTACCATGCGTTTTTTATGTATGTATATATACAGTTTTTTCTTAACAAAGTAATTTGGTTATGATGGAAATATTGCCATATGAAGATATGTGTTTGGATTCAGGATATCAACTGTAAGTAACCTCCATCCCTGACATGAATCGCACACAGGAATGGTTAAGAGTTGTAAGTCACACGGCCCTGGTTCTCTACGGATCACCCACCTAATTTATATAATTAGATTGTTTTTTACGTATAACACTTTAGTTATTTTTACATTATAACATTACTAGAAAAATTGCACTACCCTAAGACGACTGTAAAATATTTCGATTTCGCTTTTAATCTGTTCTTTACAAAATTCTCCAAGAAGAAGTTAAGAGTAGGAATATGTAGGTGCACTTGAGTCAAACAGAGCGTCCGTTAAACGGTTGAATACATATTTGAATATTTGAAATTTAAAAAAAGGTCAATCTAAGATGTGCACTTGAGTCAAACAGAGCGTCCGTTAAACGGTTGAATACATATTTGAATATTTGAAATTTAAAAAAAGGTCAATGTAAGATGTGCGAAGGTGTGTTGTATAAATAAATGATTTTATTAGTAAGTCACTGAACCCAATGTACGATGTTGTTTATGGTTGTTTGCAACGGTGCGACACACGGTGTTGTCTTTTGATTTACATTGATTTACCTAGATAAGAATACTCTTATTGACGGATAAATCAACAGAGGATTCTGAATATAAAACTGCTATGTTAGATTTCTTTAAAAAGGAAAGTGGAAAGGGCCAAGTTACAGGTAAAGGAATGTTGGATTGTTTGTAATTAAAAAAGTGTAAATTATGATGACGATTGAAACTGGTTTCTAGTAAATTTCATTGTTGACGATGTGAGTCGCTAAACCTAATTTACGAACTAATTTATGACTGCAAAGGATCGATCGTCGCCTCCTATTTGATAGGTATTGCATTGATGTACCTAAATAAGAATATTCCTATTGACGGATAAATCAACAGAGGATTCTGAATATAAAACTGCTATGTTAGATTTGTTTAAAAAGGAAAGTGGAAAGGGCCAAGTTACAGGAATGTTTTTTTTTTTTTTTTTTTTTTATTAATATCATATTCTCCTAACAATTTTTAGATATCTTATTTCTAATTTAATAATATATGTATTTTGTACAATTAATTAGAGAGAATAGGTTGTAGCATTTGAATATTAAGTTAAAATTGAATTAATGCCACATTTACAAATTTTTATATTTTTATATTGTGGGGTGGACATATTATAAATAACGTAATATAAAGGAACAGGAACAGAGAAAAAAGTTTCTTATGAATTGTATCAACTATGATTGTATGAACTGCATAAACAATATTTTAATTAATATATACACAAATAAATAAAGAGAACAAATATTATCAAATAACGTAGTTCAACAAAGATTCAATGTTATAAGTATCGAAATTAAGAAGCCATAATTTAACGGATTTTAAGATGTGGACGGTTTCTAATGCTACGTAATTCAGCTGGAAGACTGTTGTATAATTTGCGAGAGACGATAGTGTAAGAATTCCTAAAAAGTGTAGTTCGAAAAATGTTTAATCGTACCGAGTTAGAATTTCTCATGTTATATGTATTACTTATAGGGCTTTCCAAATAACCACTCCTCATAAAAAATATCTTCAAAACCTTAAAATAAAACAAGTGTCTTACTGGTAGAATACCTGTTTGTCTAAATAAATCTGCAGAGTGAGCGAGGCGGGCAGCGTTGCATATTTTTCTTAGGACACATTTTTGAAGAACTGTTAATTGTTGGATTTTGTTTAAGTACGCACCTCCCCAACAACTGATACCATATTGTAACTTCGAGTGGAAAATACCATAGTAAACCTTTTTTAACGTGGAGAATGAACAATATTTTTTTAACCGATAAAAGCATCTTATGGTTGAAAGAAGATATTGCTTTAAATCCGTAATGTGCTCATACCATTTTAAATGTTGGTCAATTTTGACACCTAAATACTTAAAATCTTTCACTATTTCTATATTGAAGCATGTACTGCAGCAGTTTACTTTAGAATTGAAGCTATTTGTTAAATGAGATACTAGACATTTGCTATTGAATAGTTTAAAACTAGAACAAGACGGAGCATGGAACAAGAATTTAATGTCATTTAGTCCATGAAGTTCATTGCTGAACATCATAAGTTTGGTTTTGTTACTGACTAAAAGTTTATGGTCCGCAAACCATAGCCTTAATAAGTGTACATCATGGTTTATATCCGAAACCAAATTTAATGGACTAAGTGAATGGTATCCAATTGCTATATCATCAGCAAATGCGTTAACTTTCCCTAAGAATGGTAGATTGAAGATGGAATTTATATAAACCAAGAAAAGAATGGGCCCAAGAACTGACCCTTGTGGGACACCCAAGTTAATATCCATAGAATTACTCAGAACATTACTTACTTTGACTATCTGAGACCTTTTACTCAGGTAGGATTCAAACCAATTGTAGATGAATCCTCGGAAACCAACATCATGTAATTTTTTCAAAAGGATAGAGTGACTGACCATATCAAAGGCTTTTGTAATGTCAACAAAAAGCGCAGCACATTTCATTTTTTTGTCCACTCCTTGTTGTATTGAACAACAGAAATTTAATAAAGCATCTTCTGTTGACATTCCCGATCTAAACCCAAACTGTGAGGGGCTAAAGTAATTCTTGCTTGTGAGATAACGTAAAATTCTACTTTTTATAATTTTTTCAAAAATTTTTGAAATTGATGGTAATAATGAAATAAGTCTGTAGTTCTTTACATCCTTTTTGCTCCCTTTTTTGAAAATGGGTATAACAAAAGCAGATTTTAAGTCATTTGGGAAGACACCTGAAAAAAACACTTTTATTAAAAATATGCGTCAAAACATCCACTAAATATAAAGCAGTTTTTTTTAACATTGTATTAGAAACGCCATCAACGCCAACTGAGGTTGATTTATTCAGTGTGTTTATAGTTTTCAGTACTTCAAGGCCATTTATTGTTTCGAAGAAGAAACTATTTCCAGTATGTACCACATTTGAAGAGCTGAAGCTATTACAACATTCACAAGAGTTTGTGTTGGATTGTTTGTAAATAAAAAAGGGTAAATTATGATGACGATTGAAAGTGGTTTCTAGTAAATTTTATTGTTGACGATGTGAGTCACCAAAATTAATTTACGAACTAATTTATGACTGCAAAGGATTGATCGTCGCCTCCTATTTGATAGGTATTGTATTGATGTACTAAATAATCAAATATTGATATATACGTAGGGGAAATGACAACAACAACAACAACAACAACAACAACACCACCAACAACAACAACAAAAACAACAACAACACCAACAACAACAACCAATAACAACAATAACAGCAACAACAATAACAGCAGCAACAGTAGGAGCAACACCAACAGCAGGAGCAACAACATCAATTACAACAATGTGTGTTTGTTCATGTAAAAATAAAAGAATAAAGAAAGTTCTGTCAATTCGATTTTTTAATTTTTTTCTTTCATTTTATTCCATTTTCTTTTTCTGCCAGAAATACATCTTCACTTTTTGATTTCATTAATTCTGCATCATAGAAACCGCCTTGTACGGGTCTTCCTTCAAAGTCTTCAAGAAGATATGTTATAGGGTTAGTTTCTTGGATTTTTCTTATTTTAAAGATCTCAGTTGTCCAGTTCGGGGTATATCCCTTTTCAAATTACATGTTTATATTTGCTAATTCTTACTTTATCACCGACCTTAAATTTTTGTTTAGTTATTTCTCTTTTCTTGCTTTTGAAAAGTGGTAATATAGATTTTGAATTTTTCTTCGTCACATCTGCAGGATAACATTTAATGGTTTTGTGAAAAGAATGATTGTAATCATGTAGTAATTTCTTATAAATATTTATCCATTTATAGCTGTCATTGAAACTAAATTCTTTCCACATTTTTTCTTTTAAAGTTCTATTAAATCTTCCAACAATAGAAGCCTTTAATGAACTTAAAGTAGAGTAATGGTTAATTTTATATTTTCTCATTAAGCTATTGAACGTTTTGTTGAAAAATTCCTTTCCATCGTCCGTTTGCAAATTTTTGGGGGTTCTAGAAGAATCCATAAATATTTCTTCCATTATTTTTGCAATAGTAATTCCTTTTTTGTTTTTCATTGGGATTGCCCATGCGAATTTCGAAAAAGTATCGATGACTGTCATTAAATAATTAAACCCCTTGTTTTGAGAACTATAGGGAATCATTTCAACAAGATCAGCCTGCCATAAATCCTGATAACCTTTAATGATAACATGACGTCGTTTGAAATTTCTACGTGCAGGCTTATGCAACTCTTCCACAACCTGTCGTTTACTCATATTTGTAAGGAGTGAATTCAACAAAACAAAAAAGAAGTCTTTTATAGGTATGTATTATTTTTTATTTACTTTATTCCAATTTTTATAAAATAACATTAATTTCTTAATTCTAACTAATCGATTTTCTATCATGTAGCAAGCACATGTATCCGGTCCTAGTTGACACTGGTTTGATGACCAACAGCAATTGGAGTAATGGTGACCATGTCAAGTCAACGTAAAACCCGTTTTCGAATCTTTTAAGAAAAGATATAGAACTTATAAACTCTTCATTGTGTTCATTTAATATTTCTCCATGATTTTTTAAGAAATCACAAATATCTTTTATTATTTTGTCCGAGTCTGAGGATTTAGAGGGGAACTTTGAATAAGTTGGTGGGAGCTTAAGAAATCTCTGGGCCTTAAAAATAATAAATCGCTAAACACACGTTTAGGTATCGTTGAGTTAAATTTTAACAGCGAGTTAATTTTCGTGTATACTAATAACCAAAATAAACACGTCTTTTACTAATTAGCCTTCTATTACAATATCTACTACATTCTCTGTCAACAAGACAGCATTGAATTTACATAAGAAAAATTTGCAAACATAAACAAAAACATTTGATTAAAATTAAGTTTGAAATGGATTCGAACGATACAATAATGGAAGATTTAAATATCTTGGAAAATGTGGCCGAAGCAAGGAGGCAAAAAGTTTATAAAAACAAAATTGAACCATTCTCGAAATATGACGATACAGAGTTTTATCGGCACTACAGGTAAATATTTTTGTTTTCCCGCATAAACTTGAAAAAATAAAACAAATAAATTCAAGATTTGATAAGACAACTGCCAGATTCATTATTGATCTTTTGCGTTGAAGACATCGCCTCGGCTACCAATAGAGGTGGTGCAATTTCAAGTGAGCTGATTGTATTGACAGGGCTGAGATATCTTGCCGCAGGATCTTACCAGAAGGATGTTTAAGTTAAAATTATGAAATACATATTCAATGTTTCAAAAAGTTGTTCTTCTTCAGGTGATTGCCATAATATTTCTCAACAATCTGTTAGTAGTTGTGTTAAGAAATTTGTTAGAGCCTTGGCCTCTAAAGCAAGGGACTTCATCAAATTCCCCAGTGAGCCCTCGGAAATTCGGTCAGTGAAAAGAAAGTTGTTTGATGTTGCTGGCTTTCCACAATGTGTGGGTGCTACTGATTGCACTCATATCAAAATTAAGAATCCTGGCCAAGAATTTGGAGCACGACACAGATGTCGAAACAATTTTTATTCAATCAATGTTCAGGTATGTTTGGCTCAGTTTAACACTCGTAAACATTTTTTTTGTTTTGAAATTTGGTCTTAAAACTAAATTTAAATGTTGATATTGGGATATTTTCTTCTCATAGTGTTGCATTTTCTCAAATAATTTCCTTTTCTTTTAGGTTGTATGTGATGCAAGTCAGCGCGTTACTGACGTTGTTGCCCGTTGGAGAGGTTCAGCCCACGACTCCAGAATATGGCGAGAATCTTCCATATATCACCGTTTACAAAATATGGATTTACAAGGAGGTGTTATTCTTGGTGATTCTGGGTACCCGGAATCGAAAATATTATTGACGCCATTTAGAGTGTCTGCCATTCTCTCAGAACCAGAACAGCGGTACAATAGAAGCCATATACGCACTAGGAACTACATAGAATGTTTGTTTGGGCAGCTCAAAAATAAATTTCGATGTTGCTTCAACGGAATACAACTGAACTATGAAACTGCTAAGGCTTCAATAGTTGCTATCTGAATTCTTCATAACATTTCAAAGGGTTCTTCGAATGGTATATAGTACAAAAAGAAAATCAAACAAAAATATTTTAATAGATAATAAAATAAAACTACTACCATATTTTATTTGAAATTTGCTTTTTAATTCCAACTGTCTTTTTACAGTCGACTCTCATTAATTTGAAACTCCGTTGTTTTTGAAAACACTACGAAATATTGAGAGTTCGCAATAATAAATGGTTCGAAAAGATAAGAGAAAAAATAAGAACAAAACAAATTTTTGAGTAACAATTATTTATTACTGACTTTTTAAACAAGGTACATACGTTGGTTTATGTTTTAAAACTAAATTAAATACTTTTTCTACTTAAAATGCTACAAAGAAAATCACAACAAAAAAAATAAAGTTCAGTCCATGCTCAAAAAAAAAAATATAACGCTTGTAAACTAATTTCAAAATAGTATTTGTACTTTTGTACTTATCACAAAATAAAAAAAAAAACTTCAGTTTGTTAAAAAAAATATTAATGACTTTGGTATGATTCAGTTAGATTTTACAGACAATCTATCTACCAATCAACTTCCAGTGAAGGAAATGAAGCTAAATTCATTTAGAGGCACAATTATCGTCCATTGGTAGATAAATTATCTGTAAAATTTAACAGAATCATACTAAGAATCATTGTCTTATAAGTCTACTCCACTTTCTTCTCTTCAGCCTTTATTTTTAGATTTACTAAGTGGAGCTTCCGTTCTTGCACTTCTAGCTTCTTTTTTAAAACACCTTCCTGAAGTGCAAGAATGATTTCTTTTTTTTTGTTTCCATCTCCACTTGTGCAATTCGTTTTCGTAAGAGCTCTTCAGATGTTCCCAAAGTAGGAAATTTGCGCGCTCTTTTCCTTGGGTTTTTGCATATAGTTTTAGGCGGAGGAGGAGGGCTGTTTTTCGTTTCAGGTTCTGGTTCTGGTGGATTTGATGAGGTTGGTATGCTTTCTCTGGAATAAAAAAAAATTTAAAAACAATGGCAAATCATATCAAGAAAATATTCTACTTGTCATCATTATCATCAAGCCATATTGCATCGCAATCAAATTCTGCGGTATCTTCAACGAAATCCAGAGCGGAAATTTCAGCAATTTCATAATCGATCTCAGAAGGTTCCTCAGGAGGATTTCCACCACCGGTCTCCCTCTGAGATCGATTAAATTGACTTAAATTGGTCCGCGCCTCCTGCTTGTAGCGGCTCCATCGGTCCCTTATTTTTTTCGGCGTCAATTCAAAGCCACTTGCCTGAAATGTTGCAGAAATATTTTGCCAGGCTATAGCTTTGGCTTTTAATGGCTTGCCATCATTTAGCTTCGAATCTATAATATCCGCAAGTGGTCTAGCTGCTTCAACCAGTAGCTCCTTCATTGCCATTGTCCAATTTGACGATCTGCTCCGTTTTAAATTTTGTTTTTCAGCCATTTCTAAAATGATGGATATTTATTAGAACATAACAATTACATATATATTATTAAAACAAGTATTACCCGACTTACTTTTTTATAAAATATTGCCACGAACAATCAGCAGACAACAATCACAACAAATCTCAACTCTTGTGACCTGAAAAGTATTTGTTGCGTATGCTGTCAAAATTACAGTTTAATTTAACTGTACGTTTATAGTTGAGTTTCTCAACAATAAAATTTAACTGGGAGTTAGCACTTAACCTAACTATTAAAATGTTTATTGGTATGGCAAAATATTTAAAACCCAGTTAGATATTTAAGTGAGCTTTAATTTTGATTATTGGTAAGGCCCTCTGTCTTCTTTTTTAAACGACTTGAGATTCTTCCATAACACACAAGACCACACTTCAATTACCTCGTAACCGAAATCCCTTAGTCTTTCTGTCCTCGCCTTTGTTGTCTCATACCTTCGGTTCAACGTGTCATTCTCGTTCTCGTGCAGAGGATCATCACCCAGTTTATGCTTCAAGCGGAGAGGGTGACCATGGTAATAGCATCCGTGGTATTCAAAAATTTGATTGGTTTCTTGACAAAAAAAAAAACAACTTTTACCCCGTTGATTAAAACCTCTTTTCCTTTATACGAATGTATGATGTTTATTTTTCTATTTCGTTCTTCCAAAATCATCCACTTGATGGCTTCTGGTGACTGGTTGTCAACACATCTGTAGCCGTTTTTCGGTATTAGTCCGATGGTGTCTGGCTTTAGAAAGTTCCGCCTATATAGCAAATTGCAAGCTGAAGCAATCGTTACCGATTCTATAAATGGCTCAACGTTACATTGAGTCAGAAATAGTTTTCGGAACTCTAAGCACGCTCCTGTCAAAATTTTGACATCACTTTTGAAATATTCTACCAGTTCGTTTTCCATATCAAAATAATCATTTTTATGTTCCGAATACCATTTTAGGAAAATTGCACGTTCCTCCGTTCGCATAGTATCTGCACTATAATATCTCATTGGTGGCAGTGTTCCAATGTATCTCTCATTTTCTTTCGTATTGAAGAGATACGGAAAGTAACCTTTCTTTAAAGCAGAAGGTAAATCGAATGCTTTTGGAAGTTTCGATAAAGCCATAGGAAAATAGTTTATAAAGTCAATAAATTCTATGTTTCCTATTTCTATTAATATTATTTTTGTACCACGCATTATTAATTCGGGGGATAGGTGTGTTTTCTCTAAAATATAGTTTAAAACGAACTGATGATCGTATGATTGACCGTTGTGAGCAACTACAATCACCTTTTTAAACTTTACAATTTTTTCTCCTTTTATAACTTTAATTGACAATCCACAATATTGACAGAAATCCAAGTCAGGAAATTCTATAGTGATTACATTTGATTTGAAACACGCACAAATTTGGTTCATGTTTTTAATTAAAGCTTTTGGTATTGCTGCATCTTCTTCATTCCAGATTTTCTCTCCAATTACCTTTTCTTGACGACTTTTAAGATCATAAAATACATTTGAGTAATTTTCCAAAACACATATGGTCTTTGGGTACTTGTTTTTTACAGTTTTTACAAAATAACTCTCCACAAATGTGTTCTCGACTCCCTCCGTAGGATTTTAAACAAGCGAAACATCTTTTCATTTCCTCACATATAGATTGTTGTTGTGCTGATGATGATGATGAAGGGGCGCTCATTTTGTGGTTGTCATAACATTCTGTTCCTTTAAAATTTCGATTGCAGTGGGGGCATAAAATTTGATTCTGAGTTTCCTTACATATTGGAGATCTCTGAAATTGCGAACAAAGAGCAAGACATCCAAAATGTTTAAAAAGAACAGCAAAATGCGGCAGTTAAAGATGTTATAACATTAAAATGATTATTATAATATAATAAATATATTTTTTTATCGTTGCTGTCATTTGAAACTCCTTCGTAAATTAATTTACGGCATTTTGTTCCGTGTTCGTAAACAGTAATTTTGTAGTTTTTTTAATGAGCTTGAAATAATTTCAACTCATCAATTCCACAACCTCCTGGTCGTATTTGGATTCCAGTATCGCTCAGAAGTTTAATCGGCTTCTCAGTTTGGATTTTTACTTAAACTAACAAAATTGTACTCCTTGTCCGTGTATGCCTTTGCTATAACCAGAGGTCGTGGCAAGCATAACTTATTCGTATTTTTGACACAAATAATTCCTCTACGATTGGCACATCCTTTGTTGAACGAATTGTACATGGAGCTAGGTTTTCTTCCTTCTCCAGCTGGCATTTGAACTGATGTTATAGATTACGTAAAATCATCCGTGCTTAGGCCATCAGAATTAATTTGGAAATCATTTCCCAAACATCAACCATGTTGAGCTCTGAACAGGTTTTGTAGTTGATCCATCCACTACCTCGCTCATGAGCAAATTTTTTTCTAGAAAACGTTATTCCCACCTTGTCGGATTCATTCAGACCTTCCACAGCAAATCGTATCATATCTTCAAACGCCTTTCTTATCCATGAAGTTGGTTCTTCATGACTTGGAATAGGGTTGGTTATAAAAGCAATTTCCCGCCCATTTAAATTGAACCGTTTAATTTTGGTACTAAAATCAGTCAAAATTTGAATTCGCTGAAATTAAAAATAAAAACACAGGAAAAAATGTATTTTTAAATTTTTATTTTATTTAAAAAAGTTTTTTTCGAATTAAGTAATTCGTTTTGCGAATTTAAGAAGAGTGTAGGCAAAATATGTTTTACCTCTTCAATAATAACATTTATTTTGTTTCCTCCCTCTTCGGAGTTTGATGATGATTTTGCAGCTGTCCTGGTTGATCTTTATCGTGGAAATCAACCACGAAGAAACGATCTAAAGGCTCCACGACCTCTAGACAGAGCGTGTGTAGCTCCGCGATGTCCTCCTCATCCATTTGGGTATTACACATTTTTGGCAGGAATGCCTAAAATAAAAGTTTATTATAATTTTTTAAATGAAAATGCGAAATATAGTACATACCAAATAGTCGTCTAGTTAGACTGAAATTTGTTGGCCATATTTGGTATTTTTAATAAAATGATTTAAAATCATAAAAATCATGAAAATAAAATAAATATGATTCAGCAAGTGTTCATATATGCGTTTCGCCCCGGTGCAATGGTTGGCTTCATCAGAAGATGGCCATTACACCTTGTCTTGACGCATATTTTTCCGAATTAATCGAGATACCATATAATCCGAGCTACTTAGAGCAACTGCAAATTATATGGTTGCTACAAGTCTTCAGAGAAGATAAATTGTAGCTATAATTTACTGCATGCTAGGTTTTTATTTGAAAAAGGCTGTTAAAAGTCAAATGGTTTTTTTCCCTGAACACAGTTTATTTTTAATAAAATGATTTAAAATCATGAAAATCATGAAAATAAAATAAATATGATTCAGCAAGTGTTCATATGTGCGTTTCGCCCCGGTGCAATGGTTGGGCTCATCAGAAGATGACCATTACACCTTGTCTTGACGCATATTTTCCCGAATTAATCGAGATACCATATAATCCGAGCTACTTAGAGCAACTACGAATTATATGGTTGCTACAAGTCTTCAGAGAAGATAAATTGTAGCTATAATTTATTGCCTGCTAGTCTTTTATTTGAAAAAAACTGTTTAAAGTCAAATGGTTTTTTCCCTGAACACTGTTTATTTTTAATAAAATGATTTAAAATCATGAAAATCATGAAAATAAAATAAATATGATTCAGCAAGTGTTCATATATGCGTTTCGCCCCGGTGCAATGGTTGGGCTCATCAGAAGATGACCATTACACCTTGTCTTGACGCATATTTTGCTAGGCTAGCAGGCAATAAATTATAGTTACAATTTATCTTCTCTGAAGACTTGTAGCAACCATATAATTCGCAGTTGCTCTAAGTAGCTCGGATTATATGGCATCTCGATTAATTCGGGAAAATATGCGTCAAGACAAGGTGTAATGGTCATCTTCTGATGAGCCCAACCATTGTACCGGGGCGAAACGCACATATGAACACTTGCTGAATCATATTTATTTTATTTTCATGATTTTCATGATTTTAAATCATTTTATTAAAAATAAACAGTGTTCAGGGAAAGAAACCATTTGATTCTTGTCATGAAAAGTGCTTTCTCAAATTGGCCGTTCGGATTCGGCTTAAAAACTGTAGGTACCCTCCATTCCTGACAACAGTACTCGCACACAGGAATGGTTGAGAGTTGTAAGTCACTAGGCCCTAGTTCTCAACGGACTGTTGCGCCACCCAATTTATTTTTTATTAAAAATAAACAGTGTCCAGGGAAAAAAACCATTTGACTTTTAACAGTCTTTTTCAAATAAAAGTCTAGCAGGCAATAAATTATAGCTACAATTTATCTTCTCTGAAGACTTGTAGCAACCATACAATTTGCAGTTGCTCTAAGTAGCTCGGATTATATGGTATCTCGATTAATTCGGAAAAATATACGTCAAGACAAGGTGTAATGGTCATCTTCTGATGAGCCCAACCAATGCACCGGGGCGAAACGCATATATGAACACTTTCTGAATCATATTTATTTTATTTTCATGATTTTCATGATCTTAAATCATTTTATTAAAAATAAACAGTGTTCAGGGAAAAAACCATCTGACTTTTAAAAGTCTTTTTCTGCCAATAAAATGGTACGTGCTTTCCACTTCATCTTGATTGCAAATTGTGGAAATACGGACTGTATTTTTTTTGAAAGCTTTGGCGTCAATATTGAGGAGCCCACCCCTAGCTTTGAGAACGAGGCTAACCAAATGGGAAGAATTTTCGTCGGAAAAATATGGTTTAGAGTAGTATTCGAGTTGAGGGTAAAGATCATGGAATTGTGAATTTCTAGCACTACTGATGTTTTCCGAGGTTTCGAAATTTATCAAGCTTTCAATAATATTTTCGTGCAGATCGATCAAGGAAGATGGAGAAGTAAAACAGTTAGTATCTATATCTAAACCTAGATTACTGCATATATCTCTCCATTCGCGGGCTCAATAAATGTTTACAGCGATTGTCTCCTCCGCAAGGATACGTGTTAATCTGGATCTAGGCAGTTTAAGAGTTTTTCTTATGTAATTAAAATGGAGTCGTAGAGTTTGAACATAAAGAGAGTGAAGGCCAGTTTCTAAATGTAACATATAGTTGGGGGTGTTACTGGGGAGGTACAGCATTTTTTTTATGAAAAACCGAAATAGTTTTTCAACCTGCTCAAATCGCTTGTAGCCCCAAACCTGAGTGCCATAAAACATAATTGATTTAGCTGCAGTGTCAAAAATCTTAAGTTTTTTAGAAATTACTATTTTAGAGTTTTTAATATAATTTGACCAATTTGCATTAATTGCATTTTTTGAAACAACCAGCCTAGAGTCGAGATGTTTATTAAAAGACAAATTATAGTTAAGTATAACACCCAGATATTTATAATTGTTTACTATTTCAATGGGGTTCCCTCCATAATTCCATTTAAGATTCTTAGAAATTCTTGCACCATCACGGAAAACAACTATCTTTGACTTGTTTAAGTTGATTTTCAGGCCCCAAAGGGAGCAATACTTGAAAAGATGATCAATCATAAGTTGCAAATCAGCAGGGCAGTTAGAGAGCAAGACGAGATCATCTGCATAAAGTAAAATCTTAATCACCATATTCGCCACAAACACCCCACCGGGTAAGTCTTCATGAAGGTCATTCAGATAAAGAGCAAATAGAAGTGGGCTTAACAAACACCCTTGCTTTACGCCATGGCTAACCAAGAAGTACTCCGACAACGATGTTTGATCCCACACCCGACATGTTGTGTTCTCATAAAGCTGTTGAAGGATTCTGATGACCTTTGACGATAATCCGAAACAAGAAAGTTTATAAAATAATGAATTTCGTGGAATTAAATCAAAAGCGCAGGAAAAGTCCACAAAGAAAGCGAAAGTGTTTTTCCTTTTCTTGCGGTTAAGTTGTACAATACTTGTGAGGTTGAAAATATTGTCGGTCGTTGAGTACCCTTTACGGAAACCTGCCTGGAATTCACTGAGGATACTATTACAGTCAATCCAGCTATTAATCCTATTAAGGATAATACCAGAAAAGAAGAAGGAATGCATTCGGTGAGATAAATTTGATTGAATAGACACAGAACTTCTTCTACAAAACAAATTGGAGCATTTTTGTAAAATTCATAGCTCACTCTATCCTCACCCGGCGCTTTTTTATTCTTTGCTCTTTGTATTACATGCAAAAGCTCCCACATATCAAAAGGAGAGTCAAGAAAGTTATCTATTTTTTCTGGCATAGCCCAAGAGAAATGAAGATCATTTACAGATTTTGAAAAATGTGACCTAAAATATATCATAAAGTCTTGACTTTTAAGATTACCATTTTGTTTTAGATAGATAGATAGATTTTTATTTTCGGTATTTAGATATACATTTGGTAAGCTACCGCACAGTTTACACACAGAGATTTGATATGCTATATTAATATTTTTCTACTGAATAAGTATTTTAATTTAAATAAAGTTTACAAAAAAATAAAGAATTTACTTTGAAGGAAAGTACAAATAAAACCTTCAATACAAAATAAGAAAAAAAAAAAAAAAAATCAGGTACATTTGGACTCGAATTAAAAATTCAACTTCAAAACTATAGTAATGAAGAAGGTTAGTACGAATTGGGTTAGTGAATAATTATAATAAATTAATTTATAAATGTACTAGCGGCCTGGTACGTGCTTCGCTACGTATAAGGCATATTAATAAAAAAAATGATTATTAAGTTCATTTATTCAAACAAAAAAATATTTTAAATTGCTAGCTATTTAAAAGTCCAAATGAATTGGGTACTCTTACTATGGTGGGTCTATATGGATTAGTCTAAAACAGTTGGATAAACAATATTTTTTGTTTTTCCATTTTGAGCATGAATAAATAAACAGTTGGGGGTACCGACTCTGGAACTTCACAAACGTGAAGTGTTTGCCCTTGGGCCTTATTTATGGTCATCGCAAATGTTAAACGCACAGGATATTGTAATCTTTTGAATTCAAATGACATATCAGTTGGAATCATAGGGATACGCGGTATCAAACCCACTTTTCCTTTTGATTTACCAGTTAAGATTGTAGCTTCAATCAAATTTGGCAATAACTTTTTCACTGCCAATTTGGTGCCATTACACAGTTTTGGAAGATTAATATTTCGCAATAATATAATAAAAACAAATTTTCAGATTCAAGCAATGCGGTGGTATACCAGCCGGTTCCAATGAATTTAAAAATTCAAATGGATAATTCATTGCCTCATCTTGATTCATAACACTGTCAATTGATTTATATGTCGTGACTACACATGGCAGTTTCGCTTGAATTTGAAAATTAATGACATTGATATGAATGTTCTTCGGTGCTAAAATCGCGCGTTCTCTCAACCAATCATGATTTCTGTAATTCTGAAGAATATTCGGAAAAACACATTCAATCCACTCATCTATAGATTGGGTAATTGTACAAAAATTGTTCGGTAAAGTGATCAATCCGTATTTTGCCATCACCAATTTTTAACAATTGTTTTGAAAACTCATGGGCAGTTGCATCATTATGTAGGTGAATACGCATATTACTGTTCAGTGTCAATTTTCGTACATATCTCCAAAGAACTGATGACTTCAAACAGGCGTTTATTTCATCCGCAGGATATGATCGAGGAATGACAGGCAATGTTTGACGAAAGTCCCCTGACACCAATATCAGAGCACCACCAAAAAGCTGTTGATTACCGCGTAAATCTTGCATTGTTCGATTATCCCATAAAATAATTGACATTAATAGTAGAACTTTTGCAATAGTAGAATTTCTCGAAATATTGCAAGTTGGAGTTTCAATCACCTGTACATTCAATGGCAATTTTAATACAGAGTGTGCGGTCCGACCACCTTCTAATAATGTAGCAGCAATTCCCGAAGATGCAAGTGCCAATGCAATGATACAACGAAAGTTTTGCCTGTACCACAGGTGCATCCAAGAAATATAATCCACCTGCATTATTGGAAACGGCTTGCATGTTTGTGTCATATACATGTTTTTGTTGAATATTCAATTTGGTGCTATTACAATTTTGTGATTATCAGATGGCATACGATCAAGAGCAATTTTGAACAATTGAACTAATGCGTTATGCTGATGGAAAAACTTTTGTAGCTCACGAATAATTTCTCGTCTTGTATTTGAAACAATTGCACAACGTTGATCCAATTCACGATTTTTATCACCAATAAAATAAATTTGCAAAAATTGATGATCAGCGTCGGGGTATGGCAATAACGAACCAGCTTGATGATAAATCTGGCCCTGAATCTGTAACATGTATGCAATTTTAGGTAGATGTTGAATCAGAATTTTTAAGACTTTATGATTCAGATTGATATAAACATTAAACATGGGACAATCCTGTTGAGGTATTTACCTAAAAAGTCGGCATAAAATTATCTCTAATAATTTTAGTAGCACCAAAAGAAGTCATTTGAAATGCCGAATTGTATTGTTGAATATTACTCAAAAACTGCTTCGACGTTTGAGATGTACCAAAAATAAATGAATACAATGGTTCGGGTGGAGTTTCTAATATTGGCAATCTCACTTTGCCATTAGCACAACACATTCCGGGTGTTTCACCTGGAAAGTTAGCCGCATCACAATGTGGACATATTGCGTCCATCATTCCAATGTATCCGTACACACTATAATCAATCTGACTGTTGTAATTAAAAGCAGCACGCAGCATTTCATCCAAAACGGCACGACGTATTCGTGATTAAGTACAGGTACAGGGTCAACAGATCTATTCTGTGAAGTACGTTCACGCTGCGATGCATTAGCTTGTGCGCGTTCATCTGTAATCTGAGATCGTCTTAATAATGCCACTTGATTTGCATAACGCGTTCGCCGGCCTATGTTTGGTCGTCTTGCTCGTGGCATTTTACCTTCACCTTCACTTAACAACTCAACAATATACAATAGTTTGGAAAATATAAACACAACAAAGCAATAACTATCGCTGATAAAATGAAATGACATGTGATGACATTAAATTTGTTTGACAGAACTAACGTTACTTTTTTGTCTTCGATTGTTTTGTCAAAGGTTCAAATTGGCTTTTAAGTATTAGTACAAATTGTTTGTATATGGGAGTATAGAAAGATGTTGATTTTACACTTTTTCAATTTTTTTTTAATTTTCTCTACGTACAAACCTTCTCTGGACTTCCACGAATAATTCAAGACCAAAATTAGCCAAATCGGTAAAGGCATTGTTGAGTTATAACATTACAACGAAAAGTGGCATTGATTTTTATATATATAGATATATTAATTTATTATAATTATTCACTTACCATTTTGTTTTGGTTTACATTTCTTCATCGAGTAAGCTAACTTCCACCAATCACTAGCATTCCTAACTGTGTTAAGCTTTTCAATGCTTTTGTATGCAAAATTGATTTTTTTATTTTTGCAGATACCTAAGTACTTAGACCGCCTCTTTACATAGAGTCTTTTATATAATCCGATATTATATTTTCGGTAAAGATTGAGCTGTTTTAACATCCTATTTCGAGCGCGAACACATTCATAGTCAAACCATTTATTTTTTGGAATAAAACGTTTACAAGCCTTACCCTTACCGGCAGCAGTGTTAATTTTGTACAGGAGAGAGCTGACTTTTTCTTCTATTATCGTATTTGAAAAAATATAACGGCAGTTAGATAACCGACTGAGAGTAACTATATATTTTACACGATTATTTTCGGACCAGTAGAGTTTTTGAGGGAGCACCATTCTGATTGTGGGTTGAAGGGAAAGAGAGGCGCAGGCTGAGGGGCATGTGATCAGAAAAAGCTTTGCTTGCTACAGAAAAATGTTCTATCAAAGGTAAAAAATCAAACGAACATGCGCAATAGTCTATGACTGAACTACCTGAGGCACCACAGAAGGTAAACTCACCATTCATATCGCCAAACGTTCTGCCATTGATGGTCACCGCACCTATGTTTTCAAAAAGATCTAGTAATTTCTTTCCTTTTGTGTCTATGGTTTTATCTTAAGATACTCGTATCTCAGAGGCAATGGGAGTACTACTCAATAAACACTTGTCAACAAATTGGGCCTCAGCCGTCCAAGCATTTAAATCGCCAAGTACACAAAAAGACTCAAAATTCATATTTTTTAAAAAGCTTTCAAATTTATCAAAATCGGCCGCCCAATTTGTTTTGTTTGAACCATTTAAATATCGAGGTATGAAATGGAAATTCGCGTCACCAAACTTAGCAGCCAGAACAACATTACCAGAAATTTCAAGAAATCTAAACGAAAATTTATCTTTTAAGTTTTTTTTGAAACCGAACAAACAACCACCAATAGCGTGGCCAGCACTATGAAACTTTATAGCATCATTCCAATACAAATAAAAATCACTAAAATAAATTGAAAAATTACTTCTTTTATCATTCAAAATATTGCTTTCGTATAAGAAAAAAACATCAAATTTATTTATGTAAGATAGAAAATTACTAAAAATAAGTTTACTCTTTAAGTTTGCTACATTATACGACAATACCTGACAGACATTATTTGGTTGCTAATTTTTAGACTGATCATTAGATGAGGCTTGCAGCACAGGAACTTTAGCATTAGATTTAGGCGTCTCTCTTCCAATTATATAACAAGTGAATTTGGCTTTTGTGACAATCCCTCGGAGAAATTCGACGTCCTGGATCTTCGCAGCTTCGACTTTTCCGTTGTTCCAAGTAAACTGAATATCGTTAACGTAGATACAGAATTCTCCAAAACGAACTTTTATTTTGTCTCCTACTTTTGTGATGTTTTTTCCTAGTTGACGTAATTGGAATCTCTTATTACGTTCATCAGCCGTGTAGTCTTTTTGTACAAAGATGGTAGTTCCTTTAAGGTGCCACTTAGCTGCAATTATATTGTTGACTTGTAGGGCTGAGTATAACGAGAACACGAACGACTTTCCACCATGAACCGGTCTTGATTCCTTAACGATTGCTGGGGTGTTCAGAACATTGGAGCACAGATCATTGAATTCGGCAATAGCTAATTGAGCGTTTGTGTTACTTAACCCACTGACAACAATGTTTGCACGACGAGATGATTTGTCAATGAACTCTAATCTATTTTTCATTGCCTGTAACTCTTCTTTAAGATGTGTGTTCTCTGAACGCAGGTGCTGAATCTCCATACTGAGTGGCTGTAGGTCGTCTTTACGTGCGACGTCATGCAGTTTCAGGTCCAGAGCAGCGCTGAGCTTGGAGTCAAACACAGTCCATGAAAAAAAATCAGTAATGGGAGCAAGCAGAGATGGAGTCGGCTGGGTGTTATTATTCGACTGGTTCTGGCTCGGCGAAGGAAATGACATTGTTGTTGAGTTTAATAATAATTGTTTTTTTGCGACAATGGAAGCACTTTGGTCAGGTGAAGTTTCTTGGTACATGCGCTTTTTGTGAACTTCCATATATTTTGAGGTTATGTTTAGTCGCAAAAACACTTTTCTTTATTTTCGCCAGAACAACACTTTTTCATGAATTATTTTATTGAACTTGGGTAAACAATAGTTTAAAGTTTCTGATAATAAAGTTTTTATATTTTTTTTTTATATAAAATAATGATTATTTAAGGAATCTTGAACAAGACGTAATTAATTTGACGTGTGACGTTTATAAGCGCAGAGTTGCCAATATTTGTAGTTGTAGATATTCACTGAAGAACTAAAACTGAATCAAAAACTCAGGCAACTATTGCTTTTATAGTATGGACTGACGAATATTTTCATTTCCCTAATATGAAATTTAAAAAAATCTAAGAATACCACTCCTGACACTCAGTGCATTATTTGACATGTCTTTCCCCTTCAAGCAAACTTATCATTCATTTACCAG
Organism: Eupeodes luniger; assembly: GCA_951509635.1. Taxonomy (NCBI): domain Eukaryota; kingdom Metazoa; phylum Arthropoda; class Insecta; order Diptera; family Syrphidae; genus Eupeodes; species Eupeodes luniger. The sequence goes on from OX608074.1 coordinate 67,700,921, forward strand.
TTTTATATTCAGAATCATCTGTTGAATTATCCGAAGATATGTATCAATATTTGATTATTTAGTTCATCAATACAATACCTATCAAATAGGAGGCAACGATCGATCCTTTGCAGTCATAAATTAGTTCGTAAATTAGGTTTTGTGACTCACATCGTCAACAATAAAATTTACTAGAAACCACTTTCAATCGTCATCATAATTTACCCTTTTTTATTTACAAACAATCCAACATTCCTTTACCTGTAACTTGGCCCTTTCCACTTTCCTTTTTAAACAAATCTAACAAAGCAGTTTTATATTCAGAATCCTCTGTTGATTTATCCGTCAATAGGAATATTCTTATTTAGGTAAATCAATGTAAATCAAAAGACGACACCGTGTGTCGCACCGTTGCAAACAACCATAAACAACATCGTACATTGGGTTCAGTGACTTACTAATAAAATTATTTATTTATACAACACACCTTCGCACATCTTATATTGACCTTTTTTTAAATTTCAAATATTCAAATATGTATTCAACCGTTTAACGGACGCTCTGTTTGACTCAAGTGCACCTATTCCTACTCGGGTTAACTTATTTTGTAAAAATAGTTCATGTGAAAAAAGAAAGAATTTGAAAAAAAAATTCCCGCGTCATTTCTATAAAATGAAAACTGTACCAAAAACAAATTTAAAAAAAGTATGTTTGTATGTGAATGAAGTGAATACAAAATTGATTATAAAGTTGAATCAGATAAAATACATAAATGTAAAACAAAACAAAACAAAAACATAACAAATTGTTATAAAAATAGTTATAATAAAACAAATATTAAAAAAAGTCTTATAAGTAAAATTATAAAAAGACGAAAACATCCTAAATAGTTAACTTAAGAATAAACGAGTTTAAAATTATTAATAAAATAAAACCTTAAACAATGATAAGCTTAAAAGAATAATAAAATAACACCTAACCAAGTTTCCAAATGAACCAATACTAAAATTCAAATAAACTCAATAATAATAATAATTACCAGCTATCTAACAATATAAATAAATAAACAAAAACAATTAGGCTACACCCATAAAAGCTGTGGAAAAAAAAACAAAAACTTATAAGATAACTGCACAAAATAAATACATTTAAACAAACAGCAAATTACAAAAATCTATGAGAAGAGAAGACAATAAAAAAGAGGCTGTCAAATAAACAACAAACACACTATCTTTTTCAAGTGAGTAACAAAAAATCACAATGGAAACTTTTAATGCTGTAGATAAGTTAAAAGTAGTTTTAGACTTAATACATAAAATTCCGAGGTTTGATGGAAGTAAAAGTTGTCTTATACATTTCTTTCACAGGGTAGACGGCTATTTTTTCAACTCTTGATGACAGCCATTTAGGGTTTCTCAAAACTAAAATAGTCAGAAAAATTCGGGTAGAACTTTAGAAGCATGTTAGAAAAAGTGATTGGACACAAGTTAAGCGAATTTTGATTGATAATTTTGGAGAGTGGCTTCAACTGGCAAGTTAATTGACCAAATTATGACCAAATTAGAACAGCTCGAGTTAAAACTAATATTTCAGATTTTCATAGCAATATTAATTATTTATTAAGTAGAATTAAAAATAAGCTTTTATTAAATAGTCAAAATGACAAATTAATAATTGCTTGTAACAATAGAATTGCCCTAGTCTTTCAAAAATTAATTACCTGAACCCACCTAATCTATCGTACTCAGTTGAAATCCAAAAACACTGTATGACGACGCTTATAAAGTGATACTAGAAATCGGTTACCAACACAGGACAATAAAAATAATAATAATCAAACTTATAGTAGTAGAAATAATACCCAGAGCAATAATTCAAATTTAAGAAACAATAATAATTATAGAAACAATTATTTGAACTTTAGAAATAATAATAACACAAACTATAACAATGCCTATACAGCAACAAAACCAAAACAATACAAACCAGCTGACGCGTACTACATACAATAATAAAAATAATAATAATAACAGAAAGTTTATTAGTGAAAATAATACAAATATTTCTAGAAGTTCAGAATTTTTGGAAGAATTCAATAAATAGGAATACGATGGAAGTTGATCATATTGCAAATGAGGTAAATTTTAGACCTCTACCCTGTATAGTAGTTAAAACTAAATCGCAAATTCAATTATTGATAGTTTCTGGAGCAGGTACTTCTCTAATACAAAAAGGACTGTTTCACAATTCTTTTAGAACTCTATTAAATAAACCATTATCATTAAAAACTTTGAATTCAAATATAACAACTGATTCGAAAATAAAGATTCCTCTTTTTTAAAGAATTTTGTAGTCCGTCCAGTGTGATAGAATTGCTAGAAACAAATTTAAATTCTGATTTTGATGGTCTTTTGGGATGCAATGGCCATTGGAGGCAAAAATCGATTTTAAGAATGCAAACTTTTTAACAAATAATGCAATCTTACCTTTGATGTGCGATACTCCATATTATCCTTCAGTAGAAGAAATAAACATTTTAGCGGAAGAAACAAGTGATTTAGCTTTTGAAGGCTCGAACATAGATAAAATTGCTCAAAATTTTAAACTTGAGGATTTATGCTTAATCAAGACTATACAAAAATTCCAAAGTGTGTTTCATAATGAAGATGATTAATTGTCTCCAATGGTTGAATATTCGCATAAGATACCAACTTAAACGATATTCCTATGTTTTCCAAAGCATATACATACATAGATATCCTGAAGCGCACAAAGAGGAAGTAAATAAACAAATAGCAGAAATGCTTCGTTCGGGAATTATCACTAAATCAAATAGTCCATACAAAGCCCCAACTTGGAACGTTCCAAAAAAAAAAACAACTGATAATTCAGGTTTAAAAAAAATGGTGCATTGCAATCGACTATAGGAAGCTTAACGCAAATACAGTTGATCCATGACAAAAAGTATATAGACTCCTTTAACAAGCTTAAAGAACTCATATGTACTTGTCCTATATTGACATATCCCCTTTTTAAAAAACTGTGTACCTTAAGTACTGATGCTAGTAACGCATCATAAGTATAACGCAAGCAAAACCAACACCTTATCGCTTTTGCATCTAAGACATTGAATAAACATGAATAACATAATAAATAACATAATAGAAAAAGAGCTTTTGTCCATAGTATGAACAACGAAATATTTTAGAACCTACTATTTGGACGTACATTTAAGATACAAACATACCATCTACCACTTGTATTGTTAAATTATCTTAAGGAACCGAATATAAAATTACAACTCTGGGAATGCTTCACGGCTTCGATTTTGACATTGAGTCCATTAAAGCAAGAAAAATTGAGTAGCTGATTTTCTAAGTCGTAAGCAAGCAAATCATATTATACAAATGATATTTGCGAAGGCGCACGTTCGATATGATAACGCAACAATTCATAGCGGTATTGAAAATTTGAATGATCACATTTTTATTACACAAAACCCATTGAATTCGTATAAACATCAAATAATATTGAAAAAAACAGATATACAACTTCTTTTCAAACAAAAATTGTATTAAAAAAAGAGAATATGTATGTATCTGTTATTTAACAAACAGAATACAATGAAACTTATGTAATAAATATTCTCCAAGGTTTCTTACCAGTTAAAGGAACGTTAGGTCTTTATTGCAAAGATAACGATATGTTTATTAAATTTCAGAGAACTATTGTAAAATATTTTTTCAAATTCCCAAATACAGAATTTCGTAAATAACTGTATAATATTTTATAAGTGTAAATTCGACCGCAATCTAAAAAAACCAAAGTTATTGTATCAGAAACTCCAGACAAAGCTAACGAAATTGTACACACAGATATTTGGTTTTTAAATAAAGGTAATATTATGTTTTTGACCTGTATTGATAAACTAACTGGACATGTCTCAATACACTCTTATTGCAGATAGAAACTCCATAACTAAAATCAACTTATTTAGAAAAAAAATCGCTTGCTTAGTAAAGCCATCCAAAATAGTAGCATATAATGAATTAAAAACTTAAATGAGAAGGTATAGACCACCACTTTACATCACCAAATACACACACAAGAAACGCCATTATAGGAAGGTCTCATTTAACACTTAATGAGCACATACGATTACTCGAACTTAGTAATGCAGGAAATAAATTTTAAACCAATCGAACTTTTGCATAAAACCTTAAATAAAAAGCAGTGGGACGACCTAAAATTAAGAATAAATAAAATTAAGGAAAAACAAATAGGAAAAATAAACGAATCCCGACCAGGGCCCTATTGCACCAGTTTAGAAATTACAACCACAAATTTGTACTTGTAATCTACAACCACAAATTTTGTATTTGAATCTGGTTTGCACCAAATACAAATAATTGGGATCATATATTTGTGATGAGAGTTACAAATTGTACAGTAAACCTACAATTAACCTTTGCACCATTTATTCTTGGAAGTTGTAAGTTACAAATTTAAATCACAATTTTTTTCAACGTTTTTTTAATCAATGCTATTGCTATGCTATTCGTTTTACTAAAAATTGCTTAAGGTATATTGTATATTAGCATGTCCTTCGTTTTCGTCGATTTCTTCTAACTGATGGTAGTAATTATTTTCATTTTCACTGTTTTCTGGTATTTCGATGGTGTCATCATTTGAAGTTTTTGAAATGTTGGTTAAGGCTATACAACATTTGATTATATTTACAGCTTTTTGAGGTTGTAATCTCAAATGTTTTAAACATGGGAATTTTTCTTTCAATATGCCAATCGAATTTTCAATTATTCTTCTAGAAGATTTGTGTGCCCGACTATAACGTTCAATTACAGGGGAAGTTTCTCGTAAAATCGGTGTAAGTAACCAGTCTTTGCAAGGGTATCCGGTATCTCCTAGTAAAACGGCATTGGGAAAAGGCCGAAAACCATTTCCAAATCAACTATACAGTGGACTTCTTCGCAAGACCCTAGAATCGTGCACACTTCCGGGCCAGTTCACATAGCCATAATAGAACGTATAATCAGGCCCACATACTAACATACAATTTATTGAATGACTTCCATGTCTATCCACATAAGCAGCTCCAAAATTTGTTGGTGCATCAATGTTAACTAACGTTCCATCAATGCATCCACAAATACGTGATTTGAAAATAATTTTGATTTGAGAGAAAATATGAACAAGAAGATGCTTCCTAACCTGCAATAGTAAAATGTTTGAGATATTTCTTGAATCTGATTTGGCCATTTGACAACGTCCTCATATAAAAGGTCAACGATAGCTTTGGAGACCCGTTGGACACATCTACATTCTGTGGACTTATCAATACCATGCATATCCCCAACGCCATAGTATTGCCCTCCGTTACCCATCCAATGCAAAATTGTTAAAAGTTGCTGTCTTGGGGTAAATGCACAATTTCTTTCCGTTTTGTGTTTTATTCCGAGTCCAATAATATTAATTATTTCTTCTGCTTTGGAAAAATTCAGTCGGAATCGTTCATTGAAATTAAAATAATGTTCAAAATTATAATTTTGACGCGGACGATACACTTTTTTTATTATAAAGACATCCGCTTCCGAATTACTGCTGTCACTACTGCTGTGCCTTCTACGCAAAGACATTTAAATTATGAATAACAAATTTTTAGACAAATTTACACACGGTCTTTCGCCTGTAGAATTTTTTCACAAACTGACACAAATTTGTGAACCTCATTCATATTGTGCAACAGAAATTCACAATAAAGTAGATTTTTCACAATTTTTTTCATTGTGATTTACAATTACAAACTTTTTGTCGTGCAACCGAAAATCAATTTTTTTTAACAATTTTGTAATTTGTGAATCACAACTACAATTTTGTAGCCTACAGAATTTTACAAAACACAAAACTTGATTTTTTTTACAAATTTGTGGTAAAAACGTTTTTAATTCACAAATTTGTTAGGTGGTGCAATAGGCCACAGAACAACAAGGTTTTAAGGAACAGGAATTAGTGAAAAATACAGGCTTCCACGGGTTCCTTAAACTAAGGGACGAACCGATAAAAGCAATTAACAAAACAAATAAAATTTTACATTACATCTATTTAAAACAATATGACTATATGTTAGAAATCGTTAAAATGTCTATAGATAGATAGGAACTATTTTAGGGATAAAATAGATTTGTCGATTTCTTCTCAATGTTTTATGGTCAACTTTTATCTTCATTCTAACTAGCCTGTGATCGCTGTCAAAATGTATATTATTAAGGACAGTTACGTCTTGGATGGTTTCAAATTTGTTTGTGAAAATGAGGTCTATTTCGTTTTTAGTGTAGTTTAGTTGTTGTATAACTGAATTTTGAATGTTTCTTCTAGAATGTCGGAAAATGTTATAATTTCTTCGTCATCAGATTTTTCTGTCGGTGCATACACTTGAACTATAGTAATTTTTGTGTTTTGGATGTTAAGCTGTTTACTGCACATTTTCTCATTATGGAATCGGATTTTAAATATTTTGTCTTTTAGTTCTTTTTTATCAAAAATCCTACTCCAGAGTGACCTTTCGGCACGAGTACGATAATTTTGGCGCCAAGATATAATAACGGTTTTTGGTAGAGGGGCTTAATACAAGCATTTTTTACTATGGGGGGGTCTACCTCCCCCGTTTTGGCGGTAGGTGCAATTTAAAAAAATATTATTTAAAATGGAAAAAAATAAATTAAAAATAACGGTGATACTTACAATTAAGTTTTATACATTTTTTTAAAGCCAACATTCTGTTTTATTAGCCAGTTTTTAATTCAAGTCAAAACTATGCGTAGTTTTTGAAAAATTTAATTTTAAACTCAACATTTCAGTAAAAAAGTTAAAAAAAAGGTTCAAAGTGTAGTTTTTCAATACTTCAAGATTATCTACCATTGTTTTTATTTCAGAATTTATTGCTCTTATTTGTTTTTGATCAAAAACTGAAAATTAATGATTTTACGTCTTTTAGTTTTTGAGAAAATTGAAAATAACCACAACTACTATTTTAATTTAATTTTTTTTTTGCTTGAGTGGTCTTTTTGATAGTAACAATGGTAGGTGCGAGTTTGGGTGTATGCAACAGTAAGGTGTGTGCGAGTTTGGGTGTATGCAACAGTGGGATCTGTAAGGGGAGGCATGCTGCCCCCTGCAACCCCCTGCTTGGGAACACTATAGGATTTGGGTCGGGTGCAAGTTGGAGTGCGTGCAAGGTTGGGAGGGGCCAAGGTTCGGTGGGTGCAAGATGGGGTGCATGCAAAGTTTCTTTTGCATTTAAATAAACTGGATTTAAGAAAAATTAATTTACCCTAGGTGTATCTTAATCCATATTCGATTATTACTATCAAAATAAGACTACGTTAATACTTAAGCAAGGAAAAAGTAATTTAATTAAAATATTTTTTTTGGTAATTTTCAATTTTCTCAAGAACTAGAAGACATAAAGTCATCTAGTTTTCAGTTTTTGATCAAAAACAAATAAGAGCAATGAATTCTAAAAAAAAGAGTAGATAATTTGAAAGTTTTGAAAAACTACACTTTAAACCTTTTTTTTTTATTTTGTTTGCATACATTTTTAGTTTAAAACAATTTTTTTCAAAAACTATGCATAGTTTTGACTTGATTTAAAAACAAGCTAACAGACAAAAATGTTGGCTTTAAAAAAAAGGTATAATACTCAATTGTTAGTATTACCGTTATTTTTTAATTATTTTTTTTCCATTTAATGTACATATTTTTTTAAATTGCCCCTACCGCCTAAACGGGGGGAGATATGCTTGGTTTTAACTGTTCTATACAAATCCGTCATTAAACTTTGTCGCCAAAGTTATCGTACTCTCCCCGACCTTTTTTTTTTCTTATTTAGCAGAAGATATCTTTGTCGTTATTGATTATTCTTTCTCCAAGAAGTCTTCTTTCGGCTAGTCCTATCATATTCCAATTTTTGTTTTTAATGTTAGTCTTAATTCTTCCTTTTTTTCGTCTGAAGAAAGTGTCCTAACATAAAATTCTTAGTACATTTTGTTGATTTTGATTGTTATGTTCTCTGTTTGCTTATTTTTGTATTGGGGGTTTTGATCTGCTCTTCCCGCAGTGATCGGTCGGCATTGCTGATATACAGCCACAAATGTTGAAAAAAGTCATCGAAATAGATTGAACCTCCAGATAAGATTACCTCTGAGCCAGCCATGAAGGTCATATGCCAGAAAACATATTTAAATTATAATGCAAGTAATCGAGTAATCAAGTAAATTTCATGTCAATTGAAAATTATAATTTCAATGGGTCTAATTGGAAACAAATTAAACGGCACGTAAACGATTCACTTTCTGACTCTTCTCAACCTTTTACCTTTACGTTAGAGGAAATTGATGATAAAAATAATACATTTGAATGTTCTATTAATGAGGGGGATAAGGCGACTTTCCCTTTGCCCTCTGCTTCCCATAAAAACAAAATCGAAATTTCATTGCTAACAAATGACATACGAAGGACGATAACATTTGGGAACTTAATTCGTAGACGTTATCAAAGGTCAAGAGACTTATTTCTGAAATTTCAATTAAATTTTCTTAACAAATTAGTTACACAAAAAATGCAGGAAATTCGTAATAAAGACTGGAATCGAATGTTATCCCAAATTGACAAACATGACCAACAAATATGGAAACTTTCGAAGATTTTTAAGAAAAAAATAATAGAACCCCATACCTCGATGTAATGGCCAAATTCTTCATACAAATGAAGAGAAGCCTACTTAATTCGGTAAATGTTTCCTGTCTAGTCACTCAATAACAGATGGCTTTAGTGACATTCCAACCAAACATATAGTACAAAACAGTATTAACTCTATTAATCTATCTTAAATACAATTAAATAATATACATACATATACCAATATCTCTTGTTAGAGACACCATTTCTTCTATTCGCATAAAAAAAACTGCTGGTAATGATAAATTTTCAAACAGGGTCCTTAAAAATATACCAAAAATTGCTGTTCAGTATTTACATCCCTATTTGAAAGTTGTATTCGACACGGATATTTTCCAAGAAGGTGGTAGATTGCTGAGATAATTCCCATAGCTAAACCTACTCAACCATTGACACAGGCATTTAGTTATCGCCCAATAAGTTTACTCAGCTGTTTAGGCAAACTTTTTGAAACAATTATATTTTTATGATGAATGAATTTGTAGAATCAAACAGTCTTGTTCGAATCGAACAGTTTGGTTTTAGGAGGGAACACTCGACGACTCACCAACTAAAAAGAATCACAAGTATAGTAAAGTTAAGTATGGTTTCGTTTGACATTCAAAAGGCATTTGACAGTGTTTGGCACGACGCACGGCCTGCTTCATAAACTATTTACTCAAAATTGACTACATACATTCTTAAAATTATTTAAAGCTCTCTTACAGATAAGCTTTTTTATGTCAAAACTTTGTCTGATTCATCACCTCTCATTATAAAAGTAGGCGTTCCACAAGGTTCAACCCTATCGCCCCTTTTATATAACTTATATATTGGTAATTTTCCAAGAAATATTCACTGTGAAAATGCTTTCTTTGCTGATGACACAGCTATATTCTGTAGTTCTAACGACTGTCAAAGTATATTAATAAATTTACAAAATGCATTATTTAATATCGAAAAGTTTTTTCACAGGTGGTACAAAGGTAATAGAATTCTTTTTTATAAAGTCGTTATACTACCTTCGTTAGTATATGCTTCTTCTTGCTGGTAGAAATGTGCTGAATGTCACCTGAAAAAAAATCAAATTTGTCAAAACAAAACTTTAAAAAGGATTATGCATCTTCCGTGGCATTTTTCCACACTAGCATTGCATGACATTACTAAACAAGTCTAAAATTACAACAATTTCAAATAAATTTGAGAACAAATTTAAGTTAGATTTAAAGATTATTTTATTCATAGTTTTAAGTTTTTTTTTGGCATCGTTGAGTTTTTTTTCGCAATTTTTCTCATAATAATTACCACTTTCATAAGAATTTTCTATATTTTAAAATCTTTAGTTGCTAAGAATTATTGTATTCTAATCTCTATATGTTATAAATATTCTAAAATGTAATAAGATTTCACTGAAGAAGAAATAAATTTAAAATTTGAAATTAATGTAACTGCAAGTTAATACAGGTATACTTCACTTTCATCTACATACAAACTTAACAACGACTAGCTGTTTCTATCTTCAAATGAATCTAAATACACTCCTTATTTAAGTTAGCGGTTTCTCAACAACACCATTCGCACAAAGAAAAGAAATTATCTTGGAGATAAATATCCCTGGTCTTCGGTGTGAACCTTAGAACTGAAGTTGCTTTTACGTTCTTCCATTATTAAAGTGTTTTATAAATATATCGATGCAATAAGCTTTATATAGGAAGATAAATGTGTTGTGAATGCCGTATTAGAATGATTTTCCCACTAACCCAAAACCACCAACAGAGTCTTTTAAGAAGAAAGATATGAGCAAAGAACGAATAAGTGGATGCTATTCTAGGCAAGTCGTAATGGAAATTATCATTTACTAAAAAATGTTCAGATTTTCTTTTTCCTTCTTTTTTTTTAAGTATGTCAGATCTTGTGTTGGCAAATGAAACCCACAATATAATTGGTCCTTAATGAAACCATGTTTACATCCAGGTATCTTCTGTTAATTTTAGTCTTTTTTATATAAATCAACCGTTTTTAGCAATTTTCTAAGCTTAAGAGATGATTTGCCTAATTTAAAACGATTTTAACATCTTACTACTCTTAATAATTTGCTGAAGTTAAAATCACGGAATGGCTACTTAAAATTTAAGCAGTTTCATTAATCCATATGACATCTGTACAATTATTCTTATAAGAGCGGCGGATGGAATGGTCCAGTCAACAGTTGGGAATTCCAATTAATAGGTTCGTATAAGCGTACGCTTAAACGAGTATTTGCTTCGTTTATATTCACGAACTGTCGCTTCTTGTACATGTTTGAATGCTACTTTTTTAATAAAAGGCAATTAGCAATTTACTAGTTAGCAAAACGAAAAACAAATGTTTAAAAATTTAGAGTCTCTTAGTAAATTGCTAAATATTTAGCCTCCTCGCGGTGTATCGAATTTACATTTAGTTTAAATACACAAGAATAAACACATCCATATCAACTAAGTTAATGCACAAGAACTCGTTCTTTTCCCCAATACTCAAAAAGCCGTTAATATTCAATTAAATTCTACGATGCAATGGCACTAATTAAAAAATTGAGAAACTTTTCCAGGCAAACAAAAAGGTACCTAACTTTGAACGTATAGGAAAGTTGAGCAAACCGATTAATGCTTTAAGTGTTCATGCTTTGGTTGATTATGGTATTTTTATCTAACTATGCACATGAAGTTTGTGAGATACAACATTATTCTATTGTGTGACAAGCGTGTCCGTTTTGGTGCGTGAGAAAATTTTGATAGGTGCTTATGCTAGTTATAGACAGAGACAGAACTCGCTAGCATTATTATTATTATTGTTATAAGCTTTTATTTGCCATTATTGATATTTTGTACAATATTTATTTACATTTTCTGTTTCTTCTGATTTAATTACTATATAAAATTGACATAATTTTATATAAATAAATGGATGCGTGTCAAAATTCTATGATCTGGCATAAGCATCCCCCAATGTTGCCCAAAGAGTTCTATCTTTTGCGTCATTGTAACAATTTTGTCTTTCTTTAAGCAAATCGTCTGCCCATCTTTTCTTCGGTCGTCCAATTGGTCTTCTGCTTTCTGGTGGTGTCCATTTTGTAATGATTTTTGTTCATCTTTGGTAATGTATTCTAGATATATGTCCTGCCCAATTCCATTTAAGGAGTTTTTCTCGTTCAACCACGTCTGTTAAACCAGTTCTTCGTCTTATTTCTCTATTTCTCACTCTCTGGCTAATTCGTAGGTTAAGTAGTTTTCTTTCCATCTTGGTTTGGTATATTCTTATTTTGTCAAGTAAACTTGAAGTCAAGGATATAGTCTGTAACCCATACGTCATAACAGGTAGAATAGCAGAGTCTAGTATATATTTTCGTGTTTTGTCCCTTAGATTTGATTGTAATATTTGTTTTAGACTCCAAAATTGTTTCCAACTATTGGTAATGCGTCTAGAAACTTCTTTTTTCTCTTGGTTAATGAATGACTTAGTCTGTCCTAGATAAGTATAGTCTTCTACATATTCTATGTGTTCGTTATCCAGCATTATGTCATCTTTAATATGGTTAGTCATTATCTTAATTTTTGACTTATTGATATGAAGTCCAACTTTCTTGCATCCATTTGTCAATTCTATGAGCATATTTTGTATTTGTCCGGAAGTTGATGAAATGAGAACCATGTCATCAGCGAATCTAAGGTTGCTCAAATATTGTCCCCAAATATTTATTCCATATCTATTGTCTTGAATATTTCTTCCAGTACGGCAGAGAATAATGGTGGTGACATTGGATCCCCCTGTCTTACGCCTCTCTTTATTTTTATTTCTCTTTCTATTCTTTCGGTTTTTATTTTCGCCACGCTAGCGCTGTCTGTATATATATTTTTCAACGTCCCTATAAAGATAGGATGAATTCCTTGGTTTGTCAGCGGTGTCCATATTTCGTCATGTTCTAATGCGTCAAATGCTTTACTGAAAGTCAATATATAAAAGATACAAGGGTTTTTCAAATTCGTTAGTTTTTTCAATGAGTTGGTTCATTGTTTGTAGATGGTCTGTTGTTGAAAAACCTTCTCGGAATCCTGCTTGTTCTCTTGGCTGATTTCTGTTTAATGTGTCCTTAATTTTTGTATACATTACTTTGGAGAACAGTTTATATGTCATAGAAATGTTGCTTATTGGTCTGTATCTATAGTTATTTATGTCATCTTTATTTCCTTTTTTGTGGATAAGCGTAATTGTAGCTTGTTTCCATTGTTTTGGAATCTGCTGTGTTATAAGTATGTCATTAAAAATCGTGGTCAAGACTGTAGAAATTGGTTGTTTTCCATATTTGAGCATTTCTGTTACAATACCGTCATTTCCTGTACACTTATCTGTCTTTAGATCGTCAATTGCTTGTTCAATATCTGTTTTTGTAAAAAGTGTAACAGTATTTAAGTTTGAGTAACTGTCCGCCATCGATATATTATCATCTTTTATTTCTTTTGTCGATTTGAAGAGTTCTTCGAAAAACTTGGTAGCAGACTCATTTATATCTCTCCTATTAATAGCGTTGTTATTTTTGTTCTTAATTGATGTTATCCACTCTTTTCCGTCGTCAAGAAATGATTTTGTCTTTTTAATAGATTTTGTGTTGCTTAATATATCTTTTATCATTGTTTCGTTATATGTTTGGATATCATTTTTCGCATCTTCTTTTATGGTTTTCCGAAGGTATCTTAGTTCATTTTTTTCCTGGTCTGATAAGTTTTCCTTGTTTCGTTAGTTATCTCTTCTGGTTTTCAGCGCTTTAGTGTCATCTGTTATTTTATCAGGTTTTGGAGTAACAGCTGTCATGATTGAAACTTTCGACGAGTTCTTTATTATCTGTTCTAATGAATTATATGTATTTTGAAAGTTTTCATTTATTCTATTTGTAATTATATTAAGTCTTATTTCTTTCTTAAGCATGTCATTATATTTTTCAATATTTTCGGTTGGTATCATTCTAGGAATACTGAGTGTTTGTTTGTTTCTTTTCAACGTATTATGGTTTACTTTTATTTTTGCTCTTACTAGCCTATGGTCACTATCAAATTTTAAATTATTCAATACGGAGATGTCATTAATAGTTTTTAGTTTATTTGTTAGAACTAAGTCAATTTCGTTTTTTGTTATCTTATTCGGGTGAATCCAGGTCCATTTTCGTGTTTCTCTCTTTTTGAAGAAAGAATTTGCAAATCTGAGATTCGTCTCTTCCAGCCACTTTATATAAGTAGGCCTCCTCTTTTGTTTCTTCGTCCGTATCCAAATGGTCCCATTACTTCTTCATCGTTGTCAATCTGTTTCCCTTACTTGGCGTTGAAATCTCCTATAACATACATTATCTCCGTTTTTGTTTCATTATATACTTTGTCCAATAAATTGTAGAAGTTCGAAATTTCTTCGTCAGTTGCTGTTTTGGTCGGGGCATAAACCTGAATTATCGTCATTTTTGTGTTTTGTATTTTTAAACATAGGCTACAAATCCTTTCACTAAAAAATCGTACATTTATTATTCTGTCCTTTAAACTCTTTTTGATGAGAAATCCAACTTCATGCAAGCCTTTGGTCTCACCAATAATGTAACAGAATATATCATTCTGGTTTTCAATTATGTTTTGTCCAAAAATTCTTAGCTCGGATAGTCCCAGTATATCCCAGCTGATAGTTGATAATGCTAGACTTAGTTCTGATTGTTTTGCTTCTATAGCTTATGTTCTTACATTGTATGTACAAATGTCTAGAGTGTTTTTGGATTGGTCTTGGTTTGATGGGTAGTTTGGAGGGAATTGGCCGTCATTCCCCACACGATGGCTAATCGGCTTGGGGTAGAGTCCTTATTATTCAAAATTTGCTTCTTTTGTTGCTAGTTGTTGTGTTGGTCACTGTTCATATTATTAATTTCTTTTTGGTTTGATTGTAGAAATCTATGAATGCTGTTGTTTCTTATTTTGTTATGTTTGTCATTTTGGACTTTTTCATTTGTTTTTGGTCTCTTTAATTTGGTCGAACAAGTTGGTTCATTTTCATTTGCATTTGGATCGTTGTCATATTGTCGATTTCTTTTGGGCATTCGTTGTTGTTTCTTCTCAATGTCGTTTCCTGATGTAATTTTTTGATTATCTTGATGTTTGGAAAATGGTTTATTTTCTTGAACTGTCGTATTAAAATCTTCTTTTATGTAGTCTTCTTTTATGTATATAATGTCCTCTTTATAATGTCTCAGTTTAGTTTTGTTTTTCATTATAGTATCTTTTTTTATTTGTGTTGTCAATCCAAGTAAAATAGGTCTTACTTTGTCTCCTTTATTTCCTAGACGTCTTGCAAAATCGATTTCAAAATATTCAGTTTTTATTTGGAGAATAGTGTTTAAAAGGTGTAAAATGGTGTCTACTAATTCTTCGTTGCTTTTTTCGGTTTCTTTTATATTGTAAAAATCAAGATTTTTTCTCTTTATACATCTCTCTAAATATTTTATTTTCTTTTCTAGGTGTTCCTGTTTCTCTTCAAAAAGAACTCGTTCTTTTCCCCAATACTCAAAAAGCCGTTAATATTCAATTAAATTCTACGATGCAATGGCACTAATTAAAAAATTGAGAAAATTTTCCAGGCAAACAAAAAGGTACCTAACTTTGAACGTATAGGAAAGTTGAGCAAACCGATTAATGCTTTAAGTGTTCATGCTTTGGTTTATTATGGTATTTTTATCTAACTATGCACATGAAGTTTGTGAGATACAACATTATTCTATTGTGTGACAAGCGAGTTCGTTTTGGTGCGTGAGAAAATTTTGATAGGTGCTTATGCTAGTTATAGACTGAGACAGAACTCGCTAGCATACAAATAAATAAAGTGGTTCTAATCGTAGATATATTTAATATGCTGACTATGCGATGAGGTTGAGCACGAGTGAGCATAGATGGTAATGTTAATTGTAAAATTAATTGTTAAAAAAGCTTTGACTTACGGTAGCTATAAGTTTAGGATTTGGAGTTGAAATTACATTTTTTCTTTTTCTAAATCAATGAACTAAACCTTAACAAAAAAGGCATAGGAAATGAGTTTACCTTTTACCAATGTAGAATCTTTTTATTGTTGGTAAGGTGTTTTCCAAACAAAAATCGATTGATAGATTTTTGATAAAAATATATTTATTTGAAAATAGAAAATGTTCGTAATTTATTCACATCAGTTCTAAGTGGTCCTAGTATAGAAAAGCATAACGTAGTCCTAACAAAAAACAAGTACCTTTAAATTTCTTCACATCATTAGTACCCGACCTAATTCCACAAATCAGTAATAGAAATGAATACATTCAAAACTGGTCGAGTTTTTATTTTGACACTGAATTAAAATTTCAAATTGTATGTTTGTAGTTTTTTGGCATTTGCAGCTTCAAAAAGATATACAAAAACGTCAAAATCATACGTCTGCATATTTTGACAATATTGGTTTGCTTTTGCCATTATTTCAATGCAATTATGCAGAAGTAATTTTTGAGCAATTAAACATTTTTTTTTTTTTGATGCATGAATGTGTACATTTGTAAGTTATTTGTCCATGAACATTGAACATACACACATATACGAGTATGTATTGCAATTTTACCGCCAAACGACACCATTTCTTACTTTTGAATTCCTGAACATTGCAATGATAGGGAAAGATAGAGCGTGGCAAGACATTCCACATTGGCGTAGTACGAGTAAAAAATGAATCTCTGTACTTCATAGTACGGCCGAAGTTGGGCTCAAGGGTAAACTGATGGGCATTCCTAGAAGCGTGGGTAGTACGGTTAAATTGTTTAAGGGGAGGAATGCAACTGGCTATTTCACTAGAGCATAGTCCGTTCAAATTACGGTATACAAAAGAAACTTTGCGACGATGTTCGCGTGACGTAATCGAGTTGATGATGTTAATGTCACCAATCATTTTAAAAGTTCTTCTTTGAATACTGTCCAAGAGGCTTAATTAAGTTACTGGAGCACCAGCCCAGAGATGAGAGTTATATTCAAGTTTCGGACGTATATAGGTTTTGTAGATTTTAGCCAGATCAGACGGAGAGACAAATTTCTTGCAACGCAACGTCTCAAAAAATCTAGACATCTTGCGGCATTTTTGGCGACACATCGCATATGTGATCGCTCCACAAAAGGTGGTTGCTGATGCACATTCCGAGGATGTCGAGATTTTCCGTTTCGTTGATGCAAGTGCCACTCATAGATAGTGGCAAAGAGGGCAAAGAGGCAATTTCGATAAGAGAGCAAGATGCCAGACTTTATCAAATGCCTTTATTTATTTATTTAATCCGTTAATTATCTAACGTTGATATAAACTTATAGCTATTTACATAATTTTTAATTTAAAATTTTAATTAACATAGAAATAAATAAATTCTATAACATATTAAAAAAGCTTTCTTTAAATTGTTTACTTTTAACATTGTCATTAACAGATGAAATTAAATTATAAAATTTATTGAAGACTGAAATCAATTGATTTAAAGGGCTATTCATACCATAGTTAGTTCTGCTAAAGATCGGACATAAAGTTATCTGTCTTCTTATGCTAGTTTGACTATAGCTAAAATTTAGACGATTCAGAGCTGTTGCGGATATAATAGAACCATTAATTAATTTTAAAATAAAACAAAATTGGAGATATTGTCTATGTTGTGAAAGTGTAGGGGGGTTTATTAGCAAAAGTCTCTGAGAATAAGGAGGTGGTGTGAATATTTGGGAAAACGGAAGAAAACGAAGACAAAAACGCATAAATCTTTTTTGGATACTTTCAAGTCTGTCTATATGGACTGAATAGTATGGTGCCCATATAATACAGCCGTATTGAAGTATTGGCCTGGCAAATGATACAAAAAGAAGTTTTAAGACGTAAGGGTCACGAAAGTCACGAGAAAAACGTTTAATAAAACCTAGAATCTTGTTAGCTTTTTTAACTATAAAGTTATAATGGTCACAGAACGTTAATTTACTGTCAAGAATAACACCTAAATCAGAAAAAACGGAAAGCTTACAAAGGGAGGAAGAATCTAATAAATAGTTATAATCTATAATTGTTTTTTTGCGTGTAAAACACATAGTTTTACATTTGTCAATATTCAATAAAAGTCGGTTTGTATTGCACCATTCCCTAAAACTATGAAGATCTTCTTGAAGCTGTGAGCAGTCATTGATTGAACTAATAGATTTGAAAATTTTAATGTCATCAGCGTATATTAAAACGGAGGAGTTTTTTTATAACGGATGTTATGTCATTTATATATGAGATAAATAATAAAGGACCTAAATGGCTACCCTGTGGAACACCAGGTCAAGAATTTGTCGTTAAACCCTAAGGCCTTAAGTTAATGGACTAAAATCTTGTGAAACAATTTGTCAAAGGCTTTACTGAAATCTGTGAATACGCAATCTACTTGCTTACGATCTTCGAAGGAGTCAAGCCAGAAAGAAGTGAAATGAAGTAGGTTTGTAATTGTTGATTTATTCTGGACGAAACCATGTTGATTTTCACATACAATTGATTTACAATTAAAGGATAACATCATACAGATAATAGACTCAAATATTTGGGAATAACGGAAAGTTTGACAATCGGCCGGTAATTCGTTATTTCATTCTTAGACCCTTTTTTATGAATCGGAATTCGGAGTTATAAATGCACTTTTCCATAATAGTGGGAAAATTGAGCTTCTAAGAGATTCATTGAACAAAACAAACAGAGGGTACGATAAATGAGACACACATTTTTTTAAACACATGATGGTACTCCATCAGGGCCAGGGTGAAAACAGTCATCAAGTTCTGAGACACAACGAACAATTGAATCCTCACATATTGTCAAGTCAAGTGAGTTAAGGTATGGATAATTTTGGGCTGGAAAGAACGAATCGGGAATTTGAAAAGAAGGAGGCACGTCGAAAGCATCTTTGAAGAAATTAGCAAACATATTTGAAATTATTTGGGAGTCATGACTTGTTGTGTTATTAAAAGACATAGAGTTTGGGTAACCGTCAGTTTTTCTTTTACTTTTCACGAAATACCAGAAGTTTTTTGGGGTCTGTTTCAATTCATTTTCAATTTTTATAATATAGTCAGAGTATAGAATATTGGAGTAGTCAATGAAAATATTTTTAAGTTCGGAGTAAATCCTGAAGTCTTCTTCTGCTCTAGTTTTACTAAATTTTAGCCATGCCTTATTTCTTTTATTTTTTAAGTTTTTTAATTGAGTGTCAAACCATGGTGGAGCCTTTGAAATATCAAGTGCAATAATCTTACTTTCTCCAAAACGATGTAAAGATTTGTTCCACTGTTCGGTGAGATGAACCATGAGATCACCAGTGGACCTATTGCTACCAAAGCCGTATTGCCGGTCATTAACAAGCTTTCGTTCCTCAAGATATTTCTTAAGCTGATAATTAATCAGCGTTTCCATGACCTTAGAAAGAAGAGACGTTAGTGCTATCGGATAGATAGATGGAAAAACTTACTCAATGGTTTTGCCAGCGTTGAAGAACACCGCTTCAGAACAATAGCGGGGATACCATCCGGACCAGCGGATTTATGAATTTTGAGATCTTTAAGAACTCTCGCCACAGTACGAGTACGAAAATAAATTGGTCCCATAGAATCATTTACGCGTTCAAGAACTGGGGGAGCCATGAAACTATCTGGTAAGGTGGAATTTGCGGCGAACTGCCTTCCAAACAGGTAACCTTTATCAATAGAGCTTACTAAAGGAGTGTCATTGACAACAAGCGTAGGAACCGAGGAAGTGGAAGAATTCCTCGTTTTTTACAAATAACCAAAAATTCTTACTGCCTTTGGGACATTGCAGTATTTTTCGCCGTAATTTTTGGTCATGTAAAAATTTGGTAATTCGAATTTGGGCGTTGCAGACCTTCCTGGATTGTTTAAACCTTTTCCGGTTTTCCTCAGTTGGGTTGGCTCTAAAACACCGGAAGCTCACCTCTTTCTCCTTGATAACCTCTTTGCGGCTCGAATGTAATATCTGGACCCCACTTCAAACTACTTGCCGACCCCTGCTGGTTGTTAGTTTGATTTTGGTACTCTTTGAACTATATCCTATACCTTCTTTTGGTTGGACCGATACGGACTTTAGAAGTGTTGTCGACGCATATTTTTCCAAAAGATCAAATTGGAAAGCAACCTTGTGAATCATTCTAAAAATAGAATTTTTTCAGTTCAGCGTGCATTGTACCCCCTTCTAGACTGTTATAGAAGCTAAGTTCTTGGTTTATCAATTGATATCGAGTATAATGTAAACTGGGTTTGAATATATATATATGTATGTACGTACATTTTATGGTCTTGGCAACTCTAGCTTAGTGAGTGGAAGTGTTAAATTTTGCTCTTAGAAGATTTTTAATTTAAAGTCGTTAAAGATTTGTGAAAAGATAAAGTCTGTGTCAACTGATTGTAATTTGAAGGTGGCAACTATTGTGCTTAAAAAAAATATTACAGAACTAAATATTACTGCATAAAATTGCACAACAAATATTTAATTATTGAACTCAAAGAATATACAAATTTGAATTGAGTGCTTTCTTTCTGTTTGAGTCTTAACATACTTGTGAGTAGAACATTTTTACTACATTGATAAAAATCAAATACATATAGTATAATGCACCACAAGCGAGGAAACAAAGGCATTTCTCACGCTTGCAATTTTGTCTGCGCATGCTCAGTAGAACTGTAACGTTGAGTAGTTTTTCAACCCTCTCCAAAATAAATAACCAAGACAACTCATAGCTATTTGGACAAAACACTCATTTCACAATAAATCACAGAAATCATTCCAGTATCTTATCCCACAACCTCTTGAAATTTAGCTGATTCACCAACCTTACTCAAAAATTAAATTCAAATTCAAAAAGATCGTTACGACAGACTTCGCCAGAATTTGATTCCTTGTCGTTTAAGAAAAATTGCACAGATACCAATATGGCAAACGAACTATTAATGAATTCAATTATTTCGAAAATGGATGCATTTTTAGATGAAAAACTAGATATTGCCACAAAGAATGATATTAGCGGTGTTATTATGTGTGTTGCAGAACTTAAAGAAGAAAACAAAGCATTCAGAGAGGAAATGGATAAGATGAAAATAAGTGAATCCAGGTTTGAAAGAAGAATGGAAGAGGCCAAGAAATACACCAAAAGGCAGAATATAATTGTCAGAGGGTTAAACGCTAAGACTATAGAAGAAGCAAAAAGCAATTTCAGCAAGTATGTACCACTATACTTGAAGTCGGACCTTCTAACCATCAGCATTCGTGGTACGTTTTTAAGATTTCGAATGGAAACGATATAAGAACCGTTTTAAAAACACAAAAATATCACTTAATAAAGACCTTACATTAAATGGACGATCTGAAAGTTTCCATCTGCATCAGTTGAAGAGAGCGCTACTGAAAGTGGATACCCAGCTTAAACTAGAGCATTGGGCACTATCAGCATTTATATTGACGTCAATATAAATGCAACAAGGATGGTATTATCACTTCATTACTTTACTTACTTGGTTAATCTATTAAGAAAAACCAACCTGGACTATCCTGTCAATGTGTCAGTATCTAAAATTCAACAAAACAATATTAATAATTAGCAATGCATTGCCTGTCAAGTTTTGTTCTACAATATAGCTGGTCTTGTAAAAAAATCTTTTTTATGTGATTCTTTTTTAAATATATTTGTAAATTTTAAATTTTCTTTTTATTTGAAACTTTTGTTTTATCTGAGAATTTTGAAAACTATGAGAAATACTTCGTAGGTTATAAACTTAAATAGATATCGGCTACAAAAACGCTCAAATTTGGAAGAGCCAGTGGTTATAAGAAAAGTATTGAACCCATCTATCAACTAAAGTTTGTAACAACGAATTATATGATTATGCTCCAAGGATGTTTCGCCGGAGAACGACTAAATTTAATACCTTTTTACTTGAATAGAAGTCAATGGAACACAGACTTTACACTTCTTAAAAACTTCTTTTCTGTGTTCGCATCCACCAATTTCATTCCCGGAGGGGATTACAATGTGAGAACAGGCACAAGAGGAATAGTGGACTGCAACTTGATTCCTACATCGTCGATTATGGAAAGAAGATACTCAAAAGATTCTAACTGTGAAGATAACTTCACCAAATTTATTTAATTTCTTGATGTTATTGGTGCATTTATTCTTAATGGTAGAATGTTTAGTGATAAAAATGATGAATATACTTTTGTAAGCATTAGAGGTTCTTTAGTGATTGACTACTGTTGCTCTTCGTACGCAATCTCTAATTTGATTGAAGATTTTAGTGTAGATTGAGTAACCTTCTTAGATCACATGCCATTATTTTGTTCCCTAAAATCTTCAGTAACAGCAGAAAATACCAACCATGATTTAGTCTTAGGTTTAATACTTTTAACCCTTTTCGGGATAAAGGTTTCCATTCCCAAACGAATCATACTAGTAATCATATCTGCACTGGAGTCTACGTCACTACCGAGGAAGCATAGTGCCCAGTTAAAGATCCTGAAGAAATTATTGAGATCGTCCCAGTTGATTTTTTCGTATTGCCAAACGGTTCTCTTTGGAACTCTTTCGTTAACTGGTTTTGTTTGACAGGAAAAATTAGCAGATATGACACTATTGTCCGATGTGCTAGAGGAGTCAATACACTGATTATGTACTTATCAGGATCAGAAGTAAGAAACAAGTCAAGTGTATTACCGCTCGGGGGGAGAGTACGATAACTTTGGCGACAAAGTTTAATGACGGATTTGTATAGAACAGTTAAAAACAAGCATTTTTTACTACGGAAGGGGGTCTATCTCCCCCCGTTTAGGCGGTAGGGGCAGTTTAAAAAAATATGTACATTAAATGGAAAAAAAAATAATTAAAAAATACCCTCAATTAAGTATTATACCTTTTTTTAAAGCCAACACTTTTGCCTATTAGCTTGTTTTTAAATCAAGTCAAGACTATGCATAGTTTTTGAAAAAAATTGTTTTAAAGTCAAAATTTGTGCAAAAAAAAAGTTAAAAAAAGGTTTAAAGTGTAATTTTTCAAAACTTTCAGGTTATCTACTATTTTTTTTTTAGAATTCATTGCTCTTATTTGTTTTTGATCAAAAACTGAAAACTAGATGATTTCATGACTTCTAGTTCTTGAGAAAATTAAAAATTACAAAAAAAAATATTTTAATTAAATTACTTTTTCATTGCTTAAGTATTAACGTAGTCTTCTTTTGATAGTAATAATCGAATATGGATTAAGATATATCTAGGGTAAATTAATTTTTCTTAAATCCAGCTTATTTAAATGCAAAAGAAACTTTGCATGCACCCCATCTTGCACCCTCCCCACCTTGCACACACTCCAACTTGCACCCCCCCAAATCCTATAGTGTGCCCAAGCAGGGGGGTTGCAGGGGGGCAGATGCCACTGTTGCATACACCCAAACTCGCGCACACCTTACTGTTGCATACACCCAAACACGCATTACGCATACGCAAATACCATTATTACTATCAAAATAAGACCACTCAAGCAAAAAAAAGAATTAAATTAAAATAGTAGTTGTGGTTATTTTCAATTTTCTCAAAAACTAAAATCATCTAGTTTTCAGTTTTTGATCAAACAATTAAGAGCAATAAATTCTGAAATAAAAACAATGGTAGATAATCTTGAAGTATTGAAAAAGTTACACTTTCAACCTTTTTTAACTTTTCTTACTCAAATTTTGAGTTTAAAATTAAATTTTTATTTTCAATTTTCTCAAAAACTAAAAGTCATGAAATCATCTAGTTTTCAGTTTTTGATCAAAAACAAATAAAATTCTGAAATAAAAACAATGGTAGATAATCTTGAAGTATTGAAAAAGTTACACTTTAAACCTTTGTTTAATTTTTTTTATTCAAATTTTGAGTTTAAAATTAAATTTTTCAAAAACTACGCATAGTTTTGACTTGATTTAAAAACTGGCTAATAGAACAGAATGTTGGCTTTAAAAAAATGTATACAACTTAATTGTAAGTATCACCGTTATTTTTTAATTATTTTTTTCCGTTTTATATAATAACTTTTTTAAATTGCCCCTCCCGCCTAAACGGGGGAAGATAGACCCCCTCCCATACTAAAAAATGCTTGTATTAAGCCCCTCTACCAAAAACCGTTATTATATCTTGGCGCCAAAGTTATCGTACTAGTGCCCCGCTCGGCATTAATGTCAGATATTCGAGTAGGCTCATTGACAAGTTGAGTAATATGGTTGAACTCAGTAAAAATTTTCTTCGGGTATTGTCTGGCCCAAATGGAGAAGCCACAAAAAATTTTGAACATTGAAATCGCCCATAATAACAATTTCAGTGTGAGGGAGAGCAGAACATCAAATTCCTGAGAAGTCGAAACTCTGTCCAGGTTTGGGCTCCGATAAAGGAAATAATAGTGAATGATCTGCTTATTCAAGGACAGTTTTAACCACATGAAATTAAAGAAGGAGTTGGACCGTATTGTGGTAAAAGTTGATAGGCAACATCATTCCTAATATGTATGCCGAGACCATGGTGGGAGAAGACTAATGGGACCAAGCAAAACGCATGTACATATATAAAATTCCGTAGGATCGGAATCCTCACCTATTTGGGTTTCACTCAGTGCCAAAACAGATGGCCTGTTAGAGACAGTATGGATGTACATAAACAGAAAATCCGATCTCAGCCTACGAATATTACTCTAAAACTACCAATCATTGCAATATATAAAAACAAATCAAAACATACAAGTTTCTTAGAGTTTACATTTATAAAATCTAAATGACCCGACAAACGTTGTTTTGTCATATAAATAATTTCTAGAGAACATTTTGCTAGAAATAAATAACTTATTTTAAGTGTGTAAGGATGTGGTATATAAGTGGGAGAGGTATAGAGCAACATGGATGGTTTGCCCACTCGAGAGCACGCCATGTATAATTGTCCGTGTGAAAAACACGTGCTCAAATCTAAGCCGCAGACAGACATCGTTTGGCCTTGAGACTTATTGGTAGTCATTGCAAATGCCAAACTAATTGGAAATTGGTATAATAGGAATTCCCGTTGCACAACCGTGGTGGGTTCAAATTACGAAAAAAAATTACTGGAGATCCAACCTTCAGTTGTAAATTATGCGGTGGCATGCCTGGTAAATCCAATGAGTTCAAAAACTCAGTTCGATAATTTACAACCTCGGTAGCATCACAAACTGTATCAATGGATTTGTATGACACCAAGTCTCCTGGTAACAAATGTTGTATCTTAAGACTAGCCGACCCGTGCTCGCGTTGCTTCGCAAATTGTAACCAACACATTCTTTTTGTGCTTAGGGATTTTCTTCCGATGTTAGCCTTTCTTTTACCCATTTTATATTTCTATGCGATAAAAGAAAAATAACGAATTTAAGCTTGTTATGTACTCGTATTTAATAAAAAAAATCAATAAAAAAACACTTCCTTACCGAAATTAACACTTTAGAAAAAAAACTTAAGTAAAATATTACGTAGTAAAGGCCAAGCCGCACGTGAAAACAAACAAAACCATTTAAATTTTTTAGTTGAAAACAGAACGAAATTTTTGTCTATTTTCTTCCTTTCTTTCTTTTATTCATACCTAGAAACCTTTTTTTGCAACCGAAAAATATGGTTTGCGGTAAAAAAAAACAAATTTGTGTTTTTAATGTTGTCATACATCTATAGGTATGCGTGTGTAAATATCCATAGACACATTTTTTTATTCATCTGCTCATGTTCAGTGCAGTGCAACTGACTTAACCTACCCACATTTGTGTACTCTTTTTATCGACGTCATTGTAAGTACCTTCTTCGAGTTATTTGTAAAGAAAATTTTAACTTAATTTCAGTTTTATTGTTCGAGGAAGTGATACAAAATTGGTAATTCAAGCTATTATAATAGAACTTTTTTTTATTTTTAAATTGAACCAGAAAAATAAAAAAGATCTAATTTTTCTTTAGATAAATCGGCATTTCATGTGCACGGCACTGTAGTTAATTAAATGTCCATACTCCATAGCAGAGTTGCAAATAATGCATTGAATTTTATAATGCATTTTGAATAAATTAGAAAATATTTTTCAATTTTTAATTCTGTTTTTTTTTAACTATTTATTAAATTTTATTTTTCAATGTTACCGTGTGGCATTAATTATTTAATGTTATTTTTAAATTGTGTTCTATCAAATTAAAATATTATTTTCCAATGCAAAACTTTTAAAATAAAAATACGTATTTTCATTTTATTTGGCAGACTTTCGCAATTATTAATTAAAATACTTTAAGTTTTTATTTCCAAAATTTTTAAGCTAATAAATGTTATGACTTACGGTTATCACGCAATTATAACACAAAAAACAACAATTATTCAAATATTATAATTTATTATTATTATTGTTCGACGAAAAACGATTTTTTTCAAAATTTATTTGTTTATATCAGTAAATCTTCAACCTGGGACATTTTTACGTCAAGATTTCGAATATTAACTGAAATAAATGGAAATAATTGAATAAATTCCCACAAGGCATTGAATTAAAAAATTATAGCTTATTTTGAATAGAAATATTTTTTTAATTTTAATTCAATTAAACTTGCAATAAAATAACATTTATTTACTAATTCAATTAAACTTGCAATAAAATAATTTTTAATTTTTAGTTTAATATTGATGGCAATAAATTAAATTTTTAATGGGTAATTCATAGATGTACAATTAGCATTATATATTTTATTTCAGTCAAAGAACAATATCCATTAAAAAAAAATTGAGTAATGCATTGAATTGACATTGGAATTTTTGCAACTCTGCTCCATAGTAACTTAAAAAAAAGAGCCCACACTGCTCAGCGATGTGACGATAGAATTAGAGAAACAAAAAAATAATGTGTGAGTGAAGGTTAGTTGATGAACTATACAATATACAGAAAAATTGAATATGTATGTAGGTAGGTAGCTGAGAGAAAAAACGTAACTATTAAATGGAACACATATTAACAGAGAAAGAGCATGGGAAGAAAAGAAAATTAAAAATGTTGGAATGATAATGAAATGAAACAAAGCAGCTACCTCGCGATTGTGATGGAATCTAATTTTCTGGATAAAATAAATTCAAAAAGTTTATAATTTTATAATTTGTTTTTATTTATTTCTCAGGTTGTATGTTTAACTTAGAAGTGATTTTAGGCTTAAAATTTTCGCAACAATATTGACTTTATGAAGCAATGCTAATCTTTGTCGATTATTGTATAGGTTTTAAGATATGAGTGGTTGTATAAGTCAACTAATGAAAAAAAATGGACAAAAAATGTAAAATTAATAATATTTAAGTTTAACAAATAATTAATGAAAAAAAATTAAAGCCATAAACACTCTCATAACAATATAGAAAATAATAAAATATATTTCAAATAAATCGGCTGACTACTTTCTGAGATCGTGCGTTACAAACTTTAAAATGGTTTCGCTTTTATATAATAGTATAGAATATAGAATATAGATATAGATTTAATTCGTTGACATCCACATTTTTTGCTGCTAAAATTTCTCTTTCTCCCAGCCACTCATGATTTGTATGTTGTCTGTGTATATCGGGAAATATCTGGTCGATGAGAGCATCTTGTGAATCAATAATCGTGCAGAAATCGACCTATAATTGTATGCATCCAGTTTCATCTTTAGTAACTTTTCCGTCGCCTATATCTAACAGTTGTTTTGCGAATGTTTCAGCGGATGGATCTTGAAGCATTTGAACACGCATATTTACTTTCAGTTGTACTCTTTCAACATTACGCCACAGTGGCGATGATTTTAAGCACGCGTTGATCTCATCAGCGTACGGGAACGTGTTTGTCTGAAATTACTTAAAAGGAGTAACAGAGTGCCGCCAAATAGTCTGTCGTTGTTTTTATATCTTTCAATGTCCATTGCCATCCTTTATTCTTTTCTAAAAATATATATTAGGTTTATTCGTATTTTAAAGATGCGCAATGGCAACACACTTGTTCTGACATTCTTTTCAAATTTCAACTTGCAAGCCGATGGAAATGTACACTTGTAAAATGTGCAAAAATTAGTTTACCACGCCTGTTAAATTACCAAAAATAGTTTACTACGCCTATTGGTGTTGTATTTAATTAGTAAACAAATGAAGAAGAAATTGAAAAGGTATTTTTTATAACCAAAAACCTCGGAAAAAATCAACATTTCCCCAATTATTCCTTTTATATTTTTCAAATCTTCAAATTAAATGCCCAGCAGAGAACATTAAAATATAAATACAGCAAAAACAGAAAATAGAATTAAAAACGATCAAATAAACTTATAACCTTTTTCTAAACCAGCAGTCGAAAAAATTAAAAATTTAATGAAATATATTGATCTGGTTCCAGTATTAATAACGCCCTACACTATCCATTTTCCAGGGGTCGAATCGGCTAAGGTGATAGTTGACTATCATTTTTTTTTTAAAGTCAAATTGACTATCGTTTTTTTTTAAAGTCAAATTGACTATCATTTTCATTCCGTCTGTATAAGATAATTCAACTCAATTCAATTAGATTGAACAATTTCAGATTATAATTGTCACAATTCATTGTTGTCTTGGTGAAATTTTAAATTGATTCTTATAAAATATGTAAATAAAAGTATCAAATTGGCTGTGTTTGAATAAAATTCTTACTTTTTCGAATGTCGTAAGCTTTGTCGGTCATAGGAATGTGTTTTTTTAACGAAACAAAGCTAACTAAGAAAATTTTAATGTCGGTTGTGTAAGCGTCTGGTAGCTCTATTCGGAATAAACATATTTGTTTGAAAATGACTATCACATTTTTGTTGTGACAGCTTTTTAGGTATCAATTTGACTATCACCTTACATAGATCAAATTCGATTATTTTGATTGTCATTTATCAACAATCACCTTAGCCGATTGGCGATTTCACCCCAGTACCAGAAAATATTAAGTTATCACTAGTACTTGATACCTATTTGACGGAACTATACCTTAGTACTTTTGTGAAGAAATCATCTTTTTTCGTCCGCCATACTTCAAGAACCGAGAGACATGTCGACTTCAAATATAATTTGTTTAGCATCTAAAGATGCAGAAAGGATTTTCAAAAAAATGTAATTGATCTTGACAACAATCAATGATATTGGCTCAAAATTTAAAACAACGTTTTGTTATGGGCTTAACATTTTACTAAGTAACAATCTTCTAATTATTAAATATTTTAAATCTTTATTTTCGTTATGTTAACTTCTTAATTCCCATTTATTAAAAGACGGTCATCCTAACGTGTCTAAAAAGTGACAGTTTGTGAAAATAAACAGAGCAGACAAACTTAAAGTGACCTATATTCGTTGGAATTTTTTCGGGGCATACAACATTCGAAAGCTTCGTCTACCGAAAACATTTTCTTAATTTAAAACAAATAATTTTAGCTCACGAATCATAAAAACACACAATCAACTCTTTCAAGTAAAATTGCCAAGAAATTTTGTCTAGGACAGATGCCATATGGATTAAGCAAATTACTTAGAGTTAAAGTAGCCGTTTCGTGATTATAAAGTTTAGCAACATTTTAATATATAAAGATAAGGGGTTTTTAAATTGGCGGGGGTAGATTTTAGCGCCCCCTGGCGGCCATTTTGTTTTTGTGACATCTGTCATATGTTTTGTTTATTATTCAGTTGTTTATGTTTAATCATCATGGCAAGTTACACGATGAACAGTACGTTCAAATGATATAACTTTATCATCACAATGAGTGTTCGTTAACGCAAACGTTGTTTGTAAAAACTCAAAAGTTTTCTGGGATAATATTCGCGAGCTAGGAGGACGTTGTCGACATTCGGTGAATACTCTCGCAGCTGAGACACTAGCGACTCATTTTAAAACGCTTTTGTCGGCTGACGTGAATCTCCATACCTTCTCTTATGCTCTCCCCAACTTTATAGTCGATGAACTGGATGGTCCAATACTATTACGTGAATTGGAATCAACTTTACAAAAAATGAAAAATAATAAAGCACCTGGTATCGATGGAATTCCAGTAGAATTTTACAAAAATGGTACTGAGCAATTGAAAAATTATCTTCTTCTATACTTCAACCGATTATATGATGAGTCTCATGTTCCTAACAATCTAAACAAAGCAGTTATTTTTGCAATTTATAAGAGTGGAGATGTGAACCAGCCAGAGAACTATAGAGGCATATCTATTCTTAGCTCATTAAGGAAGATCTTCACTTCAATACTCTACGAACGGCTGACCAATTGGATTGAGGACAAAAACCTTCTCAGTATGTTCCAAGCCGGTTTTCGAGCGGGTTACTCAACGCTGGACCATATATTTGCGTTAACAAGTATTGCCAAGAAATGTATTGATAAAAAGAAAAAATTATACGCTTGTTTAGTTGACTTCAAAGCTGCATTTGACAAGGTGAATAGATAAGCATTGTTGTACAAGCTTTCAATGCTTGGAATCTCTCGGAAATTCTTGCAGCTATACTTCAACTTCCTTATCTCGTCGACTGCTTCGGTATGGGATGGGTCGCATTTATCAGATTGGTTTGAAACGACAGCAGGTGTCCCACAAGGCTGCATTTTAAGCCCAATCCTCTTCGCTTTATTTATTGATGATATTTCCGATGTTCTTCCAGGAGGAATATATTTTGCCGACATACAAGTAAAAGTTTTACTCTATGCTAATGACCTAGTATTGCTGGCGGAAAACCCTTTCACTCTACAGCTGCAAATAGACAGGTTAAATACATTCTGCGAGAAATGGGGGTTAGCTATCAATACTAGCAAAACTAAGGTGATGATATTTGAGACTCGTCAAAGAAGAAGGCTTCCCGAAGAGAATTGGCAACTAAATAATATTGCTATTGAAGTGATGCAGGAATTTAAGTATCTGGGAGTTTTAATCACACACAACCTTAACTTCGCAAAGCATGTTAAGAATAAAAGTAATGAGGCTAAATTAGCTTTGAGCATAATGTGGCCCAAGTTCTTTGCGAACCAAGAAATTGATCTGTTGTCAAAATACCGTGTGTTTCGCGCGACTGTGAATACATGCATGTGCTATGGTACCCCGGTTTTCGGACATACTTATATAGAGGCGTTCGAAGCAGTACAAAGATATTTCTTCAAGCGCTTATTTAAATTGCCAAGTTCAACGCCAAATTATGCCATCTACGTTGAATCTGGATTATCGCCTCTTTACATTGAAAATCTAAAATCAAACTCCGACTATTTAATAAGAGTTATGAGAAGAAGCGGAAGAAGTCTTCATAAATCAATCATAGTAAGATTGTTGCAAACGAGGGCTTCACCATTCAAGGATTGGAACGAGTTAGCCCTAGCCCACGGAACTAATCTTCTCCTAAGTGAAACAAACGTTGATGAATGGCCGGGGTTTTTTGCTAATGTCATCGCTAAAATAGATGCAAAAATTTACACCCAGCATCTATCTAGAGCAAATGAAACTACATCTAGAAATATGTATAAGAACCTCAATCACCTGTTACCCTCGGAAGCGAATTATTTCTGTACTGAATTTTCGGCCGAAGCTATAAGCTACATATTCAGAGCTCGTGTCGAATTGTTAAACTTAAACTTTATGCCCCACCGAGCTGACTTGTCACAAATTTGCGAGCTTTGCAACAGAAGAGAGAATGAAGATACAATCCATTTTATTGCGATCTGTCCAATGCTGCAGGAAATCCGACGATTGTATTTCGAATCAAGTCATCTCACCCTAAACTGACTCTATGAAATACTCAATGGAGCGCTAGGATGGTCTACTCTCTATAAGTACTGCAAACGCGCCTTAGCATATCGCAACAGTTAAAACAGCAGTTGTTGCAGTTCAAGCACCAAAATTTTTGTTGATATCTTTTGTGTTTCAAATCACTTTAAAATTGAAAACGTATAAATATATTTGTGTTTCAAATCATTTCAAAATTGGTATCTTTTTGTGTTTCAAATCATATTAAAATTGTTAAATTTCTCAATTGAATTGTGTAAATCTAATTTTGGGTTACTTTATGCTTTTTTGAATTTGTATACACTTTAATTTCGTATTTGAAAAAAAAAAAACTTGTTACTTTTATTTATTTTATTTCATTTTTATTCTTTATAACACTAAATGAAATGTCATATCAGCCAGACGGCAGAATAAGCCATGTCATTATTCTTAAGAAAAGAAATATTGTTAATCAAAATTTTTTGTTAATAAAGAAGTTATCTATCTATCTATCTACACTTCGTGTCATATGAATAGGGCCAAGCTTTTTTCGTTTCTTGTTTAGCCGATATTTCTTTTTTGGAAAAACCCAAATGTGGAATGAATGTGGTATGTATTTAGTTTATATTGCAAGCAAACATTTTTGGATTAAGTTGATATGACGGGTTTCCGAAGAAGGTCATTAAAAGTACCTGTTTTTTGTATCGCATGAATAGGGAAAGACCCTTTAAAGTAAAGAAAATAACAAAATATCTTATGGTTTAGGTAAACACTGGTTTATTGAATGGAATAAAATAATTTTTAGTAATGTGTGCTACCTCCTGATTTCTGAATTACTTACTGGGCCTAGGACCGTTTTATGGCTTCAATAATCTGTTCGGTTTTTTGGTATTGCCGTCCTCCTTAGCAAACTTTTCTTGAAAGCCATATCCACATGTTTTCCATGATGTTCAGGTCACTATAATATGGGGGCCATGGTGATAGGTTCACCTTTTGCCTTGAATCCAGGCTTTTGTTGTCTGTACGGTATGTTCACCAAATAATTCAAAGAACTGCGAAAAAGCTCGTTCCAGAATCGATTTGTAAGTGATTGCCGTCATTTTAGAGCTTTAAAAATCCAGCTCCACGGTCCCGTAATAGGTGATTGCTCCCCATACCATTACCCTGCCGCCTTTGCTGTGGCGTTTTTCAAGATAGATTTATTCCTTTCTTAAATCATGGAAATAGCAGCTATATACATCAGGTCCGTCAAAATTAATTTGTTTTTCATCGGAAAAGACGACGGTATGCCAAGCTCGATTCCACCTGATGTGGAATCTCTCACTATCGCTCACCTTTCCTGAAATGATGTGGTTTACCTCTCTAGGTCCTTGAGGTAGTTGTATACAACATTTGAAATTCTTCTAATTTTGCTGGCTATAAAACGAATGGTTTTGCCGAGATTCCGGTAAGCTCGAATTTGGTCTATTTCCTCCTTGGTTAGACCCTTACCTCTAGCCATACTTCTTGATTCTATAAAATTAATACTCGTTCTAAGCTCCCAAATAATCAGAGTATCTTTTTATCTGATTTAAAACACGCTTATAAATTTAGATATTGTACCTATTCATGTAACACAAAAAAAACTGGTACTTTTTATGACCTTCTTCGAAAAAAACGCAATAAAACTTGTATTTATCAACTTAATCCAAAAATTGTATTTGCAATGTAAACTTAGTACATACCTAATTAATTCCACATTTGGGTTTTCCCAAAAAACCCTAAGGGTTTGAAAAATATCGTCAAATAAAAAACGAAAAAAGCTTGTCCCTATTCATGTGACACGAAGTGTATTTAGGGTATCTACTATTGTTGGCACGATTTTGGCATCCCACATTAACAAACCCTAATTTATCAACTTTATTTGTAAAAAAAACTCCAAAGAAACATATACCAATTATTTTAGACTATTCAAAGGCGAAAAAAAAACAAATATTTACCTCGGCCGAAATGATGCGCTGAATACAGCATTTCACGATAGTGATGCATTGGATGATAATGTAGCTGTGGATGATGCGAAAGAGTGAATGACTGCGCCAAATTGACAGTCATTGCACTAGCACCAGCTACTGAACCCGTGTTTCTACCCAGTTGAACGCCATCAACTCTCATGGCATCAGTAACACTCCCTGCATCTTCCGCTGAGGGATACGCCATCAAGGACGACGGCGATGTAAACGACAACGGAGGCCCCGATGACAATAATGATGATGCAGACAAGACACTTGCCGTTGGAGATAATGACGATAGTGTTTCGAGAGTACTGCTCCCGGAACTTCCAACACTAGAACATCGCTGAGTTGGCGTATTCTTACTGACGCTGCTAGTGTTAGTGATATTGAAGTAATTGCTCTGCAAACGACTTAAACGAGCGTCCGCTTTAGCAGCAGTTTTTTTCAAAGGGTGTCCTTCTGCTGTTCCTGCAACTTTTGACAATGCTGCAGGCATTTCGAGAGTTTGACTTGATGTAGTCCTGGATTCTGATGTTGGCGGTTGCCAACAGTATAGTTCATAGTATTCGCAAGCTTCACAGCACAATTTCATAGCCTTTCCTTTTTAATTTGATGACTTATGAAAATTGTTTCAATTGTGAAGAATCTATTAAACAAACCGTTCTATATATATCAAGTGCTTATGTTGTGATGGCAGAAAAGCAACCTAAAATAAAGTGAAACAGCAAAGTTGATAGGGGTGTAATTACATACAAATTCTAGATCTAACGCTTATACATTAGACATTACACTTAATGTCGAGGGAACTTTTATTTAGTTAGTATGATGTTTTAATAATGCTGATTATTCTTTGTCTGTCAAAATATTAAATAAAGACTTAAGGTGAGGGACACTTTACAATAGGTCAGTTTTATCAGTCGGCTGGATAATATTCAATGTCTTTTAATTGTATTCAAATTTTGTCCAACTTGGTTTAAATAGTTTATTGATAATTCCCAAGGAAACTACACATAGGTACGTCTAATATATGTATGTATGTACATATGTACATATTAATAAATCTAAATATTTCTAAGCATTTTATAAGATTAAGAATCACTAGTGACCTGATGAAACTATTACATATATTGTCTTGGTAGTAACTGTAAAGATTGTATACTATGTA
This sequence comes from Eupeodes luniger, assembly GCA_951509635.1. NCBI lineage: Eukaryota > Metazoa > Arthropoda > Insecta > Diptera > Syrphidae > Eupeodes > Eupeodes luniger. Next base: position 67,735,642 of record OX608074.1, read on the forward strand.
TGAATGACTCAATATCAATGGCAGAAGTATGTATATCAATTAATATGTCAACTATAATTGTGTAACCTTCACTTTTCACTACACAAGTAAGTCATTCCTTCTCTTCGTTGACTACATTTTCACCTTTTTTGACAAGAGCAACATAATAAAATATGCAAATGAATGAACGAATTAATAGATAAAGTATTCATATAAACCTATAAATTATTATCAATGCTTACCAAGAAAATAGGGTAAGTATTTTCCGGCCGTATTTCACTTCTTATGTTCATCATATTCCTATTCATATTTATATTCATATACATATTCACATTAACATTAGCATTCACATTCACATTCACATTCACATTCACATTCACATTCACATTCACATTTACATTTACATTCACATTCACATTCAAATTCACATTCACATTCACATTCACATTCACATTCACATTCACATTCACATTCACATTCACATTCACATTCACATTCACATTCACATTCACATTCACATTCACATTCACATTCACATTCACATTCACATTCACATTCACATTCACATTCACATTCACATTCACATTCACATTCACATTCACATTCACATTCACATTCACATTCACATTCACATTCACATTCACATTCACATTCACATTCACATTCACATTCACATTCACATTCACATTCACATTCACATTCACATTCACATTCACATTCACATTCACATTCACATTCACATTCACATTCACATTCACATTCACATTCACATTCACATATTCATATTCATATTCATATTCATATTCATATTCATATTCATATTCATATTCATATTCATATTCATATTCATATTCATATTCATATTCATATTCATATTCATATTCATATTCATATTCATATTCATATTCATATTCATATTCATATTCATATTCATATTCATATTCATATTCATATTCATATTCATATTCATATTCATATTCATATTCATATTCATATTCATATTCATATTCATATTCATATTCATATTCATATTCATATTCATATTCATATTCATATTCATATTCATATTCATATTCATATTCATATTCATATTCATATTCATATTCATATTCATATTCATATTCATATTCATATTCATATTCATATTCATATTCATATTCATATTCATATTCATATTCATATTCATATTCATATTCATATTCATATTCATATTCATATTCATATTCATATTCATATTCATATTCATATTCATATTCATATTCATATTCATATTCATATTCATATTCATATTCATATTCATATTCATATTCATATTCATATTCATATTCATATTCATATTCATATTCATATTCATATTCATATTCATATTCATATTCATATTCATATTCATATTCATATTCATATTCATATTCATATTCATATTCATATTCATATTCATATTCATATTCATATTCATATTCATATTCATATTCATATTCATATTCATATTCATATTCATATTCATATTCATATTCATATTCATATTCATATTCATATTCATATTCATATTCATATTCATATTCATATTCATATTCATATTCATATTCATATTCATATTCATATTCATATTCATATTCATATTCATATTCATATTCATATTCATATTCATATTCATATTCATATTCATATTCATATTCATATTCATATTCATATTCATATTCATATTCATATTCATATTCATATTCATATTCATATTCATATTCATATTCATATTCATATTCATATTCATATTCATATTCATATTCATATTCATATTCATATTCATATTCATATTCATATTCATATTCATATTCATATTCATATTCATATTCATATTCATATTCATATTCATATTCATATTCATATTCATATTCATATTCATATTCATATTCATATTCATATTCATATTCATATTCATATTCATATTCATATTCATATTCATATTCATATTCATATTCATATTCATATTCATATTCATATTCATATTCATATTCATATTCATATTCATATTCATATTCATATTCATATTCATATTCATATTCATATTCATATTCATATTCATATTCATATTCATATTCATATTCATATTCATATTCATATTTAGTAAAAGCATCTACTGTGGGACATTAAAAAAAAAGCAACTGAGTTTGAAACTCTGACTCGATTTTAATCAAAAAATTTGTGTATTAACTAATTTAAGCTATAAGAATAAAAATAATAAATAATAATAGAATAAAAATCCTAGTGAAACTAAAAGCTTCATAAATTGAAAATGAAGATAGGGACCTGTGTTAATGTTAAATTTTATTGGCATCTAATTCAAAAATGCAGAAAAATCATAATGAAAACAAATTATATCTCACCGAAAAAAGTGCGATATTTGTCGTCAAAATAATAATGTATTGGGCTTTTTAATACGCTTTCACTAATCACCGAATGACAGTTCGATGTAAATAAATAAAATAAGTAAATTTATTCGGTAAACTCAACATTTTCAACACAAACAAGCAACGTCTGCAACCATTTTCTTCCGAAATTTAAAGTCGGTGTGTGCAACTTTCGGTCGTAATCCTTACTCTAGTAGACGGGCATAAAATGTTCAGTGCAATCAAAAATGTTTGCTTAAAGCATTTTTTGGAGATATATTAGAGAAGTTGAAACAATATAATAGTATTTAAGTAAGAATTTCTTGTCAGGAATATTAATAATAGAATTTTGTATGAAATGACCCAAGTTTGAATTCAATACATTATAGAGTAAGAGCCCAGGGTCGCCAGACGTTACTTATTTTCTGAGTAACAAAATGTATCGTACAGAATAGTGTTAGTGTATACTATGAAGGTATACATACTTGCTAGCTTGGGCCGGCAGCCAATTTACCTGTACCAGGTACTAAAGGTACAAAAAAAATCTCTTGCTATTCTTAAAGTCTGAGTGATAATTTGTGTATATATTTTACACAATTTCATACAAAATTTAAAATCAATATTGCCAGACACTTTAAAGTTTGCGAAAAAATGAGGTAAGTTTTCTTAGAGTCTGAGTCTTTATTTTTATACATGATATTTTGGAAACTATTTCAACACACTTTGCAAACAGCCAGACAAATTGTAGGAGCCAAATATCCCCCAGACATTTTTAAAATCTCGCTTTGATTATAAGTGTAAGATAATTATTCGTACGCTCAAGCGAAAGAGATATATACGTGCGCCTATTTCCTCCTTTGTCGGTATACTCTGTGTAATATTTAGTCGTATTTATTTCGTTCAGTGCAGCTTTTCGGCTACAAAGTGTGTTGAAATAGTTTCCAAAATATCATGTATAAAAATAAAGACTCAGACTCTAAGAAAACTTACCTCATTTCTTCGCAAACTTTAAAGTGTCTGGCGGAAATTACCGCCGACGAAAACTGTCTGGCAATATTGATTTTAAATTTTGTATGAAATTGTGTAAAATATATACAAAAATTATCACTCAGACTTTAAGAATAGCAAGAGATTTTTTTTGTACCTTTAGTACCTGGTACAGGTAAATTGGCCGCCGGCCCAAGCTAGCGAGTATGTATACCTTCATAGTATACACTAACACTATTCTGTACGATACATTTTGTTACTCAGAAAATAAGTAACGTCTGGCGGCCCTGGGCTCTTGGACTATTATTTGTTCCCCGGATACTTGAGTCGAAAATCATTTTTACCAGTTTTAAGTTGTTTTTTGTAGGTTGTTAAAAAATACTGTCAATGAAAATTAACTAAATGTTAATGTATTGTAAAAACGATAAAAAAAAACTAATGTTAATATGAATTAAATATGGATTAGAATGAGCTTATCATACGCTGCCGTTGGTAGTCCACATCCGAAGAACATCAGCGAAACAATGTAGAGGGTTAGAAGTTTCAGACAAAAGATCATTTATAAAAATAAGGAAAAGCGTCGGAGACAAAACGGAGCACACCAGCGTTTATTTTGTAGATATCAGATTTGAACCCGTCCAATACTACTTGAATTGAACGGTCCGAAAGGTAATTTCTAACCCAACAAAGAAGAGATTCATCAATACCAAAAGCACGCCTTAGAAAGAAGGGACGTATGTAAGTGCAATTGGACGATAGTTAGAGAGGGAGGAGGATTCGCCTTTTTTAGGGACAGGCTGGACAAATGGAGATGGAAAAGCTAACGCAGTGGTTTTGTCAGCGTTGAAGAACACCTCTTCGGAACAATAGCGGGGATCGTCAAGATGTTTTAGTGCTCTAGCAACTGTACGAGTGCGAAAGGAGATTCGTCCCATAGAATCGTTTACGCTTTCAAGTACAGGTGGAGTCATGTCACTCATTTTTTCGAAGCCCACAAATGTTGCTATACTGAACACAAAACTTACCAGCCATCACAATACACAAAAACAAAAAACAAGACAGTTATCAATGCAGTAAATTTAATTTGGGCATTAAGCAATTTACCATTAGTGTTATGCCTTAATACTAAATTAAAACCGATCCGCTCCTGAACCCCAAACAAAATTTAGCCGCAATTTATAAAGTAATTATTTCGCATAGTCTATTGCCGCACTGTATGTTATGTATATAACAAGCAGTACTTGCAGTAGCTATGCGAAACAATTGTGAGCAAAGGTGGAACAGACGGGGAGGGGAGCACACGGGAGACTCGCTGTGTTGTTTTTTTGATGTTATTATTTAAATAGATTTGCACTGCACTGCACTGAACAAATTTTCTATGGGCATTTTTTGTAATATTTTTGCACACGCGCCGCGTTGGTTTTTTTGTTTTGATTTTGATTTTATGTATTTAAGGGAATGGTTGATTAGTTATTGTTCTTTTGAATGTTTTTTACAAAAACAAACACAATAGAGACAAATGTACTACTCTCCCACGCGTGCGCTCACGGTGGGATGTACTCGTAGATCGGTACGGATTATGATATGATATGACATGCTGAGGATATCTGCAGACTGTATAACGGCGACCACGAACCGAATTCCGCTGTCAGGCAGGATGATCCATTGAACATAGACGACGAAAGCCAATAATCCCGTCCTCCCGACTTAGACGAAGTTAAGATTTCCATATCCAAGCTGAAGTCTAAGAAAGCCGCTGGAGCAGATGGCTTGAATGCCGAGCTCTTCAAAGCGGCTGAAAATAAGTTGGTTAGGAGCATGCACCAACTTATCTGTAAGATATGGAAAAAAGCATGTCCGATGAATGGAACCTCAGTATTGTTTGCCCGATTCTGAAAAAAGGAGACCCTCTAAACTGCACCAACTATAGAGGAATTAGTCTACTTAACATCGCCTACAAAATCTTCTCTGCCGTAATATGTGAACGTCTAAAGCTTATCGTCAACAACCTGATAGGTCCTTATGAGTGTGGTTTTAGACCAGGAAAGTCCACAGTCGATCAAATATTCACATTACGGCAGATCCTGGAAAAAAACCCAAGAACATCAAATCGACACCCACCATATTTTCATCGATTTCAACGCCGCATATGACAGCATCTACAGGGACGAGCTGTATAGAGCCATGTCTAGTTTTGGCATCCCTGCCAAACTCGTCCGTTTGTGCAGGATGACCATGGAGAATTCACGCTGCTCCATAAAGGTTGGAAACAACTTAACAGAACCTTTCGATGTCAAAAAAGGTTTTAGACAAGGTGATGCGCTGTCATGTGATTTTTTTAACACCGTACTTGAAAGAATAGTGCAAAGCTCACACGTCAATACTAGAGGCACTATCTTTCAAAAGTCTGTCCAATTACTAGCATATGCTGATGACATTGACATAATCGGAAGAACTCAGCGTGATGTCAATGGGGCTTTTGTGAGTATTGAGGCAGAGGCGGCAAAAATGGGTTTAACGGTTAATGAGGGCAAAACAAAGTACATGCTGTCGTTAAGAAAGGACTTACAACACCGACGTCTCGGTTAAAACGTCACCATCGACAGACGTAACTTTGAGGTAGTCAAGGGCTTCGTCTACCTAGGCTCCGCTATTAACGCAGAAAACAACACCAGCGATGAGATCAAACGAAGAACAACTCTTGCTAACCGCTATTTTTTTGGGCTAAGAAAGCAATTGAGTAGTAAAGCCTTCTCTCGAGGGACCAAAGTGTCGCTATATAAGACCCTCATCATCCCCGTCCTGCTATACGGTGCAGAAGCATGGACTATGACAAAAGGGGATGAAAGCACCTTGGATCGTTTCAAAGAAAAGTTCTTCGTGTGATCTACGGTCCCCTATGCATTGAAGGGAAGTGGAGGAGAAGATGGAACGACGAGCTGTACGGGCTGTACAGCGACGTAGTCTTAGCCAGAAGGGTAAAAGTTCAACGACTAAGATGGCTGGGTCACGAAGAGCGCATGGAAACCAATGCTCTGGCCCGGAGTCTTCGAATCCACACCCACAGGACAGGGCAGTAGAGGAAGAACGCGGACCAGGTGGCATCCAGACCAGTTAGGATTTCATTTATCACCAGGTTCCAGAGGGGAGGGGATAGAACATCACCTTGGCAGAAGAGCTGCCCAGTTTTGAGTTAGTTATTCTGCTAGTCAGTATTATGAACTAAATCCCAAGCGAAACCTTTACGTTCAGATATAGTGCAGATGTGATTGCAAATGTGTCCACGTTGTTAAAAGCGCATTCGATGTCAAGGAAAGCAACCATAATGAACTCCCTATGATGGAGGGAGTATTAAATGGTGCGTACTAGTTTGTGTAACGCCGTTTCCACCGATTTGCCTTTACAGTAGGCATGGTGAGACATGACAGAATTCTTGTATCAATACTTGCTTTGTGTAGTTCGATCACTTTGCAATTTATAATATAAAATTAAATTGAAGTCTTCAACAATATTGGTTGGTGAGGTTTTTGGGGTCATCCAAATTGTTCACCTTTTTTAAATTTGTATAGTAAAACAAATACTACATCTTTTGATGTTTTTATCTGTTAAACGATATTCAATATAATTCCTATGGTAAGTTAGAAAATGACTTAAGAATATATTTGCATTCAATTGAATATGTTATAATACTCGATAAAATATTGTAGTATCTTTCTCCTTTTAACATTTATTTTAAATTTAAATACTTAAAATTTAAGAGAAATATTACTCAAATATAAATCATGTTTGTATTAAGACAGGCCTTTTAAAAAATAAAATATACTTTTATTAATTTTTAATGCAATTTAAACCATTCAAATTATATTATACTAATGTAAGAAGCTGAACAGGGTGAGTTATTTGGATTAAAAACATTGCTGATTTAGTAATAAAAACACTACCTAATTCAATGAAGTTTCTAAAGCAAATAACATCGAGACAAATTATTACATCATAGCTAGTTAAGAAATTTAATAAGGAACCCCACTGAATGATGATGGTTATTTTGCAACCCCCTTTATGAATATCATACTCAGTATCTACATATAAAGAAAATTGACAGAAAAACACCTGTGGGCATCAAAGAAATAACAGGGAGAATATTTTGTTATGGGGCAGAAATTAAAAAAAAATAAACAATATTAATAACAAACAAGGCACAAGGTTTGCGTCACCAGTTGTATAAGTAATTTTAATTAAGTGCAAACCTTGTAAAATCTGATGCTTGTAACTTATTTTTTGTGCATTCATAATGTACTAAATTTATAATTAAAAAATAGTTTTTATTGATTCCATAATTAAATGATGATTTTATTATCATATAACTATAAAAGTGACAACAATTTATCTTATATGAATTTATAATAATACTTGAGTTTTGTCTGCGATGAATGCATAGTTAATTCAGTTAATAGGAATAAGATTAATAAATTTCATTACTACGACGTTTGAATGATCTAGAAAAATAATACTTTTAACATGAACAGTTATAACATGTTAACATTATGTTCTTATACATACATACATACAGTTCTGTTCACTTGATTAGACGCACACATTTTTTTTTTTATATAAATTTGATTTTTTTATAAGGTGTGCATTTGTGCAAGAATTATCAAGCAATTGCATTTTTTAGAAAGCTTATTAAGTTCTCAACAAAAAAAAAAACACCAACAAATGGTAGGTGAGTGGAAGATAACGGATATTTTTTCTCTTTCTTGTATATGCTGTAAGAAAAAGTGCGGTTTTTTTTTGTTCACATGATTAGACGCACCTGTAAAATGGTAGTAAAAATGAGACACAGACTTTTTGATTTACTTTTTTCTCATTTCTTTTTTATGTTTCTTTTATATTTTTAGTACTTTGTAGAACCACCATGTGTTAAAACCACATCAAAAATTCTATTTTTTAGTGAATCGTACAATTTTTCTAAATACTTTAAGGAAATCTTCTTCCAGGCTTCTTTGATGGCGACAATAAGCTCTTCACATGTCTCATACTGCCTACCTCCTTCGTAAATTTGACGCGTGAGCCATCCCCAAACATTTTCAATTATATTGAGGTCAGGTGAATAAGGTGGCATGACAACAATTCCACATTTTCGGCGGCAAGAAAGGTTTTGATAAAACGAGCGTTGTGGATTGGCGCATTATCTTGTTGAAAAATCCAAGGTATAGGTCCAAACAGTTCTTTAATAGCGGGGAAGGCTGATTCCAAAAGAGCTTTGTAGGAAAGTCCCGTCATTTTGTTGGAAACGAACACCAAATCGAACGCCCCATAGTACGAAATGGCTCCCCAAACCATTACTCCTCCTTGCCTCGAATGGTGACGTGTCAGAAACTTTTCCTCTTTTCTTACATCATGGAAATAATAGTTGTACCCATCAGGGCCATCCAAATTAAATTTTTTTTCATCTGAAAAAACGACAATTCGCCAATTTAGCACCCTTTCAAGCTCGGTATCCCACGTCATGTGAAGGCGTAAGAATTCCAACCGCTGTTCTTTTCGTACGGCGTTTAGTGGTTTTTTTTTTAAGTTTTTTTAATTTCAGATGGTCTGCGCTCAAAATAGCTCGCCGAACATTGGATATGTTTGCACTTATCCCCGCTTTTTCCTTTATTTTGCTGGTGGAGGCAGCTGAATTTGACGCAATTCTTATAAGTTTTCTTTTGTCCTGAGGAGTTAAAGCGGTTTTTGTCCGTCCTTTGTAATTCGTTCCATATGAAGCACTGTTTTTTATGTAATTTCTTATAACATGGTCACTTCGGCCTATTTTTTTGGCAATACTTCTCATGCCAAACCCTTCGGAATGGAACGCGTCAATTTTTCCTTTTTCTTCCGCGGTTAAAACTTTTTTTTCCCCATTTCAAGTGAACAAAAAAAACTGCACTTTTTCTTACAGCATATACAAGAAAGAGAAAAAATATCCGTTATCTTCCACTCACCTACCATTTGTTGGTGTTTTTTTTGTTGAAAACTTAATAAGCTTTCTAAAGACTGCAATTGCTTGATAATTCTTGCACACACTTATGAAAAAATCAAATTTATGTAAAAAAAAATTGTGCGTCTAATCAAGTGAACAGAACTGTATATGTACATTAACTTCATTAAAGGGATTAAGTATTTCATGTATCTATTTGTTTTTAAGAAACTAAATCAAGTTAAATTCATCTCATTTGGTGTTTTTTCCTCTTAACGCCCAATGTCGACACTCAAAAAATGACACACATTCACTCTAGTCTTTATGTATATGTATATCAATTTGATTGAAGATTCACTAAGCCTATTTATGCATAATTTCCCTTAATTCATCAATAATATTCCAGGTCATGATTCTGGTGCATATTCTAAGAATCTTAAACTTTCAGATCATATAACGGCGATTTAAGAAAGCCTTATTTTGGTGATGTAACTTGACTCATTAAGTGCGATATTTTGTGTGGATGAAGATGAAGATTTTCAACTGCAAAACAAATACATAAAAAAATAGGTGGCGCAACAGTGCGTTGAGAACTAGGGCCTTTCAACTATTCATGTGTGCCAGTACTATTGTCAGGGATGGAGGGGACGAATTCGAATTGCTAATTTGAGAAAGCACTTTTCATGACAAGAATTACTCTTGTAGGAGTTGGCTATTCCTAGCAAAAGGCAGTATCCATGAAAAAAAAAATTTTGTATGGCACAGGCAGGGATTGAACCTAAGATCTCTGACATGACAGTCCACCGCACTTTTTTTTTTTTTTTAATTCATTTTTTATTAATTCATTCTTAAAACTATCTTACAGCTAGACAAAAATTCATAAAACTAGCCTAATTAACCATAACTTACAACTTACTGGTCCCATACGGACACTCTAAGCTAAACAATAATACTTAATTCTAATGCCTTTCGGCCCTTCTATTTTACTGTAATTCATTCTAATTATTTTTTATTTATTAGAAAATTTAAAAAAAAAACTAATTTCAATATCTTTTTTCATTTTTACTGCACAAACTGATAATAGTGATTACGTATTTTGTATTCATTAAAACGAAGCTGGAAATACAATTAAGTGCAAAATTGGGGGAATAGAAACAACTGCTATTGTCGATTCTGGTTCAAAGTTTAATCTCATTGATTATAAAGAATGGAAGAACCTGAATGCCAAGAAAATAATTGTTTCAAACCAACGAAAAGAAACCACAAAAGTTTTTAAAGCTTATGGGGGTCAAGTGTTGAAAATTTCTGGCGTATTTGAAGCGAAAATTGAAGTAGCTGGAAAGGAAACAACTGCCGAATTTTATGTTATCCAAGAAGAAGGAAGATTTTTAATTGGTAGCGATACAGCGTTGACATTGGGGATATTGAATATTGATTATCATGTAAACAAAATTGAGAATACAGACAAAATTGAACCGATGGGAAAAATAATAGATGTTTTGGTGGAAATTCCATTGCGAGAAAACATTAAACCTATCGCACAACCGTACAGACCGATCGCAATGCCTTTGGAAGAAGCAGTTCATAAGAAAATCGAGGAATTGCAAAAACAAGGCATCATTGAGAGGGTCAATGGTCCATCCAAATGAATTTCACCAATGGTTGTTATTCCAAAAGACGATGGGAAAGATATTCGAATTTGTATTGATATGCGCAGAGCCAATGAAGCAGTTCATAGAGAAAATTACCCACTGCCAACAATGGAAAACTTCTTGCCATATATTGGAAATGGTAAAGGAAAGTGCTTTTCAAAATTAGATGTTAAACAGGCATTCCACCAGGTTGAAATTTCTGAAAAATCACGGGAAGTAACTACCTTTATCACTAGAAAAGGACTTTTTAGGTACACAAGATTAATGTTTGCCATTACATGCGCTCCAGAAATTTTTCAAAAGATTATGGAACAAACGTTAAGTGGTTGCGATGGCTGTCTTATTTAGATTGATGACATTCTTTTATATGGTGAAAACGCCAGCTCCAATCTTGTCTACATCTTGGGAAGTAGACAAATTGACATTGCCCTGATTCAAGAACCCTGGATTTCAGGTGGCAGAATTAGAGGACTACATACATCAGACTTTATACTATACAAAGCCACAAAAGTAGCTAATAGTAATACCAGATCCTGTATTTTAGCCAGGAAGAAGTTTAATCTCTTTCTTTTAGCAAATTATAGTGATCCAGACCAGTGTGCTGTGAAACTAGAAAGGAAGGGACTCCCACCACTGATCCTGACATCGTGCTATATGCCGCATGACGGACCAGAAGGGCCTCCCGCTAACATCACAAGCCAGCTTGTAGAGAAAGCTGCCTCTGAGAGATGGGACGTGGTACTAGGCTGTGATACAAACTCACATCATACATAATGGGGAAGTACCTACCGACATCAACAACAGAGGTGAGTCTCTTTTTGAATTTATACTAGACCATAATCTTTTAGTAGCAAACAGGGGTAACGAACCCACTTTTGTAACTAAAAATAGAAAAGAAGTGCTACCCTAACCAATAACTCAAGCACAAGAGTAATAGATCAATGTAATGTTCTTAAAGAGGAATCATTATCAGACCATAAACTGATAGGCTTCTTGATACAAAATGAAGCAGCAACTCCAAAACCCTTTAGGAATTTCAGGAAAACAAACTGGAATGTATTCTGCAGGGAGGTAGGACAGGGGATTCAAAACCCGGACACACTTCTAATTAAAGAACCCTCTGACATAGATATTCCGTCAGAAAAACTCAGAGTTGTTCTGAATCACGCTATGGGAAAAGGTAGGAAAAAACCACCCTGGTGGACCACTGAAATAGGCAACTTAAGAAAAGAAACTAGAAGACTTTTCAACGTCGCCAAAAGAACTAGGAAAGAAGCTGATTGGGAACATTATAAGACCAGTCAACGTATTTTTAAGGTCGAAACACAACGAGCAAAACGTAGCTCATGGATGGCCTTCTGCGACGAAATAGAAAGTACAAATGTATCAGCAAGACTCAGGAAAATTCTGTCCAAGGATTCAGTCACTATAGGATCTCTCAAAAAACCTACAGGCAGCTGGACTGAATCCGGTTGCGAAACGCTTGAGCTCCTTGTGATTAATCACTTTCCTGGCTGCGTAGCTGATATCCGCAGTCCAGAAACAGAGTCTCATACAGAAACCCTAGTACCATCGGATATTATAACGGAAGAAAGGATAAAATGGGCCATTCACTCCTTTTCCCCGTACAAATCCCCTGGTCTAGACGGAATCTTCCCTATGATGCTTCAGAAGTGCATAAACTTTATCATCCCACACCTAGCTAGCATTTTCAATAATTGCCTTAAATGGGGGTATGTTCCCTTATCGTGGCGTGAGGTAAAGGTAGTTTTCATCCCTAAGGCTGGTAAACCTAGCCATACGGAGGCCAAAGACTATAGACCCATTAGTCTAACATCGTTTATTTTGAAAACTTTTGAAAGGCTGATTAAAATACACATCCGAAGCACCCTGAAACCGGACTGTATATCGGAATTTCAACATGACTACATTAAATTAAAAAGCGTTGAAACAGCATTGCACAGTATTGTCAGCGTCATAGAAAAATCACTGAATGACAAGGAATACACCCTTGCAACGTTCTTGGATATTGAGGGAGCCTTCAATAACGTGAAGAACGAAACAGTGAAGCAAGCCTTGGACGACCACAAAGTCGAAAAAGCAATAACACAGTGGATAATGTGTATGCTCAGAAAGAGACAAATTAAGTCTGAGCTAGCGGAAGAAAGGGTGAGAGTAACCACATCCAGGGGCACCCCTCAGGGTGGAGTTCTCTCACCGCTACTTTGGGTTCTTGTCATGAACGGCATACTCTCTACGCTGATGATCTTGCATTACTAGCGACTGGCAAGTTCCTACCCACTATCAGTCAACAAACCGAATACGCCCTCACGTTGGTTAGCAAATGGACTAGGAACTGTGGGCTGACAGTCAATCCAGCTAAAACAGAACTTGTGCTATTTACTAACAAGCGCAAAATACCTGATTTTAAAATTCCTTCAATTGAAGGCTGCCCTCTTAAAATCTCTGATCACGCAAAGTATCTCGATGATATGATCTTAGATAAAAAACTAAACTGGGGCCTGAACACCAAAGATAGATTCAAAAAGGCATCGATTGCCTTTTACTCCTGCAATAGAATTTTCGGGAAAACCTTGGGACTAAACCCTAAAATTATCAGATGTATTCGGCAATAATTAGACCAATACTAACCTATGGTAATTTGGTATGGTGGAAAGCTTTAGAAAAGAGCACGAACCTGAAAACTTTGACAAAAGTTCAAAGACTTGCGTGCACTGGCATTACGGGAGCAATGAGATCCACTCCAACTGCGGGACTGGACGTTATACTCAATCTAATTCCCCTAGACCTCTTTGTTCAAGAATCTGCGGCCAAAAGTGCCCTGAGACTAAGTCAAACTAAAGTCTGGATAAACAGATCCTTCATAAAGTTATGGGTCATAGTACTACAGCAGACTATAAAATACCCGAACTTGATTTTCATAAACCATTCCAGGCTGCCATCCCAAGCAGAGAGGAATGGATAGATAATATACTATACTCCAGTGAGTCGTCAATAGCTATCTATACTGATGGCTCTAAAATGGACACTGGTGTAGGGGCAGGCTTCTATTCTGAATATCTCAAGTTAACCGCCTCGCTTAGGCTTCCAAACTACAGTAGCGTCTTCCAAGCGGAGATCCTGGCAGTGACAACAGCTGCTAAAAAGGTATCAATGATGGCGATACCACGAGTTGATATCACCTTTTACATTGATAGCCAAGCAGCAATAAAAGCGATTACTGCAACTGAGGTAAAATCAAAGCTTGTTTCATGCTGCCGCGAAGAGCTTAAGGTTCTTGGCGCACAGCACAACATTAGACTCTGCTGGGTCCCAGGCCACAGCGATATACTAGGCAACGAGAAAGCCGATGAATTAGCAAGATTAGGGTTAATGCTTGACGTAAGCCAAGCTCAGCTAGTTAGCACCCCTGCCTGTTATTTAAAACAGGAAATCTCAAAAAGAATAACTATTAAGGCCGATGAAAGGTGGAACCTTCTTGACACCTGCGGCAGTACAAGAAAAATCTGGCCCTGTTTTAACAAACAAAGAACGGAAAGAATTATGCAGCTACAAAAGGGATCACTTCGATCTCTTGTAAGCATAATCACCGGACATAATTTGTTAGGTTATCATATGAAAAAGATGAGAATCAGTTCAGATGATCTATGCAGAGGATGCGGTGACGAGGAGGTACATGAAGAAACTTCGCACTTTCTGTGTCACTGTCCCGCACTCTCCCATTAAAGGAAGAAACTGCTTGGCAACTATTTCTTCGGGGATTTAAAAGAACTCGCTAGTACGCCAGGTACTAACATTCTGAACTTCGTCAAAGCCTCTAAATGGCTTGACTAACTGAACACATAGGTTTTTTCTTATTAGCTTCAGTAGCAATACTCACGGGTATCACAATGGATCTGTATTGATCTAAGTGTGACGGTAAAGACATCAACTGTCAGCCCCTCAACCTAACCTAACCTAACCGTTAAGCATATCATAAAGTATATACAACAATGGTTTGCTTATGCCAAGCCTGCTCAGTTTTCGGTAAAGACCCTCTAACCATACGGTGTCAAAGGCCTTTCCAAATCAACCAGAACAGCAGCTGTGCATTGTTGTTTTGATTTATTCCATTGGATATCAGAAACGAGTTCAGACGCAGCATGAATTGTGTCATGACCAGCCTTGAACCCGAACTGTTTATCCGGAATTATTTTGTTGTTCGCAGCCCACTTAGTCAGCGCCCTATTGATGATCTCGAAAACTTTGCTGATGCTCGCAAGAGGACTTATCGACCGAAGATTTGACTGGTTGGAGTTGTCCTTTCCTTTTTTTCGGGAGGTTGAACCACAGTGGTCTTCCAATGCACTGGATAATAAGCATTATTATTGAATTGAAGATGAGCTGAAGCTCAACCTACGTCACTAACAAGGGACAGTCCACCGCACTAACCATCATGCCACGTGTAATACACTTTCAACTGTACGTTACTAATAATTGAAAACCAATTGATTTTAACTGAAATTCGATGATGTGGATGTGAAAGATTCTTTATTTGTTAAAATCTTGGATTTACACAGTATGGATAAGCTACTTTTTTATCATTATTTGCCTATAGAAAGAGAGTAGACACATGAATATGTTTTGTTAGTTCATAAATCTAAAACAACCAAAGTAAGTTTTTGTTTTAAATAATTTTGTATAATATCTTTAAAGTCGCATTGCTATGGCCAATGGCAAAGAGGGTATAATGAAAATGAAAAGAAAGCATGTTTTTAAAAGAAGGCAAAGAATTAATCGCCAGGAGAAAATGAATTTAAAATAAAATTTTCATTATTGCCAATTCTTTTATGAATCGCATTTTGGAGAGGGAGTAATTGAATCCAAATCATCGTTTGATATAGACCCGCCCATGTTTGTCGATTTTTGATTCTATTTGTATCTAAACCTTGGCAAACTCCAAATTTTAGGTTTAACTTTAAAAAACCATGCAACGTGAATTTGAAAATTACGGTAAAATAAAAAATCTGTGCAAGTAAAACTGCATTCGCCATTATCAGGCATGAGATCTGACAATGCAGTAACACCGGAGTCGTTGCCGTCGTGTGTTCCGTGTTAGACCAGGTTGGGTAGTTGCCTTCCAACTACCCTCCACCGTGTATGGGGATTCGAATAGATATGTACCACATCTTGAATGCTTGTGACAGCCTGAGCCAGGTTAAAAATATATATATGGAACAAGCAGTGAAGTAGAGCTTTATCGCTTGTGCATTTATAGGTAGTCAAAGAATTGTGTATAAAATTTCTTTTTGACAATTGACAAGCATTTAAAATGTGTTAACACATTTACCGGTTTTATTTCCTAACACTGCACTGCAAAAGTTTATAATGAAAGTCTCATATGCATAGCCCCTTATGGTTTAAAATAAGAAACTTTCGAAGTGCAAAATATTCAAGGAGGACTAAATAGGCCGAAGTGAAATTATTACCACGAAAAACGGTAAGCAGAGCCTTGGAACACACTATCACGATAAGCTTTAGCTATACATAATAAACCTGCAGACTACATCATAAAACTGCCCAGAATGTCGGATGATCCAATTAGAGAGCTTGTGAGTTGGGATATTTATAACTCTGGGTATAATGTATCATATTAATTTCAGAGCGTTTGCAGTTGTCTTCTCTTGTTTGCTTCATGAATGAAAAGGTAATACTGCAATGCTCCTGCGTCTTAATTTTTTTTTCCAACGACATATATAGGTACTTTGAAGTTTTGCCAAATGCATCTATCTTAATGATGCAACATAATTTCTAATCTAGCACATTCCAGCTGCAACACTGTTCTTCGTCAAAGATCTTCGAAGTCGGTAATTCTTTCTAACACAAGAAAAAAAAAGTTTGGTATTGTTCTATGAGTCCAAGCGATTGACTATATAAAGCGCAGCGTAAATGTAGATGCGTACATACATATGTACATACATTTTTATCTTTTTTTTATATACAAACGTACATATGTATGTATTGTGCATACAATTCACTACAAACACTTACTTTGGTAGTCATATTCTTAGGATTAAGAATTTGTAAAAAAAAAAAAAACAAAGTTCGCTATGATTATGAGAGATAATTGCGGTAGTTGTCTGCTGGCAAACACGCGCCATATAACTTTGATTTCAAATAATATATGATAATCAGCCCTATTGTGAGTTCCATGGGAACAAGATTCCACATGGAAAAATTCCCATTTCCCTTTTCCCTAATTGTGAGTTTCGGACGAAAAAATTCCCCATGTTCGAAAAAATCCCCTTATTGTAAGCATTTTTTCTGTGTGAAATGTTACGTTCTCAACAGCTGAAATGTTCACTTATTTTTTTGTGGAGAACGAGAGAAGAACAAAGCGGAAAATGTAAGTTGTTTGTTGTTTTTTTTTTGTGACCAAAAATAAAAGTGAATTTTTCCAATATTTCAGGAGCAAAACTTTAAATAAAGCCGAAAGAACAAGACTGAAAGAGATTTGCGCCAAACCAATTTCATAGTCTTTACCTACTCCTTTTTGATACGCACCCTCTGCAAAAAATCGCAAACAAGCGGACAATTTGACGATGGGTGATATCGCAAACTTTTGCTTCGTTTGCGGCAAAGCATTGGTTAGCACATCGAGGAGGAATTTAAATGTTGGTTTGTTGATTCTGTAGTATTGCTGAAATCTGAAAACTTTGTTTTAATAAACAAAAATGTAGATAAGAATTTTATACTTACAAGGAATCGCGCAACTCCAAGGGATTGGAATGATCCCTTAAAGATCTTCGAACAGCTCGTTCTTCGCGTTTTCCTTCTTCATCCAATAAAATTCGAATTCCAATGCTAAACATAATTATTTTACTTTCTTTTTATCAAAATACAACTTAAATTTATTTTGTTTCGCATTTGTCTTCATAAAAAAAATAAACATGCAATAAGATCTGTTAATTTTAAAAACATCAGTGCACATAGGTTTTAAACGGAGAGGGAAATTTTGTATACGTGGTCGTTAAGTTACTTTTTTTTGCATATAAGTCGATGAGGGTTGAATTTAAAGAGTGTTTTTGAACTCAGTGGGCACAGTTTTAGAAAGTAATTGCAGCACCACATTAATTTCTTGATTTTTTTTCATTAATAAGAAGAAATGATTTAGATTTCAGTCTCTGTTTCCATCATAGAGAAGGGAAATTTATTTAGGTCTCAGTTTTTTGAACATGTCTATTTTTCGAACTGTCATTTCCGATTCGATGTGAAATTTTAGTCGAGTGAAACTCCCAATAGCTTTTGAAAGTCCGTGGGAACGAAAATTTTCCCTGTGAATGGTTTTCCGTGTGAAACTCACAATAAGGCTGAATATACCATTAACGCACTATCCCGCGCCACACTGCCGCTACTACTATGCTTTGAAAAATTATTGTCAATTAAAATTGCCTACTCTTGACGATGAAACTACATACATATATAGCGTTGGCGTTTGTTTAAAGTGATAGTATGGCAACGGGCAGCGCAAGCATGATGCGATTGTGGCAAGTAGTTTTAACTTTTGAATACCAAAAACCTGACTGGTGGGAAGAAATACCTCCGAAATACCCGATTTTGTAGTAAATAACCATTAAGCATAAGTTCAGTCACATTAACATATTGTATCAATGTAAATTGACTTTAATTGTCAAGAGAAAGCTCCAAATCTGCAGAAAAACCTCTGAATTTTGACGTTTTGAACACAACTTAAATTTGTATGCAGAGTGGAATTTTTGGGCTTGATGTTCAAAGAAAAATGAATGCAATCAAATAAAAAGTTAATCCATTCTTTTCCCAACGTTTCTCCGGTTGTTTTCCGGCATCATCAGGGGTTTTGAATTTTATTAAACCTTATGAAATACAATAATTATATTAGATTTTGAATGTAAATCAATAAATAAATAAACATACTTTTTTACATAACACAATTCAATAAATAACACTTAAATAAATAACACTTATTTGACAAAAAGGAAAAACAGACTAGCAAAATAAAAATAAAAACTAATATCACAGACTACTTATTTCTTATGGCAACACTATATATTGCACTTATATTATCACTGTCTTCTTTGTGGTGCATGGTCCTTGTTTATGTTCTTTTGGATATGAAGACTCTCTAGCATGTAGCGGATCCCCATTCGTCTCTCCTTGTCAATAATCCTCACATTGTCAAAGTCCGGTTGATGTTCTAGTTCGACCATATGTTGTGAGAGAGCTGTTGCTGTTTTTTTTCCTCCTTATGTCAGCCTTATGCTCCGATGTTCTCACTCCCAAAGCGCGTTTTGTCGTCCCAATGTATAAATAAAAAGTATGTTTATTTATTTATTGATTTACATTCAAAATCTAATATAATTATTGTATTTCATAAGGTTTAATAAAATTCAAAACCCCTGATGATGCCGGAAAACAACCGGAGAAACGTTGGGAAAAGAATGGATTAACTTTTTATTTGATTGCATTCATTTTTTCTTTGAACATCAAGCCCAAAAATTCCACTCTGCATAAAGATTAAAAATTATATGTTCAATACAAAAAACTTAAAATTTGTATAACTTCTGAAACTGGACCTAGGTTGGCATTAATTGTTCTGTAAGGTTCATATGGATAATATGATTAAAAACAACAAGATTTTTTACTTAAAACAATATATTGTTAAATGGCGAGAGTTTCGCGAAAAAAATTAAATTGTTTTATTAAGTTCCATATCGAAGTTTCGCGGTAGTAAAATAAATGGGCAGAAATAGGCGGAAAATTTAAAGAATTCTTTTTTTGTTTTGTGATATTAATCAATTGCGTGAACTTGGTTATTGTTTCTTTGATGAGATTAGGAACGACCCTCGACTTAAAGACAAGATTTTCTTATAAGTATTGACGATAAGTTTTTATTTATTAAAAATAAGGTAATATACTATACACTAGCACAAAATAAAATAAAATATGACATAATTACTTATAGACATGCTCAAAAGTATTAAAAGAGGATTAATAGAATAGAACACAATACAATAAAATAGAATTGAATAGGAGTGTATAATATAATATAATATAATATAATATAATATAATAAAATAAAATAAAATATAATAAAATATAATATAATATAACATAATATAATATATTATAATATAATATAATATATTATAATATAATATAATATAATATAATATAATATAATATAATATAATATATAACATAATACAATATAATATAATTATAATATAATATAATATAATATAATATAACATAATATAATATAATATATATACTATAATATAATATAATATAATACAATATAATATAATATAATATAATATAATATAATATAATATAATATAATATAATATAATATAATATATATATAATATAATATAATATAATATAATATAATATAATATAATATAATATAATATAATATAATATAATATAATATAATATAATATAATATAATATGAATATGATATGATATAATATAATATAATATAATATAATATAATATAACATAATATAATATAATATAACATAATATAATATAATATAATATGATATGATATAATATAATATAATATAATATAATATATATAATATAATATAATATAATATAATATAATATAATATGATATGATATGATATAATATAATATAATATTATATATATAATATAATATAATATAATATAATATAATATAATATAATATAACATAATATAATATAATATGATATGATATGATATAATATAATATAATTTAATATAATATATAATATAATATAATATAATATAATATATATAATATAATTTAATATAATATAATATAATATAATATAATATAATATAATATAATATAATATAATATAATATAATATAATATAATATAATATAATATAATATAATATAATATAATATAATATAATATAATATAATATAATATAATATAATATAATATAATATATAATAAATATAATATAATATAATTATAATATAATATAATATAATATAATATAATATAATATAATATAATATAATATAATAATAATTATAATATAAATATAATATAATATAATATAATATAATATAATATAATATAATATAATAGTAATATATTATAATATAATTATAATAATATAATATAATATAATATAATATAATATAATATAATATAATATAATATAATATAATATAATATAATATAATATATAATATAATATAATATAATATAATATAATATAATATAATATAATATAATATAATATAATATAATATAATATAATATAATATAATATAATATAATATAATATAATATAATATAATATAATATAATATAATATAATATAATATAATATAATATAATATAATATAATATAATATAATATAATATAATATAATATAATATAATATAATATAATATAATATAATATAATATAATATAATATAATATAATATAATATAATATAATATAATAAAATATATAATATAATATAATATAATATAATATAATATAATATAATATAATATAATATAATATAATATAATATAATATAATATAATATAATATAATATAATATAATATAATATAATATAATATAATATAATATAATATAATATAATATAATATAATATAATATAATATAATATAATATAATATAATATAATATAATATAATATAATATAATATAATATAATATAATATAATATAATATAATATAATATAATATAATATAATATAATATAATATAATATAATATAATATAATATAATATAATATAATATAATATAATATAATATAATATAATATAATATAATATAATATAATATAATATAATATAATATAATATAATATAATATAATATAATATAATATAATATAATATAATATAATATAATATAATATAATATAATATAATATAATATAATATAATATAATATAATATAATATAATATAATATAATATAATATAATATAATATAAAATAATATAATATAATATAATATAATATAATATAATATAATATAATATAATATAATATAATATAATATAATATAATATAATATAATATAATATAATATAATATAATATAATATAATATAATATAATATAATATAATATAATATAATATAATATAATATAATATAATATAATATAATATAATATAATATAATATAATATAATATAATATAATATAATATAATATAATATAATATAATATAATATAATATAATATAATATAATATAATATAATATAATATAATATAATATAATATAATATAATATAATATAATATAATATAATATAATATAATATAATATAATATAATATAATATAATATAATATAATATAATATAATATAATATAATATAATATAATATAATATAATATAATATAATATAATATAATATAATATAATATAATATAATATAATATAATATAATATAATATAATATAATATAATATAATATAATATAATATAATGTAATATAATATAATATAATATAATATAATATAATATAATTTAATATAATATAATATAATATAATATAATATAATATAATATAATATAATATAATATAATATAATATAATATAATATAATATAATATAATATAATATAATATAATATAATATAATATAATATAATATAATATAATATAATATAATATAATATAATATAATATAATATAATATAATATAATATAATATAATATAATATAATATAATATAATATAATATAATATAATATAATATAATATAATATAATATAATATAATATAATATAATATAATATAATATAATATAATATAATATAATATAATATAATATAATATAATATAATATAATATAATATAATATAATATAATATAATATAATATAATATAATATAATATAATATAATATAATGTAATATAATATAATATAATATAATATAGTCAACAGTGTGTTGGAGTCAAGACGCGCCCGAAGTTTGTTCGCATTTGAAAGCCGATTTACCTGGTGAATTTATAAATTTTAACCCTCGGATTGTGACTGCTGTGTGAGCTCGAGATTGTTAAGGCCGTCCAAATCAAAAGGTACGTCTTACAAAGCCATTTAGACCAATTTTAAAGCAAAATTTAAATTCAAAAATTGCTTAATTTATTTAATATTGGCGCCTGAACCGGTGTTCCAATTTTTTATTGGCTCAGAGAGAGAGCTTTTACACATTTTTTCACATTTATATATATAAATCTTTAAATGAAATGAAATAAAAAACAAAACAGAACAGAAACAGAAATTAAAATTTTAAAAAATAAATAAATCTGAAACGTCAAAACAACAGAAGACGTCAAGTTGAAACATCAAAACACAAACACCTCAGTAACGACATAGAACTCGTGGCCATCTAGCGGCAAATAGTAAACTAAACAAAAATAACACCTAGTAACCAGTGCTACCTCCCAAAGACAAAGTTTATACTTTTATTAAACAAATAAAAATGGCTATCACTTTGGACATTAAACTCTTCTTGAAGAGCAGAAAAAAGATATCTTTAAGAATATAAATGATGCTTCAGAAAGAGTAATGAAAAACACTGACGAAAAGGTAGGTGTTCTCTCTGAAAAAATTGAAAAGCTCGAACAAATTGTCGAAACACAAGGCTTAATTATAGAAAAACAAGAAGCCTACTGTGCCAAACACGAAAGACAAATCACACAACTAGAATTGACAGTAAGAAAGAACAATATTATAATTTTTAAAGTAGAAGAAAATGAACGGACTACTGAAGAGCTCCTGTTACTGATTATTGACCTGATTAATAAATCTAACGAACAGTTTGACTTAATCAAAAATGACATCGAGAGCTGCTTCCGTCTAGGTAAGAAAACAGAAGGAAAAATTAGACCAATTAGAATTACCTTCAAAAGTTACGAAAAGAAACAAAAAGTTCTAATGGGAAAGAAATCTGGGGCAACTTTCACAATCGCCGAAGACTTGCCAAAATCTGTAGTTGAAGCTAGAAAACCTCTTATACCAAAACTACTCGAGTTAAAAAAAGAAGGAAAAAGAGCACACTTCAAACTAGATGAACTCGTGGTTGAAGGCAAAATTTGGAAAGAAAATAGCCCAGAAACATCAAAGAAGAGATCCCGCTCTAACGAAAACTCACCATCAGGACAACCAAAAAACAAGGAAATAAGTACGAACAAGACGAAAACTACAATAATTGGATCAACGGACATTAACCCCAAGAGACAACAAATAAACCCTATTATGAAATTTCTTACACAACAAAATACAAACGAATTGGTAGAAAGAAAAAATAGCGTACGAAATAAAAAACAATGCAGTTCAAGCTACAACGAACTAACCTATAACAAATAGCAATCTAGACTTACCAACCATCAACTTAACAATAAACTGCCAAGACAAGAAGTGAACACCGAACAAGACTCAGAAATTAATACAAATATATCAACACAAAAATCCTTCCCAACCCGGCTGATCACCGTGGGAAGAGTAGATCAAACCCCCCCATATAAAAATAAGCAAACAGAGAACATAACACTCAAAAAACAACAAAATACATTAAAAATCTGTACTTTCAACGTCAGGACACTCTCTTCGGATGAAAAACAGGAGGAATTAAGACTAGCATTGAAAGACATAAATTGGGATATAATAGGACTAGCTGAAGTAAGATTGCTTTGTCAAAGAATAATTAATAATGATAATGATATCTTCTGCTACATTGGTGAAACAAAAGGACTATATGGAGTCGGATTTCTAATTAAAAAAGAATTAAAAGACAAAATAATTAATATCCGATTCCATAATGAGAGGATATGTAGCATACAACTTAAAATTCAAAACACAAAAATGACTATAATACAAGTATATGCACCTACAGAAAAAGCTGAGGAAGAAGAAATGATAAAATTCTACGATAATCTTGAAGAAACGTTCAACAACCAAAAAACAGAACTAATGTACGTGATAGGAGATTTTAACGCAAGACTTGGAAAAAGATTAAATGAAGAAGAAAACTCAGTTTTAGGACCTCATGGATATGGACTAAGAATTGAAAGAGGGGAGAGACTCATCAAGTGGCTGGAAGAAATGAACTTAAAATTTGGGAACTCATTCTTTAAAAAGAAAGATAGCAGAAAATGGACGTGGATCTCACCAAATAGAAAGACAAAAAATGAAATAGACCTCATACTCACAAACAAAATTGAAACTATCCAAGACATTACTGCCCTCAATAATGTAAATTTTGACAGCGATCACAGACTAGTAAGAATAAAGATAAAAATAAACCATAAAACATTAAGAAGAAATCGACAAATCTATTACATCCCTAAAATAATACCAGAACAAAAACTTATCAACTACAACGAAACAATAAAGACAAAGATCAACCAACTTTTAGAACCGTCAAATAACGACCTTCAAAATACATATGACAAGTTAGAAAATATCATAAAGACTACAGCAAGAATCTCAATAACGAACATTAAGACTTCCAAAGAAAAAATATCAGACGAAACCAAAGCCCTTATATCAAGAAGAGAACATTTAAGAACAAAAACACAACTACTCAACCAAGAAAAAACAGAACTAAATGAACTCAGGAAAACAATAAAATCTAAAATAAAGAATGATATTCGTGCATATAATGAAAAAATTATAAAAGATACACTAAGACAAACAAAATCAATAAACAAAGCAAAACGATATTTGAATAATAAACAAGAATGGATAGTAAATATGAAGGATCAAAATGCAGTTAACATAACAAACCGAAGAGACATAAATGAAAACGCTACATTATTTTTTGAAAAACTGTTCACCTCGACTAAAATCAACACAGAAGAAGAAACAATAGAGAACAATGGTTCAATATCGACACAAACCCATATATTCAGCAAAGAAACTATCGAAAGGACCATAGACGATCTGAAGAGAGATAAATGCACTGGAAATGACGGAATATCAGCGGAAATGTTAATATACGCAAAAAACTCACTATCCAACATTCTTACAAACATATTCAACGAAATCGTTCTAACAAAACAAATCCCTGAACAATGGAAAGAAACAACAATAACACTAATACATAAAAAAGGAAATAAGGACGATATCAACAACTATAGACCAATAAGTAACATTTCGACAATTTACAAGCTGTTCTCCAAAGCACTTTACAGGACCATAAAGGACGATTTCAATAACAAACAACCAAGAGAACAGGCTGGATTTAGAGAAGGATTCTCAACAACAGACCACCTACAGACAATGAATCAGCTAATAGAAAAGTGCAACGAATTTAAACAACCTGTTTATTTTCTTTTTATTGACTTTAGTAAAGCTTTTGACTCCGTTGAACATGAAATGATATGGTCCGCCCTAAGAAATCAAAACATAAACCCAGATTTAATAGAAACAGTTAAAAACATATACAAAAATAACACAGCACGAATAAAAACAGAGAAAATTGGACGAAAATTTAACATAACAAGAGGAGTCAGACAAGGAGATCCACTTTCACCACCTCTATTTAATGCTGTCCTGGAAGACATTTTTCAAAAAATTAACTGGAAGAACTATGGAATAACGATATGTGGACAGGTCCTTAACAATTTAAGATTTGCAGACGATATAGTTCTTATTTCTACAAAATCTTTACACATTCAAGAAATGTTGACGGAACTAACTAGCTTGTGCAGAAATTATGGACTACAAATAAACAATTCAAAAACTAAAGTCATGACAAATCACACTAAAGATGATATAACTCTGGACAGAGAAAAAAATCGAGTACGTAGAAGATTATATATATTTGGGACAAATAAAATCATTCAAAGACCAAGAAAATAAAGAAATAAACAGACGCATCACGAACAGCTGGAGACAATACTGGAGCCTGAAAGAAATCTTACAATTGGACCAAAGTGCAGACACAAGGAAAAATATCTTCGACTCTGCTATTCTGCCGATTCTAACTTATGGACTACAAACAATGAGCCTGACTACAAAAACACTTGACTAGCTTAGAATATGCCAAACCAAAATGGAAAGGAAAATTCTAAACATACGACCGCAAGATAGGATTAGAAATGAAGATATCCGCACAAGAACTGGAATTATAGACGTCATAAATAGAACAAGAAGACTGAAATGGAGCTGGGCAGGACATTTATCTAGACTTCCGGATCAAAGATGGACAAAACTGACGACGAAATGGAAACCAGATAACAAGAGACCAGCAGGACGACCCAAAAAAAGATGGAGTGATGATTTATCCCATTTAACAACAAATTGGTACAACGAGGCCAAAAATAGGGATACATGGGCAGCCCTGGGGGAGGCTTATGCCAATATTCGATCAACATAATAAACTTTTGATTTCAATTTATTTATTAAACTTTAATCTATTATATTTTAATTGCAATTCAATTTTAACTTAAAAGTATATATGTATGTATTGTTAGTTGTAATTTTATGCTAAGTATCTTTACAAAAAAAAAAAAAAAAAAAAAAATCTAAATGTAAATTAAATGTAATAGGTATCAATGAATGTATATATCAAATTTAAGGCAATAAAGAGCTTATAAAAAAAAATAAAAAAAAAATATAATATAACTAGCTGACCCGACAAACGTTGTGTTGTCATATAAATAATTTCTAGAGAATATTTTGCTGGAAATAAATAACTTATTGTAAGTGTGTAAGGATGTGGTATATAAAGTGGGAGAGGTATAGAGCACTGTAAAAGGTGATAAAATATTAAAATATAAAATATAAATAAAATTAATTCTTTAAAATTATATACATATCGCTAATTATTACTGTACTACAAAAGAACAATATCAATCCCTTAATGCAAAAGAGTAAACAATATTTTTTGTGATCATATCTTTCGCCAATACAAACAAACTGGGTGGTTTGCCCACTCGAGAGCACGCAACGTATAATCGTCAGTGTGAAAAAAGTGAAGTGCTTAAATGTAGGCAGCAGACAATCATCGTTTGGCCTAGAGACTTTTTGATAGTTATTGCAAATGCCAATAATTGGAAATTGAAGGCGTTTGAATTGAATTGGCTCATCTGTGGGCATAATAGGGATTCGCGTTAATAATATATTTTCACCTCGGAATTTGCCATTTAGAATTGTGACTTGGATAACATTTTTAATTACTAATCACGTGCCGTTGCACAACCGTGGTGTTCAAATGACGAACAAAAATCACCGGAGATCCAACCTTCAGTTGTAAATTTTGCGGTGGCATGCCTGGTAAATCTAATGAATTCAAAAACTCAGCTAGATAATTTACAGCTTCTGTAGCATCACAAACTGTATCAATGGATTTGTATGACACCAAATCTCCTGGTAACAAATGTTGTATCTTTCAATTTAATTCGTTGACATCCACATTTTTTGCTGTTAAAATTGCTCTTTCTGCCGGCCACTCATGATTTGTATATTGTCTGTGTACATCGGGAAATATCTGGTCAATGAGAGCATCTTGTGAATCAATAATCGTGAAGAAATCGACCGGTAATTTTATGCATCCAGTTTCATCTGTAGTAACTTTTCCGTAGCCTGTATCTATCAACAGTTGTTTTTAGAATGTTTCAGCGGATGGATCTTAAAGCATTTGAACACGCATATTTACTTTCAGTTGCAATGATTTTAAGCACGCGTTGATCTCATCAGCAGCGTTCGTTGAATGCGTTGCTTATGCCTATTATAGTTGGGCCTTAAGACTATTTTCATTTTAAACGTTTACATTCCTCCAAAAAGTTTGAAGTCTGTTTATAACGAACTCTTTTTGGCATTAGACCTTCTTATCAATTTGTCCAGCTATGACACTAATATTTTACATCTACGTGATTTTAATTTACTACACATTGACTGGATTCCATCCGAAGTTTTTGGAAACTTGTAAACTTAAAGAAAAAATCAGATGGCTTTCCAGTTAACTTCACTTACAAGAACCTTTCGTTAGATAAAACTGTTGATATCTGTAACGCTTTTACAACAAATTTCCGTGAGTCATTTGTTAATAGCCCTGAAGAAGTTGATGAAGTATATTTTCATAATCTTCACTCCTTTTCGCAAACTAACTGTAGTCACATCCCTGTGCTACAGAGTACGGTCCTTGATCTTTTATCTGCGTTGAATGATGACTCCCTTAGACGGTCCCGATGGTATTCCCCCCATAGTATTAAACAAGTGTAGTGATCCTTTAGTTGAACCCCTTACGTTCTTATTCAAACTTTCTCTAAAAACAGTCAAATTTCCTAGTATATGGAAGAAGTCATTTCTAACACCAATTTTTAAGAAAGGTAACAAGGCGGATATAACAAACTACAGGTCCATTGCAAAGCTTTCTTGCATTTCTAAATTGATTTAACAAGTTGTTTGTGAAAGTGTAGCATTTTTTAGTAAAAATCTCATTTGTGAACAGCAACATGGTTTTGTGAAAAAAGATCAACCGTTACTAATCTCCTCACATTCTCAAACATATGTTCAAACGCTTTAGAACAAGGTTATGAAGTTGACTGTGTATACACTGACTTTTCTAAAGCTTTTGACCAACTTAGCCACGGAATTATTTTATTTAAACCCAAAGCTCTTGGTTTTCCACCATTTTTCTAGCTTGGATCAAATCATAGCTTGAAAACAGATCCTATGAGGTAAAATTTAGAAATTGTCTTTCTGAACCTTTGGTTGCTCAATCTGGTGTTCCCCAGGGAAGCCATCTTGGCCCTTTTCTGTTCATCCTGTCTATTAACGACGCGTCGTAATTTACGTCGCGACGTATCGTCATGTCTACGCTCAAGTGAAGTTCTCATTTTTGCTGATGACATGAAAAATTTTAAGATTATAAAGTCCACCCGTATCCTTTTACAAGCCGACATTGATAGTTTCATATTTTGGTGTGGGAAAAATAGCCTTGCCCTCAACCCTTTAAAATGGCAGACGATAACTTTTACTAAAAAACAAATCGTTACTGTATTTGATTATTGTATATCACAGCTGTCGCGTCTCCACATTTAAAGATTTAGGTGTTTATTTCTGTTCCAACTTAGAATTTACACATCACATTAATTTTATTGTCAATAAGGCAAGTTCTATGCTTGGTTTTATAAAACGCTGGGCAAAGGAGTTCAATGATCCCTATGTTACTCTTTCTTTGTATAATTGCCATGTTCGTCTCATCTTGAATATGCATCGCAGGTATGGACTCCTTATTACAAAATTTATAGAAAACGTATTGAATCAATTCAACATAATTTCATTCGCTTTCCCCTAAAGGGTCTTCCTTGGGAAGATCCTTATGATCTGCCTCCCTATGAACATCGTATTCAACTTCTTCAATTGCAATCTCTCCATCAAAGGCGTGTTAATAATGATTTAATATTTCTACATCAACTCATTAATGGTGAAATTGATGCACCTTATTTGCTATCTTGTGTACATTTGAATTACCGAGGCGGAACTCATCACCTGCGTATGTTTGATTTTATACATATTGACTTCCATAGAATAAACTAAGGGAAGAATAAAGCTTTAAGTCGAATGAGCATTTTATATAACTTAAACTGTTCATCGATAGATTTAAATTTAAATAAGGTGGGATTAAAATCATTGTTTCGAACCAGTGCTCCACTATCGTAAACGTCTTTATTTTATTTTTTGTTGTTCTGTAATAATTCATGTTAAATGTTAATTATGTTTTGCATTTTGTGCGTGTGTTAGGCTTTAATTGTATTATTATATTACTAACAACTAACACATGCACTTATGATGAGCCTCTGATCTTGTTATAAGCTTACTACTTTCTGCAAATTCTGAAGTTTAAAAAAAATGTGTATGTAGAACGACAACCGTCTTGCAAATTTATTGTTTCAAATATCATTATAAAGTCCTCATTTGCAATTCCAAACCTAAAATTGTTTTATTTATTTAACAACAATTAAGAGAGATTACTTATGTTTTGTAAATGGGTTAGAATAGATAGAAGGTCCGATTCATCTCTTAGTTTTCTTTGTAACCGAATTATTTCTATTTTTTAAAGTTTTTATTTTCATTTTGTATCAAAACTAAACTACACCGACAGTTTTTAACTTCAATTTGCTTAGTTATCAATGGAAATTAATAGCAGACGATACCTAATTAGCTATCGTGCAAACGCTATCATTTTGACGATTATCGTCTTACGTGAAACTATCGTCGAAGAGCTATCGTCTAACGATTATCGTTTTACGGAATGACCCCCAGGTCTTAATTTATAAAACAAACAATTAAAAAAAAACAAATCTACATTTTTTTAGTATAGTGGAAGGGGTGGGCAAGAGGTGTGCTTAAAGTTGATGTATTTAGTGGTAAAGTAAACCTATATATGTTCTCATAATAGCATCAGAAGGTGAAATGCAGTACAAAAAGCTTTCTACTTTTACTAATACTAAATACAAACAGAACCACTAAAAAATATTTCGAATAAGGAACATTTTCTGCTTCCTGAATGTACAATTGTACATACATACGTAGTTTATTTTTCGTTTCAACTCAAAAGACAGATAAACCATAACAAAAATATGCATAGTCCTTCATGATAATTTCGAATATTTGATGTCACTGTCACTTTCGAACTATAATGCTATTTAACTTATAAGAGGAGAATAACTAACTAAACCTATACCATAACCTGCGCCCGCAATCCGCAAAGCACTTAAAAACTTGCTCGCACGTACCGACATACATATTCCGCGAGTTGTGCTGTCAAGATAGTTAATTTTAAGTAGTTTGTACAATGCAACAGTGAAAGGAGAAAGTTTTTTTTAAGCGGCTCGCTCATTTGTGTGCAAATTTTCACAAGCCACCAGAGTAAAAATTCACAACAACAACACAAAAATCAAACTATCCACTATTCACAGTTGGTATGCCCGGCTTTTCAACAGGATCTTTTTATGGCTAAACCTTCTACAATCAGAAACGCAATAGACCATGATCACACAGTCGATGGTGGCACATCCAACTGAAAAGTGAAGCGAAAGGTAAAGCCGTGTAGGTTCATAACTATCAGCAGCTTGCTTAACCAGCCATCCTCTATTCCAGCATCCAATGAAAATGAAATGCAACGACTCTGTCAGTGAAGTAGCGGTTAATGCAGATTCATCTGATTTCAGTTTCGAATTTAACAATATACCTTTTAAATTGTATGGTCACGACGATGTTGGTTAAGTGTAAGAGGGAATAAAGTTCGACATACGATAGATTTTGAAAGTTTTGTAAAGATTTCATACATTTGTACACACTATCTTATTTTTAAAACTAAATAATAACTAATTTTAAACATTTTTAAAGCAATAATTTTCGTTGATAGAGTAAAGTAAGTATATCTATATTAATAATGTATTCAAATTTATTCTGAAAGCATCTAATTAATTCAGTCATAGTGTAGTTGTAGAATAGTAGGAAAATTTGTTTAGTAGTAATAAATTAAATTAAATTTATTTTGTTAGGTCAGCTACTGATAGAGGGTACCCGCGCTTCCCGACTTACATTCTAGAACAATCAGCGATGAAGTGTTGCCGCCGCACCACCCTGTAGGCGTTTTTTAATTATAACTTTGACCTATAAGGCTAAGTTTTTGAAATTCTTGAATGCCTAATGAAATTTTTGACCTTGTTTATGACAATCATACCAAGACGATTTCTTCAACAACGTGAGCAAAGACAACAAAAATAATACAATTAATTATCTTCTTAGAATTCTATCGTCTCACATTTGCTATGATTTAATTAATGCTGTTGACTAAAATAAAGCTGTAAACATAGTTTAATTACATGCTGTTTATTGGTTGAAATTTTAGAATAAAATTCATTCATTTATTGGATAAGACTGACTTTTTCAAAGGAGTAATCTGATTCTTTTACTCATATGATCTTACAGTTTAATGTATAGGATATATATTAAATTGATTTAAAAAAGAAAACTAACATTTTTTCTTAGTAAATAAATAAAACACCTGTCTAAAATTAAGCTTTTTGGGTTGATATTTGGGGGTAAGTTATCACGTTTTTCCATTTTCCATATCAATTGTATGGAAGTGTTAACAAACAAATAAATTTAAATAATGAATCAGATAAAGACTTTTGCAAGAAAATTCTAAAATCTAAAAATCTTACCCAATAATTGAATGAGCAGCTTCAGATTTTTGGAACTACAATCTACTAAAAACAAGTACTAAAAAATGAGTTCGATAGAGGCCTGATTGGAG
This sequence comes from Eupeodes luniger, assembly GCA_951509635.1. Lineage (NCBI taxonomy): Eukaryota > Metazoa > Arthropoda > Insecta > Diptera > Syrphidae > Eupeodes > Eupeodes luniger. The sequence continues at coordinate 67,768,904 of OX608074.1, forward strand.
CACAACAGTTTTTCATGTATGATTAGTTGCAGATTCAGTCAACGCCATCATCAAATTTTTCTGAACTTGGTAAAATGTTGTTTCTTGTTGAAGCATTGTCAAAAATGAATATAATGTATGTTGTATGTGCATACAGAGCTATAATGCATTGATTTAAATAATTTGATTATGTTTGAAACCGCAAACTAAATTTTGAAATGGAATGGTCTGTTGTTTTCATAAAAAAACTTAAGGACGAAAATCATTATTTGAGCGAATATTGTTTATTTACTTTTGAAACTCTACAAATATAACTTCCTTCCAATAAATGCAAATTGGGAAAGAATACAAATAAATATAGTTAATGAAAGCATAATTGGTTTCAAAATCTTGGTATGTATACATTGAGATAAGAAATTACATTGATACAAGAAAAAAATTCTTAGATCTGTTTTCGCGAATAAAATGAACAAACATTAATGGCATATTAACGAAAAACACAATTAAATATGTTTCCCATCTTTTTCTTAGCATCGGTAAACTGATCTTCTGAAATAACTCCTGATATCGTGTTCTAGTATTAATTCATAATTAACTTTGAGACTAGATCTAAGTCTGTATTAGCAAGTCGGAAAATTAAAAGAAACAGTTTTAAACAACCAGCACAAATACAACAAAACTGAAACAACACTCGTCTAGTACTACATAAAATAAACTATATAAAATCATTAATAATGGCACAGCAAATTCGGGGTCGGCATATGTATATATATACATTGAATTGAAACAAGCATTAATGTAATGTAAAAACCAAGAGAAAATAATAATTGATAGCTCGTTTTGCTTAATAACTTTTTTTTTAATTAAAAGTTTATTTTTCTATTTCAAGACACATTCTCTCTTTTCAAGCATTAATGTAATGTAAAAACCAAAAGAAAAGAATTGATAGCTCGTTTTGCTTAATAACTTTTTTTTAATTAAAAGTTTATTTTTCTATTTCAAGACACATTCTCTCTTTTCATTCTCAATTAGAATTCCAATTTATTGGTAAAAAGTTATTTATGAGTAGGGCAACCAAAAATATGTCCTAAAAAACTAGTTTTAAGCGCTTATAATATACCCTTAAAAATCAAATATATGCCCTCAAAATATGCTCAATAAATGTAAAAGATGTTTATAAGAAGCGTTATTTGCTTAAGGAAATTAATTAATAAGAACAATACCAATCAAAAAAAGAAAAATCAAAATTCTTCTTCACTCCAACTTTTTGAAGATTAATAAAACATCAAAAAAATTTGTTTAATGGCGAATAGTTCAACTTCGCACACGTATATTATTTAAGAAAGAAAAAAAAAAAACAAAGTTAACAAAGCAGATTCATTTTTGAATAAAAGAATTTTCTTTAATGTCAGGGATCAGTAAGAAAATTTATTGCAAATTTTTGTTGCAGTAAATAACTAACATTTCACTCAAATTTTTGAAAATTGAGCTTTGTCTGTTTGATCGAAAAACACTTTTATAAATGGAAAAGCTCCGTTCAACGTCAGCAGAAGTGATCGTAGCGTTTTTCAAGTTTTGAAATTGATGTTACTTGAAACCCATAGCTTGATGCTAAAAAAATTAAGTCGGCTTTGAATTCTGTTTTTTTAAAAAGATCTTTAGAAATTTTTCCTGATGCAGCTTCCTCGTTGTCTAAAGCATCAAAAATCTAAACAATCTTTTTAAATTGCTTGGCGTAGTAGTCCCCCATCGCGTTATGATTGGTTGTGTAGGAAGTTCCAGTCCAGGTTCTACTCTAAAAGTTTTCACTCTGATTTTTTGTTTCGTCTTTTTGTTCTTATTAATGCTTTGTTTTCAATTGCTTGCCTTAACAAAAAAAAGGAAAAATATGCAATAATATGCCTTTTAAAAGCAAAAATCCAAAAATATGCATTTTCAGTGAAATATGCCCTAACAGATGACGTTTAAAAGACGAAGATTTTAATGAAACGCATTTCTATCACAGTCTCGTGTTAATAGTGATGTTAACAAAAAATATGTTCGAACATATTTTTGGTTGCCCTATTTATGAGTATTTATTTTTGTTAAGAGTTGAATCACCTGCTGAAGGTGTTATTTTAATGAATGAAAGACCTTGGTTGAATGTTACAAAGGATTTTATTAATATTTAAGTCAAATTAAGTGGTATTATTGTCTGCTTATCTACAAGGATATACATTTTATTTGATACTTGGACTTTGAGTAAATAGAGATAAAAGATCAATCTTCAGAAGTTACTAATTCCTGCATTATTGGAAATTGGAGCAAGTCAACATTATACTGAAGACAAACGTTTTCATCTTTATTATAGCATCTTCGTCTGCATTAATATAACCCCAATGATACAAGTGTTTTCATTATTTTTAAGTTGTATTACTGTGTTACGTATTTACCTTTTCTTACAATTGTTTTAAGAATTTTATTTAGACTACTGAGAAACACTATGTACAATGTTTTTTGTTTTCCCAAAATATTTTCAGTTTTGTAAGTATTTTTGTTTAGCTTTTGTAAGGTTTTTTCATTAATTTCGTTACACTCTCGTGAGAGCTTGCGGCAACAATGTACTGCTCAAATGTTGAAGTTAAAGGAAGTAAAAAAGAGTCACCACCTGTGTATTCTCTCCCACTTCCGGGTTTCGACATCCACTTGCCTCGCCTACTTTTCTGCGTTATGCCGATGCAGATACATCTAAATCCGATTTAAGGTAAGACACATTATATTGTATAGATTTAATTAATGAAACTCGTGCTAAAACAGTACATGCACTCAAAAACTTAGCTAATACATTTGAAGTAGTTGATTGATTTTTTTTTCAAAATAATTTGAAAGTTTAGTTAGAAATATCAACCACCACCAGAAAATGGGTAAATGGATATTTTTCATTGCGGTTGCCAACTTTATATCATTAGACAATGTCAAAACTGAAACTATTCTTAGTTACATAATATAAAAACTTGAAATAAAGAATTCGAAATGTCCATTTTGTTTAAATGTGTGTGTACACATATACGACTCTTACAATATAGTCAGATTTCAAGAAAATGTTTTACAATTATTAGAACCAATACCAAATGATTCGGAAGTTAGTATTAAAGTCCAATCTAATAATATAATATACAATCTTCGTAAATTAACAAACCCAAAGGTAAGGAGCATTAATTTGTTTAAACGAGAAACATGTGATATGATTTTTAATATCATAAAATTACGAATCATTTCTATCTAATGTGATTATGTAAACTGGATTTAATGGTTTATTATACGCGCACATGACATGATTTTGGGTCGATGGGTTTCGCATTTTCAATGCTTAGGAAATGATAATTTAATTATACAATTTACCTTAAATATTAAACATGAAATAGATGCATGTGATTCTGTTTATGCAGAGAATAAGGCAATAGTTTTAACTTAACTGATATATAATTACTACTGTTTTATGATTTTATAGGTTAAGCTTAAGCTTTGTATACGTATGTAATAGATCTCTTTTTTCCCAGCTTTTAAAACATATTTTATAAAATACTAGCGGCCCGGTACGTGCTTCGCTACGCATAAGGCATAGTAATAATACAAAATTATTATAAAGTTCATTTATTCAAACAAAAAAATAATTTAAATTGCTAGCTATTTAAAAGTCCAAATGACCCAAATAATATATTGTATTATATTTATCAGCAAAGAGTAAAAACTAAAAAATAAAAAAGAATTGGGTACTCTTACTATGGTGGGTCTTTTATATGTGTTAGTCTAAAACAGTTGGATAAACAATATTTTTTGTTTTTCCATTTTGAGCATTAATAAATAAACAGGGGTACCGACTATGGAACAGGCAACATAAAGATGGCCATGTGAAAAACATGATTCCTCCAAATTGACACCACATGGACATCGCAAATGATAAACGAACAGGATATTGTAATCTTTTGAATTCAAATGGCATATCAGTTGGAATCATAGTGATACGCGGTTTCAAACACACTTCTCCTTTTGATTTGCCAGTTAAGATTGTAGTTCAATCAAATTTGGCAATAACTTTTTCACTGGCAATCTGGTGCCATTACACAGTTTTGGTGGAATAATATTTCTCAATAATATAATCAAAGAACTAATTTTCAGATTCAAACAATGCGGTGGTATACCAGCCGGTTCCAATGAATTTAAAAATTCAATTGGATAATTCATTGCCTCATCTTGATTCATAACACTGTCAATTTATTTATATGTCGTGACTACACCTGGCAGTTTCGCTTGAATTTGAATATTAATGGCATTGATATGAATGTTCATAGGTACTAAAATGGCGTTCTCTTAACCAATCATGATTTCTGTAATTCTGAAGAATATTCGGAAAAAAAACATTCAATCAACTCACCTATAGATTGCGCAATTGTACAAAAATTGTTCAGTAAAGTGATCAATCAGTTGGTACTGTCGATTGGTATTTTGCCATCACCAATTTCTAACAATTGTTTCGAAAAGTCGTGGGCAGTTGCAGCATTATGTAGGTGAATACGCATATTAATGTTCAGTGCCAATTTTCGTACATATCTCCAAAGAACTGATGACTTCAAACAGGCGTTTATTTCATCAGCAGGAGTTGATCGAGGAATGACAGGCAATGTTTGACGAAAGTCCTCTGACAGCAATATCAGAGCACCACCAAAAAGCTGTTGATTACCGGGTAAATCTTGCATTGTTTGATTAAACGCTTCTATTGATTTTTTTATTCTAAATTGTGCACTCATCCCATAAAATAATTGACGTTAATCGCAGAACTTTTGCCATAGCAGAATTTCTCGAAATATTGCAAGTTGGAGTTTCAATCACCTGTACATTCAATGGCAATTTTAATGCAGAGTGTGCGGTCCGACCACCTTCTAATAATGTAGCAGCAATTCCCGAAGATGCAAGTGCCAATGCAATTTTCCGTTCCGATCGAATAGTCGCTAAAATCAATGATACAACGAAAGTTTTGCCTGTACCACCAGATGCATCCAAGAAATATAATCCACCTGCATTATTGGAAACGGCTTGCATGATTGTGTCATATATGTACATGTTTTTGTTGAATATTCAATTTGGTGCTATTACAATTTTGTGATTATCAGATGGCATACGATCAAGAGCAATTTTGAACAATTGAACTAATGCGTTATGCTGATGGAAAAACCTTTGTAGCTCACGAATAATTTCTCGTCTTGTATTTGAAACCATTGCACAACAATGATCCAATTCACGATTTTCATCACCAATAAAATAAATTTGCAAAAATTGGTGATCAGCGTCGGGGTATGGCAATAACGAACCAGCTTGATGATAAATCTGGCCCTGAATCTGCAACATGTATGCAATTTTAGGTAGATGTTGAATCAGAATTTGTAAGACTTTATGATTCAGATTGAATGGGACAATCCTGTTGAGGTATTTACCTCAACAGCATAAAATTATCTCTAATAATTTTAGTAGCACCAAAAGAAGTAATTTGAAATGCCGAATTGTATTGTTGAATTGTATTGTATTGTCCATCATTCCAATGTATCCGTACACACAATAATCAATCTGACACCAGCACACAGCATTTCATCCAAAACAGCAAGACGTATTCGTGATTAAGTACAGGTACAGGGTCAACAAATCTATTCTGTGCTGCGATGCATTAGCTTGTGCGCGTTCATCTGTAATCTGAGATCGTCTTAATAATGCCACTTGATTTGCATTACGCGTTCGCCGGCCTGTTTGGTCGTCTTGCTCGTCTTTTACCTTCACTCAACAACTCAACAATATTTTGGAAAATATAAACACAAAGCAATAACTCAACAATAGTTTGGAAAATATAAACACAACAAAGCAATAATTATCGCTGATAAAATGAAATGACATATGATGACATTAAATTTGTTTGACACAACTAACGTTACTTTTTTGTCTTCGATTGTTTTGATAAAGGTTCAATTTGGCTTTTAAGTATTGTTGTTGATATGTTGATTTTACACTTTTTCAAGATTTTTTTAAATTTTCTCTACGTACAAACCTTCTCTGGACTTCCACGAATAATTCAAGACCAAAATTAGCCAAATCGGTAAAGGCATTGTTAAGTTATAACATTACAACGAAAAGTGGCATTGATTTTTACAAATACAAAAAAACTGTATTTTGTATATGGGCTGGGCATATCCACAGTATTTTTAACTTTCATGTTACCACAGTACCTATATTAAGCCTTAGAAATGAAATTGGCACTTTCTAAGTAGATAGATTTTCGTATCATGACTTATTTCAATTATGTAACCTGCTTGTGACTTGATTGGATTAAAATTTGTAATTAAAATTAATAAAAAATAGGCTTTAAGATTGCAAATTTCAAGCGTACCAGATGCAAATTTATTAAGTTTTATAAACAAAAAACATTTCAACGACCTTTGAAACAACTTAACATCATTAATATATAATTATTTATAATATACACTGATAGAAAAACCTCGAAAGAAAGGTGTGCTAAAATTTAAAAAATAGTACAAAGCAATTAAATTAGAGTACCTCAGTTTTTACAAATATTTAAATCTGATCTTTTTCTCTATATAGCTTTCTCAACGATCGATTCTGGTAGTATTTTATAGGCTTAAATTATTCTCCATCAATCAATAAATCAATTAAAATTTAATTGGATCATGTGCCTCTATTTAAAAATAAATAATGCCATTTTAAAGTTTAAAATTGAAAACGTGATTGGTATAAAATATGTGATTTTTTTAGCGGCACACCTATCGATAAGATCTTACAGCTAAATAAATGATTGTGAATGATATCGTTGATCTAAATTTTGAAATTTCAAAGTTTGTACGACAGTACAAAATCAAAATTTATTATGAAATGAGGGTTTTTCATTGAATGCTTTTCATTGATCTAACGTACCGGATATTACGTGAGGGATATTAACGATGTTTCAAAATGAATCACGCAAGTATTTTCTTGTTATTTAGATGATAAACAATCAAGAAAATGTTTGTTTATAGATGTGCCTCAAAATAAAAAAAAAATATTTCAATTGTTGAAAATGAAAGATTCTGTGGATATGCCTATATAGTACTTTAATGAATGCATAGTAAATTTTTATGAGTTTTAACAAATTTTACGTTCCAATGTAGATATGTGAGTAGGATAACTTAGTATGAAGTAAAATAAAATTATCTGAAACAGCCGGTAACAATAAACAAGTAATACTAAGAAAAATTCAATATACTCAGTGAATTTTGTAATGTTTTGTGTATTTTTGTCTTTGTTCTTACCGGTAAATTTGCAATTTAAAATTTCAATTTATCAAATACGAAGCAAAACCTGCTTAATTCCGGTATATATTTTTTTATTTATATTTATTGTAATAAGTAATCTTAAGTAATACTGCGTTTTTTCTGCCATTATCGCCTTCTACAATAAACTATAAGATTATATATAACACATTTGCATTTGTTTATTTCAATGACACACCCCTTTTTCTAATTGAAAATAAAAAAAAGGCTGGGATGCGACCCACACTGATAACTTCCCATTCCGTCTGTCGATTAGTCTCGTTTAAAAGGTTTGTAGGTTTTCGTGTTTTGTTAAAAAAAAGTTGAATTATTCTAAAAAAAAATTAAAATTACCAACAAAATTTTGCATAATAATGAAATATGTAGTTTGATTTCAAAATCTATTTTTGTTAACGCGATTTTTAGTCGAAACCCAATTTTTAACAATTTTAGAAGTGTTTGCCTACTTTTTTTTGTAGATTTTATTTTTTTTTTATGGAAAAACTGACCATTGGGTTTTTATAAAAAATTTTGTTAGAAAAAATTAGTTTGAAGCCAATATTTTTAATTTTTGAAAAAATATTTTAGTCGAAAGTAAATCTTTACTAAGTTTTAGTGTTGTTTTTTTAGGTTTTTATTTTTTCGTAAGAAAACTGTCAATTCAATTTTTCTCAAAATTTAACCGAATGTTGAAAACAATGTTTTTTATAAGATAAAATTAGCCATGATCTCAAATTTTTGAAGATATATTTGAGTCGAAAATCAATTTTTACCAACTTTTAGTAATGTTTTTTTTTTTTAAGTTTTTGTCAAAATTTTAACAGATGTCAAAAACGTTATTCTTCGTTGCATAAAATTATTTTGGAAATAAAATCATTTTGTGTTCGTAAAATATTCGAGATGACAATTTTTTTTGAATAAATAAAACCGTTAATTGAATTTGTTTCCAAAAATATATGTACATATGTTTGGTATCACGTTACAATATATAATATACAATTTAATTCAAGTCGGTAGCGTCATTGGATCGAGAGATATTTCGTGTTAACCAAAATTTCCACCTTTTTTTAAATTGCTATAAAAAAAAACCAACCACTCAATTTTCTTGAGATTCTTTTTTACATTATTATATATGTAACAAAATTTATTTGACGTCGATATCTCTACTGGTTCTTGAGCTACGACAAAAAAAACTTCCCCAACCTACGGACGTACGTACATACGCACGCGCAGACATCTCTCCAAAAATCGTTTATTTAGACTCTAGGGACCTTGAAACGTCGAGAAGTGTCAAAATTTTCAATTCGACAAATCGGACCGATTACAATAACTTCCTATGGGAAGTTAATAATTCAAAAAGCATAAAAAGGCTATACAAAACTATACCAGACTAGCAAACAATAAAAAACAAAGTTTTATTCAAGACACGAGGAAGAGCACGTGCAGTGCTTGTGTCCCTAGTATTTATGCTGAAAATAGTCAAGACAATATTATAGATAATCCCGTAAACTCGATAGATGGAGGTTAGATGGTAATAAATAACTGACAATGTTACGCAAGTCCGCGTTTGGAAATATTTCTTTTGATTTAACTATTTATTAACTTCCCATTGGAACTTATTTTAATCGGTCCACTTTGCGAAATATCCGCACTTTTCAAGGTCCCTAGAATCTGAATAAGTCTTTTTTTTTTTTAAGAAAATGTGTGTGTTAGTACGTTTGATACCTTTTTTCCGTCGGCCCTATCTCAAGACCCAGAAGAAATATCAACCTAAAACAAATTTTGTGTACAGATGATAACATCAAAAGATGCAAAAAAGTAACAAATTTGGTTGAACCCAAATACCTAACCATAAACATAGTGTTGTGATTGTAAATTATGTATTAATTACTATCTAATCAATTACGGATCTTTTTAATAAATTTAAAAAAAAACTGAATATAATGATTTATCATATCGGATATTTTAGGGACACAAAATTAAACTACCCTCAGAATAATTATAAAATATTACGAAAAAGAAGATTTTAAAATTAAAAAAAATAAAACTTTAAGAAAAAAACTCTGAAAAGTTGAATCAAATATTTTGAAAACAAAGAAATGCACTGAATTCAAACTTTCATTTCATACAAAATGATGTTATTATTGTTCGTTGTAAATCCAATTGACAGCGTTTTAACAAAAGTAAAAACATATGCCTTAATTTATAACAACCCGATTATCTTGACTGGAAAAAACTCAACCTTCATTTTTGATTAATAATTTCGTACTACAAAAAATATCGTTCGTGTAAGGGCAGTTATCAATGTGGGCCCCATCCCAGCATTTTTTTTATATCCTTATGGGCTGAATATATACATATGTTAGGTAATAGGTACCAATTTACAGAATTAGTAATTATGGGTTACTTTTAGTTTTAATTTTATTAGCCTTAAGATATTCCTGTATTGCAAATCATAAAAAATTGGACTTTCAATCAAAATACATTGCCAATTTGATTTTAGCATAAATTTAATGGTATTAAAAATCACTACTAGAGGCATAATTCAGATAAAACAATTATACAAATCTAAACAACCCCAACAAAAGGAAGAAAGAAAACAAGAAGTAAAGTTACCATATAGAATTAAACTTCAGTATAACAAGATGTTTAAACAAAAAGCAACCAGACGTCTATTATTACAACTAAAAAATTATATAGTCCATACATACTTCACTTTTATGTGCTCTCTATCTTTATGCAAAGTGAAATTCCGCCCTTTGTTAGGAAAATATGTATGTACGTACATATGTAAGTACTAGGATCCTACACTCAACAAAAAAAAATCGTGTTAATTTTCAATTAAATAAAAAGGTTTTTCATCAATTAAGAATATCACTTTTTGCACTTCTAAAAAAATCAAAATTAAGTTCTATAAAAATAAGGAGTCTACTTTCATAGTTCATTTAGAAATTGATTTGATTAAACTAAATTAATTTATTTCAATTTCACTGGGCGGTACTTCGCTCATAAACTCAAAACTTATTCCAACTAAGCAATAAAATATACATATGTAAATATGTAAAATCATTAAAATATCAATAGATTTTCAGCTAAATGTTTTATTAGCGAACCGCTTTATTTGAGTTTTGTCTTAGCAAACAACTTTCATTCAGGTTTGAGAAACCTTTTTTTCAGGAAATATAGAAATTGGGACATTTTAAACAGTGTACTAGAATTATCCAATTAAAACATAATTTTGAATGTCCGCCATACTTTGAATACACCACCAAAATTTAGAAGTCTTCACTAACCAGGTAGTTACAAAACGAACGAACGAACAACAATAGCACCTGTATTTCTATTTCGCCATTATCCTGAATTCCGTTTTTCCATTTGAGAGATCTCAATGCAAATAACACGTGATAATATAATAATTGCTTTTGCCCTCAAAATAAAACAAGTGTTGTTTGCAACATAACAACTGGTTTTGGTACAACCAATATTTTATGACTTTGTATGCTATTGTTATATTCACTGACCCGCTGTTATTTGTTTATGGTTTCGATGCCACAAAACTGGCCACATTGTGCCAGGAAGCACATTTGTTTGTACTCGTATATATTTTATCAATGTATAGATGAATGTTGCCGTCTGTTTAAGAAAAATATAATAAAAGGGAAGTTTACTGGAGGGCTAGTCGGTGTGGTAAGATAGGAGCCATCATCATTGTACTGAATTTATAAGTTCTTAAGGGACTGATCATGACACTGACACCTGCTATTGTAGTGCTGAGGAGATATAGGTAAAATATGTTGAACCAGCTCCAAAGTGATCATAGCATAAAATGTGTTAGAAAGCGGATTCATTCAAAAACATTGCAGGTACAATTTTGGATGCACCATATTGCATCTTAGAGTTATTAAACATTCACGAAAGAAATAAAATAAAAATGGCCAAATTAGCAAATGGCATGATTTTAAAAACTTTACATTGCGCAGAGTATGCATTGCGTTTAATTTCTCTTTTTGTCTCCAACACATCATACTGTTTAGTTTATTTCTGTAAGCAGTCAGTAATAAATCAAAACTGAGAAAGCAAATCAAGGAATGGAGAACGCTAATTTCACTTTGTTGTCCATTTAACTTTGGTGTTCAATATCTAAAAGGCAAATTTTGTTTCATAATTCATTTGGAGAGATGTGATCAATAAATGTACAGTTGATCCTTTCTTGATCTTGGGGCAGCAAGCATTGAATGATAAGAAACACACATATCTCTGAAAAGAGGTTATAGCTATAAATTAACCACTAAATTTCTATTTCAAACCGCTCTCTTTGTTTCTATATCACAATTTAAACAAAATAAGGATTTACATGCACACATATGTATGTACATATTATGTACATAATTATTTGAATAATAGTAATAATAAATCTACCCCTACGGGTAAGGGGCTAGATTATTCCTGAAGAAGGTATGCCTGGTCGTAAAAGGCCTATTTAATACAACATGGATCCACAGACAACATTTGGGCTGATGCACCCATGATCCCTTCTTCGTAACAAAGACCTAGTGTGCTGGCCACGAAATGAAAATGCATACCGAAAGGAAAGCAGTAAGCTGAACCCCTTCGGTCAAAGGAAACATTTACGAATCCCGTTCGTAATGCAAAATTATATAACATCTTCTACTACGAACGTATTTGGTAATAGTTTTTTCGGGATTTGTAAAAGTTTCCGATTACGATGGAATCCGTGATAGGACTGATTGGTGAGGTAGGTTATGCCTGTCAACTTAAGCCAACTTAAAATAAATCTGGATCCACTGCCAAACATTGGTTTGAGGATATATTTAAATAGTTATAGAAAATCCTATCCTGTTTGTCGATTTGTCTTGCTCTTGCTTAAAACTTTAACAGAATATTCATAGCAATATTTTGTGTGAGAGTCGAAAATCATTTCTTATCACTTTTTTGTTGTTTTTGAAGGTTTTTGTGTTTTTTTTTATAAAAGTTGTCAGTTGAACTTTTCCAAAATATTAACTAAAAATTACCAACAGTATTTTGCATATGATGAAATAGTTTGGTTTCAAAATCTATTTTTGTTAATGAGATATTTAGTCGAAACCCAATGTTTACCTGTTTTAGTAACATTTTTGTATTTCTTATATAAACATATAGATTTATGGATTTTTATAAGAACAATATTTTACGTAACCTAACAAATTTAGCACAAACTTAAATCATTTTGAAGTCAATACTCTATTGATTCACGAGATATCGAGAATCGAAAATCAATCTTTACCAATTTTGCGTACTATTTTTTGTAGATTTTATTTTTTTTTTGAAAAAAACTTACTTTTGGATTTGGATACACATTTTTTTTTTTGTTAAAAAAAACTGTCAATTCGATTTTTCTCAAAATTTTACCAAATGTCAAAAACTTTATTGTTCGCTCAACAAATTCATTCATTGAAAAAATTGCCAATTCGAAATTAGCTTACTGGTACTGTCACTAATTCCGTAAGCTCTCTGTATCCCAACTAGCTTTTAAAATGTCTTCTTTTAAGGCTGACATTTTAAAACTTTCTAAAGATTTTGAAGAGCTACTGAAGTCATTTAACACTGCAGTTTGCAAATGAAATGCATACATATTTTGTAACCAACATTATGGTTGATAGTTCCACTTCGACTAATGATTTAGCTCATCCCGAAATTCCTATTACTTTAACTTCTGCAGATGAAGACATTCACGCGCAATCAGGTTCTGGTGTTAATAACGCAGAAAGTGAACCTGACAAAAAAGAAAAAGTCCAAAAAAAGAAGCCGAGAAAACTCTACATTTGCTAGAAATTCTACCCACCCCCTCCTCAAAACGAACTAATGACAACTTCACCCCAATACTTACAGATCCCACCGAAACCGCTCATAAACATCCAAATTTTGACTCAAATTCAGCTTCCAGTAGCGACTCCGTTACTGGAACAGTAATAAATAAGCTGTGCTGAAACCAAAAATTATTTGTATATCTCGTCTAGACCCAGTAACAACGCAAGAAGATATAACTTCTCACTTAGTTTCTACCAAGAGCATACCTTGTAGCTCATCCATTAGGTGTACTAAGATCAATAAACCAAAAAGCTTTGTTTCTTCTTTTCAATTAGTAACGAATCCCACGTTCTTCGATTCTATTTGCAATACAAATATATGGCTATTATGACTTTAGTCAAAGAATTTACACAAAGTCAAAAACGAGGTGTTTCGTTGAAAACCAATCCAAAAAACTTAACAGGGTTACCCTCTTCTACCAAAACGTAAGGGGACTTCGTAGTAAGACTGCTGACATTTTTCTGAACTCCCAATATTTTCCACACGGCGTATTCGTTTTGACAGAAACTTGGCTTAATTCAAGCTTTTCCGACACAGAACTTTTCAGTCAAAAGTTCGAAGTTTACAGAAACGATTGTCATGTTGGTAATGGAAAGGATTTAGGTGTTCTCATAGCGGTAAAATATACACATTTCTCTTCTTCTGTATCTTTTCCATTTGAACTATCAATTGAACTGGTTTGTATAAAAATAATGGTACAGACCAAGACTATTTTCATTTTAAACGTTTACATTCCTCCAAAAAGTTTGAAGTCTGTTTATAACGAACTCTTTTTGGCATTAGACTTTCTTATCAATTTGTCCAGCTATGACACTAATATTTTACATCTAGGTGATTTTAATTTACTACACATTTGGGGTTATCGGGAACTTCTTTTCCCATGGATTTGTTCCCATATTCGAAAAATTGGTATCGGGAACTTTTCGAAAATGGGAAAAAATTCCTATGGAAAAATATCTATCGGCAATTCTTTTTTCATGGGAAATCTTGTGTTTTTTCTGTCTGAATATTTCCCCATTATTTAGTTGTCGGAATTTAAAGCGGAACAAGCAATGTAAGCAATTTTCAACAAAATAATAATGAAAATATTAATAAAAATGTATCTTTTTAAGGTCGAATTCAACAAATACCCACCAAGTTCAAGTTTTAATCGGTTTTATGGAAAAAAACCGAGATGTTGCTAATGGTTTCACAAAAAATCGGTCTGAGGAAGATATATCAACATTTTGGAAAGAAGTTGAAAAAGAGCTTAACAGTTTGGGCCCACCAACAAAATCGATTTCTGAATGGAAAAAAGTAGGTGATAAGTTGGTGGGGCAATTATTTTAACGTGAGTGCCGTCTATGCAGCCCACTACCCCAGGTATTTTATGTTTTTGGTAAAAGTTCAATTTTGTTCGCCTCTTTTCTTCGTCGCTCATTTTAGTTTTGATAAATATGGGGCAAATTGTGGTCTCAAAAAAACCCAAGACATTTGTCAGGACTTCCGAAAAAGAAGATTGAGCCAGCCAAACCTCATGATCTTTTCCCACGCCCGTCTGGTATCCACCTTCGGCAAAAAAGCGTAAGCATGCACTTAGCTTGACTATAGGAGGAATTGCTATTGGTTTCTTGGTTTGAGGGAAGAAATTAGATAGCATATCAAGCAAATGTTTAAATAATTGCTTGTTTACTCTATAATAGCGTTGAAATCTGTAGAAGAAAAAGATAAAATCATTGTTTTTTTCTATCTATAAATATTTTTACTTACAGTGGCTGTGGCAATTCTAATGGATTTGAATGATCTCTTAAACTTCGCCTTATGGATCTTTGTTCTCTTCGTTGTTCTCGTTGTATTTCATCGATTAATAATAAATAGGATATTCTTTGCATTTTAATTAACGATTAGGTCTAGGACTAGGACGAAAACAAACAATTTTTTTCACTAAAAACCGACTGTCAAATCATTCCAATACTATGTTCGAAAATTAATTTATTATTTTCATGTTGGCAAAATTTGTTCCCAAGGAAAAAAAATTCCGTGGGGAATTCCCGATAGTAGGAACTTGTTCCCGGGAAGGGAAAAATTCCTAGGGAAAAATATTTCCCAAGGAATTCCCGATAAGGCTGATTGACTGGATTCCATCCGAAGTCGAATCCTGCCTGAAGCCTCTCTTTCATCTTCATAATTATAACTACCTCTTCTCGATAAAGTCCTTCTTACTGACTTACAGCGAACAAGTTGTATTAAAAACTCAAAAAGTCGAATTCTCGATTTAGTATTTTCTTCTGACGCTGTACTCTTGTTCTAGAATCTAGATCAGGAATTACAAATATTGATAAATATCAACCCCCTTTGGACATTTCTCTTGACTTAAGTGACCAACTTATTGAACACAGTAATTCCTTTAATTGCTTATATAATTTTGATTTCAGAAGAGCTTATTTCCAGTTGTTGTCTGAAGATTTAACCATTTCTGGAATTGCTGCTACATTGGCATTTTCTAATATTGACGAAGCAGCTTCAAATTTTAATAAGATCCTTAATTATTGTTTGGAAAAAATATACCTTTAAAGAAATCAAGAAATAAAAACTTTAGCCACCCTTGGTACACGAAAGAATTGCGTTTACTGCGTGACAAAAGAAATAAGCGATCGAAAACTTATATCAAAACTCTGTCTCCCACCAACTTCTCTCTTTATGTTGAACTCTTTAACGAATTGAAGTCCCTTTCTTATTTTGTATATGCTGGTTATGTTACTGATATGGGCATCTCTTTGAAAGAGAATCCTAAAAAAATTTGGAAACTTGTCCCCGATGGTATTCCCCCGATAGTATTAAAAAAGTGTAGTAATCCTTTAGTTGAACCCCTTACGTTCTTATTCAAACTTTCCCTAAAAACAGTCAAAATTCCAATTATATTTTATAATTTTCAAGAAAGGTAACAAGGCGGACATAACAAAATACAGGCCCATTGCAAAGCTTTCTTGCATTCCTAAATTGTTTGAACAAGTTGTTTGTGAAAGTGTAGCATTTTTTAGTAAAAATCTCATTTGTGAACAGCAACATGGTTTTGTGAAAAAAAAGATCAACCGTTACTAAT
The DNA here is from genome assembly GCA_951509635.1 of Eupeodes luniger. Classification (NCBI taxonomy): domain Eukaryota; kingdom Metazoa; phylum Arthropoda; class Insecta; order Diptera; family Syrphidae; genus Eupeodes; species Eupeodes luniger. Next base: position 67,785,161 of record OX608074.1, read on the forward strand.
CTCCTCACATTCTCAAACGCTTTAGAACAAGTTTATGAAGTTGACTGTGTATACACTGACTTTTCTAAAGCTTTTTACCAACTAAGGCACGGAATTATTTCATTTAAACTCAAAGCTCTTGGTTTTCCACCATTTTTCTTAGCTTGGATCAAATCATAGCTTGAAAACAGATCCTATGAGGTAAAATTTAGAAATTGTCTTTCTGAACCTTTTGTTGCTCAATCTGGTGATCCCCAGGGAAGCCATCTTGGCCCTTTTCTGTTCATCCTGTCTATTAACGACGTATCGTCATGTCTACGCTCATGTGAAGTTCTCATTTTTGCTGATGACATGAAAAATTTTAAGATTATAAAGTCCACCAGTATTCTTTTACAAGCCGACATTGATAGTTTCACATTTTGGTGTGGGAAAAATAGCCTTTCACTCAACCCTTTAAAATGGCAGACGATAACTTTTACTAAAAAACGAATCGTTAGTGTATTTGATTACTGTGTATCACAGCAAAAACTCTGTCGCGTCTCCACATTTAAATATTTAGGTGTTTATTTCTGTTCCAACTTAGAGTTTACACATCACATTAATTTTATTGTCAATAAGGCAAGTTCTATGCTAGGTTTTATAAAACGCTGGGCAAAGGAGTTCAATGATCCCTATGTTACTCTTTCTTTGCACAATTGCCATGTTAGTACTATATTCACAACTCTTATTGAGAGTATGTCTAGAAGATGCAGAGCAGTGATCGAAAACAGAGGTTTCGCCACAAAATATTCATTAAAAATAACGTTCTTAACTAAATTATTTTATTTTTAAATAAAGTTGCTTTAGTTTTAAAAAATAAATAAATTAGGTGGCGCAACAGTCCGTAGAGAACCAGGGCCTAGTAACTTACAACTCTCAACCATTCCTGTTTGAGAGTAATGTTGGCAGAGATGGAGGGGACCTACACTTTATATGCTGAATCCGAACGGCTAGTTTGAGAAAGCACTTTTCATGGCAAGAATTACTCTTGGAAGATTTGTCAATTCCTCGCAGGAGACAGTACCCGTGAAAAAAGTTAGGTGGCACAGGCAGGGATCGAACCCAATACCTCTTGCATGACAGTCCAACGCACTAACCATCACGCTACCGGTACTATTTTAGTTTTAGACAGACAAAAAAATACATTATGTATGTACATATTTTATTGTAAATTTTAAATTGATTTTTAAAGTTTCAAAGAACTTTGTAAACTATTAGCGAAATAAAATAAATGCATCTTTATGCATTTAAATAACAAAGATTTTTGTATTAAAAATGTTGCTTTAGTTTTTTCCAACACTGTATGTATGGTAAGTTAACACATGGTGACGGGTCAGCAAGTGCAGGATGAAAAATGACACCAACCCCGAAATAAGATCGGGATCATCGTAAACTGCATAATTTATGACCCAAGCCAACATCATCTGCAACAGATAATAAAATGGTTTATAACCGACACGAACGCCGCTGATAGCTACCGCTATCCGAACCTTCGAGGAGAGTACGACGATCACAACGAGTAGTTGGATTCCAACCCCGCAACCATAAACATCAATACTTGTAAAACTAGTAATAAGTTGCATTTTAAATAAAATACATTTTTTTATTAAAAATATTTTTTTTAAAAATTAATTTGTTATATGTTATTTTATTTTTTTATTTATTTTAAAAAGTCAATTAAAAACAAAAACACATTTAAATTATAAGAAACTAATTGACACTAATATAAGGATAATAAAATTTTCATTTTGTTCTCTAAAACAAGTAAATTTTGTAAAAACAATTTGGTAGTAACGAATTGCAGTGTGGTTGCTACGAACTGTCAAACTCTATTCGCGTTCCACATACCATCCACACTGCAACGAATAAATTGTTCGCGCTCAACTTAACCTCAAAATTATACCACTCTTGTTTGGTTTTTGTGTGAAAGATCATGGCTGAGGAAAATATGGAGAAAAGGGTAATTATATATTGACAATTCGTCGCTGTCTGCGAATAGAAATAAAGCTCATTTGAAAGAAAAGTAAAAATATGCGAACATCCACAGTTCGTAGATCATGTGCAAGATGCTTTGAAGTATAAAAATGTACATAGATTATGTTCCATTTATTTCCGCACTGTGATTCCACAAACACCGGGTTGAGTTCTACTCTTTGTCGCTGTCTCTCTACCATCTTCGAACACTACTAAACATATGTATGTATATTGTATATACCTCTAAAACAGAAGACAAAAGTGCACCCGTTTTTGTTCTCTTGTACTTCTTTAAAATAATCTTTCATTTCCAGGCATAACCCGTGTCTGGTTGAAGAAATAAACCTACTTCTTGTGTGTGAAATCTGTTAAGGGGTTAGCTAATAGCTATACGCATCGATAATGATGATATAAAAACTCAAGAAGTTGTATAAGTAGGTTTCTCTACCAATGGGACTAGTTGGAGGGTTGAAGGAACTATAACAACTTTTTTATCTTGATGGTTGGTGAAACATATTGCATATAATGTACAATGCATGCATACAACATTCGATTTAAGGTTTAGCCTTGGAAAACTATAACTCTGAATTCAATCCGACTACAAAATTATACTCGTATTTCGGCTTTTGTGTTATATTGGGATCAGTTTTAGTTATTTTGATGATAACAACTTCAGAGGTAGAACACAGAAAAAACGATAAAATTAATTCGGACTTTTCTTGGTTTAACACATTTTTTGGTTGTTATTCTGTTCTTTTATGACCATGTCTGTGGAAACCCATGTACAGACAGGTTTTTATAATTTGATCACCATTCCCACATGGCATATTTTTTATTTTGCGTTTTTGGAAAGAAATGCTCTAACTAACTGTTGTTAGCAACAGCTCGTAGAGAACCAGGTTAGGACTTGAATTACAACTCTCAACCGTCATTGTGTGCGAGTAATTTTAGGGACGGAGGAGACCCACAGTTTTTATACCAAATCCAAACGGCTAATTTGATAAAGTACTTTTCATAACATCAGCCTTGGAGAATTTGTCAATTTCTCGGAAGAGGAGGTACCCGTCAAATTACTTTAGTTTCTTTAAACGACTTCTAGCATGACTGTCCTGCGCACTAACTATTAGCAAATTATTAAATTTATTTGTATTCATTTTTTAATGAAGGAGAAAAAAAAAAACATATTTTATAAATTAACTAAATGCAAAGGTCTAAAGCGTAAACAAAAAAATAAGACTTAGTTTAATTTTTATCGATTACGAAATAAATCAACTAAATAAAAGTTCCCCGCCATTAATTCAAAACTTTTTTAAAAATAATAATAGAAAAACATTATTTTTAGAAGTATAAATTGTACGAACAGTTTAATACAGGTAGTCCAGATTTAATCCACATGTTGTATCCTTATTAATTTTCTTGTTGATTTCACTTATTAAATGAGAATCCGTATAAAATTTAGAAATACAATGAAAACAAAGCACTGGTTTATCATTAAAAAAAAATAATTGAAAATGAATGTGTTTGGTTACTTTTCGACTTTAAGTCACTTATATTTATGTAGGCACAACAGGAAAGAGATAAATAATCACGTTAAATTACTGTACAACATTATTGTATTTAAGACAACTGTAAGTATAGATAAATTTAATTGTTTCGTTTACACTTATCTCAATTCAAGCAAGTTATCACTTCTGTTTCAGGTATTAATAATCACTGTAAATTGATGATAAGTCATCTAATAATTATATAATAACAATATTTCTATGTTATGATGGATCTTTTTTTAACGCATCCTGGAAAAAGAAAAAGATACAAACGAATTATATTAATTAGAAAGTAATTTTTTGTAGGCATAATACCTATTGCGGCTAGATGATGGTCTGGCATTGCTTCAATTTAAACATTTCATTGTCGTTCATAAATAATATTTAAAATTCTTTTTAGTGTGTCTTCCATATTTTCATTTCTAGGTACTGAATTGACTGAAAAGCTTACAATTCTAGGTATGACATCATACATTGATGACAGGGGAGAGTACGATAACTCAGGCGACAAAGTTTAATGACTTTGTATAGAACAGTTAAAAACAAGCATCTATTAATATGGGAGAGGGGATATATCTCTCCCCGATTAGGAAGTAGGGGCAGTTTAAAAAAATATGTACGTTAGATGGAACAAAAAATTAAAAAAGCAATGGTAATAGGTACTTACAACTAAGTTTTATAAATTTTTTCAAAGCTAAAACTTTTGTCTATTAGCTTGTTTTTAAATCAAGTCAAAAGTATACATAGTTTTTGAAAAAAATTGTTTTAATTTAAAATTTAGGCAAAAAAATTAAAAAAAAAACGGGTTTAAAGTGTAACTTTTCAAAACTTGAAGGTTATCTACTATTGTTTTTTAGAATCCATTGCTGTTATTTGTTTTAATCAAAAACTGAAAACTAGATTACTAAATGTCTTCTAGTCATTGAGAAAATTGAAAATTACCAACGTGCCTGAGTATTAACGTAGTCTTATTTTTATAGTAATAATCGAACATGGATTAAGATATAAATAAATAATAAAATTAAGTCAGGTGGCGCAACAGTCCGTTGAAAACTAGAACCTAGTGACTTACGACTCTCAACCATTCCTGTGTGCGAGTAATGTTGTCAGGGATTGAGGGGACCTTAAGTTTTAAGCCGGGGAGAGTACGATAACTATGGCGACAAAGTTTAATGACTGATTTGTATAGAACAGTTAAAACAAGCATTTTTTACTATTGGAGGGGGGGTCTATCTCAAACCGTTTAGGCGGTAGGGGCAATTTAAAAAAATATGTACATTTAATGGAAAAAAATAAGTAAAAAATAACGGTAATTATCACAATTAAGTATTATACCTTTTTTTAAAGCCAACATTTTTGTCTATTAGCTTGTTTTTAAATCAAGTCAAAACTATGCATAGTATGCAAACAAAATTAAAAAAAGGTATAAAGTGTAGTTTTTCAAAACTTTCAAATTATCTACTGTTTTTTTTTAGAATTCATTGCTCTTATTTGTTTCTGATCAAAAACTGAAAACTAGATGACTTTATGTCTTTTAGTTCTTGAGAAAATTGAAAATTACCAAAAAAAATATTTTATTTAAATTACTTTTTCCTTGCTTAAGTATTAACGTAGTCTTGTTTTGATAGTAATAATCGAATATGGATTAAGATACACCTAGGGTTAATTAATTTTTCTTAAATCCAGCTTATTTAAATGCAAAAGAAACTTTGCATGCACTCCAACTTGCACCCACCCCAAATCCTATAGTGTTCCCAAGCAGGGGGGTTGCAGGGGGGCAGCATGTCCCCCCTTACAGATCACACTGTTGCATACACCCAAACTCGCACACTCCTTACTGTTGCATACACCCAAACTCGCCCTACCATTGTTACTATCAAAATAAGACCACTCAAGCAAAAAAAAAAAAGAATTAAATTAAAATAGTAGTTGTGGTTATTTTCAATTTTCTCAAAAACTAAAAGACATAAAATCATCTAGTTTTCAGATTTTGATCAAAAACAAATAAGAGCAATAAATTCTGAAATAAAAACAATGGTAGATAATCTTGAAGTACATACCTATTGAAAAATTGCACTTTAAACCTTTTTTTTTTAACTTTTTTTACTCAAATTTTGAGTTTAAAATTAAATTTTTCAAAAACTACGCATAGTTTTGACTTGAATTAAAAACTGGCTAATAAAACAGAATGTTGGCTTTAAAAAATGTATAAAACTAAATTGTAAGTATCACCGTTATTTTTTAATTATTTTTTTCCATTTTAAATAACAATTTTTTTAAATTGCCCCTACCGCCTAAACGGGGGGAGATAGACCCCCCTCCCATAGTAAAAAATGCTTGTATTAAGCTCCTCTACCAAAAACCGTTATTATATGTTGGCGCCAAAGTTATCGTACTCGTGCCTTTAAGCCGAATCCGGACGGCTTGTTTGAGAAGGCACTTTTATGACAAGAATTACTCTTGGAGATTTTGTCAATTCCTCGCAAGAGGCAGTACCCGTAAAAAAAACTTTGGATGGCACAGGCAGGGATCGAACCCAAAACTTCTAACATGACAGTCCAACGCACTAACCATCATGCCACGGCACTGCAATTAAGATATAACTACTATACATTAATTCTTCTTAAATCCAGCTTATTCTATAGTGAGCCCAAGCAGGTGGTTGCAGGGGGCGGCATGGCCACTGTTTCATCTCCTGCATACAACCAAACTCGCACACACCCCACTGTTGAATACACCCAAACTCGCACCTACCATTATTACTATCAAAATAAGACCACTCAAGCAAAAAAAAAATAATTTGTAAATTAAAATAGTAGTTGTGGTTATTTTAAATTTTCTTAAAAACTAAAAGACACATAATCACTAAGTTTTCAGTTTTTGATTGAAAATTAATAAGAGCAAAAAATTACTTAAAAAAAATTATTTATAAACTTATGGTTTTCAAATATTGAAATTTAATTTTTTTTTAACTTTTCTTTACTCAAATTTTGAGTTTAAAATGAATTTTTTCAAAAACTATCTATAGTTTTGACTTGACTTAAAAACTTAATCGTATTATATCCCCCCGTTATTTTGTAACTAACGGGGGGAGATATACTCCCCCTCCCATAGTAAAAAATGCTTGTTTTTAACTGTTCTAAAACAATCCCTTATAATATCTTGTCACCTGAGTTATCGTAATCTGGCCTGAGCACACATTTAAAGTCGTCAAAAACACTGCTACGTGCTTAGGTTTTTTAGGAAGATGCGAGAATTTTGTTCGCCCCTTCTGATGTATGTACAATTGTACAATACATATCTTTTACCTATAAAGACTTTATTTGTCCGAAACTCGAGTTCAGCAGGTGTTCAAATAACCTTCTTAAGTCTCTTGGACTGAATTCAAAAGAGAGCACCGCCGCAAGGTTAAATGTCTGTTAACGTTTAATCGCTTTTTTAACAATACCAGTTTTACTAGGAACTACTGTGGATAATAGAGATTATTTTTTTAGCCGCACTATACGAATGTCGAATGCTTTACCTAGCTCAATATTTGCCACTCATTGAAATGAGAAATTCCTAATTACCCGCCCTGTGTGTAATTATTGTAAGGTTATTCATTTCCAAATATATAAACTATAAAAAACCATAGTACATTTTTAATTAATCATTAATAAATAATAATTAATAATTAGTATTACACTTTTTCGAAAAGAAAATAACTTCCTAGCTTTTGATTCTAAGCTATCGTACCCGTGCGGAACTCTCATAAGCAAATTTTATTTCAAAGTTAGCTTATTCCATTTTAATTATGCGTCACAGATTTTATAGACTGTTTTAATATACATACGTATAGACATATATAGATAGTTTTTATAAGGTTAGCAAGACATACGATTTAATTTAATGTAAAAAATAATTCTTACAATGCAAACCATTGTCGTTTTTTGGCATACATTATTAAGCTGCATTAGTTTTTCTATAAATACAAAAAAGAAGAATTATCGTGTTTATAACATTCTGTTGGATAGCTTAAGAGACAAAACATTCCGCCGGTTCATCCCCTGGATGTTTATAAGGAAGAAGAACTCATTCCAAAAATTATGAAATACCGGAAAACTATATTATTAAAAGAAATAGTTCGTGTGCGAAAAAAACTAAAACTGTATTAAAATGACTGTTGTTCTTAATGTTTTTTGGCATTTTAACACAATCAACTGTCGGGAAAGTTAAATTAAAAACAAAAATCACCAGGTGAATGAAAAACCGACTAGAAGTAAAAGTTGTTTTCGGTCATGAAATTACCATCACCATATTTAGTTTTGACCATCCTCTACGGGAAATCCTTTTTGCAGGAAGAGACAAATTATACTCTGTCAAGTTAGCATTGCTATATTGAAAAATTTCTGAGCTAAAATGTATTTTCACAATTATCTAATTTGCAAAAAAAAAGCTGTAATCAATTGATATACTCACAAAAATGTAATGGCAATTACTTGTTGTAACTAAACTTAAAATTATTGGTAGGTAGTGATTATAATTCAATATGGTAACCCTGCACTTAAAAATAATACCACAAACATGGGAACGAGAAAGTTACTTCAAAAAAAAAAGGGTAAATTTTCAATCGAATTAGGAATAACAAGTAGTATGTTTTAAGTTCATACCTACCCTACCGTATGCCTACTTATTATTATTTATTTCGATTTATGATTAGGGGAAGTTGAAAATAAACACAATGGCAAACACAACTATGTATTGAAAAAAAAATATTTAAGACATTATGCTCTTGCTTTTCGTAATTACAACGTTGAGTTTAAATTTGTTTAAGAAATAAGACAGTCCACCCTACCAAATACACATATTCAAAGAAATAACCTTGGGTAAATGGATATTCCTGTTAAAGTTATAAGTTATTAAAAAAAATATTAGAATAGATTTGTTTGCCTCATATACAATTCACATAGGTAAGGTACATCTATGTAGGTTTTCGCTGATGAGCGTTTAAATCTTGCAAAAATTATGCTTAAAAGGCGGTAACGCTTTTAAACAAGGAAACAGTTATGTATGTCAGTAGATATTTAAAACGCGCTTTAAAGACATTTTAAATACACTTCGAGGCATTTTTAATAAGAAAATTTATATTTATTAAGCAAGTTTCAGAAAAACAAAAAAAAACTAACATTTATTTTGAATGTATATTTTGTTATGATTCAATTTAGCTGAATTTCAATAACGTTTTTTTTTTTTTAACAATAATATACTTACAATTTGATGGTTTTTCGAAAAGTAACTCCCAGTGCCTTGAATCCAAGAATTAAAACCAAGAAAACTTTCCCTTTTGCATTTTATCTGCCTCGTACAACAAACAAATGTTCGTATTATAAAAGAATAGTGTCACATTAGCAACACAGGCTGGTTGGTTGATGAGGACTTAGGAGCTAAGAATGCAATGTACTCAAATTTGAGTACGTAGTTAATCTAAAACGCTTTTAAAATGTGTTATAAACAGTATTGATTCAAAATCTCTTATTATTTCCTTTTTTATAGATAGATTAGATTAGATTTTTATTTTTTTACATTATAATATAACATAAGTATGTACATATTTTACAATAATAAAGCATGGCTATTTGCCGTCTGCCTGATTGACAACTTTCTTTTAATTTATATAATTATATTATTCTTTGATTTTAAAAACTTTCTTTTATAATTCTGTTTCTATAAGCTAATGCTATTTTACAATATTTGTAAAGTATAGGAACATCAATTTCATTAAGATGATGAATCAAAACCTCTTCTGATAGATAATCCCACCCAAAGATATTTCTTCTTGTTTCTCCTTTTTTATACTTTTTATCAAAAATGAAACTTCATCATAAAAAATCATAATACTAATTTATAGTTCTGGGTACTTGGTTATGAAGTTGGAATAATTAATACTCCAAGTTTGCGACCTCGAACGCAAGATAAACAAAAATAAAAATTTGTTCCTATTATTGTTGTTTTGTAATCTGAATCTTGTATAGAAACTGTGTTTTCAATTTTTAGAGCTTGTTCAACCTTCACGTACACAAAGATTCAACTTATTGTTTAACAAAGCTCTAATCTTTTCACAAACCACAAGATCATGTCTATCAGAACAGTTAAATTCCTATATTCATACGGTTACAAACAAGTTCCGAAAATTTTGTCATCTTTTATTAGCTTTCAATGAATATAACAACTTAATTATGAAGATAAATGCACCTGAAAACTGAAGCATATTTTTCTTTTCTCAGCTATTTTTCAACTTATAAGATAACCATTTCTTTCTAATAGCAAATTAATAGAACAAAAAACAAAATTAACCAAGAGAATGACAAATTATCATAACTAATTCCTATACGCTTCAGTCGCACCCTTTTTAATGTACTATAGAGAGAGAGAAAACATGACAAGATCTTAACATCATTCAGACTGTATCTGCGTATTTATTTCTTCTTTTTTGTATCCATGTTAGTTGTTGCTCCATGTGCCACATCCACAGTACAATAATTTAACACGAAACAAAAAATTTAGTCTTGTCCGCATATGTATATTATTATTGGTGATCATTTGTTATTCAATTTTGTCACGATAAGATACTTTTTCATTATGTGAAACTAAAAGATGCTTCAATTTTATTTCAACAGACAACACACTACATACATACATACAAATGTACATATGTAATATGTATGTACGTACTTTCTGTACAAATAATGTACATATGTAGATATACATATACCTAGCTAAGTTTGTTGAAAAATGTAAAAGAAAAATTAATGCGCATTTTGGAAATATTTACAATTTGAATACATTTTTATGACATTAGATTTTTTTTTTTTTTTACACTTCAGAATTTCAGAAAGTAGTAAGCTTATAGCAAGCGTCAAACTACGATCAGAGGCTCATCATAAGTGCATGTGTTAGTTGTTAGTAAGATAATAATACCATTATAGCCTAACACACGCACAAAATACAAAACATAATTAACATTTAACTATTACAGAACAAAAAATAAAATAAGAAATTTTACGATAGTGGAGCACTGGTTCTAAACAATGATTTTAATCCCACCTTATTCAAATTTAAATCTATCGATGAACAGTTTAAGTTATAAAAAATGCTCATTCGACTTAAAGCTTTATTCTTCCCATAGTTTATTCTATGGAAGTCAATATGTATAAAATCAAACATACGCAGGTGATGAGTTCCGCCTCGGTAATTCAAATGTACACAAGATAGCAAATAAGGTGCATCAATTTCACCATTAATGAGTTGATGAAAAAATACTAAGTCATTATTAACACGCCTTTGATGAAGAGATTGCATTTGAAGAAGCAGAAAACGATGTTCATAGGGAGGCAGATCATAAGGATCATCCCAAGGAAGACCCTTTAGGGCAAAGCGAATGAAGTTATGTTGAATTGATTCGATACGTTTTCTATGAATTTCACAATACGGAGTCCATACCTGCGAAGCATATTCAACATGAGGACGAAAATGGCAATTATACAAAGAAAAAGTAACATAGGGATCATTGAACTCCTTTGCCCAGCGTTTTATAAAACCAAGCATAGAACTTGCTTTATTAACAATCAAATTAATGTGATGTGTAAATTCTAAGTTGGAACAGAAATGAACACCTACATTTTTAAATGTGGAGACGCGACAGAGTTTTTGCTGTGATATACAATAATCAAATACACTACTGATTCGTTTTTTAGTAAAAGTTATCTTCTGGCATTTTAAAGGGTTGAGTGAAAGGCTATTTTTCCCACACCAAAACGTGAAACTATCAATGTCGGCTTGTAAAAGAATACGATCATGGGTGAACTTTATTATTTTAAAAATCTTCATGTCGTCAGCAAAAATGAGTACTTCACTTGAGCGTAGACATGACGATACATCGTTAATAGACAGGATAAACAGAAAAGGGCCAAGATGGCTTCCCAGATTGAGCAACAAAAGGTTCAGAATGACAATTTCTAAATTTTACCTCATAGGATCTGTTTTCAAGGTATGATTTCATCCAAGCTAAGAAAAGTGGTGGAAAACCAAGAGCTTTAAGTTTAAATAAAATAATTCCGTGGCTAAGTTGGTCAAAAGCTTTGGAAAAGTCAGTGTATGCACAGTCAACTTCATAACCTTGTTCTAAAGCGTTTGAACATATGTTTGAGAATGTGAGCGGATTAGTAACGGTTAATCTTTTTTTCACAAAACCATGTTGCTGTTCGCAAATGAGATTACTACTAAAAAATGCTACACTTTCACATACAACTTGTTCAAACACTTTAGGAATGCAAGAAAGTTTTGCAATGGGCCTGTAGTTGCTTATATCCCCCTTGTTACCTTTCTTGAAAATTGGTGTTAGAAATGACTCCTTACATATATTGGGAAATTTGCCTGTTTTTAGAGAAAGTTTAAATAAGAACGTAAGGGGTTCAACTAAAGGATTACTACACTTTTTTAATACTATCGGGGAATACCATCAACACGGATAAAAGATCAAGGACCGTACTCTGTAGCACAGGGATGTGACTAAAGCTAGTTTGTGAAAAGGAGTGAAGATTATGAAAATATACTTCATCAACTTCTTGAGGGCTATTAACAAATGACTCACGGAAATTTGTCACGAAAGCGTTACAGATATCAACAGTTTTATCTAACGAAAGGTTCTTGTAAGTTAAGTTAACTGGAAAGCCATCTGATTTTTTCTTTAAGTTTACAAAATTCCAAAATTTTTTAGGATTCTCTTTCAAAGAGGTGCCCATATCAGTAACATAACAAGCATATACAAAATTAGAAAGAGACTTAAATTGGTTAAAGAGTTCAACATAAAAAGAGAAGTGGATTGGAGACAGAGTCTTGAGATACGTTTTCCATGCCTTATTTCTTTTGTTACTCAGTAAACGCAATTTTGATTCACTCTTTCAGTTTCAGCGAGTATAGAAATTAATCTATTCCAAAATTTGTTTGTAGAATTTTATTTAGCTGTATACAAACAATTTACATTCAAAATTTCAGAAGATACTAAAAATAACATATATTTTTAGGCAATTTTGTGTTTGCGATTTCTAGATTTATCTTTACAAATATGTCATTTGAGTTCTTCCAGGTTGGATGATTTTTGACTATTGAGACAAAATTCTTGTTCAAATATGTGAGTATGAATAGTATCGTAATAATGATTCCGAACGGCAATCTTGTCACTTGTTAATAACTATGTCTTCCATGGCTGTACCAATTTTCATTGATGTAAAATGTCTATTTCGACTAAAGATGCGATCATGAAATTAAAAGAATACAATGTTCTCTTTTACAACGTTATAAAACAATTATTGTTAAAAATATCTGTTTTCGAATTTCTATGAACGACAATTTTGACTGGACTATACAGAACTATTTCTAAAGAATTAATTGTTAATAATAAATAAATATCAGGTACGTAGATTCGTATAGATACAAGCAAATCAATGAAATTAACCAAATTTTTTGTTTAAGAAAATTAAAACACTGTTTTTTTTGGAAACACAATAAATTATTATTTTTCGTTAAAAAATTCTTTGCTTGTCATTTTTGTTTCAATGCTCAAAGGTTAACTTATAATGTGGTGCTGAGTGGACGTGTTAAAAAAGTGGTCATATTAAATCGAGTTTTCAAGCGTTATTTTAAACGTACCAAGATTATTTTCTTTACTAACAAGAAACAGACAATTTTTAACTGTGAAAAATTAAATCATTCCTTGCTTTCATGACCTTAAACTTATTTTTCCGAATTTTGACTTTTCGATTTTAATTATTAAATTGTAAATATCTACCGAACATATACCATTTCACTCGCTCTTTTATATACATCGTGTACATTGTTGAAATCAGAACAGAAAAACTTTCTCTTAAATACCAAAAGTCTTTCTCACCTCCGTTTCACCGCCGCCGTCGTCGCCACCCACAACTCACTCTTGCCAAGTACTTTACCGCAGCAATTTTACCGTAGCCAACAGTCACCGAATCTAGCTCTCTCTCGCATTACATTTATTTCCTACCTTTTGATGCCTCCAAAACGTAATAGAAGGGAATTAACAACATCTCCAGTTCAACTTAACCAGTCTCCGGATTCCAAACAGCCTAAAAAGTCATTTACGGCAGACCAAACATTGGCAAAACCGCACTCGTCATTAATTTTTTCTCTTGAGAACAACACAACCGAAATGTCTGAAGAAGCTCTTAAAAAACAAAGCGATTACATAATTACTCTCCTTTCGGCGAAATTGAATGAATTCGAAGATAGGATTACGGAGAAAATAAACGCGGACGTTTCACAGCTAAAGAGAACCGTTGATGATGTCAATCAAAGAATAAAAACAATTGAACTCAAGCTTTGCGAGATCGACGTCATAAAAGAGGAGAACATTTTGCTGAAGGAGCTTTTGAAAACACAAGATGATGAACTTAAACAGATTACCACACGCATAGAACTAATGGAAGAACGTTCTCAACATAAGGAAACAGAGAGTGATGCACTGATACATGGCTTTCCCTTGCTGCCAGAGGAAGATTTAAAACGAATTTTCAATAATTTATGCCGCACTATTGGAATAAATAATATTACTATTCGCGATATTTTTCGGCTTAGAACTAAATCTTCAACAAATCCACCTGTGATGATAAAATTTTTGTCACCGCGCGATAAAAGCACTGTTCTTCGCTCGATTGCCAACCACCGCACAAAAACAAAAAAACCATTATGCGTCCGCGACCTTGGTCTTTCATCAGATAAGCCCGTATTCATTCATGAATGTCTCACTACTAAAAACCGTTCGCTACTGAATAATGCCTTAAAACTTAAGAAGGATGGTAAATTGTTTTCCGCTTTTACGATGAGAGGATTGGTTTATGTAAAGAAGAGCCGAAATGAGAAAGCAGTCTTAGTAGAGAACACCGATTATCTGAATTTAATTGCCACGAACCCTTTGATGACATCCGAAACAGCTGATCTATCAACTCTACCCTAATAAGCAACAAAGTAAACAGCATAAATACATTATTATTTTATTTTTCTATTTACTTATTTTGATAAAAGCCTTCTGCAGAATAATTTGTTTTCTTTTCTCTCTCTTCTATAGTATGTATTTTAATAATTATTTAATTTTATTTTTTCTACTTTTTCATTACTTTATTAGTTTCTTATTACTTTTTCACTATTATATTTTTTTTTCTTTTCTTAATAATTCTAATATTACGTTCTCTCTCTCTATAATGATTTCAAAATGCATTACTTTCTCATGCATCTTTAAATATACATATTCGTCATCATCATTTTCGTCTTTTGGTTGTTTCTGTGTGTCTTTTTTAATCTGGCTTCACAGCTTATTATATATGACTGGACTGATTTGGGTCCTTGTCGATTTTTATATAAATTCACTCAATGATTGATCCTAATGTTCGTAATGGGGAATCTATAGCTGAATTTTCGAATCATTCCCTGCGTTCAATGATACAAGTCCTAAGTGGGCAGCATACTGGATTGAAAGTCTGCCATATCAATGCGCAAAGTTTGAGTCCAAAATTAGATGAATTTCGGTATTTATTCATAAATTCTAAGATTGACGTGGTTTGTGTTAGTGAAACATGGTTCTCTGCGGATTCTGTGTGTTGTGTGGAAGGATATAATGTTTTTCGCTGCGACAGAACTGGTCGGGTTGGTGGGGGTGTTGCTATTTTCACACGAAATGATTTACATTGCAAATTAATACGTAAATCTCAAGCAGGTAGTGATATAGAATACGTATTTGTTGAAATAAGGTGTAATAACAATAAAATAATGTTAGGGTCAGTGTATCGTCCTCATCGCAATATAGACATATCACCTCTCTTCTCAGTATTGGATGAACTATTATATGTGTCACCGTCTGTTATCGTTGCTGGAGATTTTAATAACAATGTCCTCAAGAGCTCTGAGCTTACGGATAGAATGGCATCTCTTGGCCTATTTCCAGTAAATACTTTAACACCTACTCATTTTACCAAGGACAGTAGCACTCTACTTGACTTGTTTTTTGTTAGTCATCTTAGTAAAGTTCTTCTTTATGATCAACTACCTGCTTCTGGTTTCTCTCATCATGATTTAATTTATTTAACCTTTGAATGTACACCAATGTATCAACCTTCTAATTACAGCTTTAGAGATTTTAAAAAAGTCGATAGACGGCAGTTAGAAATAGATCTGAATAATATTGAGTGGTTTCGAATATACAGTATCCTTTCTGTGGATGACCAAATATCATTTCTTCAAACGAATATAAACTATCTCTATGACTTACATGTTCCTCTGACTATAAAGCAGTTTCGAAATAAAAATCAATCTTGGTTTAGCAATAATATTAAGGCTTTAATAAGGGAACGTAATCTAGCATACAAACGTTGGAAATTATTTAGGATCGATGAATTGTACAATGCATATAAAGTTTTAAGAAATAGAGTGATTAGTGATATTCGTGAGGCAAAAAAACGATTTTACGCACCAAAATTAGATCCGTCACTTGCCAAAAATGAGCTATGGAAGAATCTTAAGGACATTGGTGTGGGCAAGCAAGTCAACGAGAAATGTGTATCTGTTAACTGTGACGAACTTAATAAAAAATTCACTTCAATAACTATAGAAGGCCTTGAAAATAGTACTAATGTGTCGCATTTAACTGATTATCCTTTGAATGAACTGCTTTCACGTTTTTATTTCTCTGCGGTTGATGAGGCTGATGTTTTAGAAAGCATCTTAGCCATCAAATCTAACTCCGTGGGTATTGATGGTATACATCCAGTTTTCTTAAAAGCCATATTACCTTACGTTCTGAAATACATAACGCACACAGTTAACACAATCTTTATGACCAGTACCTTTCCCTCTGCTTGGAAACAAGCTAAGGTCATACCTGTTTCTAAAAATCGTGATTGTGATGATTTTCGACCCATCGCCATTTTGCCTTTTCTTTCAAAAGCCGTAGAAAAATTAATTAATAACCAAATGCGCTCTTTTCTGAACAATAACAAAATGATATCATCCAATCAGTCTGGTTTCAGACCGAGGCACAGCTGTACCACGGCGTTAATTGAGGTGGTGGAAAACATTAGGCAAGCTGTAGACGATGATAAAGTGACCATTCTCACTCTCTTAGATTTTTCGAAGGCTTTCGATACAGTCAATATCGAGAAACTTTGCGAAAAGATTGAACATCACTTTAATTTTTCTGCGCCATCAACAAATTTAATTCGGTCTTATCTGTCTATGAGATTTCAGGCAGTTCATGCTAATGATGCAATGTCTTCCTTTCTTCCTTTGCATTGTGGTGTTCCTCAAGGTTCAATTTTGGGCCCTTTGCTATTTACAATGTATATCAATGATCTTTCTTCTTTGTCGCTTAGCTCATCCATACACATGTATGCAGATGATGTGCAACTGTACCACAGTTTTCCATTAGGTATGGTTGAGAATGGTGCACATGAAGTTAATGAAGATCTGAATAAAATTGTAAATTGGGCTCGTAATAACAATCTATGTTTAAATCCTAAGAAATCGAAGTGCTTAGTGATTTCAAGAACTAATATAGATACCTCTTATTTCCCCGAAATATATCTCAACAATTCTGTAATCGATTTTGTTGTTTCTGCAAAAATCCTTGGTCTTACTTTCAATACAAACTTAACCTGGAACAGTCATATAAAACTTGCGTTAGGTAAGGTCTATGGTAGTCTTCGTTTGTTGTGGGCTACTCATCATATCACGCCCTTAAAAACTCGTTTGATTTTAGCTAAAGCTTTGATCGTCCCTATTATGCTCTACTGCAGCGAGGTTTTTAGCAATTGTGACTATGAGCACAAACGAAGGCTAAATGTTGCTTTCAACAGCATAGCTCGCTATGTCTACGGTATACGAAGATATGAACACATATCACATTTTTCAAAATCGATGTATGGTATATCGTTGGACAACTTATTTAGATATCGCACATTAACCCTTCTTCACAATCTAATGCAATCCCGTCAACCGGAATATTTATATAGTAAAATTAAATTTCCACAATCGAGTAGATCGTGTGATCTCATTCCAGTTCGCTACTCGTTTTTAGTATCGGAACGTCAGTTTTATGTACACGCAATTCGACTATGGAATTCTCTACCTCGTTCTATTAGAATGATAAGCTGTAGAACGCAGTTTGGAAGAGATCTAAAGAAATACTTTGAGACACATTAATGATGATGATGATGATGAAGATGATGATGTTTTGTAAATTAATATTTTTTTGCTATTTGTAAATTATTAAATATTTTAAAAATTTATTTTTTAATAACTTTATAATTGAAATATACTTGCTCAAATGCTTATATAGTCTAAGAGATTAGCTTACTGTAAGTAATATGTCACTATAGCATACATTCTTTTTATACTAATAGTATTAGATACTGATAGTTACTCTAGCTTATAAGATATTGTATCTTACTGAGTAAATTAATAATAAAACTGTAAACTGTAAACTGTAAACTGGAAGGGAATTATTCTATGTTCGAATGTTCAATTAAATCGGTTTCTATAATATAATATTTCCGAAATAACAAAATCAGTCTTTGTTTTTAAATTTGATTTCCACTTTTTTTTTGGAACCAACAGTTTAAATGTACAAATAAACTAACTGAGTATCAAACTTTAAATCAAGAAAAGGGTGTCTTAAAATAAACCCAGTTTTTAAAATACATTCTCTTTATCCTCTTAAAAATGATGGATGTCTTAGATAAAGTTTTTTTAAGGATTATAAATTGGAAAGCCAAAGCTTAATAGGATTTAAATAATATAAATTAACATTCTTAATTTTACATCTTAGCTCTTGAAATTTGATTGAGCAGTAAAATTTGTTTGGCATTGATTTATTATTTAAATATGATACTCCTTCAGGTCTAAAATTTTTTTTTTTTTTGTTAAAATGTTCATACATTTATTTACCATCGTTTTTGCAAACTTCAATGAACATTTCTACAAAGTAAAACAAATATCTTCTAGTTCTTTTTTTTTTTGTTTGAACACTGGCAGCAATAAATTATAGGAATAATAACGCAGCTCGCATTCAGTCATCATAAAACGTAATAACATAGCAAGAGTATTTAAATTGCCATCAGTGCACATTTACCAAAAGAAACTTACAAACAACAAGAGCAAAATTGTAGATAGGTACCTAACTATAGATAAAACAACATTTGCAAACAAAATTAATCACTCTATAAATATTATGAACCTAGGTCTGATTGTTCAGTACACAGAAGAAAAAAATCCAAGTGGAATGATTTTCATTTCGTATTAGTTTTCTTCAAAATCTTAATTATTATAATTGTCATTTTTTCATATTGAACAGCAAACAATTTAATCCATAATTGAAAAAATTTGATTTGACTGAACGAACAAAATTATAGATTGATACAACGACGACGCACGTGTCGTGTATTTCAGCATCGATTGTGATTTTGTGAAAAAAATCAAAAACAAATTGTATGATTTTCTTAAGTGTAAACTGACATTTGCAGACGTATTGTGTACATATGTGGAATGAGTTAGAATTTGCAAGCAAAATAACAGCAAACGCAAAATATAACGCTTTTGTTTCCATCTATGTATATACATATGTATATCATCAGTGCGAGATATAAACTTATACAGCTTATGTAATATGCGCCCATGGACTATTAATTTGTATTTTAAGGCGCCAACTTTTTGTTTTAATTTATATCTTATGTTTTTAATCTTAATTAAGGTTTCTTTATTAATTTTTCAACTTTAAAACTTAATCGAAATTGATAAATGCTGATTTATAAAGATTATAAAAAAAACCCAGAAATACACTCTTTTTTTCATATTTATGTGTATACATTTGTGCATCATCTACTAAAATGTAGGTACCTATGTCTAGTCTATGCTGTTTCTCGGACTTATTTTAATAATTTATTCAGTTTTTTACTATTCTCAAAGACATGTCGATTTGATTGTGCGGTTTTATGTATTTTGTTCTTTGGTTCTGTTTTAATGCTGTTATTTTGAACTGCGATTGCCTGTGTTGCTGTCTTAAGCATCTTCCACATGAGCTACGAGCTGCGAACTGCGAACTGTGGATGTTCGCATATTTTGACTTTTCTTTCACATGAGCTTTATTTCTATTCGCAGACAGCGACGAATTGTCAACCCCTTTCTCCATACTTTCCTCAGCCATGATCTTTCACACAAAAAGTGCCTGTCTATGTGCCTGGTTACACGAGCGCAAAAAAGAATTAATTCACGAAAGAGAACGGATGATTTTTAGAAAGAAGGAAAGGGATGGAAAAAAACGCCAAGTTTCGTCTTTTTCCTCATCTTCAGATATGAGTTTTGCGTTAGTGCCTGGTTACACGAGCGCAAAAAAGAATTAATTCACGAAAGAGAACGGATGATTTTTCGAAAGAAGGAAAGGGATGGAAAAAAATGCCAAGTTTCGTCTTTTTCCTCATCTTCAGATATGAGTTTTGCGTTAAAAATCATGTTTCTATGTGCCTGGTTACACGAGCGCAAAAAAGAATTAATTCACGAAAGAGAACGGATGATTTTTAGAAAGAAGAAAAGGGATGGAAAAAAACGCCAAGTTTCGTCTTTTTCCTCATCTTCAGATATGAGTTTTGCGTTAAAAATCATGTTTCTTTCTCAAACGTTCTCCTTTTGACAGACATTTTCATTTCTAATTTGCCGGCGAAGTGGAATGTACACCAAATTTGCTTTTGTTTTGCTCGTGCTGTACCTACGGCTGAGCATCCAACGAAGTTTTTTGTGTTTTAATTTCCGACTGTTCCTTTATTTCTTGCATGCCCACTTAATTTTTTGTTCTGTGTGTATCCACGAAAGTAATTCTTTTTTGCGCTCGTGTAACCAGGCACTATACGTGTTGTGCCCACAACGTTGTGCTCACAACACTATGTGTCTACATGTGTTGTGACTACTCATGACCCTATATACAAAAAAAAAATACAAAAAATACAAAAAAAAAAAAAAATAAATAAATAAAAAATAAAAAAAACATGGAATAATAAAAAAAAAATACAAAAAAAAGACAAAATATGAAAAACAAAAAACGTTAGATAGTTAGATTTGCTGCTGTGGTTGTTCTAGTTTTAAGTAGGTTATAGGTAGAATAGGTAGTTTTAGTTAGCTTTAAGTTTTATATTAAGGACCTTATTTTAAGTAGTTTTTTAAGTAAAAATAAAAAAGGATATTGACATTAGTTTTTTTAAATTTTCTAATGAATACAAAAATAAATAAAATTGAATTGAAGTTAAAATAGATCTTAGGGCCGAAAGGCATTAGCATTAAGTATTATTGTTTAACTTAGAGTGTCCGTATGGGACCAGTAAGTTAGTTGTAAGTTATGGTTAATTAGGCTAGTTTTATGAATTTTTGTCTAGCTTTAAGATAGATTTAAGATTGAATTAATAAAAATGAATTGAAAAAAAAAAAAAAAAAAAAACTACTCATGACCCCTTTTCCATTTTGTGTTATGGAACGACAAACTTGAAACATTTGTGCTTGAAATTTTAAGCCGGTGATACTGCCGACCGACGTGCATTACGGTTGCCACTTGAAAAAAAAGTTTGTGTCCAAATTTGAAAATAAAAATGACCACTTGTAGGTAAAAACGACCAACATAATCACATTTTGTTTAACATATTTTCCTTATTACGCACATGACATTTATTTTTTAATTACGTACAAATAAACTGACAAAATCCCTAACATACTTAATTAAATTAGATTAACCCAAATAAAGATGACGAAATATAAAAACAAAGCGTTTTAACATTAGATCACAGTATATAAGTTTTTACAATAATTTCGATTTCGAGAATTTTTCTGGTTTGTGTAATGCGTAGATAATTCTCTCAGTTCCCTAAGTCCAATTCAGATATTTTTAATAAAGTTATTATTTACACAAAGTTGCTTAAATGAGTTTAACAGTTATTTCTATTTAGCCATGTGAGTATGTTAAAAGAACGTTTTCGTTACTCAAATTGTCGAATATCTTTTGTCGTTTCCAAAATATATGACCAAATGGAATAAAAAATGACCATTTGACCAAGAGAAAAAATAATGACCAAATTTGGTCACAGATGACCAACGTTGTAACCGTATTACAATATGTGCCAAGCCGAAGAGCAAAACTAGTATACCTTTCGCATCGACGAACAGAAAATAATGAGAAATTCGGAAGGAAATGAAAAAGGAACTGTACTGCCCAAGCAGAAAATTCAATTTCTGTCATGAGCATCCCGTCCCTTTACTCAGCTCCTCTCTTGCCCACAAACTCTCGTCACAACGTTGTGGGCACAACACGTATAGACAGGCACAAACAAAACAAGAGTGGTATAATTTTGAGGTTAAGTTGAGCGCGAACAATTTATTCGTTGCAGTGTGGATGGTATGTGGAACGCGAATAGAGTTTGACAATTCGTAGCAACCACACTGCGATTCGTTACTACCAAATTGTTTTTACAAAATTCTCTTGTTTTAGAGAACAAAATGCAAATTTTATTATCCTAATATTAGTGTCAATTGGTTTCTTATAATTTAAATGCGATTTTGTGTGGAATTGACTTTTTGAAATATAAAAATCACGTTTGTTCGTCTATTCGCAGTTCGCAGTTCGTTGCTCATGTGCAAGGCACTTTATTGTGTCTTCGGCTGATTAGACCGGTGACGACGAGCGATTCACAAGTGAGAACAAAATTTGGCATATTGCCCTTATATGTGTAAAAATGTTAACTATTGATTTCTGGGTGGGAAAAGGCCAACGATATTCACCCCTATCACAGAGTCCCTCGTAGCGAGTCCCCGAAAATTTTGTTACGCTACGAATACGAATACATTTACATCATAAGCCCCGAACGAAATCAAAAAAGCATTGCCACACAGAAATACTAATTTCGGAGTGTCAAAATCAGCTGATTTGCGTGAAAATAAGAAAAATAAATAAAAGCTCGTTTTTCATCTTTCGATTTAGTTCTATTTGTTTTTGTCTTTAAAAATGGATAATATTGCTGTTGCAATCTTTGCAATAAATGAAGAAAATACACGAAGATTACGAACATTAAAAATGCAGTGCAAAATTTTAAGGGATGCTTTTAACCCCTTGGATCTTGATGACAAAGTGTTGGTAACATATTTTAAACATTCCACTGCTTAAAAAGAAAATTGATTTGCAGATTTTAAAAAAACTTTCGGGTGAATAGGGCAGCGTATTAAAGATCCTGGATCAAGAACTCGACACTTGCGTGTTTTCGAGTTCAATCACACCAATCAGCAGATTGGCAGCCGTTTTGAGATTCATTGCGGAAAGAGGATACCAATACGGCATTGGCAAAGATTTTGAGATCGGAATGGCCCAGTCAACCTTTTTCACAAATCTTAAAATTGTGCTAAATATTTTGGATTTTCGAAAATCCTTGGGCAATTTCAGGTTTTTCTTGAAGCATTTCATAAAGCCTTTGGAACTGAATTTTATTTGTGATAACTTTATTTGCCCTTCAAAAAAAAAAATAAAATAAAATATAGGTAAACACTTTCCATTTAAAACAATAGTAAAACTTACATGATTCTTTTCATATATTTTATTTTTATTTAATTTATCTTCGCACGCAAAATATTTGTTTTTCGTTTTCAATTGAACTCCGATCAAAATATCTGTTCGTAGAAAAAACTGCCAAACTTCCTATTCATTCGGGGCTAGTGATACCACTTTTCACGAGCTCCGAATTTCGTAGCAAATTTTTTTAGTACGACGGGGGCAATGATACTTTTTTTCGGGGTTCGTACTACGAATCTATTACGACGGGGCCTGTGATAAGGCTGATTGTCTCGAGAAAAGTTCATTATGTTTGTATTTGTTTTTGATTCAGTGGTGCGGTATGAGAGTAAGTTGTAAAGAAAATCAGTTCGATGCAATCTATTCACTGATTCTAAAACAAGTGACAAGTTTGTTTGAATTTATTTCAACACATAATATACGGAAAAATACCAATACTTTTTCATTCAGCTAAGTTCATTGAAATAACAACTTTATTTTAATGAAATTAGCTGTATTTTTAGGTGTAATTTTTGTGATATTTTAAATGGTATCTCAAAATTCAAATCTAACTTAAATTGTAATGTTTTAAAGTAATGTCAACTATAATAAGCCTTCCTTTTTATACAAATAAAGTACCAACAAATTCTATAATATTTGCAATCTCTAAGAAAACAGTTTCGCCATAGGTATTTGACTTTGTAAGACTTATTGAAATTCTGTAGGTAATAGGTATGGAATAAGAATAACATACACACTCGCAGTATAACGACTATTTGTTTGGTTTTTATAATTTCAGTCTATAAATCACACTACCTAGAAACCTTTTTATGGTACAGTTTAAAATTTCTTTTTGATAAATTCACAGCCATAACCTTTCTACATTAAACCAAGACAACCTGGCAATTAACACGACATAAAACACATCTCAAGTGAAAACTCAAACTCATAATCAGCAAGATAATACCTATTATGAGAAATATAAAATAGAAATAGAAAATTAATATCACTACAAAGTGATACAAATCTACAAATCATGTTTGTAGGAATTTTTTTTAATTCATTCATAATTTACTTATTGTCATTAGTATTAGTTTTTACGGCGATCAATCCATATCTGTTCAGGTGGTTGTGATAACATGAGCACATTTTTATTGTAATCATATTACAAAACTGCCATCAGCGAACAGGCAACATCATCATTAGCGGCATCATTTATAGAAAATCAACCACAACCGCATTGATATATACCTCATTCTCATTTAGAATGTACAATAATAGTAAATATAATTATATTATATATATAATTATGTTTTTGCTATAATCTCGCTCAGCCTTCGTCTGTTTAATTTTATGAATCTTATTTTGGAGCATACATTTAAGGATCTGCTCTAATTATCATCTTTGTTGTTTTTGCATTCATGTTTAGGTATTTGTTGTATTGCTGGCTCTCCGGTTGTCGCATAGAAGTTTCCGTTGTTCTGATTGACATTAGACAAGTGATTGTATTGTTTGGCACACGTTTAGCCCATATCATCCTGCACTTAAGAAAACAACTTTCAAACTGTAAAATTGAATGTGAATAGGAGGTTCTGAAAGACGGATTTGTTAGTATTCAAGTGAAGCAATTTTGGAGTTTAGTTGCTATTCATGTACCTTTACCTTTATTTTGCTAATCAAAGAAATTAACATTTACAGATATACAAAATAATACTTCCAAACCATAGTTTCTATTAAATAATGCGCAAAACCAAAAACTCCCCTGTGCAGCTTCCTAAGAGGGTTAAAGCTAAAGGTATTATATTAAAAGAGAAATCTTATTTGAATAGAGTTAATCTCTATTGCGAAAGTTTGTAAGCTGGTAATTTTATTATTTGATTGGTTCGGTAATATTTTGTTCATACACAGAGTTAAAAAAAAATTGTAAACAACATAATACCCATGTTTTCATATAAAGCGGGAGATCTTATTGTAATGGGTGATTTTTTTGAGGTTAGGATTTTCATGCATTAGTATTTGACAGATCACGCGGGATTTCAGACATGGTGTCAAAGAGAAAGATGCTCAGTATGCTTTGACATTTCATCATGAATAGACTTACTAACGAGCAACGCTTGCAAATCATTGAATTTTATTACCAAAATCAGTGTTCGGTTCGAAATGTGTTTATCGACAAATTTTGTTCAGCGATGAGGCTCATTTCTTTTTTTTTTTTTTTTTTTTTATAATAAGCGCACACTCAAAGGGATAATAAAACCCTTATTATGTAGACACAGTGTGAGCACTAGGAAAGGGAGAGAGGGGTTGAAAGGAGTTGTCGGTGCACATTGGTTTTGAATTCCTGAATATTGCAATAGCTGGGAAAGACAGAGTGTGGCAAGGCATTCCACATTCGCATAGTACGGCTAAAGAACGAATCTCTGTACTTGACAGTACGACCGAAGTTGGGCTCGAGGCTATATTGATGAGCATTCCTAGAAGCGCGAGTATTACGGTTGAATTGTTTAAGGGGAGGAATGCAACTGGCTATTTCACTAGAGCATAAACCATTAAAATAACGGTAAAAGAGGGTGAGACAAGAAACATTTCGACGATGTTCAAGCGAAGTAAATGATCTTATGATGGTAATATCACCAATCAATCTAAATGCTCTACGTTCAATACTGTCCAAGAGGCTTAAGTAAGTTGCAGGAGCACCAGCCCAGATATGGGAGTTATACTCAAGCTTTGGACGTATATAAGTCTTGTAGATAACAGCCAGATCAGAGGGTGAGAAAAACTTCTTGCATCGCCTTAGAAAACCCAAACATCTTGCGGCATTTTTGGCGACATCGCGTATGTGATCGTTCCACAAAAGGTGGTTGGTGATACACATACCGAGAATATCGAGATGTTCAGTCTCCTCGATGCAAGTGCCATTTATGGATAATGGCAAGGGGGGTATATTTCGCTTCAACGATACAAGACAGCATTGGGTTTTCGAAGCATTAAATTCCACGCGGTTTCTTATTCCCCATTGTACAATGCTGTTGAGGTCGGAATTTAATGAGCTTATCATATTTTGTCGTTGCAGTTCCACATCCGAAGAAGAGGGATGTGAATCTAAAAACGAATATGAAAAGCTAAGAGTACTATCGTCAGCAAAACAATGTATTGGATTAGAAGTTGCAGACAAGAGATCATTAATAAAAATGAGAAAGAGTGTTGGAGATAGCACAAAGCCCTGGGGGACACCAGCATTTATTTTTTGGTTTTCAGACTTAAATCCATCCAATACAACTTGTATTGAACGATTCGAAAGGTAATTACTAATCCAATGAAGGAGGGATTCATGAAAACCGAAAGCACGCATTTTCGATAAGAGAGCCTGATGCCAAACCCTATCAAATGCTTTTGAAATATCAAGTGCAATAATCTTACTTTCTCCAAAACTATGTAAAGATTTGTTCCACTGTTCGGTGAGATGAACCATGAGATCACCAGTGGACCTATTGCTACGAAAGCCGTATTGTCGGTCATTAAGAAGCTTTCGATCTTCGAGATATTTCTTGAGCTGATAATTAATCAGCGTTTCCATGACCTTGGAAAGAAGGGACGTAAGTGCAATCGGTCGGTAATTAGACGGTGAGGAAGATTCGCCTTTTTTGGGAATAGGCTGGACAAATGCGGTTTTCCATCCGCTCGGAACGAGACCTGAGGAGTAGGACAGATGAAAAAGCTTACGCAGTGGTTTTGCCAGCGTTGAAGAACACCTCTTCAGAACAATAGCGGGGATACCATCCGGACCAGCGGATTTGTGTATATTAAGATCTTTTAGGACTCTCACTACAGTACGAGTGCGAAAAAAGATTTGCCCCATAGAATCACTAACTCGCTCAAGTACAGGCGGAGTCATAACACTCACTGGCAGCGTTGAATTGGCGGCGAACTGCCTACCAAAGAGATTAGCTTTCTCTAAAGAGCTAACAAATGGAGTGTCATTTACAACGAGCGTAGGAACCGAGGAAGAGGAAGAATTCCTCATATTTTTTACAAATGACCAAAAATTTTTACTGCCTTTGGGACATTGCAGTATTTTTTGCCGTAATTTTTGGTCATGTAAAAATTTGGTCCGTCGAATATGGGCGTTGCAGGCCTTCCTGGCTTGCTTGAACTTATTCCGGTTTTCCTCAGTTGGATTGGCTTTAAAACAACGGAAACTTACCTTCTTGACCCTAATAACCTCTTTACAGCTCGCATCGAACCATGCGTTTTCCTTAGGTCTGATGCTTTTAACCCTATTCGGGATAAAAGTTCTCATTCCCAGGAGAATCAAACTTGTGATCATATCAGCGCTGGCGTCAACGTCACTATCGAGGAAGCATAGTGACCAGTTAAAGATCCTAAAATAATTATTGAGACCGTCCCAGTTGGCTTTCTCGTATTGCCAAACGGTTCTCTTAGGAGCTCTTTCTTTAACTGGAGAGTTTTTACACGAGAAATTTGCTGATATGACACAATGGTCAGATGAGCCTAGAGGAGATAGAACACTAATAGTGTACTTATCAGGGTCAGAGGTAAGAAACAAGTCAAGAGTGTTTTCTGCTCGACCTACCACGTCCGATATTCGAGTGGGCTCGTTGACCAGCTGAGTTAGGTGGTTTAACTCAGCAAAGATCTCAGCACACACTCCTTCTGGTGTTGCCTGGCCCGGATGTTGAAGCCATGAAGAATTGTGTACATTGAAATCGCCCGTAACAACGATTTCAGTGCGAGGATAGGACGAAACAATTCTTTGGATGGAATCAGACAAAGCATCAAATTCACGAGAAGTTGACACTCTGTCTAGATTGGGGCTTCGATAAAGGAAGCAATAGTGAATGATTTGCTTATTCACGGAAAATTTAAACCACATAAAATTGAAAAAAGAATTGGTGCAGAGACCATATTGTGGCAAAAACTGATAAGCAACATCATTCCTAATGTATATGGCGAGACCATGGTGGGAAAAGAATAATGGCACCAAGTTATACCCTTGAATAAAGAATTCAGTAGGATCGGAATCCTCACCTACTTGGGTTTCACTTAGTGCCAAAACAGCTGGCCTGTTTAAAGCAGTATGGGAGTACACAGAAAGAAAATTCGCTCTAAGCCCACGAATATTACAATAATCTACCCTGAAATTTCCAGCCATTGCAAATAAAAGAATAACAAAAACCAAAACAGACAAAGACAAAGACTATAAAAAAAATATTACTGAGTTGAACCACAGAATGCTATTCGATACACGCCACCACTAGTGTTATGCCTTAGTAGTGACAAGAATCGAATCCGGCCCTGTTAATGCAAAACAGCAATATTTTTTTTGTCAACAATCTGTTATCAACGATGACGTAGCCTGTGTATCAATTGCATTAGTTATAAAACGCAATGCAATTTGATACACATGCTAAGCCATGCGACTGTAAGAGGAAAGGGGAAAGTGAAGGATGGTACTCACTGTGCTATGCTGAGCTGGCTTATCATGATTTATTATTTTTTGTTGGTTGTTGGGTGTTTGTTGTTTTTGTTTTATTGTATTGATTTTGATGTGGCGTGGTTTATTGTTTTTTTATTTTTGTTGTTTTATTCTTCACTGTTTCCTATTTTTTTTTGCTATTTTTTTTGTTTCGTTTTGTTATTGATTATTTATTTTTATTTTATGTAAATTTTGAAATTTTGTGGGAAAAAATTATCACGATTAGGCACAAGACTCAAACAAGACGCGCACGGGCAACGGACGATCGACGCACAACACAGAGGGGACCTTCCCCAACGAAAGCTCACTGACCAACCATTCTGGTTGAATGGCTACGTAAATAAGCAAAATTGCCGCATTTGGAGTGAAGAGCAACCAGAAGCCATTCAAGAACTGCCCATGCATCCCGAAAAATGCACTGTTTGGTGTGGTTTGTACGCTGGTGGAATCATTGGACCGTATTTTTTCAAAGATGCTGTTGGACGCAACGTTACGGTGAATGGCGATCGCTATCGTTCAATGCTAACAAACTTTTTATTGCCAAAAATGGAAGAACTGAACTTGGTTGACATGTGGTTTCAACAAGATGGCGCTACATGCCACACAGCTCGCGATTCTATGGCCATTTTGAGGGAAAACTTCGGAGAACAATTCATCTCAAGGAATGGACCGGTAAGTTGGCCACCAAGATCATGCGATTTGACGCCTTTAGACTATTTTTTGTGGGGCTACGTCAAGTCTAAAGTCTACACAAATAAGCCAGCAACTATTCCAGCTTTGGAAGACAACATTTCCGAAGATATTCGGGCTATTCCGGCCGAAATGCTCGAAAAAGTTACCCAAAATTGGACTTTCCGAATGCACCACCTAAGACACAGCCGCGGTCAACATTTAAATAAAATTATCTTAAAAAAGTAAATGTCATGGACCAATCTAACGTTTCAAATAAAGAATCGATGAGATTTTGCAAATTGTATGCGTTTTTTTTTTTTTAAAAGTTCTCAAGCTCTTAAAAAATCACCCGATATTTTGTTTCAATAAAAATCAAAGAATTAAATGGTTACATCACATATAATTTTGGGTTCTCACTTAAATACTTTGCGCTATTCTTACTGCCTGCTAAAAATCAGTAATAATAAAAGAATGTATGTATATAACAAGTCGTAGTACCCGTGGCATGATGGTTAGTGGGTTGGACTGTCATGCGAGAGGTCTTGGGTTCGATCCCTGCCTATGCCACCTAAAGTTTTTTCACGGGTACTGCCTCTTGCGAGGAATTGACAAATTCTCCAAGAGTAATTCTTGTCATGAAAAGTGCTTTCCCAAAATTTGCCGTTCGGATTCGGCTTGAAACTGTAGGTCCCTTCCATCCCTGACAACAGTACTCGCACACAGGAATGGTTAAGAGTTGTAAGTCACTAGGCCCAAGTTCTCAAACGGACTGTTGCGCCACCCAATTTATTTATTATTATATAACAAGTTAAATAAAATGTTCTTCTCATTTTTGTAAGAAAACAACGTACAGTTTTAATAAGTTATTTGTCTTGCATATTTCTATAGGGAATATGAGTTTTACAAGTCAAATAAATGAGCATCCTTTATTTTTTGATAGTTTATATTTTGTACTCCGTGTACAAATTTTTATCAGATAGACTCAAGCAAGAAGGCCTTAATTTTCAATATTTTACAATTTCCAATTGTTATTTATAAAAGGAAATGGCATTATCATCAACCTCTTCATTTTAAATTGCATAATTTATGCATTGTCTTTGATGCAATTTGTTGTAATTGATTTTTACTTTTTCCTTTGAATTTATTTCCTTTTTTTAACATACAAATAAACACAAATTCCATTCAGGTCTTTCGCTGCAGCCTGTTTAACGAGAATACAAAATAATGGTAATACAACAAAAAATACTTAAAAAGTCGTTTGCGCGACATATTTAAACTCGAATACAATATTCTCGCAAACTTGTTTGAAGTTGCTATAGGTAGTAGATTTGTTAATAAAACACAAAAAAAAAAAACTTTGTGAGTTTTCTTGCGATCAGATTGCCACGCGTAAATCAAGTAGCAGCAGCAACTTCAGTTGCTGTTGGTTTTAAATGAGCATAGCCTGCACACGACGACACAGCTCAAATGGAAGTATAAATAGTTGCAATATCTTTGGCTCTTATAAAGAGGAAGAAAGGATAATGGATCGATGGATGTGTGAAAATTTGGCTCAATTGCAGAATTTGATATTAAAACCTTGGCGACACTTTCGGGTCGATGCTTTAGGTTAGATAATGTTGAAATAATGAATGGAATACAATAATTATATGTTTTTGAAAAAAGAGTACACATTATGTATGTAGGTATTTCTTAAAAAACACATGGTCACCAAGTCACCAATTTGAATTTCATACAAAATTTGCCAAATATTCCAACAGTTGGTGGAAATGATAAAATTCCAAATGCTTATGATTTAAGAGGTATTTATGTAATTGATATATAAACAATGATTTTTACATTTTAAAGCTTCAAAAAACATGTTT
Source organism: Eupeodes luniger (assembly GCA_951509635.1). Classification (NCBI taxonomy): domain Eukaryota; kingdom Metazoa; phylum Arthropoda; class Insecta; order Diptera; family Syrphidae; genus Eupeodes; species Eupeodes luniger. Next base: position 67,816,358 of record OX608074.1, read on the forward strand.
CAAAATTTCTTCTCACTTTTTTTTTAAACGTATTTTGAATAAATAAAAAAATGGAGTCAAAAAGTTTCCCATAGCAAATGTGTTGATTTGCGGTCTCATTCATAAGAAACGTAAGAACGAAGAAAAAAGATTTTAAGTATACCAAGCTTTAATAAAAACTTATATAATAAAATATGTATCCATACCCTTCCGGTAAAAGATAAAATCATTACAATACCTAATGATGAATTTATAGAACTTAATAAAACTATGTATTATGTAAGTAAAGAAATAAAAAATCTAACAAAAATTAAAGACAATTGTATTGAAAACATATTTAAAGACAATTCGAAATTAAACTGTAAAATTAAAGATTATAAAGATGAAAATGTTATAATCAATAAAGAAAAATATTTAATTGTAAAAAACATAAAGAATGAAAAGTTAGAACAAGATTGTAATAATTTAGATTATACTTTACAAGGAAATTATATTTTGGAATTTGAAAATTGTAAAATAAAAATAAAAAATGTAACATACAATAGAAAATTATATCAAAATAACTATAAAATAATACCATTGATTAATTACAACTTTTCAGATAATTATTTAAAAGAATTAAATTTCCAACCAATAAGTAATATTGAAATATTGGAATCAAAAATACATACAAAACATGTAACATATAACGTAATTACTATCGTAATAATAATATCGATAACACTTTTTGCATTCATGCATTTAAAAAAATAAAATTAAAACATAAAAAATCTATTACAAATATTAGCCTTCCAACGGTCACTTTCCAACCGTTAGAACATTCGAAAGAGGGAGGGGTTATAACCGCAGAAAATACAAACAGAATTGTTTAGTTCATTTGTAAACAAAAGAAATAGAATCAAATTCATATTGCACTATTGAAAATGCATTTGATGCCATTTCCTGTTATTGCATTAAAATAAATCACAAAGAGAAATAAAATGCTGACAAAGTGTTTGTCACAAAAAATAAAAAAAGAATTAATAGATAAAACGATGACCAAGAGTTTGCCATCGAAACACACTAGCAGCCCCGTTGAGAGAGGGAGAAGGGGGGGGGGGGAACCCCCCGGGCCCGGGATTTTCTAGGGGCCCGTAAAATTGAAAGCAATTAAGAGAGTGTATTTTTTTTTAATATACTCTATATTTATCATCAACATACCTATTCCCACTTATTTTTAGGGGCCCGAAAATTTAAAATCATTCATGCTTACGCAATCGGGGCCCTGTTTGCATGTTATCTACCAATCTATCAGTCACAAGATTGCCGATCTGGGCCCCTGATTATTATTGGCGTACATTTATGTTAATATTTAATGAAAAATTGGGCAACTCTGAACTATTGAAAGAAAGTTATAATAAATTATTGCGCTTTTCTTATTTAATTTAACGTAAATTTAAAATTTATTTTAAGGGGCCCGGCAACTTAAAACAAAACACAAATATTTATTTCGGTTTCTGTTTTTATAAAGTTTCTTTTCTTCTATTTTTGTTTCTGCTGTGAACGAAATTTTTGATTCGGTTTCGGGGGACCGGAAAATCCCACGCAAACGTTTTTCAATTGTGGTTTTCGTAATATTAATTAATTAATATTTTGAATAAGTTGTTTACTAAAGATTTGAAGGATATCAAATCACTTCAAAGTGTGTATATAACGAAATGTTGTACTGCCGCAATCACATTCTTTGGTGATGTTCAAAAGTGATTCAACTTGTTTAGCAGCAGTGCACAACGACGTTGGGAAAATCTTAAGAAAAATGTGGCCGGATCCCTTCACACACTTTCCGATACAAGATGGCCAGCTAGAATTGAGTTGAGGCAGGGAAACCATTTGCAAATCATCTGAAAAACCTTACAACATCATTAGAAGCCTTAAGTGATATTAATTTAACTGCTAAAGCTCGAAGAGATGTAAATGGCGTTTTAAAATATATGCACAAATTTGAATGCGTCCTGATGTCTTCGATTTGGTGAAAGGTTTTTATCGCTATAAATGAAAGAAGTATCATTCTTCAAGCCAGAAACATGACTATTGACGTTGAAATTCGAAATCTCGACAATTTTTTTTTTTTTTTTTATAATAAGCAAACACTCAAGGGGATATTACTACCCTTATTATGCAGATGCACAGTGTGAGCACTAGGAAGAGGAGAGAGGGTTTAAAGGCAGTTTTCAACTATGGACAAAATTGAGATTAAAAACTCCGCTACAAGGGTTATTTAAAAGTATAACTCGCATGTGTCTCAAGAGTTGAAAGAAGAAATAATTCATCTGAAACACATTTAGCTAGTGCCGAACGTTCATTTAGCGTCCTTGCCAGAACAAAGAATTTGCATCGTTCGTGCTCATCACAAGATCGTGTTTCTGGACTTACTACACTATGCTTCGAAGCACCTTTGGCAAGGAAATTGAATTTCGATGCAATTATAAGTTGTTTTGCTGCTCAGAAAGCTAGGAAAGCTCGTTTGCAAAAAGAAAATATTTCATTGAATGCAAACTAACTTAAATGAAAACTTTGTGATAATATTTTAATATAAAGTAAAACAATAAAGAGTATTTAATGCAAACCTTTTAAAATACATAGTTTTTTTTAAAGACAAATTTCAAATACTTTAATTCGCTCTATTTTATTTTCATAGTAGGTAATAGATCTACATGCTGATTTTTTTTTAATAGTTAATGGACAGGGGCGGCTCCAGGATTTATTTTTAGGGTAGGCACAATGTATATATATATATATTATATATATATCCTTTTTCTGAGTAGTTTTTTACTCAGCCAACTAGTTTCGTGACTTAGCTAATTTTCAAGTAATGTACAGATAACATATATATATATATAGATATATATATATATATAATTGGTTTATAAATACTGAATAAATAATCACATTTTAGAATTTTTGAAAAATGTATTCAATACGAAGTAAAATTATAACAGCTTATTAGAGTAAATATTTAAGGTGTTAAAAAAAAATAAAAAAAAATTAGGTGGCGCAACAGTCCTTAGAGAACCAGGGCCTAGTGACTTACAACTCTCAACCATTCCTGTGTGCGAGTACTGTTGTCAGGGATGGAGGGGACCTACAGTTTAATGCCGGATCCGAACGGCTAATTTGAGAAAGCACTTTTTCATGACAAGCATTACTCTTGGAGAATTTGTCAATTCCTCGCAAGAGACAGTACCCGTTTTTTTTTTTTTTTTTTTTTTAAATTAAGGTGGCACAGGCAGGGATCGAACCCAAGACCTCTCGCATGACAGTCCAACGCACTAACCATCATGCCACGGGTACTACTATTATATATATTTAAGGTGTTAAACAGTTTTAAATCAAAATCTATCTCAGATACTTAAGATCCTTAAGCAATCAACCATTTACGTAAGTAACCAACTAAATTCACTAACATATCATTTGCTTTAAAAAACAGTATATTTAGTATTTAGGTAAGATATTGAAATAAGTATAAAAAACAAAAGTTGAGAAACAATATTGAAATAAAATAAATTCCATAGCTAACTAATGAAATACAATAATCGACAATAGATAATGAAGCAGTTAATCTGTTATTTGTTTTATATTTGAAAAATTACGTTCAATGACGAATTATTGGAATATCAACATAATCACTAAGTGCCAAAAAGAGTAGTTAAGAAATAAAATAATAAAACCGTTCATAAGACTTTTATTTTGGGCTTACACTAAGTAAACTTTTACTTTAGTAATACAACTTCATTTCATGACAAACTAATAAGTAGTTCATTTCATGACAAACTGCAATCTTCTGCCTTTTTGGGAAGCAAATTCATCAATGACAGGCTCGGGGTTCTTGAGAAGTTCATAGCTTGCTTCATTTTATATGGATAGCACTCCCAAACTGTACTTAGTCTCTTCCCAGTCATTGTGGCTCTTAAGTTGGATTTAATTCTTCTCATTATGGAAAATGTCCTTTCTGCGGTTGCCGTAGAGACGGGCATTGCCATTAAAATCGTCATAATAAGTTTTAATTCTTTAAATGGTGGGAAATCGTCTAAGTCTTTTAACACATCTAAACCATCTTTAGCTCTGCCAAACATTGATTTTCCCAAACCACACTTCACTTTTAAGGTGTATAAGAAGTCTGTGTTCTTTCCTTGAAGCTCAGCAAAACTACACAACACTTCTGGATTTAAAAAGTCTGGTGATTTAGGGTCACAAGCTGATATCCAAGTAATTGTCGTTAAGTCTCTTACCCATTTCACCTAATATGTATTCTAAGATACTAAAATACTCTGCTTTTAATTTCATGGAATTACTCTCAAACTCGGCCTCATGTATACCTTTTCCAATTGTGTCCATGATTTCATAAGCATCGAGGCTTCCCGTTGGATTTTATTTGCGGCGACTATTGCCAGAGTCTGTGTTGAGGTCAATATTACAGGTTTTACACAGCTCCTGTGTTTCTTGGATGAATTTGGCAAATTGTGTATCTATTCTTAAGTGACCTAAATGCTCTATTGTTGCTTTTAAAAGCTTAATGCATTTGCCTATATCTATGGTTGAGGACTGCAGTTGTTTTGATAGAATATTAACAAGTTGTACAATACCCTCAAGACACACTAGGGCGAAAGCTACATCGAACGATTTGATTTGTGCCAAAAGCCCTCTAGCCTCAGCAGCTTCTCTTGGTTTAGTACTTAGAGCACATTTTTGCAAAGCATTAATAACACTGCCGAGTTGATTTTTGAAGAACTGTGCGCCTTTATATTTGGCAACCCATCTAGTATCGCTGTGTTGAGGCACTGATGTAATGATTTTTTTACCAGTCTCAGTCTCTTTTGAGAAAACGAAGAGTTCGTGCCGAAGAGTAGAACAAGATTGGAAAGCATAAATTGCCTCTAATAGACCCATCGTTTCACCAATTATTTTAACGTTTTTCGCAACATCAACCAAGACCAAGTTCAATCTATGAGCGTGGCAATGTACGTAAAAACAAGGATTGTTAGCCATTTCTCTGATCAATGTGTGCAAACCATTACATCTTCCTGACATAACAGACGCACCATCAAAAGATTGGCTTAGACAATTCTTTAAATCCAATCCAATCGATTCTAAATAATCTTTGATTTTACTTGCCAAAGATTTAGCGGTAAGTTCTTGCAACTCAACAAACCCAAGAAACCTCTCCTTTATTTTTGATTCATGAATGTATTGGCAACATATACTCATTTGTTCCTTGCATTCTCGTCTCGGGCTTCATCAACTATAATACTATATATACATACAGTGGCTAAAAAAAGTATTGGCAATTTCATTTATTTTAGATTTTATGCGACTGTAATAGGCTTAACATGGAAAATTTATTTTTATCTTAACAATTGAACAAAACGACACCTTCTGAGAGTATTTTTATTTATTTTGATTAAGAGGTTAACAAGAGGATTGGAAAAAACAATAAATTGTAGGTAAAAAAAATTTTGGCAACTCTCTTATTGATGTTTAAATGGGTGCCGTTACTAAAGTACCGGAAGCTAGTAGAAGAAAAAAGTTAGTCAAATTAAGTGCTTTGACCTTTAATCAAGTCACTCTGTCCCAGAAAATAAAAAAAAAATCGAAATGCCGCGGAAGTCTAAAGAGTTAAGTAATTTTGTTAAAAACAAAGCTGTTATTTTACGTCAAGAAGGTTTAACATACAGTGCAATCGGTAAGGAGTTAAATATTAGTTTATTCACAGTTCGGAGTGTCATAAAAAAATACGAAAACACCGGGTCAACAGAAAACATGAAAAGAACAGGCCGACCGCGTATTTTTTCTGATAGGCAAAAACGTGATATTTTGAGGGAAGTTAGAAAAAATCCCAAAAAAAGTGCTCCTTACCTGGCAGTAGATGTGGAAAACACTACCGGTAAACATTTTAATGATCGTAATGTTTTGCACGGATCAAATTATTATGGAAGAGCTGCGAGAAAAAAGCCATATATTTCGGAAGTGAACCGAAAAAAACGTTTGGATTTTGCCAACAAATATATAAACAAATCCAGGGAGTTTTGGGAATCGGTTATATTTTCGGATGAGTCAAAGTATAACATTTTTGGTAGCGATGGAAGACAATACGTTTGGAGGAAACCCAATACCGAACTAAAAAGCCAAAATGTTGTGTCTACTGTGAAACATGGTGGAGGGAGTGTTTTAGTTTGGGGGTGTATGGCGGCAAATGGCGTCGGCAATCTGACCTTTATTGAAGGTCATATGACAGCCATAATGTACATCGATATTTTGCGGAATAATTTAATAGACAGTGCTGAAAAACTTGGTCTTGGGGATTCGTTTGTCTTTCAACAAGATAACGATCCAAAGCACACCGCCTTAAAAACTCGCGAGTGGTTGCTCTATAATGCTCCCAGACAACTTAAAACTCCTCCGCAGTCTCCTGACGTTAATCCAATTTAGAACTTATGGAATCATTTGGGACAAGCAGTGAGAAAACATAAAATTTCATCTAAATCGGAACTAAAAAGGGTTTTTTTTTTTTTTTTTAAATTCATTTTTATTATAATTCAATCTTAAAACTATCTTAAAGCTAGACAAAAATTCATAAAACTAGCCTAATTAACCATAACTTACAACTAACTTACTGGTCCCATACGGACACTCTAAGTTAAAAACTAAAAAGGGTCATAACGGATGAGTGGAACAAAATATCTAGTGAAACCACAAAAACTTTGGTTTATTCGATGGACCGAAGGTTGCAAGCAATAATTGATGCCAAAGGATTGCATACAAAGTACTAATATTTTGATTTCATTATCCTAAGTTAAAATTGAATTCTATTGCTAATACTTTTTTGAGCAGCGATTTTTTATTTTTTTTTTATTTTGTATTTATACTGTAATTAAAATGAATTTAAATGCTCTCATGAAGTATATTCTTATTTACTGGTTTCTAGGAAATTTAATTTATTTTGTACAAAGTTGTTAAAATTGAATAAAATTGAAAAAACTATGATTGCCAATACTTTTTTTATCCACTGTATTGCTGCCGTTAATTTCATCAACTATGCCCTCAGTAACTAGTTTTGATGCTGCATCTAATATATCATTTTGGATGTCTTTAGACGTATACTTTGCATTTTTTGGCATATTTTTGAGCTTGGTATCAAAATCGCTGTTTTCCAAGCAAAGTAAATTTACTAATTCTTTAAAATTACCCCGATTACTTCCCTCTGAACAGTTACCCCCTTCATCATCTGTGCTATTGTTATCGGTATCTTCGTCTTCCTTATAACATTTTTTAACCTACCTAAGGCTTTTCTTGTTGTGGTTTATTAAATATGCTATGCAATAATTGGCTGCTATTAATGCTAATTTTTTTTCTAAAAAGTTGATGAAGGTTAGCTAAAGCAGACATTTCTTTAATGAACATACTTAAAATATTATTGGCTTTCTTAAAAATATTTTTACTAAACATACCCTTCAAACAATAATAAGTAAACTTGAACTTTGGTAAGTAAACATTTTTAAGGAATGAATGAAAATTGTATTTTGCGTTAAACTGTGGGAATTTGTTTGCCATATTATTTTGAAAATTTAGGGTAGGCCCGGGCCTACGCGGCCTACCCGCTGGAGCCGCCACTGTTAAAGGACCGTATTATCAGTTACTAACATGTCGTTGGCAATATCGAATTGAATGTATGATTCGGTTCGAAATCTGATCTACTCGCATGTAGAATAATTTTGTATCCATCCTCCATTTCAACTAAACTAGACGATACCCGTGAGATTGATATGATGATTAACACTTTTTTTCGGTTCACTTTGCAAACAAACAATTATTATTTCCGTCAATTCCAACCAATTTCATTCTAATCGTAAATGAAATTAGAACGTACCATATCAGTAGGCATGAACTTTGAGAAAAAATGGCAAATAGGGAGGGGCCCGAAATTTTTCCGTCCTAGTTCTTAAGATACTCCATTCAAAGAAAGACATAAAGAGCTCCGCTCTTTAATTAAACTTTTTTAAAAAGATCTTTTCTTGAATTTAGTTTAAAATTTATATGTACATATATTCTACTATACAACAAGGCTAAGTTCAGCAATCAGAATGTTTAAAGTTCAATCGATAATGTTATTTATATGTATAATCAAATAATCTAAGAGATAGCGCCGATGTCAATCATCGAAACAAATTTTGGATGTTAGAAAAATGCAATGTCTTAGTTGGAGAAAATAATCTGGATGCAACTAGTCCCACTTTTGTCCCATCTTCATGTCTTGATTGAGGTTCAAGAACTGACACCTAATCACTGTACAGTCTTTTCGGTTTGCTTGAAAACGTTGAAGCACAAAACTATTTTTGTCTATATTTTAAAATACGTTCAGTGATCGGCAGTGCAAACTACAAATATGATCTGCAACCTGGTGATTTACTTTGATTACGTAAATCTTTTTCTTTTACTCAATAATCAATCATCTTGTAATCAATATTGTGATGTAGAGTTATTTCATTTTCCATTTACGAGCAATTTAGCACAACTTAATACAAAAAAATAGAAGTATAAAGCTTAGTGTACACGATTGCCAGGTCTAACAATCATTGTCAGATCTGCAAACGTCTGACAATGTGTGAAAATGAGCTGACAATGAGCTGAAAATTTAATTTGTGTGTACACGGTTTGCAGATATCTACAAACATCTGCAAATCTTTTGCCAAATATTTGTCTGACAATGTCGACAAACTAATTTGGCCAAATAGCTAGCAATAGATTTGCAAACATTTGTAGATTTCCTGCCAACCGTGTACACACCAAATCAAATTTTGGATCTGCAAATTTATTTTCAGCTCATTGTCACACATCGCATCAGTCAGAAAATTTGTCTGCCAATGATTAAATTTGCAAATGTTCCTCAAACGGCATCTGCAAATTTATTCATTGTCAGACGTTTGCAGAAACGTCAGAAAATGAAAAAAATTTGGTGATCTCCCAATGAATTTTGTGTACACACGATTGCCACATCTGCAAATTCATTTGTCTTCAAAATGATTGATGAACAAATTTTTCTGCAAATCAATTTGGTGTGTACACGGTTGTCAGCTTGCGTGTACACGATTGCCAGATATCTACAAATTAATTGGCAGATATTTGTCTGCAAATTAGGAGCCAAACCATTTGTCTGCAAATTAATTTGGTGTGTACACGATTGTCAGCCATTCGATACAAATTTTTCAGTGACAGATCTGGCAATATTTGCAGATCTGGCAATCGTGTGCACTTAGCTTAACCTTTAAACCCCAATTATATCGGGTGATTTTTTAAGAGCTTGAGAACTTTTTTTTTAAAAAAACGCATAAAATTTGCAAAATCTCATCAATTCTTTATTTGAAACGTTAGATTGGTCCATGACATTTACTTTTTGAAGATAATTTCATTTAAATGTTGACCGCGGCTGCATCTTAGGTGGTCCATTCGGAAAGTCCAATTTTGGGTAACTTTTTCGAGCATTTCGGCCGGAATAGCCCGAATTTCTTCGGAAATGTTGTCTTCCAAAGCTGGAATAGTTGCTGGCTTATTTGTGTAGACTTTAGACTTGACGTAGCCCCACAAAAAATAGTCTAAAGGCGTCAAATCGCATGATCTTGGTGGCCAACTTACCGGTCCATTCCTTGAGATGAATTGTTCTCCGAAGTTTTCCCTCAAAATGGCCATAGAATCGCGAGCTGTGTAGCATGTAGCGCCATCTTGTTGAAACCACATGTCAACCAAGTTCAGTTCTTCCATTTTTGGCAATAAAAAGTTTGTTAGCATTGAACGATAGCGATCGCCATTCACCGTAACGTTGCGTCCAACAGCATCTTTGAAAAAATACGGTCCAATGATTCCACCAGCGTACAAACCACATCAAACAGTGCATTTTTCGGGATGCATGGGCAGTTCTTGAACGGCTTCTGGTTGCTCTTCACTCCAAATACGGCAATTTTGCTTATTTACGTAGCCATTCAACCAGAAATGAGCCTCATCGCTGAACAAAATTTGTCGATAAACACATTTCGAACCGAACACTGATTTTGGTAATAAAATGCAATGATTTGCAAGCGTTGCTCGTTAGTAAGTCTATTCATGATGAAATGTCAAAGCATACTGAGCATCTTTCTCTTTGACACCATGTCTGAAATCCCGCGTGATCTGTCAAATACTAATGCATGAAAATCCTAACCTCAAAAAAATCACCCATTATAATTACATATGCAAGTTAACACATCATACTTTTTAGTAAACACGTCACAATTTACTTGCACCCGAAAATCATTAAACAACTAGACCGAAGTCATCCTGATCTTCAATTCCTGTGTAACCTGCGATCATGCTGATCGTATTATTTTTGTATTAAAATTGTATTGCTTAAAATTGTATTGTTTAAAGTTGTTTAAATAAAGTTTTTTTTTAACGAAGCCGGGAAGCTTATTTTTAATTTGCATTTTAGATGCCTCAAACTTTGCATACTTTCAACTAGCATAATAAGATTAAAAACAGACAAAAAGTGTAAGGAGTGTCACAAATCAGCAGAAAAGAGGTATTTCTGACGCTATTAATGTCTTATCACAAAGATAAAGCTTATATTGTGCCAAAACAAACGGATATACATATGTACATAGTTTCAAATAAAAAACCTATTATGAAAATACGTTGTTATTAAGTCAGTAAAAGGGAGGTCTAGAAAAGCGTTTTCAAATTAATATGCCTACATTCAGGTAGATATCATACAATTTAGATGTTTGGATCAGGCTTGTTTGACTAAAGCCTTATATAATACAATTGTGTTAAAGTATCCATAAATTTGATCAGTTTTGCCTTTGATGAAGCATTATAGTCCTCCTACAAACTAATAAAATATCATCTATTTTAAATGAAAGTTTGAAGTTTATATTTGCACAAGCTGATCCTGTCTTATTGAATTCTAATTAATTCATAAATTAATAGAGAAATGAAGATTGAAAAACATGAATTTTCAATACTTTAGCGACTGCCCCGTTAATTTATTTATGGAAATTACAAATGATAGTTGTACTAAAAATATTAATTGTTTAAAGACAAATGGCAAGTAGTTTGAAATCAAAGGAATCCGTAGAATTAAAACGTCTTCGCATTTAAACTTTTATTTCAAAATTGTTGCTCTGATAACGTTTTTCATTGTTTTTTTACGGCAAATACGATGTCGTTAAAAGGTTCTGGTTTTTTATGTTCCGCAACATACATAGTTAAACCGATTCAATTTTTAATTGAAGATTATGAGGATAGTGGTCTGGGCAGTTTTAGATAATTCAAGAATTGCGTTGGATAGTATACAAAATCATCCTGGTTATTGACGGATTTAACATAATTGTATGTCATCAATTCGCTTATCTTTTTATTAAACATGGGTTTTTGAACCTTATCAATGAGTACAACCTTTGATTCGATAAAGTACAAACAATTAAAGTAAGTGTAATGTAATGTGTCCAGTATCCAGATAAGTCAACAGGTATTGGCAAGAGTACGATAACTCAGGCGACAAGATATTACACCGGATATTTTTAGAATAGTTAAAAACAAGCATTTTTAACTATGGGAGGGCGTCTATCTCCTCCTGTTTAGGCGGGAGGGACACATTACAAAAATTATTACTTAAAATGGAAAAAATAGTTAAAAATAACAGTAATACTTACAATTGAGTATTATACGTTTTTAGTATAGCCAACATTCTGTTCTATTAGCCAGTTTTTTAATCAAGTCAAAAGTATGGATAGTTTTTGAAAAGGTTCAAAGTGTAATTTTTCAAAACTTTAATATTATGCACTTTTGTTTTTTTTTTTTAGAATTCATTGCTGTTATTTGTTTTTGATCAACAACTGAAAACTAGATGATTTTATGTCTTCTAGTTCTTGAGAAAATTGAAAATTGCCAAAAAAATATTATGCATATATACTATGCATAGTTTTGACTTGATTTAAAAACAAGCAAATAGACAAAAGCGTTGGCTTTATAAAAATTTATAAAACTTAGTTGTAAGTAATACCATTATTTTTAATTATTTTGTTTTCATTTAAGAACATATTTTTTTTAAATTGCCCTATAGTAAAAAATGCTTGTTTTTAATTGTGTTATTTTTATTTTATTGTCATTAAACTTTGTCACCTGAGTTTTCGTACTCTCCTTAGGTATTTTACCATTACCATTAGCGAGTAATTATTTGGAAAAAACTTTCATTTTCATATTTTATTTAAATTTTAACGTATTCCCATAACCCACGACTATAAACATGCATCAAACAAGTCGTCTTGCGTTGACAGTGGTATTAGTAGTAATTTTTAGCGGAGCAATTAAATTCTTAATGACAACTGTAACTGGAAATGGAGGATGATTAAATTAAAGCATTCCTCCTCGACGGGTCTCCACCTTGCCGTTGGTGAGGAGGCTTACGCGAGAACTTCTAGTAGGTTAAGTTGCAGATTCAAGCTCTTGAGCAGACTCTCAGCCACCAACTTGGGTTTAAGCAAACTAAGAGAGGGCCACCCCTATGAATATGGAAGAAAAATCTAAACAGAAAAAAACCATAGCGGGGATATACGCTGTATGGTCGGTAGAAGTCACGGCTACCGGCTTGGGCTTTGTCTCGCGGTCTCAATACCGAGAGGAGAAGTCGCCAGTGACAATTTTTCCATTATATTCTTATATAACACTACTTATAATTGCGAAACTTCTTCTTTTTCTTTTTTCTTTTTCTTTTTTCTTTTTCTTTTCTCTTTTTTCTCTTTTCAGTTTCTTCGGTTTCAACCAATTATAAGCAAATAAGACATCTCAATATGAGCAATAAGAGTACTAAAGATCTCAGCCTGACTGAAGAAGAGGAGAATCTCCTCCTGAACCCCTTCTCGAACATGGATATGGGGGATGGAGCAAGCGTAATCGAGGTCGACGATGACGTCAGCTCGGTCGCTAGCTCCAACCTTTCGACGGTATCCAGGGCATCAAGGAGGTGCAGAATAACCAATAGCAAGAGGACGGTTAAGAGGTTAGGTCAGCTAGATTGGGAACAACTAACTGAGCAGGAAAGGAAACGGCTGCATAATGCTCGTGCCTTCCTGGATAGGGAGGGTTTGGGAAAAGACAGGCACACCGCTAGTCAAGCACTGAACCCTCCCTCTTCAGAGAGCCCGAGCGTTAAGACCTTGATGGGACCACCTACCCCCAACGCTGTTTTAATACAGCGTAAGGAAGGGTGCTCACCAATGGTAGCGGCAACTCCTCAAGACGGACCAACAGGACAGACCCAACGGACAGACATTGAGTTGCCAATCTTGTTGAAATATTTAACATTCAAACACTTTAAGTTTGATCACTTGTTATCAATTATAGTGATAAGAAAATTATCACATCGAAATATGTTTCATTAAATTATTATTATTAAATATTTTCATAATCAGAAAAGGCTGTTTATTTTATTCTTTAGTCAAGAACATAACCACTGTTAAAGATTATTTTACAAAAGGTTATGGGCCCAGACAACGGTTTAAGAATAATTTAAACTTCGATATGGCAAATTATAAAGAAAAATTTGAAAAGTTGAATAATTCAAATTTTATGATATGGAAATTCAAGATGGAGCTCTTATTGAAAAAGGAGCTTCTGTGGGCAACGTTGACTAAGGAAAGACCCATAAATTTACCAGTAACTGCAAAAGATCCAGAAAAAGCAGAGAGGCAACGGCTACAAGAAGAATGGGACCGGATCGATGAACAGGCTTTTTCCTTGATTGGTTTGTCGATTGAAGATGACCAAATCGTTCATATTCGCAGTTCAATTACAGCGCGCGGTGCTTGGAATAATTTAAAGCAGTACCACGAAAAAGCAACACTGAGCAATAAAGTTCACTTGATGCGAATGATTTCTTCATTGAAGATGGATGAAAATGGTAGAATTACAGAGCATATAAATGAGATGCGAAATTTATTTGTAAAACTCAAGGACATAAGCAATGAAGATTTATCAGAGCCCTGGAGCGTAGCGATGTTGCTAAGCAGTTTGCCAAAGAGTTACGACACTCTTATTATTGCACTTGAGGCTAGAAATGAGGATGATCTGACATTCGGATTTGTACAACAAAAGTTAATTGCGGAATATGAGCGGCGTGTTCATTCAGAAGGAGATTCGAGTGCTGAGGTGATGCTGACAGTTTGTGAAAGAACAAAGGCACTGGAATAACATGTTTTTTCTGCAAAAAGCAAAACCATATAAAAAAGGACTGCCTGGAGTATAAAAAGTGGATTGCCAAAAAACAAGGATATGGACCAAATAAGAAGAAACATGCTGATAAAGTCAACTCAGTAAGTTCAGATAAAAACGATTTTGTTTTTTCAGTAAACCTGCAGAAGAGCAAGGACAGTTGGTTGCTTGATGCGGGAGCAACTAGACATGTGACCAACAACAAGCAATTTTTCAAGTCTATGGATGATTCTTATAAGGCTACTATTGAAGTTGGAAACGGAGAAAAGGTAAATGTTGTTGGGATTGGTAGCGGAAATGTGCATTTTTTGAATCAGAGCGGAGAAGCCCAGAAAGTTTTAACACATGAGGTTTTATTTGCACCACAACTTGTTGGTAACGTTTTGTCAATTGGGAAATTAGCCGACAATGGGTTTGAAATAGTATTCAAGAAAAATAACTGCGTTATATCCAAGAATAACGTTAACATGGCAGTAGTAGACCGAATACATAATTTGTACGAGCTGCGGACACCAGATAAGGTCAAGAGTGTTGAATTGGCACATAATGCGAATTGCATTCATAGCTGGCATAAAGCTTTAGGCCATAGAGATCCTGAAGCGATCCGAAAGATGGCTAAAAAAAATCTTGTAGATGGCATTAAGATTACGAAATGTGGTATTATAGAGTTGTGTGATACGTGTGCAAAAGGAAAAATGACAAGGCAACTATTTCCAAAGGAATCCCAAAGTAGAACACAAGCTTTGTTAGACCTTGTGCATTCAGATGTTTGCGGACCTATGCAAACGGCTACTGGAAAAAGGTACATCTTAACATTTATAGATGATTTTTCGCGGTTCACTGTAATAAAATTATTGACCCATAAACACGAAGTAGAAAAATCTATAAAAGAATTTGTTGAGATGACAAAAACATTATTCGAAAAGAAACCGAAAATTCTACGTTCGGATCGAGGAGGAGAATACACAGGAAATCAGATCAAGGAATATCTAAAAGCAGAAGGAATCACAACTCAACTAACAGCAGCGTATTCGCCTCAACAAAACGGAGTTGCTGAAAGAAAAAACAGGACAATTATGGAAATGGCTCGCTGCATGTTAACTGACGCTGGACTCCCAAATTCTTTTTGGGGTGAAGCAGTGTCAACGGCAGTCTTCCTTCAAAATCGTAGTATAACCAGATCGACAAATTCAATACCGTATGAGCAGTGGAGCGGAAGCAGAGCAACGTTTGAAAATGTTCATGTTTTTGGAAGCAAATGTTTGTCCACGTGCCTGCAGAAAAGAGGAAGAAACTTGACCAGACAGGAAAGGAAATGATTTTTCTCGGATATGATACCAATTCAAAAGCTTTTCGATGTTACGATGTAGTAGCACGCAAACTAAAAATAAGTCGTGACGTAAGATTTGTGAATAAAATTGAAAGGACTAAAGATATTGAAGTAGATTTAAAATCTCACGTAAGGAAAAATATGCGAAATCAACAAAGAGATCAAACAGAAAACGATATTGTCACATGTACAGAAGACGCAGAGATATTAGAAGATAACGAAGAACAAATCCCATTACTTAAGAAGGTCTCAACAAGGACAACTAAAGGAAAACCCCCTAAAAGATTGATCGACGAAATCAATTTTACTGTTGAAGAAACTCAAGAGCCCAAAAACTTCGAAGAGGCAATGTCCTGTAAAGACAAAACCAAATGGATATCAGCAATGCAAGAGGAAATGGAGACACTTAAAAATAACAATACATGGGAACTAACTGATCTACCAGAAAAAAGACAAGCTATTGGAAGTAAATGGGTATTCAAAGTAAATAAAGTGCACGACTGGGTCGCACGAACTTGCTCCTGTATGCAAAGAGTCTGTTTAAAAAAGTATTTATATAATATTTAAAAATATACCTGTAAAATAAGTTTGTCTTCAAAGATATATGTATATTCCATTTGATTTGTCGAAAAAACCTCCATTTTTCAATTTTTTGGGAGGGGGTTACATTTAATACAGTTAAAATAATTTAAAAAAAAAACTAATTTAAGATTCAAAATTTTACCTGAAAAATAAGTTTGTCTTAAAAAATTTAAATGCCATTTTATAAATCAAAAAACCCTTGATTTTTCAAATTTTTTTTTGTAAATCGTTAGAGCGGTTTTTTTTTAAATTAGTTTTTTATATATAAAATTTTTCAATTTTGTTCTAAAAATATTTTTGGTATGCAGTTGTTTAGTGATTGTAAATATACGCTCTATATTTCAATTTCGTAAAAAAATGTTCACCCGTTTTTGAGATATAGAATTTTGAAAAAAAAAATTTCAATATTTTTTTAAAAATCCAAACAATAAAAAATTGCACTTTTGATAATCAAATATTGTTAAGGCAATATAAGAGCTCGTTCAGAAAAAAAAATATTGAAATCGGTTCAATAGTTGCTGAGAAAATTAAAAAACAAAAAAACGGTTCTATGAGCGGTACCTTTCCTGAGCAATACAAAAATATGTTTTTCTTATTAAAAGAAGCCAAGTTAAAAAATAAAATTTTAGAGAAAATTAAAGAAAAAATCTATCGGTTTGTTTTTGAGAAAATTCGAATTTTCGTTTTTTGACCAAAAAAATTGTATGGGGGCCACTGTTAGTTTTGATCTAAAAAAAAAATTAAAAAAAAAAACGCCTAACGCAAATCTGCTCAAAACCTTAACTTCCAAGTTTGAACTCAATCGACCCAATGGTTTAGGCTGTAGGAGCGTGGACAGACAGACAAAATTGACTGGACGGAATCGCGGGACCCACTTTTTTCGACTTCTCTACCATCGTAATATCATGTTTGATTAAAATCTCGAGTTCGAAATTTCGCACGAATGCAAAACTTGCCATATAGTTCCTATATGTCGCAAGTAAAAAGGACGAAAAAGGAAATATCAAAAAATATAAAGCAAGACTTGTAGCCCAAGGATTTTCACAAAAATTTGGGATAGATTTTAACGAAGTTTTTGCACCAGTTGTTCGTCAATCTACGTTGAGAACTTTACTCTCTGTTGCAGGAAAAAGAGGATTAATCGTTCATCATTTGGATGCCAAAGCAGCTTTTCTCAATGGAACTTTGGAGGAAACTATTTACATGAAACAGGCTCCAGGTTTCAATTTTAAGAATCCAAGCAAAGTATGCCTGCTCAAGAAAAGTATCTATGGGCTCAAACAAGCTGCTAGGACTTGGTATGAAAAAGTAAGAGTGACTTTGGCCGACGGTGGATTCGTTCAAGGGAAGGCAGACCCGTGCTTGTATTCCAGAAAAATTGAAGGTAATTGGTGTTATGTACTTATCTATGTTGATGATGTCGTGGTTGCCTGCAAAAATAAAAAAGATGTGAAAACCATAGAGGACATAATGCAAGCTAAATTTGAAATGGAAGACCTTGGAGAAATAAAGCATTACCTTGGAATAGAAGTAACAAGAGACAAACAAGGAAATTTCGAACTGTGTCAATCGAAATATATTCATCAAGTTGCTAAGATGTTCGGACTACAAGATGCAAAAGAACCAAATACACCAATGGAAATAGGATACTACAAATCACCTTTGGATGCAAACACAATGATCAGTAACACTAATTATCAAAAAACTATTGGGATGTCTTTTGTACATTTCAATAAATACCAGACCGGATGTAACAGCAAGTGTGAACATATTAGCTCAGAAAACTTCGAGTCCAAATCAAGAAGATTGGGAGCAACTCAAACGCGTGATTAAGTATCTGAAAGGAACTTCAAAACTGAAGTTGAAGCTAAGTGACAACGATAGCGACAGCAAGGAACTGATTGGATATTCGGATGCAAATTGGGCAGAAGATAAACAGACACGGAAATCAAACAGCAGCTACGTTTTCTTTTTAAATGGAGGAATTATTAATTGGGCGTGCAGAAAGCAAACGTGTGTATCCTTGTCATCAACTGAAGCGAAATTTATCGCCTTATCTGATACATGCCAAGAAGCGATTTGGCTTCAAAGATTATTAGAAGACATGCACGAGGGAGTTCAAAATCCAACGACCATATTCGAGGACAATCAAAGCTGCTTGAAAATCATCAAAGAAGAAAAATTTAGTAATCGCACAAAACATATAGATACAAAATTCCATTTTGTAAAGGATCACATTGATAAAAATCGTATCACCTGCAAGTTTTGTCCAACAGAAGAAATGATCGCGGATATTTTCACGAAACCCTTGCCACCAGCCAGACACATAAAATTGAGAACAAATTGTAAGATTATTTAAAGGTTTGAACGAGGAGGAGTGTTGAAATATTTAACATTCAAACACTTTAAGTTTGATCACTTGTTATCAATTATAGTGATAAGAAAATTATCACATCGAAATATGTTTCATTAAATTATTATTATTAAATATTTTCATAATCAGAAAAGGCTGTTTATTTTATTCTTTAGTCAAGAACATAACCACTGTTAAAGATTATTTTACAATAAATCTTACCACCTGCTGATCCGCCACTGATCGCATCGATATCAGTTGGTGTTAGTGAAGCAGGTGTAAGAGCGGCTCTAAATGAGGGGAAAGATGAGATGGCTTGTGAAGACAATGCTATTGGCCACAGCCTTAGCGTCAACCTTAACAAGACCATCTAATCCGTACCTGAAAATCGGACGATCAACACGAACGACAGCAGTGCGACAGTTATTGAAAGAAGGACGACTACACGCAAAGCTAAGGTTTTGACCGAGAACGAAGTAAGACGACGACAAAGAAGAAACGCTGAGAGGATTGTCCGGCGCTTCGCTAACAGGACTCCTGAATCCTTGACAGCTAAGGAGAAGGCGGCGTTGGACAAGTCTAAACAGGCGCCTAAGTAGCACAAAGACGACAACAGGTAGTGACGCAGATCCACAGACACCACTTGATGCACCTTGTTCCTCTAAAAGAGCAAGGAACGAACTCTCCCCGACCGACTCTTCGCCTAACAAGGCAACGAAGAGGTTAAAGATCTCCCGGGCAACCGTGAAGGGGCACCAAGTTGCCATTGCTGATTTCGGCAAACCCTCACGGAAGCTGACCGAGGACGAGTGGCAACTTCTGGAGCTTAGAATCCTAGAAGAAGTAAATGAGGCCATCGTCAAAAACAGACCCCCCCCCCACTTTTCGGAAATTTAATGACCATCCATGGGTTCAAAGTGATGAACTGTGAAAGTGACGCCACACTCAAATGGCTTAAGGATTTTACAGATAACACATCTGCACCATGGCAAAACGCAGATCTTCGCCTTATTGATGTCAAGGAGATCAAAAACATCTCCAGACCAATTGGCATACTTTTGGTCAAAGGCCCAACACTTCCCAATGATCGTCTGGAGAGGTACATCAAATCACTTAACAACGATCTCCTCAGCCAAGAATGGGAAGTCATTAAGTGCGAGAAAACCAAGGAAGGCACCGAGGTAATGGTTAGATTAATCCACAAATCTATACCACTACTGAGGAAAGTGGATTTCAAAGTGCGCGTCGGGATCACCAGATGCAAACTTAGATTGACATCCAATAAAAGAAAACAGGTTAGTAAGGCGATGAACAAATCTTTATTATGTATATGGAACTGAAAATCTTACAAATCAATCTTCAACATAGTAAAGCCGCCAGCGCCAACCTGGTCTACCTCATGCAGAGTAGACAATACGACATGGCCCTGATTCAAGAACCCTGGGTAGAAGGTGGCATGATCAAGGGCCTGCACTCCAAAGATCTCATGCTGTATAAGTCAAATAATGACAGCCAAAATAGTAACCCCAGAACCTGTATATTAGCTAGAAAACGGTTTAATCTTTTTCTTCTAACTTCTTACAGCAACATCGACCAGACCGCAGTCATTTTTAAACGCAAGGAGCACCCAACGCTCATAATAACCTCCACATATATGCCCTATGATGGAGTTGAAGGACAATCAGCGGATATAACAAATGAAGTAATAACATTCGCAAGTAAGAAAAATTTCAATATTATCCTAGGGTGCGACTCCAATGCACATCATGTACAATGGGGAAGCACCAATACAAATACTAGTGGTGAATCCCTTTTTCAATTCATCGTAGATAACAATCTTTGTGTGGCTAACCGAAGTAATACACCCACCTTTGTCACAAAAAATCGGAAAGAGGTGCTAGATATTACGCTCTCAAACAATTCTGACTCCTGTCAAATTGATCATTGGAGGGTTTTAGAAGAACCTTACTTTTCTGACCATCGTCTCATAGAATTTAAAATCCCTAACGTTGATAGACAGCACAAACCCTTTAAAAATAACAGGCGTACTGGCTTATCTTCAATAGGAAAATTAGTAATAACATCAAGCACGTTAACACCAACGCCATTCTGGGACCAGACAGTCTAGAGAAGGCAACAGAGGATCTCACTGTGACTCTGCGTAAGGCGTTCGAAACCAGTTGTCCAATCAAAACAACTGTGAAGAAAAACAGTAAACCCCCCTGGTGGACAACAGAACTAACCAACATTAGAAAAGAAACAAGAAAGCTTTTCAATGCTGCTAAAAGAACAAGACTCGAAAGTGACTGGGACTGTTATAAGACTAGTCAAAGAAAATTCAAAACAGAAACCCAACGAGCCAAACGGAGCTCGTGGAAAAATTTCTGCAGCAATATCGAGTGCACCAACGAGTCAGCTAGGCTCAGGAAAATTCTTTCGAAAACCTCCACTTCTGTTGGTTCTCTAAGGAAACCCGACAATGACTGGACTGAATCAGGTCGCGAAAGTCTAGAACTCCTGGTTGAAACACACTTCCCAGGTAGCAAACCTAGCCCTGAACGCGAAATCTTCGAATATGATACTTGTTATATTCTTGAAAGTAAACGGACGTGTCTTTAATCAGCTCCCCAATAGTGTTCTTAGTTTTTTTATTCTTGCCATAGTCAAAGCCCAATTATACATACATATTTGCTTTTCGTTTTTGTCTCTGAAAGTCCTTTAAAGCACGAAGTGTGTATTTACTTCAATAAAACACAAAAACATAGTGACTTTTATTAGAAAATAAGTTTTGCCAAAAGTGTATATATAATTGAAATGGTGCGGTGTGGACATTGCGAAGAGAATCTCCCCGGCGAGGGTGACTTTGCGCCTTGTAGCTCTTGTCACAGGAAGCTCCATTTTGAGTGCACAACCCTGTCCGCAAAAACGTTTAAGAGCATGACCTCGATCCAAAAAGAGTCCTGGAAGTGCCAATACTGTAGAAAATCAAATAAGGAAGGCCAAGGTGCAAAGGACAACCAAGGACAAACGGGAACACTTACGGACAACGGAGATAATGCCCGTAATCCTAGTAAGACCAGAGGACGTACCGCTTCCAATTCAACAAATGAAAAGGCGAACACTGATCTGGAAAGTGATGTTAAGGACATTAAAAAGATGTTAAAAGATTACTCCAAAAGTTTGGAGTTTATATCCAAAAATTACGACACCTTCAACTCTACTTTGGAAACCAACAACAATCTGCTAATAAAACTAAAAGATGAAGTCTCCGAACTTAAACAGCAATTAAAAGCAAGGGATTCAATAATATCTACCTTGGAAAAGAAAATTAACTTCTTAGAACAACAGGTAATTGAAAATAACATTGAAATAAAAAATATTCCAATCCAAAATTTGGATAACCCAACGGCAATTGTTAAGGGCTTAGCAGAAGTTGTTGGACATACAATTCTCGATACAGACATTAATAATTTATACCGAACAAACACCAAACATAATAAACAAGACTCAAAGATTGTAGTTTCGTTCACAAACAAAATATGCAAAAACAACTTGCTACAAAAATTGCATTCTCACGGTCCACTTAATTTAAACGATGTCGCTAAAAAATTACCAAACTTCGAATTCAAACAAAATTCATTTATTTATGTAAATCCACAACTTACAGCAACTAACAGACATTTAATGTGGCTGTCAAAAAATCAAGCAAAAGAATGTGGGTGGAAATTTGTATGGACGCGAGATGGAAAGATTCTTGCAAGAAAGAATGAGACCAGCAGTGTTGTGCGCATTTACACTGATAATGACGTCTCTCAAATCGCATAATCTACATGAATAAATCTATCAATATAATTATGTCAACAAATATGATTGAAGAAGAAAAAGAAGAAAGTGAAATTGTAATAGATCATTTATTGAATTTTGAGCACAGGGTGACCCAAAATTTAGATGAATTAAGAAATTATGAATTGTCATCAAATTTAAATTTAACATTCTCTTGTATTTATCTAAATATTAGATCTCTTAGAAAAAATTGGAATTTATTTATAACAAAACTACATAACATAATTAATGATATCAAAGTCATTATTTTAGTAGAAATTAATATAACTGAGTTCGAAAATATTTTATACCACGTAAATGGATTTTCAGCAGAGTTCTTAAATAGACCAGTGTTAAGAGGTGGCGGAATAGCTATTTTTATAAGAAGCGAATATTCAATAGAAAGAACAATTTTGAAAACCAATTTCTATGAAAATATTCAAGTAGAAATTAAGCGCAACGAAGAAAAGTTTACACTAATAGCGATATATCGACCTCCGGGATTCAGCATACCATATTTTATAGATGAATTAGATGAGCAAATCAATAAAATCAACGCAAAAAATAAACTCATAATAATAGGAGATATGAACATAGATCTGAACAAACGGAACAATAATGTAGTGAAAAATTATTGCAGTATGTTTGCTTCAAAAGGCTTATCAAATGTTATTAAAGCCTATACTAGAGTTGACTTGAAAAAAGGAAGTAAAACAAGGATAGACCATTGCCTGGTTCGCTTAGGAAATGAAAAGTTGTATGCCTCTGTCATTGAAACTGATGTATCCGATCACTACACATTGTTCTGTGGGATCTCTGGGAAAGTGACAGATTTTATAGATAATCAAAACGAAAAATATTTCATCAACCAACGCATTTTGAACGAAAATATTCGAAATACAAATTGGAATAATCTAATTGAACAATTCTCTACAGCTAGAGACCTCTATCAAGAATTTGATCACACACTTAAAACTATATACACAAGTTCAACACAGAAACTAAAAACAAGAAAGCGGAATGATACAAATCCATGGGTCGACCCGGAAATCAGAGAAATATGCAAACAAAGAGATGTACTCTACAAGCGATGGAAAAATAATAGAAAATGCATCAGATACGAAAATGAATACAAGATCTACAGAAATTTCGTCAACAAAAAAATTGAAAAAATCAAAATGAACTTTTACCAAAACAAATTCCTAGAATATCGCCGTGATCCTAAAAAAACTTGGAGCCTGATAAACGATATACTTGGTAGAAAGAGAACGAGCTTAGATGGAGTGATCGAAAGAAATTTCGGTAGTGAAGTCAGTTCGGAAGGACTTGCAAACAAATTCGCCTCAAGCTTTGTGAATGAAGTTGAAACTATTGTTCACACATGCAATATAAAAACATACCATAGTGAGATACCAAGCTCGAGACAGTCAATATACATATCACCAGTGACGAGTGAAGAAATTTTAACAAACTTAATGAGTATAAATATAAATAAGGCAACAGGGTCAGACGGAATAAGAGCAAAGGATATCCAATTAAATGCCCAAACATTTACACCAATTGTTGAACGAATAATCAACCTGAGCCTCGAACAGGCCCTTGTTCCAGCAGAACTCAAAATGGCTATAGTACGACCTGTATACAAAACAGGTGCTAAAACTGACGTATTGAACTATAGACCAATCTCTATTCTTCCTATTATGGATAAGATACTTGAGCAAATAATGGCACGTCGACTGCAGAGTTACATTGACAAATTCAAAATAATAAATAATAATCAATATGGATTCGTCAAAAACAAAAATACAAACAAACTTCTAGCAGAATTCACAAATCTTATAAATTGCAATCTCAACAAAAACCAACACAATATAGTCATTTTCATAGACTTCAAGAAGGCGTTTGATACATTAAGACACGAAAAACTTCTGGAAATGCTGGAGAAAATAGGTATCCGAGACTTGACCCTAAACTGGTTTAAGAGCTATATAACAAACAGAAAAATGAGAGTGAAGATTGGCAAATCAGTTAGTGAAGAAAAACATATTCAACACGGAGTTCCCCAAGGATCCATCTTAGGCCCTTTACTTTACATAATATATGCAAACCAACTACTAAACGTGTTGAAGAACAGTATAGGTTTTGCTTATGCAGATGACACTGCAATTGTTGTTAGCCACAGAAACCTTGAAACAGCTACATATATTATGCAAGGCGAATTCGACGGGGTAGTAAGATGGTGCCATGATTTTGGACTCATAATAAATGTAAAAAAAACAAAGCTTATGCATATCAGACCCCCACATATACCGAAAATACGAGTAAATATAAAGATCCACGAAACTTATTGTCTTCATCAAAACGCACTACAAGAGAATCTTAATCCCGAAGATAACTGTAATGATTTCATTGAAAACGTAACTCACTTCAGGTACTTAGGAGTCGAGCTAGACTGTTACTTCAAATGGGATCTCCATATAGCACAACTTGGGAAGAAACTTAGGAAGACAGTATACGCAATATATCACCTGAGTATGCATAGCAATTACCATGTTTTAAAGCAAGTTTATTTTTCACTGGTGGAGTCTTCTCTAAGGTACGGTATTCTAGCATGGGGAAACACTACAAAAAGCTACTTCCTGGAACTTCAACGTTTACAGAATCGCATCGTTAAAATTCTAATAAATAACAAGAACAAAACAAATCTACCTGATACGAACTCATCAAATATGTATAAATCACTTGGAATTTTAAACATTAATCAATTATTCGAACTGCATATTCTCGAAGAATACTACAACGACCAGCGCTATAAACAACCAATCGATCATCAATACAACACAAGAAGAAGAGCTCAAGGATTTCTGCAAACTACCGGTTTTAAAAACTCTTACGGAAAACAGCAACTATCCATTACCGTTGCGAATATATTCAACAAGATGCCAAGAGAACTTCTAAGTATAAATTCTAAAGGACAAAGGAAAAAACTGATAAAGGATCATTTACTAAACACTTATTGAATCATCATCATTTCATCAACATTATCATCACACTAAAAAAAAAAATTTTTTTTTTTTTGTTTTTTATATACATGCCAATAATATACTAAATACTTTCAAGAATTTTTGTCACATATAAACGTTTATATAAATAACCTTCTGCAGAAAAGCCTTTTTAGGCTTCGCAGATACCTTTTTGTAACCAAAAAAAATAATAATTATAATAAAATGAAATTGAAAATTGAAATTGAAAATTGAAAATTGAAATCCCTACGGATTTTATAACGGAAAAAAAGCTAAACTGGGCTATTAACTCTTCTACCCTTATAAATCTCCAGGCCTAGACGGCATTTTCCCAATGATGCTGCAAAAGAGCACTGAATTTATCACTCCACACCTGATAACCATCTTTCAAAGTAGCATTAAATGGGGGTATGTCCCCAAGACATGGCGTGAGGTAAAAGTCGTCTTTATACCAAAAGCCGGCAAACCCAGCCATATTGAACCTAAGGACTTCAGACCTATAAGTCTCACGTCTTTTGTACTTAAAACACTAGAAAGACTTATCGACATATACATCCGCAGTAATTTAAAACCGGAGACCATATCACCCTTTCAACACGCCTACACAAAAGGTAGAAGTGTAGAAACGGCACTACACTGTGTAGTTAGAACTATAGAAAAATCACTTGACGTTAAGGAATACACTCTTGTTCATTCCTGGACATTGAAGGAGCCTTCAATAACGTCCACAGTAATGCAATCGAGAAAGCACTTAATGATCAACGTATAGAAGAAGTAGTTATCAAATGGATCATGAATATGCTGAAAAACAGACAAATACACAGCGAGCTTGGTAACGAACATTTAGAGATGTACGCATCTAGAGGAACCCCGCAAGGTGGAATTCTCTTACAATTATTATGGATCTTAGTGATGAACGAGATCCTAATAAAACTTAGAAATTACGGTATAGTAGTGGTAGCCTACGCTGATGACTTAGCGCTTTTGGCGCTTCTTTTTACAAACAGGAGGAAAATCCCTCCCTTTGAAATACCAAAAATAGATAATACAACACTAAAAATCTCCGACCGAGTTAGATTCCTCGGAGTTATATTGGATAAAAAACTCAATTGGGTCCAAATATCCAAGAAAGATATAAGAAGGCCACAATCGCACTCTACTCATGTAACAAGATTCTGGGTAGAAATTGGGGACCGAACCCCAAAATAGTCATGTGGATGTACACTGCCATTGTCAGACCGATTCTAACTTATGGCGGCTTGGTTTGGTGGAAAGCGCTGGAGAAATCCACGAATCTAAAAACACTTACCAAAGTACAAAGAATGGCTTGTATCTGTACTAGTGGTGTGATGAGGACTACCACGGGTTTAGAAACGATCCTCAATCTCCCCCCAATAGATCTATTCGTCCAAGAATCAGCAGCAAACAGCGCCCTCAGGCTCAGTCAAACTAACATCTGGAAAACTAGCCAGAGTGGCCACGCAGCTATTCTTACGAAATACGTAGACAACAATATCTGCACAGATTATATGACCCCTTATTTAGATTTCAACAAATCTTTTAGTACTAGGTTCCCCAATAGACTAGATTGGGAAAATAGTGTGCCCTACACCAACGACTCAACCATTACCATCTACACCGATGGCTCAAAAATGGATACCAGAGTAGGTGCAGGCTTTTACTCTGAAAGCCTCAACCTTGCCAAAGCATTCAGGCTCCCCGACCATAGCAGCGTCTTCCAAGCTGAGATCTTGGCAGTGAAAAACGCTGCTAAACATATATCCATGATGGCGATATCACACGCCGACATCACTTTTTTCATTGATAGCCAAGCAGCAATAAAAGCTATCTCTGCCAACCAAATCAAGTCGAAGCTTGTCTCTTGCTGTCGCGAAGAGCT
This sequence comes from Eupeodes luniger, assembly GCA_951509635.1. NCBI lineage: Eukaryota > Metazoa > Arthropoda > Insecta > Diptera > Syrphidae > Eupeodes > Eupeodes luniger. The sequence goes on from OX608074.1 coordinate 67,843,621, forward strand.
AAAGGTTCTTGGCACACAGCATGACGTAAGACTCTGCTGGGTTCCTGGCCACAGTGATGTACCAGGCAACGAAAAGGCGGATGAACTTGCTAGGGAGGGCTCCACACTGGAACCCTCTCTGATAGACCATCATATAGGGATACCGTTATGTGAACTGAAACATAACGTCAGTAAAACCATCATTCAAAAATCCAATGACAGATGGAATCTCCTAGAAACCTGTGTTAACACCAGGAAGCTATGGCCTAGATACGATAAGAAAAGATCCGATTGGATCTTAACTCTTAATAAACCCTCACTAAGATCCCTAATCGGTATTATTACAGGACACAACCTTCTCGGCTACCATAAGAAGAAAATGGGGCTCAGTACTGATGACCTTTGTAGAGGCTGTGGTGATGAAAACGAGCATGAAGACACTGCTCACTTTCTCTGCCACTGTCCTTCGCTCTGTCTTGCTAGGAAGAAAACTCTAGGCAACTTCTTTTTTAATGAACTAGAGGAACTATCAGAACTGCCAGACAAAAACTTACTAAACTTTGTCAAGACCTCTAAATGGTTAAACGAACCACATGATTCATAGGTTATTATATCTTTTCAGGAAGTTACAACACTTCAGGGTACCACAATGAATCTACATTGATCGAAGTGTGATGGTAACAACATCAACTGTCAGCCCGTTCAACCTAACCTAACCTAACCTAAATTAAAGCATTAAATTTTATAAAAAAAAGCTTTCATGAGTTTTTTCGTCTCTCTTATAGTTTATAAAATAACTCTAGCGGCAGTGAAGAGAAACATACGGTTTTTTCGGTTTTTCGGGTTTATCTTGAAAACTATTTGTCGTATAAAAAATAATCTTCTACAAAATTAAAGCTTATTAAATTTACTAAAGAAATATGATATTAATTTGTTTGTACATGTCTTAGTTTTTAAAATAACTCTATCGGCATTTAAGGAAAACATGTGATGATTTTTTCAAACACGTTGATGACGATTACGTACTAAAACTCTAAAAACGTTGCAATAGAAAAAGGAAGTGCATCGCAATAGGGCATAGCATTATATAAGCTGTGCGTCCCAGATCATTCATGTCTCCAATACTAAGCAGCCTTGCCTTATTTATATACATAAAGCTTGGTTCTAAGAAGTTGGTGAATCTTATATCAAGCTTAAGGTTTTGTTCTTCATACTATGAAGCTCAGTTGTTAGAGATATCAGCTATTTGCCACTTTGTGTTTGATAATGCGGACTTTAATGTCAGAACGTTAGATGGACTAAATACATTTCATTCTTTGGGCGGAATAAGATGCATCGCTGCATCTACTTCCATAGGAAAAGAAACCGACAAACGAATGCAAAAACTGAAAAAACTACCTGGTGCGGTGCTAAACCAACTGGAGTACTTCCTTTGGAAACATTTCAGAAAACAGATGGCGAATTAAAAAACTTAGTTTTTGAGAATGTGAATGCGTATTCCGAAGAAATGTTACAGCCAAAACCATATGACACTCTTTGGTTGGCATCAAAGTTTATTGGCATTTACGATGTTCTAGGATGGAAAGGATACATGCACTCAACATCAACAGGCTTGTTTAGTGCAAAAACTAAAACCATTCCTCTTCCGTTCATAAACTCTCCACCGTCTGACTATAATACACTTTACACTGCATTACACTATGCTGGCAGTTTGTGTGACAAATTTGACCAAAAATGCCTGGTGGTAACATTTGACCAGCCTCTTTATATAAAAAGTAAAGAAATCGTTGCCGCCGCCGCTTCGAGTAGTCAGATTGGGTGGATTTCACCTATATTGGTTCAATAGGTTTTCTGATGAGTGGAAGTGGCATGCAAGAGTTAATGAATACTATATACGCCCCGGTTTCTGTTGAAAATATGCTGCCAAGAAAAGCTTTCGTTAGAGCAGTTCGTGCTTTGATACTAATACAGACATCTTTAGCTAATATAATAATGGAACAAGTCGACATAAGCCAACATGAATTAGAGGAAATCCAAAATCTCACGAAAAATGTTCTTGATGATTCTCCTTCGTTATGTGCACTAAAACAAAACCCTCATTTGATTCATCTTAGTGAGAAACTAGTAACAAATCTTAACAAACTCAAATCTAATGGAACAACAGTTGTTTAATATGATTACATTGTTTAAAGATTTTATTCACTCTGAGCGGTCTGGCGAATGGAATGCCCATATTAACTGTGTGAAGAATATGATTCCGTATTTCCATGCCGACGGACACTTCTCGTACGCCAAATCATGTCACCTGTATTTGCAGAACAAGATAAACCTGCCTTCTGTAATGACCCCAGATGAATTTAGGAACTTTGTGCAAGAGAGTTACTTTACTATGAGAAAAACTGACCGATTTTGGACAGGGGTGTGGTCGGACCAGACAATTAAACAAACTCTAATGCGTGGAATGAAGGGTTTGGGTGGCTTGACAAGAGGACGTGGAATCACTGATAGTTTACTTAGCAAATGGGTTCTATCTAGGGCTGACTGCTACTCATGAAATTTGCTCATCACTTGAAGAATTCACTGGCGTTCTTTTTCTACTAGTAAGCAACATGAAGATTTTGGGGAGGCACGTAAAATTAGAGATAATACAGACATTGCAAAGCTGTCAAATTGGTTCCAAAGTCATCCTCCATTTCCAGTTACAAAGAAATCATGTCAATAGCGGGTGGCATCGTTGGAGAGTTTCAGAAGTAAGAAGGGACATACAAATTGAATACTACAGTTTTTTTTTGTGGACAATTACAGACAAAAAAAAATGCATATTTTTTTAGGAAATTTAATAAGCTTTCTTTTCGTGTGAAAAAACACATGTTTTCCTTAAATGCCGATAGAATTATTTTACAAACTAAAACATGTACAAACAAATCAATATTTTTTTCTTTGGGAAATTTAATAAGCTTTAATTTTGTAGAAGATTATTTTTTGATACGACAAATAGTTTTCAAGATAAACCCGAAAAACCGAAAAAATCGTATGTTTCTCTTTATTGCCGCTAGAGTTATTTTATAAACTATAAGAGATACGAAAAAACTCATAGAAGCTTTTTTTTATAAAATTTAATGGGCTTTCATTTTGCGGAACAACATTTTTTTATACGACAAATAGTTTTTGAGATAAACGTGAAAAACTGAAACAAACTCCATGTTTCTCTTAACTTTTTTTTGGGTCATCACCAGACATCCCTTAGTAAGTGTGCCAAGTTTTAAAACTGTTGGATTTTTTTTGAGGTGAAGGCAATTTTGTTCGTTCATTGACTGGACTATACCTACCTGTTTAAACTATCAAAGTTTGAATTTGTTTCGGCTCAACTTTCCAATACCGCATCACGAATTTTCACATGCGGTATATTTTATTTGATAGATAGCTATGTGCAAATTAATAATAACTATCGCAATTTAAGAGCGAGAAAACATTTATTCCTATTTTAAATTAATTTTCAAAGTTCACTTTCTCACATAAAACGCAAACAAAAATGGTAGATATTGTCGTTTCTTCCATTTTTCTTTCAGTGTTGCCACTCCAAATCCTATACCTACTGAGCCAAGTAGGGGTTGCAGGGGACAGCATGCTGTAAGAACGCCGCCGTACTATCAATTCAAAAAAATTTGTTTTAGGCTCAAAGAACAAAATAAAAAAAGTTGGGTTAAGTCCGAAAAAGAAAATATTTTTTTTGAATGACTTAAAGCGGTTTCCTCGCATTAATATTTAAAACATGTTCTATTGAGACCCCTACCATGTTAACTTTAAATTAAACACAAACCATCATCGAAAGCTGCATAAGAAATTACATATAAAAAGTAATATTCTTAAAAAAAAGACATCAATTACCTTTAACACTTGAATATCCACTTAAAAAATTGTAAACACGTTCTAATCCAACAAAATAACCGTCCCAGCAGATGTCATAATATCCTTTTCCTTATATGTAAGTACACGTGCTACGCACGACGCGACGCACGTATGTATAAATAATGTGCGTTCTTTTTAATTAATTAAGCAAAAATATCCGAGCATTGTATTATTTTATATTCCACTCAAAGCTTTGAAACAACAACGCCAATTTAACCATCGCATAAGATTACCGCTTTTGTTTACGAACTTTAAATTGCAATGCGCACACGGCAAAGCATAAATTCAGCAATATTTAATTAAAATTTGGTTGCTTTAAGGCCTCATAGAAATATTTTTTTTGGCTTGCGTCAGAATCAAAACAATATTTTTCTGAAATTCGAAAACTAACAATACATTTAAAATTACTACATACATATATCTACAAAATATTTGTTGTAACTCTACACTTACAACAAATAATGAGGTTGAGGATTTATGATTTTAAATTATAATTACAAAAGGCAGATACTTTAGCAGATCCTTTCTGGATTTTTATCTTTATAGGTAGGTAAAACGTATTTTCTCGAAAGGATAACAACAAAAAATATTGTGGCCTGAATCCGCGCACACCCGGCGCAGATGCTCGAAATTTCGATTGATGGATTTTTTTTGTTGTTATGTATTTCTATAAAATGCGCTGTTTCAAAAATGTCGTTTTCTTTATTTTCAATCTAACAGATGGATTTTTTTAAATCTATAATTCGAAGTCTGACAACTTGAAATGATGTTTATTAATTTTGCAACACAAACAAATAAAAACACCTTTGTATTTTTACTTTTACGTATTTAAATTATTTTTTAAAAATTGTATCTTCTTTTCTGTAATCGCGATGGAAAAGACGTTTTGTCATATTTTATTTTGTTGAATCAATGAAAAATGTAAAATTAAAAACAAATTGAAAAAAAAATTAGCAGTATTATTTGAAAATTAGTCCGTCCGTATATAGACTGTGTTTTCGTGTCGACAGGTAGAGCAAAACTAAATCATTTTGGTATTTGTGAATGGTGCTGCTCTACTCCGTATCCGTATTCCGTATTCCGTAAAACCCATGTCACGTAACTACGTAGTAGAACCAAAATATATGCAAAAACAACAAAAACAAATGAAACGGTGTGCGAGTCGAGTCCGAGTGCGATGTGTTTGAGCAATATAGGTACCTACCTACCCATACGTATAAACATGTCCAGAGCTGGGTTGCCATGTTTATAATTTCAATAAAAAACTCTGTAAGCTTTAATTAGAATTAATGTTTATTCTTATAAGAACTATCGTAATTCTCATCCTCGTGGTCGTCATAGTAATTACATTAGTACTTTGCTTGGCTTAATTATCATTAGGAGTTAGGGTGAAAACTTTTCTGTAGTATTTTGTATATCAATATGCAAGGCATAATTGTCAGGAACAATTCTGTGTTAATCGTGATATTGGTTTTGTTTGAACACAGTTCATGAGAGAAAATTTCTTTACACTTTAGTGTTGCTGACGCTAAGGTTTAATTTGATAAAAATGTTCTGTTTACATTATTTATTCGTGCGAACAAAAACATCGCCCAAGATTAGAGTAGAGCTAGGTATTTACCCCAATTATGATTTGGACGCCATTCTAGTGGTTTTCGTCATACATTTGTATCCCAAAGTTTTGATAAATAAGTATGGCAAGCCTGGTTCATAGTTATAAAACATAGCTGTATCTTGTTTGTGTTTTGGGTTTCTATCTCATTTTCTCCATTTCTTCTCTATTAACAACACTACAGCAACAGCACAGCACAGCAGCGTTGCCACTTCTCAGAAAAAAGTGGAAGTAGATTTTAGGAAAAAAGCGAGGTAGATTGAGAAGAATAGAAGTAGATTTCAAAAATGAACTTTTTCATATTATTCTACATATTTTTAGATTACATTATTTCAATGAAAAAAATAAGAAAAAAATAGAGTTATTTAAGCTTGCATATCATATAATTCAATATGTTAATGTAACATTTCTTAAATTAATTCTTGGTTTTTGGCATCGAAAACGCAAAGATTGGGCCTGTTTTGGTCAAATGAAATGACTTTAGGATGTTTTGATTGCGAAGGACGAGTTCTACAAGAATAGTTATTGTAATCGTAATACAATTTCAGTATATCAACAAACCTTTAATCTTTTTTTTTCAACTAGAAAATATCTATTTATATTGAAAACAAAAAATCAAATCCAAAAAACACTAGAGCACAATTGAACACAAATAACAATAACAAACAGAAAAGAAATAAAATGCACGACTGGTTCGCATGAACTCGCTCATGTATCCAAAAAGTCTGTTTAAAACTATTTCCTGTATTTAAAGATTTAAAATGTACCTGCAAAAAAAGTTTTTTTTTTCAAAAATTTAAATGCCATTTGATTTCTCAAAAAAACTTTTTAAAATCGTTTTTAAATTTTAATTTAAAAATATTTTTGGTATGAAGTTTTGAACTTAGTATTAAACGTCTTGCATTTCACTTTTGTAAAAATTTATGACCCATTTTCAAGATATCAAATTTCTAAAAAAAAATAAATATTTTCTTTTTAAATTAAAAACAGAAACAATGGCATTTTTGGTCATCAAATATCATTGAGACAGTGTAAGAGCTTTTGATGAAAAAAATAGTTAAATATACAATACAAAAATATTTTTTATATTGAAAGAAGCCAAACTAGGAAAAAACATTTTAGCAAAAATTAAAAAAAAAAAATCTATCGGTTTGTTTTTGAGAAAATTTTAACTATCGATTTTTGACCGTACAAATTTGTATTAGGACTACTGATATTTTTAGTTAAAAAAAAAAAACAGGAAAGACGTCGACTCCCTCTAAGTCGAACTGCCTCTAAGTCGAATTTCCCTCTAACTCGAATTGTTTCGCTATATTTTTGCATTCCCCTAAATTTTCCATACAAAAACCATCCTCTAAGTCGAAATTCCCTCTAACTCGAATAAATTCTTTAGATTCTTGGACTATTTCCAATCCCTTTAAGTCGAATTTCTCTTTTGCAAAAAAAAAAAAAATAACCCTCGCGCAACTTATATTGTATTTTTTTATTCATATGTTATATAGGTATAAACAATATGAAGCACACACACTCATGTCGTACAGTGACGTATCAGTTAGACTCCAGCCATTTGGCAAATGTTTTGATTATGCTTGTGTGTGGTTCTATTCCAATTAGAACTCGGTTAACAGTTATTCTTATTCCTAGGTACGAAATTAAAAGAAGCAAATTGATTACTTTACAATTCATGTTCAACAGAGCTGCTGTAGTTGTATTCTGAGCAGGCTGGTAGTTTGACGCGTCATGTTACATGGTAGGTAATTAACAGAAAGGATTTTTGGTAACTTTTTTTAAACAGATTTGCTCTCAGCTTTTAGATACTTACGTACATACGTTAAGTTGCAACACAAAATTATAACACAAAATTTAACTTTTAAAGGACTTCATTGTTAGGTTTGTAGGTAATGCATTCTTCATGAGAGGGAGCTTCTTATTTCTTACAAATGATAATCAACTTTTCAGATAAATTATGGCCAAAAGAAAATTGCATACATTAGATCTTGCCACGAAGATTAGCTTGATTGAAGAAATTGAGAAGGGACATCAAAAGAAAAAGAAAATTGCTGAAGATTTTGGCATTCCCAAGAGTACACTATCATCGATATGGGCTGAAAGAGAAAAATTAAGGATTTGGCATAGTTGTGCTAATATCAAGGGTCAGGTTAAGCGGCACAAAGTTTGTGAGTATGAAAGTGTTGACAAAGCTGTTTTCAAATGGTTCGAAAGTATGCGGGGCAATTCATTACCAGTTAGCGGTCCAATCTTAAAAAAACAAGCGCTGGAATATGCAGGCAGCTTAGGTTTTCCTAATTTCAAGGCAAGCGATGGTTGGCTGACCAGATTTAAAAGTGGACATAGTATCCTTGGGAAAGTTTTGTCTGGTGAAAGTGCTTCTGTTGATAAGACTAAGGTCGATGAATGGAAACAACAGATCCCAGAGGTTGCCAGAGAATTCAAACCGGATGACATTTTTAATGTTGATGAAACGGGATTGTTTTTCAAATGTTTGCCGAAACGTACCTTGGCTTTTAAAGGAGAAAAATGTTTTGGAGGAAAACACGATAACTGCCCGGCTCACCCAAAACAAGTTAAGGATAAATTAAAATTTACAAAACTTGAGTATTTTCCACCTAACATGACCTTAATAGTGCAACCGATGGACATGGGTATAATCCAAAATTTAAAAGATCACTATAAACGCCGTATTTTAACCACCATCGTAAAGGTTTGGGAAACTAAAAAAGAGGACTATAAAATAACTCTGCTCGATTGTGTACGCGAAGTTTTGAGGGCGTGGATACAGGATGTAACTCCGTTGACAATAGAGAATTGTTTCAAAAAAGCCGGCTTCAAGGACGATACATGGGATGATGAAGATGATGTTCCACTTAACCAACTCATTTGTGTAACCGACGACACAAATCAAATCGGGAGGATCTGGAACAGGCTAACTGAAGCTGATTACAATATTGAAGGCTTGAATTGGAGGGATTATGTGGAAGTCGATGACGCTATTGTGGCCACAGAAATACCTGAACGCGAATCAATTCTGGAATCAGTAATCATAAATCATGCTGCTGCTGCTAACGATGATGATAGTGGAGCTGAAGATGATGAAGTCGAATTCGAAACAATAAATATTGAAGTGCCAGACAAGAATGAAATCGATAAATGCAATTTGAACATTGCAATCTGCGATTGAAATGACACAAAATGTACCGGATGAGGTTCAACACTGCCTTTTCAAAATAGAGTCATTTTTTAAACGAGTAAACACTCCAGCCACTTTGATGCATCAATCAAAAATTAAAATTTTTTTAAATTAATTTTGTTGAAACAGTAATTTGACAAGGTATAAGAATGAATTAATGTGCCATAAAAGCTAGAAGCTTCTGTTTATTTATTTAATTTATCTATTTATTTTTTGTTATCTTTTTTTATATTCAATAAATGCTTTTAAGCAAACTATTAATCTCTCTAACTCGAATTTTTCAAAAACTCCCTCTAACTCGAACTAATTTTGACATCCCATGAAAATTCGACTTAGAGGGAGTCGACGTACAGACAAACCGACGAAATCGGGGGACACGATTTTTTCGAAGGTTAAACTAGAATACATACATTAGATAAAACGGAACCTCACCGCAAATGCAAACACTCAAGCGATTTTTAATTCTCAACAAAATTTTGAAACTAGATACAAGAGTGATAAGGAAAAAAAAAGGACTAGATTCAGTCTATTTTTATTAAAATTGAAGTAAGTAGAAACATAGACCTTAAAATTGAAGCAGATTTCAATATTTTGATGATGGTGCGAAGTAGGAAGTAGATTTTAAATTTATTTGAAAAAAAAGAAGTAAATCTACTTCAATTGAAGTAAAGTGGTAACGCTGCAGCACAGCACAGCAACAGCAATACAGCTGCTGATGGTAATGGTATTGGCCATTGGGTAAAAGTTGTTATGGGAGTAAAAGTATCACCGGCTCTCGCTCTGTTCTCTGCTATGCTGTGCTGAGCTGACTCTGACTGTGACTGCTCTGGTGTTTCTTGGTGGGGAAGGTTGCGGATGTTTATTATTACTGACACCTATTGTTTGGTTAATTTAAAAAAAATACAATTCCATTATTTTGAAGTCTTATGAGTAAGTCATTCATAGTATTAAATCTTGTCATCATCAAAATAAAAACTACATAAAAGAAACCCAGGTATTTTTTAAAATCCACTTTTATTAATTCTAACCTAATTTTAAATTAAAATACCTATGTCATGAACCCCGTTAATTGCATCATCAACATGAGATTTTCCAATAACATTTTATAGGTATGAAGTTTATTTTTGCAGTTTTATTGAAAAACACTGCTTAGCCTCTAGTCGAGTTAAGTCGCTAATGTCAATAGAGTCTTGGTTTCACTGCTACTATCCCTTTTATGAATTTTTTTAGAAATAATCTTGAAGGTCCGGTGAAGATATACATAGGTACGTATGACATGTATTTAAAAATTAATTTATAGATAACAATAATTTTTTTTTAGGTTTCAATTTTTGTTTCGCTGCATAACCAAATCAAATACCTACGTACCAATAGGTACGAGCTCTTACACCTTTGAAACATTTATTGCAAGCCACACAGGTGACACAGGCCAACCAAAAGGAGTACCAGTATTTAAATCAATCAGTTACACGGAAACTTATTTATTTTTTCCATTTTCCGAACGACTGTACAGTGTACAGAAAAAGTTCGGCAACATACATAGGTACCTACATACATATGTATACCCATTCATATTTCATACCAACACCCACTTCTTCGATTCGAAGACGACTAGTAAAGTGACAAAGGCGACAGAACGAGAGAGCGAGATGAAGAAAAGATAAACTAAAAAGAAAATCGAATGAAAATTCCGCTTTGGACTATCCGTGTCGCTGTATCTAGTATCTACCACAAACAAAGCAGTTGAGTGGTTTGGTTTTGTATGACTGTGACTGTGGAGTGTGGAGTGGACTTTCAGAAGAGAGTGGCAACAAATTGATGATGGTGTTGATGACGTATACGTAATAAATTTTGCTTAGCTGTATCGTCATTAAATTACGTAGGAATTTAACTCCAACTCCATCTATACCACCACGACCCATTTATCGTCTGTTAACGTACGGGCGCGCGTAGTCGAATCAACATAGTGTGAAGGTTTAACAAATAAATATTTTCTAGCAGATGTGCAGCATCTCGGTATTGTCTGTATTTAGCTACTTAACTGTAATTATTGAATTTAAGTAAAAATCAGAATAACAGTTAAATCTTTCAATCAAACTTTTGAAAATATGCAAAAAAATTCAATTTTTAAAACAAGATTTCAAGTTTTTTTTTTTTTTTCAAATATATAAACAATGCTTTAAAAATTCAATTTATTTCGTAAATCTATTTTTCAAAAAAATTAAAAAAGAAATTTAATTTTTAATGGCTGCTGGATGACACATGTCCTCATCAACAGCAAAAAAAAAATGGGACAATAGCGCTGGTAATTATTTAATACCTCTAAAATGATAATTCGGATCCAGTTTTTGCTGATGGATTTTACTGAAAGATATAACAAATGAACAAAGCTCAAATACCAAAGATTTCTAAAAAGAGTGAATATGGGTAATCATAGGTTTATACTTTCTTAGCCATCACCTTAATTATGAGTTTTAAAATATAAAACTAAATAAATACTTATACCCATTTGTAGCTCTTCTTTATTTTCTATTTGCTTCAAAGGAAAAAAGTTTTTATATTAACATTTTCTATATTCTTGTTTTCAAAACAATTGATCGAGGGTCACAAACTAGAGCTAAGGAGCAGGTTCCAACTCTAGAAATACCGATTCACTTTGGTAGTTTATAACCAAAACTATACAATACTAGTCTAAGAGCTAGTGAACCCTCTGAGTAACGGAACGCCTGTAAGGCTAGAAATTTTTGTGGTGATGAATAGTAGCATGTTAAGTACGACAACCATCACCTGGCAAGTTTCAGCCCTGCACGTCATCAACCCCTATGTTTTTGAAAATGTATATAAAATTTAAAAAAAAAACTTCTCACTGTAAGCTTCAAATTTTTATATGATTTTTCTCATACGTAGCGAAGTTTAAAAAAAAATTGACAGGCGTTTCTTATTAGTATAAGTACTTGACAGGTGAGCTCAAAGGTGTATTATACATAAATAAAAATAAACTTTACTCTGTAAAGTTAAATTTTTAATATGTGTTAGTCCAAGCTATTCCAAGTAATTGGGTACGATGCCAGGCGTTTCTGGCCAGCACAAGTCCGTGACAGGCAGCGGTGAAGATGCTATGGGAGTGCGAGTGAGAGGCAGGGGCGTCTTTAGACTTTTGGGGGCCCTGGGCCCAAAAGGATTTGGGGGCCAAAAAAAGTAGGTAAAATATAGGTTAAAAAAATCATTTTGAAATGAATTTGTATTTTTTTTTTTTAATATTTTTACTTTTTAAAAAGAACTAAATAAAACATAAAACAGATATTTTTTTATACTTTTATAATTTTTTGAATTTACCCTCAATAGTTGAACATTTTTCTTTATAGTTGATTTTTGATAATTTTTATTGGTTTTTTGGTTGATTTCTAATGTTTTTATATTTTTTTTTTTTTAATTTTATGTAAGTTTATTTCTTTATATTTGTTTTGATTTGTTTTTTATATATATGTATATATATATGTAAGTTTAAGTATACAATAAAATATTATTGAAGGCATACTTTCCTGACTTTGTCAGTTGAAAAATCATGAATTAAGTCATCAAATTCAATTTCCTGCAGTAATTCATTTTCAATTGATAAAATTGACAAGCTGTTTAGTCTATCTTGTAGCATTGTGCTTCGAAGTTCATTTTTTATCCGGTTCAATTTCGAAAATGAACGCTCTTCACTGCAGTTTGAAACCATCAAAGATAAAACAAATTCTACAGGCAGTTTCTACATTTAGAAATGTGTTCCCAATTATATCCACTGCAATTAGACTGAACAATTTTGATATTGTAATAAGATCTTCATTTACATCTTTATTGAATTTTTTTAAATACTATTCGAGGTGCAGGCAGAAGTTCTTCTGCATTAACACCGCTATGGTATTTTTTTGAAAACTGTTCGCAAGAATTTTGCAACTCCACTGAAGTCAAATATTGCAATCGACAAAAAAAGACAAACAATGCATTAATTTCTTGATAACAATTGGATCGTATTTAATTGCAAAGTAAAACTAAAAGTGTCAATAATTGGAAAATAGTTGATATTTTAAACTTTTCTTTAACAATTAGCTGGACGGATGATGCAGGACCATCAAAATATGTGGCACGCGAACTTCGTACTATTTTTCGTTGCATTAAATCTTTATAATTAGCATCCGGATTCTGAATTTTGGCACACGCTTCAAATGTATCAAAGTTCTCCCTTAGATCATTTATGAAAGAACATAGTGAACAAAGCAAATTGGCAGCAAAGTTAATCGTTATTGTTTCTTTTTAAAGGCTCTTGCTGGTTTTATGAATTCTTTCTAATATTGTGCTCCAAATTTCTGTTAAAATGAGGAACTCCAGTTTTGACATTTTCTTAGACAGGCTTAGCGCTTCGCTTTTTATGTCTGGAGCTTGCTCTGGATCTCTAAAGATAGATGTCAAACTTCAGTAATTTGCTTATAACCATGATGGAGCGCGTTAACTGCATCAGCTCGTGCAGACCATCTTGTTTAAGAAAGACTTTTAAGAACTCTATGTGAAGCTAAACATTCATTCAATTTATTCCAGCGATGGATGGGCAGAAGCAGAAAAAAAGTTGTATATTTTTTGAACCACTTGAAAGAATCTTTTTGCCTCCTGCACACAACCAGCCGCATGAAGGCTTACTAAGTTAAAAGAATGTGCTGCACAAGGTACAAAGGTAGCAAATTCGCACTTCTCCTTTAACATTGCTTGCAAACCATAATATTTTTCCGACATTAGACACATTATCATAACTTTGTCCTCAACAATCCTCTATTGAAATATCATGATTTTCCAGAAATGTCAAGATTGTGTCAGCAAAATATTCAAAATTGTTCTATCCGACTCATCATGGTACAACTCATCATTTCGCAACTCATCATGGGACAACTTTGTGTTTGTTTATGGAGTGAGTTGAAAAGCCCACATGTGTGCAAAACTCTATAGTAGAACGAAAGCAGAGTTGTAAAAATAATGTTGACAAAGTGTGCTGGCCCACCGGGCCCATGCCTAAAGACGCCACTGGTGAGAGGTGCAGCATTAGGCAAGAGTACGATAACTTAGGTGACAAGATATTATAACGGAATTTTTTAGAACAGTTAAAAATAAGCATTTTTTACTATGGGAGGGGGGGTCTATCTCCCCCCGTTTAGGCAGGAGGGGCAATTTAAAAAAATTATTACTTAAAATGGAAAAAAATTCTTAAAAAATAACGGTAATAATTACAATTAAGTATTATACATTTTTTTAAAGCCAGCATTCTGTTCTATTAGTCAGTTTTTAAATCAAGTCAAAACTATGCATAGTTTTTGAAAAATTTAATTTTAAACTCAAATTTTGAGTAAAAACCAGTTAAAAAAAGGTTTAAAGTGTAATTTTTCAATACTTCAAGATAATTTACTATTGTTTTTATTTTAGAATTTGTTGCTCTTATTTGTTTTTGATCAAAAACTGAAAACTAGATGATTTTATGTCTATTACTTTTTGAGAAAATTGAAAATAACCACAACTACTATTTTAATTTAATTATTTTTTTTGCTTGAGTGGTCTTTTTTTGATAGTAAAAATAATAATAGTGGGTGTGAGTTTGGGTGTATGCAACAGTGGGGTGTGTGCGAGTTCGGGTGTAGGCCACACCGAGGTGCGTATGGGTTGCGTATGCAACCCCCCTGCTTGGGCACACTATAGGATTTGGAGTGGGTGCGGGGTGGAGTGGGTGCAAGGTGGGAAGGGTGGAAGGTGCGGTGGGTGCAAGACGGGGTGCATGCAAAGTTTCTTTTGCATTTAAATAAGCTGGATTTAAGAAAAATTAATTTGTCCTTGGTATATCTTAATCCATATTCGATTATTACTATCAAAAAAAGACCACTCAAGCAAAAAAAATAATTAAATTAAAATAGTAGTTGTGGTTATTTTCAATTTTCTCAAAAAGTAATAGACATAAAATCATCTAGTTTTCAGTTTTTGATCAAAAACAAATAAGAGCAACAAATTCTAAAATAAAAACAATAGTAAATTATCTTGAAGTATTGAAAAATTACACTTTAAACCTTTTTTTAACTGGTTTTTACTCAAAATTTGAGTTTAAAATTAAATTTTTCAAAAACTATGCATAGTTTTGACTTGATTTAAAAACTGACTAATAGAACAGAATGCTGGCTTTAAAAAAATGTATAATACTTAATTGTAATTATTACCGTTATTTTTTAAGAATTTTTTTCCATTTTAAGTAATAATTTTTTTAAATTGCCCCTCCTGCCTAAACGGGGGGAGATAGACCCCCCCCTCCCATAGTAAAAAATGCTTATTTTTAACTGTTCTAAACAATTCCGTTATAATATCTTGTCACCTAAGTTATCGTACTCTTGCCTAATGCTGCACCTCTCACTCGCACTCCCATAGCATCTTCACCGCTGCCTGTCACGGACTTGTGCTGGCCAGAAACGCCTGGCATCGTACCCAATTACTTGGAATAGCTTGGACTAACACATATTAAAAATTTAACTTTACAGAGTAAAGTTTATTTTTATTTATGTATAATACACCTTTGAGCTCACCTGTCAGGTACTTATACTAATAAGAAACGCCTGTCAATTTTTTTTTAAACTTCGCTACGTATGAGAAAAATCATATAAAAATTTGAAGCTTACAGTGAGAAGTTTTTTTTTTAAATTTTATATACATTTTCAAAAACATAGGGGTTGATGACGTGCAGGGCTGAAACTTGCCAGGTGATGGTTGTCGTGCTTAACATGCTACTATTCATCACCACAAAAATTTCTAGTCTTACAGGCGTTCCGTTACTCGGAGGGTTCACTAGCTCTCCTACTATACATTTCAAATCTATGAATTCCAATCTTTTTATACACAATGACAATTATATCGATTTATTTATTTTATAAGTTAAATGTTAAAATTTGTAGTAGCCGTGTGTACTGCCATTGTTAGAGCGTATGACTGTCATGCCAGGAGTCTTGGGCTTAATTCCTGCTTGTGAAATCCTGCAAGAGTGCGTAATTTACATAGGCCATAGAAAGTACCAGCATAAAAGTTTTAGGTCCCCTTTACTTCTGACATCGCTCGCACACAGGAATGGGGAAGAGTACGATAACTTTGGCGACAAAGTTTAATGACGGATTTGTATAGAACAGTTAAAAACAATCATTTTTTACTATGGGAGGAGGGGGTCTACCTCCCCCCGTTTAGGCGGTAGGGGCAATTAAAAAAAATATGTACATTAAATGGAAAAAAAATAATTAAAAAATAACGGTAATACTTACAATTAAGTATTATACCTTTTTTTAAAGCCAACATTTTTGTCTATTAGCTTATTTTTTTAAATCAAGTCAAAACTATGCATAGTTTTTGAAAAAAATTGTTTTAAACCAAAAATGTATGCAAAAAAAATAAAAAAAAAAGGTTTAAAGTGTAGTTTTTCAAAACTTTCAAATTATCTACTCTTTTTTTTAGAATTCATTGCTCTTATTTGTTTCTGATCAAAAACTGAAAACTAGATGACTTTATGTCTTCTAGTTCTTGAGAAAATTGAAAATTACCAAAAAAAATATTTTATTAAAATTACTTTTTCCTTGCTTAAGTATTAACGTAGTCTTATTTTGATAGTAATAATCGAATATGGATTAAGATACACCTAGGGTAAATTAATTTTTCTTAAATCCAGCTTATTTAAATGCAAAAGAAACTTTGCATGCACCCCATCTTGCACCCACCGAACCTTGCCCCCTCCCCACCTTGCACGCACTCCAACTTGCACCCACCCCAAATCCTATAGTGTTCCCAAGCAGGGGGGTTGCAGGGGGGCAGCACGTCCCCCCTTACAGATCACACTGTTGCATACACCCAAACTCGCACACACCTTGCTGTTGCATACACCCAAACTCGCCCTACCATTATTGTTACTATCAAAATAAGACCACTCAAGCAAAAAAAAAAAAGGATTAAATCACAGATAATAGAGTTACATAGATATCGCATCCAGTGCAAATAAAAATGATCATATTTTTTATCCCCTATTTAAAGCGATTTGTTGAAGTCAAACCTTGCAACCATATTCAACATAACAAAATAAAACCTATTTATAATACAATATCCCAGCAACAGACGACAGACGTTGACCTGTAAGTTGCGTTCGAAAGATAAATAGATACATTTTCTTATTTGAATTCGTGTTCGTTTGCCAATGCAACCCTTTTGAGTTCTTTTTACGTCGCTTCTACGTTCCAACACACTATTTGCTGTGCAGGTAGTTTTTTGTCTATATAATTTTGCAGCAACCAACGCGTTGCAACGCTTTCTTTTTCTTCGCTTCTCAATCTAATCGGTTGAGCGAGCGATTGACTGGAAGGTATCGGGATCGGGATGGCTCGTCTGGTGTGTCGTTGGATTTGTTTGGTCGTGTCGTGCGTAGGTATGTATACATTTTCTATATTTTTTTGGGTTGTGCGATCGTTGTTTGTGTGTGGCTTCTTCTTTTTATTTTGAAGTTATTTAATTTACTTCATTCGTTGTCTTGTCGACTTTCGAACGATTTGGATGTTCATTTATGTATATAAGATTGAGCAATACATTTTTCTTTGTTAATTTTACAGTCAGTGGTCCTTTTTTTCAGCGATTTTATTTGTCAACGTTTTTTTTTAATAGCAATGGGTGATAAGAGATTATCTGGGGTTTCTTGTTCCGTTTCTATGAAAACGAAAAGAGATTACCCTAATTTGAAAATTTTTAAGTGCCCTTCTAGGGGAAAAAATGAAATTTTGGCAAGAGTACGATAACTTAGGCGACAAAGTTTAATGACTTATTTGTATAGAACAGTTAAAAACAAGCATTTTTTACTATGGGAGCGGTGGTCTATCTCCCCCCGTTTAGGCGGGAGGGGCAATTTAAAAAAAATATTGTTTAAAATGGAAAAAAATAATTAAAAAATAACGGTAATACTTAGAAATAAGTTTTATACATTTTTTTAAAGCCAACGTTCTCTTCTATTAGCCAGTTTTTAAATCAAGTCAAAACTATGCGTAGTTTTTGAAAAATTTAATTTTAAACCCAAAATTTGAGTAAAAAAAGCTAAAAAACGGTTTAAAGTGTAATTTTTCAACACTTCAAAAATATCTATCATTGATTTTATTTCATAATTTATTGCTCTTATTTGTTGTTGATCAAAGACTGAAAACTAGATGATTGTATGTCTTTTAGTTTTTGAGAAAATTGAAAATAACCACAACTGCTATTTTAATTTAATTCTTTTTTTTGCTTGAGTGGTCTTATTTTCATAGTAATAATAGTAGGTGCGATTTTGGGTGTATGCAACAGTAAGGTGTGTGCGAGTTTGGGTGTATGCAACAGTGGGATCTGTAAGGGGGGGCATGCTGCCCCCTGCAACCCCCCTTCTTGGGAACACTATTGGATTTGGGGTGGGTGCGAGGTGGAGTGGGTGCAAGGTGGGGAGGGTGCAAGGTGCGGTGGGTGCAAGATGGGGTGAATGCAAAGTTTCTTTTGCATTTAAATAAGCTGGATTTAAGAAAAATTAATTTATCCTTGGTATATCTTAATCCATATTCGATTATTACTATCAAAATAAGACTACGTTAATACTCAAGCAAGGAAAAAGTATTTTAATTAAAATATTTTTTTTGGTAATTTTCAATTTTCTCAAGAACTGGAAGACATAAAATCATCTAGTTTTCAGTTTTTGATCAAAAACAAATAAGAGCAATGAATTCTAAAAAAAACTTAATAGATAATCTGAAAGTTTTGAAAAATTACACTTTAAACCTTTTTTTTAACTTTTTTTTGCACAAATTTTGAGTTTAAAACCATTTTTTTTCAAAAACTATGCATAGCTTTGACTTGATTTAAAAACAAGCTAATTGACAAAAGTGTTGGCCTTCAAAAAATGTATAAAACTTATTTGTAAGTATAACCGTTATTTTTTAATAATTTTTTTCCATTTAACGTGCATATTTTTCTAAATTGCCCCTACCGCCTAAACGGGGGGATATAGACCCCCCCTCCCATAGTAAAAAATGCTTGTTTTTAACTGTTCTATACAAATCCGCCATTAAACTTTGTCGCCTAAGTTATCGTACTCTCCCCGAAATTTTGAATAATTTGTGGAGGCAGGCATGTGGATTCAGAAATGAAGGCAAATACTTTGTATGTGGAGACCATTTTTGTCCGGAGTTTGTGGGAAGAAAATATCTTAAGAAGGATGCTGTTCCTTCTTTAAATTTAAATTCTGATTTGGGTTCAGACTTAAATTTAGAAGATCTTAATAAGTCTCCTCCAACTAAACGAAGAAGAACTTCGAGCAGTTGTAGCATTTCATGTGTAAGGTGCGATCAATTAACACAGAGATGTGCAAAAGAGGAGAAAAATAATGCAATTTAAAAAAAAAAATTATCAAGTTTAAAAATTCAAATAAAAAACTTAAAAATAAAGCATTATAAAAAAAAGAGAGCGCATACTGCTTTAAAAGATTCAAAAAAAGGGAGATTATCTTTATCGTCTCAAATCCAAGGGCTACATATTTCCGACCATTCAAAAACATTTTGCGATATGTTGATGGGGTAATCGAAATCTGCAAAATATAATAACAACGAAAAAGAAATTTCCCAAAATATATTTTATAGATCGCAAAGCGCCTATAAATTTTTGAGGGATGGGCTGGGCTTCAGGCTTCCCCACATATCCTCTTTATACAGATGGGCTCCTGTTAAAGGAATTCAACCAGGATATGTAAACAATGCCCATTTGTATCTAAAATCAAAGTTCGCTTTATTAAACGAGCGAGAACGTTGTGTTGTGTTGATATTTGATGAGATTAGGATTCGTCAAAACCTCACATATAATATTTTAAATGATTTAATAGATGGTTTCGAAGACCTAGGAGCAAAATGAAACAGAATTTTTGCCAATGAAATATGTGTTTTCATGGTAAATGGTTTGTTTGATAGTTGGAAAAGTGTTTTAAGCTATTTTGTGTCAGCAAACGGTGTAAATGGGGCTAACCTAAGCGAAATTATAAGAAATAATTTGAAAATCTGTCAAGATCTTGGTCTTAAGGTTTGCGCTGTAGTCTGCGATCAAGGACCTAATAATAGAAAAGCTTATCAAATATTAGGTGTTTCTGAAGAAAAACCATTTACAATTTTTAATGATGAAAAAATATTTTGTTTTTATGATTTTCCTCACTTATTAAAATCAATTCGTAATGTTCTACTGAAATCAGATTTACAAACTCCAGATGGTAAGGTTTCTTTTAATGTTTTCAGAGAAATATACAATTTAGAAATTGACAACGTGGCTAAGACATGTTTAAAATTTAGAAGTTCTCATATAGCACCAAATGCTTTTGAAAAAATGCATGTTCGTCTTGCTACGCAAATATTTAGCAGGACAACTGCGGCATCTATTCAAACTGCTTTTGAACTTAATTGCTTAAAAGAAAGCTCGAAGGAAGCTATAGCAACAAAAGAGTTCACACTTAAGGTAAATAATGCATTTGACTGCATGGATAGTGGTTCACATTATGACAAAAATATTTTAAAGCGCGGAGTTCAGCTAGGGAATCCAGCTTATAGTGAGTTGAAACAATTTTTGTCTTACTTAAAAGAAATACAAAAATCAGATAACCTTCCAAGAAACTTTTGTTTAAAAGGTATGGAGCAGACGATAAACGGAGTTTTATTACTTAGTCAAGATATAAGTAATGGCCTATATAAGAACGTGGATTATTTACTCACAAAGAGAATTCACCAAGACGTATTAGAAAAATTATTTTCTATTATTCGCATCAAAGGTGGGAATAACAAAAATCCATCTGTTTATGAGTTCAATGTTCTGATGTCAAAAATTCTTTCATCAAATCTTATTACTTTTTCTCCTTACAGTAATTGTGATGATAGAATTTTTGAGGCTAGACACATCCCAAACTCAACCAAATACTTCAAAAATGTCTTCATTGCCTAGGCCTAGGCAACTTATTTCTACTTCGTTTTAAAATATTTTCTAACGCTATATATATATACTAGCAAACCCGTCGAACTCCGTTTCGCCACCAGATGGCTTCGTTTTTTGTAACATTTCGTTTGGGGATTAAAAGATGAAGAAAAATTATTTTGTTTTGTTTTATATTTGAAAAGGAAAAATTTTATTTCATTTAACAACAGTAATAAATTCATTTCGATTACAAAAATGAAGTGTAATTTAGTTGAACTTCTCTAAGTAAAAATTGAAAGTGAATCCAAAGTAAATACTGAATCGAAGCGTTAATTGTCAATGCATACGCAAGGCGAACCGGAAATTGCAATCGTTTGAAGTCAAGTGGAAGATCAGTCGGAATCAGTATTCCAGGAATAAATACATTTTCACCTGCGTACTTTCCGTTAATAATGGTTGCCTCAATCAAATTCGGCATAAGTCTTTTCACCGCAAGTCGAGTACAGTTGCAAAGTCCCGGTGGATTCAAATTACGCAATATCATAATAACTGAACCAACTTTAAATTGGAAATTATGTGGTGGAAATCATGGTAACTCCAGAGAGTTCAAAAACTCCGTTGGATGTTGTTACTTCGTCGAATATCCTTCAGTGTGAAGTTAAGTGCTTCAAGTGATTTCTTATGTGCCATTGTGCACCCATTCCTAACAATGAACTTGCCAATTTTCCCATTGCACTGGATCGGGAAATATTGCATGTTGGAGTATCAATTGTGTTTAAATTGAGTGGCAACTTAAGCTCTGCGGAGGCCGATGTTCGCACGTCGTACTCTAGGCAAATATTCTTATTACCTTTAAAACAAACGTTATTTGAAGTCGATATCTCTGACGTTTCTAGAGATATGGTTGACTAAAAAAGGTTTCCAAAAGTAAGCCCTAGGGCCCTTGAAAAGTGAAAGAAATTAAAAATTTTCAATTCCACAAATCGGAATTTTTATAATAGCTTTCTATGGGAAGCTAAACGGAGTTCACCTCTTTTCTGTTGAAAATGTTCCTGAATTTTGTCTGCTATAAACCTCACGGAGCCCGAGACCATTCCAACGAATGCAAAACCGTTTAAATCGGTTCGTGCGTTCTGGAGTTATAACGTCAGAAAGGAAAACCCGACTTATTTTTATATTATAGATTTTTCATTTGCAACATATAGACCATTAGACCATTAATCGAAATCTAAACTATCATATATCTTAAGTTAGACCAAATTACACATAAAATGCCAACTTTCATCGAAATCGGTTGACTTGGTGAAGAGTTCACTGGGAACATACATATGACACTGGATTTTTATATATTAAGATAGTTATATTGAAAAAATCTTTACATAATCCAGAAATTAAATTTTCACAGTTATTTTTGTCCTATATTTTGGAAATTATTAACAATTTTAATAAAGCTTTTATGAAAAGACACAGATACACATTTTGCGGAAACGTGTGCTCATGGTCTTTAAAACCGTCTTATCAAACTTTTTTTAGGGCAGAACTACTCGACGAATCTTCAATGCAGATCGTGAATTATAAAAAAAAATCCAATTATTCAGATTTAAAACAAATGTTTTTTGGGTTAAAGTCGGCTTTGTATGAGGAAGAGTTAAACAAGAATCAAGATACGGACACGGAGGTAGATTTATTTCAGATAAAAATGTATTTAGTTTCATTTTATGTTGAATTGTGCGATCAATTGAAACATCGTTTTGATTTAACTGGCAAAAAGTTAGAATTGTTAGAACTTTTGGATCCAAAAGTAATACAAACTGAAACATATCCGACAATCCTTCCACTTTTGACTGAATGACCTTATTTTGATAATAATGTAACAAACATAGAAACTCTGAACTCCGAATTTAGAACGCTTATGGTTACTAAAAGTATAAAAATGAACGACGACGAAGAAGTTGTTGAGTTTTGGACGCGTTTACACTCTCAGAAAAATATATTGGAAGAGGATATGTTTAGGGTGTTGCCCGGCTATATGCTTACACTAGCTAGTTTACCGCATAGCAGTGCAGCAGCCGAAAGACGATTATCAGATTTCAAAACAAAAAAGAAATAGACTAGACATAAGTACCGCTCTTCCCTTTTATTAATAAGAAAGATTTGAAGTTATTACGATATTTTTCAAAGTTTAAATATGTTCAGGAGGGCTACGTATTAAGAACCGATTAAAATCCTTATTATATGCATATACTTTATAATATTTTATGAATTTGTGTTATGTTTCCCTTAGAGGAGAATCTAATTTAATTTAATACAGAATGTTACTATTTATTTCAATATAATAATGTACCTACATAGTATGTACTATATATGTATACATGTACCTAATTTATGAATTTGTGAGACTTGTTCTAGTCAATGTATGTTTTCGTTATATGGATGTAAAATAAAATGAAAATAAATTTGTTTTGTTTGTATTTTTTGTTTTTTTCATTTCCTGCTACATATTTTACAAATCTACTTCGTTTTTTGGGCAAAATGTTTCACTTTTTGGGCTTAGCATTCTCATCCCTATCGAAAGTCGACGACGAATGAAGTAAAAATAACTTCAAACACCGATCGCACAACCCAAAAAAATATAGAAAATGTATACCTACGCACGACACGACCAAACAAATCCAACGACACACCAGACGAGCCATCCCTATACCTCTTATATCTTATGCCATAGTTAGTTTCTTCAATAAATTGTTCTAAGGATTTTATATGTTACCCCAGTTTCATGAGCTAATGTTTTTTTAAAGAACAACCTTGCTTTTAAAGAACAACCTTGCTTATATTCACAGGTTGGCCTTGGCACATACAAAAATCACACCCAGGAAATACAAACAAAATTCACACACATCGTTAAGAAAGATCAACATAAAATACACAAAAGACAAAAAAAAACAATAAGGCACAAGAAGTAAAAAAAAGAAAATACAACAAGTTATACAATGCAATAAAATGTTTGAGTATGATTCATGCTAGTTCGATCAAACTGGGACGTAGTGGTACGTCCCAGTCGATTGAAAAATGGTCATTTTTTTTCCTCTGCGTGCGATATCTATGGAACTATAGTATCTGTGATTAAATTAAAATAGTAGTTGTGGTTATTTTCAATTTTCTCAAAAACTAAAAGACATAAAATCATATAGTTTTCAGTTTTTGATCAAAAACAAATAAGAGCAATAAATTCTGAAATAAAAACAATGGTAGATAATCTTGAAGTATTGAAAAATTACACTTTAAACCTTTTTTTTTTAACTTTTTTTACTCAAATTTTGAGTTTAAAATTAAATTTTTCAAAAACTACGCATAGTTTTGACTTGAATTAAAAACTGGCTAATAAAACAGAATGTTGACTTTAAAAAAATGTATGAAACTTAATTTTAAGTATCACTGTTATTTTTTAATTATTTTTTTCCGTTTTAAATAATAATTTTTATTAAATTGCCCCTACCGCCTAAACGGGGGGAGATAGACCCCCCTCCCATAGTAAAAAATGCTTGTATTAAGCCCCTCTACCAAAAACCGTTATTATATGTTGGCGCCAAAGTTATCGTACTCGTGCCATCATCGCTCATTATTTCAATATTTCAATTGATGCCTTTGGGCAGGTTCAGACAACATAAGGCACTTCATTTGCAGTCAACTTCATTCTTTGAACGTAAATTTTGACCAAGGCAACTAGTTAGTTTTTCAAGTATCATCTTTGTATGTGAAAACTATAGTACTCTCATGGTGGAAGTCGAATAGGGCGGCATCTACATATTTTTTGTGGAAGGTCTAGTCAAGACATTCATGTAGAAATAAATTTGCAGCCGGGAGACTTGGGAGACTTAAAAATGTTATAATTTGAAATATAGAAAGACTATAGAGAATTAACGAAAGTCTGAGTGAATGAGGAAAACACATTTGTTTCTTTGTGTTTGTATTTTGGTGTGGTTATATTTTTTGGTTACATCTTTGTATATGAAAACTTTTTCATGTACAAAGGTTACATACGCAAAACGGTAGTCTTTCTTTCTACACAAAGATGATAAGACAAAAGCAGGTGAATTGCGATTTCGTGTAGGAATTTTGTATTCTTGGTTGAGATTTTATATTTTTGATGATTTGAGGATTGTATAAGGGAATTATAATTTGAATTTTTATAGGCAAGTAAATATGTAGGTATTGTATTCTTATCCAATAATAGATAGCTAGCTAAATAAATTTAAAAAATTTGATCACCTAAACCTTTCTTACAATTTGTTTTCATATCGAGCATAAAGAAGTTTAAATTTTCCAAGTCTTAGAAAGATGATTTTTTTTAATAAATAAATTTGTTAATTGATACCTAATACAATTATTTAAAAGCTGGTTACAAAATTGATGACAACTATACCTACCTTGTATGTATAATGAAAAGATGGATATTTAATTTTTGGACGTTTTTTAATGTAGTGAAGTTTTTAAATGGTATGAGGAACTTTAAATTTGTTTTGTTTTAAAAATAAACACATACCTACCTATCTTTCAGTTTATAAAGTAGATAGTTATAACTTCCGGTCAAAAAACTGTTTCAAGGACAAATTTTGAAACATACATACTTTTGCATGTAAGTTCTTATGATATAGGTATGTAGGTATTTATTAAAAGAAGGACCTTCCTATCAACAATTTTGAATGATCAAGGGTATAAGCAAATGTTTACTTTTAATAAGTTAAAAGACTTTATTTGGATCTTTGTAATTGTACTTACATAAATTTGATGCCTTTGTCTCAGTCTTAAGATATCTAAATTCTAGCAAATCCAATTTTGGTATGCCAGAGCAAAGTTTTTAACTTAGGAGTAAGTTTTCTATAAATTTGAAATAAACATAACGTTGTACTACTGTTTTAAAATATACGTGCGTGCACTTTTGACTACCGAAATGGGGGTTTATGTCTCTTCGTGTAATATTTCCTGTACTTTCAAATTTAAAAATGTACCTGTTAAAAAAACTTGTTTCCAAAATTTGATTTCTCAAAAAACCTTAATGTTTCAAAATTCTTATTTTAAAATCTTTACACATCTTTTTACAATAACTTCCTATGGCAATTTAAGAACGCTTAACGCGAATCGGCTCTTACCCTTAATTTCCAAATTTTAGGTCGATCAACCTAATGCCTTGGGGTGAAGGTACGGGCCAGGACGGAATCAGGGGACCCACTTCTCTACCATCGAAATGTCATTTTTGACTAAAATCTTGAGTTCGAAATTTTTTACGAATGCAAAACTTGCCTACCTACATACATACATAGGTACATACATATATGACGCAAGTAAAAAAAATAAGTTCAGACCCATGATTTTCTAAATTGTGAAATTAAGTCTTAAATTGACTTTAAATGTCTGAAGAATCCTTCATCTTAACAAGGTTATAACACCAAGGTTGTGAAATAACATGAGTAATTATAATTGGCATAATTTTGCGTTTAATGTTTAAAAATTATTGGTTGGTGAGTGGCACAAAAAAACTTCGAAATCGTATAAAAGAAAATTTCAAATCAATACAAAAAATACCTACTTCGACACTACATTTACGAAACTATACTTACTAATTGCACAGATAAAAAACTATAGTTTAGTTTATATAGTTTCTTATCTGTGCTAATAGTTAATAAGTTAAAAAAAAACTTTCAATTGGATTTTCCTAAAAGTCACACATCTTAAAATAGACGAGCTGACAAAATTGTATTAAAGGTACCTACAACAACAAACAACATACATATATAGGTACATAGGTACCTACCTACCTAAATAATGGGTGATTTTTTTGAGGTTAGGATTTTCATGCATTAGTATTTGACAGATCACGCGGGATTTCAGACATGGTGTCAAAGAGAAAGATGCTCAGTATGCTTTGACATTTTATCATGAATAGACTTACTAACGAGCAACGCTTGCAAATCATTGAATTTTATTACCAAAATCAGTGTTCGGTTCGAAATGTGTTTCGCGCTTTACGTCCGATGAGCGATGAGGCTCATTTCTGGTTGAATGGCTACGTAAATAAGCAAAATTGCCGCATTTGGAGTGAAGAGCAACCAGAAGCCGTTCAAGAACTGCCCATGCATCCCGAAAAATGCACTGTTTGGTGTGGTTTGTACGCTGGTGGAATCATTGGACCGTATTTTTTCAAAGATGCTGTTGGACGCAACGTTACGGTGAATGGCGATCGCTATCGTTCAATGCTAACAAACTTTTTGTTGCCAAAAATGGAAGAACTGAACTTGGTTGACATGTGGTTTCAACAAGATGGCGCTACATGCCACACAGCTCGCGATTCTATGGCCATTTTGAGGGAAAACTTCGGAGAACAATTCATCTCAAGGAATGGACCGGTAAGTTGGCCACCAAGATCATGCGATTTGACGCCTTTAGACTATTTTTTGTGGGGCTACGTCAAGTCTAAAGTCTACACAAATAAGCCAGCAACTATTCCAGCTTTGGAAGACAACATTTCCGAAGAAATTCGGGCTATTCCGGCCGAAATGTTTGAAAAAGTTACCCAAAATTGGACTTTCCGAATGGACCACCTAAGACGCAGCCGCGGTCAACATTTAAATGAAATTATCTTCAAAAAGTAAATGTCATGGACCAATCTAACGTTTCAAATAAAGAATCGATGAGATTTTGCAAATTTTATGCGTTTTTTTTTTTAAAAAAGTTCTCAAGCTCTTAAAAAATCACCCGATATAAACTACATTTGTATGTCCTGTAATGTACCCGCTAAGGTGTACCTATACCTAGTTAACACTTATTTATTATAAGTGATACAATAAAAGTAGGATTGGAACATAAATTAAAGACACAAATTTCAATTATCAAACTAGGTAGGTATGTATTTAAATTATCTGGACCAACATAAAGAATGCATTTTTCTTTTTATTTAAAACTATGTACATATTTATAAATAGGTACTGTACTTACATACCTATCAACTAATCTCAAACAAATTGCAAAGTGTACGGATATTATCAGTGTCCTGATACTAGCATGAATTCCCTATGGTATTTCATGAAATACCTGCCTACCTACCAATACCTTTTATACCTATTTAAAATTTGAATTTAAAATCAAACCCACATACCTACAACCTGAAAAAAAAATCACCTACCAATTGATATCTATCTACCAAAAAAAATCTTTAAAGCTCAAACAAATCTAATCTTCAACTATTGAAGAAAAACTTAATGCCAAATAAAAGCAAAATACCTACCCACCAGCCAAAATATACATAACTATAACCAAAAGTATAACTACCTTCATATTCTTCTTCATCACAAAGATCTGCGCGACAAAAATCCCAACGTAGCTTTGTATAGGTATACAAAGATCGTATACGCAAGGAAACAGACTTGTGAATGTAAATAAAAACAAAAATCCGTACAGAATACTGAACAGCTGATGTAAGTATACAAAAACTTCATTCATCCCCTTATTAGACACAATGTTGAGCCATTGACGCTTTTCATATAAAAATGCATTGATATAAAGAAATTACAAAAACAAATTCATCGACCTTCATATGGAAGCTTAGTATATGAAAACATATACAAGGATAGACTCAAATATATTGAAGGAAATTGTGTCGACTTTTTGGCTGCTAAATTAACTGATCTCCTTATTCTGCTGGCTGCTTATGGGAATGGAAATAATATTTTTCTCTCTTTCCCCCGAGGTCTCTCCAATTTCGATTCTACTGCCAACGACGGCATCCGCTTCACCAAAAAAATTCTTCCCATGTACTATAGTTTCCATATACAAAGGTATCATGAATTTAAAATTCAGATCTTTACGTCACAAACCTCTACTTCAAGTTCATAGTACAAAAACTACCAAAATCATTATTTTCTACAAAACTCTCCTCAGGCAAGCTACAAGTCCATCACGATTTGTATTTTGTATTTTAAAGAAATATTACTTATTTCTTTTCCAAATTTACAAGGAACCTTTTTACAGAAAGCATTAAATGAAGTTGTGCAGAAAATAAATAAATCATTGAGTAATAAAGTTCAGCTTTTAGTTAAATTAAAAAACATGATCAATTGTCATTTTGACATAAGTTGACTTGACTTGATAGTAAGGGAGATTTTTCTTGCCTAACTTTCCAGTCAGCTTTCCAATAAAGTTGCCTTAATTGGAAGGCAATTTTTTGGCAGCTGCCCAATCAGATGCTAGAAACTTGCCTTACTTTCAAGTCCCTTATGTCGGCTGAACCTTCCCTTTGTCTCATCTCTACACACGAGCGACAAGATACGATACACGTAACACAACAAAGATAAAATTTCACTCATAAAGTACAACAAAAAACACTCAACCGGTAGAGTGTAATTTATAGACGCAACTATTATTTTTGCGTGCACCTTAGAATTTCTGTTTGAGTAACATTGCTGACTTCGATTTTATATAGAAACTCTGTAATCATGTTGTAAACATGCACGCTGTTATTTGTCTGAATTTGGTGTTGATTTCTTTGTTACACTGCATAGGGGAATGCTATGAAGATAAAATATTAAATGTCTTCACTAATACACGCTATGGTGAGGTAGGTATCTTTGTAAAGGCGAACAAATACGTGCACTTTGTATATGGATTTTGTGTTGTAGTTTTTTGTGTGGATGTGTGGGTGTGGTTAAGAAGGTAAACAAAGACTTATTTTTGGAAAAGTAGATATGTATACCTGTCTTTAAATTAAGAATAAGCTGTTGGTTATAAAATAAATATCAATAATGGTGTGAGCTACAGAGAAATGAGAAGGTTGATTGTGGCTATGCTAACGCTTGCCCAAGGCGCCCATTGGATTCAGGGCCCTGCTCATTTGCACAGCTTGCACGTATAGCTTGTCCGGTCCTGCGTTTGAATGCCTCCTTTTTCAAGTCATAATGCAGGTAATATCTTTTCCTGCAACACAGAACGCATTCACGATTGATGAAAATAATTGAAGAGAATGCAGCTGGACACCGTAGATTTATTCTCAAACGATTGGTTCGGACAGGGTTTTAGATCTTGTCGTACCTATGCGTTGTTTTTTTTTTTTCGTTTGGCACGTGGCAGGATAAAACGATTACAATCGTATATTAGATCATCTTGCACCTAAATTATTGACTTTCTTTTCATTATATACATATAATGATGACTAGACCTTTAATCTCAAAATTAAAATTCTTACTAAATAAGCTACCTAAAATCTAAGATGGTCTAAAATAATTATATTAACAATACTATAGTTAAGTGGAATTATTTTCAAACTTCTTTTTTTTACAAATACATATGTACCTACGAAGAATTTAAAAAAGTTTATTCACTCCCCTTTCTATATACCAACATAAAAAGTCTTAGTTACTGGATTTTATAAGAGATTTATCTGCTACGGGTACTGCCTCTTGCGGGGGATTGACAAATCCTCTAAGAGTAATTCTTGACATAAAAAGTGCTTCCTCAAATTAGGCGTTCAAGCTGTAAGCCACAAGGCCCTAGTTCTTTACGGACTGTTGGGCCTCCTATTTGTTTTATTTTTAACAATTTATAGAAAAAAACACGATTTGTTAATCGAGCCGAAAAAAAGCCAACAATTTATGAAAAAAACTCGCTCATAGTGTAGTATATAAATATACTATACATATGTACATTAATATATACTAAAAAAGTTTACGTTGTATTTTGAATTCTTCGAACCGTTCAAGGATTTCATTGCAGTTAATTAATCTTTTGAAAAATCAAATAATTACAAACAAAACAAAAAACATTTTACCATTTTTTGTCCTTAA
Source organism: Eupeodes luniger (assembly GCA_951509635.1). Lineage (NCBI taxonomy): Eukaryota > Metazoa > Arthropoda > Insecta > Diptera > Syrphidae > Eupeodes > Eupeodes luniger. The sequence continues at coordinate 67,874,156 of OX608074.1, forward strand.
TAATTGTGTTATTAAGCAGAGAGCTTAATTTTCAACTGATTAGTATCTAGCATCATGAGTAGTTTGAGCGGAAAAAAGCTTTACCTTTTAAATGTCTGTTTTGTTTTCTGCTTTTTTGTTCTTAAAACTTAAAAAAGACACCGGGAAAATGAAACCACACAAATATGAAGTGAAATTTGCGGAATAATAATTGAAGCCCTAAGCTAATGGAGCGGTTCAAAATTAAGTAATTAAAATTAATTTAAATTAATTAAAAACAAAAGCTTAAAATTTAGATTAATATTATGGAATTGAGTGATTTGAGGTACATATATGTATGTATTTACGTGGGATGGACCAATTTGGCAGTGCAATTACCGGACAAACTAAGACACAATCAAGGAGTGTTTATTGGCAATAAAATGCTATAAACCGTAGTTAATTGATTTTCGTATTTGAATTATAAATTCATTATCGTACGGTCTATGAAGTTTGTTATGCAGTGTGTGAGCAGAACCAGCTCTGAACATGTTTAATATCATGTTCTTAAATGTGTATTTTTTTTAATTTAAGTTTCAATTGCGTTGATAAACTTGTTTTTAAAACAACTCTATTAATGCATTTCCCATTTTGTTGGCATTAAATTGATACAAAATAACGCGCTTTTGTAAATTCTTTGCAAAGCATGTGGTATGTTTTAATCTATTTAGATTTTGTGCTCACGTATGTACATATATACATACTTATGTATATGAAAAAGTAAGCTATTTACAAGATTTTTCGTTGTCTAGAAGTCATTTGTAGTAACGTTTGTTTGTTGTTTGCAGACATAAGCGCCAACAGGATTTTCACTACATACATACATATCTACAACACACACATATGGTAAGTTTTACATTCGTAAGCAATTTCGAACTCGAGATTTTAATCAAACATGACATTACAATGGTAGAGAAGTCGAAAAAAGTGGGTCCCGCTGTTCCATCCGTTTTTCATTCTATTCTGTTGTTTTGTGGTCAAAAATTCAATATTCGAATTTATTCAAAAACGAACCGATATATTTTTAGATATGTATATACATAAATAAATATTTGTATTGCATCAAAAGGGTACCCTCCATAGATCCATTATTTTGTTTTACAATTTTCTCAGGAATTCATGAGCCGATTTCAATGAATTTTTTTCGGCACAAGCTAATATATTTTCTAAACAATATTTGATGATCAAAATTAACATTTTTTCTTTGATTTTTAAAAAATAACTGCCAATTTTTTTTTCAAAATTCCATATCTTGAAAACGGATCAATATGTTCTAAATAAAAATGAGCTTTTATAATAATCAGCGTCTACAATCCCCGCATTTTGTCGATGCCTGCATGATGGTGCCGTATGTCAACACATCGCGAGGTGTTTTATTTTCAAATTAATTGCCTACCGTCAGCCATCATCAATTACTCATTAGAAACGTGCGGTTTGACTATTTATAAAGGTGGTGATGCGCCGCGCCGCTGCGGCAACTTGAGGTGTTTTTACCATACCAATACTTAAATACGTAAAAACGTAATTGGTATTCTTTCATGCCCCAGAGGCAAGAGGCAACTTGTAATATAGTCATCGTCCTAGTTAGTATCGTAAACGACCCTGTTTAACTTCCACTTCCAACGACAGCCGATAACAGCATTGAAAACGTTAGCTGGTTGGCTATGATTACAAAACTGAGGAAACTGGTTCCTTTCGAGTATAATTAGTACAGTATTCCCATCTCTGGGTAAACTCTCCCTATTTATGTGTAACAATATAAGTAAATACTTGTACTTTAATTGTTCAGTTTGACATCAGTTTCTCTTTAGACGCATATAGCTATAGACTTTCCATGAGATCTCAGGCTGGTCCACATTTGTAATTCAGTGCCGAAATGCATTAAATTACTAATTACAGTTAGATATACTACTGGTATGTATTTGCGTTTCAATGTATATTTAGGTTTTAATTTGCGGTCGTTGTCAATGCTAAGGTATAGTGATGTTTGAAAATTAAATGCGGCAATCATCAGCATCACCTATATAATTGTATATCGATAGAAATATTTAAGATGTCTTTTAAATAAGTTTTGATCAGAAGGGGTTTGACCAGTAGCCGAAAACCATCACCAGAATATTTAAATTAATCGATTGTGAATTAGAACACATTCAAGGTCTCAGGCGCTTTATCGTTATTAAAAAAAAAAAACTTAAACGATTATTGATACCTCTAGGAATGTAAAGGATACCATCAATGTAAGAATCTTTACTCAGGGAAGTCGGTATAAGATATAATTTGTATAATTATTTATATTTTGTGAAAAAATAAGTTAAATCTCTATTAGTCCCGTTGCTAAATCTCTCCTATGTATATCCAAAATTTGTATAATTATTTATATTTTGTGAAAAAATAAGTTAAATCTCTATTAGTCCCGTTGCTAAATCTCTCCTATGTATATCCAAATTTTGTATGTATTTTGTTGTTAACAAAATAATATCTCATTAACCATAGTTGTTTTTTTCTAATCCATCATATAACGGGAGAAATATCGATTTTACTTCTCAAAAATGTCTGCTTCTAACTTAAGACCCGCAGCGCACCTTCTACCTTCAAAAGTGTGATCATTATAAATCCTAACCTACGCAGTTCTACTTTACACCCTAAGCGAAACAGCCTTCCTAAGTAAAAAAAGCATTGAAAATAGTTGTGACAATTATCACTTAAGAACCGTGAAGAATGACACTTCGCACATACCTCCAGTCGTGTGGGAGTCATCTGTCATTCACACTCGCTCTCGCAACGTCTTATCATCAATCCATTTATAAATGTTATATAGATATAAGTGATTAAAGTTGAGTTAAACGTTTCAACACAATGACATAAACTTACCCATCCTTTCTCTATTATTCACGTTAAATTTTCGAAAACTGCCCATTAAAGGAATATTTAATGAATGGTTGCAGATGCTAATGCTCCTTAACTAAGTCCTTAAAATGCACTTGACATTCTCCAGACTAGTCGAAAAACACCATCAATACCTCCTTTGTGGTATTTTGTAATTTTGTTTTGTTTAGATTTTATGTGGGTGTGAAATATTCTACACATAATTACAGAAGCACGAGTACCTATGTACATATGTATGTACATATATTGAGCCGTGGGACTTGCTTCCAATTAAATCATATTGGATGCGACGTGTGCACAGCAGCATTTTCACATAAATGTACGTTACGTAAAATGTGTTGATAGTGTTTTTTTTTTGTTGAGTAAAAACATTAACCATCAAGTTCAGTTCTGAAAGAAATTTAAAAGATAAACACAATTCAAGAGAAGTAAACAAAACTTTTCCCAACCCAAAATTAACTCTTGAAAAGAAAAATATTTTGGTTTTCCTTTTGAGGTTGTTATTTTGCATATTTTTTTCGATATGTAGGTGCTGGTATGGTGGAATTACGGTCTTATAGATACACTCTCAAAGTCAAATAACCAAACGGTCGATCCTTAATTGTAATCCTGCTTTGTTTAACTTCATCCTTCATCCATTACACACAGCTCTGTCAATTTGTGTCTTAATAAAAAAATAAATAAATGCATTTTATATCTACGGCTTAGGGTGTATAATTAATATGAACTTTCACCTTGTCAACACAGCCCTAAATTTATTTACATGGCGAGTCTTGCGAACAGACGTTGTTGTAATGTAGAAACTTTAAACACTTTTTAGTGTATAATACGTTCATATTCCCCAAAGAAAACTAAGAAACTTACGAAAATTCATAAATAAATGTTTCTTTAAGTATTAGTTATGATCAATTTTCTCCTTTAATTAAATATGGGAGGGATGTTCCTGGTTTATAACGGAAACAAATTGATTTGTTTTTATGGAATTTGATAAAAAAGTATTTTGATATTATTAATTCGATGACCAAATTATGTACATATGTGTATAATGTATGTACATAATACATATACAGTCTTATTTAAAAACGCTGTATAGAGCCTACAAAGTTATGTAATCTCTATAATGCCTCTAAACGCAAAAATGCTATTTATAAAACTTATGCAAGGTTGCATAGTCCCATAATAAGCTAAACGCGTTTTGAGGTTGAATAGAGCCTACATATACATACATATAAGGAAATTATTGTTATTATTATTTCGTAAATGTCATTTTGATTTCTCTCCATTTTTGAAATTAAAATAAAAACAATATTGCCTCTCCAGTTTATGTATGTATGTATGTAGCTCGTTTATTAATTAAAGAATTTAAATCGCGTTTTACCGACTCCAAGAAGGCGGAAAGTTTATAAAAAAAGGTTCAATGAGCCTAAGAAACGAAGAATTTAAAAAAAATAGATTTTCGAAAGAGAATATCATACAAATAATTGGAATTATTTTTTTTATATTTTATTTGTTATGACAAACAGCTGATTTGATAGACAGATACATAAATAGAATAGATTGCTTCATTTTGGTACTTTTTTTGATATAATCATTGTATAACTAAAATTTATAGCAGAATTTTTTATAAATGGGAATTTTCGCAACGTTACATAGAGCCTACATAATCCTTATGCACTGTATAACTATTCATCTGTTTAGCGAATTCTATTAAATAAGACTGTTAGACTTTTAAAAATTAAACATACATTAATTTAATTATTGTATACATAATTAGGAAAATGAGCCGTTTTTTATTTAAGGTCATGTGTTCCTAGATTTATTATTTAAGGCCCGAAAAATTGATTTGAGATTGATTCAAGGGTACTGCCTCTTGCCAGGAATTGACAAATCCTCCAAGAGCAATTCTTGTCAAAAATTCTCAAATAAGCCGTTCGGATCCGGCTTACAACTGTAGGTCCCTACCATTCCTGAAATGACTCGCACACAGGAATGGTTGACAACTGTTAGTCAAAAGACCCTAGTTTTATACGGACTTTTATTTCGTAAGTAAGTCTCCCTTTTCCAGAACCAATTTAAACAATTAAATGATCAAAAATGGTATAATGTTAAGAGCACTCATGGGATGAGCTAAGCCAGGGGATGAAATGAACAGTGCAAAATGTTTTTGTGGACGGAATGATCGCCTATACCTACCTTAAGGACATCTATTTGCATCTTTCCTATTCCCGATTATAAATATTTCGTCAATGTGGATGAAAGTTTATCGTGCAAAAATTAATCATTAATATTTAGATAAATTTGAGGAAAAGTGACTCTTACTCCTTTCCTGGTATATCGGTATAATCGAACATTTTCGATTGACTTTTTCTAACGTTCCAAAATCGTAAGGGATATCATTCTAATATTAGGTCAATTACAATAATTTTCTTTACTAAGAGAGTTTAATTGGAGGGAAATAGGAAGAAATTCAAAAGATTTTTGGCCTCCAAGTACTGTACGTAGCAGACAAAAAAAAACTAGTATTAATATTATCAAAATGCAAATGATGTAAACACTGTTATCTTAATATATATAAATTACGTGTCACGATGTTTGTCCGCGAATGGAAACTACTTAACCGATTTTAATCAAACACCGTGTGTAGTTTGTTCCAACTTGAAAGATAGGACAGCTAACATCTTAATTTATGATGGCAATATTATTTTATTGCAAATTTTGTGGCTATTATGTAAAAGTCACAGTTATCTTTTAGCTCCAAACGATTCTAACAGATTGCGACATCTGTTGACTGGATTGAGTAAGTATTCAATAGATGGCGCTGTGTCAAACTTCCAAGCGTTTCATATAAGCTACAATTAAATAAAATAACCACCACATGTTGCTAAGGCTTATGTATATGTTAAATTTATTTTGTATTAAACGAAATACAGTGAATTGTACTTTTTCAATATGTAGCATAAAAAGAATAGTGGAATAGCTGCAGTGTTGCGGAATAGTTTAATTATAATATGCACTCTCACTATGCACTATGTGGTTTCCGCCAGACCTTACCAGTTATAGGATTGCAAATGGTCCATCAGCACAAATATTTTCCGAACAATTACTAGATATTGGGAACGGTATAATTAGAACTGCAACCAAATATCCAATGCATTCAGTAAATGACTTGATTCAGAGTATTATTCCGGATATACAGAGTAATTACTTGAATCATAACTGGCTCAGTCATCTGGCTATTTTGGCAGCTAAAAATGTTGACGAAATTAACTTCCAGATACAACAATTATTACTAGCCTTTAAATCAATCGATACTGTTAAAGAAAATGATAGTGTACATTTTCCAATTGAATTTTTAAATTCACTACCTGGGATATACCCCCACATAATCTTCGATTAAAGATTGGTTCACCTATTATTCTCTTGTCTAATTTGAATTCACCTCAATTATGCAACAGTACATGTTTGTACATCAAAAAGATCACCGGAAATATTCTTGAAGCAAGAATTTTAACTGGAAAGTTTAAAGGAAAAGTGGTCCTGTATTCCAATGATACCGTCAGATTCTACTATACCTTTCAGAAGGTTACAGTTTCCAAATCGATTAGCTTTTTCCATGTCTATGAATAAGTCGCAAGGCCAAACAATGTCTGTTTGTGGTTTCGATTTGGAAATTCCATTTTTTTTTCATGGACAGCTATATGTTGCATGTTCACTTGTTGGAAGAGAGGCCCGGCCCCAGCCAAACTTGCGCCCTGTGCAAGATTTGTAGAAAGCGCCCCTACACATAAACTGATACACAAGCATAAGCCTTTCCCAGATTACCCAGGAGGTAGACTTTCAATGCGTTTTTTTATTGAGGTATCCCCAGGAGGCCTAAACCATTATAAGAAGAAATCAGCAGAGGGGAGACTTTTAAACTTGGAAACTTACTTTTCTGGCCTTACATTTTGCAAATTCAGAAATGAGATCATCAAAGTCTAAAGAATTTAATAATTTCTTTTCAATGGACATTATAGATAAACCTACCAATCTCTCTTGAGTCATGGTTGTCCTAAGATAATTTTTAATAATTTTAAGTATAGAAAAACTACGTTCTCCTGAAGCTACCGGAATTGTATTAAGGATTTGGAGAGCAATTACTAAATTCGAAGAAAAATCTTCTAGGTTTGAATTAAAAATAAAATTTAACACATCTAAACTTGAGCTTTGTGGTGTAACAAGATTGGATATTACGGTTAACTCTTGAAACAATGTTTCTCCATCTAAATCTTTAAAACTATTTTATGTTAAAACATTCTGCAAATTAAGGCATGAAGCACGTACACTTTTATTTTTTAAACATTCGCTTTTGTTACTTAAAAATGAAAAATTGATACTATACGTATCAAACCTTTCAAGTATTTAAAAAAAAATCAACTTTAAATCTTTGTCCAATATAGTTTCAGGACATTCATCAGCATAAGGTATTTTTCTCCGTTGAGATCGCAATGATGAAGCTACAGATATATTTGGTATTTCTAGGGAACTAGCAATACGCTCGGTTAATTGAACATACATACCTACTCATTTAATTTTTCATCGGAACGCATTAAAATCAAACTGTTTTTTGTATTTTCTAAAACTGTTATGCCAGTTGACAGATTAACGAACGGATTTTGCAAATAGTTACTAGTTTAATTTATATTTTCTAAAACATCAAACCAAATTAGCAGGCAGCAGCAAATAAATGTAAAATCAAAAACTTTATTTCCTAACGATTCTGCAATGTTTTTTGCTTCTAGATTTCTTAATTCTATAAGGGCTTCATATATTTCTTCTTAATTTGTTTTTAAAGGCCTCAATGCATCTAACCTGCTCTCTCATCTATAGTCTCAGAAGGGGGTTTCAAAGTATGACTTGGAGTTTTTTTCTTATAAATATCCCACCTCGTTGTGGAACTTGAGAAAAAGTTATACAAACATTGAATTGTATCGAAAAATTTAACTGCATAAAATGAGCACCGAGCAGCGTCATTAACCACTAAATTTAAGGAATGCGGGCATCATGGAACGAAAAATGCTCTTGGTTCCAGGGTTCGAATTCGATTCTGAACACTCGCTTCTTTTTCTTTCATATTCGAACCATTATCATAACTTTGGCTTTCACAGTTACTTATTAAAATTTCATGTAATTCAAGCTTGTCTAAAATCAACTGATTCAGTCACATTACGGTCTTGTCACAAAATACTTCACTTCTATTAAAAACTGATAGCTATTTATTTAATATTAATTAACCAACAAAGCGAAAAAACAATTGAAACAATCTGCATTCTGCCCCAGACTAGATATACATTAAAAGTAGCCGTTACAACAGTCATTAACTTTCAAAAAAAAACACAAACTGCCTGCCTAAGAACAATTCGACTCCACATAGAATCATCCCTCTTTAATTTTTAAGCTCTATTCTCCTTTTCCATTCTATTAAAGGGCGTTTTTCTTTTTTAGTTCAGAGCAGAGCTCGAACTGTCAAAAAAATAATTGTGTTTCTTTTTGAGCTCTGAACGTTCAGAGCTTCAAATTCGTGTTTCTTTTTTAGTTCTGAACATGTTCAGAGCGCGCTCTGTGAGCTCAGAATAAAATAACAGAGTAAACGGAGTAAAATGCTGAGCACAAACAATTTGATATCTGAAAGCCGGGAAATTTAAAAAAAAACATCATCAAAACAATAAAAATGGCGGAAGAGGCTGGTTGCTCTGGTGCAGAAGTAAAGATAATTTAGAAAAAACTAATTGCAGATAGCATTTTTATGAATCAAATTTATTTCAGGCTTCAAATGGACCAACGCTATGACTGTTTTATTAATGCATTTGATTAAAGAAAATTTTGAACGCCTTCAAACAGACGACATTTCAAATCATGACAGTTTAGTGCTCAAGTTGTTTCATAATTAAATCAGAGAGCTCTGAACATACTCTGCTCAGAACTCTACTCTACTCTACTCTGTTCGCTCAGAGTCTGCTCAGAGCTCAGCTCTGAACTAAAAAAGAAAAACGCCCAAAATTTCATCTCCTGTAATCAAGCACTTAACTCTTAAGCATCTTGCACATGAGCAACGAACTGCGAACTTCGAACTGTGGATGTTCGCATATTTTGACTTTTCTTTCACATGAGCTTTTATTTCTATTCGCAGGTAGCGACGAATTGTCAACCCTTTTCTCCATATTTTCCTCAGCCATCATCTTTCACACAAAAACAAAACAAGAGAGGTATAATTTTGAGGTTAAGTTGAGCGCGAACAATTTATTCGTTGCAGTGTGGATGGTATGTGGAACGCGAATAGAGTTTGACAGTTCGCAGCAACCACACTGCAATTCGTTTCTACCAAATTGTTTTTACAAAATTCTTTTGTTTTAGAGAACAAAATGCAAATTTTATTATCCTAATATTAGTGTCAATTGGTTTCTTATAGTTTAAATGTGTTTTTGTGTGGAATTGACTTTTTGAAATGTGTAAAATCACGTTTGTTCGTCCATTCGCAGTTCGCAGTTCGTTGCGCATGTGCAAGGCACTTTACACAGTGTGCCAGAAGAAAACCTGCACGCTCTGACCCATTTGATTCCGTATAAATAAGTTTTTTTTAAATATCTCCCATGTTAGTTTCGATACTCAGTGTGCAAAAAAGAAAACTTGCACATCCATTGACCATTTGTAGAAAAGACATCTACCACATAATTTCCAAATATTTCATCCTGTTCATACAAGAGAAAAAATCTCAACACAAAAAAGTTCCATGCCATCTCATATGTGCAAGATTTATTTCATGCACACCGAGTCCCAAAATTAACATAGAGAGTATGACAAAGCAAAATACTTATTCAAATTGATTCGTATGGGCTAGAACGTGCAGGTTTTGTATCACGCACCTTACCTGAATGTGAGTTCTCATCTACAAAAAAAAACAACAACAAAAAAAATATATGGAGTGTCTTTGATTTGTAGTAGAAGGTAAGGTAGCACATCAACCTACCTGCTCTCTTTTTTCGGAGACATTTTTTTGTTGTTTTCTTTGTAGATGAGAACTCACATACAGAGGTACATGGCATGGAAATTTTGTGTGTTGAGATTTTTTTTTCTTCTCTTGTACGAACAGGGTAAATATTTAGAAATTAGGTAGGTAGTATTTTTAGTACTGCGATATATTGAGTTAAATTTTTATTGAATGCAACAATGAAAGTGATGTTAGTTAGTGCGCAAGAGATAACTTAGGACAGTTGTGATGGATGTTTTTTTGAGATTATTTTAAGAATGTTTGTGGTTAAAAAAATGGCAAACAGTAGTACATATTTGTTTGCGCAAGATCAGATTACATTTTCTTGCTCCTGGTTATGCGCCCCCAGAATTCTGCGCCCTGTGCATTTGCACATCTTGCACATATGCTTTGTCCGGCCCTGAAGACCATTGAACCTATTTGTGTTACCGAAAGACAGGTTAACCAAAAATATTGTGCACCGATTAGTGCTAAATTAAATTAAAATTAAAAGTATTTATACCTAATTCAAAATAAAAATATTATTGTTAGAAGATTTTAAACTATCCGCCCTACCTACCTCATTTAAAGTTTAACTGTCACATGTTATTTAATAAAAACTTTGTCATATACTCATTTGTTACAAACTTGAGTAAAAATAATAAGAAATTTTAAATTTAATTTTTTTGTATTGATGTTTGCTTTACATCAACTGTACAAAAATGTTGATCAATTGTGTTCAAAATCCTTTCCCTTCAAATCCCAAACCAGTATATTTGTATAAGGAGTAACGGTAGTAGAAAATCAGTCATGAAGGTCACATGTTTTTTATAAATGGCATCTATGTAAAAAATCATGCCCATCTTTGATGTTCTCCTACCGTTCCCCTTAAATAGTTTGCAACAATGTTATATCACAAAAAAACGTGATAACACAGAAAAAATGATTCAAAACATACATATTTACAACTGTTTGTACAGTACATTTGTAAGTACACCTCCAGTTAGCATAATCTTCTTTTATGTGAAGGAACATCTATGTACAATATAAATCCATAAGTATATTTTCTTTTTTTTTTCATTATATTTCAGTACATATGTATACAGAATCTGGAATTTTGCCAGAAAGTATTCCCTGATGTACCATGCATATCCTTTTTCGAGCCTTTTTTGCTTATATTGTGTTTTTTTTGTTTCTTTAAAAGTGCAAGAGTGTTTTAATACGACGAAGCTATGTATCTGTACATAATGTATATAATTTGTATAAAACTCGAATTAGAGGGGCTAACCATTTTCCAAAAATAAAAACTGAATACAATAAAGTCGTCCTGCAACCCACCATCTCAACTAACAAACTTATTGGAAAAGACTTCCTTTGAAATTAATTTTGTTAGTGCATTTTAAGCAATTTCATGGTTACGTATTCTGAGACAGTAATTAATTTTTGGCCCATACTGGTTTTGAAATAGGATCCTCATAGAAAAAGTACTGAGATTTTAGACAAATAGAAATATGCAAAGCTATAGATATTGCAGTGGACCTTAATAAATTGATAAAATATGTACATACATAACCGCCCTACATTTCGATAGTCCAAAGTCCAACTTGAAGACTGTATTGGCCGAACTACAATGTTTTTTTTTCTTTTGAAATACAACAATACCATAGCCATTAACATCAGGCAATTAATAGTATTTTATTTCATATTTATGGTATTTCTCGAAATCGTAGCAGAGTTCAATTCGGTTGTATCTTGCAATTCTGTCTATGTTTTCTCATTTGAATCAATAAAAAAGAAACATAGAGAACTACAATTATTTTAACGTTATGAAGCAATAAGAAAATCAGAATTAAACTTACCCATTTGGGACATTCATTTTAAACTTACCTGAAAATATAAAATTAAACATACTTGAGTAATAAGTTACATAAACATAATTTGTATGTACATATAAACACGTAATATATGAATATATAAATTACAAATAAATTAAGGCCGCATATGTTTTTGTTGTATTTCGAGGACGTTTTTAAATGGGATGGGAAAATCGAGAGTAAAATGTCTGTCTTATTTTTTTGAACAGTAAGGATTTGTTTAATATTTTAGTGAACGAAACTTTTGGTTATATCTCAGAATTAAAAAATGCTTTCGAACAGTTTTGGTGGCCTATTGGGAGACGGACACACTCCCGAAAAAAACAATATCCCGAAAATCCAAAATCCTGAAAATCCAGAATCGCGAAATTCCACAATTTCGAGAAGCCAAAATCCCTAAATTCCAAAATTCGGACTACCAAAATTCCCGAAATGCCAACATACAAAAAATGAAACTAATTATTCCTGTTATGAATGATAGGTGTTTACTTTTATCCGCAAATGGAACTATAATAATAAATTTGATACAAAATTAAGACAATCAAACCAAACCGTTGTTTCTACTTAGAAATGCAATATCCCTTATCCATTATGTTTTAGCTTTGGTTCCAATGCAATGCACGTTGATACGAAAAATAAGAATTTTCTCAACATTCTGATCTAAATTATAATGTGTATTCCTTTATAAATACTTCAATGTTAATTGAATTATATTCGAATACATTTTACTCTCAACTCATACAAAAAGAAAATTTCATTTAAATTTTGGCTCATGCTTTAAGCTTATTTTGTTTAAAACTAGAAGCTTTTCCAAAAATTTTCGCCAAAGATAGACAGTATTGAATTGCGCACTAGTTAATGAGGTTAAAAGGAATGTACAAACGCGATTAAAAAATATGGTCCTTGAGCTTTCATGTGTGCTTTCATATACAATTAACTTGTGTTTATGTATAATATATGTATATCATTTTTATTAAAAGAGTTACTTAATTTACTGTTTTCATAACTATTAATGTGCATACTGCATTCTAAAAATGAGCGTCATTACAAAAACAATAAGGCAGAAAAGAAATCCCGAAAAATAATGTGAAATGAAAAATTATCGCAATTTTGAAATTTTTCAGTATTTTGGATTTTCGGGATGTTCTGTCCCAAATCCGTGCCTACCACACTCTTAGTAATAAATAACAATCCGCCAGAATTGGAAAAATACATATTTTCAACACCTTACCCCAAAGGCTATCAAGGCGCTTATCACCCTAATTACATCAATTTCAGTTATATACCATATGCTATACATCTTCTCCCACATACATCTCTATTAAAAAAAGTACTTTATGGAATATAATTCATTAGACCAATTTATTATTTAAAAAAAAAATTATTTGTGCATAACACCATTTTTAAAGATTTTAACAAAATAAATAAACAAAACCTTTTGTGAAGAAAAATGTTTAAAATGGTTTTGAAAATATTGTACCTAAATTTTTTTTGTTTGTATGTTCTTCTACTTGAGCGTCGAACTTGTAGAAGCTGAGTAAGTTCGATGATTCTCGAGAAATTTCTCCAGATGAGTCCTGAAACCAAAGGACGTTCATATCCTCTTCCTTTAAACAATCATAACCCCTCCCACATAAGCAAGGCATACAAGCCAACGCTTATATCACCAATTATAACGCCACCTTCTACGCTGTAATGGCGAAAAAGCTAGACAGCGCTCCTCTCTCCGGTGAACCTTCTCACCCTAGGCAGAGAGAAAAGAACTAATAGAGAGAACCAACTTCGACGGTTGCTCTCTTTTTGCCTACAAGCTGTGATTGGGTCACCAACTTGCATATGTATTAACTCCATATAAAAAAAATGTGGGGAACAAATATTTATGCAAGTTTGTGTACATACTCACCACGAGAGAGAAAAAACTTTTCTCTCTTTTCTCTCTGCTCACCACCTTTAAAAAATGGCGGATGTAGTCAGCTGTTCAGAGGTGTTCAAAGAAAATTCAAAATTGTGGATGAACAACTTTTTGGTACTCTCATTGTGTTCGTTTGAGAGTAATATCATTCGAATATGAAGTGAAATTAATTACTCTTGTGAGGTGCCAGAACAATGAAGATTTAGAAATAAATTCTAAACTACGCATTTAGATAAATATTAGTTAGCTATTTGAAGCCAGTTTTAATCATTAAGTAAGTGAAATAAATTAGGTGGTGCAACAGTCCAACGAGAATTAGGACCTAGAAACATAAAACTCTGAAAGCACTACAACTATTATTTGTATTGTCATTATTTTTATTGTACTATTCGTACTAGAATGTCAGCTTGTTAGACTTGACCATTCCTATTTTTTTACTTGCGACATATAGGAACTATGTATATGGCAAGTTTTGCATTCGTGCAAAATTTCGAACTCGAGATTTTAATCAAACATGATATTACGATGGTAGAGAAGTCGAAAAAAGTGGGTCCCGCGATTCCGTCCGGTCAATTTTGTCTGTCTGTCCACGCTCCTACAGCCTAAACCATTGGGTCGATTGAGTTCAAAATTGGAAGTTAAGGTTTTGAGCAGATTTGCGTTAGGCGTTTTTTTCATTTTTTTTTTAAGATCAAAACTAACAGTGGCCCCTATACAATTTTTTTGGTCAAAAAACGATAATTCGAATTTTCTCAAAAACAAACCGATAGATTTTTTTTAAATTTTCTCTAAAATTTTATTTTTTAAAATGGCTTCTTTTAATAAGAAAAACATATTTTTGTATTGCTCAGGAAAAGTACCGCTCATAGAACCGTTTTTTTGTTTTTTAATTTTCTCAGCAACTTTTGAACCGATTTCAATAATTTTTTTTTCTGAACGAGCTCTTATATTGCCTTAACAATATTTGATTATCAAAAGTGCAATTTTTTATTGTTTGGATTTTTAAAAAAATATTGAATTTTTTTTTTTCAAAATTCTATATCTCAAAAACGGGTCAATATTTTTTTACGAAATTCAAATGCAGAGCGTATATTTACAATCACTAAACAACTGCATACCAAAAATATTTTTAGAACAAAATTGAAAAATTTTATATATAAAAAATTAATTTAAAAAAAAACCGCTCTAACGATTTTCAAAAAAAAAATTTGAAAAATCAAGGGTTTTTTGATTTATAAAATGGCATTTAAATTTTTGAAGACAAACTTATTTTTCAGGTAAAATTTTGAATCTTAAATTAGTTGTTTTTAATTATTTTAACTGTATTAAATGTAACCCCCTCCCAAAAAATTGAAAAATGGAGGTTTTTTCGACAAATCAAATGGCATATATGTATATCTTTGAAGACAAACTTATTTTACAGGTATATTTTTAAATATTATATAGATACTTTTTTAAACAGACTCTTTGCATACAGGAGCAAGTTCGTGCGACCCAGTCGTGCACTTTATTTTTTTTTAATTTTTTTTTTTAATTTCATTGAATGTTTTTGAACAACAACAACAACTTATAGGTGCTACCACTCATTGTTTTTTTTTGGCTGGAGATATAGCTATTTCGTGCTTTGCCACTTTTGCACTCATCAGTCTCCTTTTTTGTGGTGCTGAGCTTTAATCCAATTTTATTTGAAAAACTTTTTATGCACAACATAGGATTCGAACCCACGCATATCAGATTAGCTCAGTCTAAGAAGTCGTGTGCACTTTTTTTTTTTTTAAATTCATTTTTATTAATTCATTCTTAAAACTATCTTAAAGCTAGACAAAAATTCATAAAACTAGCCTAATTAACCATAACTTACAACTAACTTACTGGTCCCATACGGACACTCTAAGTTAAACAATAATAATTAATGCTAATGCCTTTCGGCCCTAAGATCTATTTAACTTCAATTCCATTTTATTCATTTTTTTATTCATTAGAAAATTAAAAAAAAAACTAATATCAATATCCTTTTTTTATTTTTACTTAAAAACTACTTAAAATAAGGTCCTTAAAATAAAACTTAAAGCTAACTAAAACTACCTATTTTACCTATAAACTACTTAAAACTAGAACAAGCAAATCTACCTATCTAACGTTTTTTGTTTTTCATATATTGTTGTATTTTTTTTTTATTTTTTTTTTTCTATTCCATGCTTTTTTTTAATTTTTTTTTTGTATTTTTTGGTATTTTTTTGTATTTTTCTTTTTTGTATTTTTTTGTTTGTATATTTTGTTTGTGCCACCATGACTATTCTACTTAAAACTAAACCCTAAAACTATAAAACAAGTATGTAAGCCGGCCAAGGCTTTAAACCCCATCCCGACTACCCACTGTCAAGTGCCGATTGAAGCCACCAAAACTGGTTCTCCTGCTTCACCCTATCAGTTCGGTCCCGTTCGGACACAGCCCTACTGAACCGAAGGAGCTCTGCTCCGCCTTGTGCCATGACGTCCCGATTGTACAGGAGTCGCCTATCCACGGTTCGTCGTCTGACGTGGTAGATTAGCGGAACTGCCAATCTATCCTGTATCAGACCGCATTTGTCTAAAAAGAGGAATGCCTCTGGTGGAATGAAGCCGCTCGAGCGTGCACTTTCAAAATACTCGTCGTTCGGATAGAACGCCCCGAAAATTAAATTGTTGGTCGAAGACATAGCTCTTGCAATGTGACCTCGAACGAGTTTTATCACGAAATTGTCAATTCTGTTGATTCGAGCCCCGTTGTATAGGACCTCGTTGGAATAGTAGTGCAAGTAAGAAGATTCGGCTGTTCGATATAAGCCGGTACAGCGTCGTAAACACTGCCGCTCGAACACCCGAAACTTCTCCATCTGGGAAGGGGCAACATTGAACCACACAGGACAACCATAAACGATCATTGGCCGTATGAGGGCCATGTAGCAAATTACCTTCACTCTGGGGTCAAGCCGACTGCTAAAAAACCGCCGTTTCTCAGAGCGAAAGCTCCTCTGGCCCTGGTCTCCACAAAAAAGGAGACTGATGAGTGCAAAAGTGGCAAAGCACGAAATAGCTATATCTCCAGCCAAAAAAAAAACAATGAGTGGTAGCACCTTTAAGTTGTTGTTGTTGTTCAAAAACATTATTTTTATTATTAGCTGCGTTTATGCGTTTAATTTTCGCTCAGACCGTTGAAAGATGCAAAAAAAACTCAGATTTGTTTCAATTTTCAGAGTTTATCGACTTAATTTTGTCGATGCGAGAGTTGCAGGAACATTGAAAACGAGAGTTACAGAATGTAAACATGGAACATTGAAGAACATTGAAAACGAAAGTTACAGAATGTAAACATGGATCATAAAAAAACAACGTAGGAACATTGAAAACATTTTTATACATTCATCTCTTTTTTCCATTACTATTTTATTTGTATGTACTCGTTGTTTATTTTCTTTACATTACTCACGACATTTCCAAAATGCTGAAAATAAGTGATTTAAGTAGAGACTAAATAAAAAGACCGTCAACTTGTTACTTCTGTTGCCAATTTTTATTGCATAAGATTTGTGAATAGGTGATAAGCTATTCTTACTGCTTTTTACTAAGTTAGTGTGTTGCTTTTAAAGGCTTAACTACATAAGCCGAAAACTTCTTTTGTACAAAAGTAAAAATATTTGTAATTATTATCGCAGCCAAATTTCATAATTGATTTTTTTGGTGGATAAAAAAGCTGAAAAAGTAATTCATGAAAAATAAATGTTACGTTAACACTAAGTTCCAGAAAATATCGATTGATACCGCAATTGCAGAAGATATGGATATTTTATATAAATATTCCCGGTAAACTGTAGAACTTTATTATTTCCGCCTTTTATAATTCAATGTAAAATAATTCAATGCAGTATATTTTAGATAATACAGTAGTTAAGTTATTAGTTAAAGTATTACTGATGAAATAAACATAACATACATTTATAAAAAACATGTACTCGTTCATACGAGTATATATAAATAAAGTCTAGTCTAAAAAACCTTAACCTTGTTACACTCTTTCTGCACACATCCTTTCTTGTTTTGGTTGTTAATGCCATCTATCTGTAACTTAGAGAAATAAAAGAGAAAAACAAATTCACCACCAACTTCCGGTATAACTTCTCCCGTTATTTATTGACAAACAAAAATGTTTTGCTAGAATTAATTTGAATTATATTTAGTATTTTTGTAGATATAAAAACGACAAGATGTTAGTAACATTAAAGAAAATGAAATTCATGAGAATTACAAATATTATAATGAGACTTTAAAAAACATAGCCTTCTTGGCTATCAATAAACAAAAATGAGAAATGTCGCATTTCCCGGAACTGATGTTTTTTTGTGTACTCTTCTCCGAGGTGAAAACATGTATACACCAACACCGATATGAGTAAGTAAGTGAGTAACAAATTCATTTTTATTAGAATATAATGTATACAGAGTTAATAATTATTTATATGAATATTAAAGCTATGGCTAAGCCGTCAGCCTGGTTGATAAATATAGGTACTTTTATTATTTATAATATTTAAAACTTAAGATAATAGATACACAAATCAAACATATTCCGTTATTAAAAGCATTCGGTATTTGTAAATTGCACTCAAAAAGTTGCTTAACATTTTCCAGTCACATCCGTTTAGAATTTGAAGTGTTTCTTGCATTGTTAATGTTTGTTTACCAAAGAAACGTATCCTTTGTTGTTTAAATATAGGACATATACTTATAACATGAAAGCAATTCTCTTTGGATTTAAGATTACAAAGGGTACAAAATTGATTGAAGCTGCCGTTGTAAGGACTACCGTTTAAACTGAGTGTCTCGCTTCTTATATTTATTCAATTACGTTAAATACTAACGCTAGGTTTACAAACAAAACTTATATCTAAATTATATATATACATATATTCTATACATTAAAATATACTTTAAACGTTACTAATAATAATATGACACATAAAGCTAAGAATTATTTAAATAGTAAGAGAAAAAATGTATTTTGAAGCTATCTGATTTGATATTTTGATTAATAGAATTTAAAAGAAAATTATTTTCATTATACTACATGCTTATTAACTGGTTAATTGGACTGTTAGAACCATAGTTTGATCGGCTAACATTTGCTCGAATTGGCACTCGATTTCTAAAGTAATTTCGGCTTACATTAAAGTGGAATCGACACAAAACTGATGGAGATGAAATGGATCCATTCAGAATTCCAACAATAAAGCAGAGTTGCAAATACTTACGGTGACTAGTAAGCGATGGAAGACCTATAAGTTGTTGCCTAACGGAATAGGAAGGCAAAGCTAATTCATTTGTCTGTGGGAGAAATCGTTAAATAAATCTTAGGAATCTTCTTTGAACACCTTCAAGTCTATGGATATGATTCGAGTAATAAGGGGCCCAAACTATGCAACCGTATTCAAGGACTGATCTGACAAACGGAATTCCCTGCAAAATCTTTTTATAAAGCCTAGTGCCTTATTAGCTTTTTTCACAATGTGGTTGAGATGGTCAGTAAAAGACAGTTTTGAGTCCAAAATGATACCTAAGTCTGAGAAGTGAGTCAATTTTTCGAGGTTTGAAGAATTTAACCTATAGTTATAGTCAAGAATACTGTGTTTACGTGTAAAACTCATCGTTTTACATTTATCAATGTTTAACGCTTTGTATTGCACCATTCCCATAGACGAAGTAGGTCATCTTGTAATAGTTCGCAGTCCGTTAAGGAATTAATTTTTCGAAATATTTTCACGTCATCAGCGTATATTAGCGTCATAGAATTTCTTAAGATAGATGGGAGATCATTTATAAACAGAACTAATAACAATGGACCAAGGTGGCTACCCTGAGGTACACCAGAATTGACAATAAACGGATTGGAATAGTCGTTTTTGAACACAACACAATAATATCTGTTTGTTAGGTAAGAAGATATCCATGCTATTAGTTTATCATTTAGTCCAATTTTTTCTAATTTCCCTAAAAGTACTTTATGGCTAAGTTTGTCAAATGCTTTGCTAAAGTCTGTAAATACACAGTCAACTTGTTGTTTATTTTCGAAAGTGTCAATACAATATGTTGTAAATTCGAGTAGATTTGTAACGGTCGATTTTTTTTCACAAAACCATGTTGATTGTCACAAAAAACAGAAGAACAGTTAAAGGAAAGAACATCACAAACAATGGCTTCAAACAATTTTGGTATAACAGACAGCTTAGCTATAGGACGATAGTTGCATATAAGATGCTTGGGACCCTTCTTATATGTTGGTTTTAGAAATGCATATTTCCATAAGAGTGGAAAATGGGAACAATTAAATGATTGGTTAAAAAGAATACACAATGGGTACGAAAGATATTTAACGCACTTTTTTAGCATAAATGAAGGCAGTCCGTCAGGGCCTGGACTAAGGCTTTCGTCAAGTTTTAGAATTTTGTCTTGTAAAGTAGATTCCGAGATTGTTAGATTTATCTGAGCCTTCTTGCTTTAAAGATAAAAGATATTTCTTTGTAACTCAGTGAATCGTTGAAATTATTTCTATTATTAAGGTTAAAATCAAGTTGAGAGTATAAAAATCTGCTGTCAGATTCGCAGGCCTTAATAATGAATGCATCTCGTATTGAGTCTTCATTCTTTTGGATAATTTTATAGAGATGATCTTTACATTGCACAAGTTGTTTATGTCCATACGTAGCATTTCTCCGCAAGAGCTTCCAATATATTGCCATTTCGCGAACCACCAATCCTTATTCCTCAATTCATATAAAAGCATCTTTTTGGATATTCTGGAGTTCTGAAAAGCGCATATTTTTATTATAAAATCAGCTTGTGCTTTAAGTGTATTTGTCATGAGTTGAGGTAAGCCTGTTTCCAAGTAGATTGCGTAACTTGGTGTGTTGAGTGGAAGATTGAAAAGTTTTTTCAAAAAATTCCTTTGGAATTTCTCAATAACCTCATATTCCTCTGATCCCCAAACCTGAGAGGCGTAGCACAAGGTTGATTTCACAACAGCATCAAAAATTTTGTATTTGGCTGATAATTGTATCCTGTCGTTTGAAAAAACTTTTTTCCATGTTGAATTCAATAAGCTCTGCGAAGTGTTGACCTTCTCTAATAGGTGTTTGTTAAAATCCAAAGTTGAGTTTAACTTGACTCCTAAGTACTTTATTTCTTTAGATATTTCCAAGAGATTCCCATTGTAGAACCATCTATTCCGAGTTTGAGATTGTACAGATCGTGAGAAAATAATCACTTTGGATTTAGAGGTATTGATGGTCAGCCCCCATTTGTTGCAGTAAGACGCCAACCGATTTATCATCAATTGTAAATTTTCAGGTGATTCGGACAATAGGACGAGATCATCTGCGTATAACAAAACATTTATTGTAGAACTTGCGATATTTATACCTCCATGAAGGTCATCTACTACGTCATTTATAAAAAGCGAGAAGAGCAGAGCGCTGAGCAGACAACCTTGTTTCACTCCCGTACTTGTAACAAACCATTTTGAATAAGCTGAACCTTCCCATACTGCTGCTTTTGTTTCAGTGTACATTTCTTTGATTACATTTATGAACTTCGAAGATATGCCCAGTTGCGATAGTTAATAAAAGAGCGCGTTTCTGTTCACTAGATCGAAGGCTGCTTTAAAATCAACAAAAAACGAGTACACTTTTTTATTCCTTGCTTGAAAAGCTTTTACAATTGGAGAAAGTGTAAAAATGTGTTCTATTGTAGAGTAGTTTTTCCTAAAACCAGCTTGGAGGTTCGAGAGGATGTCTCTTTGTGTCACCCATTTGTCTAGTCTCTCTGCTAATATACCGCAGAAAATTTTAGCTATAACATTCATAAATGAAATGCCTCGATAATTTTCAGCACTATCCAAAGCACCTTTTTTGTGAATGGGAAAAATCACGGACTTCTTAAAGGAGGACGGGATACCCGCATATGTAAAAACTTGATTGTATAAAGTTTTCAAGTGGTTGTAAAACGTAGGTGTTGCATTAGCGAAAAACTCGTATGTTATACCATCTTCACCTGGTGCCTTCCCATTTTTGGCTTTATTTATAACAGCTTTTATTTCATCATTTGTTATATCAACGTCTAACATTTCATCCGATACTAATGGTTTAGCATATGAAAACGCCAGGTTGGAGTAATTGCAAAGGAGACTTTCAAAGTGACAGGAGAGTGTTTCTGCAGATAATTCCGGTCCGATTATATGTTTAAAGCCGTTAATTCCTCTAGCTATCTTCCAAAATTCTTTCGAACACCTTGTTCTTCCAAGAGTTAGCGCTTGCTCGTTTTCAAATTCTGTTTTTTTTTTTTAAACATAAATTTTTGTAATGAGTGTTAGTTTCGATGTACCAGTTTTTCAAATTGTAACTATTTGAATTTCGCATCACTCGCAGTAGTGCAAAAGATTTTTGCCTGGCTTTCAAACAATCTTTGTCAAACCATTTTGGTTTGAAACTTGTGCTGGTGTTGAAGTTTTGTTTAATGTTGAGTTTCTAATACACTCTGTAAGCTGGATAGATTGTGCATCAGTAGATTCAGCTGTCACATTTGCTGATATTAAGTTGTCCAAAAAAATTTTATATGCAGCTGTTTCCTCATTCTTCCATTTAAGCCTCGGTAGCAAATTTAAATTTTGTTGAATGTTAGGGGATTCGGTTGAAAATGTCACTTTTATTGGCATGTGATCTGAGAACGTTTTGCACTCTACTTCAAATTTATTGATTCGTTCTATCCAGTCATTATTAACTGCACAGAAGTCAATAACTGATTTTCCTTGACCTGATACGAAAGTATAGTGTCCTTCTTCATCTCCATCCGTACATCCATTTAGGATAACAGAATCATACATTTGTAACATCTCAAGCATATCAGATCCATTTTTATTGCAGATGTTGTCTTTTGAATTCCTGTTGTTAATGGAGATCTTTGGATTTAATATGTTTTGTATTGTAGTGATTTGTGTGTTGCTGGTCCTTGCATTCCAATCCCCTATCAATAAAGTGCTTTTGTTAGATAAACGCTGCATTGTGTTATGTAGTTTTTCAAAATCGGCTCTCCATTTGTAACAATTTAAATAACAGGGCAAGATATACATATAATTTTGTAGTAAAAGTTTGACTACGGTGGTTCCTTCCAGTTCGTCGAAATTAAACGTGTTCAATAATGATGTCTTTATTCCAAACAGGTTTCCTCCACTTGCACGACCTCTTTGAGACGATTTAGATGCCCCTTCCCATAAAAGCTTAAAGCCCATGCAATAATTTTTGAATTTACTTATATTATCTTTAGTTACATGAGTTTCAAATACAAAAAATATATCGAAATTCCTTACATAATTGAAAAAATCTACAAATAATAACTTATTATTTACCTAATCCTGCAATATTATAAGCTAAAATTTTGTAAGTTAAAATATTAATTTGATTGACGGCTTCTGATTCTCAATTTTGTAAAAATCTACTACAATTTGTGTTTTCATAGACCATCCCTGTTGGTTCTGCTAAGTTTGATCTGCTACTATCAGTTTGACGTCTGTTTGACATGAGCATTGTGTTTTCTTTGACATTTTCAAAGTTTAGCTTACCAAACATGATTTGTAGTTCGGATTCTCCGTCATTATTTTTATATTTTAGCTCATTATTATTGTTTAAATAAAAAGTTTTATCACCAATAACTAGTGTGCTGTTCTTTAATTTAATTGCTTCTGTTGGTTTATTGGATTTAATAATCTTTCGATATCTAAGAAGAAAACGACGTTTGTTTTGTGCTTGTTTGGTTAGGTCGCGTTGTATGTAGGCGCCTGTGCCTTTCAGCTTAGATGCATTTTTTAACATCTTTGACGCGATTTCGTTTGAGCCGGTGTTAAGTTTGAGTTTGATAACTTTGGCATTTTTGCTCAACTTAATGGCTTGCTGCATTTGTGGCTCTTGGTTATCCAACAAAAGTTTGGTAATGACTTCAATACGTTCCTGGGGCTCCGCACCGTCATTTGGGATTGAGAAAATTATGTTTTTTCCTTTAAGCTCACGACTTTGCAGCTCCAGTTCATCCTCAAGCAAGCTACAACGCATTTCAAACTGTTGAACTCTTTCTGACAACTCCAGATTCTCTTGTTTAAGTTGACTAAGTTCGTTGTGCAGACTTTTAACGTCATCCTTAGTAGCCAAGTTGGCGGTGGCTAAATGTTCTTTTTGGAGTGAATCGTCAATTATTGTTTTGAATTGTTGTAAATCAACTTTCGAGAAAGACATATGTACATATTTGTATTATGTTTGAAAATTGTATGTGTTCCGTTATTATTGTGCAGCAGATATTTGTTGTCTTCAGGAGAAGTTTGACAGATTTTGCTTTTGTCAGTCATGTGACGAAAAAATAAACTTCAAAACGGCTTTTCGCCCCGAAAACTTGGTTTACCTGATTTTATTAATAAATTTGTCTTGTGACTTCACAGAAATCTTCAAAATGTGATGTTTTTTTATTTTTTATTTTAAGTATTTAAATATTTTAATTGGAAATTGGCGCGATCGATTTTTTAGTTGTACTTTTCACTCACACATCGATACGAATTCAATACGCTATAAAAAATGAGAGTAAAAGGTTTCGAAGGGACGGAGACGAGGAAATTTGGCTCTCTCGATTAGTTTTTTCTCTCTGCACTAGGTAACATAGCTCAACTACTGTTTACCGATCCTAATCATTCCCGTACATATCAGCTTCATGTTTTTAACATCCTCTTATCACTATTGGGCTGGATCTAAGGTGTTAAACGACCCGTGATGATCAGCCTGGCTGGGGGCCCATTTCAAAAAATAGCTCAGTCTCTAACGGAGTCTCCAGATACCTGGCGACCTCCGGATTAACTGGCCTTATCTGTATAATGCGAATCTCTGTACAGACGGACCTTTCTTTCTTCGCAACTCGTGGGACCAAAGATGAATACAAAAAAATGAAAGAAATTGATGAGACCGGTATCTCTTCAAGACTGGGCGGCAGTTTGGCGCTCAAGCTTGTTGCCGTATCTCCTGCGGCCAACACAGAGAAGCGAGTGGTTATCCATGGTCCCTCTTCCGTTGTTGGTAGCAACGGGAATAGGAAGGTAGCGATAACTAATTTCAGTATTGGCGGAGTTGTAAACAATGACGCTATATATATAGCACATATCTATCGCAAAAATCCCGAAATGAAAAGGAGAGGCTCTCAAAAATCATTTACAAACAAAGGCATACCGCAGCAAACCGCTCGCGTTGAATGGCCAACGAGTGTTCTTGCTGCAGCAAGGACCAGTAAAGACTCTACGTCTAAGCGCGGAAGGGCTCTTGAGGGGGTCACACCTACACCAAAACGGCCTCGTATGCACAACACCAGCACTCCCCCAAGTTTCAGTGACGTACGAAAAGCAAATTCGATGGTGATGGCACAATTTCGGCTTTCTAAGCATTTGGCATCAAGGTCATGTCAAACTCATGGTTTGTGGCGATCAGAAGTCTTGTGACATGTACAAGCTTGCTGTCAGCCGGTTAGAAGTGAAGAAGAAGACATTCCTAGCGGACCTAGAGCCCACATTTGGATTCCAATCAAATTTCCTGGTATCGAGGACATTCTCGAAATGATCCCTGCCGACTAATAACTGGAAAATCGCCAAGCTCGAGGAGGTAAAGGAGAGTCTTTATAGAAGTGCCATTGTGGTACTCAATAAAGAATCCCTTGCTCCTCTAGCGCTGACCAATGCCTCTATAAACGACGGACATTTGATCTGTCAGCGGTAGGGTGTACAAAAATAGTGCTCTTTTTTAAAAATTAAAATTTAATAGTTCTTTTATTTTATTTAATCAGTTTTATTGAGAAAAAGTATCTTAAATAATACATAAACATTTTATTAAAAAAAAGTGCTGTACTGAAACACAACTAGTTATATCTTTTTTACATTTAAAATTTGTCTCAAATCTCTATGAGCAATAAGAACAAAAGAAAATTAACCGAACCTTCACCGGAATCAGAAATAACTCGCTGTCACAAAAAATATTTTAGCATAAAAGAAATTATTATTATTATCTGTTCAAAAATTCAACACATTGCTAGACAATAAGTTAAAAAATATAGCAACTAAAACAGATATTTCATCACTTGCGACAGAAATTGCTTCTCTTAAAGCCACAAATGCACGTAAGGCCAACGAAAACACCATAATTGTGCATCTTCCTTTCTATTTATGATATTTTAATTTACCCGGTGGAGATTGTTTTTCTGATATTCGTATAAAAGTACTACTTTACGCGGAGACTTGGTTATGCTAGCGGATAACCCATCTTCTCTCCAGCTACAAATCAATAGGGTCCAAATGTACTGGAATATCACCTTAAAATAAACTCAGAGAAAACAAAGATAATGGTATTTGAGGCACGGAGTTGTAGAATGTTGAGAGAAGAAATATGGTTCCTTAACAACCAACCTATTGAAATAGTACAGGAATTCAAATATCTGGGAGTGTAGATGTCTGCTAACGGTAGCTTCTATAAACATGTTCAGCATAAGAGTAAGGAAGCTATAGTAGCTCTCAACATCATGTGGCCAACTTTCTTCTCAAACAAAAACATAGACTTAGGATCTAAATACCGAGTTTTCCAAGCAACCATTAACACTTGCTTGTCTTACGGTATTCAAGTTTTTGGTCACACCTATTTTGAAGAATTTGAGTTAATACAACGCCTTTTTTCAAAAGATTATTTCGGTTACCTAGTTCGACTCCAACCTATGTAATTCATGTTGCGTCTGGAATTGCGCCGATTTTTGTTAAAAATTTGAAATAGCATGCAGACTTTCTAACAAGAGTGATGAGTAAACCAAGTTCGAATCTTCACATATCTATCATGAAGGTTCTTTTGCGAACAGAAGCATCGACATTTAAGGAATGGACTAAACTTGTCCTATACTACAAGAAATTCGAAGGCTCTATTTTGAACATAGTGTCCTCTCTAGAGTACAAATGTTTGGTGTATCGAACGGATCTGTTGGGTGGACAAATCTCTTCATGTTCTGTGACCATGCTTTAAATTATTGAAGAAGCTTTTCAACTTTTTAATTTTTTTCTGTTTTCCTAAAAATATTAATTTACAAATTTCTAAAACAATTTATAATATGAATTTATATAAAACGTAAACTAAAACACAAAAATCAATAGCTATCAAAATATAATTTTTTTTTGTGTGAGCGAATGTAAAACAACAAATTATATATTTTTTTTTATAACAAGAAATCTAATGAAAGCCTACCAACTATTTATTTCATTAATTTATTAAAGCAAATGTTATTTTCTGGCAGACGGCAACTTTGCCATGTTAATATATTATTTTTATTTTCAAATTGTAAAGGTTGAGGTTGATGATGTACCCATGCCCTCTCCGATCACGACTCGACCTTCTACAAATGTCGACAACAGTCGTACCTCCATAGACTGAGGATCAAAGCAAGACCGTGGTGGAGGTTGATCTGCCTAATTGTAGCGAAAATGCTGCAGTTAGTACAGATTAATCTCCAACGCTCCGTAAAGGCCTCGGCCTCGCTTCTTCTTCGTCTGGCCAGAAACGGGGAAGACATTGTCCTGTTCCAAGAGCCGTGGATTGTGAGATCCGTTGTTTGAGGACTCAAGGCTCACACTGTATGAGACAGATAAAAATGAACCTAGATTTTAAATATTAGTGAAAAAAAGCATAAATGTATTTTTACTCCATAATTTTAGTGATAGAGACACCACCGTAGCTAGGCTGTAAACAACCGAAGGAAAATACTGGCTAGTGTCGGCGAAACCTGGACTACTTAGTCCTTCCTCTAACGCTAGTGAACTTGACAACAAAACCAATGACCTTATTGTCCACTTTTACTCATAAGAGGAAAGAGGAAACCACAATGGTCGGCCTCAGAGTTCGACTCGCTCAGAAGAGAATGTAGGAAACTCTTTTACCGAGCCAAGGCCACAAGACTAGCTTCTCACTGAGATTCTCGCAAAGAATCCATAAGAATTTATAAGAAAGCACTAAGGAAATCTAAGCAATCTTTCTGGCGATCCTTCTGTGGCACGATAGAAGAAACTTCTGAAGCCTCCAGGCTACGGAAAATTCTTTCAACTAATCCAGCGATGCCAAGCTGTCTGAAAAATTCAGATGGCTTCTGGACAAATTCAAGTCAAGAATCGCTGAACTAACTACTGGATACTCACTTTCCTGGTAGTTCTCTAGACGCAACTTGCAATAATCATATACGTTTAAGTTTCAATATAACATATCCACAAGGTCTGATCACAATGGACAAGCAACAATGGGCTCTCAACAGCTTCGAGCCATTTAAATCTGCACGACCAGATGGGATTATACTACAAAAAGCTTCAGACACTATTGCACCAATCCTTGAGGCAATAGTATCAATTGATTGATATCCATTTAAGGGCAAGTTTTGATACAAGACTTCTGTCTACGTCTCAACATGCCTACTATTAAGGTAAATCGGTGGAAACGGCGTTACACACAGTAGTATGCACCATCTAATACTCCCTCCATCATAGAGAGTTCACTATGGTTGCTTTACTTGACATCGAAGGTGCTTTTAACAACGTGGACACTTCTGCACTAACATCTATAAACGTAGAGAGTGCGCTTGGGGAGTTAATTAATTTAATGCTGACTAGCAGAAAAATTAACTCAAAACTGGGCAACTCTTCTGCTAAAGGATTTGTTAGTACAGGGACACCGCGAGGTGGTGTTCTATCCCCTCTCCTCTCACATCACAGTAGTGTTTCAGGTACTTATTGAACTGCCAAAGCATAGCTTAGTTTGGTATATATTGGAACAACAAAAAGACTGCTAGGTATAAGAATGACAGAGCATAAAGCAGACATTAAAAAAGGAAAAGAATCAACGGGTCTCTCACAACATATACTTGACAGCGGACACAGAGCCAACTTTGACGATGTAAGAGTACTGGACAAGGAAAAGAGAATGAACGCGAGATTTACTTTGAGAGTCTACGAATTCAACAAAAAATTACGAAAACAATGAATACACAAGAGGATAGAGACAATACGATCGTAAGCTATGCTTTGGCAGTTCAATAAGTACCTGAAACACTACTGTGATAATTTTTGTTTGTTCCGTAAAGTAATAAGTCTTTTTTATGTTAAATTATTTTAGTGTTAATTTATTTTGTTTTGTTTCCAATTATCTTCTTATGTAAATTCAACAAATTTAAAAAAATCAGTAAGTTTTCATTTATAAATAAAATTATGCGAATGTAAAATTATTAAATAAATATGTACAAATAAAAAATCTAGATAAACCCCTGAAGAAGTCGTGGATAGCGACGAAACGTTGGGAAAAGATGAAATAAACTTGTTTTATTTGCATTCAAAAACAAATTGACCAAAAAAGCCTACTTAAACTAATTAAAAATCATTCAAAATGTTTGGGTCCAAGTTAACAAAGCTGAAAATACTCCCTGTGTTGTAAAATGCAGGTCTTCAGATAGTCACATGGATTTTTTAACTTAAGAGCTTGTTGGAAAAGCGGACAAGATTCTAGTGAATATTGTATCTAGACTCAAAACTTAACAAGCACTGAACCTCCTGTAACTCTAAGTTCTGGTGCTGGAGAGAATATTTCTCCGAAATAGAACTGTTTCTCTTATTCGTTCAACTGAGGCCCAAGTTTACGCTAAATACTTTGGAATAATTTACGAAACATATGCTACACCAAATTGCATTTTATGGTAAAGTTGATTTTATCAACGCCTCGCCTGTGCAAAATATATCTGAAACTATTAAAAGTTTGTATTTGACGAAACTGACCAGAGTTTCCATTAAGAGAAATTTCGTTGGCATTAATGGTAGCTGTAAGAACTTACATATATCATTTTCGAAGAAAACGTTTTCATTTTCTTGTTATCGACATTGGTTGATGTCTTTTTGTTATAGCTATGGTTTCAACAAGACCGCACAAAAAGTCAACAGCTCGTGCTACTATTGATTTGTTGGAGCAAACGTTCCGTTACCGTGAATTGTCCACCAAAATCTAACGATTTAACGTCGTTTGACCACTTTCTGTGGGGATATGTGAAGACGCTAATTTAAGCCTATAAGCCCGTTACGAATTATTCCCATATATACAGTGGCGTCTTTAGGCATGGGCCCGGTGGGCCAGGGCCCAGGGCCCCGCAATTATTTGGCCCCCAAATCCACCAACTCAAAATGAATTAATCTATACAAGAATTATATAGAATTATAAAGAAAACGAAATAAGGTTAGTAGACAGTAACAGAAAAACAAGTTTCTTTTTACTCTCCGTTCAGTTGAAATTCTCCTCCTCAACATCTTCAACGTCTGGTCCCATGATGAGTTGCGAAATGATGAGTTGTACCATGGTGAGTCGGATAGAACAATTTTGTTTCTTTTCCTCTTTCTTCCTCTCTGTTCAATGGAAGGAATAAAGACTATGTTCTTTGTCTTTCGCTCTGCTCATCTTCACAGTGCTCATTTTTTTTTTTTTTTTTTTCGAAATTCATTTTTTTATTCATTTAAACTTAACTCTACTTACATGCTAGACAAAATGGGAAACTAGCCTAATTAATTCTACTTAAATATAACTTACTGGCCCTAATCGGGCGCTCTAAGAAATGCATGATTCTTAAAATTACTGCCTTTCGGCCTACGAACTAAGATTGTTTTATTTATTTCAATTTATGTTTTTTTTTTTTTTAGAAAAGTTTAAAAACTAAAATCATTATCATTTTTTGGGATTTTTACTAACATACTAAAGTCCTTAAAATAAAACTTAAAATTACCTAATCTACCTACAAACTACTTAAAACTAGAACAACAACAGCGGCAAAACAACTATGTCCTTCTATTTGTACTTCCATCGAGGATTTTTATAATATTGAATGTGATACGTGTTTGCATTTTTTTTTTTTTTTTTTTTTTGTGTATTTTTGATTTCTTTTTTTTTGTTTTGTATTTTATGAGATTTTGTTTTTTTATTCTTTTTTTTTTTTTTTTTTTTATTTTATTGTGCCACCATTCCTGCTCTACTTAAACCTAAAACTTAAGACTAAAACAAGTATGTAAGCCGGCCAAGGCAAAAATACCATACCCCGGATTACCCATTATCAGTTGCAGTTTGAAGCCACCAAAACTGGTTCTCCTGCTTCACCCTATCAATGCGGTCCTTTTCGGACACAGCCCTACTGAACCGAAGCAGCTCCGCTCCATCACGAGCGAGGATGCCCCGTTCATACAGGAGCCGCCGGTCTACGGTTTTTCGCCTGACGTGGTAGATAAGCGGTACTGCCAATCTATCCTGTATCATGCCGCACTGGTCTAGATAGAGGAATGCCTCTGGTGGGATAAAGCCGCTCAAGCGTGCATTGTCGAAGTAGTTGTCGTTCGGATAGAACGGCCCGAAAATCAAATTGTTGGTCGAAGTCATAGCCCTCGCAATGTGACCCCGAACAAGTTTTATCACGAAATTGTCAATTCTATTGATTCGAGCCTCGTTGTATAGAACCTCGTTTGAATAATAATGCAGATAAGAAGATTCCGGTGTCCGATACAAACCGAGACAGCGCCGAAGACACTGTCTCTCGAACACCCGAAACTTCTCCATCTGGGAAGGGGCAATGTTGAACCACACATGACAACCATAAACAATCATTGGCCGTATGAGGGCCATGTAGCAAATTACCTTCACTCTGGGGTCAAGCTGACTGCTGTAAAACAGCCGTTTCGTCAGAGCAAAGGCTCCTCTGGCCTTAGTCAGAGCAGCATCCATATGTCTGTCGAAATATAGATACTGGTCCAACCAGATACCGAGGTACTTCACTACACTTTTGCTCGTCAATGCCTGTCCGTGCGGGTCAACAATGACCATCTTGCGCCAATTCTTACACGTATCTCGCGAGGCTTTAGCCAACGGAGTCCGGAACAAGATTGTCTCCGACTTTTGGACATTTATTTTCAGTTTCCAATCGTCGCAGTATCGCTGAATCTTCTCGAAGTCACGCTGCAAGAGAATTCTAATAACTTCAACCTTTCGAGCCGTTCTGTACGCAATCAGGTCGTCGGCATACGCAATTGCGTTAGTTAAGCTACCTATCAGATCGCTGGTGTAAATGCTGAAGAGGATCGGCGAGTTCACCGCTCCCTGTTGAAGACCGTTTTTAATTTCAAAGGTGGTGGTAGAAGTTACATTGCCACTCTTGACAACAAACTTTCTACCGTTGAGCATATCATAAAGCATATACAATAATGGTTTACTGATGCCTAGTCTGGTGAGTTTGAGGTACAACCCTTCTAACCATACGGTGTCGAAGGCCTTCTCTAAATCAACCAGAACAGCACCCGTGCATTGTTTCTTGGACTTGTTCCATTGGATATCAGAAACGAGCTTAGACGCGGCATGAATAGTGTCATGTCCTGCCTTGAACCCGAACTGATTATCCGGAATTATACTGTTGTCCGCAGCCCACTCAGCCAGAGCCCTATTGATTACCTTTTCAAATACCTTGCTGATGCTTGGAAGAAGACTTATTGACCGTAGATTTGAAGGATTGGAGTTGTCCTTTCCCTTTTTCGGGAGAGGATGAACCACAGCTGTCTTCCACCGCACTGGATAATATGCATTATTCAGCGCGTTGTTGAACAGAGTGGTGTAGATGTCTATTGCTTCATTCTTCACAGTGCTCATCTGCGTATGTCGATTGTCGGTGTTTGCTCGGGGTAGGTTTCATAAAAGAAAGTTCTTAAAAGCCTTTCTGAAACAATATGGTCTGCACGAGCTGATGCAGTTAATGCGCTCCACCATGGTTCTAAGCAAATTAATGAAGCATTGACATCTACATATCTCTAGAGATCCCGAGCAAGCTCCAGACACAAAAAGCGAAGCGTTAAGCTTATCTAAGAAAATGTCAAAACTGGAGTTCCTCATTTTAACAGAAATTTGTAGCACAATTTTTTTTTTTCAATTTCAATTTATTTTGCATTCATTTCACTTATATCTAATTAACAAATATAATATTATATAATTAAATGATGGAAACAGAATACAATAAAGTCAATCTATAACTATAAAGTTAGTGTTGATTGATCTAACATATAATTTTTAACTGAGAATAACTGACATGGGGTACTATCAGCTTTTCTTAAGTTTTTTTTTTTTTTTAATTTAATTTTTATTCAGTAATGAAAAATAATTTATTATTTTATTATAATTTAGTAATTTGTAGGAACCGAGAAGAATCTTTGTTGTGTGTGTATTTATATGTATATGTATATTATTAGGTTCTAGGAAGTAACTCTAAACAGTAACTCAACATCATTAAGGTCATTAGTAAAAAGCCATGATCTGCCGTTTTTAAGAAATAAGTTAAAATTACTATTAATTCTGATAGATAAGGGAAGCTTATTGAACAATTTGGCGGAGGTGGTTAGATTAAAGTTTGTGAAAAATGATCTGCGTGCAAACGGAACATTGAAGAGTGCTAAATTATTTACTCGTAAGTTATATGCGGACGAATTTCTAGATGGTATATTGCCGCTTTGTATGAAGAATTCTCTCAAAACTTTGAAAACATAAAGATGTCTAAGAGGCAAGATGCGCAGATCACAAAAAAGAGGCCAGCTATGTGTGAATCGATTTCTACCGCATTTGATTCGTACGATATGTTTTTGAGCAACCAAGAGGGACTCAAAAGTGTTCATGTAAGCGTCTCCCCAATTTACTATACCGTATTGCAGTTTTGAGTTAACAAGTCCGTAATAAATCATTGACAAAACACTACGTGAACAGTAAGGTTTTAAAAGATACATCTTTCTAGTTACTAAAGTCAAGTAGGTTCTGACTGTTTCAATATGACACTTCCAGTTCAGTTTTTTGTCGATGTGTACCCCTAAATATTTAAATGAATCAACAGAATTAATTTTAAAACAGGTTTTCGAGCAAAGATTAGAACCTTTGAAATTGTCTCTTCCACAAAAAATTCATCCTAACTATACATTCGAAAGGTGTTTTTTCCGCATAATTGAAAGCGATATCATCAGCAAAAGCTATTGGATTACCATTAAACCTTAAACAATATTAGAAAGAATTCATAAAACCAGCAAGAGCCTTCAAAAGAAACAACGATTGACGTTGCTGCCAATTTGCTTTGTTCACTATGTTCTTTCATAAATGATCTAAGGGAGAATTTTGATAAATTTGAAGCGTGTGCCAAAATTCAGAATCCGGGTGCTTATTATAAAGACTTAATACAACGAAAAATAGTACGGAGTTCGCGTGCCACATATTTTGATGGTCCTGCACCATCCGTCCAGCTAATTGTTAAAGAAAAGTTTAAAATATCAACTTTTTTCCAATTATTGACACTGTTACTTTGCTATTAAAAATACGATCTAATTGCTATAAAGAAATAAATGCATTGTTTGGCTTTTTTTGTCGATTGCAATATTTGACTTCAGTGGAGTTGCAAAATTCTTGCGAACAGTTTTCAAAAAAATACTATAGAGATGATAATGCAGAAGAACTTGAGGAAGAATGCCTGCACCTAGTACAGTATTTAAAAGATGTAAATGAAGATCTTATTACAATATCAAAATTGTACAGTCTAATAAATTACAGTGGATGAAATTGGGAACACATTTAAAAATGTAGAAACACCCTGTAGATTTTTTGTATCTTTGATGGTTTCAAACTGCAGTGGAGAGCGTTCATTTTCGAAATTGAATCAGATAAAAAATGAACTTCGAAGCACAATGCTACAAGATAGACTAAACAGCTTGTCAATTTTATCAATTGAAAATGAATTACTGCAGGAAATTGAATTTGATGACCTAATTCATGATTTTGCAACTGACAAAGTCAGAAAAGTATGCCTTCAATAATATTTTATTGTATACTTAAACTTACATATATATCAAAAACAAATCAAAACAAATATTAAGAGATAAACTTACATAAAATTAAAATAAAAATCAACCAACAAAACAATAAAAATTATCAAAAATCAACTATAAAGAAAAATGTTCAACTATTGAAGGTAAATTAAAAATTTAAAAAATTATCTGTTTTATGTTTTTTAATATTTTTACTTTTTAAAAAAGAACTAAAAAAATACAAATTAATTTTGAAATGATTTTTTTAACCGAAATAATTAAAAAAAAAATATATTATACCTACTTCTTTTGGCCCCCAAATCCTTTTGGGCCCAGGGCCCCCAAAAGTCTAAAGACGCCCCTGCATATATCGCACCTCCGGTGCAATAATGACGTAAATGCAATTTTCTTAAATGTTCAGGAATCACGGTTAAAGTTTGCTTGCTTATTGAAAATACTATATCGCCGTAAAAAGAATCGACTTCAAGAGTCCTAAAAATAGCTGACTACAATCACGTCAATTTTACCACGGATAAAACTTGACATTTGGGACATTATGGCGTTCTTAACTCAATTTCAGAAAAAATTGCAATTGCGTCGATATTGCACCGGAGGTGCGATATGGTCACAAATATTGGCAAAAGGCATCGATTATTTGAACTCCAGATTAGGCTACCAGAAATCATATTCAAATTATAATGTCAAAAGTTTATCTCTCAAATAAAGAAAATTTAATGCCAATACAAAAAAAATTATGTAGGTACTACTTAAATACAAATTACCTTCAAAATTTTGTTTTATCACGAATTTTCGTAACTTGCTAATTTTTATAGGATTGATTCTATTTTTTTTCTCGGGAAAAATTGCTTCCGTGCTCTGCTCCGTAAAGATGTTCAATTGGGCAAATTCATTAAGTTATAGTTTTTGAGATTTTGTATCTTTAACGAGCAGCTCATTATGAAACATCAAAATCAGTGTCCACTAATTTTGTAGCCGAAATTTGTACACTACGTGCGTCGGAGTGGAAACTTCAACTCATTTTGTAGTTGCAATGTTTTCATCTTTTTACTGTGTGTCCGTATGGAATAAATTATTAATATTATTATTGGAAATTTTTAAAAAAATTATTTTTAAAACATTAATTATGCTCGCAAACATGGCTTTATGACTCTATTTACAATGACGTTTACATATGTCCATATATTTTATTGTGTTAGTGCTCGCACTTACAAGTACAACATCAAAGAATTACCAAGGGCTTATACACACATAGAAACTAAGTAAATTATAATAGCCAACATCACACAAACAACAGTGCGTTGTCGTCCTTTTGTCCTTGCTGTACAAACAAAATCATACAGGTGCTCCCAATCCCATAGCTTTCCCGATACGACTACGATATGGGATGGCTATAGGTTGATGGCTATGATGATGTCGATTATTATTATTTTCGAAATGATATAACACATTGGCGATCTGAGAACCGCGGTTTTATGCGGTTCGATGACGATACCTTGGCAAATGCCATAATCGCCGAGCAAACGGGACCAAGTCCCTTGTTAGTAACGAAGGTTGAGCTTCAGCTCATCTTCAACTCAATAAAAAATAAAAAGTCAGCAGGTGTCGATGGTATATCCAACGTTGTACTAAGACATTTACCGATGGAGGCAATTGACATTTACACCACACTCTTCAATAATGCACTGAATAATGCATATTATCCAGTGAATTGGAAGACCGCTGTGGTTCATCCTCTCCCGAAAAAGGGAAAGGACAACTCCAACCCGTCAAATCTTCGGTCGATAAGTCTTCTTCCGAGCATCAGCAAAGTTTTCGAAAAAATCATTAATAGGGCTCTGACTAAGTGGGCTGCGGACAACAAAATAATTCCGGATAAACAGTTCGGGTTCAAGGCGGGTCATGACACAATTCATGCTGCGTCTAAGCTCGTTTCTGATATCCAATGGAATAAAACAAAACAACAATGCACAGGTGCTGTTTTGGTTGATTTGGAAAAGGCCTTTGACACCGTATGGTTAGAGGGTCTTTACCTAAAACTGAGCAGGCTTGGCATAAGCAAGCCATTGTTGTATATACTTTATGATATGCTTAACGGTAGAAAGTTTGTTGTCAAAAGTGGCAATGTAACTTCTACCACAACATTCTTAATTAGAAATGGTCTTCAACAGGGAGCGGTGAATTCGCCGATTCTGTTCAGCATTTACACCAGCGATCTGATAGGTAGTCTTACAAAGGCAATTGCGTACGCCGACGATCTTATTGCGTACAGAACGGCCCGAAAGGTTGAGGTTATTAGAATTCTCTTGCAGCGTGATTTCGACAAGATTCAGCGATATTGCGACGACTGGAAACTGAAAATAAATGTCCAGAAGTCGGAGACAATTCTGTTCCGGACTCCGTTGGCTAGGGCAACGAGGGATACGTGCAAGAATTGGCGCAAGATGGTTATCGTTGATCTTCACGGGCAGCCATTAGCGAGCAAAAGTGTAGTGAAGTACCTCGGTATATGGTTAGATCAGTATTTATATTTCGACAGACATATAAATGCTGCTCTGACCAGGGCCAGAGGAGCCTTCGCTCTGACGAAACGGTTGTTTTTTAGCAGTCGGCTTGACCCCAGAGTGAAGGTAATTTGCTACATGGCCCTCATACGGCCGATGATCGTTTATGGTTGTCCTGTGTGGTTCAACGTTGCCCCTTCCCAGATGGAGAAGTTTCGGGTGTTCGAGCGGCAGTGTTTACGACGCTGTACCGGCTTATATCGAACAGCCGAATCTTCTTACGTGCATTACTATTCCAACGAGGTCCTATACAACGGGGCTCGAATCAACAGAATTGACAATTTCGTGATAAAACTCGTTCGAGGTCACATTGCAAGAGCTATGTCTTCGACCAACAATTTAATTTTCGGGGCGTTCTATCCGAACGACGAGTATTTTGAAAGTGCACGCTTGAGCGGCTTCATTCCACCAGAGGCATTCCTCTTTTTAGATAGATGCGGTCTGATACAGGATAGATTGGCAGTTCCGTTAATCTACCACGTCAGACGACGAACCGTGGATAGGCGACTCCTGTACAATCGGGACGTCATGGCACAAGGCGGAGCAGAGCTCCTTCGGTTCAGTAGGGCTGTGTCCGAACGGGACCGAAATGATAGGGTGAAGCAGGAGAACCAGTTTTGGTGGCTTCAATCGGCACTTGATAGTGGGTAGTCGGGATGGGGTTTTAAGCCTTGGACGGCTTACATACTTGTTTTATAGTTTTAGGGTTTAGTTTTAAGTAGAATAGGCATGGTGGCACAAAAAAAAAAAAATAGTAAAAAAAACATAAAAACACAAAAAAAAAAAAAAAAACACACACAAAAAAAAAAACACAAAAAAAAATTAATAAAAAATAAAAAAACATGGAATAAGAAAAAAAAACAAAAAAGACCAAAATATGAAAAACAAAAAATGTTAGTTAGATTTGCTGCTGTGGTTGTTCTAGTTTTAAGTAGTTTATAGGTAGAATAGGTAGTTTTAGTTAGCTTTAAGTTTTATTTTAAGGACTTTATTTTAAGTAGTTTTAAGTAAAAATAAAAAAGGATATTGATATTAGTTTTTTCAGATTTTCTAATAAATACAAAATAAATAAAATTTAATTGAAGTAAAATAGATCTTAGGGCCGAAAGGCATTAGCATTAAGTATTATTGTTTAACTTAGAGTGTCCGTATGGGACCAGTAAGTTAGTATTAAGTTATGGATAATTAGGCTAGTTTTATGAATTTTTGTCTAGCTTTAAGATAGTCTTAAGAATGAATTAATAAAAATGAAAAAAAAAGAAAAAAAAAAAAAAAAAAAGATGATGATGTCGATGACATGTACAATAAGTATTTTTATTATGTACATATTCCCTCCTAACAAAACCTTACGCATTCCCGTATCGATTCTTTTCGCCTTGAACCGTTAGGAATACATACGTACTTTGATTCAAATTTTCTCTAGCGTTTCACCTATTTTTTGTCTAACTTCTCTTTATCTTTATGTATATGCATATTGCTTACTCTTTCATAAAAATGCATTTGTATGCACTCACTGCCTCGTCGACCTAATTTCATATACAAAAAAGCTAATAACACTTTGAACTCAACTTAAGGCAGACAATCGAGTTCCACTGCTGCGCACCATCAGTATTTGCTAAAGAAATTGATATGTGCAATGTACTAGGTACATACATACATACATATTGTATAATATTTTATGAACAATAAAAATCAACACTATAATGGACTCAGAAGGATTTTATTTGTTGAAGCTTATACCTTTTGTCATTGAGCACGTTTAAAAAAAAAAAGCCCTTGTTGTCGATGTTTAATTTACAAAAATAAATAAAATAAATCATTGATTTATTTTTAGTTGCGGAACTACGGACCAAATAATCCGTAATCTGTGGGTAAACTATGCGTCTATATCGATTATTTTCGTTGTTTCGGCGAAGTAAGGCAGTAGACCTTGAAACACTTGAAAATCGTGAACCACCAGAATAAAATGATTTTCAGTCAATAAATGTCCAAGTCCATGCTTAAGTGGTCAATGTACCTGGACGATTAACTCTACAATGTGCATTCACCTTTTTACATTAAAAATCATTTGCCCCAGCTCTAGTACATACCTTAATCTGGAGTTTTTCATTTGTACATAGAACCTCTGGTTCAGCGGTCAGCAACAGGCGGACCGCGAAAGGTCAAACTGCGGACCGCGAAACCACGAAGGGTCAAACTTAGCCATACTACCGATTGAATTTAATAACATATGTACGTATGTAAATTTAAACAAAATTAAAAAATGCTTCTATAACACCCAATCAAGTGCTTTTGCAACTCCTTAACGCAATTTTAAATATGGCGGCTAAGCAGGTATTCACAGACCAATAAATTAAATTGACATACAAAATGTAAACAATCGCTTTTTTGTAAGTAAAATTCTCTCTGTAGTCGAATCGGTTGTCAGTCTTATTTTGAGATCTAATTACGGAGCTTTCGTTCGATATCAATTTTTTTATAATTTTTCGTGTTTTAAAACGTTTCCACAAAAAAAGAGTTTCTTTCTGAATATGAAACGGCGTATTCGGACTTACTGCAACACAACAATATTCGTTGGCTAAGTAAAGGTCATGTTATTGAACGTTTCTCGATGATTAAAGTGCAAGTTATCTCCTTCTTCATAACAAAAGAGCGCAATTGTACTGGCTTTGGCTTTTCTAAAAGATGTTCTGAAATATTTAAATGAGCTTAATATCCAGTTACAAGGAAATGGGAAATTAATATTAATATGAAAAAGATATTTCTAAAAAAGAATCATTAATTTCCCAACAATTCTTGAATATAAAAAGAAGAACTCGGAAGAAGAAGACATTGCAGTGCTTTCAAACTTTCTATCCGATCGAATTTGCTGTAAGATTCCAAGATTTTGCAGAAATTGGGAAGCTATCTCAATTCCTTACATTGCCTTATGAAGTCACTGAAGTGGCTGCTAAGTTGTTCAAAAGCTTCATTACAATTGGAATTAATTGACCTTCAAGAAGATATTTCCCTGCAAATATTTAAAACTGCATCCACTGAAGAATTATGGGGTAAGCATGTTTCAGAAAAATATCAAAATTGCAAAAAAAAAATATCTATGAACTTGGCTACTATCGTCTTTCTCAAAAATGAATTTTTTGAAGAACAAATATAGTTCAAGATTATCATACTCCCACCTTGATGATACTCTTCGCATTTGCTGCTCCCCGCATGAACCAAACTATAAAAAACTGGCTCAAGACCATCGTTGTAATTTTTTGAACATTACAATAACTTAAATGAAGCAAAATAAAAACTACAAAACTTTTTTAATTTTTTTTTCTGGACCTCGATTAAAATGTTTTCAACCGTATCTGGACCCCACTTCAAACTACTTGCCGACCCCTGCCGGTTGTTAGGGGCCGGTTATAGCTATCAGTAAAATCGATCAGTAAAATTATTGTTTTAAGTTTTTGAACATGTTACAGATTTATTTCTAGCAAAAGATTGATGCAATAAGATGAATCCTATATTCAAGTATTTTTTTCAAAAAGAAACAGTGCATTTAAAGTTTTATTTAATTTATAAATCCATTTTAATTTTTTTAATGATGAAATTTCATTTTACTGAACAGCTGACTGCCAAAAGCCAAACAAAATTCCATTTCGTTTTGCTGTTGGTGTTCCAATTTTTTACTGTTCCGATCACATCATTAAAAATTTTACTGATGAAAGCACCAGTAAAAAAATTGTCTGAGGCGCGAAGCCTCATAGTGTCATTTAATTTAATGACGTAAATTTACTGATTGCTATAAACGCTCATCAGTAAAACATTTCAGATTCCTCCTGTTTCAAATTTTACTGATGGATTTTACTGATAGCTATAACCGGCCCCTTAGTTTGATTTTGGTACTCTTCGAACTATGTATATCCTATACCTTCTTTTGGTTGGACCGATACGGACTTTAGAAGTGTTGTCGACGCATATTTTTCCAAAAGATCAAATTGGAAAGCAATCTTGTGAATCATTCTAAAAATAGAATTTTGTCAGTCCAGCGTGCATTGTACCCACTTCTAGACTGTTCTAGAAGCTAAGTTCTTGGTTTATCAATTGATATCGAGTATAATGTAAACTGGGTTTGAATATATATATATGTATGTACGTACATTTTATGGTCTTGGCAACTCTAGCTTAGTGAGTGGAAGTGTTAAATTTTGCTCTTAGAAGATTTTTAATTTAAAGTCGTTAAAGATTTGTGAAAAGATAAAGTCTGTGTCAACTGATTGTAATTTGAAGGTGGCAACTATTGTGCTTAAAAAAAATATTACAGAACTAAATCTTACTGCATAAAATTGCACAACAAATATTTAATTATTGAACTCAAAGAATATACAAATTTGAATTGAGTGATTTCTTTCTGCTTGAGTCTTAACATACTTGTGAGTAGAACATTTTTACTACATTGATAAAAATCAAATACATATAGTATAATGCACCACAAACGAGGAAACAAAGGCATTTCTCACGCTTGCAATTTTGTCTGCGCATGCTCAGTAGAACTGTAACGTTGAGTAGTTTTTCAACCCTCTCCAAAATAAATAACCAAGACAACTCATAGCTATTTATTTGACAAAACACTCATTTCACAATAAATCACAGAAATCATTCCAGTATCTTATCCCACAACCTCTTGAAATTTAGCTGATTCACCAACCTTACTCAAAAATTAAATTCAAATTCAAAAAGATCGTTACGACAGACTTCGCCAGAATTTGATTCCTTGTCGTTTAAGAAAAATTGCACAGATACCAATATGGCAAACGAACTATTAATGAATTCAATTATTTCGAAAATGGATGCATTT
Source organism: Eupeodes luniger (assembly GCA_951509635.1). NCBI lineage: Eukaryota > Metazoa > Arthropoda > Insecta > Diptera > Syrphidae > Eupeodes > Eupeodes luniger. The sequence goes on from OX608074.1 coordinate 67,916,247, forward strand.
TTAGATGAAAAACTAGATATTGCCACAAAGAATGATATTAGCGGTGTTATTATGCGTGTTGCAGAACTTAAAGAAGAAAACAAAGCATTCAGAGAGGAAATGGATAAGATGAAAATAAGTGAATTCAGGTTTGAAAGAAGAATGGAAGAGGCCGAGAAATACACCAAAAGGCAGAATATAATTGTCAGAGGGTTAAACGCTAAGACTATAGAAGAAGCAAAAAGCAATTTCAGCAAGTATGTACCACTATACTTGAAGTCGGACCTTCTAACCATCAGCATTCGTGGTACGTTTTTAAGATTTCGAATGGAAACGATATAAGAACCGTTTTAAAAACACAAAAATATCACTTAATAAAGACCTTACATTAAATGGACGATCTGAAAGTTTCCATCTGCATCAGTTGAAGAGAGCGCTACTGAAAGTGGATACCCAGCTTAAACTAGAGATTAAGCATTGGGCACTATCAGCATTTATATTGACGTCAATATAAATGCAACAAGGATGGTATTATCACTTCACTACTTTACTTACTTTGTAATCTATTAAGCAAAACCAACCTGGACTATCCTGTCAATGTGTCAGTATCTAAAATTCAACAAAACAATATTAATAATTAGCAATGCATTGCCTGTCAAGTTTTGTTCTACAATATAGCTGGTCTTGTAAAAAAATCTTTTTTATGTGATTCTTTTTTAAATATATTTGTAAATTTTAAATTTTCTTTTATTTGAAACTTTTGTTTTATCTGAGAATTTTGAAAACTATGAGAAATACTTTGTAGGTTATAAACTTAAATGGATATCGGCTAAAAAACGCTCAAATTTGGAAGAGCCAGTGGGTATAAGAAAAGTATTGAACCCATCTATCAACTAAAGTTTGTAACAACGAATTATATGATTATGCTCCAAGGATGTTTCGCCGGAGAACGACTAAATTTAATACCTTCTTACTTGAATAGTAGTCATTGGAACACAGACTTTACACTTCTTAAAAACTTCTTTTCTGTGTTCGCATCCACCAATTTCATTCTCGGAGGGGATTACAATGTGAGAACAGGCACAAGAGGAATAGTGGACTGCAACTTGATTCCTACATCGTCGATTATGGAAAGAAGATACTCAAAAGATTCTAACTGTGAAGATAACTTCACCAAATTTATTTAATTTCTTGATGTTATTGGTGCATTTATTCTTAATGGTAGAATGTTTAGTGATAAAAATGATGAATATACTTTTGTAAGCATTAGAGGTTCTTTAGTGATTGACTACTGTTGCCCTTCGTACGCAATCTCTAATTTGATTGAAGATTTTAGTGTAGGTTTTTGTATGAAATTTTATACTAGCAGTTAAGGCAGCTGCTTGCCGAATTTACAATTGAAAATTTAGAATGAAACAACAACAACAACTTGTGTGTGCTACCACCAAGTTCATAGGCTGGAGTTATAGCTATTTCACGGGGACCAACCCGATCATCAAACTCCTTTAGTGGTGCTTAATCGCTTTTATGTTCAATTTAATTTTTGAAGAACTTTTTGCCCGAGCTGGGCTTGAACAAGCGACCTAGCGTGTGAGGAGCTAGTGCACTACGCACTACGCCACCGCACCCACATGAAAGTTGTAAGCCAATTACAGGTTTTTTCGTTCTATCGAACTATACTGAACCCATTAGCATTTTTCTAAGCACACACAAGTAATTGTTGTTGTTTTATTCAGGTTCCTTCTATTATCTCCTCTCTTTTTCATAAGCCAACGATTTTAGATTGGATTCGTATGAGGAGGGAGATGAGGCGAAGCCCAGCTCGGGCAAAAAGTTCTTCAAAAATTAAATTGAATATAAAAGCGATTAAGCACCACTAAAGGAGTCTGATGATCGGGTTGGTCCCCGTGAAAAAGCTATAACTCCAGCCTATGAACTTGGTGGTAGCACACACAAGTTGTTGTTGTTTCATTCTAAATTTTCGATTTAAGTGTAGATTAAGTAACCTTCTCAGATCACATGCCATTAATTTGTTCCCTAAAATCTTCAGTAACAGCAGAAAATACCAACCAAAGAGGTATCTCTAGAATAAAATGGTATGACCAAAGAGGTGTTGCTTTTAAAGTAAACTCGAGTCACTTGTACAAACCATCATAATACCAACAGATTCAATTGAAGAACGCTGCAAAGCAATCAAAAGCTATATTTATGAAGCAAACGGAGCTCCCATGCAACAAAATATTAAGTTTTAGCCAAAAAAAACTTGGTTTGATTTTGCTTGTTTTTTGTCCAGGAAAATGCTCTTAAACACCTGAAAACCTTCAGGAAACTAAACCTGGAAATATGTCGAAAGAATTACTATGATGCCAACAAAAAATATAGGATTTTATGAAAACTTAAAAACAAGCTTATTTCGTAAGCCTTATTAGGAGTCTTGAATCTGTTTCTTCAGCCAGAGAGTGGGGGAAGATTGCTAAGCAAATACGCGGACAGTCGATTAAAACCACAACGTCAGTAAAAGTAATTACATTTAAAATGCATTTTGAAAGCTTACTCTCGCAATAAAATGATTCGGCTACTATCTCATACGCTCTTCTTCAGCAACATGTTCCAGAGTTAGATTACCCCATTGAGCTGCACGAGATCTTGGTCTTGATGGAATACCGTATGAATTTTATAAAAATGCATGTCCATCTCTTATTTTAGAAATACAGAAGTTATTCACTGAGATTCTTGAAACTGCAACGCTACTATTATCTTTCAGAGAATCCATTATATACCCACTATTCAAGAAAGGACATACAAATATTGTGTCAAACTATAGAGGACACTCTTTTCTTGATACGCTCTATAAGCTGTTTCAAGCTGCATATATAACCAACTATTCTACTGTGGACCAAGTTTATAATCTTTCATGCATAATTCAACTTCAACTCTGCCAAGAGAAGAAACTCTACGCTTTTTTCATCGATATTAAGGCTGCTTTTGATAGCATTGACAGGAATTCTCTTATTTATAAGCTATCGACTCTGGGAATATCTTCGAAGATACTGGCTACTTTAAAGTCTCTTTATAAGGATACTGCTGCAGCTGTATGGGATGGTTCGTTTTTGTCAGACTTCTTTTCCACTAAGAAAGGTGTTCGTCAAGGATGTGTGCTAAGGTCTCTTCTTTTCGTTCTGTTTTTAAATGATCTTCATGCGGAACTTCCAATCGGTATTGTTTTAGATGATCTTCAAATTAACGCCCTCTTATATGCGGACGATATTGTACTGTTGTCAGATAACCCTTCCAATTTGCAACAGCTTATTGAGGGTTTTAAGACTTACTGCATTCAATGGAATCTTGAAATAAATCTTGATAAGTCGGAAATAGTTATATTTCGCAATGGTGGAAGAAGAGCAGCCTGCGAAAAATGGTTTCACAATAATTCTGAAATAAAGGTGTCTAATCAATACAAATATCTTGGCGTAGTGTTTAATTACAATATGTATTGCAATAAGCATCTAACAAACAGATTGGGAGCATCTACAAATTCTATCTGTCGGCGCGCAGACTCTGGTGAAAAAATATCCAAATTCCTTCCAAAACAAAAACCGTGATTGTCCAAATTAGTTAAGTTGTTTTTATTTTCTAAAAATTACAATTTAGAATTTAAAGAAAAAAGGGAAATTATACAAAACTTACATAGGTATGAATTCTTTGAATTTAATTTTAATTTCTAAACTGCGGCCATCTACTCAGACTATGTACATATTTCTGATATTCAAAACTTAGGTTAGGTACATGGCGCGGAAAATTCTCGAGCCTTTTTTCATTTTTCTTCGTTTTAGTTATTCTTGTGGCGCGGTATTGCCAGAATAATTAAACAAGTAATTTTTAGTACTGGAGAGTTTATGGCTCGATGACATCCCGGGGCCCGTCTGAAGCTCGATCTGAAGACTCCAGATCCAAGACAGCGAGCCTCCCAACCGACCTCTTCACCAAAATGTTCCCATTGGGCAGACGAACATCAGCAATCCGCACAACTCCATCAGGGCCAGGAAAAACGTTTGTCACTCTGCCAAGCCTCCAAGCAGATCGAACTTCTCCCGGCTCAATAACAAGGACAATGCTTCCAATCTCTACTGGCTTTGTTTTTGTGTACCATTTTGAACGCCTCGTCAGCTCTGTGTACCAACGCCTTGTTAACTCTCTCATTAGGTGTTGCGCTCGACGGCTATACAGCCTACTCCATTGATCGTTGCCAGAAAACACTCCAGGTGCGGTTAAATCCCGATCGGCATCGCCAAAAAGGATGGAGTTTGGAGTAAGTGGTCGAGGATCCTCCGGGTCGACGGGTATATGAGTTAGCGGCCTCCTGTTAATCTGCCCTGTGCCTCATATAGCGCGTTCAAAAGAACATGTTCTCGAGGTGTCACTCCCTTTAAGGTAAATTCTATGCTGGACTTAATGGATTTAATAAGGCGCTCCCATGCTCCACCCATCCACGGTGAGTATGCAGGTATGAAACGCCAGAGTATTCCCTCGTACTTGGCGCAGTACTCACCGAGAGCAGCCTCCATCTCCCTTACATCTTTATCTAGGCGGTTCTTTGTGCCGACGAAGTTGAGACCATTGTCGCTATAGATGAATTTGGTGACCACACGAATGATGAGAAATCGACGAACAGCCATATAACACTGGTCCATGGAGAGATCATTGAGCACCTCAATGTGAACGGCACGGAAACTTAAACAGGTAAAAATCATCCCAAATCGTTTAACTGTGCCTCTTCCATATTTAACATGCATGGGACTGAAACAGTCTACCCCCACATGGGTAAAAGGTCTCAACTCAAAGGCTAACCGACCTTCAGGCAACTGACCCATAAATGGTGTTACTGCCTTTGCCTTGAGTCTTTTGCACATAAAACACTTTGATTGGACTCGTGCCACTGTCGAACGAATGCTTATAACCCAAGCTCTTTCCCTGATGTCTGAAATCGTCGTGGCCGTTGCAACGTGATTGTTAGCTTCATGGTGGTGCTGAACTAATAACTCAACCAGCGGATGGTATTTCGGCAGTATAGCAGGATTTCGTGCTGCGTATGAAATATTTGCTTTCTGTATTCTCGAGCCTAGTCGCATAGTACCCTCATCATCAATAAACGGACACAGATTCAATAAAGGACTCGTGGTCCCTAAACTTCGATTAGCTTGCAGACAAGTAATTTCATCCGAGAAGGCCTCTTGCTGGATTTTCCGAAATAACCAGTCCTGAGCTCTTACAATTTCTGACGGTGTTGCGAAAGGCTCTGTTTCAATTCCCTTTTTACTCAACAAGTCTTTAAAACGAAGTAATAGTGCCACTACTCTGACTGCCGAAAACCATCTAGCTCGAAACCTTGGTTTCAACTCATCAAATATTTTAAATGATATTGTTTGATGTTTATGCAAGTTCACTGGGAATTTAGATAAATCAATTGTGCTTACCTTATTCGCGTCAGCGATTACTTTCCCAGGCGTAACTGGCCAGTCAACTTGGGGAAGCTTCAAAAATTCGGGTCCTGCAAACCATCTCGAGTTATTAGAGCTTTCTGCATTGTCACACCATCCGTCATCCGCAACATTATCCGCAGATCTTACGAACCACCACTGATGCGGATTAGTAGTTTCTAAAATCTCTCCAATACGAACAGCAACGAAACTTGGGAATTTAAAGGTGGAAGAACTAATCCATGAGAGCACCGTCTTAGAATGGGACATAAAGATTATATCATCAGCTCGAATTGAGTGAGAATTTCTCACAGTTTCCGCAATCCGCACCCCAAGCACAGCCGCCTGCAACTCTAAGCGAGGCACTGACAGTCTCTTAACGGGAGCAACCTTCGCCTTGGCCATGGCAATTGCCACCTCGACTGCTGCGTTATGCTCGAAGCGCCAATATGATACAGCAGCAAATGCTTTCTCCGAAGCATCCACGAAAACGACCAAACTGATTCTTGAGTAAACCGGGGTCAATGTCGTATACGAACGAGGAATCTTGATTTCCTCTATTTATCGCAAGATTCTTATGAAATTCAGCCACTGTTGTCGCAACACACAGGATATCTGCTCATCCCAATTGAAGCCTTCGCGCCAGATCTCTTGCAAAATAAATCGCCCTCTGATGATGAAACAGGAAATAAGACCAAGGGGGTCTAAAACTCTCATAATCGTTCTTAATATTTCTCGTTTGGTTATATTAGCCTTTGAATCCGACATCTTCTTTAAAAACTCTTTATCGTAGAGCTTATAAATCAGATAATCAGAGGAAGGCTGCCATAACATTCCCAAAATCTTTGTGACGTAACTCTCGGACTCATTGGGATCGATGCTCACCAGGCTGGCTTTGATATTCGATTCAGGAATCTGGTCCAAAAACGCACGACTATTCGATTGAAATCCCACCAGCTCGAAGTTCATTGCCTTACAGATTTCAATGGCATCTTTGCTAACAGCAACAGTTTCTTCAACCGTGTCGTGACTATTAAAGTAGTCGTCAACATACGTTCGGTTGACTAGCCCATCAACTGCCTCCGGACACTGCTGCTTATAGAGGTTCGCATGATGATTTTTCACAAATTGTGCAGATGTGGGAGAGCAGGAAGGTCCAAACATCATGACCTGCATAATGTAGACTGCTGGCCTTTTAGAAACATCGCCATCTCGCCAAAGAAACCTCTGACAATGCTGGTCCGCCTCACAAATCTTAATGCGGTGGAACATCTCTCGAACGTCCGCATTTACAGCAACTTTTCGTTCTCGAAATTTGAACAGCCCAGCGTGGAGAGGTACCAAATTGTCTGGACCCTTCAATAAATGTGAGTTCAATGAAACTCCATTCACCTTCGCAGCGACGTCAGCAACTACTCTTGGCTTCGGTGGATGTTGATTCTGATTCACAACCACAAATGTAGGTGTATACCAGACTCTCGGATGCTCTTGACACAGCTCTTCATCTGATAGAATCCTAGCGTATCCTTTGGATATTAAATCTCGCATGTATTGGTTCATCCACTTCAACAGCTCAGGTCTCTTCAACAAAGACTTCTTAAAACTAATAAGTCTTTTTTCAGCCATGGGGTAGCTATCAGGAAGTTTAACGTCATCGGAAGCCCAAAGCAAACCAATTTCGTAGTGATCGTCAACATAGCGCAGGGTGCGCTTCATCACCTCTAAAGCCCGAGCGTCAAGTTGGCTAACAAAATTTCCGCTAGGAGGCCGAACCCCAAACTCCTCGGTTGAGAAATGACGCTTTACTATATCATGAAGTTCTTCATCTTGCTTGCTAATTCCATGAAAGTAAGAAATCGAAGCTATTTTTGAAGGGCCAATACAGAATACGCTGGATTCCATCTTTGTTGAACCAAAGACGGTCCAACCTAGGAGTGTCTTCATCGCATGTGGTTCATCATCTTTACCAGATCGCTGACGGCTACCCACAAGAAGCTTGGCTTGATCTAACCCCAGTAATATTTTCGCCCTTGCATCATTTAAATTCGGCAACGGCAAATCTCTTAGATGCAAGAACTTTTGCTTTAAAGCGGCAACGTTAACACTCTGGTGTGGCAGTTCCAGATTCTTCACTGTATAAATGTCCCTTAGCACATGTCGTTTACGTTTATTTATGCCAGAAATATGTAAATCTGTACGCAAAGAGTCCTCAGTTCTGGAAACGCCCTTTGTCCACTGGAGTGTAAGCTGCTCTGGTTCACCTCTCAAGTCCAAAAAATCAAAAACATCTTTTTCCACCATCGTAATGGATGAGCCATCGTCCAAAAAAGCGAATGTCTCTAAAGATTTATTATTGTTCCCAAATAAACGAACGGGAACAACTTTGAACATAACTGGAGCTTTAGGTTCTAGATGTGACGAATGAATTTGTGACGGTGCAACGAAAGGATGTGCCGATTAATTCAAGGTTGGCTTCGTTGTTGACGGATGAAGTAACGGATGATGATTTTTCGAGCAGCCCTCGACACCACACAACTTCTTTTGTGAACAGTTTTTCCATCTATGCGGTGATAACTTTAGGCATCTAAAGCAAATGGCCTTGCTCTTAGCAAATGTGAACCTATCGTCTAAAGACAAAGCTTTAAATTCTTCACATTCACTTAAGGTGTGTTTGGCTTTTTCACATTTAACACATTTTTCTTCACTCTGTACAACTGGTTGGTGAGTCAGGACCTTCCGTGATGAACTGGAGCCACTTGCTTTGTCTGACGATAACTGCTTTGTTGCTTTGGATAACTCTGGTGGCAGGTCGTATAGTTTATCAGTGAGAAAAACGGCGAAATCTTCTAAATTCGAGTGCGTCTTCTTGGATTTTCGTTTTTGCCAGTCGTGGTATTGTCCAGGAGAGAACCTACTTGCTAGATCTGTCAGGATATAATTATTGTCTAGTTCCTTACTTAAATCCATCGACTTGATGTCCGCAACAAACCCATTCAGCACCACAGCCCACTGACGCAGTTTTGTATCACTCGGTGAGCTCAACGATGGCAACTTAAGCAGATTCGTAGTGAGACTGTGTACTAAAACATCTGCTCTCCCATAAATCGCACGTAATGAGTCCATCACGGCGTTTGCATCAGTAGAATACCTTAGACGATCGCTTACCAGATTATAAGCTTCGCCTTTTAGTGCCTTTCTTAGACGAGCAACATTTTCTTTGGCACTGTATTTGCCTTCAACCGTTGCGTTGTTGATATGAATACCGATTCAAAATACGGCCATTCTTTATTATCATGCCCCGAAAAAGAGGGCAACTCCTGGACCTGACTGCGATTCAAGATCGTCAATAAATTTGCCATATCTGAATGATGGCACGAACTGTCTTGTGACGCGTCTTGCAATTTAACATTGCAGTCTTTTTGGCCCGACAGAGGAGTTGAGTGGGCAGCAGCAGGACCTACCATTTGCTTGTGTCTGCAATCAATTTGTCGAATAGCTTCGAGCCTCTCACTAGCAAGCTTTTTCAAATCTGCAGAATGAACGGAACTCGCTTCTTGCCTTGCAACTGACGATGTTGCAACCAACTGTGCTTTCAGCGTGTCCATTTCTGCTTTCAGAGAAGCGATTTCCTGGTCTCTCATGTCAACGATCGTTTGGGCCACCCTAGCCGCCTCAATCAATCTATCCACAGCAGCTAAAACATCATTTTGAGTGTTACTTGCCGTGGCACCTGCAGTGTGTGTATTCTGTTCCTTACTTTGACTTCCAATTTCATCGCAATCATCTCTACGACAAAACCAAGGAGTAGCAGTGTCAAATAAAGTAGGGTTAAAATCCGCACACTTGTAATGCCACCACCTTCGGCATGTTTCACACGAAACCATCTCATCGTCATCGGGCAAATCACACTTCGTTGAAGCACAACTGTGTTCCATGTCGGTTAACATTAATGAAGTCTTCGTGGTGCAATTCCAATTAGCACCAACTATAAAATAAAAATATGTCGGCGCGCAGACTCTGGTGAAAAAATATCCAAATTCCTTCCAAAACAAAAACCGTGATTGTCCAAATTAGTTAAGTTGTTTTTATTTTCTAAAAATTACAATTTAGAATTTAAAGAAAAAAGGGAAATTATACAAAACTTACATAGGTATGAATTCTTTGAATTTAATTTTAATTTCTAAACTGCGGCCATCTACTCAGACTATGTACATATTTCTGATATTCAAAACTTAGGTTAGGTACATGGCGCGGAAAATTCTCGAGCCTTTTTTCATTTTTCTTCGTTTTAGTTATTCTTGTGGCGCGGTATTGCCAGAATAATTAAACAAGTAATTTTTAGTACTGGAGAGTTTATGGCTCGATGACACTATCAATGCAACGTCTAACACTCAACAAAGTTTAAAATATACAATTCCGCCTCAAAAGCTATTATTTTGTACTGTGCTCAAATTTGGGGATACCGCGAATACAACCAACTCGAAAAATTGCAGTGTTTCTTCATGAAAAGATGCTTTTTACTGCCCGATAGTACGCCTATTTATGCTCTGCACATTGAAACAGGTTTACCGAAGAGTTTTCTAACGTCCCTCCAGCTACATTTTTCTTTCATAAGACGAAATCTAAATCTTCCTAATAATAGATTACCCAACATTTTATCGAAAACCATTATAAACAAGAACATTTTCTGGGCTAAGGAATGGTTGCATCTTTTTCATGGATGTTCGTTGGATTTTTCCCTTTACATGAACCTACTTGAATGGCCCAGCTTACATAACATTCTCTTACTGAAACTGAAAGAAAAACACTGGACTGAATTTACAGTTAGTGCGACACAGTCTCAATTTCATGATGAATATAGCAACTGTAAGTACTTTGGCATACCGAACTACTTTGATGACTCCAATTCACGTGATATGATTTCCATCATTTTTAAAGCTCGCTGCGGGCTCCTTAATATCAATGGAAGAGCCTTCCAAGGAGTTACAGATGAAATGTGTACATTGTGTAATATGGATGAATCGGGAAATACCTTGCACTTCATTAGAACCTGCCCAGTATTTAAAACGTACAGAAGAAAATTTCTTGGCAGCTTTCTCATTCTCAACTTCTCAACGTTCTTAATGGCTACTGCTACTCCAACTTATATTACTTTTTAAAAGCGTCAACTAAACATCGCAATCTTACTATAAATGAATTTTCATAACTTATGTAACTGAATCTACTTACTAAGCTTGTATATTTTTGAATTTCCTTTTCAACCTGACAGGCAACTTAAAGTTATTGTCAAAACTAATTTGAAACCAGCATTACTCTTTTTTTGTAAAATCTTTTTGAAAATAAAATTATATATCTATATATCTATCTAAATAGCTTATGCATTAATAACGCAACTAACTTTTAAATGAATGGCACACTATATCATCTTAGTGCTGAGATAGTTTAAATTGACTTTTAGTTTATTGGTAAGACATTTCTTATCCCTAAATAACTTCGAGGTCCACACATATCCATACCTGTTTTCAAACATACTCAAACAACTGGTTGTTTACTATAAACATTGGGTTGATAAGCACACAATTTGAAAATTCAATTATATGAGCGTAATTTTGAAAAAAAAAGTTTTGTGCAGAGAAAAAATGCACGTGGGTTGGTTATCTTAGATAAGTTGATTAATGCTTCTTGGGTATACATAGTTACATATATAGGGGAGAGTACGATAACTCAGGCGACAAAGTTTAATGACGGATTTGTATAGAACAGAAACTATGAATAGTTTTGACTTGATTTAAAAACAAGCTAATAGACAAAAGTTTTGGCTTTAAAAAAATGTATAAAACTTAGTTGTAAGTATTACCAATATTTTTTAATTATTTTTCATTTTAACGTATGTACATATTTAATGTGAGAACGAGTTGTCATTGTGAAAGACGTATATAAAGTGTTCTTAAAGAAAACGACAAAATAAGAAGGAAACATAAAGAAACAAACTGAAATTTAATCACTGAGGAAAAATGTTTTTGTTCAAGGTTCGGAAAGTTGGGCATTACATACGAAAAACAAAAAACAACATTACACCGAAGGAAAAATAAAGAAAGTGAAAATTTAACCCAATAAATAAAAAGTTTAAACAAAAACATATCCGTTTTGTTTTTAAACCGTTGTAAGTGCTGTTTAAGAGAGTTTTTATCTCTCTTAAATTAACAAAAAATATTCCCTCCTGTCTTTGAAAGCACAGCCGAGGTGAGTAAAAAACAAAACAAAAAAGAAAAATAAACTCGATTTTATATAAAACTGCAAACAATTGCACCTTATTATTATATAGTAATTAATTAAAATAAAAACTGCTATACTACTATTATTTATAATATTAGAAATTAGCACACAAAAATACAAAATATATAAACAACACAAATATCCAAACACTCTTCACGTTCACTTTGACATAAACTTCTGACACCACACTGACAGCTGAAATAACAGTAGCGTCCTTAATTAAAAAAACCAATATGGAGGACAGTCAAGTCGACAATAAATTGGACAAACTTTTGACTGCTATTGAAAACCTTGGGACAAACTTAAGGAAAGAAATCAAAGAACAAACTGAAACCTTAGAACAAAAATTAAACTCAATAATAGACAGAAACAACACAATTGGAGAGAAACAGGAACACCTAGAAAAGAAAATAAAATATTTAGAGATGTATAAAGAGAAAAAATCTTGTTATTTACAATATAAAAGAAACCGATAAAAGCAACGAAGAATTAGTAGACACCATTTTACAACTTTTAAACACTATTCTCCAAATAAAAACTGAATATTTTGAAATCGATTTTGCAAGACGTCTAGGAAATAAAGGAGACAAAATAACACCTATTTTACTTGGATTGACAACACAAATAAAAAAAGATACTATAATGAAAAACAAAACTAAACTGAGACATTATAAAGAGGACATTATATACATAAAAGAAGATTTTAATAAGACAGTCCAAGAAAATAAACCATTTTCCAAACATCAAAATAATCAAAAAATTACATCAGCAAACGACATTGAGAAGAAACAACAACGAATGCCTAAAAGAAATCGACAATATGACAACGATCCAAATGCAAATGAAAATGAACCAACATGTTCGACCAAATTGAAGAGACCAAAAAACAAATGAAAAAGTCCAAAATGACAAACATAACAAAATAAGAAACAACAGCATTCATAGATTTCTACAATCAAACCAAAAAGAAATTAATAATATGAACAGTGACCAACACAACAACTAGCAACAAAAGAAGCAAATTTTGAATAATAAGGACTCTACCCCAAGCCGATTAGCCATCGTGTGGGGAATGACGGCCAATTCCCTCCAAACTACCCATCAAACCAAGACCAATCCAAAAAAACTCTAGACATTTGTACAAACAATGTAAGAACATTAGCTACAGAAGCAAAACAATCAGAACTAAGACTAGCATTATCAACTATCAACTGGGATATACTGGGACTATCCGAGCTAAGAATTTTTGGACAAAATATAATTGAAAACCAGAATGATATATTCTGTTACATTGGTGAGACCAAAGGCTTGCATAGAGTTGGATTTCTCATCAAAAAGAGTTCAAAGGACAGAATAATAAATGTACGATTTTTTAGTGAAAGGATTTGTAGCCTATGTTTAAAAATACAAAACACAAAAATGACGATAATTCAGGTTTATGCCCCGACCAAAACAGCAACTGACGAAGAAATTTCGAACTTCTACAATTTATTGGACAAAGTATATAATGAAACAAAAACGGAGATAATGTATGTTATAGGAGATTTCAACGCCAAGTTAGGGAAACAGATTGACAACGATGAAAAAGTAATGGGACCATTTGGATACGGACGAAGAAACAAAAGAGGAGACCTACTTATATAAAGTGGCTGGAAGAGACGAATCTCAGATTTGCAAATTCTTTCTTCAAAAAGAGAGAAACACGAAAATGGACCTGGATTCACCCGAATGGGATAACAAAGAACGAAATTGACTTAGTTCTAACAAATAAACTGAAAACTATTAATGACATCTCCGTATTGAATAATTTTAAATTTGATAGTGACCATAGGCTAGTAAGAGCAAAAATAAAAGTGGACCATAATACGTTGAAAAGAAACAAACAAACACTCAGTATTCCTAGAATGATACCAACCGAAAATATTGAAAAATATAATGACATGCTTAAGAAAGAAATAAGACTTAATATAATTACAAATAGAATAAAATGAATACTTTCAAAATACATATGAATCATTAGACAAGATAAAAAAGAACTCGGCGAAAGTTTCAATCATGACTGCTGTTACTCCAAAACCTGATAAATTAACGGATGACACTAAAGCGCTGATAACCAGAAGAGATAACCTACGCAACAAGGAAAACTTATCAGACCAGGAAAAAAATGAACTAAGATACCTTCGAAAAACCATAAAAGAAGATGCGAAAAATGATATCCAAACATGTAACGAAACAATGATAAAAGATATATTAAGCAACACAAAATCTATTAAAAAGACAAAATCATTTCTTGACGATGGAAAATAGTGGATAACATCAATTAAGAACAAAAATAACAACGCTATTAATAGGAGTGATATAAATGAGTCTGCTACCAAGTTTTTCGAAGAACTCTTCAAATCGACAAAAGAAAAAAAAGATGACAATATATCGATGGCGGACAGTTACTCCAACTTAAATACTGTTACACTTTTTACAAAAACAAATATTGAACAAGCAATTGACGATCTAAAGACAGATAAGTGTACAGGAAATGACGGTATTGTAACAGAAATGCTCAAATATGGAAAACAACCAATTTCTACAGTCTTGACCACGATTTTTAATGACATACTTATAACACAGCAGATTCCAAAACAATGGAAACAAGCTACAATTACGCTTATCCACAAAAAAGGATAAAGTTGACATAAATAACTACAGATACAGACCAATAAGCAACATTTCTATGACATATAAACTGTTCTCCAAAGTAATGTATACAAAAATTAAGGACACATTAAACAGAAATCAGCCAAGAGAACAAGCAGGATTCCGAGAAGGTTTTTCAACAACAGACCATCTACAAACAATGAACCAACTCATTGAAAAAACTAACGAATTTGAAAAACCTTTGTATCTTTTATAAATTGACTTCAGTAAAGCATTTGACTCAGTAGAACATGACGAAATATGGACAGCGCTGGCAAACCAAGGCATTCATCCTATTTTTATAAGGACATTGAAAAATATATATACAGAAAGCGCCAGCGTGGCGAAAATAAAAACCGAAAGAATAGGAAGAGAAATAATAATAAAGAGAGGTGTAAGACAGGGGGATCCAATGTCACCACCATTATTCTCTGCCGTACTGGAAGAAATATTTAAGACAATAGATATGGAATAAATATTTGGGGACAATATTTGAGCAACCTTAGATTCGCTGATGACATAGTTCTCATTTCATCAACTTCCGGACAAATACAAAATGTGCTCATAGAATTGACAAATGAATGCAAGAAAGTTGGACTTCATATCAATAAGTCAAAAACTAAGATAATGACTAACCATATTAAAGATGACATAATGCTGGATAACGAACACATAGAATATGTAGAAGACTATACTTATCTAGGACAGACTAAGTCATTCATTAACCAAGAGAAAAAAGAAGTTTCTAGACGCATTACCAATAGTTGGAAACAATTTTGGAGTCTAAAACAAATATTACAATCAAGTCTAAGGGACAAAACACGAAAATATATACTAGACTCTGCTGTTCTACCTGTTATGACGTATGGGTTACAGACTATATCCTTGACTTCAAGTTTACTTGACAAAATAAAAATATGCCAAACCAAGATGGAAAGAAAACTACTTAACCTAATTATCTTAGCCAGAGAGTGAGAAATAGAGAAATAAGACGAAGAACTGGTTTAACGGACGTGGTTGAACGAGCAAAACTCCTTTAATGGAATTGGGCAGGACATATGTATATCTAGAATACAGGACCAAAGATGAACAAAAATCATTACAAAATGGACACCACCAGAAAGCAGAAGACCAATTGGACGACCGAAGAAAAGATGGGCAGACGTTGGTACAATGACGCAAAAGATAGAGATCTT
The DNA here is from genome assembly GCA_951509635.1 of Eupeodes luniger. Lineage (NCBI taxonomy): Eukaryota > Metazoa > Arthropoda > Insecta > Diptera > Syrphidae > Eupeodes > Eupeodes luniger. Next base: position 67,931,866 of record OX608074.1, read on the forward strand.
TGGGCAACATTGGGGGAGGCTTATGCCAGATCATAGAATTTTGACACGCATCCATTTATTTATTCAAACTTTGCTCACATATTAAAGTTGATTAAAAAAAAAAAAAAAAAAAAATTATGTCAATTTTATATAGTAATTTATTATTATTATTAGTTTAATTAAAAGTAGTTTCAATCAAAATGACCGACGCCCTGGGGTGGAATCGGCTAAGCTGACTATCATATTTTTGATAGTCAAATTTGACTATCATTTTCATTCCGTCTGTGTAAAATGATTCAACTCAATTCAATACGATTGAACAATTTCTGATTATAATTGTCACAATTCATTGTTGCTATAATGAAATTTTAAAATGATTCCTATAAAATATCTAAATAAAATTATCAAATTGGCTGTGTTTAAATAACGTTCTTATTTCTCTTGTGTTTTTTCGAATTACGTAAGCTTTGTCGGTCAAAATAATGTGTTTTTGTACCTAAAAAGCGTAACTGAAAAAATGTTCCATTCGTTTTTTGTAAGCGTCTGGTAGCTCTATTCAGAAACGACATATTTGTAGGAAAAAGACTATCAAATTTTTCTAGTGACAGCTTTTTAGGTATCAATTTGACTATCACCTTACACAGATCAAATTCGATTATTTTGACTGTCAACAATCAACAATCACCTTAGCCGATTCCACCCCTGGCCATCGACCTTATCTATTTCTATTGTTAGTTTTGATACTGCTTCCGTTAACTCTATCTTAAGAATTCAACAATTCCTTTGAGAAGTCACGCTCTCTAATTCTGACCACAAAAATTAATCTTAAGGATTAAAAGATAAACTTAGGCGCCAGTTATAGCTATCATTGAAATCGATCCACAGGTTTTTGAATCGATATTTCTCTTTGATCAATCTCACACAAAGAATTTTTTTTGAGAAAAAAAGTGCAACTACGCATTTATTTTTCTCTAAAAATGTATTTTTCTATTTTCCGGACGGAAATTCAATTTGCTGAACAGCCGATACTTTTATGTTCAAAAGTGAAACGAATCGTTCCACTGATTTGTGTTCCAATTTCACACAATTCTAATGATCAGATTTATGTCAGTAAACATTTTTTGGTGGCTTTCAATCAGGAAATTTTTTTCAATGACAAAAATTTTTAATAATAGCTATAAACGACCTGTCAAAAAAATTCCAATGTTTGTTTTCAATGATGAAAACCAATGATAGCTATAACTGGAACATTAAAGGTACTTTTCTTTTATCTTAGCTTTGTTTGTCTCACCAGAACCATCTAGTGGGATCCATCCATATCTATTGAAAGGATATTTGTTAAACCTTTTACCAAATCCTCTACCATTTATATAATATACCTATATATATATTGTGGTAAGTGGAAATATAGTTTTCCGTCGGCTTTTTTGGTCGCTGTAATTTTTGCAATGAAACAATTAGGTTACATTAACTTTCGCAACGTTTCGGCAGGGATTGCTGGCTCCTTCAAGGGAATTTTTTTAACACAAAAATAAAAATAATCTTAGTTAGATTTATGGGATACAAAAACAATAAAGTTTACTCACTCAAGCAAAATAGGAAAAATTAATACTCAAAACATTTATGTAAATTAAAAATAAAATAAATAAAATAAAATAAATGTAGTTAGCACTTCGAAGAATGAAGTTAAGTCTGAATTGAATAGAGCATAAATAACATTTGAGAAGGAAGAACAGAGCAATGGACAGCAGAGATGTTTTGTGTGTCTTGTTTTCGGTTAATGTTGTTTTTGTTATTGAGAAAATGTAATGTTTCTAACGTGTATCGTTTCTAAACATGTTTCTCTGTCTGCAGAACTTCCACGTCTTCAAAGTTTGGAGAATGACCGCTTTCAATGCTATGACTAGCCAGGGGTGTCTTTTCAGAATTTTTTTAGTTTTATGTCGGATAAAAAATTCTGAAAAGACAGCTCTGACCACCATTTAAGAAGCGTGGTGATGCGTTTGACCCTTAGAACCACAGTTTTAATTGTATTTTTTTTTATAAACATCTTCGACGGATAAAATCTTTACATTCCAAAAAAAAAAGAAATATGTAGGTATTCAATTCTTATTTTTCGCGTGCCACAGTAAAAGCCTTTTGATTTTTTCCAAAAAGAAATGATTTGTAGAGCACCGAAAGCCCTTTAAGTGTAGATGCTCTCTAATTAACATTGAAATGGAAGTGGACATGATACGAGTATATAATTCTCTGGATATTATCTTTCTCTTCAAAAGCGGTTTTAGTGATACAGACGACTGTTTTTTGAGCTGTTGGCTTTTTTTTTTTTTTTTTTTAAATAAAAAGCAGAGGCACAGTGTGAGCACTAGGAGGAGAGAGGGTTTAAAAGGAGATGTCGGTACACATTGGTTTTGAATTCCTGAATATTGCAATGACTAGGAAAGACAGAGTGTGGTAAGGCATTCTACATTCGCGTAGTACGGCTAAAGAACGAATCTCTGTATTTGACAGTACGGCCGAAGTTGGACTCGAGGGTATACTGATGAGCATTCCTAGAAGCGCGAGTATAACGGTTGAACTGTTTAAAATAACGGTAAAAAAGGGTCAGACAAGAGACCTTACGACGATGTTCAAGCGAAGTAAATGAATTTATAATGATATTATCATTATCAATTTAAATGCTCTACGTTCAATACTATCCAAGAGGTTTAAGCATGTTGCAGGAGCACCAGCCCAGAGATGGGAGTTATACTCAAGCTTTGCACGTATGTAAGTCTTGTAGATAACAGCCAGATCAGAAGGTGTGAAATATTTCTTGCATCGCCTAAGAAAACCCAAACACCTTGCGGCATTTTTGGCGACATCGCGAATGTGACCATTCCACAAGAGGTGGTTGGTGACACACATACCGAGAATATCGAGGTGTTCAGTCTCATTGATGCAATTGCCATCCATGGATAATGGCAATGGGGGTATATATATATATATTATATTTATTTTATGGTTTTCAGACTTGAATCCATCCAATACTACTTGTATTGAACGATCCGAAAGGTAATTACTAATCCAATGAAGCAGGGATTCATGCAAACCGAAAGCACACATTTTCGATAAGAGAGCCGATGCCAAACCCTATCAAATGCTTTTGAAATATCAAGTGCAGATTATTGCACTTTCTCCAAAGCGATGTAAAGATTTGCTCCACTGCAACTGTTCGGTGAGATGAACCATGAGATCACCAGTGGACCTATTGCTTCGAAGGCCGTACTGCCGGTCATTAAGAAGCTTTCGATCTTCAAGATATTTCTTGAGCTGCTAATTAATCAGCGTTTCCATGACCTTGGAAAGAAGGGACGTAAGTGCAATCGGTCGGTAATTAGAGGGTGAGGAAGATTCGCCTTTTTTGGGGATGGGCTGGACAAATGCAGTGATTCCTCTCGGAACGAGACCTGAGGACAGAGTAGGACAGCTGAAAAAGCTTACGCAGTGGTTTTGCCAGCGTTGAAGAACACCTCTTCAGAACAATAGCGGGGATACCATCCGGACCATCCGGACCAGCGGATTTATGTGTGTTTAGATCTCTAAGGACTCTTGCCACAGTACGAGTGCGAAAAAAGATTGGTCCCATAGAATCACTAACTCGCTCAAGTACAGGCGGAGTCATAAGGAGGAAGAATTCCTCATTGTTTTTACAAATGACCAAAAATTTGTACTGCCTTTGGGACATTGCAGTATTTTTTGCCGTAATTTTTGGTCATGTAAAAATTTGGTCCGTCGAATATGGGCGTTGCAGGCCTTCCTGGCTTGTTTGAACTTTTTCCGGCTTTCCTCAGTACGGTTGGCTGTATAGCAACGGAAACTTACTTCTTTGGCCCTAATAAACTCTATTCTATTCTTAAAGTTATAGTAACTAGTGAAGAATTCTATTCCCAACATTATTGCTGCTCCCAATAGTTTTTAAAATTAGAAAATTACGGTGGAACTCATTCCTTATGTATGTTAGGCAATTATTGCGATTCTATTTTCTTTAGCGCCTCACTTCATCGTAAAAGAAGCGAAACTAAAACCAAATTGACATTTATTCATTGCTTACTAATGTTAATATTTATAAAAATAAGATAACCATTTTATATGTCAAATGGATGTTTTGAGCAACAAGGTCTTGAAGTTTTTTTTAGAATGCATGGCACGACAAGGTAAGCCCAGCTCAATTAAGAAGCTGGAAGTTTTGTCAATTCCCGGATACTTTTAAAAGGTAGTAATGGAAAACAGACCTATGATTAGTATTAATTTTCCGTTTCTCAGTAAAAAGTTTCCTACACATAATTGTTTCAAATTTCCTTCTAAAATAAATAGTAACAAATAAAGTTACATCACCCTAGCCAGATAAAGCTCAAAACAAATTTTCCATATAAATTTCCTTATCACATCTTTAAGTCACACTGCAATGCATGGGTTATTTTTCTTCCATTTTTACAATGCATACATCCAAAACATCGCCAAGAAACATTTGTATGTACATATGTATATAAGCTATTTTCTTACGGTTTCCTTTTTTAAAGATCGAGTAAACGTGGTTGCTGATGATATCCTAATGATAATGGTAAAGCTATGCACGGTAATCCACATGTGCAATTGTAGAGGATTGGTTTTTGTTGCCGTTACGTTGCTTTGACTGTATGTATAGAAAGAACTTGTCTCTTTTTTCTCTTTAGGAAATTATTTATGTTATATAGGTACTCACAGACTTATACTCAATTATATTTTAAAAGAACAAAAAATAATAAATTGGAATTTCACTTCCGTATAATGGAAAATTCTAGACAATTATCTCTCTCCCTCTCTCTTTCTGTATCTAAACCATTCTTTTAAAGTTGTTTTTGTACTCTTTCTTCCAACTAAATGTGGATGACATATACATGAGGTGGTTGGACGAATTAAGATGATACGAAGGTAATATTAGGCCTTACACTTCTTAAATCCACAATCAAACAAGATACAAGAAAAACTAGCAGACCGTTTCACACTTTTTAATTTTACTTAACCAAAAAAAAAACATAAGTCGACCAAAGTGGAACCACACCATTATACTTTCCGCCTGAGTTCAAATTAAATGAACCGTTTTAAGCCTTGAAAACGCTGACAGCCAAATTCTATTTTAGATATAGCGTAGCATGTACATACATAAGTGTACTTAGTTTATTTTGTTTATAAATTAAACTTAAAAACCGCTCGTATTAATTCATTTATTATTATTTTTATCAACAAATTTCATATTTTTTAGTTCCGAACATTTGCTTTGAATTTAAATTGCGCACTAATTTCCGATGGAAATGTTCTATAACAATCCCGTTTGTAGAGACGAGTATCTCTCTGTGTGACACCACTAGAGCACAGTGCTTTGCGATGAGTCAAAGTATGAACTTTATACAAATTTACACATACATATACATATATGTGTGCACATACATACATCCATACAAAGAATATATCATATGACTTACTCGTAAACACTACATTATGAGGAAGGTTCTTCTCTCCACTACTTTCTCTTCCTGACCGTCTGCAAAATATTAGAAAAAAACACTAAAACTACGTTTTTTTGGCTGTTAAAAAAGTAAGCATGGTCCATCTTTCCTTTCATGTGTAAGCATGACGTACGGAAAGTAAGAGGTGGAATCTATACTATTGTTTTGTTTGCATTGGCAACACTGCTTTAAGGTGCTACGTGCATTTTGGCTCTACAGCACATTACACAAGCCGAAGAGGGTGACATTTCAAGTACCTTGAAATCCAAGCAACCATTAGCAGGTCCAGTCCCTACTTTACTTACCCATCATTACTTTCATAATACCACATGACTTTTCCTATAAACACATAAAACTTTGTGCTCCTTTTTCATTCTCAGCTGTGTGAAAATTACTTCAAGCTCCTTCATGACGAGAGGATAAAATTTCTCTTGGCCCACCTAAAAAATGAGAATTCGAACAACTTGTTCTCTTTCTCTCTTTTACTTTTTCAATTCTCTCTGAATTGTAAGATGAGACAGGGTACATCCAGAGGAAGCGGGGGCGTATGAGTAATTTTTCTTGGTCTTTTTGTTAATATTAAGTACCAGCGATGAAGGTATTGCTTTTTTTACATCTTTGTTGATGAACAAATTTCTTTCCGCTGTTGCTTTTGGAAGCGCTGAGTGTTGCCATTGTAGATAGTAGATGGAATTCAAAATTCATTTGCTTGTTTGCAATTATGTCAGCTAACTATGTTTCATAAACAATTGTACAATTTGCAACGACAACAAATCATTTTAGCTGTTAACTAGTCTAAATTTGTCTAATTAGCTGAGTGGATTTGGGATTTGTTCAAACAATATACAAATGTATGTATGTATGGGTGATTATACAAAAGTTGGGTGACTTTTGAGGATATTTTGTTAACGATAGTTATTTAAACAGCACAGATATCCAAACAAACACACTTCACTTTGACATAAACTTCTGACACCACACTGACAGCTGAAATAACAGTAGCGTCCTTAATTAAAAAGACCAATATGGAGGAAAGTCAAGTCGATAATAAATTGGACAAACTTTTGACTGCTATTGAAAACCTTGGGACAAACTTAAGGAAAGAAATTAAAGAACAAACTGAAACCTTAGAACAAAAATTAAACTCAATAATAGACAGAAACAACACAATTGAAGAGAAACAGGAACACCTAGAAAAGAAAATAAAATATTTAGAGAGATGTATAAAGAGAAAAAATCTTGTTATTTACAACATAAAAGAAACCGAAAAAAGCAACGAAGAATTAGTAGACACCATTTTACACCTTTTAAACACTATTCTCCAAATAAAAACTGAATATTTTGAAATCGATTTTGCAAGACGTCTAGGAAATAAAGGAGACAAAATAACACCTATTTTACTTGGATTGACAACACAAATAAAAAAAGATACTATAATGAAAAACAAAACTAAACTGAGACATTATAAAGAGGACATTATATACATAAAAGAAGATTTTAATAAGACAGTCCAAGAAAATAAACCATTTTCCAAACATCAAAATAATCAAAAAATTACATCAGCAAACGACATTGAGAAGAAACAACAACGAATGCCTACAAGAAATCGACAATATGACAACGATCCAAATGCAAATGAAAATGAACCAACATGTTCGACCAAATTGAAGAGACCAAAAAACAAATGAAAAAGTCCAAAATGACAAACATAACAAAATAAGAAACAACAGCATTCATAGATTTCTACAATCAAACCAAAAAGAAATTAATAATATGAACAGTGACCAACACAACAACTAGCAACAAAAGAAGCAAATTTTGAATAATAAGGACTTTACCCAAGCCGATTAGCCATCGTGTGGGGAATGACGGCCAATTCCCTCCAAACTACCCATCAAACCAAGACCAATCCAAAAACACTCTAGACATTTGTACAAACAATGTAAGAACATTAGCTACAGAAGCAAAACAATCAGAACTAAGACTAGCATTATCAACTATCAACTGGGATATACTGGGACTATCCGAGCTAAGAACTTTTGGACAAAATATAATTGAAAACCAGAATGATATATTCTGTTACATTGGTGAGACCAAAGGCTTGCATAGAGTTGGATTTCTCATCAAAAAGAGTTCAAAGGACAGAATAACAAATGTACGATTTTTTAGTGAAAGGATTTGTAGCCTATGTTTAAAAATACAAAACACAAAAATGACGATAATTCAGGTTTATGCCCCGACCAAAACAGCAACTGACGAAGAAATTTCGAACTTCTACAATTTATTGGACAAAGCATATAATGAAACAAAAACGGAGATAATGTATGTTATAGGAGATTTCAACGCCAAGTTAGGGAAACAGATTGACAACGATGAAGAAGTAATGGGACCATTTGGATACGGACGAAGAAACAAAAGAGGAGACCTACTTATAAAGTAGCTAGAAGAGACGAATCTCAGATTTGCAAATTCTTTCTTCAAAAAGAGAGAAACACGAAAATGGACCTGGATTCACCCGAATGGGATAACAAAGAACGAAATTGACTTAGTTCTAACAAATAAACTGAAAACTATTAATGACATCTCCGTATTGAATAATTTTAAATTTGATAGTGACCATAGGCTAGTAAGAGCAAAAATAAAAGTGGACCATAATACGTTGAAAAGAAACAAACAAACACTCAGTATTCCTAGAATGATACCAACCGAAAATATTGAAAAATATAATGACATGCTTAAGAAAGAAATAAGACTTAATATAATTACAAATAGAATGAAATGAAAACTTTCAAAATACATATGAATCATTAGACAAGATAAAAAAGAACTCGGCGAAAGTTTCAATCATGACTGCTGTTACTCCAAAACCTGATAAATTAACGGATGACACTAAAGCGCTGATAACCAGAAGAGATAACCTACGCAACAAGGAAAACTTATCAGACCAGGAAAAAAATGAACTAAGATACCTTCGAAAAACCATAAAAGAAGATGCGAAAAATGATATCCAAACATGTAACGAAACAATGATAAAAGATATATTAAGCAACACAAAATCTATTAAAAAGACAAAATCATTTCTTGACGATGGAAAATAGTGGATAACATCAATTAAGAACAAAAATAACAACGCTATTAATAGGAGTGATATAAATGAGTCTGCTACCAAGTTTTTCGAAGAACTCTTCAAATCGACAAAAGAAAAAAAAGATGACAATATATCGATGGCGGACAGTTACTCCAACTTAAATACTGTTACACTTTTTACAAAAACAAATATTGAACAAGCAATTGACGATCTAAAGACAGATAAGTGTACAGGAAATGACGGTATTGTAACAGAAATGCTCAAATATGGAAAACAACCAATTTCTACAGTCTTGACCACGATTTTTAATGACATACTTATAACACAGCAGATTCCAAAACAATGGAAACAAGCTACAATTACGCTTATCCACAAAAAAGGATAAAGTTGACATAAATAAGTACAGATACAGACCAATAAGCAACATTTCTATGACATATAAACTGTTCTCCAAAGTAATGTATACAAAAATTAAGGACACATTAAACAGAAATCAGCCAAGAGAACAAGCAGGATTCCGAGAACGTTTTTCAACAACAGACCATCTACAAACAATGAACCAACTCATTGAAAAAACTTACGAATTTGAAAAACCTTTGTATCTTTTATAAATTGACTTCAGTAAAGCATTTGACTCAGTAGAACATGACGAAATATGGACAGCGCTGGCAAACCAAGGCATTCATCCTATCTTTATAAGGACATTGAAAAATATATATACAGAAAGCGCCAGCGTGGCGAAAGTAAAAACCGAAAGAATAGGAAGAGAAATAATAATAAAGAGAGGTGTGAGACAGGGGGATCCAATGTCACCACCATTATTCTCTGCCGTACTGGAAGAAATATTCAAGACAATAGATATGGAATAAATATTTGGGGACAATATTTGAGCAACCTTAGATTCGCTGATGACATGGTTCTCATTTCATCAACTTCCGGACAAATACAAAATATGCTCATAGAATTGACAAATGAATGCAAGAAAGTTGGACTTCATATCAATAAGTCAAAAATTAAGATAATGACTAACCATATTAAAGATGACATAATGCTGGATAACGAACACATAGAATATGTAGAAGACTATACTTATCTAGGACAGACTAAGTCATTCATTAACCAGGAGAAAAATGAAGTTTCTAGACGCATTACCAATAGTTGGAAACAATTTTGGAGTCTAAAACAAATATTACAATCAAATCTAAGGGACGAAACACGAAAATATATACTAGACTCTGCTATTCTACCTGTTATGACGTATGGGTTACAGACTATATCCTTGACTTCAAGTTTACTTGACAAAATAAGAATATGCCAAACCAAGATGGAAAGAAAACTACTTAACCTAATTATCTTAGCCAGAGAGTGAGAAATAGAGAAATAAGACGAAGGACTGGTTTAACAGACGTGGTTGAACGAGCAAAACTCCTTAAATGGAATTGGGCAGCACATATATCTAGAATACAGGACCAAAGATGGACAAAAATCATTACAAAATGGACACCACCAGAAAGCAGAAGACCAGTTGGACGACCGAAGAAAAGATGGGCAGACGATTTGCTTAAAGAAAGACAAAGTTGGTACAATGACGCAAAAGATAGAGATCTTTGGGCAACATTGGGGGAGGCTTATGCCAGATCATAGAATTTTGACACGCGTCCATTTATTTATTCAAACTTTGCTTACATATTAAAATTAATTTGATTAAAAAAAAAAAAATGTCAATTTTATATAGTAATTAATTCAAACGAAACAGAAAATGTAAACAAAAATGTAAATAAATATTGTAAAAAATATCAATAATGGCAAATAAAAGCTTATAATAATAATAATAATAAGTTATTTAATCAAACTTCTACAAATTCGGGTGTATAATATGATCGGTAATCTAATTAATATATTGTTCCTAATCGGGCCAGTCACTTTTTGAGTACATTGTAAGATATTTAAAAATTTCAGAATTTGACTGCCAGGGGACTGACGAGGTAACATAGTACAGATACATGTTATACACAGTTTTGAGAGTATTATGATGAAATTTAATACAAATTAGTAAAAATCTCTTAGGATTTAATAATGATCACTTAAAATCACTTAGTAACAATTAAAAATAATTATTAATATGTAATACTGGAAGAAAATACGATATCAGTTTTCAAAACAGTCTTTTGACATTTAACGTAACGTTATTCACTTATCTTTTACTACTTTCACAATATAAACAAAATCTAACAATGTTCATCTTAAAAGTATTAATGATCATGAAATGAAGAACAATAACAATATACCTGACACAGGACTAACGCCATGGGACTGACGAAAAAGACGAAATTTGAGATTATAATTAGGACTAATGTTTTTTTCTGTAATTTCGAATATCAACAAACTACATTTAAACAAATCAAAGTTTAATATTGAATAAATAAAAATAAACTTTAGATTAACAAAAAAATAACGACTCACCATAGGACTGACATGTTGACTGGTACAGTTATGGTGGCCGTCATATTGTGCGACCCGCAACTAACTTTATTACCAACATTAAAATTTAAAGTGGGGTTTGACGTTGAGTCGGCAATATTGTTGTAACGTATTTCAAATTCAAAACTAAAGGTTTATAAGTAGGATTAATATCTAATTACCCTGCTGCTATTGTGACATGTTAAAATCATAAGCTGCTATAATATAAAATAAATAATATGAAAGTGAAATATTTATTAAATAATAACACCTACATTAGAAGAATTTGAATTGAAAAAAAAAAACTAATGCAAAGTTGATTATAATTTAAAATCATATTATTTCCAACCGCTTAGACGGAAACCACTGGTTTAATTCTCTCATTTTTAATAAATATTTTCGTTGAAACAATGGAATGAACCACTAATTTCATACACATCTTTACTTAATAGCTTTGAAAGGAATACATTTACTGAAACGAATGTCGATACCTTTTTGATAGTACTTGTGCATTTCAATTCTTAAACGAAAAAATCTCGATCATGATTAACTATAAAATTAGAAAAGCAGAAACATAAACAAATTAAAAATTATTTGAATGGAAAATAGAAAACGCAATGAGAGTCCTCTATATTAAGCAAAAATGCTGAAATCCTTGCAAAATTATAACTTTACTCTACTGCAACAAAAAAACAAAAGCTGGTGCCTTTGAAAATCGAAAACATTTTAGTTTTAATTAGTTAATGTCTTATGTGTGAATGGCCTTCATTAAGGAATATTACATATACGAGTATTCTTTTCATAAAAAAAAAAAACTCTAAAAAAAACTGTTTTGCGTGAACCTTTTGAAAATATTTTGATCTTAAAGTAGTCAACAAAACTTAAAAATTGCAGAAACAAATGTTTGGTTCTTGAATTTAAGGAAATAGGTGCAAAATTTCAATAAAAATTAAATAAAAACAAATAAAGGTAAGCAAATAAGTTGAGAAGAGACTTTGGTGTGGCACTCATAAATTACACGTTGCAGAATCTCTTTTCACTTCTCGAGAGATTCAAATCTTTTATATTAAATTAATACATAGATATGAAACGTTCAATATGTTTATCACTTTTGCTGTTGGGACATTTTATATTCTTGAAATTCGTGTTTCAATCTCAGTTCTTTAGCATCCAAAGCAAGTTCACTTCAAAAAGTAGATTCCTTTAATTTTTTAGGATCTTAAAAGATCTTAAAAAACACTTTTTTTACATTATTTATGTGCGTGAAAAAAATGCAAGACTGGTTTGTACGAACTTCCTGATTGTATCCAAAGAGTCTGTTTAAAAATATTTCCTATATTTTAAGATCAACATTTGTATTTGAAAATCGTTAAAGCGTTTTTTTACGAATGCAAAACTTGTCTTATAGGTCCTATAGGTCGCAAGTAATAATATGAAATTGAAGACGAATTTCAGGAATTTAAAGGCAACTTAATATCAAATTGGCGATCTTTTATTCAACATTTCTTTTTAAGAACCTGAATATTTGCTCTGTCTTTCAGAAAATATCTTATGAAAATAATTAAAAGCATTACTACAGTTTTTTCTCAATTGTCTGAAAACAAAGATTTTAGTTGTTTTTGACAGAAAACCGCTTTTTGGTTAATATCGTTAAATTATTAACAAATCTTTAGATGAAATCTTTATTTATACAACTTGACTGTATAACCTTTATGGATCATATGACAGCCCCCCCCCCCCAAACTGGATCGTTCATTGCTAAAAAGTTGATAATTTTGTGCTGCGCGAATAGTGGAAAACAACACCCACTGGCTTAAAAGTGCAATTAAGTAAATTACCTTTTTGGCGGTGGGGAAATCTGAGCCACAATATAAATAAAAACAGCCCCTTCTGACGTTAATAACAAAGTCACACAACTAGATAAACAAAAGCTGCAAAACGTCATAGCACCATTTAAGTACAACCATAGTTGGCTTGATGGCAATATTGACTGGCCCAAAGTTAGTTACGTGTATACAATATAAATAGGAAGGTTAGTTGGTTTAGGTAAAAGGTAAAAGCATTCATTTGTTTACATCAACCACACTACAGTGTTTAAAATTATCATTACGTTGGCCGTGAGAGTGGTGCTTTTGGTCGGCGGGCCTCAAAATGGTCAGGGCCGAGTGGCGTACACACCCCGAATCAAAAACATTACTATTCTTGCTTATTTGCATTGACCCCCATATACCCGCAACGACCACAACTTCTACCATTCTAACCTACATCCATTTTACATGATGAATATCTACTACTCCTTTAAACTTCATTCCCGATTACGCCCTTAAGGTAAAATTTAACATGTAAAAGTATGGAAGATTGAATTTTTATTGTAAAGCACAGCAAGGACAATCGAAATAAAATACGGAAAATAGATTATAACGCACATCGTCACTATCATTATGTCTGAATCGGAAACAGAATCATGTACATATGCAGTTTATGACGAACCATTTAATCTGCAAGTTTTTGGCCGAAGTTAAACACAAAAATTTTAAAATACTGAAAAGAAAATTTAAAGATAGTAGAAGGAGATTAGGTAGTACAAAAATTACATTAAAATAATTGTTTGTTTACTTGTTTTTCTGCAATTATTGTCAAATCATGTAATGGTGTGTGGATCTTCATTATTTAGACCAATATGTGAGCTGCAACTGCTTTCTTTTGAAATTGTAACCAAAAAATCTCTAAGGAGATTTTTTTTGTTACTTTGAAATTGTCTTCTTCTATTGATTTTATCATTTTGTTGCCATAATCAGGTTTGCTCATAATTACAAATTTGTTGCTTTTGTCTGAGTTTACCTAGAGCAATGTTCATTTTGTTATCATTAGGGTTTAAATGTTGTTTTTGTTTTACTGCGTTGTTTATAAGTGGAAAGTCTCTTACGGACTTTTTTGTATGTACATATATCAAATGATTTATATTGAATAGATGATTCAATGTCTGCTACAATGTCAACAATTGGAATTTTGCGGGGTTGACTGCAAAATTAAGGCATGTGTTTAATAAATCTATTTCATCTTGGTCGAAGTTTTCGTCTGATTGATGACCAAGCCTTTTGCTGGTTTTACTGAATGATTTTCTAATAAAATATGTGAGTTTTTGGTAATCAGTTTAGAAAACTTGATGTTTCTCTTGTAATTTTTCTTATAAAATATATTTCCGTTTGGAATAGAATATATTGGACTTGTAAATGTTTATAAAATTAATGAAACTAGTCAAAAGTTTTTGGATTAAATACGAGTAAGTTCATTATTACCATTATCATTAAGATGGCGCTACAGTCCTGTGTGAACTAGGGCTTCACCCAACAAACTTCACCATCTAGCTCGGTCCCTAGCTAGATTTATCCAGTTTCGCGCTCCAAGTTGGGTGAGGTCACTTTCCACTTGTGTGCGCCGCCTGATCCGCGGTCTTCCTCTACTGCGCTGTCCTTTGGGTGTGGATTCGAAGACTTTCCGGGCCGGAGCATTGGTTTCCATGCGCTCTACGTGACCCAGCCATCTTAGTCGTTGGACTTTTACCCTTCTGGCTAAGTCTACGTCGCTGTACAGTTTTCATCCGCTTTTGTCATAGTCCATGCTTCTGCACCGTATAGCAGGACGGGGATGATGAGGGTCTTATATAGTGACACTTTGGTCCCTCCAGAAAAGGCTTTGCTGCTCAATTGCTTTTTTAGCCTAAAAAAATAGCGGTTAGCAAGAGTTATTCTTCGTTTGATCTCAGCGCTGGTGTTGTTTTCTGCGTTAATAGCGGAGCCTAGGTAGACGAAGCCCTTGACTACTTCAAAGTTACGTCTGTCAATGGTGACGTTTTGACCGAGACGTTGGTGTTGTAAGTCCTTTCTTGACGACAGCATCTACTTTTTTTGTCCTCATTAACCGTTAAACCCGCCTCTGCCTCAATACTCACAAAAGCCCCATTGACATCACGTTGAGTTCTTCCGATTATTTCAATGTCATCAGCATATGCTAGTAATTGGACAGACTTTTGGAATATAGTGCCTCTAGTGTTGACGTGGTAGCTCTGCACTATTCTTCCAAGTACGATGTTAAAAAATAGGATGACAGCACATCACCTTGTCTAAAACCTTTTTTGACAAAGGTTCTGTTAAGTTGTTTCCAACCTGTATGGAGCAGCGTGAATTCACCATGGTCATCCTGCACAAACGGACGAGTTTGGCAGGGATGCCAAAACTAGACATGGCTCTATACAGCTCGTCCCTGTAGATGCTGTCATATGCGGCGTTGAAATCGATGAAAAGATGGTGGGTGTCGATTTGATGTTATTGGGTTTTTTTCCAGGATCTGCCGTAATGTGAATATTTGATCGACCGTGGACTTTCCTTGTCTAAAACCACACTGATAAGGACCTTAGATATGGCAATCTTTACTTCATCTAAGTCGGGAAGACGGGATTGTTGGCTTTCTTTGCCTATGTTGAATGGATCATCCTGCCTGACTGCGGAATTCGGTCCGTCGTCGCCGGTTTACAGTCTGCAGAAGTGGTTTTCCATATCCTTAGCATTGAATGTGGTTCCACTATGATGTTTCCACTTTCGTCTTTGCAGCCTTTGGTTCGAGGTTTATGTCCTTGCGAATTTCGTTTCACCTGCTCATAAAACTTTCGAACTTCATTCCTGCTTTTGAACCTCTCAATATCTTCGACCGCACGCTCCTCATGCTCTCTCTTTTTCCTTCTGAGAAGTCGGTGTTCCTCTCGCCTCTTCTGCTCATAGAGCTCGTGAGCAGCTCTCGTTCTTCTATGCAGCACTGCTTTGCGTGCCTGTTGTTTGGCTGTATTTGCCTGCCGACATTCCTCATCAAACCAGGGGTTCCTTGTTGGTGTCTGCTTGAAACCCATCACGTCAGAGGCGGCTTCTCTGATTGCCTCTTGGCAATGTTGCCGCTGGTTCTCGATACATTGTGTTGGCGGCAGAGAACGTCCAGAAAGATTACTTATAACTCTTGCGATTGTAGCCGTTCGACGTTGTACCTACTCCCAGCATCTCCCTGTTTTGTCATGGGTCTAGATACCCGAAGTGCTTCCTTGGCTACAACGAGGTAGTGGTCCGAGTCGATGTTAGCTCCTCGGAAAGCGTGTCTAGCCTTGATCGCAATATGGTCAATCTGGTTGACGGTAGATTGATCTGGAGAAGTCCAAGTTCCTTTGTGGATGTTGAGGTGTGGAAAACGCGTACTGGCCATCATGACATTTCGCCCCGCAGCAAAGTCGATGAGCCTGAATCCGTTGTCGGAAGTGTTGTTGTGCAGGCTGCTTTTCCCGATTATTCCACCAAGGATGGCTTCCCTTCCTAGCTTGGCATTAAAATCGCCCAGGACAATTTTAATATCGTAGCTAGGACACTGCTTATATGTTTTGTCTAAGAGCTCGAAGAACATATCTTTGGTGTTGTCATCCTTCTCTTCTGTGGAGGCGTTCGCGCATATCAGGTTAATATTGCCGAATTTAGCCTTGATGCGGATGGTCATGAGGTGCTCGTTGATGCACCTATAGCTCAAGACTTGTTGCCTAAGTCTGGCTCCAATGACAAATAAGCGCTAATGTTGCCGAATTTAGCCTTGATGTGGATGGTCATGATGCATGCTCGTTGATGCACCTATAGTTCAAGACTTGTTGCCTAAGTCTGGCTCCAATGACAAATAAGCGCGTTGGTTTTCTCGGTAGCAGTCACCATAGTAAATATCGCAATTTTTCTGTTAAGGGACCTAAAATTCCACGTGCATATCCGAAGTTCGTTGTCCTTAATTTGTTTGCGTGGGTTGTCAACAGTTAATCCGTCCGTATGCGAGGCTTGTTGTTTCTTCGCAACTGGGTGTTATTTATGTGGTCAGGAAGTCACCCTGACGCATGACCTTCAACCTGAAGAACCAGGTCCTTGATTAAACTCCAAGGGCGAGAGCCGGCATAACCTCTCCTTACAGGGTTGGGCTTTGAATATGTCGAAGTAGACCTATAAGGTGTTCACTAAGTAGTTCAAACTAATTGGAACTGTAGACGCCACCGTGAATACTATCTTGGGAATTCCTCCGCTGACGTCTAAATGAAAGGAGAGGTGCCTTAGTGGAAACACCTCTCCCACCTCTCTCGTTGCCCCCCAACAACTTTTCACTGGGGTTGGAACCCAATCTCCAGTTGAGGTACTAGGCACCCGATGTTCACCACAAGGAGGTGAGAGTAGGAGTTGATAGACACAGGTGGGTTTTGAGAAAATCCTGTGGACGCTTGGGTCCTCTTGAATGCATATGTCTACCATTTGAACATTTAATTAAGTTACTCTATAAATATTAGCGATTTTTCTTACACTTACCTGAAAATAAATAAAAACAATGACACTACTGTATGCTATTTTAAAATAAAAAGAGGAAATCACAATAAAAAGGAATTTAAATTGTTGTTAAAATTTGCATGGTGCATGTGCAAAGGACCCAAAATACAAACACTAGATGGTAATCCGCAAAATAAACTCCAATTTCACTTAACAGACACCTTTTATAAAGTATAAAAAGGTAGCGATTTTCTTCTTTAATCTGCATATGCTGTTGGCTATATACCGAAGCCTTTGTTGACAATATACCATGTACAAAGAAAAAGGAGGAACAGAAAAATTCTAAAATTGATTCTTTTAGTTGAAATAATTTTACAATGTTCATTGTTTTTTTTTTTCAACTTTCACAGAAAGTATTCAAGGTTGCTGTACTTGAAATACCGATTTTGATCAGGTGTTTCAAAAACCAAATATTCATTTTTGGACCTTGAGTGCCAATTTTTATATTTAAGAATACAAATTTTAAGATCGTTAAGGAAAAACTTTAGAAGAAAGAAAGAAAAATAGTTTTTTTCCGTAAAAGTACGTACTTATTAACCTTTTATCGAAATTAAGGATTTTCAAAAATAAATGTTGAGGAATTCAAATAGTTAAACCACCATTTTACAATTCGAAAACAAATTAAAAAAAGGGAATTGTTTTTAGTTTTGCCCGTATCTTTTGAAATTTTGAACATCCGACAACTAGGAAAATCTATCAAAACTTGGGACATATTCAGAAAAATTTACCAATCTACAAACATTTAATTTTAGAAAAGAGGCACGTAAAAATTGAACACATTGAGAAGAAAATAAAAAAAAAGGGGGACTAACATTATACACTCTACTTAAATTTATAAAATCACAGCTGTTGGTAAAAAAGTCGTCAATTTATTGACAATGGGTATTTTGCGACTTTTAGTCTGATTGACTACTTTAAGATTAAAGGGATACTTTAAGTAGTAATTTAATGATAAGCACCAATGCATTTACTATTGGACAAACCTTCTAATCGTTGCTTAAGGGCCCTTTCACACCAAATGAATCCGAATCAATCAGAATCACTCCGAATCAAGTTGAATCTGATTCGTCATCTCCACTCTTTCACACCAGCTGAATCAACCTGAATCATAAATCGCACTTATTTTCTTTAACTTTTAAAATTAATAACTCCACCTCCATCTCGTATGGTTGTTGATTCAAGAATCACCGGACGAGGAATCTGACAGGTTGAATCAAGTGCGACATCGAATCAAACCTGATTGAACCAGATTCGTCCGGTCTGAAGGCGGGAAAAGAATCCCTTCACATTTAAACGGAGCGCTCGAAGCCGAATCTTGGTCAATCAGATTCAACTTGATTCGGAGTGATTCTGATTGATTCGGATTCGTTTGGTGTGAAAGGGCCCTAAGGGTCCTGGCTGTAGGGTAATTCAATATAATTGAGGCAAAAGGTCCTTCGTTAACCACCCTGTTTACAACCGCCTATGCGATAATAAAACGCATGGAAAGGTAAGGGGTTGCCTTCGATGAGTCGCATGATGATTGGTTTTCTAATTTTATTTAACTGGGCCGCTTTTTATTAAGATGATTTTTATGTTATTTTATTTTGATACAAACAAACTTTTCTCCGAAGTTCTCCGACAGGTTCTTGTTGCGGAAAGTGTTTGCTTTTTAAAAAAATAGTTAATCAACCTAATAGTAGTAATAAATAATAAAATTAATAAGGAAAATTTGTTTTTAGGCAGAAAAAACAATCTTACGACAATTTGAGCTAATGGTGAATCTGCTGAGCGAATATCCCGATATTGCACAAAATTACACCAGGAACTATGGCTGTGATTTGGGAAGATCATTAGGACCAAGACAAAAAGATATTGGTGAATTAAAAAAGGATGCTCGTGATTTTTTGTATTTTCCATTTCCATTGGTTTGAAGTCCATATAATTCATATAAAATAAAATAAATAAATAGTACTGTATTTTAATTTATTTGTTTCAATTTATTTTTTTTTTTGACACTAATAGTATTATTTTCCCTAAAAGTGATTAAACATTTAGTAGTACCTGTGGCGTGATGGTTGGTGCGCAGGACCGTCATGCCAGAGGTATTGGGTTTAATCCCTGCCTGTGCCTCCAAGTGCCATGAAAAGTGCTTTCTCAAATTAGCCGTTCGTATTCGGCTTAAAACTGTAGGTCCCCTCTATCCCTGTCAAAATTACTTGCACACAAGAATGGTTGAGAGTTGTAAGTCACTAGGCCCCAGTTCTGAAGGGACTGTTGCACCACTTAATTTATTTTATTTGTTTATTTATTATGATTGAACATTTTATGCCTTATGCTTGAGCAGAAAAAAACATGTTCTTGAATGACAAACAATAGATGTTTCCAAGTTATTATTATTTATTTATTACATCAATTGGGAAAACGATGATTAAGAGCGAATAGACGTGTTGATAAGCTCGTCCGGCTGAATTTTAATTTTTTTCATCTAATCCGTCATAAAATCAAGTTAAAATAGAAATCTGTAATTTTGTTCCATTGCGCGACACTTTTTTGTTTTTGGTCTCATCGGCTTATTGATTTAATTTCTTGATATTTGTTAAATAAAATATTTCATATGAGTTCGATGGCGGCAAAAACGCGATCCGCAGACAAAGGGAAGCAGTCAACGCCCACACCAGCAGCAGGAGGAGTAAGAGGGATACGCGGCGTAAACAAAGAATCCGCACATACACCTAAGCAGACAAATACACCTGTCGGAAAAGAAGGCAACAGATGCAACACTTCAGTTTCTTCTAATCCGTTTCTGATGTCCCACTTTCTGATTTGGAAGAAAGATTTTCTTTGTTTACCCAAAAAATTACTAACCAAATCACTATGGAAATACATTTTTTGCGTGATGATATTATAAAACGAATATCACTTATTGAAGACCGTTTAACCATGGTCGTTATTTGACTTCCAGCAAGTGAAGAAGTGTTTTTATTTATATTTATTTAAAAATTAAATAGTGCAAGTTATCAGTTGTAAATAAACTTGGCAGTTTGCCACCTCAAAAAATAACAAATCGATAGCCCAGTGGAAGTGGCGTCCGGAAGCAGATCCAAGGGTCGTGGGTTCGATTCCCAGCCAGAGCCAACGACAAATTTAATTGCTTTTTTTCACAACAGAGAAATTGCTGATTTTATCTGTTGGGAAGAAAAGCAAGTGAAGGAGAAGAAAGCAGGGGTATCGGAAAATACCTCTGCAAATACATCAGGTGATGTAAGTGTAGTACCGGCAGCGGTACCTCATATGACCGCAAGAACATCAGGCCACCAGTCCGATCCGTCATACTCAACAACAACAAGCAAGAGGAAAAGGGAAACACCAAACCCAATTCTGGTGCCACGAAAAAGTGCTGCTACTCGTAGAGCTTTGAGGAAGAGGATGGAGACGGAAAAAACGAAAGTGATGACGTCGGATACTGAGTGCTCAGTAGTTGAGGACGATATTGATTACGTCTCTGAGGAAGGAGAAGGTCACTATAGGTCTCCGAACAAGAAGAACGAGACCTCAGCAGAGCCGTCGACAAAAAAGGCGCTGGAGGTGCCTGATGCCCCCAACGACAACGAAGTCGATGAGGTGGAGCTGGCACAAGTGCTGCAGACAAAACAGCTCCAAATAGATGCCTATGAGGCCGAGTTAAAAAAAATGAAAGAGGAGATGGAGCCCCTTCTCAATCAGCTAAAGCTCAAACAAGAGGCGCGCCGTCAACAAGAGGCAGCACAACGGCAGCTGCAACAAAAACAACAGCAGCAAAAACAACAGCTGCAAAAACAACAGCAGCAAAAACAACAGCAACAACAACCACAGGAGCAAAAACAACCACAACCCAAGCCCGCTTCCAAAAACACAGGAGCGGAGCAATATAAAAAGACGCCAGCAGCAGTGACAGGCCCAATTGCTGAGGGCCCATCGACTTCGGCTAAGGCAAAACAGAAGCAACAACAACAGCTACAACCAAGTCAGCAGGAGCAGCAGAAACAGCAGCAGCAGAAGCAGAAGCAACAGCAACACCAGAAACAACCACAGCCCAAGAAGGAGAAGGTGCCACCAATAAGGACACACAGAGTTGACCTGGACGACATAAAACAGGTATGTAAGTCGGCCACTAAGGGCAAATTTCTTATAAAAATTGTAAACGAAAAAGAAAAGAATTATTCGGTTCAGTGTTTCTCACTGGCCGATTACAAGTTAGTAAAAGGGTTACTTAAAGAGGCCACAGCTGAGTTCTTCAGCTACACGCCTAAAAGCGAAAAATTTAAGACGGTCCTTCTGAAGGGCATAAGTTCCTGCACGGAACCGGAGGTGCTCTTAGCTGAGCTCCGTGAAAATGCCAATGATGATCTCGATTTTATCGGGGTCAAGCCTTTCACTACGGTGAAGTCCAGGCGAGGGGGTTATAGGCTGCCAATGTTCCTCGTAACATTATCGCCCCAAAGTAGTCTTGAGAGTCTGAGGGAAATCAAATGTCTCGACTACCAAGCCATACACTGGGAGACATTAAAAAGGCACGACGACATTTTACAATGTACGAAGAGCCAGAGGTTCGGCCATGCCGGAGCCAACTGCAATATGCAGTTGCGCTGCGTCAGGTGCTCAGAAACCCACATCAAGGGAGAGTGCAAGCTGGGGAATGAGCGGGTTGAGGATTTGACGCAGCTCAAGTGTGTCCTTTGTGGAAACCAAGGGCACCCGGCTAGCTATAGGGGTTGCCCTAAGGTCCAACAAATGAAACAAAAACAGGCCAGTCAAAAAGCCGAAGGAAGTCGAACAGTTCGACAGGCTCCTACACAAAAATTCGTGGATCCCAAATTTTCCTACGCCCAAATGGTGTCAGGGAATGGGAACACGAGACAGGCTCCACCAACGGTTGCCCCAAAGGCCCCTGTGCCTAAGGCACCAGAGGTGCAGCCTGACATTGTAGCCTTGTCGTTGAACATTCAAGGTCAACTTACAGGACTGCAAAGTCAGATAAAGGAGCAAGGCAAAAGGGTAGACCATCTCTACTCTTTGTTGCCTGGCCTGGCGCAATTTAGACCATAATGGGCGCGCTGCCGGAGACGCGCCTAAAAGTCCTAGCTGTGAATGTAAATTCACTGATTAGGATTGAACGAAGAGCCAATATGTTCCAATTGTTGAAAGACTACAGTCCCGATGTGTTTATGGCTAGCGAAACTAAACTAAACCACAAACACAAATTGACTCATAAAAATTACAATATCGTAAGAAGAGACCGGCCCGACTCCACTCAAGGGGGTGGTGTCGCTCTCTTTATACGAAAAGGCATTAATTATAAGGTCATATACAACAATGAATTGCGAAAGCTCAAGACGCTAGAAGTTTGCGTTGTATGCATCTCTCTCACTCAAGGGAAGCGGATGTATATGATTGCGGCTTATGCGGCTGGAGCTCCGCAGGTTACTTACTTTGCTTCAGAACTCGAGATTCTTTTTAGGGAACTTAAACTGAGCTTGGAAGAAAACTATTTCATCTTGGCCGGTGATTTGAACGCAAAACATGAAGATTGGGGAAATCAACATAGTAATCCCAGAGGTAACCATCTTTTTAATTTGATGAATCTTTACAGCGTTGAATATGGTGTCGACCTGCTGGCTACTGAAAAGCCATCGTATCCAAGAAGCGGCTCCTTTCTGGATCTTTTGCTGTACGACACAAGACTGACAGTTACAGACAAAGTGGGTAATCACCCTCGAAACTGCTTACAGACAGTCGAGTACGACAGTGATCACTGCGGACTGGTTGCTGTAATGCAGATTCCGAACGAACGCGTGGAGTTGGAGGAATACGTTGCAACGCACTCTTACAATTACAGTAAGATGCGTTGGCCTCGTTTCACCAACGCCTTAGCGAGAGAACTTCGTTCGAGTGACAGAGCCCCACCAAACAACAGAAATCTGACAAATACAGAAATTGACCAACACTTACAAAAGATGGACGAAATAATAAAACGAACGATGGAACGGACAATAGCAAAGTACAAAGAACGGGACCAAATGGACGCTTACAGGAACGCGACTATTGACGCTCTACGTAGGCACAAGAGTGGCTTACTGACAAGACTCAAAAACTTGTACAGGCGACTTACAGACCCACACGACTTGGAGGTTAGGACACTGAAGTCGTCAATAAAAAATGTCAATCTGTTGATTAAGGAGAACTACAGGTTATCAATTAACAAGTACTGGGACCGTAAGATCCGGTCAGTTAATTCCAGTGACCCTGGTATGTTCCCTAAAATCAACAAGATATTTAGGAAAAAGAACGACAATGACCTTCCGTGTCTGAAACTTCAAAGAACTGAAGAGAACAGAGACGTACTCATGACAGCGCAAATAGATCCAGAAGAAGCCATCTTTGACGATGACTTTTATATAATTGAAGATCCGAAGGAAAAAGTGGAGGCGGTGGGAGCTGCTTTCCAGCAAGTGTACAAGGTGAATGTTAGCATTCGCCCCAACCACGACCTGGAAAACAGAGCCCTACTTAATCACTTTTACCTTCGAAATGATATAACACATTGGCGATCTGAGAACCGCGGTTTTATGCGGTTCGATGACGATTCCTTGGCAAATGCCATAATCGCCGAGCAAACGGGACCAAGTCCCTTGTTAGTGACGAAGGTTGAGCTTCAGCTCATCTTCAACTCAATAAAAAATAAAAAGTCAGCAGGTGTCGATGGTATATCCAACGTTGTACTAAGACATTTACCGATGGAGGCAATCGACATTTACACCACACTCTTCAACAATGCACTGAATAATGCATATTATCCAGTGCATTGGAAGACCGCTGTGGTTCATCCTCTCCCGAAAAAGGGAAAGGACAACTCCAACCCGTCAAATCTTCGGTCGATAAGTCTTCTTCCGAGCATCAGCAAAGTTTTCGAAAAGATCATCAATAGGGCTCTGACTAAGTGGGCTGCGGACAGCAAAATAATTCCGGATAAACAGTTCGGGTTCAAGGCGGGTCATGACACAATTCATGCTGCGTCTAAACTCGTTTCTAATATCCAATGGAATAAATCAAAACAACAATGCACAGGTGCTGTTCTGGTTGATTTGGAAAAGGCCTTTGACACCGTATGGTTAGAGGGTCTTTACCTAAAACTGAGCAGGCTTAGCATAAGCAAGCCATTGTTGTATATACTTTATGATATGCTTAACGGTAGAAAGTTTGTTGTCAAAAGTGGCAATGTAACTTCTACCACAACATTCTTAATTAAAAATGATCTTCAACAGGGAGCGGTGAATTCGCCGATTCTCTTCAGCATTTACACCAGCGATCTGATAGGTAGTCTTACAAAGGCAATTGCGTACGCCGACGATCTTATTGCGTACAGAACGGCCCGAAAGGTTGAGGTTATTAGAATTCTCTTGCAGCGTGATTTCGACAAGATTCAGCGATATTGCGACGACTGGAAACTGAAAATAAATGTCCAGAAGTCGGAGACAATTCTGTTCCGGACTCCGTTGGCTAGGGCCACGAGGGATACGTGCAAGAATTGGCGCAAGATGGTCATCGTTGATCTTCACGGGCAGCGATTAGCGAGCAAAAGTGTAGTGAAGTACCTCGGTATCTGGTTAGATCAGTATTTATATTTCGACAGACATATAAATGCTGCTCTGACCAGGGCTAGAGGAGCCTTCGCTCTGACGAAACGGCTGTTTTTTAGCAGTCGGCTTGACCCCAGAGTGAAGGTAATTTGCTACATGGCCCTCATACGGCCAATGATCGTTTATGGTTGTCCTGTGTGGTTCAACGTTGCCCCTTCCCAGATGGAGAAGTTTCGGGTGTTCGAGCGGCAGTGTTTACGACACTGTACCGGCTTATATCGAACAGCAGAATCTTCTTACGTGCATTATTATTCCAACGAGGTCCTACACAACGGGGCTCGAATCAACAGAATTGACAATTTCGTGATAAAACTCGTTCGAGGTCACATTGCAAGAGCTATGTCTTCGACCAACAATTTAATTTTCGGGTCGTTCTATCCGAACGACGAGTATTTTGAAAGTGCACGCTTGAGCGGCTTCATTCCACCAGAGGCATTCCTCTTTTTAGATAGATGCGGTCTGATACAGGATAGATTGGCAGTTCCGCTAATCTACCACGTCAGACGACGAACCGTGGATAGGCGACTCCTGTACAATCGGGACGTCATGGCACAAGGCGGAGCAGAGCTCCTTCGGCTCAGTAGGGCTGTGTCCGAACGGGACCGAACTGATAGGGTGAAGCAGGAGAACCAGTTTTGGTGGCTTCAATCGGCACTTGATAGTGGGTAGTCGGGATGGGGTTTAAAGCCTTGGCCGGCTTACATACTTGTTTTATAGTTTTAGGGTTTAGTTTTAAGTAGAATAGGCATGGTGGCACAAAAAACAAAGAATACAAAAAAAAAATACAAAAAATACAAAAAAAAATACAAAAAAGAAAAATACAAAAAAAAAAATAAAAAGAAAAAACATGGAATAAAAAAATAAGACAACAATATATGAAAAACAAAAAACGTTAGATAGTTAGATTTGCTGCTGTGGTTGTTCTAGTTTTAAGTAGTTTATAGGTAGAATAGGTAGTTTTAGTTAGCTTTAAGTTTTATTTTAAGGACCTTATTTTAAGTAGTTTTTAAGTAAAAATAAAAAAGGACATTGATATTAGTTTTTTTTGAAATTTTCTAATGAATACAAAAATAAATAAAATGAATTAAAGTTAAATAGATCTTAGGGCCGAAAGGCATTAGCATTAAGTATTATTGTTTAACTTAGAGTGTCCGTATGGGACCAGTAAGTTAGTTGTAAGTTATGGTTAATTAGGCTAGTTTTATGAATTTTTGTCTAGCTTTAAGATAGTCTTAAGAATGAATTAATAAAAAATGAATTTGAAAAAAAAAAAAACCGTTTAACCACGTACACACACGACGTTGAGGCTGCTTTTAAAAAGTTAGAAGCACGACAAAAGAAAGCAGAGATTAAGATTAAAGGGACAGAGGAATCTCTTCAAGCTTTGTCATCGATTGAGACACAAATTGTTAAGACACGTGAACTTGAAGGAGAAATGTTTGAACTGGAAAGAAGATGCGATGCGTTTGAGCGACGGGGTACCGGAGATGCAAAACAAAAATTTAAAGACCACGTTACATCACATTTGTCATATAATTGACTGCCTCGCCGAGGTATCGAACCGACTAATAGGGATAATCCCATTATAGTAAAGTTTCACTCTCCCCACGAAAGAAACACTGTTCTTCAATCAGTTGCTCTTTTTTGCAAGAATGAAAGGCAATTATGTCTCGATGACGTTGATATTAGAGCAGAGCATAATAAAAACATATATATGTATGGAAGTATGACCAGGAAAAACCGCTCACTCTATCACAAAGCTTCAGGTTTTAAGCATAACAAACAGCTGTTTTCTGTTTTTACACATCTTGGTTCCGTTTATGTTAGGAAAAGTACAAACGCAAGGGGCATTCTGGTGGAGAACGAGAGAATGCTGAATATTTTAGCCACGAGCAGTCATGAAGAAGAAGACAAACTACAACAACATCAATAACAACAATGGTTATCTTTATCAGCGATCAACAAGTATTTTTGACACACTTCTTTTGTTCTGTTTTTTTCTATTGCAATTCTTTTTTTTTTTTTTGTGTAATGATTTTGCTTGATTTCCTTTCCTATACCTGTCCTTTTGTACAGATTCTTAAGCTTTGGAAAGTAGATAAGTCGCTTACTATCAACATATACTTTTGTGAGTCACTTGGTTCTCCTATACACCAAAATACTAAACGAAATGGAATTAAATGACAGCGGAGTGATCTCCATGGGCAATAGTGATGATGTAGTTTTGCGATCAATGGTAAAGGTGTTTTGTAATCGTAGGCAAGGGCTTAAAATTTGCCATATTAATTCGCAAAGCTTGCTCCCTAAAATAGATGAGTTTAGAGAAATATTTGTTAATTCCAAGGTTGATGCGATCTGTGTGTCGGAAACTTGGTTCTTGTCAAACGTAAATGATGCTGTTTATGCTTTAAATGGTTATAAAATTTTTCGTTCGGATAGGAAAAATCGCACTGGTGGAGGTGTAGCTATTTATATAAGAGAAGGTCTCAATTGTTAGCTTAAATGTTTTTCACCCATTGGATGTCCTATTGAATACCTTTTTGTAGACATAATGTTAGGAGTTGATTTTGTTCGTTTAGGTAGCGTTTATAGGCCAAATAGAAATGTCGATTTAACACCTATATATTCATTAATGGATGAATTTTCAACCACTGCAAGAAACGTTATTGTATGCGGAGACTTTAACAGCAATATCCTGGTTGAAAGTCAACTCAGCGAAAATATGGAAGCGTTTGATTTACATTTAGTAAATACCCAAATGCCTACACACTTCACCAACACCTCAAGTAATTTATTTAATTTATTTATTCATATATACTAACTTTACACAGTAAGATAGAATCTTTTTAGTTAGTGTAAGTTTCAATGGTTTACAATTATTGTTAGATGTATAGTAAACAATGGCATAATTTTAATAATAACAACATAATTTAGGTGTATAACTCCAAGCTTAAATACAGTTAAAAATATAATTCAATAATATTAATTTAATTTTAATTTAAATCACAAATAATAGTTACAAAAAAAAAAAAAACAAATGCAATTTCTAAAAGAGAATAATATACAATTAATCAAGTCATCATCATCATGAAAAAGTCTCGAAATACTGCTTCAGCTTTACCCTGAACAGGGTCCTGGAACTTATCATTCTAACCGATTGTGGAAGGGAATTCCATAGTCTAATCGCATTAATAAAGAACTGACGCTCGGAAATTAAATATTTGTATCGAATGGGCACAAGGTCACAGCTTCTATTGGAACGCGGGAAAATTATTTTATTATATAGGTACGAGGGTTGACGCGTTAGCATAACGTCATAGAGCAATGTAATCGTTCTTTGTTTCAGGATATTGTCAAATGTTAGGCCATATATTGATTTGGCGAGAGCAGAAATGTGGTCAAACCTTCTTCGTCCATAGACATATCTAGCAATGCTGTTGTAAGCTACATTTAAGATTCGTATATGCTCAAAATCACAATTCGAAAAAATTTCACAGCCATATAATAAAATTGGCATGAGTAGAGTTTTTGCAAGAATTTGTCTTGTGATTAAAGGCGTTATTCTTTGTGTTGACCAGAGCATACGAAGGCAACCATACATTTTACCCACGGTAGAAATTATGTGGTCATTCCAAGTAAGTGTCTTATTAAAAATCAGTCCTAGATTTTTCACTGAGTCAACGAATTGTATGGGTGTATGATTCATATATATTTTGGGAAAATACGTTGTATCTACCGACTTTCTTGAAATAACAATGCATTTGGATTTGATCGGATTTAAAAATAAACCATTCGATCGAGACCAGCAAGCAATTCTTTCAAGATCCTCGTTCACTTCACATGCCCCATTTTCCACTGATCCCAACAAACAATTTTTTCGAAGCTGAACATCATCAGCATACATATCGATCGCACAGCTTATTGAGCATTGAGGAAGGTCATTAATATACATTGTGAAGAATATCGGGCCCAAAATAGATCCCTGTGGAACACCTCTGCACAAGGGAAGAAAATCAGATACTGTATTATTACATACAACTGCTTGAAATCTATCGCTAAGGTAAGAAGAAACCAATTTAGTAGAGGAAGATGAAAATTTGAACTGTGATATAAGTTTGCTACATAGGATTCCATGATTCACTGTGTCGAAGGCCTTTGAAAAGTCTAATAATGTAAGGAAAGTCATTTCATTATTATCAACCGACTGTCTTATTTCTTCAACGACGTTAATTAATGCAGTAGTACAGCTGTGTTTAGCACGAAAACCTGACTGATTAGGGCAAAGCAAGCAATTCATTTTTAAAAACCTCTGAATCTGATTGCTCATTATTCTTTCAAGGACTTTTGATAGATACGGCAGAATGGCGATAGGTCTATATTCCTTATTGCTTTTTAAATTAGGTATAATTTTTGCTCGTTTCCAGACATTGGGGAAGATACCAGTCAAGAAGATTGTGTTGAACAAATGTGTAATATATTTCAATATAATAGGAAGAATAGCCTTTATGAAAACAGGATGGATCTCATCTAAGCCAACGGAACTAGACTTTATTGACAAGCAGCTTTCCAATACGTCAGCATCTTCAACAAATTGAAAATAGAAAGAGTTTGGTGTATCCGAATTTAAAATTGAGTCTTCCGCTCGAGGAGCCATAGTATCTTCGGAATAGTTAATGGTTGGGGGAGAGGTAAATATTCGGTTAAGCTCATTAGCATCAACATTTAAAAGGTCGTTATTACTTTGTTTTCCAATTCCGATTTCTTTCAAATTTTTCCATAACTTTTTTTTGCAATCGAAGGCTGAAGTCGCGAGGCATAAAAACGTTTTTTAGCTTCACGTATTTCAAGTGTTACCTTATTTCGTAGAACACGATATTCACGAAATAGAGCAACTAGTCTGAAACGCTTCCAGCAACGATAAGCCCGATCTCGCAAGTGGATTAAGTTTTTGACTGTATCCGTAAACCAAGGGTGTTCTGTCTTTCTAGGCTTAATCGGGACAAGAGGAACATGATTATTGAAAACATTGATTATGGAAGTTTGAATAAAATCAGCTTGATCATTTGCGGAGAGCATACTGTATACACGATACCATTCGATCGATCTTAAATCATTTTCAAGTAGAACCATATTGATATTTTTGAAATCTCTTATATAGTTGACTGTATTTTCAATAATAGGTTCACATTGGTAAGTTAAGTGGATAAGGTCATGACGTGAAAAACATGGAACTGATAACTGATTGTAGACAAGAATATTATTAGGATAGCTTACAAAAAAGGCATCAAGCAGTGTACTATTGTTGTTAGAGAAGTGAGTTGGAGTGGAAGTGTTAACTGGAGTCAAATTAAGCCTTTTCATATTGTTAACGAGAGAACAATCTTTTAGAATGTTGCAGTTAAAATCTCCAACTATAATTACAGATGGTGAAACATAGGATAATTGCTCTAGTATAGAATTCAATGGAGCAAAGTTTATATTTCGATTAGGCCTATACACAGATCCGAGTAAAATCTTGTTTCCTTTGCAGTTAATTTCAATAAAAATATACTCTATTTCACTACCAACAGTTGATTTACATACTAATCTGCAGCATAAGTTCGCCCGCACGTAAACAGCAACCCCCCCTCCAACGCGCCCAATTCTATCAGATCTAAAACATCTAAACCCATCCAAATTACACATCGCATTACTTACTTCAGGTGAAAACCATGTCTCCGAAACACAAACAACATCAACCTTCGACCCTTCTATCAAAAATCTAAATTCGTCTATTTTTGGACGTAAGCTTTGTGCATTTATGTGACACACTTGCAATCCATTACGATAGCTACAAAGAATATTTAACATAACGCGTATATTTGTCTTATTATAATAATTGTCAACGGAATTCCCTTCATTATTTTCAGGTATTACCATAAGCTTCTAAGAACAAGGATAAGTGCCCAGCGAGGCACATATCATTCATCGAACGAAAAAGCCCCACAACCCGTTCAAAAGCACAAGCAGAAAACAAAGACATTAAAATGATGACGATATGAGTAAAATAAAAAGATAGTTTAATACAAAGGTTTAACTTGATACAAAATTCAAAATAGAAAATAAATATATAAAAAAGAGAAAACGAAATTAATTTTAAAAAGTTATGCATTTTGTTGGTTATCACTATTTTCGCCCTCAACAGTTGGTTTCTTAGGATAAACGCAGTTGTTGACATCGTCAGCTGTTTTGGAAGCGCGGTCGGAGTCATTGACATCTTTAGTTGTTTTGTTTACAATTCGCTCGTTGGCAATACTAGCTAAGTCCTCAGCAGATTTAATCAAAGTAGCGTTATCATTACCCCTCTTCTTGACATAAACAAGACCTCGCATTGTGAAAACAGAGTGCAGTTTTTTTTCTCTTTTTAATTTCAATGCAATATGCATGAGAGAGCGGTTTTTAATTGTCAAGCATTCATGCAGGTAAACATCAGTATTGTTAGAGCAATCATCAAAACCAACATCAAAAAGTCGTAGTGATCGTTGTGTAGTTTTTCGGTAATTCGCAATAGAACGTAAAATGAGGTTCTTATCGTGTATAGAAAAGAACTTTATTAATATCGGCGGGGCTGTTGTGTTCGATCTTGATTTAATTCGAAATATGTGCTTAGTGAATGGTGTTTTAATGTTAAGAGTGAAGCAAAGTGAATTAAGAAGGAACTTTAGATCTTCTCGCGGTAGAATGGGAATGCCATGTAATAGAACATCACACATGGATTCTTTAAGATCTTGTTTTTCTTTATCGATTTCAAATTGTGTGATAATATTTTTAATCGCCTCACTATTTTCGTTAATTTTGTCCTTGAGATTTTTGTTTTCATTCTTAAGTTCGGTGAGTTCATTTTGCCTCGATTCAAGTAAAAGCAAACGGGTATTTACGTCATCAATCGTAGATCTTAGTGCCGCAATGTCTCTTTCTATTTTATCAGTGATTCTCTGTTCTGATTCTGCTATTTTAGAAGTGAGAAGAGTGGTAATGTGTTCACTTTGTTTATTAAGAGCAGCATCAAATAACGTCATAATATTTCCATCGTTGACATCCAAAGAGAACTTTTTCTGAACTTTCGTAGGGGGTGGTGGCGTAGATTTGAGAGAGTTTTTATCAGAAGGTGAGAACTGATTTCTATTTCGTTTAATATTAGACATTTTAAAAATATGAAGGTGTAATGGTGAAGGGGAACGAATATAAGACTGCTGACAGAGTAATGCAGTTAGAGAGCTGATAAAGACGTTTATTACCTCTGACTTTTCGATTGTTCGTTTGAGTTTATTTTTTTGTTATTGAGCTTTTCTTATATTTTTTTTTTTGTAATTGTTATTTTTTATTTAACTTTGAAATTTTGACAAATTAAACTGAGTTTAAGCAAATTAAACAATGTTCTTTCACTTCAATATTAATTGAGATCTTGACAAGCCCAATAAAACTTCTTGGCATGAAAATTAAACCGCCGAAAACAAAGCTCGAAATTGCCACGCAAAAGCACACGTCTACTCAGTTACACATCTGTTTAAGTACCCTTCTAGATTTGTTTTTTTGTAAATAATATTGACACAGTACTCTTTTATGACCAAATTTCTGTTCCTGCTTTTTCAAAACATGACCTCATCTTTCTAACTTTTGACTTCGATACTAACGTTCATGCCAACAATACAACTTATAGTTACCGTAACTTCAAGAATATAAATTGTGCTGCTTTGGAAAATCATATTCGTTCAATTCCTTGGAGTCTTGTTTATGGTATGACCTCGCCGGATGCTCAAGTTGACTTTCTTCATAGTAATATAAATAACCTATTTAACACACATGTTCCCTTATTAACCGGTAGGGTGAGATCTAAAGTAAATGTTTGGTTCACGAATGAAATTCGTTTGTTATTAATGCAAAGAGATCATGCTTACCAGCGATGGAAGCGCTACTATAGATGAGTACCTTCAAGCTTCCAAAAATAAACGAAAAGAAGTTGTTCGTGAGATAAAAATAGCTAAAACAAAGTTCTATTCTAATAAGCTTAAAACTAATGTAGATGGGCGAAAGATGTGGAATAATCTTCGGGAATTAGGAGTAGGCAAGCAGAAATTGAAGTGCAAAAGTGATATAGATGTAAATGAACTGAACGATGATCTCCAAAGAATTATGAGGTGGTCGGTAAACAATGGTCTCTCGCTCAATCCGAAGAAATGTAAATGCCTTGTTATCTCGAAAAAGAAGCTAGATCTGTCTTATTTTCCCTCAATTATGCTTGGTTCTTCAAAAATTGAATTCGTGGATAAGTCAAAGAACTTAGGGTTGGTATTCAACCGAACTTTGACATGGAATGACCATATTAATGAAGTTGTGGGTAAAACATATGGGGTTCTTCGAACTTTATGGACAGCTCAAAAGTTTAAACCACCAAAGACACGATTAGTTCTCGTTAAGACTTTGGTTATACCAGTTCTCGTGTATGGTTGTGAAATATTTTATAACTGTGATACTCAAAGCAAAAGAAAACTTCAAGTAGCATTTAATAGTGCTCTACGCTATATTTACAATCTGACGAGATTCGACCATATTTCATATTTGGAAAAAAATTTATTACGCATGTCATTTTTTAATTATATGAAGTTGCGTACCATATGTTTGTTATTTTCAATTCTAAAAACTATGCAGCCGTCATATCTTTTTGATAAAATCCGGCTTTCGACATCCAACAGATCTGCTTGTTTGATTTTACCACATTTCACCTGCCTTACATCTGAGAAACAATTCTTTATTTCAGCTATACGCCTTTGGAATTCAATTCCGCGTAACTTGAGAGAACTAAGTGACAAGCAACAATTTAGTGACGAGTTAAGACTGTATTTTATTAACCAAAGCAACTAGCTAACTTTCACCCCCAAACCCGCTCCCATTTACCCTTATCCAGCAACTTCAAGTTTAACTTTTTTATGCTTGGAATAACGTAATGTTACTATGATTAATTTGTTTTATGTTTTATTTTTTTTTTTTTTTTTATTTTGTTATCTTTTAATTATTTTTTGTTATATTGTAAAGCATTGTAATTTAAATATTTTTAATTTTCCCAAATTTATAAGTGTAATCTTACTGTGAATTGGAATATAATATTAAATAAATCTAAATCTAAATCTAAATCTAAATCTAAATCTAAATCTAAATCTAAATCTAAATCTAAATCTAAATCTAAATCTAAATCTAAATCTAAATCTAAATCTAAATCTAAATCTAAATCTAAATCTAAATCTAAATCTAAATCTAAATCTAAATCTAAATCTAAATCTAAATCTAAATCTACATCTAAATCTAAATCTAAATCTAGATCTAGATCTAAATCTAAATCTAAATCTAAATCTAAATCTAAATCTAAATCTAAATCTAAATCTAAATCTAAATCTAAATCTAAATCTAAATCTAAATCTAAATCTAAATCTAAATCTAAATCTAAATCTAAATCTAAATCTAAATCTAAATCTAAATCTAAATCTAAATCTAAAATTAGAGTTAACAATATACTCAAATAGACTAATGAATAACACAAGTTTTATTTAAAATATTATATTATAAACTAAGAATGGAAAGTTAAAAAAAAAGAGACTGAGCATATATGTATTTGAATGTATGTATTTCTATTAATATGAAAATTAGAGTCAATATAATTTGATAAGTTATTAATTTCTCTTAAAGGCATAGTTCACTCTATGAGCGTTTTCGCGAAATAAGAAACGATTTCTCAAATCACGTGAAGGAGCGTATAGATCTATGAGAGCTAATAAAAAAGGACAGTCTATGTGGTAAGATAAGATGTCATGAATAAAAGTTATCGCATACATCTTCCTTCGGTTCTCTAGTGACTGGATACCAATAAGTTGACACCTTACAATGTAAGAGGGCATTTCAATGTTCCATCTCAATTTATTAAACATACATATATCGTGTGAATCTTTTTTGAATTGCTTCTATTCTACGGTTATGGATGTTATAAAAAGGATTCCAAATGATGCAGCAGTATTCTACAACTGACCGTACATAACTTATAAAAAGACTCTTCAACGTATACGGATTATGTAAGTCAACAGTTTCGATAAATAAAACCAAGCATGGAATTCGCTTTGTTAACTAAACATTCGATAATTTTTGCGAAAGTTCAATTTATGGTCAAAAATAACACCAAGATCATTTTTGTAAAAACTTTTTCAAGTGTATGATTTCCAATATTATAATTGTAGTCAATCGAAAATTGGCGGCGAGTAAAAGAGAGTACATTTAGGAATGTTCAGATTTAATTTATTTATCTCACACCAGTCAGAAAGTCTTTTGATTTCATTTTGCAAAAGATCGCAATCGCTTGTACTTTGTATATGTACGTCTAAAAAATTTCAGATCATCTGCAAACAGGAGACACATTGAGTTTTGAAGTACATTAGGTAAGTCATTAATGAAAACGAGGAATAAGATCGGACCTAAATGGCTTCCCTGGGGAACTCCTGATGAAACAATTATAGGATTTGATAGATTTGAATCAATATGTACTGAAAATGAGATATTATTTCTTTGAGTAAAAATTTTAGTTTTCCGCAAATTATCTTTTCAAATAACTTCGGTATCACTCATAGTTTACTAATAGGCCGATAGTTACAAACGTATTGTTTAGAACCATTTTTATGGATTGGAATTATATAGGACGTTTTCCATTCAGGAAGAAACAAACCATATTATAATAATGATATAATTCGATTTAAAAAACTCAGAGAAAACATTACAAATGTCAGTCAGATTATTTAAAGTCGATCCTGAATACTGCATACATTTTGGTATTCCATTAGATTTTCTTTTATTTTTTATAAAGGTCCAGAAATATTTGCTATTGGATTTAAGTTTAGATTCAATTTCATTGATATAATTCTTATATAGGAATTTATTAAGAACGTTAAAATTCTTCTCCAAATTTAAGTAATTTGTACGCAGATTGGAATTACATGGAGATTTTCGTGAAAGTTTGTATGCTTTATTTTTTTTATTATTTAAATTAATAAGCTGTCTGTTATACCAAGGAGGCTTAGATCTGTTGAAACATTTAATTTTAGGAACGTATAGATCAATACCCTCCTTCAGGTAGTTTAAGAAATTGCTATAGTATTCTGATAAATTTTGACATTCGATCGGCAACGAAAAATTGTTAATATAACTCGAAAAGTTATTGAAATCAGCTTTAGAAAAATTATATTTAATTCGATCTTGATTTGGTTTAAAAAAGTTAATAATATTGAATTCAAAAGTAAAAGCTACGTGGTGAATTGAATTTGAAAAAATAGGAAAAACGCTATTATTGACTTATACACAAAGTTCTTTATCTACAAATAACAAATCAAGTGTTCTTTCTAGACTGTTTTTATACTTGTTAATTTAAACTAAATCAAAAGAGGTAAAAGAATCAACAACTAAACATGCATTTTCAAGGCTTATATTATATGGAATAAGATTAAGATCATCTGAATCATAAATCCAACAAAGATTAGGCAGATTAAAATCACCAAGAATTATAACATGTTGATCGTTTTTTAGTTTAGTAAGATAAAAAATACAATTATTTATGTGTGCCTCATATAATTCTTACGAGCTATTGGGTGGAATGTAGCTTAAAAATATGAAAACCTCCTTGCAACTATTTAATGATACCTTAATTATAATTTGGTCGACATCAAACGGATGTGATGAAGGCAACACAAGTTGACTGCAGGTATGTGAAGCTTGTACTGCTAGCAGCACACCACATCCTCTTGTTAGACCAGTAATGAGAGAATATCTGTCCTTTCGAAATACTGAATAATGGTGAGGAATAAACATTTATGAATTGTGGTGATTTTCATTTAGCCAATTCTCAGTAAATGCTAAGAAATCGTACTGCTCAGAAGATGATGATAAAAGTACTTGACGCATTTTTGTTCTCATTCCTCCAACGTTCTGATAGTAACCTTGAAACCTCTTAGCATCATTTTGAAAATCTGATAACAGAGATTTTGAGGCTGGCGGTGTTGTTAAATGTTGACTATGCAAATTAATTTTATTATGTACCGGGAGGGGCGGGAGATGTTTTTAAAAAGAACTTTTCATTTAATAAAACAATTCTTTTAATTTTAATCTCAAACGGTTTTATTGAACTGATGTGTTCTTGTTGGGTAATGGTTAAAAACTAAACTTAGAAATATTGATCTTACAAATATTCATCTTAAAATAATTGCATTATTGGATCTTATCTATAATAATATTGCTTGGGTGCATCAGTTGATCTTTAACTGTGGAAGTGAGTGGTAGTTATTGTCGGCTTTCGCAGTGTATTCAAATTTCCAAATAAATAAGAGTGTTATATAAGCAACTAGTTTGCTCAGCTATTTTCAACATAGCTGATAGCTCAGTGGAAGAGGTGGCAGACCGTCAAGGCAAGGCGTGGGAGTTCGAATCCCAGCCGGGCATAAAAAATTTGGCTGCTTTTTTTCACAATCGTGAAGTGGAAGACTTCATTGATTGGGAAAACAAGCAAATGAGTGAGAGTAAGGAGGCGGGGACATCG
This sequence comes from Eupeodes luniger, assembly GCA_951509635.1. Taxonomy (NCBI): domain Eukaryota; kingdom Metazoa; phylum Arthropoda; class Insecta; order Diptera; family Syrphidae; genus Eupeodes; species Eupeodes luniger. The sequence goes on from OX608074.1 coordinate 67,969,572, forward strand.
AAAGGTGTCCCAACAACAACAAAGCCTACAAAGGCTATATTCACGAAGCCAGCAGCAGAGGCAATTGTTACCAAGCCAGCAGCAACGGCAAAATCTATGAAGGCAGCAACGGCAACAACAGCAAAATCATCCGATGTGGTACAGGTTGTGCCACCGGTCGAAACGGTCGAAGACATCGTACCATCTGGTGTAGTTCTGGAGGTACAGCAAAAAAGAAGGCGGTCCATAAAAGCGACACCAAACTTGGTAAAGAGGAGAGCGACGGGTACCTCAGCTAAGCTGCCGGCTGGGGGAAGCGAGTTGCGGTCAGCTAAGACCACGGCAGCAAAAAAAATTGCTCAGCAATTAATTTCCTCACCATCCGAGGACGACATCGAATATATGTCAGAAGATGGTGAGGTACGATACAGGTCCGGGGACAGCAATAGGTTTGCTGGACTGTCGACAGAGTCGTCCTCGGACGAAGAAGAAGAGGGAGAGGTAGAAAAGGCCCAGTCAATAGTTAACGATCTATATGACGAGATCGAGAATATCAAGAAGAAGATGGAGCCTTACCTCCAAGTGTTAAAAAAGAAGCAGGAGGCGAGCCGGCAAAAAGAGGCTGAGATACGGCAGAAGCTCGAAGAAGTAAAACGAAGAGAGCAACAGCAGCAGCAACAACAAAAACAGCAGCAGCAGCAAGAAAAAGCAGCTATACAAAAGCAGTCGGCAGCACCCAAACCACAAAGGGTGCCACAACAAAAACAAAAACAGCAGCCCAAACAAAACTCAGGTGCGGCACAATCAGGCCCCAGTACATCGGGGGCCCCAAAATCGGCAGCGGCCGCTGTTCCAAAGCGCTCCGCAGATCCAAGTCCGGCTGCAGTATTAGCTGCAGTACCTGCTGCTCCTGTAGCAGCACCAGAAGCAGTACAAGCAGCAGCATCAACATCTGCAGCACCAGCACCATCAGCAGCACCTGCAGCAGCACCATCAGCAGCAACAACATCAGCAGCAGCGAGACAGCAACACCAGCAGCAACCACGGACAAAGTCCGAGAAAGTGCCACCAATTCGGACCTATAAGGTCGACCTTGCAGACATAAAACAGGTATGTAAGTCGGCCACTAATAACAATTTTTCTATTAAAATTATTAACGAAAAACAAATGAGGTATTCGGTTCAATGCTTCACATTGGCCGAATACAAATTAGTTAAAGATTGCCTTAGAGAAGCCACTGCTGAATTCTTCAGCTTCACTCCTAAGAGTGAAAAAGCTAAAACGGTCCTGTTAAAGGGAATCAGTTCCTACACGGAACCCGAAGAGCTCCTTGCTGAGCTCCGTCAGAAGGCCAGCGATGATCTCGAATTCGTCGGGGTCAAGCCATTTTCCACGGTCAAGTCCAGACGGGAGGGGCATAAACTGCCAATCTTCTTAGTTTCACTGTCGCCCCAAAGTAGACTGGAGAGTCTGAGGAATATTACTGTCCTAGACTACCAGGTCATACACTGGGAAAAATTAAAGAGGCATGACGACATGCTGCAGTGCATGCGCTGCCAAAGGTTCGGTCACGCTGCAGCCAACTGCGAAATGCAGTTGCGCTGTGTGAAATGCGCCGAAACCCACAATAGGGGTGAATGCAGGTTAGGGACTGAGCGGGTCGAAGACATGGCCCAGCTCAAGTGTGTCATCTGCGGGAACGAGGGGCACCCTGCTAATTATCGGGGTTGTCCTAAGGTCCAAGCGATACGGGAAAAACAGGCCAGACAAAAAGCTGAAAGTCAACCCGTAAGACAAGCTCCAACAACAAAATCTTCTATCGTTAATCCCCAAGTTTCTTACGCCAACTATGCGAAAGGAAGGGTAAACACGAGACAGGCTCCACCACCGGTCGCCCCACAGGCCCAAGTGCCTCAGGTGTCGGCGGGGCAGCCAGACATTGTATCCTTGTTGCTGAGCATTCAAGGCCAGTTGACAGGACTGCAAAGTCAGATCAAGGAGCAAGGCGAAAGAGTAGATTACCTCTACTCTTTGTTGCCTGGCCGAGCGCAAATTCATGGTTAAGGGCGCGCTGCCGAAGTCGCGCCTTAGGATCCTAGGTTTGAATGTAAATTCATTGATTAGGATCGAACGTAGAGCCAATTTGTTCCAGTTGTTGAAAGACCACAGTCCTGATGTGTTTATGGCTAGCGAAACTAAGCTAAACCAGAAACACAAATTGACTCACAATAATTACAATATCGTAAGAAGAGATCGACCCGGTTCTAATCAAGGAGGCGGTGTTGCAATCTTCATACGTAAAGGCATTAATCATAAAGTTATATACAATAATGATTTGCGAAAGCTTCAGACGTTAGAAGTTTGCGTCGTACGTGTGTCCCTTACTAGAGGTAAGCACTTATATTTGATTGCGGCTTACGCGGCTGATGCTCCGCAGCCAACTAACTTCATCACAGAGCTCGGGATTCTTTTTAGAGTACTCCAACTGGGCTGGGAAGAGAACTTTTTTATATTGTCCGGAGATTTGAACGCCAAACACGGAGATTGGGGAAATAAAATAAGTAACCCAAGAGGTAATCATCTCTTTAATTTGATGAATCTTTGCAGTGTTGAGTACGGTGTCGACCTGCTGGCCACTGAAAGGCCATCATTTCCAAGGAGCGGCTCCTTTCTGGATCTTTTGCTGTACGATACAAGACTGACAGTAACTGACAAAGTGGGTAACCACCCGCGAAATTGTCTACAGACAATTGAGTACGACAGTGACCATTGCGGCTTGGCTGCCTTAATAGAAATCCCGAACGAGCTTGTGGAGCTGGATGAATTCGTCCCAACGCATTCTTACAATTATAGTAAGATGCGCTGGCCACGTTTCACCCAAGCTCTATCAAGAGAACTCCATTCGGGGGTCATATCCCCACCAAACAACAGAAATTTGACAAACACAGAAATCGACAAACACCTTGAACAGATGGACGATGTAATAAAACGAACAATGGAACGGACAATACCGAAGTACAAAGAACGCGACCAAACTAACGTCTACAGTAACGCGACTATAGACGCACTTCACAGACAAAAAAGCGGACTACTGACAAGACTTAAAAACTTATACAGACGATTTACAGACCCCCACGACCTGGAGATTAGGACACTGAAGTCGTCAATTAAAAACGTAAACACTTTGATTAAAGAAAATTACAGATTGTCTGTTAATTTGTACTGGGACAAGAAAATTCGAGCCGTTAACTCTAGCGACCCGAGTATGTTCCCGCAAATTAATAAGATTTTCCGGAAAAATAATCAAAACGACCTTCCGTGTCTTAAGCTCCAGAGAACGACAGAGAACAGAGACGTACTTCTGACAGCGCAAATTAATCCAGAGGAAGCCGTCTTGGACGATGACTTCTTTGTGATTGAGGATCCGCAGGAGAAAGTGGAGACAATTGGTGCTGCTTTCCAGCAAGTGTATAAGGTGAATGCTTGCACTCGCCCGAACCACGACCTGGAGAACAGAGCCTTACTTCACCACTTATACCTAAGGAATGATATTTCTCATTGGCGATCCGAGAACTGTGGTTTCACCCGGTTTGATGACGATTTCTTAGCAAACGCTATAATCGCCGAAAGAACGGGTTCAAGTCCCTTGCTCATCACGAAGGTAGAGCTCCAGCTCATCCTCGATTCAATAAAGAACAAAAAGTCAGCAGGTGTCGATGGTATACCCAACATTGTTCTAAGACATTTACCGATTGAAGCTATAGACATTTATGCTACACTGTTCAACAACGCGCTGAATAATGCATATTATCCAGTGCGTTGGAAGACAGCTGTGGTGCATCCTCTCCCGAAAAAGGGAAAGGACAACTCCAATCCTTCAAATCTGCGTTCAATAAGTCTTCTTCCAAGCATCAGCAAGGTATTCGAGAAGGTAATCAATAGGGCTCTGGCTAAGTGGGCTGCGGATAACACAATAATTCCGGATAATCAGTTCGGGTTCAAGGCAGGACATGACTGTATTCATGCCGCGTCTAATCTCGTTTCTGATATCCAATGGAACAAGTCAAAAAAACAATGCACGGGTGCTGTTCTGGTTGACTTAGAGAAGGCCTTCGACACCGTATGGTTAGAAGGGTTGTACCTAAAACTCACCAGACTAGGCATCAGTAAACCATTATTGTATATGCTTTATGATATGCTCAATGGTAGAAAGTTTGTTGTCAAAAGTGGCAATGTAACCTCTACCAGCATCTTCGAAATTAAAAACGGTCTTCAACAGGGGGCGGTCAATTCGCCGATCCTCTTCAGCATTTTTACCAGTGATCTGATAGGTAGCCTAACTAACGCAATAGCGTATGCCGACGACCTGATTGCGTACAGAACGGCCCGAAAGGTTGAAGTTATTAGAATTCTCTTGCAGCGGGACTTCGAGAAGATTCAGCGATACTGCGACGACTGGAAACTGAAAATAAATGTCCAAAAGTCGGAGACAATTCTGTTCCGGACTCCTTTGGCTAAGGCCACGAGAGATACGTGCAAGAATTGGCGCAAGATGGTAATTGTGGGGCCCGACGGGCGGCCATTGGCGAGTAAAAGTGTAGTGAAGTACCTCGGTATCTGGTTGGACCAGTATTTGTATTTCGACAGACATATAAATGCTGCTCTGACCAGAGCCCGAGGAGCCCTCGCTCTGACGAAACGGCTGTTTTACAGCAGTCGGCTTGACCCCAGGGTGAAGGTAATTTGCTACATGGCCCTCATACGGCCAATGCTTGTCTATGGTTGTCCCGTTTGGTTCAACATTGCCCCTTCCCAAATGGAGAAGTTTCGGATGTTCGAGAGGCAGTGTCTACGGCGCTGTCTCGGTTGGTATCGGACACCGGAATCTTCTTATTTGCATTATTATTCTAACGAGGTCTTGTACAACGGAGCTCGGATCAACAGAATTGACAATTTCGTGATAAAACTTGTTCGGGGTCACATAGCGAGAGCTATGACTTCGACCAACAACTTAATTTTCGGGGCGTTCTATCCAAACGACGAATACTTCGGTATGGCACGCTTGAGCGGCTTTATCCCACCAGAGGCATTCCTCTATTTAGATAAATGCGGCCTGATACAGGATAGATTGGCAGTACCGCTTATCTACCACGTCAGGCGTAGAACCGTGGACCGGCGACTCTTGTACGAACGAGACATCCTCGCCCGAGATGGAGCAGAGCTCCTACGGTTCAGTAGGGCTGTGTCCGAACAGGACCGTATTGATAGGAGGAAGCAGGAGAACCAGTTTTGGTGGCTAAAAGAATTTAATATGGGGTAAACTGGGGTGGGGTATTTTTTGCCTTGGCCGGCTTACATACTTGTTTTAGTCTTAGGTTTAGGTTAAGTAGAGTAGGGACGGTGGCACTATAAATAAAAAAAAAAAAAAAAAAAAATACAAAAAAAAATACAAAAAAAAAAATACAAAAAAAAAATACAAAAAATACAAAAAAAAAAAATACAAAAAAAAAAAAATACAAAAAAAATACAAAAAAAAAAAAATACAAAAAAAATACAAAAAATAAAAATAAAAAAAATAACACCTACAAACATAATCAACAACACATATGTACATATATGGACATGGACATAGCTTTTGCCGCTGTGGTTGCTCTAGTTTTAAGTAGTATGTAGGTAGGTTAGGGGTAGTTTTAAGTTTTATTTTTAAGGACTTAGTATGTAAGATATAAAATAAACGATAGAGAGGTTAGTTTTTTATATTTTCTAACAAAATAAACGAAAAAAGAAAAAAAAAAAAAAAAAAAATTAGTTCATAGGCCGAAAGGCATTAATTTAAGAAATCATGAATTCCTTAGAGCGCCTGTTTAGGGCCAGTAAGTTAAATTTAAGTATTATTAGTTAGGCTAGTTTTCTGAATTTTGTTAGCATGTAAGTAGATATAAGTTAATATTGAATAAAATTTGAATTTGGAAAAAAAAAAAAAAATTGCTTGGGTGCATAAAGTGCATGAAGTGCATGAAATCGATATATCTTCGATTGGCGACGACGACGGTGGCTCGACGGATGGATATCCGTGTGCTGGATGTATCGATAGATACATTCTGTTGAAAGATATGATGTTATGAATGCTCACTTTTGGGTGGCATTTTAAATGTAATGCGGATACGTTAACTCCCCTCTTTCTTAAATGATGCGTCCCGCATCTTGTGTTTCTTTGATTTTGTTGATTTTATCTATATTAATTTCTTCATTTATAATATTGTTTATAGGTTTTTGTTTCGTAAGGAAGCAAAAGTATAATGCTGATAATGCAATTATTATTATTACAATTGTACTGAAGGTTAAACTATTTGATACAAAGTGATTGGCTTTGATTTCTTCGAGAATTTTTCTATTTTGAATATTTTCATAATCGAGTTCTGGTAAACTCATGTTTACGTTTATTTTTTTTTACCTTTACATCTTTAAAAGTAGGTATTACAAAGTTTTCGTTTATTATAATATTTTCATAAACATTGTTATTAATATTAAGTAGTACCCGTGGCATGATGGTTAGTGCGTTGGACTGTCATGCGAGAGGTCTTGGGTTCGATACCTGCCTGTGCCACCTTAATTTAAAAAAAAAAAAAAACGGGTACTGCCTCTTGCGAGGAATTGACAAATTCTCCAAGAGTAATGCTTGTCATGAAAAAGTGCTTTCTCAAATTAGCCGTTCGGATTCGGCATTAAACTGTAGGTCCCCTCCATCCCTGACAACAGTACTCGCACACAGGAATGGTTGAGAGTTGTAAGTCACTAGGCCCTGGTTCTCTACGGACTGTTGCGCCACCTAATTTATTTTATTTTATTTTTATTAATATTGAGTTTACAATTTTCAAAATTTATTAAAATAATAAAATTTCATATGTGTCACAATTATGTGTGAGTTTAGTTTTTGGGATATTTTTCGTAATTACAAAATGATTGCTTAATTGTTTTATTTCGATTGCTTTGTTGATTAAAAAGTTGCAAGTTGGGTTTTCTTTCAATACATTATTTATACATTCATCATTTATTTTCTTTAATCCCTTTTTTAATAAAATTTGTTTATACGTGTATTCGTACCAGATGTCATTACTCAATATTAATTCTCTATATGGTATATCTAATTCTAAATTATTTTTATTTGGAATAGGTTCCAATAACATTTTATGATACGTTTTGTTACAGAAATTTGGTATCATTATTATAAAAATTATGTTGTCATTATGCAAAATAGCGGAACTTTGAATGAACATTAAATCTCTTAATGCAATGTTATGCGTTTGGAAATCATCATGTGGGGTTAAATTATCTCTTCCTAATATGCCTAATCTGCACATCATTAAATTTTCTTTAACTTTTCGGACTTGGTCCCTAAGAAGTTGAATATCATATTGAATTTGAAAAATATGTTGCATATGATCTAAAGTAACATCTCTCGATGTTCTTCCAAGATTTGATAAGTGATTACTTATTTGCTTTTGCTGTTTATTAATATGATCAGTTACTGTTTTCATTGCAGCATTAAATTGATCATTTATTTTGACTTGATTGTTAAGAGATTGTATTATGTTTTTATTGTTTTGTTGATTAATTTCTAATTTTTGTTTTATTTCAATTTCGTCATCGGCATCCATTGTGCCTGCAATAAATTTTAATCCTTTTCCTAAAATATTGAGTAACCCCCTTTTTACTCTTACATGATGTGGTAAAAGATTATTTATTGCTTCCTCTAGTGCGTTAAAATTATGTAACATAGTACGATAATGGTTGCAAATATTAAAGTTTGCTATATTGTTTCTTATTAAATCTAAATTATTATTCCATGCATTTAAGTCTATTGTATAAAGTATTTTTCTATAGTTTTCTATTACTTGAAGCTCTTCGCTTTTAATTAAAATAAATCCCTGACCGTCTTTTAAATATTGTATTTCAAGTTTTTGTCCTTGTCCAAAGTGTACTTGGGTCAGAAGTATCAAAGTAAATATTGTTTGTAACTTCATTTTCTGAAAAAAGTTCAAATTTTAATGTTATCTTTATAAATTATTCGGTCATTTTTATAAATTCTTATTTTGTTTCCTAAGTCTTCCTTTACTTTTTGTTTCCTATATCTAGGTTGAAGTTTATTTCAAACTCCTATAATTTTTTTCATAAACAATGTCGTTTTCTTTATATGTATGTCTTTATCTTTATGTTGGGTTTGTTTCTTTTTAACATTTTTTCTTGCGCCAATAAAAGTTTTGGTTGCAAGTCTTCGTGCTCTAATTTATTAAATAAGACTTCAAAAGGTCTTTTATTTGTTACAGAATGAATTGTTTTATTGTATTGTCCTACTGCCCTGAAAATTGATTCTAAATCACTAATTAAATGAAATTCCTCTTTTAAGCATCTAGCTATTTCTAAAAGTGTTGAGTGGACTCGTTCCACTTGACCATTTGATGTACTGTGCTTTCGATCACAGAAAAACATTTTTATTCCCAATCTTTGCATCAATGTTTTGAATTGGGGTGTTGAAAAACCAGGTTCGTTATCGACACATAGGTTTTTGGCACCTGAAAAGCTTTGTAAAAGTTCAAGTACTTTCTCGTCTAACTTCGTTCTATCTTCTATTTGCTTGACAATTAAAAACTTCGAATATGAGTCTATACATGTTAAAAAATTTAATTTTTGGGCGAAAAAAATATCTAAATGTAATTGTTACCCCTCTTTCTTAGCAATTGGAGTCTCTCCAATTGGAGCCTTAAAAGGATGTCTTTCGTATTTGTTTCGGTTACAAATTTCGCAGTTTCTTACAAATTCTTTAAATTGTTTGGTCATATTTGGCCAATAATATGCTGTGTAAATTTGTTTTAAATTTTCTTGATAGCTACGGTGAGCTCTAACATGTGTTTGTTGTATAATAATGTGTTGGTCCTGTTTGTTTGCAATGTCAATAGGGAAATTTTTTGTGTAAAGAAATTTATTATTGAATGTTTCTTTTAATGTTTGTTTAATGTTATATAAATCTTCAGGAGTGCAATGAATTACGACAGTTCCAGGTTGTAAACATTGTTTAAAAATAATAATTAAATTGTCAGGAGTGTCATACTCAATTAAATGTCTTGTTCGGTTAAAATTACGTATTTTTTCATGTGCAGTGAATCGTCCTTGTGTTAAAAGGATTTGCTGCTTAAATTGGTTTAGAGGTTTTGTCGTTTCTTTTATATCAATATAGTCGCTGCTCTCGGCAGAGTGCTGTGTAGCCGTACTAGAAGAGTCTTCATCCGAAATGTGGTTTAAATATTGCCTTGAAAGAGCATCAGCAACTACATTTGTAGTGCCTGGCTTATAAATGATTTTAGGAGCGAATTCCTCAATAAATGATTGCCATCGTTTCATTTTGGCATTAGGATTACGTACAGATACTGCAAACGTAAGCGGTTGGTGATCCGTATGGATCTCAAGATTTGAAACTCCGTAAAGGTAATTTCGTAAGTTTTTTAATGACCACACTATTGCGTACAATTCTTTTTCATTGGTGGCGTAATTTTGTTTGGTTGTTGAAATGAAGGTTATTGGTTTTCCTTCCTGACTTAAAACTCCTGCTATTGCATTATTAGAAGCGTCAGTTGTCAGTATAAATGTTTTATTAAAATCTGGTTGAACCAGTTCAATTTGGTTAATCAATTGATTTTTTAAAGTCTTACAAGCTGAAATAGCTTCCTCGTCTAAAGTTATATTCGTTTTTTTAGATACATTTTTAGATATTTTGCCGTTTTCTCCGGCTAAGTATTTAGTTAGGGGCTTTGTCACTAAAGCGTAGTTTTTAATAAATTTACGGTAATAACCTGTCATACCTAAAAAACTTCTTAATTGTCTTAGAGTATTTGGTAAAGGAAAGTCTTGTATAGTTTTGATTTTTTTCGGATCAGTTTTTATAATATTATGGGCAACTATATACCCTAAAAATTCTTTTTTTGCAGAATTTAGATTTCTCCAAAGAAATCTTTATGTTAGCATTTTTTAAACTATTAATAATTTCATTGAGATGCATTGTATGCTCCCTCAAATTTTTAGAATAAATAATTATGTCATCCATTTCGACATGACATGTTTTTCCAATATTTTCGGAGCATTCTTCAAACCAAAAGGCATTCTTAAAAATTCATATTTTCCGTTATTTATACTAAAGGCTGTTTTTTCAATATCTGATTCTTTCATCAGTATTTGATGGAAGCCTGATTCTAGCTTTCCCTGAGTTTGACAATATTACACTACTTTCTGGTATTGGATATTTATCCGATATTGTCTTTTCATTTAATTTTTTATAATCGATAACCATTCTTAATTGTGGGTAAGGATATTGTCTACTCCATATAGGAGTTTCGACCGTTGTCCTAATATCTGCCTTTACATCCGTTCTAAGTAATGAATTCAAATCTATATTTGAATGAATTTTTTACAATTTTTTTAATTATTTCCTCATTTAATTTTTCAATATCCGCATTATTCAAGATATTCTCAGAATCTTCTAATTCCTTTGTGTTATTTATAATATATGTATTTTTTTCCGATTTACTTTCACTTTTATCTATAGATAAGAATATTTTCTCTCTCCTATTATTATAGATTAGGACACCATTTTCAAAGTCTAATTTTATGGAAGTTTCTTTTAGTAATCTGTAACCTATTAATAAATCACTTTCTAGATTTTGTATCTCGTAGAATACAACATCTCTATCAAAAATATAAACGATATAATAATGCGTTATTATTGAATCCCCATTGACGTTACGGATTCTTTTATTTATCGATAATTTTTTTTTCTTGTAGAACATTGGGTCTACAATAGCAACTTGTTGCTCCCGTGTCAATTAAAATTTTTAGTTACCTACCTGATAAGTTTCTGTAAATGAAGGGCAATCGACACTGTCTAAAAAAGCCTCCTCATTTATGTTATTTACTCTCTGATTTTTGACGGGTGGTTGAGCACTGTTTTGTGCACTATGTGGCCTCTTATCCACGTATGTGTTTCTATTATTATTTGATTTAAAAGGGTTATTTCTATTTTGATTTTTATTTAAATTAGAATTATGAGGTTTCCAATAGTTATTATAATTTTTCCTTTGGTTTGGCATTCTAGTATTATCACTTCCTAGCACCATTGGCTGGGGTTGATAGTTTTGAGGGCGGTTATTATTTTTATTCGGTTCCCAAACCGATCTTTTTGGAAATCTTAAATTGTTACTATTTATATTATTACTATTACTATAATTTGAGTAGTTATTGTTAAAGTGATTTGCAGAAGTATTTCTATTGAAATGAAGAGAAAATTGAGCCATGGGTCATAATGGTTTTATTTATCAATAGTGTCAACTTTTTGTTGACTATATTATAATATTCTATCAGAGATGAAGATCCCTGTCTAAGGACACTTAACTCCTGTTCGATCATGTGTATTGGACGTTTATCCGCATAGGCAAAATCGAGACGACTCATAATTGCATCAAAATTTAAAACTGTTCCATGATTCGTTAGAATGTCATTAGCATTTTTAACAATTTTATTTCGCAAAATTGTCAATGCTGCAAAATATCTCCTACTTCCTCTCGTGTAAAGAGTCATTGAATTGTTAGCAGCTTCTCGCCAACTAACATACGAATTTTCGTCACCTGCGAATTCAGGCAAGGATTTGATAACGTCGAGTGACTCGACACAGTTTATGTTATCGTTTATCGTTTCCGGTTTATGTTCCGTCACATTTGAATTTGTCGTTAAGACAGAAAGTTGATTTCTCAAACTTTCGATTTCATCTCGCAAAGAAGTTGTAGCTTCGACTACAATTCGAGAGATCAATTTATGTGTCGCCATTTTGCTGAATTTCAAAATTATTTCTTCCAGGTTTTTAATTTTTTTGTTATTTTTTACAGTACTTATTATTTTTATTCACAAATTATTTTTATTTTTTACTTAATAATTTTTAATAATTTTTTTCAAATTCAAACATTTTTTTATTTTCAATATAATTTAACAAATAATAATTAAGTTTGTCTTACTCTTGAAATAAAATTTGACTGCTTGGTATTTTGGTTGTTAATAAATAATAATCTTCTGCTTCTTTATATACTGCTCCTGTTGATATTTGTTGATAGTCTGCCTGTTTATATACTGCTGTTGATCGTATGTTTTCAACCTTTTGTGTTTTCGTTATTGTCTTTTTTTCTTTGATAAAATAGTTATTTTTCACCCTTTTTTTCTGCTACAGTTAATAATTTTCTTTTGTTGTTGTTTTTCTTTTTTTCTCTTTTAATATATTTTTATTTTATTATTTTATATATTTAACACTCCTTTTTTTTCTTTTTTTTCTGCTACAGTTTTCTTTTGATTCAATTGTTTTAACTTTTATGGTTTCTTCTTAAAATATTTGTATTAAATTTTGTATATCATCAGTATGAATTTATGTGTATCATTCTTTGTAATTTACGTGCACTTATCCACATTTACTTCACTCGTTTCTTAAAAGATTTAAATGATTTTTTTTTTTAATAAACTTTCGATTTACGCACAATTACCGTGCCGAGTTTTTACAACTGATTTGACTTTTTATTAACCATGCCCCACGTTGGGCGCCAATTAATTTTATTGTGTACCGGGAGATGTTTTTAAAAAGAACTTTTAATTTAATAAAACAATTCTTTTAATTTTAATCTCAAACGGTTTTATTGAACTGATGTGTTCTTGTTGGGTAATGTTTAAAAACTAAACTTAGAAATATTGATCTTACAAATATTCATCTTAAAATAATTGCATTATTGGATCCTATCTATAATAATATTGCGTGGGTGCATAAAGTGCATGAAGTGCATGAAATCGATATATCTTCGATTGGCGACGACGCACGGTGGCTCGACGGATGGATATCCGTGTGCTGGATGTATCGATAGATACATTCTGTTGAAAGATATGATGTGATGAATGCTCACTTTTGGGTGGCATTTTTAATGTTATGCGGATACGTTAACTTGTATTGTGAAGTAATCTGAGAGTGTGACAATGTTGAAAGTTGCGTAGGCATTCTGAGAAATGATGATGAGGGTGATGGTGATATCGACGGCGACGGCGGCGATGGCGTGGCGATGCAGACAGTGGCAATGATGGTGAGAGCAGAGAACAATAAAAAGCCGGATGGGAGATCGATTCACTACCATTGTGCGTTAGTGGTGGAATAGTTGATGATGAAAGTTGAGATGTTGAAGATGAGAGTAAGCATGATAAAGGAACTGATTGCGATGTGGTTGACGTTGTAATATGTTAATTTTGGCGATGAGCGAGGTGATGTTAGGATTGAACCATAGGGGTAGGAGGCAGAAGTAAAATGCTTTCTGTACTCTCTTTTTTCATCAATTTGGCTTGAATAGATCGGCATCTTTTTTTGTCAGCATGTAGCATTTAAATAAATCAGAAGAGATTTTTGTTTTCTCCGATACAAATTTTATGATGTCCTCAGTCTTTGTTTTAATCGAAAAACGAGATAGATGAAGCCATTTAATCTTCGGTATTGCATTTAAGTTTGATGACTCATCAGTACCAATGATCTTTATTTCTCTTTTTGATTTTTGTGTTTTCTCTATGTTTTCAGAGATTATTAAAGTTTTGTTTTTATTTGTTGCAAAATCAATAGGGACGTTATTAATATTTTCGAAGTTAGATATTTCGATAGATTCAGGTTGTATGTCAATATTATTATTTGAATTTAAATTTAAATCACTTTGGATATTTATTTTGCCAGAGTAACTTGGGAGAGATTCTGGATTTTTCTTTTTAGGAGGAGAATTGTTAAGAAGAGATAATTTAAGCGAATAAAACTCTTTGCGGAGATCATTAACACTCAAAACAAGATCATTAAAATTATTAAGAAATTGAGAAAGGTTTATATTAGAACATGAATTACACTTCCAAAATAATCTTTTACAAGAAATTGTCTCGAATTCGTTATCACTTAATTCAATACAATCTTTGTGGAAAAATCGACCGCAAACATATTTACATTTGATGAATTTAATATCTTTGGATCGTTTGATTGGTTGAACTTTAGACATTTTAGCAAAACACTAGGGACCGGTAGAAAGATTAGTCGAAGACTGATTCAAGTTCAAGTGAAGCAAAACGTCACCATCGACAGACGGAACTTTGAGGTACGAGTAGTTAGGGGTTTTGTCTACCTTGGTCCTGCTATGAACGCAAGAAACAACACCACTAAGAAAGCACTCCCTCGAGCAACCAAGGGTCGCTATATAGGCATATCCACAGAATCTTTCATTTTCAACAATTGAAATTTTTTTTTATTTTGAGGCACATCTATAAACAAACATTTTCTTGATTGTTTATCATCTAAATAACAAGAAAATACTTGCGTGATTCATTTTGAAACATCGTTAATATCCGTCACGTAATATCCGGTACGTTATAGATCAATGAAAGGCATTCAATGAAAAACCCTCATTTCATAATAAATTTTGATTTTGTACTGTCGTACAAACGTTGAAATTTCAAAATTTAGATCAACAGCTTTTTTTTACTATTGATTATTCGTAAAATTATCATTCACAATCATTTATTTAGCTGTAAGATCTTATCGATAGGTGTGCCGCTAAAAAATCACATATTTTATACCAATCACCTTTTTAAATATTAAACTTTAAAATTTCATTATTTATTTTAAATAGAGGAACATGATCCAATTAAATTTTAATTGATTCATTGATTGATAGAGAATAATTTAAGCCTATAAAATACTACCAGAATCGATCGTTGAGAAAGCTATATAGAGAAAAAGATCAGATTTTAATATTTGTAAAAACGGAGGTACTCTAATTTAATTGCTTTGTACTATTTTTTAAATGGTAGCACACCTTTCTTTCGAGGTTTTTCTATCAGTGTATATTATAAATAATTATATATTAATGATGTTAAGTTGTTTCAAAGGTCGTTGAAATGTTTTTTGTTTATAAAACTTAATAAATTTGCATCTGGTACGCTTGAAATTTGCAATATTTAAGCCTATTTTTTATTAATTTTAATTAAAAATTTTAATCCAATCAAGTCACAAGCAGGTTACATAGTTGAAATAAGTCATGATACGAAAATCTATCCACTTAGAAAGTGTTAATTTCATTTCTAAGGCTTAATATACTGTGGTAACATGAAAGTTAAAAAAACTGTGGATATGCCCATATAAGACGCTTATCATGTCTCTCCTGCTATACGGTACAGCATGATGGAAGGACCTTGGGTCGGAGAGAATAGTTCTCCGTGTGATCTACGGCCCGTGAAAGTGAGTGGAGGAGAAGATGAAACGACAAGTTGTACTTCGCCATAACGATGAAAGCTGAACGATTGAGATGCATGGGTCACGTCAGTAGTTTTAAATATGTTCCAAAATTCAAATCAATGGCTACGACTCTTAGTTTCTTGAAATTGACATATTCAAGAATGAATAATCGTGTACTTGTTTTAAACAACTAAAATCAACTATTATTAAAAACATTTTCGAGTATGGGTTCGCACATAAACGTGTGTATTAGAAAAAAACCGTCTTGAAGTTGATAACTTTTGTATTTTTTTTCGCAGCGAAAGACCTTTGGCACTTCTTTACAATAGACGGTTTTGAGTAAACAAAATTTACCTTAAATATATCCATTTAAGGTTTACCACTAGTAGCAGAAGCAAAACGTAGATATACTTACTTAGTTATATACATATACATATGTATGCATGTAGGTACAATGTAATGACGTAGAGTTCCCTTCCTTATGTCCTTAAAACACTCAATAGATGTCTTTTTTTTTAAAAGGTAACTCACATCAAATCATAATTGTATGGGTTTTTTACTTACTATGAATGCATGCATTTAAAAGCCTTCCAGGATAAAGGATGTTAACAATTGTGACGTTCGTTACCATGAACATTTTGGTATAGGTGCGGAGTAGGAGGATTTGGATCTGCTACAGAACGATTCATTCTATTTTGGAAATAGAAATAAGCAAGCCAATAAATTCAACTTTTATTGCTGTCTGTGGAACATGCATATTAACTTAGGGGGTGACCTGTGCAAAAAAAACTTTAAATGGCTCAGGCAGGGATTTAACACAAGACCTCTAGCATGACAGTCCAACGCACTTACCGCCATCACGGGTACTACATTTCATTTAAAATTTGCTGCTTTTCTTATAAACTCATCAACCGGTTCACTTAACTCTATGCCAATATAAACTGCAACTCGAAATAAGGGTGACATGGAGGTTAGTGTTTACACTCAATATTGTTCAATCTCCATATGTTTGGACAAGTATAAAGGATGTTGTTGCCGTGTTGATAGCCCTATCAGGCTAGTGTCTGTCAGTGCAGATTAAAATCAAAAGTTCTTGTTTTTTGTTTAATTAAGAGTTTTTTTTTGCTTGTTGTTTTTCACCATATTTTTTATTTATTTTCAACTAATGTCAGTGCCGTCAGGTGTAGAAATAAAATAAACAGTATGATCTAATAAAAACGTAAGAAAATGTAAATTTAACAAAGTATTTTGTAACTGAAAATTGTATTTATATGTATTCATACAGATTAAATAAAGAAAAATTGTCCCCTGAAGAAGTAAGGAATTCTTACGAAACGTTGGGAGAAAGAATGGAATAGTTTTTTATTTGCATTCCTAAATCAAAAAAGACCAAAACAGCCTATTTTTTAACACAATCAATAAAACAAGTTCAAAGAATTGGTCAAAACACAATCAACAAAAGTGAATCTGTTGCAGCGAAAATTATTCTTGCAACAATTTTAAGATCTGAGGATTGATTAGCAGATGGATATTAAACAAATTAGAAAATCAAAAGTAAAGTATTAGAGATACGTACATATGTATGTTTTATAAATTGACATTTGCGTTCAATATCGTGTTGGATAGACTATCCTGGATATACGGATTTATAGATACCTTTGCACGAGTTGAATAACTTAATTAAGATAATTGGCAAAATATTAAAACAACTTTCAGCAGTCACAAAAAGGAGACAAACATTTAGATTTCGATATCAAAAATGATTGTTTAATAAAGCATACAAATTAGAAATCAAATTTCTGGTCATACAGATCAACAAATACCACAAATTCTTGGATACTTTTAGATTTGGATTCCTTTTTGACTTCCTAGCTGAAAAAAAGTTTAGAAGTTATTTACTATATAAAAATAAGTCGGTTTTCCTTCCTGACGTTATAACTCCAGAACGCACGAAACCGATTTCCATGGTTTTGCATTCGTTGGAAAGATCTCGGGCTCCGTGAGGTTTATAGCAGACCAAATTCAGGAAAAATTTTAAAAGAAAAGCGGTGAACTCCGTTTAGTTTCCCATAGAAAGCTATTGTAAAAGTTCCGATTTGTGGAATTGAAATTTTTAAATTTTTTGACGTTTCAAGGGCCCTATATTCTAAACCAAAGCTTACTTTTGGGAACCTTTTTTGTCAACCATATCTCTAGAAACGTCAGAGATATCGACTTCAAATACCGTATGAAATCTACAATGAAGGAATGATTCTGATTGAGGATCAATGCTTGACTATTGCAAACAAGCTACTGATTGAAGTAGGAATGATTCCGTCAAATCGATCGATGCACGATGCATTGAACCAAGAATTAAATCGAGAGCTGCAATACAGTGTTGATACATTGCAGGAATTCGTTCGAAATAATGTGCCGTTGCTGAATGAAGAGTAAAAACAAGTATACGAAACATTAATGCAAGCGGTGGACAATAATACTGGTGGTCTATTCTTCCTGGACGCACCTGGAGGAACAGGGAAAACATTTGTCATTTCCTTGATTTTGGCCACTATTCCATCAAGATGTGACATAGCTTTGGCGTTAGCATCATCTGAAATTGCGCCAACTCTTCTAGATGGCGGTCGTACTGCACATTCTGCGCTTAAGTTGCCACCCAATTTAAACACAATTGATACTCCAACATGCAATATTTCCCGATCCAGTGCAATGGGAAAATTGTTGATGCAATGCAAACTCATTGTTTGGGATGAGTGCACAATGGCACATAAGAAATCACTTGAAGCACTTAACTTCACACTGAAGGATTTTCGACGAAGTAACAACATATTTGGCGGATTGATGATATTATTGGTAGCCGATTTCAGGCAGACGTTGCCAGTAATTCCCCGTGGAACGCCTGCAGATGAATTGAATGCTTGCATGAAGGCATCACTTTTGTTGAATAACGTAAAAACATTATCGCCAACCACTAATATTAGAGTTCAACTTCAAAATGATCGAAACGCTGCACAATTTTCGAAATAATTGATAGCTGTTGGAAATGGAAAAGTGTCAGTTGATGCGACAGCGACAACTGGATTAATTACTCTTACCAACGACTTTTGCCGATTTGTAGACTCTCAATTAGCTCTTATTAAAAATGTTTTCCCAAACATTAGTGAGAATTATTAGGATTATGCCTGGTTAAGTCAACGATCAATTCTCGCCCCAAAGAATAATGATGTACACGCACTGAATTTCACCATTCAATCAAAAATCGCTGGCGATTTGGTGACATACAAATCCGTTGATTCCATAAAAAATCCCGATGATGTAGTAAATTATCCAACGGAGTTTTTGAACTATCTGGAGTTACCAGGATTTCCACCACATAACTTGCAACTCAAAGTTGGTTAAGTTATTATGATATTGCGTTATTTGAATCCACCGCGGCTTTGCAACGGTACTCGACTCGCGGTGAAAAGACTTATGCCGAATTTGATTGAGGCAACCATTATTAACGGAAAGTACGCAGGTGAAAATGTACATATATATTCCTCGAATACCAATGATTCCGACTGATCTTCCGTTTGATTTCCGGTTTGCCTTGCGTTCGCAAAGACAATTAACAAGTCGCAAGGCCAATCGCTTAGTGTTTTCGGGATAAATTTAGAAACTCATTGTTTTTCACATTGGGCAGCTATACGTTGCGTGTTTACGAGTTGGGAAACCATCTGCTTTGTTTGTGTTAACGTCAGACCAAAAAAACAAAAAATGTGGTTTACCAAAGAGCACTTCAATTTGCGGACAAGAATAACGCTTCGATCCAGTATTTACTTTGGATTCACTTTCATTTTTTACTTAGAGAAGTTCAACTAAATTACACTTCATTTTTGTAATCGAAATGAATTCATTACTGTTGTGAAATGAAATAAAATTTTTCCTTTTCAAATATAAAACAAAAAAATAATTTTTCTTCATCTTTTAATCCCCAAACGAAATGTTACAAAAAACGAAGCCATCAGGTGGCGAAACGGAGTTCGCCGGGTTTGCTAGTAAGAAATAAAATTCACGATTGGTTGTACTTTTTTAGAGCTCATTAATATACGTTTTAAATTTAATTTTCGTACAAAATTACGACACATTCTCGAGATATTGAATTTTGAAAAACAAAAATTTAATATTTTTTTTGTTTTAATCCAAAAAAAAAACAATGGCATTAACTATATTAAAAACGACCAGGCGTTTCTTATCTCTAAAGTGCTGCGAACTTTGTAACTCTCCACCAGTGACTCTTATTTATATGTCGATAACTAGAACCAACATACATTAATTCATACCTATATTCGCTATTCCTATACCTAAATCTTTGTACTGCACAGTGTACATAGGTATACATATACAAAAAGAAACAATATTTTTACTTACCGCTCATGTCATGATGTTGCTGTTGCTGCAAATTCGGTGGTGCACAAAATGCACTTGAACCACCTCCAGCTGTCATGGATAAAGTCGGATGCTGCGCCTGATAAACACCGCCATAGCGTACGGGTGACTCGCATCGTCCCTGTGCCGAAGCCGAAGATGGTTGTGCAGATTGTTGCGGTGTATGATAGTGATGGGCACTGAGCGCCTGTGGAGCAGGGTCTGGTCCTGGTTGATGGCCACCGTAGTGGTGCATCTGTGATGTATGATCTGCAGGATGAGGATGCAGTGACAATGGTGATGGGGACATGTGATGATGATACGAATAATGTGAATGCTCTGATGGGTCGTGATGGCTCGAGTCATTGGGCTGGTAAATGATCGAATGATTAATTGATTCGGCTATTGGTGGACCAGAGTCGGCAGATATTGGTGGTGTTGTGCGTTCTAAAAGTTAAATTAGGAATACACATTTGAATGTAA
Source organism: Eupeodes luniger (assembly GCA_951509635.1). NCBI lineage: Eukaryota > Metazoa > Arthropoda > Insecta > Diptera > Syrphidae > Eupeodes > Eupeodes luniger. The sequence goes on from OX608074.1 coordinate 67,989,769, forward strand.
TACGTTATTAATTTTGTATTTTTGGCCTAGCCTAGTATACAAAACTTTTTGCTAATTTTTGCCTGTTTCCAAATTATTACTACACATAACGTGCTGTTCGTATAACAAAAAAAAATTGACATCTTGAAACTTATCATTCATGAGGCGAGGCCATTACTCATATAAAAACATTACATGAGAGTGCGTAGGGCTGTCATGCCAGAGAAATGTTTTTTTTCACGGGTACTGCCTCTTGCGAGGAATTGACAAATCCTCCAAGAGTATTTCTTGTCATGAATTTGTGAGAGTTGTAGGCCCTGGTTCTCTACGGACTGTTGCGCCACATAATTTTTTATATGTATACATAGTCCAGTAAAATAATTGCCTTGTCACCAATGCCAAAGGTTTTCAAACCTTAAACGTTTTCATACGCTCAACCGTTTCAGAGATAGTTGAGAGACAATGCGAAACGCTCAGCAATTGTGTTAGATTCAATTAAAAGTGAATAAGTACACTCTCTTTCGCATGTGTAAGCTTAACTTGTTATCTAAACTAAACCGTATCTTTGATCAAAAATGAATTGTAAGGACATGATTTAGACCCCCAGTAATGGGATTTGGTGCCTAAAATGGGTTTCTAGAGTAAATTTCAAAAACGTTATCTCTTGCTTCAAATGAATGTCTTAGATGTGGTCAAGGCTTTGGTTGCAGAAACAATAATTTTAAATGCATGTAAGGTATTTAGGAATTCGTCCTGGGGCTCTAAATCATGTCTTAAACATTCTTGTTTTTGATGTTTGGATACTGATAAGATGTTATTTTTATCGGCGAAAGAGTGGACGACCAGTTAAAGTATTACACATTTAACAAAAAATGTTTTTTTATTAACGTATTTTACCGGATAAATATAATTGGACACATGACCCTGTTACAACTACGTTTATATATCTTATCTGATGATATTTGAAATTGTTGTTTAAAATGATAAAAAAAGATTTTTATTATTTTTAAAGCTTGAATAATTTCTAAAAGCCAAACAAAATTAAAACAAAAAAAAACAAAAAAAACTCACCATCAGTTGCTGTTGCCGCCCCAGGCGGCTTCATACTTGACAATGCACCCAACGGAGTATATGACTTTGGTGGTTCGACCGATCCTGGCCTCAAAACACGTTCCTCTGTAACACTCGATTGTACACGATATTGCATTTTACAATAAGCTTCTTGACTAGATCCCGTCGTGGGATTAACATAGACTCCAGTTATAGTTACATCCGTATCCTGTACAATAACCAAACTTGATGTGGGACGTGTTGTTTCTTTTGTATCTTGCAGAGAATCCTTACAATCATTGAAAGAATCCTTCGTGTCCGAACATTCAGAAGGATCAATTTTAATTTCTTTCACTTCTTTCAAGTCTTTAGTATCCAATTTGACTTGAGTGGGTTGCGATGCTGGTGGTGGAGGTGGTTGTGATGTAACAGCTACTTGTTTTTTTGACTTTTTACTTATATGCTTCTCTTCTTCGGGGAAACTTTCAAAACTACTACAATCTGATGCGAAATTTCTATCAAGATGTCGCTCTACTTCATAGGTGGCAGCAACTATTGCACTTGCATTAAGACTAGCCATACGCTTGCGAGCTAAAATGCCCTTATAATCGCCTATAAGTTCTTCTTTTAGCTCTCGTTTGCGTTTCTTCTTCACTTCAGATGATGATTTTTCTGCAGGGGCATTCAAAGGTTTCTTTTTATCCTCATATTCACTGGACTCTGAGCTGCCATCATCTGAAGAAGTTATTTTCACCTTAAGATGTTTCTTAGGCGGTTTTATTGTTTTTTTCGGTTTAGTGAATTTTTCTTCAGACTTTTCATTATCCTTATCTTTTTCCTTTTTTTCTTTCTTCGCTTTCAGTTTTTGTAATTTTTTCTTCTTCAGTCGAAGTTTTTCAATAAATAAAGCTTCATTGTCGGTGTCACTTTCAAACTCCCAGTGCTTCCCCATTCCTCGACCTGGTACGTTTCGTAATTCTCGCTTAGTTTCAACTTCAACTGCTTCTTTTTCGTCCTCGGCAGCTTCTTCCACTGGCTCTGTTTTGAGTATTTCGACTTTCTTTGCCACAGTTGCCTCTTTTTTAATTGTGGGATTCGTTTCGTGTTCGTCTTCAGAACTACTACCAGAATTGATGTTACGAATTTTCGGTACAATTTGAACCGTTTTAGACAGGCCCAGTTCATACGCCGTGCGAGATTCATTTTCGTATAGACATTGCACTTTTGCAGCGGCATTCAGCGAAGCCATGCGATAACGTTTTTGTCCAAACGTGCTGAGTTTTTGTTCATCTTCAGAATCAGTAGTGGTGCTAGATTTCTCATCGCTACTCGACTCGGTTGGAGGTCGCTTAATTTTAGCTACTGGTTTTCGTCCCACTTTTGATGCTGACTTCTTTTCGGTAACAGGATGTTTAGGGGCAGTTTTTATATTGCTCTTTTCTATTTTAGAAGTTTCTCCCTTTAGTTCAGGTTTTTTAGATATAGTTTCGGCGACTTTTTCGTTTTCTTTCACTTTCTTTTTGGCCACCTGAAGTGGTTTGTCATCATCATCAGAAAATTCTCGAAGTTTCTTAAGAGTTGGAAGCTCCATCTTAATGTTCTCCTCACTTTCCGAACCCGATTTGAAATCATAAATATCATTGGTTTTCTGTTCCTCAGCAGATATTATGTGTAGTTTCTTTGTTGAACTTTTAGTTTCACCTTTCTTTGTAGGCTTAACTGGGCCTAAAGGCTTACTCTTCACTGGTGACATTTTATATTTGTTTTGCAAGCGCTGAAGAATAGTAAGTGACTTTGCTTTCTTCGGAGTCTCTTTCAGAGAAGAGCTTTCAGTGTCGTCGAAAGTTACTGACGGAACCTTTATATTTGATTCTTTAGTTGATGAAACTTCTTGATCGGTTTTTACTTGGGATAATTTAATTCCATCGTTGCACTTTCCTTTTAATAATTTATTCTTCTTGGGTGAAATAAATATTTTTGAAGACGGTTCTGAGGAAACACTAACCACGGCTACTTCCTTTTCAACTTCAGTATTTTGTTGGCTGCACTTTCCAGCTTTTATTTGTCTTTCCTCTTCTGTTTCTTCTTTATTTTGTTCTAAACTCTCTTTTTTGTTAAATTTTGAAAATTTCGCGGTCTTCTTTTTGTCCTGAATTTCTTCATACTTTCCTTGTTCTGAGCTTTCTCTCTCGACGCTAGTATTTTGAGATAATCGTGAAGACTTTATTTGCTTCTTTTTCATAGTGGAGTCTTCATCTTTTCTTTGTGCTGAATTATCTCTCCCTTTTTCCTTAATAGACTTCATGTGTTTTGTCTTGGGTTCATCCGCCTCATCTTTCACTTGTTCTGTGATATTCTTTTCTATAGGGCCTTCAAATCCAGCCACAGTTTTTGTATTATTTTTTTTAAATTGACTGACTTCATCTTTTGTTCTTACTGTGGACTCTTTATCGCAATATTTAGCTGGTTTCATATGTCTACTGGCCTCAATTTCAGTTTGACCCTCTCTGTTCTCTGAAATCTCTCCTTCAGTAGCTAATTGACTGCTCTTTGGCTTTACGTGTTTTTTTTTATCCTGTTCTGTTTTATCTTTCGTTTGATCTGAGTGGATATAAACTATGTTTAATGGTTTATGGAGCTCTTGAGGTTGGCTCAATTTATCTTCTTCTTTCCGCTCTTCTTGTGTCTTTTTATTGCAATTTGCTTCTAATTTAGCTTTTTTAGCTGCTATTTTCTTCTTTGTTTCTATTATAGGCTCTTCTAATTCCTCAGAAGTTTCTTTAAATGCTTTATCCTCGGTTGATGCAACTGTTTCGCTCACAGAACCAACAGAAACTTCTTTTTTACTTGCAGCACCATCTTTTGTACTCTGTTCGAAAGATGCATGTGGTGAACTGGAATTTGAAGAAAGTTGACCAGCTTTTTTCTCCATTTGCTCCTTTTTAGCTGCACATTTATTTATTGCACTGGTATTACTTAACTTAACCGCTGAAGCTCTTGATTTGGTCTTAACATTCTCCGATATCGAGGATTTCAAAACTTCAATAATCTTTTCCTCTGGCGGAAGTATATTGTCGAAGCCACTGATTTGTATATCTAAACTCTTTAGCATTTTGCTAATGGCTTTTGTTTTCCCATCTTTAACAGTAAGCTTAGTATCAACTTCGGCTTCATTATTGCACTCAGACAGATTTCGATTGATTCTCACCTCTGTGGATGATGACGTGCATGGTTCGCTTTCCACTTTTTTAGATTTTATTGTTGACCTTGGTTTTGAATCTTGACTTAGTTCTTCATTCCCAGGTTTTTCTTTTGGGATTCGTTTTTTGATAGGAAGAGATTTTTTGGAAGCCGCTTTTGCAGCCTGTTTTTGTGGCTTGGCAGATGTAGATACAGCCCCTGTCTTGTTGCCTGTTAAACGTGTTTTTACATTTGCCAAACGTGGTTGTCGATCGACAGCAGCATTACGTTTCTTTGCACCCATTTTATCTGGAAATACAAAAGAAAAAGATATGAATGCATATTTTGCGGAATATTAGTATTAATAGCAGAATTGAGTATTTATGTATAGAAAACGGAAAAAATATTCAAATTCAAAACCAAACAGCAATCAACACGGAGCGTTCAAGGGTATTTTACTTATTTTTCCTAATTTTTAACTGGCTTCCGTTTTTTGGCTGCGGAATTCAAAGATCTTAACGTTTTCAGAAAGTGAGTTTAAATACTTTCAAAGATAATAAATTAAACATTCATTGTATCAAATAAAATAAAAAACATGAATGTACATAGGTAATACAAGGCCTTTTTTCATTACACTCACATCAATACATTTTTGATAAATATTTTATTTCATTATATTGTTTGTACTTTTCTATTAATCATGAAAAGCAATATAATTCAAATTGCTGCCTCGGGACGATTCGTAACATCGATTTTTTAGGCCATTTTCAACCAGTTCTTCCCAAATTTCAACCGGTATCTAGGGTATTAATCGCCTAAATACAGCATTTACATATGTACAAAAATCTAAAAATGTCAAATCACACGATCTTGCTGGTTAGTTGACGTTGCCAAAAGGTGAATTTACATCACCCGAAAACTTGCTGTTCTGTTCTTCATCTTCCCAGGCCAAAAAAAGAGAAATAAATAAATTTTGATCATCGGAAACCACATTTTTGACTGGGCATTTATTACTGTGATGTACAGATCTTACATCAGTAACGCTTCCACTCTCTTCAAATTTCTTTACAATTCTAGTGATTGCTTGCGTTGTCGGTTGATTATGATTATCATAATTTGTACGTAATACGTGAACAGTGATTACGTTCGAATCACCACTTTTGTAGTAAGTTTTAGAACTTTGATCTTCAAGCAAGCTATTTTCGTAAATGGCAACATTCAACTAATATTATAACAGAGTTTGACAGGTGTCAAATTACTATTGGGGGATTAGTTATTAATATGACATTTCAGCATTAGATATTTTACTCCTTCCTTAAACTTAAGCTTAAGTTCTATAAATTCTATTGTTATTTTTATCCCCCCATTGAAAATTTGTAAACAAGAAAAAAAACAGTAAATAATATATCATGTTTCATAATGAATGGTGCAAAATATTTTTAAATTTGTAACAGAATTTGGTAACTTGTCTCTATCGATTTAAGTTACGCATGTCTTTTCTTCCAAAAACACATACTTTCATTCAGTTTTTTAATCAATTCATTTGCAAATGATTTTTTTGATAAAAACTAAAGTATACTTTGAAATTCAAATCAAACATTATTTTGTACTTCAATGTTCAATCGTTAAAATAGCATTACATATACATACATACATTATGTTCATACTTGTATCATATACATACACAATTCATATTTTCTTATTCAGATTTTTGTCTTGGAGCATTATCCAACAATGATTGGAATTGCAATTGTGTTTCTTAATTCTTTCGAAAAATTCGTCCTATCGGATTGCTTTTATTTGTATATATGTATGTACATATGAGATGAGGTAAGGGAAGACTAACTCATTTAAGAGCAAATGTATCTAAACTTTGTGTATGTAAATATTTGTTTGTTTTAAGTACATATCTTAATATATATAATTCTTCTGTGAGTGTGTATGTCACTGAACTTCTCTAAAACGACTGGACCGATTTTGATGAAATTTTTTGTGTGTGTTCAAGGGGATCTGAGAATGGTTTAGATTCACAATTTTGTCCGCTAGGTACACCTGTTATGCTTTTAAGAAATGTTAGCCCTCCCAATATGTGTAATGGTACAAGACTATTGATCAAAGAATTAAGAGATAATGGGATTGTAGCAACTATCATTACAGGTCCCGTGGCTGGTCAGCTCGCACATGTTCTGCGGATTCCAATGATACCAACTGATTTGCTCATATCTTTTAAAAGGTTACAGATCACTTTAAAAATATCCTTTGCCCTAACAATAAATAAATCCCAGGGACAAACTTTTTCCATAGTTGGTATCGACTTCAGGAAAGAGTGCTTTTCCTACGGGAAATTGTATGTGGCACTTTCTCGAGTAGGATCTCCTGAAAATTAATACATTTTGTTGCAACCTAGAAATACCACAGCCAACGTAGGGTACAGGGAGGCTTTAACATAAGCATACAATTTTGTCTAATTTAGTGATTCGTGGTCGTTTTAATTAGCATGCTTATAACTTAAATATCTGTACCTAATTTTGTCTATCCGTGCGAAGCCGGGTCGGGCCGCCACCACTGTAGCGATGTAGCCTGTCGGCATTTACAGATTTAGGTTTTCCTCTGACTCCCTTTTGTATCCGGTACACGACATCGTTGATTTTTGTAATGACTGTATATGGACCTTCCCAATCCCGTTGAAGTTTCGGTGACAACCCTTTTTGTCGATGGGGATTGTAAAGCCACACCCGATCTCCTGCTTGGAACTCTGTTGTTGTCGCTCGTATATCGTAGCGTGTCTTCATTCGGTCACTTAACATCTTTATTTTCAACCTGGTATTGTAGTGGATCTGAAGGAGTCTTTCTCTGAGGTCATGGTCATCAATGTAGTCATCCTCGGCTTGCGGCTCCGACGACGTGGGACATCCAAATTTTATTTCGCTCGGCAGTCTGATATTCCTTCCCATCAAAATCTCAGACGGTGTATGGCCAGTTGAGCTATGTCTTGCACTTCGATACGCCATCAAAAACAGTGGAATATGTCGATCCCAATCTCGCTGGTTGTCGTCCACAACTTTGCAAAGATGTTCCTTCAACACACAAACTTCCTGAAATATGTTTAATTCAAAATTCCTTCCCTGGTCGGAATGCAGTTCTAATGGAACGCCGAATCTGCTCACCCAGTTGAAGACAATTTGGTCTGCGACTGTTTTGGCTTCTTGGTTTGGAATGGCGTATGCTTCAGGCCACTTGCTGAAGTAATCCATGACGACCAGAATATAACGATTTCCATTGTTTGTTTCCGGAAATGGACCCGCCACGTCTACTGCAATCCTTTCGAAGGGTGCTCCGACATTATACTGCTGCATTTGGCTGTGGTTCTTTTTGTTCGGGCCTTTGGTGGCAGTACAGGAATCGCATTTTCGGCACCACTTCTCGACATCTTCTCTTGCATGTAGCCAGTAAAATCGTTGTCGAACCTTTTCTAGCGTCTTGTTCACTCCTAGATGGCCTCCCGAAACCCCACCATGCATCTCTCGCAGAACATCCATAACCTTCGATTTCGGTAAGACTAGCTGCATTACATAAGACTTTCCATCTGCTGATTCCCATTTACGTCGAAGGACACCCTCTTGGACATGAAACGAGTCCCACTGTGCCCAATAGGCTTTCAGAGTCGGACTTCTATCGGAAATATCAGCCCATTCTGGTTTTTCCTGGTGTTCCTTCCAAGCGAGGATGGGTTCGATATCTGAGTCTTCTTGTTGAGCCTTCCTCAACTCGTCATTGCTCCAGCCATAAATGGGATCGGCTCTGGTTCGTTGGACAGTAACCACTTCTTTTTCTTCTTGTCGTCTGCAATGCTTACAATCTTGCTTGCATGGTCTCCGAGACAGTGCATCTGCATTTGAGTGAAGCTTCCCCTTCCGATGTTGAATTTCGTAATCGTACGTCTGCAGCCTCTCAATCCACCTTGCCACTTGACCCTCTGGATTCTTGAAATTCAAAAGCCAGTTAAGTGCACCATGGTCAGTTCGGAGAAGAAACTTCTGTCCATAGAGATACTTATGGAAGTGCTTTGTTGCCAAAATCAGTGCAAGAAGTTCTCTTCTGATCACACAATAGTTTCTTTCCGACCTCGAGAGTACCTTGCTGTAATAGGCAATCACCTTTTCTTTGCAATTATGCACCTGCGATAGTACAGCACCTATCCTGACATTGCTCGCATCAGCATCAATTATGATCGGTTTTCCTGGAGTTGGGTAGGTCAGCACTGGTGCATTACACAAGCGTTGCTTGAGCTCTTGAAAGCTGCGCTCGCACTCACCTGACCATTTAAACTGCTTTCCCTTTTCCGTTAGCTGATGTAGACTCTTGGCGATTCCAGCAAAGTCCTTCACAAAGCGCCTATAGTAGGTGGCTAGACCCAGAAAGCTTCGGAGTTGGTGTTTGTCCTGTGGTGTTGGCCAATTCTTCACGGTGTCAACCTTATCAGGATCCGTTCTTACTCCTTGTGATGAGATGATATGGCCCAGATATTTCACTTCGGTTTTGAAGAGTGAACACTTTTCTGGGTTAAGCTTGAGGTGGGCTTCTCGAAGTCTTTGAAACACGGCTCTCAGATGTGTACAATGTTCGTCAAATGTTTTTCCCTATACTATGACGTCATCCAAATAGACCAGGCAAGGTTTCCATGTGAGTCATTCCATTAGGCGCTCAAAAGTCGCATTGCAAAGTCCAAAAGGCATCACTTTAAACTGCCACAATCCGTTTCCTGTTGAAAATGCAGTCTTTTCTTTGCCTTCAGGATTTCGACTTGCCAGTAACCACTTTTCAAGTCCAAAGTTGAGAACCAATGTGCTCCTTCCATTGCGTCCAGAGTATCACTGATCCTAGGCAAAGGGTAGCTATCCTTCTTGGTCACATCATTCAACCTTCGATAGTCCACGCAAAAGCGGGTTGATCCGTCTTTCTTCTTTACCAGGACCACTGGAGACGCCCAAGGGCTTTTAGAGTTTTCGATCAGTCTAAAGTTATTTTATATAAAAAGATACACGTTTTTTTATTAATAACTAACTACTATTACTACTCCGAAGAGACGGAAAAATTCGGAATTAGGTGGTGTTGCCAGATACACCACATAGCTCCCCTCCAAAAAAAATATATATTTTGTAAGTAATTTCAATATTCAATTCTCATTTTGTCGGATACACTTTTATATATTTTAATATACTTGTAAAAAAAAAAAATAATAATAATATTTGTAACTTCTTATAAGCAAGCACTATAAGCAGGTTTAAGTCTATCGATTGATATTGATCGGTTTTTACCATGTATGTCCAGTACGAAATATTTTCTCATACGTCTAACTACTTTAAATGGTCCTTCGTATGGTTGTTCGAGACCAATTTTCACTCTATCTTTTCTTACGAAAACAAATTTGCAATTATGGATTGTTTTCGGAACATAACTGCTTGGTTTTAAATGAACCTTTGGAGCTTGGAAAGATACACGGCGTATTTGTTTACGTACGTCTTGAATCAACGTATTTGTATCTTTTTCACTATTTGTTTCGTTGGAAACAAAAAACTCACCTGGAACTCTAAGGGTTTCTCCGTAAACTAATTCGGCAGGAGATGCATTTAAATCTTCTTTAATTGTTGTTCGTAAACCTAATAGAATGAAAGGTAATTCGTCATACCAATCTTTTGTATTTGCTCTTGCCTTCAAAGAATCCTTAAGCTGTCTGTGTATCCTCTCAATCATACCGTTACTTTGAGGGTGATAGCCTGTGGTTCTTATTCTGTGGCTGCCAAGGAGTTTTGTGAGTTCCGCAAACAGTCTGGATTCAAACTGAACTCCTTGGTCAGTAGTTATCTGCACTGGGCAACCAAATCTTGAAACGTAATCTTTAAAAAAAGCTTTGGCTACATCTGCAGCTATACTGCTTTTAAGCGGGTATGCCTCTGGCCATCTTGTATATCGGTCTATTATTGTTAAGATATAGGTATGTCGTTTCGAGGGAGGCAAGGGACCTACCAAGTCCATATGGATATGTTCGAACCGTGCTGTAGTTACCGGGAATTCTTCTAATGGGGACTTGATATGTCGCTGTACTTTAGACTTTTGGCAAGAAAGGCAAGTTTTTGCCCAATAGCCTGTGTCAATGTTTATACCTGGCCAGAAATACTTAGACGTACATATCTTTCTCGTTGCACGAACGCCGGGGTGGCTCAAAGAGTGCAACTTATCAAACGCTTGCTTCCTAAAACCAATAGGCAAGTAAGGTCTTTTAGAACCTTTTGACGTCTCACACCAAATTTTTAAATTTGTATTGGGAATTGGGAAAGCTTCTAGTATAATATTTGAAGATTGTTTGTTGGCTAGTAGCGATTTAAGTTCTTCGTCATTGTCTTGGCTTTTGGCTAATTCTTTAACATCAAAACACGTTAGCAAAATACTATTGGTTTCGTTCGTTGGTCGTGATAGATAATCGGCGACAACATTATCTTTACCAGAAATATGTCTAATATCACTTGTGAACTGGGCAATATATTCAAGGTGTCTTGTTTGACGCGGGCTACGTTCTGTTTTAGATGTTATCGCTGTGGTTAAAGGTTTATGGTCGGAAAAAATTATGACCTCACGCCCTTCAACAAAATGCCTAAAATGTTTTATAGCTAGATAAATAGCCAGGAGTTCTCTGTCAAACGTTGAATAGCGTGTTTCAGCTGGTTGAAGTTTTTTCGAAAAGAAACCGAGTGGTACCCAACAGTGTTGCTGTGTGTCAAACTGTTGCAACACTGCTCCTACAGCTACATTGGACGAATCAGTGGTAATGTTAAAGTGTGCATTTTCAATCGGGTGTGAGAGAAGTGTTGCGGAAGCAAGGGCTTCTTTAGCTTTATTGAAGAAAATTTCGCATTCTGCAGACCAACTAAATTTTTGTAATGCTTTAGGCGTTTTTTCTTTTTTCTTTTTTTCGAGTTTTGATAAATGTGAATAAATTGGTGCTAAATATTCTGCAAGATGAGGAATGAACCTATTATAAAAATTTATCATCCCTAAGAATTGTTGCGTCTGTTTAATGTTGTTTGGAGGATTGAGTGCAAGAATGGCATCAACCCTTTCTTTGGTTGGAAGGATTCCATCTTTGGTAACAGTATGTGCTAGAAATGTTAAACTCTCTGCACCAAAAACACATTTTGATACATTAATTTTAACATCGAATGCACTTAAACGTTCAAAAAGAATTTTTAAATGATTTTGATGTTCTTCTAAACTTTTGCTGAAAACTAGTATATCATCAAGATATGCGAAAATGAAATTTAAACCTTCGAGAATTTTGTTTATGAAGCGTTGAAATGTCTGGGCGGCGTTTCTCAGACCGAAAGGCATGAACATAAACTCATAAAGACCGAAAGGAGTGATTATGGCAGTTTTATGAACATCTTCTGGGGCGATTGGAATATGATGGAATGCTCTAACTAGATCGATTTTAGAAAAGACACTACAGCCTTCTATATGCATGTTTGCATCTTGTATGTGCCTTAATGGAAAACGATTTGGTATAGTTTGTGTATTGAGGCGACGATAATCGCCACAGGGCCTCCAATCGTTGCTATCTTTCTTTTTAACAAGATGTAGAGGAGATGAAACTGGTGAACAGGAAAGTCGACATAGTCCTAGGCTCAACATATATTCAAACTCTGTTTTAGCTTGATCGTATTTCGTTTTATCTAGTCTCCGAGGCTTGGAATAAGGTAATTCACCTTTTGTATGAATGTGATGGACGACATCATGTTTTACCTTAAGATTATAGTTCGGAGGTGATGTTAGACATTTATATTTTTCGAGAATTGTCCCGTACGGATTAGATAATTGAAAAAGCTTTGGAGTGGGGTAATCAGCATCTTTTGTTATGGTACAAACTTGTAGAGAAGTAGTGGCATCTATGATTTTTTTAGATTTTAAATCTACCAAAAGATTGAATTTATACAGAAAATCGGCACCAATTATTGGATGATTAACGGAAGCCACAATAAATGCATGGTTAAAATCTCGTCGTAGGCCTAAATCGATTTTCAATAATTGGGTACCAAATGTTTTAATGGGTGTACCATTGGCTGCTGCCAAACCAAAACTTGCATCTTTTAATACTCGCGGAAAGAACTGTACTGGAACAGTGGAAACGTCAGCCCCCGTGTCGATTAAAAATGTAAGCTTTGAATTTTTACACTTAATGAAGAGACGACGACTAACATGACTGCTGGCATTAATATCAGTAGTCGTCGAAATTAGTTTTTTTGGTTATTTTTCGTTTCGAAATCGCATGGCTTACGACAATTCCGTGCGTCTTTCCCGAATCTGTGATGAAAATAACATGTTGGGTATTTGTTAACTTGGCTTTTACTCCTACTCCTACCTCTATACTCTTTTTTGTACCTATAAGTGGATCGGGACCTATCATATTTTTTAGTCGAACAGATAGTTAGTTTTTCTATTTGTTTTTCTAAAGCGTTTAATCTATCGACAAATGGGTCAGTTGAAGTGCTTGCGACCACGGGGGTGGTGTTACCCACTTCAAGAATCTTATCCGCCATTTTCATTAGAGAAGCTATATCGGAAGTCGTTGCTGCTACTAGGATAGACTTGATGTGTGTCGGAAGACCACCTAACCATATATGTTTCAATACGTCATCAGGAAGGACATTAGACGAGCCTGATATTAATTGCAATTGTCGAAAATATTGTGATGGCGTATTATCACCTATGGCTACGCCTCCTAATAACTTTTGCAATCGTAGACTCTCACTTTCAGAGTGCCTGCTTATAACTGTGTCTTTAATTTTTACAAACTTATCGTTTTCGGGAGGATTATTGATGACGTCAGTTATAGTCATCAATATATCCTCCGGAAGTGCTGTTAATACATGATGGTATTTCAAAACATCAGTTTTTATATTGTTAATCGCAAAAGTTGATTCTACTAATGCAAACCAAGTTGAGGGACTGGAATGACAAAAATTCGGCATTTTAACTCGTGAAATAATTTCGTGTTTTGAAACTGGTGGCTTCTCGCCAGTTTCGTCTTCAACTTTGCTCATGTTTAAGTTTATTTTTATTTACTTTTCCTTCTTTTTTCTTTTTCTTTAAAACGAAAAATATATCCTTTCAAAATGTAGAATGAGATAATGCAATTACTTACCTGGTTTCTTAATGTAAACCGAAAAGAGAAAGATATATTATGCGTCAAAAATATATTAATGCAGTGGTCAAATGTGTTACAGAATGAAAACATAAATCGGATTTTGTTTTTAATTCGTTCAGTTTATCTTTGTATACTGATCATTTACTGTTTAAACGGTAACACAAATTTAAATGAATAGGGCTATATTTCAAGGGAAAAATTAAACATAATTTTGTATCAAATTACTATGGATTCTAAGAAAAAAAAACTGATTGAACAAATTGAATTATTTTTATAAATTGATAGGGAAAAATCTTTATTAATTTGGACTGTTTTAATTTAGCAAAATGAAAAATGATGTTTGTTTGATTGTTGATGAATGATGAGCGATGATCTGGAACTGGCAGGAACGCAGGTATTTGTTATGTTTGTTTGTTATGACATTTGGTGTGGTGAAAATTTTGTGATCGAGTATGACGGAGATGGTATGTTGGACGAAGAGAGAGATGATTGTATGATGCTGATACTGATATTGTCTATTCACCGTGGTGAAGTAATATTTGTCGCATTTTACATAGCATATATGTACAGTACATCTCTTGATGAAGAGTTTAGTTAAGTTCAGGGAAAAGAGATGGTTGTTCTTTGAAAGGTATTAAGATTTAAGAAAAGAACAATTGTATGCACTCCACTTTTATGTACACATATATCGTCGTGTGTATGTGTACTAATGTGTTTTTGCGAATGTTGGTTTAAGAGCGAGATAGTATATGGAAATATATATATATTTTTTTTTTTATATGCTTTGATGAGTTCATGAGCTTTCAGCTTATGTGCTTTTATGAAGACAGTTATGAAAATGTAACGGCAATAACTGATGTCTTTATATGTGTATGCACATGCGGTCGTACGACGCGTTGTAAGGTGTATAATTTGGGTACAGTCTTTGCAAAAGACCAAATCACAAAAATGTAATTTTTATGCACTTTTTTTTTAAGCTTTTTCTTTGACACTTTTTTTGTTTATAACACATTTAGTTGATTTAAATGACATTTATGTTAGACACTGATGTCGGGTTTTTACTTTTGTCGGTCGGGGTCACCATTAAAGTTATTTTATATAAAAAGATACACGTTTTTTTATTAATAACTTTTTATTAAATAAAATTCAAAAACGTAAAAACTTAAATCTAAGAAAATACATTTATAATTATACTTTTACTGTCGAACCATATTTGACCACGCTCGCGGCTCGACTCACGACACGACTAGCGAAGTAATAACTAACTACTATTACTACTCCGAAGAGACGGAAAAATTCGGAATTAGGTGGTGTTGCCAGATACACCACAAGTCCTTCTTCCTTCATGGTGGTTATCAGTTCTTCAACCTCACCTTGTTTGGCTAGTGGAAGGCGTCTTGCAGGTTGACGAATCGGCCTTGCATCCCCGGTATTGATTCGATGTTGCACCAGTTGCGTTCTGCCATATTTCCCTTTCGATGACGAAAAGATGTCTGCAAATTCTTCGAGGATACCTTCTGCAGTTCTTCGTTGTTGGTATCCAAGATTAGATGACTTGAGAATGTTCGTCTTTATGGATTTCAGCTCTTTGGACTTTAAGGGTTGTCTTGACTCTTCTTCGTTGATCCTTGTTATCGCTGATACAGATTCGCATTGTCCGACAATCTCACCTTTTCTAAGCTTAGCTTCATACGGCTTGATGTTCAGTATTCGTACCGGAACCATGTTCTTTAAAGGTCTCACAAGAGTCTTCCCAATGGTGACGTTTTGGGATGACTTTACAGATGCTGGTTCGACCATGAGGTATCGATGGCTGCCAGGCTTACCCTTCAATTTCGTCCACACGAATACCTCTGAAGAAGCAGGCAAAGTGAGATCTTCTTTGATGACAGTTTTCACAGATGACGAGGTCTCATACGAATTGGTCCCATAGAACATCGGAATCTCCATGTTTCGATATTTCAGGACTTGGTTCCCGATGTCCAATATCACTCCGTGATCTTTCATGAAATCCACGCCGACAATGCACTCATCGCATATATCTGCTACCAGGAACAGGTGAGAGAATTCCAACTCTGCCATCCGGATCTTAAGACGTACCTCACCATAAACTTTTGCGGCCTCTTCAGTTGCAGTCCTTAGACGATAGCTGTTGGTATTGTGAAGCCATGCCTTCTTAACGAGGTCTTACCGTATGATGGACGCCGTGGCACCGGTGTCAATGGTAGCCACACATTTGTTACCATTTATACTTGCTTCCACGGTCAGGCTCTTGTTGTCACGTTTCGTTTGAGAAACCTGGATGTTGTTTCTGGGGCCATCGATACCAGAAACCAGCTTGTGCCCCTCGAAGTTGGATCTTATTCGTTTCCCGGGTGGGAAACAACTTCGGAAGCAACGTTGTTGGTGTTGCTTATGTGCTTTTATGAAGACAGTTATGAAAATGTAACGGCAATAACTGATGTCTTTATATGTGTATGCACATGCGGTCGTACGACGCGTTGTAAGGTGTATAATTTGGGTACAGTCTTTGCAAAAGACCAAATCACAAAAATGTAATTTTTATGCACTTTTTTTTTAAGCTTTTTCTTTGACACTTTTTTTGTTTATAACACATTTAGTTGATTTAAATGACATTTATGTTAGACACTGATGTCGGGTTTTTACTTTTGTCGGTCGGGGTCACCATTAAAGTTATTTTATATAAAAAGATACACGTTTTTTTATTAATAACTTTTTATTAAATAAAATTCAAAAACGTAAAAACTTAAATCTAAGAAAATACATTTATAATTATACTTTTACTGTCGAACCATATTTGACCACGCTCGCGGCTCGACTCACGACACGACTAGCGAAGTAATAACTAACTACTATTACTACTCCGAAGAGACGGAAAAATTCGGAATTAGGTGGTGTTGCCAGATACACCACAAGTCCTTCTTCCTTCATGGTGGTTATCAGTTCTTCAACCTCACCTTGTTTGGCTAGTGGAAGGCGTCTTGCAGGTTGACGAATCGGCCTTGCATCCCCGGTATTGATTCGATGTTGCACCAGTTGCGTTCTGCCATATTTCCCTTTCGATGACGAAAAGATGTCTGCAAATTCTTCGAGGATACCTTCTGCAGTTCTTCGTTGTTGGTATCCAAGATTAGATGACTTGAGAATGTTCGTCTTTATGGATTTCAGCTCTTTGGACTTTAAGGGTTGTCTTGACTCTTCTTCGTTGATCCTTGTTATCGCTGATACAGATTCGCATTGTCCGACAATCTCACCTTTTCTAAGCTTAGCTTCATACGGCTTGATGTTCAGTATTCGTACCGGAACCATGTTCTTTAAAGGTCTCACAAGAGTCTTCCCAATGGTGACGTTTTGGGATGACTTTACAGATGCTGGTTCGACCATGAGGTATCGATGGCTGCCAGGCTTACCCTTCAATTTCGTCCACACGAATACCTCTGAAGAAGCAGGCAAAGTGAGATCTTCTTTGATGACAGTTTTCACAGATGACGAGGTCTCATACGAATTGGTCCCATAGAACATCGGAATCTCCATGTTTCGATATTTCAGGACTTGGTTCCCGATGTCCAATATCACTCCGTGATCTTTCATGAAATCCACGCCGACAATGCACTCATCGCATATATCTGCTACCAGGAACAGGTGAGAGAATTCCAACTCTGCCATCCGGATCTTAAGACGTACCTCACCATAAACTTTTGCGGCCTCTTCAGTTGCAGTCCTTAGACAATAGCTGTTGGTATTGTGAAGCCATGCCTTCTTAACGAGGTATTACCGTATGATGGACGCCGTGGCACCGGTGTCAATGGTAGCCACACATTTGTTACCATTTATACTTGCTTCCACGGTCAGGCTCTTGTTGTCACGTTTCGTTTGAGAAACCTGGATGTTGTTTCTGGGGCCATCGATACCAGAAACCAGCTTGTGCCCCTCGAAGTTGGATCTTATTCGTTTCCCGGGTGGGAAACAACTTCGGAAGCAACGTTGTTGGTGTGGCTTTGAACGGTTGAATTACTTCTATTTCCACAGTGTTGGCATGTGGTTCTTCTTCGTGGTAATCTGCACTGCCGCTGTAGATGCCCAGTCTTATTGCAGTTCCAGCATCGTGCTGGTCCGTCTCGCTGACTCCTTTCCACAGTAGCCTTCTGACAAGAACATTCTTGGACTTCTATTTCTCTTACGCGATGCACGGTTTGGGAAGCTTGTTCTGCAGCTTCCATCGTCAGAGCGAAAGCCAATGCTTTTGGTAGTGTTCGCTTTCCGGCAGTGCGGATAGCCCTTTGGAGATTTATATCGCCCACAGCTCTCACAAAGGCTTCAACAGCAAGTTGATTTATTATCTCGTTACCAGCTGTTGGATATGCCAGGTGAACCAATCGCTCGATATCTGCCTGAAGCTGCTGCAGAGTTTCACCTCTTTTCTGTGTCCTATTGTTAAGCTGAACTCGGAAGACTTCTGTCATGTGGCTATCCCCAAACCGCTGTTCGATTGCTTTTACCAGAACTGTGAAGTCACCACTCTTCTCTGCTGGGATGGTTTGTAGCAGTTCAGCAGCAGATCCTCTTAAAGAAAGCGTAAGAGCAATGTATTTTTCGTGATCGTCCCAGACGTTTGTTAACGCTGCTGCTTCAAACTGTTTCTTGTAGATTGACCACGGAATCTGCCCATCAAAGCTTGGAGGATTCACTTCTCTCTTCCTTGAGCACTCACCAGAAGGTTCTCGAGCTTTCATCTTTCGCACTTTTTCTAGTTCATTTGTAATGGTTTCGATTCGTTCGTCCATTTTCTCGATACGTGCATTTTGTTTTTCGACGCGCTCGACGCGCTCCTCGAGAGTATTGATTTTTCCTTCGAAGACCGCAAACCTGCCTTCTAAAAGGTTTCTCTGTTCGTCGAACCGCTCCAGAATATTCTGCTGTTCTTTCTTTTGGTCGCTTCTTTGGGCTTCTAGTTGTTTGAGAACATTCTGCTGTTCTTGCTTTTGGTCACTTCTTTGAGCTTCTAGTTGTTTGAGAACATTCTGCTGTTCTTTGAGGACATTCTTTTCATTCTCTTCAAATTTGATTAAAAGAAGTGACATCATGTTAGATAAGGCAACATTTGCATTTACCTCTTCCACTTTTGCTTCTAATTCGAAAGCAAACGTATCCAGATATTCCTGCAGCCGTTTAACGAGTTCGGGTTTTACGCCTGTCCCACTTAAGCCACGTTTGCTTAGTTAGGCCTTTAGCTCAGCGACAGTTAAGTCTTTCAAAACTTTACTCATTTTTTTTTTTTTTGTGAAATAGTTCAATCACTGCTCATTGTTTTTATTCTTAATAAGTTTTAATCCCTTGTTCTGACACCAATGTAATATATTCGGCTTGGTCCGACAATTAAAACTTATTCACACTTCGTAAATAAAAACACAAATTGGCTTTATTTAAATTACTCACAAAAATTCTTTATTCAACACTTTCAATTATTACTTTTTAAACACAGTCTTTACTTTCAATTATTACTTTTCAAACACAGTCTTTACTTTATCGCAATTCACAATCCATAATAAACCGCTTCGCTTCCGAGCGCCTATTTATATACCTCAAATCGGTTAGAATCTATTAGGTTGTTCTCGATGCTTAACGAAGCGAGTTCTCCTCTTTATCACTAGATGCTTAACGAAGCTAGTTCTCTCAAATCGGTTAGAATCTATTAGGTTGTTCTCGATGCTTAACGAAGCGAGTTCTCCTCTTTATCACTAGATGCTTAACGAAGCTAGTTCTCCTCTTAATCCCTAGATGTTGCCTTTGTATATGAAAACCATAGTACTCTCATGGGCAGAAATTTTGTACGCAGGCGGATGCCGTCGTTGGCGGAAGAATCGAAATTGGAGACATTTCGGGGGAGCGAGAGAAAAATATTATTTCCATTCCCATAAGCAGCCAGCAGAATATGGAGCTCAGTTGATTTTGCAGCCAAAAAGTCAACACAATTTCCTTCATTCTATTTGAGTTTATGCTTGTATATGTTTTCATATACTAAGCTTCCATATGAAGGTCGATGAATTTGTTGTTGTATTTTCTTTATATCAATGCACTTTTATATGAAAAACGGCAATGTCTCAATATTGTGTCTAATAAGGGGATGAATGAAATTTGTGTATGCTTACGTCAGCTGTTCAGGATCTTGTACCGATTTTTGTTTTTATTTATGTACATTCATAAGTCTGCTTCTCCTTGTGTACGATCCTTGTTTATGAACCATGGTTTGTATTATGTATACAAAGCTACGATGCAATTTTTGTCGTCCAGATCTTTGTGAAGAAGAAGAATATAGGGGTAGTAATACGTTTGGTTATAGTTATGTATATGTATACGTATATGTATATGTATATTATGGCTGGTAGGTATTTTGCTTTTATTTGGCATTAAGTTTTTCTTCAAAAGTTGAAGCATAGAGGAAATATATTATCTAGAGTCCCGACTGGTACCCGTCTTGCCTGAAACACCCTCAAAATTTTATTTGAGGTAACTCTCTTTAAAGCCCGTAACAACTACATAGAATCTGCATTTTCCCATAAGAAATGCACGGGACAACTAACACATGCTTATGCTAATGGGCAAAATTCGCTCAATTTAGTTTGTAGGCCGAAAGAGAGCAAACCCATTAAGTCGGGACTCTAGATAATATATTTCCTCTATGAGTTGAAGATTAGATTTGTTTGAGCTTTAAAGATTTTTTTTTTGGTAGATAGATATCAATTGGTAGGTGATTTTTTTTCAGGATGTATGTTGGTTTGATTTTAAATTCAAATTTTAAATATAAAAGGTATTGGTAGGTAGGCAGGTATTTCATGAAATACCATAGGGAATTCATGCTAGTATCAGGACACTGATAATATCCGTACACTTAGCACTTTGTTTGAGATTAGTTGATAGGTATGTAAGTACAGTATTTATAAATATGTAGGTATGTACATAGTTTTAAATAAAAAAAAAGTGCATTGTTTATGTTGGTCCAGATAATTTAAATACATAGTTTGATAATTGAAATTTGTGTCTTTTATTTATGTGCCAATCCTACTTTTATTGTATCACTTATAATAAATAAATGTTAACTATACACCTTAGCGGGCACATTACAGGACATACAAATGTAGTTTATATTTAGGAAGGTAGGTACCTATGTACCTATATATGTTGTTTGTTGTTGTAGGTAGGTACCTTTAATACAGTTTTGTCAGCTCGTCTATTTTAAGATGTGTGACTTCTAGGAAAATCCAATTGAAGTTTTTTTAACTTATTAACTATTAGTAAGTATAGTTTCGTAAATGTAGTGTCGAAGTAGGTATTTTTTGTATTGATTTGAAATTTACTTTTATACGATTTCGAAGTTTTTTTGTGCCACTAACAAACCAATAATTTTTTAACATTAAACGCAAAATTATACCTACCAATGATAATTATTAATTATTCATGTTATTTCACAACCTTGGTGTTATAACCTTGTTAAGATGAAGGATTCTTCAGACATTTAAAGTCAATTTAAGACTTAATTTCACAATTTAGAAAATCATGGGTCTGAACTTAATTTTTTTACTTGCGTCATGTCATAGGTATATGTAGGTAGGCAAGTTTTGCATTCGTAAAAAATTTCGAACTCAAGATTTTAATCAAAAATGACATTTCGATGGTAGAGAAGTGGAAGTGGGTCCCCTGATTTCGCCCTGGCCCGTACCTTCACCCCAACGCTTAGGTTGATTGAAATAAAACTTGGAAATTAAGGGTAAGAGCCGATTCGCGTTAAGCGTTCTTAAATTCCCATAGGAAGTTATTGTAATCGGTCCGATTTCTCGACGTTTCAAGGTCC
Source organism: Eupeodes luniger (assembly GCA_951509635.1). Taxonomy (NCBI): domain Eukaryota; kingdom Metazoa; phylum Arthropoda; class Insecta; order Diptera; family Syrphidae; genus Eupeodes; species Eupeodes luniger. Next base: position 68,011,047 of record OX608074.1, read on the forward strand.
CTAGAGTCGAAATAAAAGATTTTTAGAGAGATGTCTGTGCGTGCGTGTGTACGTATGTACGTTCGGGAAGTTTTTTCGTCGTCCATAGCTCAAGAACAAATAGAGATATCGACTTCAAATAAATTTTGTTATACAGATAATAATACAGGAAGATGCAGAAAGGACCATAAAAAAAATTGAGTGGGTGGTTTTTTACCAAAGCAATTTAAAAAAGGTGAACATTTTGGCTAACCCTTAGTATATCACGAACCAATAACGCTAGAGACTTGAATTCAATTTTATATAAGATATTGTAACGCGATACAAAACTAGTACATATATTTTTTGGAAAAAAAAATCAAATTAACGGTTTTTTTATAAATCAAAAAAACTGAACAAAAATATTAGTCACCTCGAATATTTTACGAACAAAAATATTGTTTTCAAGATTCAGTTAAATTTTGAGAAAAATCGAACTGACAGTTTTCTTGCAAAAAAAAAAAAACATTACTAAAAGTTGCTCGACTCAAATATCTTTACAAAAATTAAAAATATTGGCTTCAAACTAATTTTATCTCACAGAAAATATTGTTTTAGATGTTCAATAATTTTTTTATAAGAATCCAACAGTCCGTTTTTTCATAAAAAAAATCTACAAAAAATAGTACGCAACATTGGTAAAAAATTATGGTCGGTTCTTGATATCTCGTGAACGATAGAAGATGTTGACTTCAAATTGATTTAATTCATCCGATTTGTATTTGTTTATAAAAAAAATAAAAACTTTTAAGAAATGCTACTTAAATTGATAAAAATTGATTTTCGACTAAAAATCTCGGTAAAATAGATTTTGAAATCAAACTATTTCATCATATGCAAAATGTTGTTGGTAATTTAAATTTTTTTTAAGAATAGTTCAACTGATAACTTTTTTTAACAAAACGCGAAAACCCACAAATTTTTAAGTAAGACAAATCGACAGACGGGATGGGAAGTTATCATTGTGGGTCGCACCCCAGGATCTTTTTTATGAAATGTACATATGACTTTTAATAATATTACAACAATTCTACTTTTTGTTTCATTTTTAACAAATTAATGTGGACAATAAAGCATAAACAACATATATGTAAATATGGTTTATATTTAGGTAGGTACCTACATACATATGTGTTGCTTAAGCCGATAGATTTTTGTATTGCTCCAGAAGGGTACCCCACGTTATTTTGCTTTTAAGTTTTCTCAAGAACAAATCAACTGATTTCAATTGTTTTTTTCTGCACAAGCTCTTATATTGGCTTTATTTTTGGATTTTTTAAAAAAAAATAGTACATTTTTTTCAAAATTCGATATATCCAAAACGAGTCATCAGTTTTTAACGAAACTGTATATTAATTAGTTCAAAATAACTGCATACCAAAAATATATATTTTAACTAAAATTGAAAAATTGTGTGTGTACAAAATTAATTTAAAAAGTAAACATTAAGGTTTTTTTGAGAAATCAAATTTTGGAAACAAGCTTTTTTAACAGGTACATTTTTAAATTTAAAAATACAGGAAATATTTTAAATAGTCTTGGTTTGTCAATTGAACTGATTCGTTCTAAAATTGCCTCTACCTCCTACACGAAGAGACATGGACCTCCGTTTCGGTAGTCAAGAATGCACGTACGTATATTTTAAAACAGTAGTAAAACATTATGTTTATTTCAAATTTATAGAAAAATTACTCCTAAGTTAAAAACTTTACTCTGGCATACAAAAATTGGATTTGCTAGAATTTAGATATCTTAAGACTGAGACAAAGGCATAAAATTTATGTAAGTACAATTACAAAGTCTAATACTTCTCTAAAAATATAGATCCAAATAAAGTCTTTAACCTTATTAAAAGTAAACATTTGCTTATACCCTTGATCATTCAAAATTGTTGATAGGAAGGTCCTTCTTTTAATAAATACCTACATACCTATATCATAAGAACTTACATGCAAAAGTATGTTTCAAAATTTGTCCTTGAAACAGTTTTTTGACCGGAAGTTATAACTATCTACTTTATAAACTGAAAGATAGGTACATATGTACATACATATGTGTTAATTTTCAAAACAAAACAAATTTAAGGTTCCTCATCCCATTTAAAAAATTCACTACCATTAAAATACGTCCAAAAATTAAATATCCATCTTTTCATTATACCTAAGTTGTCAACAATTTTGTGACCAGCTTTTAAATAATTGTATTAGGTATCAATTAACAAATTTATTTATTAAAAAACATCATTTTATTATACAACTTTGAAAATTTAAACTTCTTTATGCTCGACATAAAAACAAATTGTAAGAAAGGTTTAGGTGATCAAATTTTTTAAATTTATTTAGCTAGCTAGGTATCTATTATTGGATAAGAATACAATACCTACACACCTATGTACTTGCCTATAATAGTTCAAGTTATAATTCCCTAATGCAATCCTCAAATCATCAAAAATATAAAATCTCAACCAAGAATATAAAATTCCTACACGAAATCGCAATTCACCTGCTTTTGTCTTATCATCTTTGTATAGAAAGACTACCGTTTTGCGTATGTAACCTTTGTATATGAAAAAGTTTTCATATACAAAGATGTAACCAAATGTGTAACAAATGTGTTTTCCTCACTCACTCAGACTTTCGTTAATTCTCTATAGTCTTTCTCTATTTTAAATTATAACATTTTTAAGTCTCCCAAGTCTCCCGACTGCAAATCGATTTTTCCATGAATGTCTTGACTAGACGTTCCACAAAAAATATCTAGATGCCGCCCTATTCGACTTCCACCATGAGAGTACTATAGTTTTCATATACAAAGGTGATAGTAAGAAAAATTCTCATTGTAATTCAAATCTGGAGCCACACATTTTATCTCCTCTAGAACTTTTCTCCACAATACTGACTTTGATTTTCTGCCGGCAATTTTTAATCTGGTTTCTATTAATAGTTTAATTTGTGCGCTGGTTAAATTTTCCCTGAAATACATAAATACATCAAATTAATTAATTTATAAACAAATAAGAATTTTATTAAATACTTTTTATTGTCTTTTTCCGCCATTTTTGTTCCAAATCGCGTCGGCATCAACAACTTATTAAGAAAATTCTTGATGCTTTTTTTGTTTATGTTTGCGCATCAGTTTATCGAACTTTGCAATAATGAACAATTGACATTTTAAGTGATGCCAATTATTTGCGTTTATGAACGTGCTGCAAGGATGATCGCAAATCATCTCTGCAGTGATGCGTTTGTGAATTTACACTTATATTAAATGCTGCAGGTTTTATGTGCATTTAGTATGTGGCAAACGTTGTATCAGTGACGCGAGCTGCATATTACAAATTGGTTGAATCGCGTATAAATAACCCACACAGTGTCAGGATTTTTTCTATTCTTAAAGCTTTTCATTTCTGTTGATATACCTATATCATAACTGTACCAGTAAAGACTTCCAGAGTAATCCAGTAGGGTTTTTATACCAGGACTAGAAAAATGCAATACGAATGTTGAAAGCACGTGCGTTAGGATTACATAATTTTTCTAAAAAACGTGCAAAATGCACCACGATTTATAGATGCCAACTAAATTCTAAAAATGTACTTATTTGATACTTTTTTTGCAAATAGATTTCGGTAGACAGAATACTATAAAAGCGGGCTTCTTCCACAGCATTTTTAATTCGAATTCTAGAATTTAATCTAAATTAAGCGAAATTTTAAATAACAAATTACCATATTGTACCTACAAAAATCGAAATGTTTCCAACTTTAAAGCATTTAAAAAAGCTACAATTCTAAATTCTGACGAAACTTAATGCTTTTTGTTAATTTATATTTTGTGTGTTAACTTCAGTATTATTTAAGCGAAAAATTTGATTCCATGACGGACTTTTTGCTCATTTGGTGGTCAATAAATATTTTATGACCCCCTCTCCTAAGTAGACCAAAAGTACTGAACAAATCCTGTACTTGACGTCCCTTATGTATTTTTGACTCGCTCAAGACAGCCAGTACATAATAAAAAATAATGCGCCTTTTTCTGTCCAGAAAAAAAAACTACTTGACTAAAAAACAGATTTAATTTTTTCAAATTTTCTCAATAACTAAAATGTATTTTTATATTTCGCTTTTTGGTGTTTAATCAATAATTTACAAGTACATTGATTACTGAAAAAAAATAATGCTTAATAACATACAAAATAAAAAAACAATTTGTCTGTTGTTTTTATCTTTGAGGTTTTAAATTATTTTTTTTTTGATACCATGGACAAAAGCAACATTTTTTTAAAAATTCCTGCAAGAATGGATTTCTGGCTCTGAAAAAAGTTATATCACAGTAATGAAGGTGTTGCCGTTGATTTCCAAATCTTGGATTTTGTATGTCAACTCACTCTTTTGAGCAATTACTCCTCCCACAGGGGAGATTTTGGCCACCAAACAATTTTTTATTTGGCCCAATCTTCTCATTTCAGAGCTAATTAATTAATTATTATTTGCACGCATCTATCAAATAAAAAACAACCGCGTGTGAAAATTCGTCCTGTGGTAAAGGAAAGATGAGTCAAAATAAATTTAAGACTTTGAATTTATTAATAGGTGTTCACCTATCAACCGGGATACAAACTTGACGTGATTGTTATAGGTACTATGTTTCTTGAGATCCACAAAAAAGTTGTGTTAAGCCTGATATAAGATAATTGTCTACATAGATATGTAACAAATTTAAGTACCCTATCTACTTAACCTCAGCAAGTACCTATCTACATTGCATAGGTGTACACATTATTACATACCTATACCTATTTACCCCCCACTAAAAACAGCTGTTTTATACCTATACTCCCTACAATCATAGGTACATACCACAAAAACCAAATGACCGCCTCTCACCACACCAAGCTAAACGAAATAAAAATAACAATAATAAAAACAAACGAAAATGTGAGTAAAAGTAAAAACAATAATTTAAACTCAGTTTTAATACACAACTAACGCACAAAAAAAGATGGTATACCTTAAATTTTTCCGATATGATGTTCCTATACAAGGAAATTCCATGTAGTTTCGTTTTGTGAATTGCGAATGCGATGTGAGATGTGACGATGTGTGGAGTGGAGATGGAGAGGATGTGACTTAATGAGACGAAAAATCGATTAGTAAATGAAATTGGAACAAAGAGAGGACTTTTAAGAGAATAACTCCAAAAATTCTCTGTTCGCTTTATTTTTTGTCTGAACTCTGAAAGTGGTTAGGCTTTTTTGTTTTTTTTTTTTTTAATCTTTTTTATACTTATTGAGGCGAATGAAAATGTTTCTGACAATTTTGTTACCTTAAAAGTTGTTGCTCAAACATTGGCATGAACAAATTATTGTTCACATAAACCTAGATTAGCGTTTTCTTAGTTTTTACATTTTCATATAAGAGAGGGGGGTTAAAGCCGGGATAGCCAGCGTTACCACTTCTAAAAAAAAAAGTGGAAGTAGATTTTAGGAAAAAAGTGAAGTAGATTGAGAAAAATGGAAGTAGATTTTCAAAAATCAACTTTTTGATATTATTCTACATATTTTTAAATTACATTATTTCAATAAAAAAAATTAAAAAAAACTAGAATTATTTAAGTACATCAACAAACCTTTTATTTTTGTTTTTGACAACTTGAAAATATCTTTTCATATTGAAAACAAAAAATCAAATCCAAAATAACAATAGAGCACAACTTGACACAAATAACATTAACAAACAGAAAAGAAATTAAATGCACGACGGGTTTGCATGAACTCGCTCATGTATCCAAAAAAGTCTCTTTAAAACTATTCCTGTATTTTAAGAATTAAAATGTACCTGCAAAAAAGTTTGTTTTCAAAAATGTAAATGCCATTTGATTTTTCAAGAAAACCTTAATTTTTTTAAATTTGTATTTGATAATCGTTTTCGAATTTTAGTTTAAAAATATTATTGGCATATAGTTTTGAACTTATTATAAGACGTCTTGCATTTCAATTTTGTACAAAATTATGACCCATTTTCAAGATATCAAATTTCGAAAAAAAATAATTATTGTTTTTAAATTAAAAATAAAAACAATTACATTTTTGGCAGAAAAAAATAGTTTAGTTCTTGAGAAAACTTAAAAACAAAATAAAGGTTCTATCTGGGGTACCCTTCTGAAGCAATACAAACATATTTTTTTATATTGAAAGAAGCCAAACTAAGAACACAAATTTTAGCAAGAATTTAAAAAAAATCTATCGGTTTGTTTTTGAAAAAATTCGAATTATCGATTTTTGACCGTACAAATTTGTATTGGGACTACTGTTATTTCTAGTTTGGAAAAAAAACAGGAAAGACATACAGACAAACCGACAAAATCGGGAGACCCATTTTTTCGACATTTCTACCATCAATATCATGTTTGGTTAAAATATCGATTTCGAATTTGTTTACGAATGCAAAACTTGCCATACTGGTCCTATATGTCAATAGTAAAAGTGACAAAAGGGTTAAACTAGAATACATTAGATAAAATGGAACCTCACCGCAAATGCAAATACTCAAAAGCGACTTTTAATTCTCTAGAAAATTTTGAGACTACATACAAGAGTGATAAGGAGAAAAAAGGAGTAGTTTCAGTCTATTTCTATTAAAATTGAAGTAGGTAGAAACACAGATCTTAAAAATGAAGTAGATTTAAATATTTTGATGATGGTGCGAAGCATAGAGGAAATATATTATCTAGAGTCCCGACTTAATGGGTTTGCTCTCTTTCGGCCTACAAACTAAATTGAGCGAATTTTGCCCATTAGCATAAGCATGTGTTAGTTGTCCCGTGCATTTCTTATGGGAAAACGCAGATTCTATGTAGTTGTTACGGGCTTTAAAGAGAGTTACCTCAAATAAAATTTTGAGGGTGTTTCAGGCAAGACGGGTACCAGTCGGGACTCTAGATAATATATTTCCTCTATGGTGCGAAAATCTTACTGACAGATTTATGGTCAACGAGGACGTTTTACTATCGTTTCAAGCTCTGCTTCCAGGTTTTGCTGCCGCCAATCGAGTAAATGAAATGGAAAATCTAACACTCTACTTTGATAACGCAATATCCTTGTCAGCTGTTAAAGCGGAGTACATACTCTGTTGCGAAAAAATTTCATCGATGGATCCCTTTTCCGATGTTCTGAAACTGCTAGATATATGTGACAAGACCTACTTCAGGAGCATAAGCTACTTGCTTAAAATTTTGGCCACACTACCAGTTACAACAGCTAGCGTTGAAAGAACCTTTTCAACGATGAAAAGGATCAAAACAGTATTCCGAAGCGTTATGGGCCATCTAAAGGCCCAACTATAATAGACTTAACCGAGCTTAAGCCAGCTTAAGGGAACGAACCAATACGCAGCCTTATATGTCACTAACCATAATAGACGTTCTGCTCAGTTTCGTTAAATTTCGCTAACTTTCGCGCAATTACGCAAGAGCCATTTAAATGGCTCGAGCTTAAGCAAATGTCAAATTTAAAACGCATTTGCTTAAGTTACTTGAATCCATTATGGTTATTTTTTGTTTTGACGATAACTTCTGATAACTTTTCGTTCGGTTTTGACATTAGCTTACTTTCGGTTAAGTCTATTATAGTTGGGCCTTAAGACTAAGTGCACTTGCAATGCTGTCTGTTCACTCAGGTATTGATGTGGATCCAGATGAAGTGATCGACATTAGGTCTAAAAAAAAACAAGGCGTTTATTGCTGTAAAAATCCAAACTATTTATTTAATTAAATAAAAAAAAATACAAACAAAAATAAAACATTTACATTATGTAGTTTTGTTTAAATTTTTGTATATAGAATTACTTCTTCGAAATTGAAAAATTAAAAAATTGGCATTTTCATTAATTTGGAGATAAAATCTTTTTTGTCCGTAAAATATTCGAGGTAGCAATTATTTTTTTTTTATTTATTAAAAAAACCGTTAATTGTTAACCAAAATGTTCCCTTTTTTTTAATTGCAATGGTAAAAAAATCACCCACTAAATTTTCTTGAGAGCCCTTTCTGCTTTGTCTGCATTAATATCTGTATAACAAAATTTATTTGAAGTCGATATCTCTACTGGTTTTTGAGCTATGTACGACGAAAAAAACTTCCCGAACGTACATACACACGCCCGCACAGACATCTCTCTAAAAATCTTTTATTTCGACTCTAGGGACCTTGAAACGTCGAGAAATGTCAACATTTTCAATTCGACAAATCGGACCGATTACAATAACTTTCAATGGGAAGTTAAAAACATGTCGTTTGGACATTAAGCGGAAACACACAAAAAAAACTTGTATGTACAGTACCTACATGATCTGAGAAAGGACGAGCTTTTTTAGCAAGACATCACAAGCGAATATCTAGTGTCGAATGTTGATATGTAGCTACATATTGCCTGGTACAATCGAGATGGAGTTTTTGACCACAACAATGAATTGAAAAAACTAAAATTTTTGTTAAAACGGTTATTTCCAAAAGTGAAAAGTATTTCCGGAACAGGCAATAATCAAAAAAGTTTAATCGTTTCTATCTCGTAAAGGTTAGGAAGGCATCAGGCAATTTGAGGACAAGGAAGCCAAATTATCTATGCTATTTAAAAAAAAAAATATGGTTCTATTCTTAACCGTCACATCAGGTACACTCATTTTTAATGTGGAAAAACGTTATATGTATGTACATAAATATTTTAAAACCATAAAATGTAGACAGTTTATTAATTTATTATTTGATCTTGTACAATTCTAACCGTCTTATGAGAAAATACGTATAATCATTCACAGGCGAAAATCGATTGCAAAAGTAAAATTATAATGCTTACCTTACAACTAAAAATAACTTGGAATTAATAAAAATATATTAGTAGGGGTATGTTCTTTGGTCTTTCATTTGCGACAGAAATTGTTATCGAAAAAATTCTATTTCTTTATCCTCTAAGCTAAAATACCAATTTTAAAACCAAATATGTATTTAATACAAGATTGTTTTATAAATTCACAATTTTAATATACAAAATCACGACCTTTCTTTGGAACATTTTTGATCATGGACACTAATGGCCCAAACACTTTACAATTTTGTCCAATTTTCATTACTATGTTGAATTGGAGAATGTTCATTCATATAGTTTTCAAGTTTAGGGCGTAGGGTAGGTATTTCTATTATTTTCTCGAATATCTATGAATACCTACATATATGTATATTCACTCTTAAAAGTTCATATTTTGTTTGTTGTAATATTAACACTTAATTAATATGTTTGATGAGTATAAGGCTCCCCCTTCGTCTTCCACCTTTATCGATCTAAATGTCTCTACAATTCTTTTCTTGTGTAGTGCAATCCACGCTGTTGATATTTTGGTCACTCGATCATCTGATGTCCAAAATATGTGCCCAGACCATTTCCATTTAAGTTTTCTCGTTTGGGAAGAACACCTTCAAATTTTGTCTGGGTTCTTAGATTTTTGTGATAAATCCGTTCAGATAATCCGTTCTTATCCATGCAATATTATTATTACACATATTTTATATGATACGAACAATTTTCGGTTCCAAACCTTGTTTGACACTTGCTAAATAATTACTTGTTTCACTGTATCGAATGGTTTAGCGAAATCAACATATTGCATTAAATTATAAGTACTCCTGGGAATTTTCTATGATTTGGCTCATTGTTTGAAGGTGGTCCATTGTTAATAAAACCTGCTCTGAACTCGTCTTGCTCAGACGGTTGATTGAATTTAAGGCTTGCTTTCATTGATTAAACAAGCATTTTGCAAATAATTTATAAAAGAAAGATATTAAAGTTATTTATATGTATATCGTCTGTCTTTCTTTTTTTGTGGATGAGACAAATTTTAGGATTTCTTCTATTGTTCTGAGATTTATTTTTTATTAGGAGGTTATAAATTTATGGCAAAGTACTAAAGCGCAATGGTTTTTTGTATACAATATTGTACTTAACTTTTTTTCATTTAAGTTATTGCTACCTAGTCAAGAAACATAATATTAACAATACAAACAAAAAGTTTTATTTATATATGCACATATTTATGTTTTTAATTGAAAGATTTGTTTGTGAAGTCTAATGGCAATAATTTGGGGTTTTTATATTTTATACATTCACTTCTATCTAATATATATCGTTGTATGCGATGAAGTGTAAAACCAAAAATAAACAATACATTGTTTAGTATACTTCATCATTGTTATATTAAAAATTAAAAGGGTATAAGATTTGACACATAAAATTCCACTTATACATAGGTACATGTATTTTACCAAAATCTATTTTTCTAAATATAGAAGCAATCCGGTATGGCCTTGTTGCTTGTTGGTGATATTTTTCTCCCTTTTGTTTTTTGTCTCTGAAAATGCTCTCCCCCGAGTCTACACGTGCACTGCATGTGCGCAAGCATAACTAAAAACTTCAAACGGAGGGAGAGAGGAACAGTATTGTTGATTGTATTAGTGGCCTGCTGTTGGGCTACAGTAGGGTTCCATTTCAAAACCTCCTTAATTCTCTTTGAAAGTTTCATATTATTGAATTGGCATGGCAATTTCATTTGAGGCCCGAAAGAAGTTTTTTTTTGAAAAAAACATAGCTACAAAATGAGAAAGTTGCAATCATTTAAAATCTCACAATAAATTCACTCCGTAGGTATTATAAATTTGAAAGAAAGAAGGTCAAATTGGTTAAGGTACGCATAACCCTTACCGATTAACGTTGAAATTAAAATTTCTTACTATTCAATAATTTGTTTCTTAACTCAACAATAAAATCTAAAGTTGGTCTTCTTTAGAACTAATAATGAATGATGAATGAAAATGTTTCAGTTTATTAATTAAATTTTTATTAATATTTTATAAGAAGTTATTATAAAGATAAAGTATTTATCAAATAAAATTATCGGGTCTAAGTCGCCACTCATTTTCCTACTCCCACTTTTATGTTCACTTCAAAGGGCAAACGCTTAGCAAGGAATAAGTTCTTTTATTTGAACGTAAAATTTTACTTTTCTAAGTATTACAGTTAGAGTTTTCAAAACATTTTCTTTAAATCTTTTATTCGTTATTTATAATGAGATTTTTGATTTTTGTTAATTCACTTTTCTTGCAACCTTTGAAGGGCACAATAACAGCGTTTGCCGATGACACTGCTTTGACGTACAACCTTTATTCGGACGTTAACCACGATTTAGAACTGTTGCGTAATTGGTTTAATCTTCATAAACTGGTCATTAGTGATAAAACGAAGTTTATGATCTATAATATTATGGGTAAAATCTGTAGTGATATGCCTTTAAAATATCATTCTCCTAATTGCGAAAGATTCCGTTTGATGCATTCCTGTTTTTTTGATTATAATTTTATAACTTTTAATTCTAATCTGTGTTGCGCCACGGATTGTTTTTCAATTGAGCGAGTCGACAGTTTTAAGTATTTGGGTGTAACTTTAGACTATAGGTTTAGTTGGAAAGACCATACACAGATTTTTCTACTCAGCCAATACTGTGGTTTGTTAGTTTTAAAATTAGTTGACAACGGTCTTTTTAAATCTAAGTTGCAGTACGGGATAACTTGTTGGGGTGGAACACATTTTAATAAATTGGAACCTTTACTTATAAAACAAAAACATGCAATTCGCATTCTGTGTAAGGTTAATCGTCCAACTCCTAGCTTTGGGTTTTTTAAAAATCTGAAACTGCTTCCATTAAGGCAAAAGTTTTTTTTTGAAAATTCCGGTTACAATGCTTCGAGGATCTACGAAAACTGTAATTTACGCGTGAACTCCAGTTATCTTGTCAAAGTACCCACAATCAAGAAAGCACATTTTTCACTCTTTTACAATGTTACTGCGCCTCGTCTTTTTAATAAATTACCTACTTGTCTTAGAAGTGAGCGAGTTAAATCAGTATATCTGAAAAATATTAAAGATTGGCTTTTTTTATCTAATTTTGATGTTGTTGAAAACTTGATAACTCCCTTAGTTTAAATTTTTGAAATTATTGCTCTTATTTTTGTTTAAATAATTTGTTTTCCTTCATATTAAATTCATTTATTTAAGATTTGTTTTTCCAACTTTTAATTTAATTTAAATTCTTATATCTTTATCGCATCCCCATCGATAAATTAATTGTAATTATCTTTTATATAGTATAGTACTTTCGCTTTTTGTCTTCGGCCAACAGATTGTACTTAACTATTTCATTCTTGAAAATAATCTTAAAGTTAATGTATTTTTATATAACTATGGATTGAAGTTTATATAGTTTTAAGTATTTTTCAAATGAAATAAAGAAATAAATAAAAAAAAAAAATAAAAAAAAAAAGTTTCAAGCTTCATTTGTTTTTAAAAATAATACTTTTTGGTCTGTTTTTCGTATTCAATAATTCTACTTTAATAAGTTAACCACTTTAATCAGTAAAAATAACAAAATTCCAATTTAAATTGTGACCTTAATTCATATTAGTCTTATTTATTACAAAACAAACAAAAAGATATTATAACTGTCTACTGATGAAATGAAAATGTACGCAATGTACATATGCATTTGTATGTATATTTTTAAAAGTAAAAATTTGTTTTTATTTTGTGTAATCCTTAGTCTTTTTTATTACAACGCTCCAAACGTTTACACAGATGTTCAAAGGTGAGATATTCGGTGAAAAAGTTATTATCATGTACAAGAACCTTATCACAAAACTATTGAAAAAAGAGGCTGGGATGCGACCCACATTGATTACTTCCCATGCCGTCTGTCGGTTTGTCTTGCTTAAAAGGTTTGTAGGTTTTTGTGTTTTGTTAAAAAAGTTATCAGTTAAATTATTCTAAAAAAATTTAAAATAACGAACAATATTTTCCATATGATGAAACAGTTTGATTTCAAAATCTATTTTTGTTAACTAGATTTTTAGTCGTTAACCAATTTTAGTAGCATTTCTTAAAAGTTTTTATTTCTTATTTAAACAAATACAAATTGGATGAATGAAATTAATTCGAAGTCAATATCTTCTATTGTTCACGTTAATTAGGTTTTTTTCAAAAATATACTAGTTTGGTATCACGTTACAATATATAATATAAAATTTAATTCAAGTCTCTAGCGGTATTGGTTCGTGAGATATTTTGGGTAAACCAAAATTTTCACCTTTTTTTAAGTTGCTATTGTAAAAAAACCACCCACTCAATTTTCTTGAGAGCCCTTTCTGCATCTTTCTTCATTATTATCTGTATAACAAAATTATTTGAAGTTGATATCTCTTCTGATTCTTGAGCTATGGACGACGAAAAAAACTTCCCGAACGTACGTACACACGCACGCACAGACATCTCTCTAAAAATCTTTTATTTCGACTCTATAGACCTTGAAACGCCGAGAAATGTCAAAATTTTCAATTCGACCAATCGGACCGATTACAATAACTTCCTATGGGAACTTAATGACATTTGTTTAATGAACAGACAAAAATATATGCACAATTTGTGTGATGTGTTCCAGCTGATCTTCCATATCTGCGGGTTTATACCTGCGATATCATGATTTTTAGAAGTTCGGTTCGAGGGCCGAAATACATACGTATTTGTCAAACCAAAATCGTAAGTCTGCGGTGTAGTTTACTCTAAATAAATAAACAAGGTGACGGTGCGTGTGCAGCTTTTGCTTCTTCACTTACTGACTTCTAGCTTTTAGCCATTTCTGTGTGCGAATATTGGTCGCATTCACAAAGCTATTGGCTACGTTGTCAAAATTTAACCAGCTTTGTGAATGCAAAACTACACTACAAAGCTAGTCAAATGCAAATATATAAAATAAGAAACATTTTTGATTTGATAACTTTAACTTGGCTTTTGTGTTTTTAAATTCAATAAAATCAAATTTAAGACACAATTTGAATGATTTAATTTTATATTTAAATATTGATATTATTTCATTTTGAATTCGTGTTACTTTACCGAGCAGCTGATTGTGAAACGTCAAAATCATTCTCCACTAACTTTGTAGCCGAATTTTTTACACTACTTTTGTAGTTAGATTTACCCAATAAGAATCCCTTGACTACGTAGCCACTAGCTTTGTGAATGCGACCATTGTCAGAAATGTAGGAGAAAAAAGTTTTCTTATGCCAACTTCCTCGCAGGAGGCAGAACCCGTGACAAAAAAACTTTTAGGTTGCACAAACATTAGTTGCAACCAGACCGCCGACGTGACAATCCAACCCATTAATCATCTTTATCACGCTACGAATACTATGGAGGATGAAGAAATACAAAAGGCAAAAATCAAGGCCGAACTTAATTAACTCATACTAAGTTCGAGGGTCTGGTGCCCGGTCAATCCAACTCTATTGAACAAAAAAAAGGCAACAAAGCAAAATTGCTACAAGGTAACAATGGTTGTTGATAGCGCGCGATTCTTGGCAGCCCATAGTTTTGTAAACATTTCCAATAATCCCAATTTTATTTATGGTTTTTCTGTCCGGACAAATTCGTTACCTATACAAACAAATTAATTTCCAAACAAATTCAATAGTTACGTAGGCTGGTAGGAAGGTACATTAAGCGATATTGCGGATGAATAATGAAAAAAAAACAGATTTTTAATAAAGAGAATAAACTGGAATTGGAATATGAGGAATTTTAGAGATCATTGCTCTTTGCAATAGGTATTTGATTTTTTTGTAGGTACCTACGTTATTTTTGTTGTATATTTAGTGCGTAGGAGGTACATAGGTATTATAATTGGTGTAACTTCATTGAAAGAGAAATGTGGGAGAATCGACTTTGCTTAAACCCAAGGAGTAGTATTCTATTCCATCTTTCACCAACAACTTACAATATGCATAAATTAAGACAAATTGTAAAACCTATTAGATAGATAGGTAGTCATGAAGATACCTAGATAATATTACTTACTTTACTTTTAGTATTAAATTCCTTTGTCTAATCCACTCTTGTAATTTGTTTTAATTTGTTTCCTTCAATCGTTGGGATTTTGGAATTATCCTTTCAAATATGAAAAGATATATTTCCCCATTTTTCTGAATGGCATTTTCGCCATTGTAATAACACCGTTAATGCCTTCATATGTTATTACTTTTATATGCACAATTTGTAATTTTGTGTTGTGTAATTTAAAAAAAAAAAACACACTGGCGAGCAACCATTCACAATAATCTGTCTAATTAGAATTCAAACTTTTATACCTGGGTAGGTATGTACATATGTACTTTAATCAACATTTCACTTCATTCGAAAGAAAAACACTTTAACAAGACCACTAGGTACAAAAGAAAACCACATTTAGAAGAAAACCTGGGATTTTATAGGTTTACTTCGATTTTGTGAATAAGAAAATATATCTACATTAGTATGTACATAATGTTCACAAATCACAAGAAAGATGTTATTAACGAGCGTTTGGTTGTGGTTATTGACGGTACGACTAGCGCTTCTCACAGCTTTCTCAAGGTTTTCCGTTTTCCCTTTTGCACCGCACTAATTTCTAATTACTACACAAAAACTAGGTAGGTATTTATTTATTGCACTTTTTTTTAGGAATGATAACACAGGGGCCAGGCTAACTATGCCCTAGATGATCTCATTCACAAAAACAAGTAATAATTATTGATAGAATCAATCAAGCGAACCTTTTGTTACGCGTATGTGATAAAAGCAAAAAACTAAATTAAATTCAGAGATCTAGCAATAGCAACAGCAATGGTACTGGTGCTGGTAAGGGAGAGGCAGAACATTGAACAATTTTGTATTCCGATTCACTCACTAAATTTGGATTAAAAAGATGCACACAATAAGTAAATACATACAACTGTACTGTGCTTGCTGACCAGTGCGGTGTCGTCCTTGTCTAGCGCACTTGTTCTTGTTGTTTGTGTTGAATGTATTTTATTTCTCTTGTTAGTACAGAGAGCATAAAAATGCAATTCGAGAGAATGAAATTAAAAAAAATATGTTTTGATAATTGTTTTCCCAAATTTTAGAAATAGGTACGTGATTTTTTTATCGGATGTGGTGTACCGAACTTAATTATACTTTTTGTTTTACATTTGGATCATTTTTCACTTTGAACTCTAAACAATTCAATTTTTTGCAGAAAGAATCATGCACTTCGATTTCTTTCTATTCTTTTTACACATTGTCAATTGGTGTGGGAGAAAAAAAGCTTAGGACTTCAGAAACACCTCGCTTTCGAACGGTCTCTCAAACGTCACTGAGACTGAACTGACTGCCTGCCACTGCCACTCGCCATTGGATTGGAGAAATACTCACTTCACTTCTCAGTGCGGGAACAATTGGGAAAAATACCGTGGCATACCGTTGTAAATCATACAAAATACAACGAAAACAAACTCAATAAAAGCAAAACGAAATGAATATGAAAACAAACGCACTGAACTGAGATGGAAAAATAGATACACACCAGAGACCAGAATCAAAAAAACACAAGACGAAAGAGAAGTTATAAAACAGATATTGAATTCAACTCTTTAAAGAGCATAATAATTCTGTAATATTTTTTCCATTTCAACACCAACAATCGGAACACGAACAATGAAATTCATTCCAATAAGAATTATTCCAATGGCACTGAACGTTCGTGTAGGATTTTGAATAGAAATTATAGAACAAGAACAAGAAGCCCTCTATGAAGATGAAGATATAAAACCTTTGTATATATAATCCACTTCATATACAAAGATAAAACCTTCGTACGTATCACCCTTCAAAAGCCCATTGTTCTATCTGTAATCTCGACGAATAGATGTGAATTTCAACAAAAAAAATTTTACTTGTTTTCACGCATACAAATAATTAACTACTATTAAGCGTTTTAGATATTTACCGATATGATTTTAAGTGGTGTTTAGAGTTTTGTAGTAAACTGTGTTTTTGATTTTTTAGCGACATCTACATTTGAAGTAACTTATTTTTAGGAAGTTAGGTAGAAGCATTGAATAATTACAAATAGAAGGGACACTGGGCAAATCCTGCTCTAGATGGCGACACCTTTGTATATGAAAACTATAGCTTTGTCATTGTATATGAAAACTACAAAGGCTACAACATACAAAGGCTTTGTATATGAAAACTATAGTACTCTCATGGTGGAAGTCGAATAGGGCGGCATCTTTGTATATAAAAACTATAGTACTCTCATGGTGGAAGTCGAATAGGGCGGCATCTAGATATTTTTTGTGGAACGTCTAGTCAAGACATTCATGGAAAAATCGATTTGCAGTCGGGAGACTTGGGAGACTTAAAAATGTTATAATAATTTAAAATAGAGAAAGACTATAGAGAATTAACGAAAGTCTGAGTGAGTGAGGTAAACACATTTGTTTCTTCGTGTTTGTATTTTGGTGTGGTTATATTTTTTGGTTACATCTTATTGTATATGAAAACTTTTTCACAAACAAAGGTTACATACGCAAAACGGTAGTCTTTCTATACAAAGATGATAAGACAAAAGCAGGTGAATTGCGATTTCGTGTAGGAATTTTATATTCTTGGTTGAGATTTTATATTTTTGATGATTTGAGGATTGCATTAGGGAATTATAACTTGAACTATTATAGGCAAGTAAATAGGTGTGTAAGTATTGTATTCTTATCCAATAATAGATACCTAGCTAGCTAAATAAATTTAAAAAATTTGATCACCTAAACCTTTCTTACAATTTGTTTTTATATCGAGCATAAAGAAGTTTAAATTTTCAAAGTTTTAGAATAAGATGATTTTTTTTAATAAATAAATTTGTTAATTGATACCTAATACAATTATTTAAAAGCTGGTCACAAAATTGTTGACAACTTAGGTATAATGAAAAGATGGATATTTAATTTTTGGACGTATTTTAATGGTAGTGAATTTTTTAAATGGGATGAGGAACCTTAAATTTGTTTTGTTTTGAAAATTAACACATATGTACATATGTACCTATCTTTCAGTTTATAAAGTAGATAGTTATAACTTCCGGTCAAAAAACTGTTTCAAGGACAAATTTTGAAACATACTTTTGCATGTAAGTTCTTATGATATAGGTATGTAGGTATTTATTAAAAGAAGGACCTTCCTATCAACAATTTTGAATGATCAAGGGTATAAGCAAATGTTTACTTTTAATAAGGTTAAAGACTTTATTTGGATCTATATTTTTAGAGAAGTATTAGACTTTGTAATTGTACTTACATAAATTTGTTGCCTTTGTCTCAGTCTTAAGATATCTCAATTCTAGCAAATCCAATTTTTGTATGCCAGAGTAAAGTTTTTAACTTAGGAGTAATTTTTCTATAAATTTGAAATAAACATAATGTTTTACTACTGTTTTAAAATATACGTACGTGCATTCTTGACTACCAAAACGGAGGTCCATGTCTCTTCGTGTAGGAGGTAGAGGCAATTTTAGAACGAATCAGTTCAATTGACAAACCAAGACTATTTAAAATATTTCCTGTATTTTTAAATTTAAAAATGTACCTGTTAAAAAAGCTTGTTTCCAAAATTTGATTTCTCAAAAAAACCTTAATGTTTACTTTTTAAATTAATTTTGTACACACACAATTTTTCAATTTTAGTTAAAATATATATTTTTGGTATGCAGTTATTTTGAACTAATTAATATAGGTACAGTTTCGTTAAAAACTGATGACTCGTTTTGGATATATCGAATTTTGAAAAAAATGTACTATTTTTTTTTTAAAAATCCAAAAATAAAGCCAATATAAGAGCTTGTGCAGAAAAAAACAATTGAAATCAGTTGATTTGTTCTTGAGAAAACTTAAAAGCAAAATAACGTGGGGTACCCTTCTGGAGCAATACAAAAATCTATCGGCTTAAGCAACACATATGTATGTAGGTACCTACCTAAATATAAACCATATTTACATATATGTTGTTTATGCTTTATTGTCCACATTAATTTGTTAAAAATGAAACAAAAAGTAGAATTTTTGTAATATTATTAAAAGTCATATGTACATTTCATAATAAAAAAGATCCTGGGGTGCGACCCACAATGATAACTTCCCATCCCGTCTGTCGATTTGTCTTACTTAAAAATTTGTGGGTTTTCGCGTTTTGTTAAAAAAAGTTATCAGTTGAACTATTCTTAAAAAAATTCAAATTACCAACAACATTTTGCATATGATGAAATAGTTTGATTTCAAAATCTATTTTACCGAGATTTTTAGTCGAAAATCAATTTTTATCAATTTAAGTAGCATTTCTTAAAAGTTTTTATTTTTTTTATAAACAAATACAAATCGGATGAATTAAATCAATTTGAAGTCAACATCTTCTATCGTTCACGAGATATCAAGAACCGACCATAATTTTTTACCAATGTTGCGTACTATTTTTTGTAGATTTTTTTTATGAAAAAACGGACTGTTGGATTCTTATAAAAAAAATTATTGAACATCTAAAACAATATTTTCTGTGAGATAAAATTAGTTTGAAGCCAATATTTTTAATTTTTGTAAAGATATTTGAGTCGAGCAACTTTTAGTAATGTTTTTTTTTTTGCAAGAAAACTGTCAGTTCGATTTTTCTCAAAATTTAACTGAATCTTGAAAACAATATTTTGGTTCGTAAAATATTCGAGGTGACAAATATTTTTGTTCAGTTAGTACATATATTTTTTTCCAAAAAATATATGTACTAGTTTTGTATCGCGTTACAATATCTAATATAAAATTTAATTCAAGTTATTCGTTCGTAATATATTAAGGGTTAGCCAAAATGTTCACCTTTTTTAAATTGCTTTGGTAAAAAACCACCCACTCATTTTTTTTTAGAGTCCTTTCTGCATCTTTCTGTATTATTATCTGTATAACTTCCTATGGGAATTTAAGAACGCTTAACGCGAATCGGCTCTTACCCTTAATTTCCAAATTTTAGGTCAATCAACCTAATGCGTTGGGGTGAAGGTACGGGCCAGGACGAAATCAGGGGACCCACTTCCACTTCTCTTCTTGAGTTCGAAATTTTTTACGAATGCAAAACTTGCCTACCTACATATACCTATGACATGACGCAAGTAAAAAAATTAAGTTCAGACCCATGATTTTCTAAATTGTGAAATTAAGTCTTAAATTGACTTTAAATGTCTGAAGAATCCTTCATCTTAACAAGGTTATAACACCAAGGTTGTGAAATAACATGAGTAATTAATAATTATCATTGGTAGGTATAATTTTGCGTTTAATGTTAAAAAATTATTGGTTTGTTAGTGGCACAAAAAAACTTCGAAATCGTATAAAAGTAAATTTCAAATCAATACAAAAAATACCTACTTCGACACTACATTTACGAAACTATACTTACTAATAGTTAATAAGTTAAAAAAACTTTCAATTGGATTTTCCTAAAAGTCACACATCTTAAAATAGACGAGCTGACAAAATTGTATTAAAGGTATACCTACAACAACAAACAACATACATATATAGGTACATAGGTACCTACCTACCTAAATATAAACTACATTTGTATGTCCTGTAATGTGCCCGCTAAGGTGTATAGTTAACACTTATTTATTATAAGTGATACAATAAAAGTAGGATTGGCACATAAATAAAAGACACAAATTTCAATTATCAAACTATGTATTTAAATTATCTGGACCAACATAAAGAATGCATTTTTCTTTTTATTTAAAACTATGTACCTACATATTTATAAATACTGTACTTATATACCTATCAACTAATCTCAAACAAAGTGCTAAGTGTACGGATATTATCAGTGTCCTGATACTAGCATGAATTCCCTATGGTATTTCATGAAATAGCTACCTGCCCACCTACGAATACCTTTTATATTTAAAATTTGAATTTAAAATCAAACCAACATACATCCTGAAAAAAAATCACCTACCAATTGATATCTATCTACCAAAAAAAAAATCTTTAAAGCTCAAACAAATCTAATCTTCAACTATTGAAGAAAAACTTAATGCCAAATAAAAGCAAAATACCTACCAGCCAAAGTAAAATTTTGAGAAAAACTTAATTAACACGTTTTTTACAAAAAATAAAAACCTAACAAAGAAAACAATACTAAAACTTGGTAAAAATTTCCTTACGACTCAAATAGCTTTTCAAAAATTAAAAATATTGCCTTTAAACTCTTTTTATTTCACAGAAAATATTGCTTTTGATATTCAGTAGTTTTTTTTATAAAAATCCAACAGTCCGTTTTTTCATAAAAAAAATAAAATCTACAAAAAATAGTACGCAAATTTGGAAGAAATTGATGTTCCGTTCTTGATATCTCTCAAATTACTGTCAAAACTGTCAATTAAGTTTTTCTCAAAATTTTACTGAATGTTGACAACGATATTTTTTAAAAGATAAAAGTAGTTTAAAGCCAATATCTCAAAGTTTTGAAAAGATATTTGAGCCGAAAATCAATTTTTACCAACTTTTATTAATTTTTTTGTTTAGGTTTTTATTTTTTTATAAGAAAACTGTCAATTCGATTTTTTTCAAATTTTTTCCGAATGTTGAAAACAATATTTCTAGCTCTTGCTCCGCTCTCCCCTCCACGTTTTTCTACCTGTTCGAGATCCCTTCCCTACTGCTATTTTTATACACAGGTATCTTTGAAAAATATTCATATATGTCTATTCAGGTAAGATTTAACATATAAATAAAAAAAATTACTGTTTAAAGTGAAAATATATGGTCAAACATTAATTTTTTATAAGAATTTGTTCAAACAATGAAAAAATGGAGTGCACAAAAAAATTTTCGGTAAACATTGCAATTTATAGTTTAAAAAACAATATCCCACATCGATCATATTAATTCATTCACTGTAACTCTAATCCGAGGTGAAAACCCCCAGGCGCTCCACTACATATCCAAAGATAATATTTACTTCATGGTTTAAGTCGATTAGGGCGGCATTTATATATTTGTCGTTGCAATATTTGTGGAGACATTTATTTGCAGCCGGGAGACTTATGAATGAGATAACTCGAAACAGACGAAAATAGGTAAAGACTACCTATGGTGTATCGAATTTTGGTTAAGCCATTTGGTTTTTATTGATTTTTTAACTGCTTGTGCTGGAATTTTGAAGTTTGATTAAATTTTGCTTGTTATAATTGTTAAATTTGATTAATCCATTTTGCTTGTGAAAACATGTGAATTTTGTTTTTTTTGTTTTTTTTTTTTAAATTGCTTGTGCTTAGTTGTAAGTTTTTATAAAAGCAATTTGCTTTGTTTTACTGGGGTGGTTCTTAATTTTTGTAAGGAATTGTAAATTTGGATTTTTCAAAAAAGAAGCACAAAGAAGTAGTTTTTTTTATCAAATTAAATTAAAATCGACAATTTATGCGTACCCCTCTGTCCAATTTTTTATTTTGAAAAATAAATAAGACAGTAAGTGTTATCCAAGTCACTCTTATTTTCACTACGTTTCAAAACATCAACTTTTATTTGGTACCAACATCAAATCCTTTAATTATAAAAATGTAGGTATATAATTTAAATTCAAATGTTTTAAATGCAAGAGAAACTTTGCATATATTCAGCATTGCTTTCCCTTTGTTAAACATAATTTGGCCTAATTTCTCAAAATTATATGGCCTTATTTTACTTCGTCGCCTAGTGTAGTGTATAGGTGTTTAGAAAGGTCCCTAGGTATTTTAAGCGTACCACGCTATCAGTATTTAAAGCGTACTACGCTGACTTGAAAAGGCGATTACTCGCCGTCAAGTTGAAAGTAAAAAGATCAATATGTGCCCGATTACACGAGATGTTTTTTTGGTTGTTTCCTCTTTCGTCTTTTTGACAGATCGGGTGAGGGGTGTAGAAACGTAGGGGGAAAGAAGTCGTGAAAAGAGTCATGAAAATGTATGGACTTTTTTTGGTTGAACTTTGACGTTTATGCTTTGACAACCAATAAAAAAAAACAAAATGCATAATTTACAGCTATAAGTTCAGTTTTCCAGAGTACGGTGTAGTAAAGGCAAATATAAACGTGAAATAATGTAAATTTAATTATTTATTTAAACGATTTAAGAAATGTGGACAAAAACTCAAACGGAAGTTTTATTAACGCTGTTTCAAAGTTGGCCCAATTTGTATAACAAGCTGAACAAAAATTAAATAAAAGAATTGAGGCACTTGAAATTATTCGAAAAGAGCTTTTAAAAATCAAACCGGGTGTTACAATTTCGGATATAAAAAGTAAAATAAAAACAATTCGGTCACAAACGTCAAAAAGAGGAATAACGAAAGGAACGAAAAAAGGAAAGGTGTAATCACGAGGGTAGGTACCTGTCAAAAAGACGAAAGACGAAAACGAACGAAAAAACATCCCGTGTAATCAGGGTCTATGAATGTTCTTTAGACTGTTTTATTTTCATTGAATTCATTCCTTTAATACTATTGTCTTAACTGTTATACTTATTTTCTATCTTACTTCTATACATTCAATTTCACATTCAAACGTAATTCTATTTTCCTATTGGCTACAATATTTAAATAAGGATCTTATTACTATTGAGTGACAATCAATGCAATCGAGTGGAATGTTGAATGTTGATGTTATGATATGACTCACATACTCGATTTGCATTTCACATGTTTTGTTACTCATTTATTGAATGGGCAGTGGCGGCGCATATGTGGATACACTACACTAGTTCTTTTTTGCTGTACCCATTTTTTGAAATAAAAGTAAAAATAGAACTATGAAGCGATACTACATTATCACATTCGTTAGTATCTCGGCATGTCTATATAACGCCCCATACGACTTCCACCATGAGAATACGATGGAATTCATATACAAAGGTTCAATACGCAAAACGGTAGTTGGGCTAGTTTTGCGTTGAAAGAATGCAGTTGACTGCAAACGAAGTCTTATATGTTGTCCAGTGCTTCTCAATTAACCGTTCGGATTTGGAATAAAAACTGTAGGCCCCTTGTAATGTAAGTTAAACGAGTAAACTGTATTTAACTAAAATGATATTATACGTTTGTTATAACACATACCTACGTTTGTTTAAGTTTATATACCTAGTTTGTTTTTATTGAAAACAAATATACTTAATACCTACAACTCAGAGTTTAAAAAATGCATTCTGAAGAAAGTTCCAAATAAGGTTAAAAAAATAAACAAATTACTTTTGTACAAATATTTTGATCTTCTTCTGTTTTCTTATAATCAGAAAAATTTTGATTTCAGTACACCGATTTAGTACTCTTTTAATGAAATACTCAGCCTATGTGCTTATGTACTGCACATTGTGAAATTTCTCTTCTCAATGCATTCAAGATTCAATTACGCTATTTAAATTAAAATAAATAAATGTTTTTTTTTATGGGTATAGAACATTGAAATTGAATCTTATACATTGTAAATAGCCGCCACTGCTGACTCGAACGTAATCTAATTTTCGATGACTTTTTCAACATTTGGAGCCGTATATCGGCAATATATAATGTACTCCAAGTGATTAATCGTGAAGACTAGCGACCTCAAATAATCTTACAGCGTTAAATCGCACAACTTTGGGGGACAATTCATGGGTCCGCACTGTGAGATTATGAAGTAACCAAACGTTTTCTTCAATAAATCAATTGTGGCCCGAATTTATGATTGTCCAAATGACGAACGACAAGGTCGGTAATCGTGGATCTATATCGGTTACTTGAGGATTATCATCACTCTTAATACGGCACTTTTGTTTATTCACGTATTTATTCAACAAATTCGTGCGATACGTTATCGAACACAACCATGATTTTCAAAATAAATCTGCACTGCTTGGAATTGTGTTCAGCCATCAATCTATATGTTAAAATGCCATACCAAACTAAAAATAAATCGCTTGACAGCTGAAAAATTGGCCGCCAGCTGGAAAAGTGTTGCCAATTTACAAGTTATACTAATTTCATTTTCAACTGTCAAACCATAGACAATAAAAATCGAAACTTCTCATGCAGCTAAAAATTACCGAAAAGTGACAAAGGACCTTTTGCTATGTCAAAGACAACACACGAAATGGACAAAAAATAGGCAAATAATGCATAATTTAATGTAGATTCAATCTATTTACTATTATATATTAAATTTAATAAGCATGAGAACTTTGAAACTATCCATAAATTATAACATTTAACCTTGTATACTTACTTCTGCATAAGTTAATATCCAAACCATAATTGTAATTTGATTTTATAATATAATACAATATTCTGCGGTTGTAAGGAAGTTATTGAATTCTAGAATATGATCTATAAAAATTAAAACATCCCGTTGTTTGTTGATTGTTTATACTAGTGCGCCGAACATTTGTTTCCGTCTTGCCTCTAAAAATGTATATATACCTATGCACATTTTTTGTGATATTGTGAATTCATACATTTATTAAGTAAAGATAATCGTCAACAATGAAATATTTTAAACCTACTTCACCAAAAGGTGAACCAATAAAGTCGATAATATTTTGTCTTTTTAAGTTTAACTGGGTTTGGCCTCTAGACTATAAGAGTTCCTGGATCTTTGTTTTTTTGGTCAACTGTTTGGCTGTGACATTTCTTTCTTGTGTTTTTGTTACTATTTACGCAGAATATTTATATATAAATGCTAATCAAGACGATATAAATAAAGTCGCTCAGTGTTTGTGTGGATTTATATTTGGAATATTAGTTATTATAAAAATTCTTCACTTGGTATCTAATCGAGACCAAATGCGGCTTGTGTTGCGCACATTTTACGCTGAGATTTACATTCACAAGTAAGTAAAAAGTAACTTTAAACTAAAATTAAGAGACATGTTTCACCCTTCCTTTTGACATTTTCTTATTTTCATAAACCTTTTTTTTTTTGAAAATTTTACCTTCTGTTGAGAACATGATTGGTCGTTAAATAAAATTATGAAAAATATAACCAACATCTTGATATATAATGTTAAATAATTTTGTGATTTTTTTTTTCCAAATTCATAGTTACGAATGAATATCCCACCTTATTCAAATTTAAATCTATCGATGAACAGTTTAAGTTATACAAAATGCTCATTCGACTTAAAGCTAGTTTGTTCTATGGAAGTCAATATGTATCTATAAAATCAAATGTACGCAGCTGATGAGTTCCGCCTCGGTAATTCAAATTAAAATCATTGTTTAGAACCAGTGCTCCACTATCGTAAAATTTCTTATTTTATTTTTTGTTCTATAATAGTTAAATGTTAATTATGTTTTGTATTTTGTGCGTGTGTTAGGCTATAATTGTATTATTTTTTTACTAACAACTAACACATGCACTTATGATGAGCCTCTGATCGTAGTTTGACGCTTGCTATAAGCTTACTACTTTCTGAAATTCTGAAGTGTAAAAAAAAATAACTTCCTATGGGAAGTTAATAAGTACTTCACGAAAAAGCAATAGGGTAGAGTCGTCTGAATCCGAACACTTCCAGTAGTTGAACACTTTTTGAAAAAAATGGTTCAAACTGTGTAGTTTCTCAGATTTTCAACTTACATGTACATATGTAGACGCGCAATTTTAAATGTGTAACTACTCTTAAGCTTGAGAAATGTTCAACTAGTACAATTAATGGGAACATTAAAAAATAATGGTTGTTTGTGCTGCTACTTATACTTCAGATCAGAGAGCGCGAACGTTAACGGGTTGTGCAAAAGAAAGAAACCGTTACGATTGTTGCGGGAAACAGTATGTATCAAAAGAAAATTGTGATAAATACCTATGTATTTTTAAAAGTGTTTTCCTTATTTTAAATACATTATTATTCAATTAATCAATAGTTTTATCTAAAAAGTTAGTAATTTGTTTAATATTTTTTACTGTTCGATCATAGGAAACTGAATTTGTACGAGTTTCCATTCGATTTTATTTTATTTAAATACGTATGTACATACATATGTAGTTTTCTTTCGCTCAAGTTTGAAATATTATAGGAAATTAAAAAATGTTGACGTTTCATGATAGGATAAAAAGAAAAGTTTTCGATGGACTTAAAGGGATGGGTCCTTCAAATGTCCTTACAGAAGATGAGGAACGTAAAGTTGCATAAATAAATAAATTGGGTGGCGCAACTGTCCGTTGAGAACTAGGGCCTAGTGACTTACAACTCTCAACCATTCCTGTGTGCGAGTACTGTTGTCAGGAATGGAGGGGACCTACAGTTTTAAGCCGAATCCGAACGGCCAATTTGAGAAAGCACTTTTCATGACAAGAATTACTCTTGGAGAATTTGTCAATTCCTCGCAAGAGGCACTACCCGTGAAAAAAACTTTAGATGGCATAGGCAGGGATCGAACCCAAGACCTCTGGCATGACAGTCCAACCCACTAACCATCATGCCACGGGTACGCACCTTGAAGTTGCATATTGGCTCATAAATACGGCTTCCCACAAATAAATGAGCTTTCGGATGTAGTACACAAAATAGTTAGGGACGAAAAAATAATAACACAATTCAAAAATGACAAAATGACAGACCTGGCAAAAAAGGGCTACTATAACTGAACAATATATTCGAAAATGGTTCCGTGACTTAGAAAATCACTTAACAGAAATTAACAAAATATATATTGTGGATGAGCCAGCTCGAATTTTTAATGGGGACCAAATTTTTAGCTTGGCACTAAAAATAGGCAAAGCTATCGGCCCCAAGGGTTTATAAAAACGTATACAATATACTTATACGGGTTGTAAATAGGCCGCCATTGTCCATTTCTTTTGAAAAATAGAAAGAATTTTATAAAAACCAAGACAGAATCGAAAAAATGATATTGATGCCAAGAAAAAACTATGAATGGAACGTAAAACGCAAAAGGATACCGATAAGAAAAATAATAAAACAAAGAAAAACACAAACAAGCTTTGGAAACAATCTTTTGGAGCTTGCGAAGACGAGTTCGACACAGATGCTGAAGAAGATGGCTTAAAAAAATATAGGTTGTGATAGTTGTTATAAGTGGTACCATTTGGCGTGCACTCACCTATGTAAAATGTCATTTAACGAGGCTCAAAATGAAGGTTTTGTGTGCCTTTATTGCACAAAAACTTGAAGAATGGATTCTAATTTTACAACTTCGTATTTATTCTTTTAGTTTTTAGATTTAAAAATGTATTCCAAAAATTACTTTGCATACAAATATTGCTATTTGTTTCTTTTAAGGGTCTAGTTACTTTTTTGGTACCTGTTTCCAATAAAATTGATTAAAACCAAAATAATATACAGTAATCCCCGCTTAGCTTCACCTCGCTTAGCTTCACCTCGCTTAGTTGAACATCCCGCTTAATTGATCAAAAAATTGGCTTCGAAAATTTTCCGTATTATTAGAAAAGCTTTTTAGACGATTAATTGAACCCCGCTTAGTTGAAATGACAGACAAAAAAAATGATTGTGATTGGAAAAACCAAAACGCCAAGGTGTTTTAAAAATAAGGTTGTATCTTTGCAATATTTCTCCAATAAAAAGGCATGGATGACCCAACAGTTATGGTCCCAAATTTTATATAAATTTGACGAAGAAATGATAAAGTAGAACAGACAAATAATTCTTTTTGTCGACAATGCTGGCTTGGCTGTCATAAGAAGTTGGACGATTTAAAAAATATAAACGTGCAGTTTGTACCCACAAATACAACGTCCATCATTAAGCCCCTTGACCAAGGCATTATTCATTGTTTCAAAGCTTACTATCAGCAAAATATAATAAGGAAACAAATTACAGCCATCTAACGTGGCAAGATTATCAGAATTTTCGAAGTTGATCACATCTTTGCAAGCAATGCACATAAGCAAACATTGTTTGTGACTTATAACACCTTCTACTATAAGAAATTGTTTTAGAAAGGTAATATTGGAAATATTTTACTACCAAACCTACATTTGCAAGTTCTTTCTTAAAAGGCAGGCTTCATCCAAGAAGAAGAGCAGCCGGAAAATGATCTCGTGGTCATAGATAACGTTCTTGAGGACAATGCAGATTTCAATGCTTATTTGGCATGTGATGACATAACATATCATATCATGTTATGGCGAACTAACAGACGCCGAAATTAAGTTGACACTGAAAAGTTTATAGAGTAAATTTCTGGGATGAATATTTTATTTTTTAGTTGAGCTACTCGTGCATTTATACGGGTTTCGCTTAATTGAACAGATATGTCAATTAAGCGGGGTTTCGCTAATCGAACCACCCGGATAATTGACCGAAAAATCTGACAAAATGGCCAGTGCAATTAAGCGGGGAATACTGTAGTACATGTGATCAATCAAATTGAAATAATTTTTTAAAAGTTTCGTTTATGCCTGAAATCTTGCGTTTGAAATTGGGAAACTTTATGCCTGAAATCTTGCGTTTGAAATTGGGAAACTTTATGATCGGCTTCAAGAAACAAGTGTTCGATTACTGGGGAATTTGGCTTTTTTTCATTTTTTATTTGTTTATAAAAAAAAAAACAGTTATAATAAATAAATAAAGTGGCTCAACAGCCCGTCGAGAACTAGGGACTAATGACGTACAACTCTCAACCATTCTTGTGTGCGAGTACTACTGTCATGGATGGAGGGGACCTACAGTTAATTTAAGAAACATGACAAGAATTACTTTTTGAGGACTTGTCAATTCCTCGTACCCGTGAAAAAACTATAGATGGCATATAGGCTAGGCAGGGATTGCACCCAAGACTTCTGGCATGACTGTCCAACGCACTAATCACAATGCCACGGGTACTACAACTTAACTTTACATTGCAAATTAACGTTTAACGGTTTCCCCACAGATCAGGATAACTTTTTTATAAGCCACTAAGTATTCGACTATAGGAGACTTGACCCTAGCAAGGAACTACAAAAACTTTATCCCTTTCCCTTTAACGAGATAATTGCTTTTTGCACAAACAAAAACTCATGGGAGGGGTAAAGGATTAGAATATCATAGAAACAATATATTTTACAAAGAGCTTTTATTTTTGTTCGAATGATCTTGTTTAAGGCTTTTCAAATCTAGCTTTTACAGTTTCATAGGTCAATCTTCTCCATACGCATGTATATGATTACTGGTATTATAACTAAGTAAAATGAGTTAAGCAAATACCTTGTTATTGCTTATTTTTGTCATCATTGAATATTAACTTTTAAAATTTTGTACGAGTTTATAAAAAACGAAATCATTTTTCTGAGCGCAAAAAAATAATTTTTTTTACGTTTAATATTTAACAAACGCCGATTCAAGCAAACGTTTGTGTAAACTATTTATCTTACACGCTTCGTAAAATTATTACGTTATGTGAATATCCCATTAAAAAACAATGACAGAATATGTAGGTAATGTATGTAGGTACAAAAATACGGCGTGATGCGTACTTAATTAAAATAATTTAATAGAAAATACACAACTTTTCTTAAGCTTTGGTATAGGCATAAATAAAACTATCGCTTGATTAACACCAAGATTAGTTAACTATGTATGTATGTATAACTTCAAGCTGGTATCTTTGTTTCTACCCCATTGATTAAAGCATAACTCGTGTGAAATGATGAACACCTTTTTCCCATTTCGTCGTGCTAACAAAAATTCTTTCGGCAAGAGTACGATAACTCTGGCGACAAGATATTATAACGGGTTTTATAAGAACCGTTAAAAACAACCATTTTTTACTATGGGAGGGGGGATCTATCTCCCCTCGTTTAGGCGGGAGGGGCAATGTAAGTATTACCAATATTTTTTAATTATGTATTTGTTTTCCTTTTAACGTACATATTTTTTTAAATTGCCCCTACCACCTAAACGGGGATAGATAGACCCCCCCTCTCATAGTAAAAAAAATGCTTGTTTTTAACTGTTCTATACAAATCCGTCATTAAACTTTGTCGCCATGAGTTATCGTACTCTTCCCATTCTTTCCATTTAAATCTATATTTTCAATTTAATCCTCGGAATTCACTTTTACTAGCATTAAAGTTATTATTTAAGAATATGTTTAATCATTATTTTTAGCGTACTACAAAAAAATATTTACATAATATAGGTCAGAGAACGAGGAGCTCTACAAGGAATGCGAGAGAAGTCTACGTTTGGTTTATTTCATGTCTTCGACTTTTTTTCTCACCACATTTTCACAGTTTTTAAGCTTGGGAATAGCAATAGCAAGAGATCCGACATCAACATCGAAACCATATTTAGTTAATATGCAATTTCCCTATGATGCCCAAGAACCATGGAAATATGCATTTACTATAATGTACACAGGATGGGCAGCATTCTCAGTAGTCTCTATTACCTCAGCCGAGGATTGTCTGATTGGTACTACACTTTCTAATTGTACAGTACGATATAAAATGCTGCGTGAAGATCTAAGTAAGCTCTACGAAAACTCATTAAAAACCTTACAAAGTAAGTCAAAATCGAAGATTTATCGAAATAATCAACTGCATGAGATATTTCATCAAAAATTATGTACCATCATAATGAAACAACAAATACTGGATAGGTGAGAAAATATATGCATATACAATGTACATACATACATATGTATAAGTATGATGTACATAGTGTTCAGTGTTATATAGTTTTACCTTTTTGCTCAAAAAATCATAATATGTACTTACAAACAAAACACGTATCTACACCTAATTTCATAAACAATAAAAGAAAACAAGTAAACACCTATTAAAATATCTATACATTTTACTTAACTTTTTCTCATTCAAGACACTTCAATCCCACTGTAGTCATCACAAAATTTAAAGATGTAACTACTTTTAAAGATATACTATATTTTTTTAAAGTGCAAATATAATCGGCCCTATCGAGGTAACCGTTCGGAGCGGAATTTTCTTCGATTTCCTACGAATCGGAGACATTTTGCTTCAAGATAGTTCTTTGATTAGCTGATCGGAAATTATCTCCGAAAAAATCAACGCATGCTATTTAAATGCAATGCTTTGCGATTATGTACTTGTAATGGTTTTATTTTTGAAAAATAGGAAACAAATTTTCACAGAAGTCCTCCGACAGGTTCTTGTTGCTAGGAGATGATGATTTGTTTTGTATTTATGTTTAATCTGCTCCAAAACAAAAGCAAACGCATTTTTATTAAAGCTAAAATTTTTCTTGCATCTGGAAAGGAATTAGAAGATAAGAATTGTAGAAATTATAAGATAAAAACTAGATGATTTGAAGATAAGTTTTCTTACTCAGCGTCATATATGTAGTTCGCGCACATTGCTTTCGATTCTTAATTATGTACATACATATATAAATTTGTTTTTATTTCGTGCGCTTAGCGCCTTGGATTCGGCATCCAAAAATAATCCTACACGATCCATTTCTTATTGGTATTGCTTGTATTAAGTTGGTCAAATAAAAAAAATAAAACTGTGTTTACGTGCACATATATTTGTATACAGGGAGATATAGGGAGAAGACTTATAACTAACCGAGGTGTTGTTGGTATAAGTCTCTTGAACGCCTTTCGAACTTTCAGGAGACCCAATCCTTCCTTCGCTATACCACCGTTACGACCCACTGCTTATAGGATCAGCAGGCCGATCCGGGCAACAGGGAAGGAAGGGTGTTCAGATTACTTTTAGGCCTGGCATGCTA
The DNA here is from genome assembly GCA_951509635.1 of Eupeodes luniger. Lineage (NCBI taxonomy): Eukaryota > Metazoa > Arthropoda > Insecta > Diptera > Syrphidae > Eupeodes > Eupeodes luniger. The sequence continues at coordinate 68,043,716 of OX608074.1, forward strand.
GCTTTGCACGTCCTAGCTCGTCGGATGGGCGGGGTTCTTGCCTAAGTAAAGCTGAACGATTGTTATGATTATTCATGCCAGAAGATAATATAATTACTTGTTTAATCTTTGGATTAAAACAGATAGGTTAAGTTTAGGAAAAATAAGTTTATTTTTATTTCTAGATTTTAAGTAGTTTTTATTTAGTTATAAGTTTTAACACAGATATAATAATTAGCTTAAGTTTAAATTACAATTAGGTAGAACAAGACTGATCTTCACTGCGCGCAAGTTGAATCAGAAGTGATTAAAGTAAGCGAAAGGAAAAGAAGACTATAAGATAAGCCAAGCTAAAGTGATGAGCTGAAACAAAGCTCTGCCTAATCCTCAGGCGTCACCTGGTTGCTAGGCAGATAATTATCATTATTGGTAGTTCTCCAGCTCCATTTTCATAGAAAATGGAATGGATAACACCTGAAGAAAATGACAGTGGACTCACTGCGGTATTTGGCGTGCAAAAACTCAAGTGAGGTGAAATAACTATTTTTAGGTGTACTAGGGGGAATGTGGAGCACATTTTTATTTAACACCTCCCCCACCAAATTGTTTTTGGTCCCAAAAAACACATTTTTCCTTAAATATATTTTTATGGTAATTATATTTTCACTTTTGATTCATCTTACTCGATACTTTTAATCTAAATCGTTATTTTACAAAATTTATTTGGTCAAAAGCTGAACCTATTTAACAAATAAACAAAATATTCATAATTTTACAATACAAAATATTAAATTTTACTATTCACACATTAATTTCATTAAAAACAAACAAGAAAAATAAGTTTTTTTCATAAATTTAATTCTGTCCTTAGTTTAATTTTAAGTAATGAATGCTTAATTTTGACATAAATTAATCCAATTTGTGATTTTGTTTCATGTTTTGTGTATTTTTTACAATAATTTTATCAATTTCTACATTTTATTTCATTAACATTTAATTTTGAATATGTTAAGGTAAATTTATCATTATTTTACAGAATTACAAAGCAAAACAAATAGTTTTCTAATGTTTTTTTTTTTTATCCTTTTATTAATTTTGTATGATAATCCTGGTCAGAGTATTCTTTAAACTAGCTTTTAATCTTTACTGATCCGAAAAATAATCTTGCTGAATTGTTTCATTTCATTTCAACGACTCTACACCTGAACGCCGAACGCCGAACACGCCCCAGAACAACGATCAATTCAACGGCATGCATTCATTTTCACATACTAGGTACTTGAATGCACTTTTTGAATGACAGCTGGAAAACTGGAAATGAAAAAGGAAGGAAATGTTTTTTCTTCTTCTTATTTTTTGTATTTTACTGTTGCGATTTCAAAACGGCATCCGAATCTGAAGTCAAGTGCGAATTGAGTTTTTATCTGTTCTGTTTTTGTTTTGATAAATAAATATCACCTAAAAGTAATATTCGGGCAGCAAGAGTCAAGAACAACGAAAAGAATTATAAAATTAGAACAAATAATTTGGAGATAAACGATGAAAAAGAATTTGCAAGGAAAATGGCAAAATAAAGGAGAATCCATCAAAAATACAGGTGCGAATAGATACGGAATTCAAAAATTGAAACTGTAAATAATGATGTGAATGTGAAATTTTGAATGAGTGAAATTTGAATAGCTTAGTTTTATTTGTTTTGATTTTGGTATTTATACCTTCTCTTTAGTTGTTTTTTATAATATTTAGTGTTTCTTTTGGTGGATGTATCTATGACGTAGTTGCCGTCAGATCTATACCTATCTAATTTTTTGTATTTCGGTTTGTTTTTTATAACTGTCCTGTTCTTAACCAAATTAGAACATTGGTCAAAGTTTTTGGTTTTAATGCGTGAGTTTTTATTTGTAATACAATTTTCTTTTTGTGTTTTGAAGGCATTGGATAGTTTTTTAATATCTTCCCTTGCTATATTTTTGTTTATAAAATCTATCGGTTTGCATTTTGTCGTGGAGTGAATGGTGTTATTGTAGATGTTGATTATTTTAAATAATTTGTCTTCTAAATCTGAATTATCTTTTGAAACATTGAGAATCCTAAGGTGTTCGTTGAGTGTTCCGTGCAGTCTTTCTATGTCTGCGTTGCCGGTTTTAATTGAAGCTGTAGTTTTGTGGAACAAAATATTTTGTTCCTTCAAAAATTCCTCAACAGCAGAGTGCAAAATGCATGTTTCTCCGTCGGATACAATTTTATTCGGTTTCCCTAAAAATTGGATTCTTTATTTAAGGGCATTTAAAATCGCTATCCAATTCCTATCTTCTAATTTGTGAATTGTTGCATATTTTGAATATTTGTCAATGGTCGTGAAAAACATTTTACCACGCTCGGGGAACCATATATCGACGTGAATTATATCATTTATGCAATTTGGTGTTTCAGTGATTTGCATCGGAGTTTGTATTGGTTGCCGATCGTGTTTAGCTTCATTACATATATCACAATTGTTTATAAATTTTTGAATCTCTATTTGCAAATTGGGATAAAAATACAACTGTTTAAGTTCAGAAAAAACTTCATTTATACCTCGGTGATTTTTATTCAAATGTTCGTTTTTGATTATGGTAAGTAGTTCATTTTTATCTGTTATGTCTTTGAGTCTTGAGGTTGATCGCAGAACCTTCAAATTTTTATTTAGTGCAAAATATTTTACATATGTATAAGGATTGAAATTCGAGAAACAAAGGTAAATCATCACAAAAAACACAAATGAGACCTTTTGAAAGAAATCGTTTCATAATATCGACTAAAACGCTTTTGTCTTTTTCTAATTGAATGAAATTTTTTATCTTTTTATGAACTATTTTTAACGTTAGCTTTTCTTTTTGACCGTAAGATAAATAGACTTGATTTTTGAACAGATTTATTGGTTTTTCTGTGATAAATATGTGAAGTGTTTCATCCTCTATTGCACTATGAATAGTGGCATCAGTAGAGATAACATCATTGTTATCAATCTGAACTGTTGAATTTGCAGCTATAACATCTTGGTTATTTCTGCTTATTTCAACATCGGAGTTCGATTCGTTGTTGAAAATTTTGCCGAAACTAATTTCTTTATTAGAATCTAAAGAATTTTCAACAATACCTTCACTTTTCACAAAATTATTTTCTGAAACAACTTCTTCGTCGTTTTTAGAATTATTATCTTGAATTTGTTCAATAAATCTACTCAGTCCGTCCGCTACACAGTTTTCCTTTCCTTTAAGATACTCAATGTTGAAATCGTATTCATTAAGCATTATCTTCCACCTTTGCAATTTCATATTAGGCTCTTTAATTCCACTCAACCAAGTAAGAGGCTTGTGATCTGTCCTGACAGTGAATTTTCTGCCTTAAAGATACGTTCTGAAGTACTTTATGGACCAGACAACAGCAAGTAACTCTTTTTCGATGGGTGAGTAATGGAGTTCATGCTTATTAAGAGTGCGAGACGCGTAGCAAATAGGGTGGTTGCTCTGGCTGAGCACTGCTCCCAGGGCATAGTTTGACGCGTCGGTGGTAAGAACAAAAGGTTTGTTAAAATCGGGACTCCTAAGAATGGGCTCGGATGTAAGTAAAGTTTTTAAATTTTTAAATGCCTTGACATACAGTGGGTCGGATACATTTATTTTTTCTGACTTTTTTAAGTATCTGATCATTGGGTGAGCTACCTTGGCATAATCTTTTATGAACTTTCGGTAGTACCCAGTGATTCCTAAGAATTGTCTTATACCTTTTATGTTCCTAGGTAATTCCATTTCGGTTATTGACGTTACTTTATTTGGGTCTGGTCTTATACCATTGCTTACAATAATGTGCCCCAAATAAGGTGTTGAAAGATCGGCAAAACGACATTTATTTACCTGGATTTTTAGGTTGGATTGTTTCAAAACTTGGAAAATTTTCTTCAGTGATTGCAGATGTTCTTCGAAGCTGGTCGAATACACCAGAATGTCGTCTAAATAGACAACACAAATAACATTGATGTAATCTCTAAGGATGTGGTTCATTAGCCTTTGAAATGTTTTTGGTGCATTTTTTAAACCAAAAGGCATCCTTAAAAATTCATAATGACCTCTTTTAGTAGAAAACGCGGTTTTCGCTCGGTCGCGTGGGTCAACTTCTATCTGGTGGAATCCTTTGACGAGATCAATGACTGAAAAGTAATTGCATTTCCCAAGCTTATCGAACATTTCATCTGACCCATTTATAGGAAAGCCATCATCGATTGTGTTTTCATTAAGCTTCCTATAATCTATTACAATTCGCCATTGTTTCCTACCATTCGAATCGTCTTTTTTAGGAACAACCCATAATGGCGAATTGTAAGGGCTGTTACTTGGTGCAATTATATTCATTCTAAGCATCTCGTCAATCTGTTTATCCACTTCTTCTGTATGGATTTCGGGATATCTATACATTTTACAATAAATAGGGAGTTCATTTTTAGTTATAATTTGATGTTGTATTTCATTTGTAAATGATAAATCATCACCTTCTTTATAAAAAATGGGCTTGTAGCTACTTAAAAGGGATTTTAATTTTAAAGTATCATCAGAACTGAGGTGTTTTGCAAATATCTTTTCATCAATTTCGGTTTGAAAAACCTCATTACAAAAAATTTAAAAGCATCATCTTCATAACATTGTTCGGCGTAAATTTTGGCGTAAAAATTGGAATTCTTGAGGTATCTGTTTTTAGATAACGGTTCTTTAAATTTATAATTGAATTTAGATCCATAAGAATGTTGTTACCTATGAGTCCATCGAAATAATCGTGAAACTGATACTCTATAAAATTTACAAAATGGTTGGGTTTTTTAAATTCTTTAAAAATGGGTATTTGGTATTCAGAATTTGTTTCTATATTGCGGTCAAGAACTTTTAGCGTAAATTTTTTCGAAGGAATCTTCCATTTTGGATCGCATAAATTCGTATTAACGATGCTATATTCCGCACCGCAATCTATAATAAATCTGAGAGTTTTTAGTGGAGTTTGGCAAACTATATAGGGTAATTGTTTCTTCGACCCCTTTGAAAATTCTGATTATTATTTCCAGAACGTTCATTTTCAGTATCACCCTGTTCATTAAGCGAAATATCCATTTGCTCATGGTTATCGGCCTGCCTATTTCTGTTTGTGTTTCGAGACTGATTACTATTTGCATTGTTGTTGCCTTGACGAGATTGGCCACTGGTATTATTATTAAAGCTTCGACGTGATTGTCCACTCTGATTAAAATTATTATTTTGATTTGAACGTGAATTTACATCCTGACTACCATTATTATTTTGGTTAGTAGAAGAATAATTTGAACCAGATGAGCCACCATAGTTATAATTATTGTATTGTCTGTTATGACCTCGAGAAGAATTGTTATTCCGTGAAAATGAGTTATAGTTCGAGCTAGAATTATTATAACTACTACCTACATCATTGCGACCCGTGCTAGGACCAAGTCGTTGGTGGTTAAGTTCCTGTATTATTTTAAATGCGTCACGCAATGAATTTGGGTTTCTACTAAGAATTATAGATTTTGTTGGCTCTGGGAGATTATATTTAAACGCTTGAAGTGCAATCCTCTGATTAGACTCAATCATTTGAGTCATTTCATTTGCATTATTTGCTAACAGGTAAACGCTATTTATCCTACTTAATAAAATGTTAATTTTGTTATAATAATCCTCAATTGTTGTAGAAACTCTTGCTGTGCGAATACTATCTATAAGTTTTTCGATTGACATTCGTTCGCCAAAATTGTTTTTTAAAACTTCTTTAACTTCGGCCCAAGTTGTAAGCCTGCCATGTCTTTGCAATTGACACCTAGCTTTGCCTGTAATTTTATCTTTAACGTACCCAACAAGAATTACTTTTGCGGATTCTTCAAACGACTCAACAGTATGAATAATACAATCTACCCTGTCCAGGAAATCAACTAAATTTTTACTATTCCCATCAAACTCGGGAATCTTTGTGATTAAATCTAATACTAACTTAAATTTTTCAGCAGGAGTTAAAACTTCCATTTTGATGAACCAATATAATTAAAGTTGTGGATATGATGATAGGGTACTCACGAAAATCTTCCTTCGCTTTTGTCTTACTGATTTGATGATAGGGTACTCACGGAAATTTTCCTTCTTCTTTTTATAAGTTTAGCCTTGGTTTATAGTTGATGTTACTTTTTCAAAAAATAATTTTGTTTGCCTTTTTATTTTTTTGTCACTGTTATAGTTAGTGCAATATTTTTGTAGGTATGTTTATTATGTTTAATCTTATGTTTAATTATTTCTGGTATTCCTGAGCGGAGGAACGTTTTAGTGCACAGTAGTGGAAATTAAGCTCAAAGTTATATTTTTTTTTTCACAAGTAGGTATTTTTTGTTTTTTTTAGAAAATACATTTAGGGTACAATTTTGCCACTATTTAGTACGTGTATTTCAATGTTTTTCGTTATACCTTTTTTTTTTAATTTATAGGTTTAATTTTTCACATTTTATTGATTTTTTTTTTTAGCAACAAGAGTTTAAACAGGCACTGAGGCTCAAAATTTTTTTTCCACGTGCACACTTTTTTTCGACTGCGCCAATTACTTGTTTAATCTTTTGATTAAAACAGATAGGTTAAGTTTAGGAAAAATAAGTTTATTTTTATTTCTAGATTTTAAGTAGTTTTTATTTAGTTATAAGTTTTAACACAGATATAATAATTAGCTTAAGTTTAAATTACAATTAGGTAGAACAAGACTGATCTTCACTGCGCGCAAGTTGAATCAGAAGTGATTAAAGTAAGCGAAAGGAAAAGAAGACTATAAGATAAGCCAAGCTAAAGTGATGAGCTGAAACAAAGCTCTGCCTAATCCTCAGGCGTCACCTGGTTGCTAGGCAGATAATTATCATTGTTGGTAGTTCTCCAGCTCCATTTTCATAGAAAATGGAATGGATAACACCTGAAGAAAATGACAGTGGACTCACTGCGGTATTTGGCGTGCAAAAACTCAAGTGAGGTGAAATAACTATTTTTAGGTGTACTAGGGGGAATGTGGAGCACATTTTTATTTAACAATATAGAATTGGGTTCAAAACTAAATGAGCCCCTTTTTGATCTGACTTTTGTAGACGGGCCTTTCTATCACCGACTAACTAATTTTCGATGTAGGAGAGCGTTCGATGGAGTTAGCTCTCTAAGGAGGATTTCCCACCCACATACGTATATAGAGATACGTCCTTGGCTGTCTTGTCCTCGATTCTAAAGACAGTCCCTAACTAATAGTTGTTAATTTCTTAGCTTACCATGGTCTCGTCATCTTTTCCTGAAACGTCGCGTCGTCGGCATACCCACCCTAAATCTTTTAAGCTGGAGTCATACTAATTCACCACATTCAATAAAAACCCCAAAGTAATTCACTCCTACTGTGCATCCGAACTTGCATCCGAAGGCAAACAAAAATACAAATCGGTTCTTTACAGACGTTTGAATACAAATTCAGTTTTATCTTTGTTTGTCGGTTGATCAGACGTGTTGTGGTGACTATTTTTTTTGTTCCAATCCAACGATCTGGACCAATTTGACTCTTTGGTAAATCGTCGTCGTTTGAATGGGAAGCGGCCGGCCGGAGGTACAGTCAGCACGGGTTATTGAAGTTTTTTTTCGTACACTATGGGGAGTTTGGTGGATTTATGTATGTTTGTAGGTGTTGAACGAATTTTGGTCTTGTTGTTTTTGCTTTTTCTTTTGTTTGTAACTTTTCTAAGACACTGGGGTTATAACCTCGTTCTTTTTTTTTTTTTGGGATAGATATAACCAGGGCTACTTTCTCTTTTAAAAACACTTAGGCGGTCGGAAATAATACTTAAGGGTGGGATTTAGGGTAACTTTTTGTATGGCTTTTTTTAAAATTAACTTTAAACAATTTTTTTCATATAATCTTATATATACATATATAACTTATCACACGTGGATTCAGGGCAAATTTGAGAATTAGGTTTTTTTTCCTTATTTTTACAAACGCATGAGTTTTTTTTTTTGTTAAACGACGCGTGGGAAATGTAATTTTTGACCCGAAAAACAATTTTGGTCCACCCGCGACTTAAAAAGTTAAAACAATTTTCCTTTTTTCTTTTATTCTGTCTCAACGAGCGAGCCCTAGTTACCCGAGTTAGTTTCGAAACCAAAAAAGAAAGAGTTGACAGTTTTCGGGCCTTTTATACCCTGACAATTTCGAAAGAAAATTTGTCGGAGATCTTTCTCGAATTACGTGGAAAGTTTACCGGATATTACCATTACCGGTCATAATATTAACTTAATTTTCACACCTAATATCTTGAAAATTATTATTGATTTTTTTTGAAAATTAATGTGATAAAACCCAAATAAAAATGTCAAAATATTCCAAAAAAAAGGTCTGCGAAAATACTTCCATCATACAATACATTTAAATATTTTTGCATGTGTATACGTTCCGAAAAATCCAACGAGATTTTTTGTTTCTCAACCAAAATCAATTTCTCTTCCCAAAATTCGATCATATGCTCTTCGTTCGAAAACGTGTGCACTATTCGGCCCTTACAACCAATGAACTTAGAGAAGGGGCCTCCCCCCTGCACTTCTTACATAACATCTTCGTGATCACTAAGTTTTTCTCCACACCAATAAGCATTTCCCCAGCATCTTGCAATGAACATAATAAATAAATGAATTCGAGTGAATTTAGAGGGTTTGTGTTTATACTAAACTCTAAACCGGAAACAATATAATAGTTTAAACCGTCCGTTGGGCTTTTAAAATGTTTTTAAATCAACGCTACGCAAGGCGCCTTAACTCCACCACCACCGGTTTCTATTTAAATGGACTATAGTATATATTACCTACCCATAATTTTGTTTCCCACAGACTTTATTCGATATTGTTGGAATAAAAATCGTTGAATCTTATTACATTTCTTAAAAACGCTAGCCCAATATAATTGAATTTTTTTCACAAACGATACATTACACTATTTCACCGATTTTTCGTGGTTTAGAACGCAAATGTTGTTTATTCTGCATCAAATTATCGAAAATACATTGCATTTTCGATATACCGGTTAATTTGCACATCTCAGTCTAAAATTTATATCCATCGCAATGCGTCGTTGAAATTCTTTAAAATTTCTTCCGATAAAAAACTACCTGAACCAAAATTGAGTTTTCGACGAAGGATGCGTTGCGGATAAAATTCCGTTCCGACGGTTACCTCGATAGGGCCGAATAATACTATATTGGCAACGGCCTAGTCACTGATAAAGCTTCGGTTCCCATCGATCACCGAAATCAAGCATCAGTGAGCGTGGTTAGTAGAAAGATGGGGGACCGTCTCGAAACCTACCGTGTGCTGTTGTCATGTGTTTCTTTCTGTCTGTTCTTTCTTCTTTCTCCTCTGTCCTTCTGTCTTGTATTAATGTCTTGTGTTGTTATCACCTTATTAAAATCTTGTCGCTCAAGGTGCTGTGTTCTCTACTCTGTACATTTATGTGCTGAGTAGTGTGAAATGTAATGTAATGTAAAAATACTATATGTGTATGATTTTAAAAGATTTTAATATTTCGAAAATGCTAAATATTTGTATCGGCCTTAAGTATCTATTAAAAACAACGCAGACATTTTTTTCTGACTACATACATTTCTTAACAAATTTTGCAAACTTTTCTAACTTCCTTCTTCTAGATTCCTTAAAGACCTTCGATCATTTCTTAGCCTACCAATATTTGTCGTTGTTTTGTTTGGAATCTTTCTTCTTTGTACTGTGGCATTTCAATTGCAAAAGGTAATTATAAAAATATAATGTTTTAATAATTAGTTCTATATTTATATTTTCAAAATAAAAGTGTTCGTATGTGGGCTGTAGAATGTAGGTGCCTGTTAATGTTTTAATTTAATTAACACGACGAGTGACGCACAGTGGTCCAAAATGACTTTTCGTTGCAAAATTTATAACTTTTGAACGCATAAGCACATGATATAATTTGTATAAGAATTTTTATAATTAATAAATTATAAACATAGATTTAAACTTAAAGAAAAAAATGATTAAATCATCATCATCATTCTTTATATTTACTAGTTATGGACAATAACTTTTGTCAGCCCTTTTTGAGATCCCACGTATGACTTAAAGTTAAAATAAGAGGACAGAGAGAAAGATTATTTTTTTTCTCTCTATAAGTATCCGATTAAAGAGCATACATATTATATTAATATTTATTTCGATGTTTCCGTGAATTTCTGCAAGCATTTTGGTATCTAGATCCTTGTTCCAGGATTCTTTTGATTCTCCTGAAAGCTCTCCTATTGGCAAAGTACATAGCTCGAAAGTGTTGTTAGTGTACTCGTTGACTTTATTTTATAAATCTTATCGAAAACTATCCGTTTTATAGGAATATCTATATACTTGTGTCCACAATTTAGGGATGCGGCCAACCTTGTAAGCGTGAGATTTTAAGACCACCATACTCGTTGACTTTATTCACATTAATTTATTCCCTAGATGACAGTGCTTTTAAAACCACTTGGAGTTTGCTTATGAGTTCTTCATCTACTCCAAATATAACTCACGTTACTTCGGTTTTATTGCCAAATCCAAAAAAACGAAGCTATGACTGCCTTGGACTCTTCCAGCTTTCTGTTAATACATGCGCTTTGTCCGGAAGATTCATCGAATCATCGCATTCCCATTTGCAGATTGTTGGTAATGTAGTGATCGCACTACATACCAACCTCCCAACATATACATTTTCCCTAGTGCCGCGCGTTTTTCCAAACACTTCAATCACCGATATATACACTATACATTGACTCACAAACAAATCATCACAAGGTCATCATAATACTCACTCGTCATAGCTACGTCAAAACCCATAAACTGCTATGAGTAATGAATATCCAATGTAAACAAATCCAATGCACTAATTGCAGGCATTGAGGAATACCCATACTAAATAATGCTGAGAATGCATCGTAGCAAGGGTCGACACTATGAGTGAAGTGGGTATGCGTGAAATATGATGCGGCGGCACTTTTGTGACCAACAGTTCGGAATATTATGAATTTATATAATATTTAAAATTCCAACTAGGTCTCAATTAATTATTGAATATTTTCAAGTGGGTCAATATTACCAAATAGAACCGATTGTGTAATCATCGGTTGGTGGATGATAGTTGGAAAAATGCATGTGTATTGAGGAAAATTGGTTAAAGAAAAAGTATAAAAAGACAGGAATAGTTTAAGAAAGTTACAGAAAGATTTACCATAACATCAAACAAGGTCGCAGCCTAGCTAAAGACAGCGGGCCTTTGTTTTAAATAAAAATAAAAAATTAAAATTAAAACTTAAAAATAAAGAATCTTTTATTTCTCTAATCTTTTCTGTCCGTATTCTCACTCTTCTCGCAACATAAAGCGAAAGCACGGTTGATTTGGTGGCAGCGGTGGGATTACTCAAAATCCCCTACCAAATAACAAGAGTTAATCTTGAGGCGTTCTGGGGCTAAACACCAGAAAGTGACATTTTTTTTGTGTGAAAAATCCTATTACCATAAGACCTGGCGAATTCCTTCAAGAGGACGCGGAGGCAAAATATAGGTAGTGAAAAGACCAGGTTGTAATCTGCAACTTTAAGGCGTGAAGTCTGCCTGGCAACAGCAACCTAAGACATCATAAACATCAACGAAACCAGCAACAGCATCAACAACATCAAACCAGCAACTTAAGACATCATAAACAATAACTAAATTAAGGTAGATATATTTGAAAACTAAATATACATATATATTTGTATTTCCACAATTTTCACAATCTTATCCTTATTATTTACTATCTTGTCTGGTATTGAACAAAACGCAAAATATATTCCTTCCCCCTATAACTTGACCTGACGATAATTTTACGACAATTCCGTCCACGCGAAAGCAAATATCGGTGGTAAAGTTCTTTAAGGTGCTACCTTACCACGAACATACGACAACACAAACCTTACCCCTATTTCTGACCCCACCCCTGTATCCATCTCTTCAAAAATGGAAGGAAAAATCACCTTAAATGATGTTAACAACATTGTTCCGGTGTTCGGTGGAAATCCTGAAGAAATAGATAAATTTGTCGCTTGCGGCAACATCCTTTTTTCTTACATCCAAGAACCCACTCAACATGCTTTATTCCTAAGCATTGTCAAAACAAGACTACAAGGGGTAGCTTTCGAACTAACCCAATACAAAACTTTAACCACATGGGCCGAACTAGTAGCCGAACTAGAAGGACAGTTTAAAGAACGTGTTTCACGGTCAAACTCACAAACTGAGCTAATGTCTGCACGACAAAACTCGAGGGAAGACGTAAAAGACTTCGGCGAACGAATAACCCGTTTGCTACAAAAATTAGACAGGGCGACATACCAAAGTACGACTGACCAAGAAATACGGGCCTACCTTATTTCGGAGAACAAACAAACAGCTTTACGCTCCTTCGAAGACGGACTTAGGAACTCACAACTACGATTACTGGTAAAAGCATTCAATGCCATGGACCTGAAAGCAGCCATTGATTATGGCATTGCACAATCTCCTCGCCTAGACACTGAACAAAACAGAACCACAAACACATACAGAAATACTGACACAAGGGTTACCTGCCAGAAATGTGGTAAATTGGGTCACACAGCAGCTTCATGTTTCGTCAGACTCAACCAAAACCAACCAAAAATCTGTCAGACTTGCAATAAAACAGGTCACACTTCGGCCACATGTTACCGGAATACAAACTTCCAAAACGTAACTAAGACCGAACCATCTCTCAAGTGCAACTATTGTCATAAGTTGTACCATACTGCGAGTGACTGTCGTTTACGGTTATCGCACTCCCGAAACCAAGCAAACATGGTTACAAATAATTCTGCATCCACAGACAAGCAAAATAAAAACCCATTTAAAGGTAATTCGACTCACGAATTACGACATTGTTGTTCACATCAATCACAATACGATCTCGACAAAATCGAGTCGGAAAACGAATGCGGGGTGGAGCAAATCGGCAACTCCACCCAGGGACAAAAGATTGTTGCCGAAGTTCACTATACTCAAAACCAATAAACTTAAAAATGATTTTGTAATTCTGCCCTGAATTTAAAGACCCAGTAATTCGTCTTAAAATGCAAGGGACAACAACAGAATATTCTACATTTTTAATAGACCCCGGCGCAGACATCTGCTTGGTCAAAAACGATTCACCTTACGCAAATTCTAAAAATTCCTGTGTTATCTCCACCATAGCTGGCGAATCTGTGAGAACTATGGGAGAAATAACGGCAACATTAGAAATTTATGACGGAAAAAATACATCGTATTTGGAACACCCATTCCAAATACTTACGAATAAAATACATTTACTTTATGATGGAATACTGGGAAACGATTTTCTCGACAGGTTTGAGTGTAAGGTTGATTATGAAAAAAGACAGCTGGAAGTAACCGCAGCTGCAGTCGTGCGTTTATGTGACGGACAAAATTTTTTTAAACCCCAAAAGGTAGAAGAAGTAGCCAAATGTGAAGTTATCGAGAAGAAGGGAGACCGTAAAACACCTTTCGAGGTGCAACCTACGGGTAGAAACGGCAATGAAAAAACTAGGTATGAGAAAGAGGAACCAAACCACGTAGGTGCAGCAAATTCTAAAGTCCTAGATGTTCCCGTACACCTAGGAATAGAAGCTGAAATCACACCACGAGAATCTACTGACATTTCAGATTTTAAAGATTCTTTGGAAATCAACCTTGACAAAAACCATACAAAAACTTTCAACCCAACCTTCTCACAAATCCCACATAGTTACCTTGAAACCAATACAACAAATTTCTCTAGTAATCACAACGAAAATAAAAAATTTAAAAATAAAAAATATAAGACGGAGTTAATAAAAAATTTTGAACCAAACGAACAGACGGGAACAATTATTTTAAGACCGAGAACACAACAAATAGTAGAAATTCCGTGTAAAGAAGAAGGTGCAAAATATTTGGTTACAGAAAAACGTGAAATAGCTACAGGAGTATACTTGGGTGAAACCATTACCCAACAAAGAAACTCCAAAATTAAGGTACTTCTGATGAACATTTTAGACTCAGACCAAAAAAAAAACATCAATACAATTGACATGAAATACAAAAATCTCGACGACTATAACGTCATCGAGACAAATAGTTTAAAGGACCCTGTGAAGAATAGATTAAAGAAACTAGAGTCACTTTTAGAGTTCGAACATTGTAATGCCGATGAAAAAAAAAAACATTTTGGTAATTTGTCGCGAATACAATGACCTCTTTTACCTTGAGGGCGATCACCTCACTCATACAAACGCTATAGAATATAGAATTATTACAGGTGAAGACAAGCCCCCTTTATATACAAGACCTTATCGACTCCCAGAAAGTACTAGGCAGGAAATTCATAAACAAGTGAATGAAATGCTAGAAGATGGTGTAGTACAACCAAGCAACAGCCCATGGAACTCCCCTTTACTATTAGTTCCAAAAACAGCAGGTGAAGATGGAACGAAACGATGGAGGGTGGTAGTTGACTTCAGAAAGTTAAACGAAGTCACCGCCGGAGATGCTTACCACTTACCCAATATAACTGATATCTTAGACCAGTTGGGAAGAGCTAAGTACTTTAGTACACTCGATCTAGCAAAAGGATTTCATCAAATTCTTATGGATAAAAGGGACAAAGCAAAAACAGCTTTCAGTACTCCGTTCGGTCATTATGAATACAATCGTATGCCATTCGGACTAAAAAACGCCCCAGCCACTTTTCAACGGCTTATGAACAATGTTCTAATGGGACTACAGGGAATCGAATGTTTTGTATACGTGGACGACATAGTTATTTATGGCTATGATTTAAAGGACCACAATGCTAGACTTATCAAGGTTTTAAATCGATTAAGAGAGAATAACCTCAAACTTCAGCCCGAAAAATGTCATTTCATCAGAAAAGAACTCACTTACCTAGGACATGTTATCTCAGAGGAAACCCTGAAAAAACCAAAGCTGTGAAAACGTTCCCAGTACCTAAGAAACCAAAAGATGTTAAATCTTTTCTTGGATTCGTAGGCTATTATCGAAAGTTCATCCCAAACTTTGCAGAAATAGCAAAACCGTTAACAACGTTGCTAAAGAAAAACGTAACTTTTCGTTGGGACAGTTTCTGCGACGAGGCTTTCAGAACTTTAAAAGAGAAAATTATTAATCCTCCCATTTTAACATACCCGGATTTTGATCAGGAATTTCTAGTAACCACTGATGCAAGTGACATCGCATTAGGCGCTGTACTTTCACAAGGTCCCATTGGCAAAGATAAACCAATTTTCTTTGCCAGTCGTACTCTTAACAAGGCGGAAACCAAATACACTACGCCAGAAAAAGAACTTCTTGCGATAATCTACGCCCTGACACAATTTCGACCATATATTTATGGAAGAAAATTCACCATTGTCACCGACCACAGTTCATTACAATGGTTAATAGGAAGAAAAGATCCTACGTCTAGGCTCATGCGATGGAGAATCTTGTTAGAAGAATACGAATACAAGATTGTACATAAAAAGGGCAAATTCAACACGAATGCTGACGCCTTAAGTCGTATTGAACCCAATGATGAAACCAAAGTATTAGTAACAACTCGAAACCAAAGACGGGCACAAGAAGAAAGAAACGACATGATCGCCGGAACAAGTACAAATACAACAGAACCCAAGTTAAATTTTAATATAATCGAAAAAAAAGGATCAATATTCCTAAATAATAAAGTAAACTTTAAAGCTATTATACTGCCTCTTGTAGAAACAACAGAAGAAAAAATTTTGAAAACTCGTTTACCTAATTTCAAAAAACCAGAAATTTGCAAAGTCTTGTCCCATAAACTCCAACCTACAAATGTGCTTTACTACATCGTGACATTACCTTTACACTTAAGAAGCCCGACAGACCGAGAAAAAATTTCAAACAGTTTGATAGACGTCGTAAGCGAATGCAATAGGACTAAATTATCAAATATTGCTTTGTCGTTACCCATAAGTAACCAACCCCAAAACGAACTAAAAACATTAATATTTGAAGTTTTCAAACAAGCTAAATTTAATACATATCTCCACATTGATTCAAGAAGGTTAATAGAAAAACCTGAAGACATATCAAAAATACTACACGAAAACCACGAGTCACCATTTGGCGGACATCAAGGAGTAACAAGAACCTCCAAAAGAATTAAGCAGTATTACTACTGGCCAACCATATCCAAAGACGTTAAAAATTACATACGAAAATGCGAGTCATGTCAGAAAAATAAATTATCACGCAATAACAAAATACCCATGAACGTATAGCTTTAGACATAGACGACCTCACAAAATTTTCCGAAGCAATAGCCGTGCCAAACGCTGAAGCCCCAACTATAACACGTATGTTAGTCGAACGATTGGTATGTCGATTTGGAATACCCGACTCGATCTTTACGGATCAGGGAACAAATTTCCTTAGTAATTTGTTTAAAGAGGTATGCAAAGTCCTCAAGACAAGGAAATTACAAACCACTCCATACCACCCCCAAACTAATGGCGCTTTAGAACGTAGTCACAGGACACTTGCAGAATATTTGCGTCACTACACAGACAAGGATCAACTCGCTTGGGACACATGGCTTCCATACGCTATGTTCGTATACAATACTACCCCACATAGTAGTACAAATTACACTCTATTTGAGCTGTTGTATGGTTATCCTGCACGGATCCCCAATTCACTGAACAGAACATGGTTACAGAATCGCCAGAGAAACAATTTACGAGAAAAAAAAGAAAAACAAAAAGTATTATGACAAAAACGCCAAACAGAAACAATTAAGGTAGGCGACAAAGTACTAATGAAAAATCAAACGAGACAAAACAAACTGTCAAACCTATGGGATGGACCTTACGAAGTCATCAAACTAATATCCGACGAAAATACAGTTATCAAAATTGGAAAGAAATCGAAAATGATACATAACAACAACCTACAACTACTACAGCAATAAAAAAAAAAAAAACCTTTTCCCTCTTTAAACGATTATTCTCCGAACAAAGCATCTTTTTTCTCTCCTGCAGAATGGAATCTATCGAACTCATACTGGTTATTATATAATGTAGTGTCTGACGTAGAAATTCCCCTACGTAAGGGAATAACTAAAGTCGGGATAGGCTACCCAAATAGAATACCTATCCCCACAGAAATCGTTTCAATTATTCAAGCGATAATCGAAATTAGAACATTCCCCCTCCTCCACCTTTACCTAATGGTTTACAAAACACTATCATTTCTCACCCTACACTAAAAATATTCTTCGCGTTGTTCACACCAAACAAAATAAGTATTTAATGAATTACCTAAAATAAAAAATAAAAATGTAGATAAATTTATAATGTATAAATAGATTAAGCAAAATGATAAATAACTTTTGTAACCTCTTCAAGGAAGACAACAACTTTAATACTTGTTTTAGAAAAACAAAATATATGTGTATAAATTGCTGCTTCTTCAAGGAAAAGTATATATATAAAATGCATACATTTTCGTAACCTCTTCAAGGAACCACAATTTTAACATACTTCTTTTAGAAAAACAAAATATATTTGTATAAATTGATGCCTCTTCAAGGAAAAATGAAAAAGTATATATATAAATAAGATACAAAAATTTTTGTAACCTCTTCAAGGAAAACAACAATTTTTTCTAAACAAAAACATATACAAGATATAAACAGATGCCTCTTCAAGGAAAAATGAAAACAAAATAATAATAATAAACTTACTTCCTGTACTTTTTAAGAAAATTAACCTCTTCAAGGTCAATTTTCTTTTTTGAAGGGGGGAAGGATGTAGTGATCGCACTACATACCAACCTCCCAACATATACATTTTCCCAAGTGCCGCGCGTTTTTCCAAACACTTCAATCACCGATATATACACTATACATTGACTCACAAACTAATCATCACAAGGTCATCATAATACTTACTCGTCATAGCTACGTCAAAACCCATAAACTGCTATGAGTAATGAATATCCACTAATTGCAGGCATTGAGGAATACCCATACTAAATAATGCTGAGAATGCATCGTAGCAAGGGTCGACACTATGAGTGAAGTGGGTATGCGTGAAATATGATGCGGCGGCACTTTTGTGACCAACAGTTCGGAATATTATGAATTTATATAATATTTAAAATTCCAACTAGGTCTCAATTAATTATTGAATATTTTCAAGTGGGTCAATATTACCAAATAGAACCGATTGTGTAATCATCGGTTGGTGGATGATAGTTGGAAAAATGCATGTGTATTGAGGAAAATTGGTTAAAGACAAAGTATAAAAAGACAGGAATAGTTTAAGAAAGTTACAGAAAGATTTACCATAACATCAAACAAGGTCGCAGCCTAGCTAAAGACAGCGGGCCTTTGTTTTAAATAAAAATAAAAAATTAAAATTAAAACTTAAAAATAAAGAATCTTTTATTTCTCTAATCTTTTCTGTCCGTATTCTCACTCTTCTCGCAACATAAAGCGAAAGCACGGTTGAGAACGTACTACAGTAATGCTAGTAGTTTCCGATTATTTAGGATATTTGCTGTATGGTCCACATAATCGTTTTCTGTTGCTTGCGAGTGATGGAGTGGCTTGTATTTTAGCTTTCATATTCGTTTTTAGATTTTCATCCTTGTTCTTCGGATGTGGACTACCAACGGAAATGTATGATAAACTCATTTAATTCTGATCTTGACAGCATTGTTAAATGGGGAATCAAAACCGTACCCCAATGCCACTTTGCATCGAGGAGACTGAACAACTATCAGTCCTAGGTATGTGCATCACAAACCACTTGTTGTGGAGTGATCACATATTTGACATCGCCAAAAATGCTGCTAAGTGTTTAGGTTTTCTCCGACGATGTAAGAAGTTTTTTGCCCCTTCTGATCTGGCTATAATTTACAAACTTTCATTCATCCAAAACTCGAGTATAACTCTTATATTTGGGCTGGTGCTCCAAAAATGTACTTGAGTCTTTTGGATAGAATTGAAAAAAGAGCTCTAAAAATGATAGGGGATCGTTCTCTTACCGAGACATTTGCTTCTCTTGAACACCGCCACAAGGTGAAATAGCCAGTTGCATTCCTCCCCTTAAACAATTCAACCGTAATACCCGTACTGCTGGGAATGCCCATCAGTTTACCCTTGAGCCCAATTTCGGACGTACTGTTAAGTACAGAGATTCTTTCTTTAGCCGCACAACGTGAATGTGGAATGCTTTACCAGGCTCAATATTTCCCACTCATTACAATGTCCAGGCATTCAAAAGCAATATGCATCGGTTTCTCCTTTCTAATCCTATCCTCCTTTCCTAAAAACATTGCGTATCTACCATATGTTTAAAATATAGCAATATATTTTAAGTGTGATCACTGTTTTATCTCACAATTTATTCAGCCTGGGTAAGGAAATCGTTATTTATTTGTTTATTAAGAAAGAAGGAATAAATTAGCTTAGTAGCACTTACTTTTTTTTTTGTAGTACCCGTGGCATGATGGTTAGTGCGTTGGACTGTCATGCCAGAGGTCCTGGGTTCGATCCCTGCCTATGCCACCTAAAGTTTTTTTCACGGGTACTGCCTCTTGCGAGGAATTGACAAATTCTCCAAGAGTAATTCTTGTCATGAAAAGTGCTTTCTCAAATTTGCCGTTCGGATTCGGCATATAAACTGTAGGTCCCCTCCATCCCTGACAACAGTACTCGCACACAGGAATGGTTGAGAGTTGTAAGTCACTAGGCCCTAGTTCTCCACGGACTGTTGCGCCACTCAATTTATTTTATTTTAGCACTTACTTTTTAAAGATTTTGCATAAGCTTCCCACATTAGTTAACATGATGTACTGTATCAAAAGCCTTTGAAAATTCAAGCTATACCGAAACCGGAACCTCATCCTTTTCAAATTTTGCCTAAAATGTTCACTGACGTTTAACATTGCCCTGATGCAACCATGAAAGCCATATTGTTTTGGTGTGAGAAGCAATAAAATAAAAACTTATTTGTTCTTGCAGAATCCTTTCAAAGAACATTGACAAGAAGGAATAGGACTAAATTCATAGCTTTTGACGTTTTTGGGTTCATGTTCGGATATACTAAGGACATAAGCATACGAGGTGTGTTCAAAAAGTATCCGGAATTTTCGTTTTTTCAAAAAAATATTTATTTATTCGTTTACATCAATGTGGTCCCTTTCAAAGTAGTCCCTCCCAGATATAATACACTTATGTCAGCGTTTTTTCCAATCTTGGGAGGACTCTTTATATTCACTTTTTGATATGTCCTTGAGCTTTCTCAGCGATTTTGCCTTTATTTCTTCAATCGAGGAAAAACGCCCGTCCTTTCATGGGTCTCTTCAACTTTGGAAACAGGAAAAAGTCACACGGAGCCATATCTGGTGAATATGGAGGTTGGGGCATGACTACGGTATTGTTTTTGGCCAAAAAATTACGAACAAGCAACGACGAGTGAGCAGGTGCGTTATCGTGGTGCAAAAGTCATGAACTGTTTTTCCATAAATCTGAGCGTTTTTTTCAAGGTAATACTCCTAATTAACCGTACGACCTTGTGGTAAGAACTCTTGATGCACTATGCCATTATAATCGAAGAAAACAGTAAGCAAAACCTTCACATTTGATCGAACTTGACGTGCTTTTTTCGTTCTTGACGTTAGATGCTTCCAGGTGGACGATAGTGCTTTGGTTTCGACATTATAACCGTACACCCATGTTTCATAGCCAGTTATGACCCTTTCAAGCAAACTTGGATCGTCGTTGACGTCATTTAACAGCTCTTGAGCGATGTTCATGCGATTGTTTTTTTGGTCAAAATTCAGCAGTTTCATCAAAAATCGCCGAGCTCATAAAAACACGTCGAACCTTAGCAACTACCACAGAAAAAGTTAACAGGGAATATACCAACGCAATAAAAAAAATAATTTTGACCTTCGGACTCTCCAGACCCGCGGAATTTAAAAATTCCGGGTACCTTTTGAACACACCTCGTATTATTGAAAATTAAAGTAAGCAAAGGCTATACTATTAGCAGAATCATTTCTGGATTCAACCTCATAGAAAGTAAACTCTCAGCAACATTAACACCATCTACTTAACGAGTTGAAGATTATTTGTTGTAAATTAGTTGTAGAAAGAAAAAAAAATCAAAAATTTTGTGTACGTTGTTTTTTTTTTAAGGGGGTATGTAGTGCTAACTTGACACCACCGCGACCGTGAGTCCAGACATAAAACAAGGATATTCGAAAATGTAACGATGCAATTAATGCAGTTTTTTTGTTTAAATTAGTTGTGACAAGAAAAAAAATAATTGATATCTCCTAAACTGTATTTCCGAAAAAATATTTAAATTGAAACAATTTTAACCGTATCACAGTTTCCACAATTTTGCAAATTGAACTATTTTTAAGTTATACAATTAAATTTAAAATCAAAAGTAAGTAAGTGTTTATCCGTTGTTTTTCAAAAAATTTCTTGGGCTCAAAGCATTTTTTTTAAATATTTACATTACCTTGTGTACTTTCTTAATACTATCTTAATATTTAAGCTAAGTATAAATAATAATAAATATTTTATTTTACAGAATGGAATTAGCTTTGATACACTTGAGTATTTTTTTTGGCTATTGGCTCAATGCCTAGAGTTTTTCGTTATTGGTAAATTTGGCCAGAGCTGTACAGACGCAGTGAGTTTGATAACAACATTTGAACATTTGTATTGTTTTAATGGTTTCATTTACTTTATTACAGTCGGCTGCGATGGCAAATGCATACTACTCGTGTAATTGGGAATCGCTTCTTACCCATGGTAACGTTGTGGATAACGTTAAACTGATTAAAAATATAAGTTTTCTGGTTTTTCGAGCCCAAAAGTCAGTTCATCTTGATGGAATGAATTTTATGATTTTATCGCTAGACAGTATCGGATCTGTAAGTTGTAATATAATACATGTCTTCATATATAAAACAATAAAAAAAATAAAATATAATATGGATGATGACCTAATAATGCCCTAAAAGCAGAACATTAATTTTAAATAGGTATATAATAAATAACTTACATTTTTTGGAGGTTATAGAATTAAAATTAAAATTTGAGCAGGTATCCCAAGGACCCACTTGAGTCTCTTCGACAAAATTAAAAGGATATACATATCTAATAAAATTAAACTTTTTGTGTTTTTTGAGCATCACCGGCCGCCATGTTTTATTATTTAACAAATGTTTTCATTACAGTGTTCTTGTAAAACAGTCAGTTGCATTCCTCTAGTACTTCTAGGATTGCTCATCAGTTTACTCTTGAGCCCACACTCTGACGTACAATCAATTACAGGAATATTTGTTTGTATAAGACGCATCAGTATCTCGTTTTAAATCCACTTAATTTCTCGCAAAGTGTTTAACATTATTAGGGTGTTCATAACCCCTGAGTACGCGCTTTAATAATATATAATGGGTGATTTTTTTGAGGTTAGGATTTTCATGCATTAGTATTTGACAGATCACGCGGGATTTCAGACATGGTGTCAAAGAGAAAGATGCTCAGTATGCTTTGACATTTCATCATGAATAGACTTACTAACGAGCAACGCTTGCAAATCATTGAATTTTATTACCAAAATCAGTGTTCGGTTCGAAATGTGTTTCGCGCTTTACGTCCGACAAATTTTGTTCAGCGATGAGGCTCATTTCTGGTTGAATGGCTACGTAAATAAGCAAAATTGCCGCATTTGGAGTGAAGAGCAACCAGAAGCCGTTCAAGAACTGCCAATGCATCCCGAAAAATGCACTGTTTGGTGTGGTTTGTACGCTGGTGGAATCATTGGACCGTATTTTTTCAAAGATGCTGTTGGACGCAACGTTACGGTGAATGGCGATCGCTATCGTTCAATGCTAACAAACTTTTTGTTGCCAAAAATGGAAGAACTGAACTTGGTTGACATGTGGTTTCAACAAGATGGCGCTACATGCCACACAGCTCGCGATTCTATGGCCATTTTGAGGGAAAACTTCGGAGAACAATTCATCTCAAGGAATGGACCGGTAAGTTGGCCACCAAGATCATGCGATTTGACGCCTTTAGACTATTTTTTGTGGGGCTACGTCAAGTCTAAAGTCTACACAAATAAGCCAGCAACTATTCCAGCTTTGGAAGACAACATTTCCGAAGAAATTCGGGCTATTCCGGCCGAAATGCTCGAAAAAGTTACCCAAAATTGGACTTTCCGAATGGACCACCTAAGACGCAGCCGCGGTCAACATTTAAATGAAATTATCTTCAAAAAGTAAATGTCATAGACCAATCTAACGTTTCAAATAAAGAATCGATGAGATTTTGCAAATTTTATGCGTTTTTTTTTTTTAAAAAGTTCTCAAGCTCTTAAAAAATCACCCGATAAAAGACTGTTTCAACCTACAAACGTTTTTTTAGTCATTTTAAATATCTGTTCATTCGATGAATACCAGTCTTCAAGAGATTGCCCGCTGAACTATAAGAAGTTGACCTAGATTGACTTATACAAGTTTGTTATCAAAATTTTCCATAATTTCTCCTAGGAAGATTAAAGTTTATAATTACGTAACTTAGTTAATTTTCAATTTATATGTTTATTTTTAATAGTAAATAACTAAAAATTTGATATTGTATCAATTAAATAAGTTTCATTTCATGTTTAATTTCTCTTTTAGGCGATGAGTTCTTCTGTGTCGTACTTTATGTTCCTCAGTACTATGGAAGATATTTCAAATGTTAAAAACGAAAATTTGTAGACATTTAGCATGTGTAATATTAAATATGCAGCCAAGAACCAATTAATAAATAGTCCCATACCAGACAGCATCTACTGGGAAAAATAAGCGTTTTCTGCAATATTCTCACTTTCAGAATTTTTAAACATAAGTTCTATAAGATTTCATACTTGAAACAATAAATATCATGATAATAAATATCTTGAATGAAAGCATAAAACTAAAAAAAAATAACACATGGCAATGCAAAATAAGTTTAAAAAACAACGCAATACATTTTTTTAGGTTAAGCTAATGATGATGGTTAAAGACAGTTTTAAAACTAATTAAGTCTACTTTTTAGTTGTGTATACAAAATGTATTGATATCGCGATTCTTGAGCACCATATGCTATTAGGTCGTATGAATAAAAGGGATAATCAGCTTAACATTCCATTTATAGCACATATTGATATTCTATATTATTTGGTTTGAATTTAAAAATTATCATTTACAATTATTTTTATAGAAGAGTTAATTTGCAGCATTATACTGCATTTTATATGTACTCTCGTATGTACCTGGCTCAAAATCACCAAGGTTGCAAATTTCAAAATTTTTTTATGACAAAAAAAATTGCAAGCTATGATGATGAATTTTAGTTTATACTGTTGCAAAAATTGTATATAAATAAACTTCGACAGGGCAGCGCACAGAATTGTATACTTTTTTAGTACTGTTTTTTAGTACTAATTACCACACAAAAAACCATCAATTCGGGAACGTTTTTCTAAGTTTGATAAAATCAACAAAAACAAAACAAAGTACATAATTTAAGCTTTGTTTAAGAACATGGGTATATTATGTATGTGTATTAAATAAGCAATAATTAAAACAATACATACATAATCTTCTACAAGCAAAATACGTAAAAATCATGTCCGGGAACGTTCCCGAAATGACCGTTCCCGAAATGACGATTTCAAATAAGAGCGCGCTTTAATTATACGGCGGTCATCTTAAATGCGATCTGACTTTGTCAATAGGAAAATATTTAAGGTAACTTTGAAATTTCGTGTCGTAGAAAAGAATTTCATCAATAATTAAATGTAATAAATGCGTTCACGGATTGACGGGCTATTATTGTACGCTCTACGAATAATGAATAAAAAAGTACTTACCATTTAGATAAAATTTATTTTACGATAAATACTCTGGCAGCCAGCTTTGCTATTGTTCTCTACCTCGACTGACGTGTCACACCGAATGGCTGCGTTCACCTAAAATTATTTTCGATCGATTATCGATATGTTCACTGAAATGACTTGTGCGGTATTGGACAAACTGCTTTTGCATTTTTTACAGTTAAAAATAAATAATCTATTAGTATCCTTTCTAAAACTAGATTTTATATAAAAAATACGGTGTATTAAGTGATGACCGGGGTTGGATACCTTACATTTTTCAATTATATTATGAACTTGTTGTTGAAGATTGTAGATTAGGACGCGTTCCCGAAATGATTTTCTATGCGTGTATATTGATTTTATTTAAAATTTAGTTTATTAATAAATTATATTGTTTGATAGACACACAATACAGGTTAGTTTTAGTATTTAATTAATTTTTTTTTCTTAATTAGGTGAAGATTTATGACATTAAATTGCTAGCGAAGCCAATTCTGCACCTTGGTGATTTTGAGCCACCTACATATTTTTAATTGCTTTAAAATATTTAAATTCTGGATCTATATAATGCAAAAGAACAGTTCAGTCTCAATTTGTTTCTGGAATTCTTGTTACTAACAGTCACTACCACTACAATAATATTGACGAAGGGCAAACATTTATTTTAGTAAGAATTTGATGTTACCTAATCGCTTCACTGATGTTCATTATATAAAAAATACACCATTAAAATTGTAATAAACCAACAAATATAAAAATACAAATATGTACATACATTTATTCAAACAAACAAATAAAATTAGTAAAAAACTACAAAGCATTTTGATGACTTACATTAAGTAAAGGTAGGTCCAACTATAATGCTCTGATGTTAATTGTAAATAAAACAAACAAAATTTATAGTTATCTTTTTTTTATGAGAATGCAAACATATATTGGCTAATTCCTCGCGCAAAAAAGCCATTGTTTAGTTTTCTGCGTTCCAATAAGTGGTACCATCCTGTTGGAACAATACATATCGCACAACGTTATATCTTCAATTTCTGTCTAGTGAACACTATTCAAGGTAACTAGTGCCCAACCCTATTTTGGAAGATGTACCCACCAGCCCACTTACCGCACCGAAAAAATTAATTTTTTGTGGATGCATCGGTTTATCAACATTCAGTCGGGGATACTCATTTTACCAAATGCTGCAATTCTAATTGTTGACGAATTCACTGAGGTTAATTTATGTCCATTATGCTGACTAAACAAATCAAGAAGTGTACGAAATGCATTTTGATTTGAATTCCCATTTTCATAAAATGCTTCATCAACTTTAACCGCGATGCTCAAAAGTGTGCCTCTCTATTGTTGAATTTGTCAAACAAATTTGAAACAAAAAAATGGCAAATAAAGTTGGTAACAAAACTTGACGTTAAGGAGTTAATCACTATTAAAACTCTGCGTTATGGTTCGACAACCCTTTATTTATTAGTTATTTTCATTTCATTTCTTACTAACTTAATACATATGTACATTATACAGGGAGCGAATTATTCTTTGAGTACCCGTGGCATGATGGTTAGTGCGTTAGACTGTCGTTATTTGACTTCCAGCGAGTGAAGAAGTGTTAATAAGTGATTGCTAGTTAATTTTAAAGTAAAGTGCATTTGTAAGGTTTTGATATTAAGAAGGCAGTGTGCCACTGTTTTTCTTAAGTAAGCGGTAGCCTAGTGGAGGTGGCGTCCGAAGACAGTCGTTCTTTGACTTTCAAGTTTCAAAGAGAAAAGAAGTGTTAGTGATTACTAGTTCATTTTAAATTAAAAAGTAAAGTACATTAGTAGGGTTTTGATATTAACAAGGCAGTAAGCCACAGTTTTTGTTAAGTAAGCGGTAGCCTAGTGGAGGTGGCTACAGAAGGATGGTGTTTTAAGCCTTGGCCGACTTACATAATTGTTTTATAGTTTAAGGGTTTAGTTTTAAGTAGAATAGGCATGGTGGCACAAAAAAAAATACACAAAAAAACACACAAAAAAACACACAAAAAAACACACAAAAAAACACACACACAAAAATAATAAAAAAAATAAAAAAAACATGGAATAAGAAAAAAAAAAGACCAAAATATGAAAAATAAAAAATGTTAGTTAGATTTGCTGCTGTGGTTGTTCTAGTTTTAAGTAGTTTATAGGTAGAATATGTAGTTTAAGTTAGTTTAAGTTTTATTTTAAGGACCTTATTTTAAGTAGTTTTAAGTAAAAATAAAAAAGGATATTGATATTAGTTTTTTCAAATTTTCTAATAAATACAAAATAAATAAAATTTAATTGAAGTAAAATAGATCTTAAGGCCGAAAGGCATTAGTATTAAGTATTATAGTTTAACTTAGAGTGTCCGTATGGGACCAGTAAGTTAGTAATAAGTTATGGATAATTAGGCTAGTTTTATGAATTTTTGTCTAGTCTTAAGAATGAATTAATAAAAATGAATTTGGAAAAAAAAAGTGGCGTCAGAAGACAAATCCGGGGGTCGTGGGTTCGAATCCCGTGCGAAGTGCACGAGAAATATTCAAGTTTTTTTCACAATCGAGAAATTGTGGAATTTATTGATTGGGAAGAAAAGCTGATGGAGAAGGAGAGGAAAGCAGGGGTATCGAAATTACCACTGAGAGTGAATTCTCAGACTACTCCGAGTCTGAGAAGACAGAATATGTGTCTGAAGGTGGAGAGGGGCTCTTCAGGCCTCCGAATATGGATGTAATCCTATCGGAGGTAGAGCCAGTCCCACCGACAACGAAGGCTTTGGTGGTAGAGGCGGACCTCCTGAAAGAGAACTGGTGCAGGCCCTGCAAGCCAAACAGGCAGCCATCAGCCAGTCCGAGGAAGACCTCAGAAAGCTCAAGGAGGAAATGGAGCCCCTCCTCAGTCAGCTTAAACTAAAACAAGAGCAGCAAAAACAACTGCAACAAAAACAACAGCAACAACAACCACAGCAGCAAAAACAATCACAACCCAAGCCCGCTACCAAAAACACAGGAGCGGGGCAAAACAAAAAGACGCCAGCAGCAGTGACAGGCCCAAGTTCTGAGGGCCAATCGACCTTAGCTAAAGCAATGCAGCAGCAACAACAGCAGCAGAAACAGCAGCAGCAACACCAGAAACAACCACAGCCCAAGAAGGAGAAGGTGCCACCGATTAGGACCTACCGGGTTGACCTGCAGGACTTGAAACAGGTATGTAAGTCGGCCACTAAGGGCAAATTTGTAATAAATATTTTAAATGAAAAAGAAAAGCGGTATTCGGTGCAGTGCTTCTCACTGGCCGAATACAATTTACTTAAAGGAGTGCTAAAACAGGCCATCACTGAGTTCTTCAGTTACACGCCTAAAAGCGAAAAATTTAAGACAGTCCTTCTGAAGGACATAAGTTCCTGCACGGAACCGGAGGTGCTCTTAGCTGAGCTCCGTGAAAAAGCCACTGACGATCTCGATTTTATCGGGGTCAAGCCTTTCACTACGGTGAAGTCCAGGCGAGGGGGTTATAGGCTGCCAATGTTCCTCGTAACATTATCGCCCCAAAGTAGTTTTGAGAGTGTGAGGAAAATCCAATCCCTCGACTATCAATCCGTACACTGGGATAAATTAAAAGGCACGACGACATTTTGCAATGTACCAAGTGCCAGAGGTTTGGCCATGCCAAAGCCAACTGCAATATGCAGTTACGCTGTGTCAGGTGCTCAGAAACCCACAACGAAGGACAACGAAGGAGAATGCAAACTGGGGAATGAGCGGGTTGAGGATTTGACCCAGCTCAAGTGTGTCCTTTGTGGAAACCAAGGGCACCCGGCTAACTATAGGGGTTGCCCTAAGGTCCAACAAATGAAGCAAAAACAGGCCAGTCAAAAAGCCGAAGTAAGTCGAACAGTTCGACAGGCTCCTATACAAAAATTCGTGGATCCCAAATTCTCTTACGCCCAAATGGTGTCAGGGATTGGGAATACGAGACAGGCTCCACCAACGGTTGTCCCAAAGTCCCTCGTGCCTAAGGAACCAGAGGTGCAGCCTGACTTTATAGCCTTGCTATTGAGCATTCAAGGTCAACTTACAGGGCTGCAAAGTCAGATAAAGGAGCAAGGCAAAAGGGTAGATCATCTCTACTCTTTGTTGCCTGGCCTGGCGCAATTTAGACCATAATGGGCGCGCTGCCGGAGACGCGTCTAAAAGTCCTAGCTGTGAATGTTAATTCAGGATTAAACGAAGAGCCAATATGTTCCAATTGTTGAAAGACTACAGTCCCGATGTGTTTATGGCTAGCGAAACCAAGCTAAACCACAAATACAAATTGACTCATAAAAATTACAATATCGTAAGAAGAGACCGGCCCGACTCCACTCAAGGGGGCGGTGTCGCTCTCTTTATACGAAAAGGCATTAATTATAAAGTCGTATACAACAATGGACTATCTGAAATCAGAATACTGGGAAAGAATATAACAGAAAACAAAGATTACATATTTTGCTATATTGGGGAAACTCAAGGACTACACGGCGTCGGATTTCTTATCAAAAAATGGCTGAAGGAAAAGCTTATTGACATTCGATTTTTCAGCGAGAGAATTTGTAGCCTAACTCTAAATCTAACAAACACAAAAACAACAATAATACAAATTTATGCACCAACAGAGCGAGCCAACGACGAAGAAATTTTAGAATTTTATAATCTACTTGATAGAGCATACAACGAAACAAAGACAGAACTAATGTTCATTATTGGAGACTTCAATGCCAAATTGGGAAAACAACTTGATCAAGATGAGGAAGTAATCGGACCCTTTGGATTTGGAGAAAGAAACAAAAGAGGCGAAGGTGTCATAAAATGGCTTGAAGAAAATAATCTTAGATTCGGAAACTCATTTTTTAAGAAGAAAGACAATCGAAAATGGACTTGGAAATCACCCGATGGAAAAACAAAAAATGAAATTGACCTTATTATGACGAATAAATTAAGAACTCTAACAGATGTATCATTTTTAAATAATATCAAGTTTGATTCCGACCTTAGAATTGTAAGAGCAAAAATAACAATCAATCACACGACGCTAAAGAGAAACAAGCATAACTTGCATATCCCTAGGTCAGTGACTCAGAACAATATTGATGCATATAACGAAATTTTGAGAAATGAAATAAATATAAATACCAACGAAGATGAAATTGATCGTGACCTACAAACAACATATGACAAAATTGAATTAATAATAAAAAATGCAGCTAAGATCACGATTATGACCGCAAAAACCGAAAAAACTGATAAGATTTCAGATGGCACACAGCAACTAATTTTACGAAGAGAACAATTAAGAAACAAGGAAGTAACATCATTTGAAGAAAAAATTTAACTGAAACACATACGAAAAGAAATAAAAGAAAAATCAAAAATGGACATTCAAATATTCAATGACAAAGCAATCAAAGACATTCTAACCTCCACGAAATCAATTAAAAAGACAAAACAATTCTTGAACAAAGGGAAAGACTGGATTCTAACAATGAAAAACAACAATAAAAGCATATCAGACCGAAAAAACATTAATGTAACAGCCACACAATTTTTTGAACAACTGTTTAAATCCAGCAAAGATAACACAGACGCAAATATTAATACACCACAAATTATAAACAATAACATAAATAACAACCCACTCCTAATCAAAAAGGATGTAGAGCAAGCAATTGACGATCTAAAGAAAGAGAAATGTGTTGGAAACGATGGTATAGCGGCTGAGATGCTTATATACGGAAAACAATCACTATCTCCTATTTCGACGTTGCTATTCAACAATATATTAAAAACGCAAAAAAGGACAAAAGGATGATATAAACAACTACCGACCCATAAGCAATATATCGACTATTTACAAACTTTTCTCAAAAATAATATACAGAAACATCAAGGAAAAACTTAACATGAACCAACCAATAGAACAAGCTGGATTTCGGGAAGGATATTCAACAACTTATCACCTACAAACGATGAACCAACTGATAGAAAAATTCAATGAATTCAAGAAACCACTACTTTTTATTTATTGACTTCAGCAAGGCGTTCGACTCCATTGAACATGACACTATCTGGGAAGCCTTAATAAATCAAGACATAAACCCTATCATTATCCAGACATACAAAAACATTTATGACAACAATTGGGCAAAAATAAGAACCGAAATAACAGGACGAGAATTTAAAATAAATAGAGGAGTAAGACAAGGAGATCCGATGTCCCCACCAATGTTCTCAGCTGTATTAGAAGAAATTTTCAAGAACCTAAACTGGAAAACACGGTATGGCATTAACATAGGCGGAAAGTATCTAAACAACTTAAGATTCGCTGATGACATCGTACTTATTTCAACGAACGCCAAACAAATCGAATCGATGCTAAAAGAATTGACTACCGCTTGTAAGCCCTATGGACTCAACATAAACCAAACAAAAACAAAAGCAATGACCAATCACACAAAAATAGATATCACATTAGACAGAGTAAAGATAGATTATGTAGAAGATTACATTTACCTTGGACAATTAAAATCATTCAACGACCAAGAAAACAAGGAGATAAACAGACGAATCACAAACAGTTGGAAACAATTCTGGAATATACATCAAATAATGGAATCAAATTTAAGTAACAATACAAAAAAATATATAATGGACTCAGGAATACTACCCGTTATGACTTATGGACTACTAGCACTTGGATTTACCTCAAATTTAACAGAAAAACTTAGGATTTGCCAACCCCCTCACGGTTTTCGCCTTATCGTGGCGAGGGGCTTACGTCTAACTTTTCAGCAATCCAGCTGCGGAGTAAGATAACTAAGAAAACCACTAAAAGCAGAGATGTTAATCTAATAAAATATGGATAAAAGTTTACCAAATGAAGAAAATCGAACGGGGATATACGTTCAAGTGTCGGCAAAAGTCACGGCTGCCGGCGAGGGCTTGGGTTCGCAAGAAGCTAAGTCGCCAGTGACAAAAGTAAACTTAGAGAAAGAAAAACGAGAGCTAAAAAGACAACCGGTCATTCTCTCAGTGGATCTCCTTCCCGACATAGATGGTTTAACCATCAAAGGTACGGAGACCTCGGACAGACCTCCTTCCATAGGTAGTCAAACCGAGGACGAGCTACTGATGGAACCGAGTCAAGAAGAGACTATGCTGAAGTCTGCTGCACCCCTCAAAGCTTCGAGGCAACGCAGCAACTACAGATCCTCCAAAAGATTCGTGAAAATGACCGAGTTGAAAGACCCTGCGACGCTCAGTTCGAGAGACAAAGCTCTCCTAAACAAGCATAAGAAGCTAGTTATGAACTTTGAGCGGCAGCTGGCAGAGACTGTCACTGCACCTAGGGAAATAGCAGAGGAAGTGAATACCAAAGAGTCGGAGCGCAAAGGAGTAGATGCTGCCAAATCTAGGTCTGTCCCTAAAAAGGCAAACCGTGAACAGGCTGGCAATAACTCGACCGCTCGGAACGACAAAGGTAAAGTTCAGGCGACTTCCAGTAAGAAACAGCAAGCCAACGCTAGAAAAGACCAAGCACCGGCAAGCACCTCTTCTGGAACGAAACCAGGAACGTCCAAGAGACAAAGATCGGAGGAGACAGTCAAGCAAGACGGTGCTAAAAAACAGAAAACCAGCAGCTTCGACACCACCCCGATTGACCTACAAATCGTCATTATAAGCCGTGACGACCCAGATGGGAAAATTTCGGCAAAAAACTGGCTTCTTGTGGAAAATGAGATCCTCAAAGCTATGATGGCGGCATCAGAAAACGATAGTTCGGAGGACTATATCTTTGATGGTGCCGGATGGCGGCGAGGAGTTAAAGTGGTCTGCTGCGGTGACCAGAAATCACGGGAGTTCCTGAACCAAACAATCGCCAACATTGGCGAACTATGGGAAGGTTCCTCCCTTGAAGTTCTACCCGCCGCAGCTCTACCACTCCGCCAGCAGTTGAGCATCTGGATCCCCCCTCCTGCAGAACATGAGGACGCAGCCATTATTAAGCTGCTGGCGAGGTAGAACAAAGAGCTTCCTATTTTAGAATGGAAGCTCCAACATTCTAGGAAGAGCTATGGTGGCGAAGGGAAGGACCTCTTGTTTTTGGCAGACAAGAAATCTGACCTTCTGCTCAGAGAAAGGAAAGACGTGTTGAGGTATGGTCTCGGAACCGTAAAGGTTAAGAGGCATGAAGGCAAAGGGGAGTCAAAAGCTGCAAGTGGTGCAAATAAACCTGCACCACACTAAAGCAGCAACGTACGACCTTACGCTCTATATGTCTCACGAGAACGTGGATGTGGCCTTGATCCAGGAACCATGGTTAGGCAAAAACCGAATCCGTGGGTTGAGGTCAAAGCACTACAACCTTTTCCACTCCACGTCAGATGTAGGTGAAATTAAAAGTTGTATCCTAGTGAAAAAATCAATTAACGCTTTCTTCCTATCTAGGTACAGCAACAAGGACAACACGGCAATCAGCGTCGAATCGAATGAAGGAAGCTTCATTCTAGCGTCGACGTACATGCCGTACGAGGAGGAGAGCCCACCATCAAGAACAGTCCGCGATATGGCGGCCATGCCACAGCAAGCGATACACCTTTGGTGGTAGGATGTGATGCCAACGCTCACCACACTCAATGGGGCTCTAAGGACATCAATAAAAGAGGTGAGTCAATTTTTGAATATATTCTCTGTTCTAATTTATCGTTATGCAATAGGGGCAATCACCCTACCTTTCGAAACAAAAACAGGGAGGAAATCATAGATTTGACCCTTATTAGCAATAATAGTAAAATTTCAGTTGAAGACTGGAGAGTCTCACCTAAAGAATCTTTTTCGGATCACTTAAGGATACTCTTCTCTATAGACAGGAACTTTACTGAAAAGAAACCTTACCCAACTAGAACGAATTGGACAGAGTACGAAAAATGGCTAAAAGACTGTATTGATCACCAGAGGACAATACAAGTCTAAGTACTTCAACCAGTGACACTGTTGTCCAAAACTTGTCTAGCAAAATGAGAATGTCTTTTGAAAAACACTGCCCTTTATCTCGTTCCAATAACTCCACTAACCCACCCTGGTGGAATGGTGTACTAAAGAAACGTAGAACAGAGGTTAGAAAACTTTTCAATAAAGCTAAACTGAGTAAATTAGAAGAGGACATAAAGTCTTATAGAGCCGCACTTAACACTTACACCAAGGAGTTAAGGAAGGCCAAAAAGGATTCGTGGGCTAAACATTGTGAATCCATTGAAAAAACAAGCGAGGCGGCAAGGCTCCGTAGAACCCTGGCCCTTAATCCCACGATCCCAGGGTACATAAAACACCCTGATGGATCATGGTCGACCTCGAGCCTAGAAACGCTTGAACTCTTCATGGAAACTCATTTCCCCGGTTGTAAGAACCCAGGAAGTTCTGATTGCTTGCAATCGAACACGCTGGATTTTACTCACACGGAATCAAATTTAGAACTAAATCAGATTATTACTGAGCAAAAGATTATCTTGGCAATAAACTCGTTCAAACCCTACAAATCAGCGGGACCAGACGAGATTTTCCCAGCTCTTCTTCAAAATGCTCTCAAAGTAATAACTCTGTGGCTAAGGGTAATCTTGATAAGTTGTATTAAACTTAGATACGTCCCTAATAGCTGATAAAAGGTCAAGGTAGTTTTTATCCCAAAAGCAGGGAAACCGACTCACTCGACCGCTCAGGATTATAGACCAATAAGTCTCTCTTCGTTTCTCCTTAAGACACTGGAGAGGATAGTTGATCTACATGTTAGAGAACTTCTCAACGAAAACAATTTGTGCAGCTACCAACACGCTTACCTTAAGGGTAAATCAGTGGAGACTGCTCTGCATGAAGTAGTTTCACATATTGAGAAAAGTCTTGAACATAAAAAATATACACTGGCAGCATTTCTTGATATCGAGGGTGCGTTTTATAACGTTAAAACGGAATCGATCAAGACTGCCTTAGTTGAAGTTGGGGTTGAATCTGTCATTGTCGATTGGATTTTCACCATGTTAAATGGCAGAATTATCAACTCTCAAATAGGAGTTAGCACTATCGAGATAACAGTCACTAGAGGCACACCACAGGGAGGAGTCATCTCACCCCTACTCTGGATCCTCGTAGTCAACAAAATTCTCACAAAGTTCAAAGATCAGGGCATTAAAATAGTAGCATATGCAGATGACATAGTGGTTTTGGTATCAGGCAAGTTTCTTACCATCATCGAAAACATTATGGAAAATGCATTAAAGGATTTATCTTCTTGGGCAACTAAGAACGGTCTCGGGGTCAACCCCACCAAGACAGAGCTAGTCTTGTTCACGAAGAAACGGAAACTGGAGGGCTTCAACCCTCCCAAACTAAATGGTATTCCTCTAAAACTTTCTAAGGAAGCTAAATTTCTAGGAGTAATCCTTGACTCCAAGCTTACATGGAAGCGTAATACGGAGAAAAGAATGAAAAAAGCATTATGTGCATTCTACACATGCAAAAAGACCTTCGGTGTACGTTGGGGTATGCGACCGCAAGTCATCCAATGGATGTACACAGCGATTGTCAGACCCATTCTTACCTAAGGCTCTATTGTATGGTGGAAGGCAGTGGAAAAATCAAGCTATCTCAAGAACCTGAATAAGGTACAGAGACTAGCCTGTGTAGGAATAACAGGGGCCAAAGATCCACACCACAAGCTGGATTGGAAATGATCTTGGACCTCCCGGCTCTGGATGAGTTCATAAAGTGCACGGCAGCCAAAACTGCAATTCGTTTAAGAGAACTGAGTTTTTGGAGGCACAGCACTTATGGCCACGGGTCAATATTACAAAGATATGACACGATTCCAGGACTGAGGGAGACCACCGATTACATCCCCCCTTTACTAGATTTCGATAGGAAATTTTCTATTTTCATACCAGAAAGACAGGGTTGGGATCCCAATTCACTTATAAGTAAACAGGGTATCCCTTTCTACACTGACGGTTCAAAAATGGAATCAGGAACAGGTGCTGGAGTGTTTTGCCAATCTCTCAACATCAGAGCGTCATATACACTCCCGGCTGACTGTAGTCTCTTTCATGCCCAGATCTTTGCCATTGGAAAAGCAGCTGAATTGGCACATCATGAAAAGCTAAGCTCTTCGGAGATTACTTTTTTCGTGGACAGCCAGGCTGCTATCAAAGCCTTAGACAGTGAGAATAAAAAAGCAGTTTTAAACTGTAGGAAGGAATTAAACAAAATCTGCCACACTAACCAGGTAAAGCTCTGCTGGGTTCCCGGACATAGCAATATAGAAGGGAATGATATAGTAGATGAACTAGCCAGGAAAGGGTCAGAAGCAGACACAAGTAGTAGCAACCATTCAGTTAGGGGACCACTCGTCCCGATTGGGGTACTCAAGAGGAAGATAGACCTTAAACTAAAAGAGAAAATCAATATCTCCTGGAAATCCAGGGACGATTGTGTAATCTCTAGAAGTTTATGGCCTAACACAAATGAAAAGGAAACTCGGTATATTCTATCGCTGAGCAAAAAGAACATAAAAATCCTGATAGGTGTACTAACAGGTCATTGCGCCATTGGCACAATGGCTAAGAGAATAGGGGCATTTGCACCCGATTTTTTTAGGAGCTGTCAGGATGAGGAAGAAATGGAAACCATTAAACACCTGCTCTGCGACTGTCCGAACCTCCAAACCAGCCGACTCCGTCATTTCGGAATCAGGTTTGTTGGAGAACTGGATGATCTAGCACAGGTCTCAATGGCAAGCATGAGGAAATTTATAGATAGCACAGGCTGGTTCGTTAACGAGCCAGTCTACGCTAATCGACGGAATTGAGGAACATCGTTGCTAAATTTTTACTTTTTACAGGGGATCACAATGGACCAGTAGGCCCCCGTGTACGCAACAGCTTC
Source organism: Eupeodes luniger (assembly GCA_951509635.1). Taxonomy (NCBI): domain Eukaryota; kingdom Metazoa; phylum Arthropoda; class Insecta; order Diptera; family Syrphidae; genus Eupeodes; species Eupeodes luniger. The sequence goes on from OX608074.1 coordinate 68,080,774, forward strand.
ATGCTGTGCACACCCCTTGCAACCTAACCTAACCTAACCTAGGATATGCCAAACTAAAATGGAAAGGAACATTCTAAAAATAAGACAAATTCAAAAAATACGAAACCAGCATATAAGACAACAAACAAAAATCATTGATGTAGTTGAAAGAACAAGAAGGCTTAAATGGAGCTGGGCAGGACACATCTCAAGGCTTCAAGAACAAAGATGGACTAAAGTAATCACAAAATGGACTCCAGCTGACAAAAGACGACCTGGAAGACCCAAGAAAAGATGGGCTGATGATTTATCGGACTACAGACAAAATTGGTATAATGAAGCTAAGGACAGAGAATTATGGGCAACATTGGGGGAGGCTTATGCCAGAAATATATCTTCATGAAAAGAACAATCTAAGGTTTATATACTTACTTACTAAATTTTCAATATAATTAAGTAAAATTTTCAATATAATTAATAAGTTAATACCAGACTTTGTTTGTAATTTAAATTTATTATAAAAAAAAAAAAAAACATTGTTAAAACGAAAATTGTATATATAAATTTAAGAAATTCAAATGGCAAACAAAAAGCTTATAATAATAATAATAAATAAAAATAAATAAATAAATAAATAAATTAGGTGGCGCAACAGTCCATGAAGAACCAGGGCCTAGTGACTTACAACTCTCAACCATTCCTGTGTGCGAGTAATGTTGTCAGAGATGGAAGGGACCTACAGTTTATATGCCGAATCCGAACGGCTAATTTGAGAAAGCACTTTTCATGACAAGAATTACTCTTGAAGGATTTGTCAATTCCTCGCAAGAGGCAGTACCCGTGAAAAAAGTTAGGTGGCACAGGTAGGGATTGAACCCAAGACCCCTTGCATGACAGTCCAACGCACTAACCATCACGCTACGGGTACTACTATAATAATAATAATACAACAATGAATTGCGAAAGCTCAAGACGCTAGAAGTTTGCGTTGTATGCATCTCTCTCACTCAAGGGAAGCGGATGTATATGATTGCGCGTGGAGTTGGAGGAATACGTTGCAACGCATTCTTACAATTACAGTAAGATGCGCTGGCCTCGTTTCACCAACGCCCTAGCGAGAGAACTTCGTTCGAGTGACATAGCCCCACCAAACAACAGAAACCTGACAAATACAGAAATTGACCAACATTTACAACAGATGGACGAAATAATAAAACGAACGATGGAACGGACAATACCAAAGTACAAACAACGGGACCATATAGACGCTTACAGAAACGTGACTATTGACGCACTACGTAGGCACAAGAGTGGCTTACTGACAAGACTCAAAAACTTGTACAGACGATTTACAGACCCACACGACTTGGAGGTTAGGACGCTGAAGTCGTCAATAAAAAATGTCAATCTGTTAATTAAGGAGAACTACAGGTTATCAATTAACAAGTACTGGGACCGCAATATCCGGTCAGTTAATTCCAGTGACCCTAGTATGTTCCCTAAAATCAACAAGATATTCAGGAAAAAGAACGACAATGACCTTCCGTGTCTGAAACTCCAAAGAACTGAAGAGAACAGAGACGTACTCATGACAGTGCAAATAGATCCAGAAGAAGCCATCTTTGACGATGACTTTTATATAATTGAAGATCCGAAGGAAAAAGTGGAGGCGGTGGGAGCTGCTTTCCAGCAAGTGTACAAGGTGAATGTTAGCATTCGCCCCAACCACGACCTCGAAAACAGAGCCCTACTTAATCACTTTTACCTTCAAAATGATATAACACATTGGCTTGTTAGTGACGAAGGTTGAGCTTACCGATGGAGGCAATTGACATTTACATCACACTCTTCAATAATGCACTGAATAATGCATATTATCCTCCCGAAAAAGGGAAAGGACAACTCCAACCCGTCAAATCTTCGGTCGATAAGTCTTCTTCCGAGCATCAGCAAAGTTTTCGAAAAAATCATTAATAGGGCTCTGACCCGGATAAACAGTTCGGGTTCAAGGCGGGTTATGACACAATTCATGCTGCGTCTAAACTCGTTTCTGATATCCAATGGAATAAAACAAAACAACAATGCACAGGTGCTGTTCTGGTTGATTTGGAAAAGGCCTTTGACACCGTATGGTTAGAGGGTCTTTACCTAAAACTGAGCAGGCTTGGCATAAGCAAGCCATTGTTGTATATACTTTATGATATGCTTAACGGTAGAAAGTTTGTTGTCAAAAGTGGAAATGTAACTTCTACCACAACATTCTTAATTAAAAATGGTCTTCAACAGGTAGCGTTGAATTCGCCGATTCTCTTCAGCATTTACACCAGCGATCTGATAGGTAGTCTTACATAGGCAATTGCGTACGCCGACGATCTTATTGCGTACAGAACGGCCCGAAAGGTTGAGGTTATTAGAATTCTCTTGCAGCGTGATTTCGTTAAGATTCAGCGATATTGCGACGACTGGAAACTGAAAGTAAATGTCCAAAAGTCGGAGACAATTCTGTTCCGGACTCAGTTGGCTAGGGCCACGAGGGATTCGTGCAAGAATTGGGGCAAGATGGTCATCGTTGATCTTCACGGGCAGCGATTAGCGAGCAAAAGTGTAGTGAAGTACCTCTATCTGGTATCTGGTTAGATCAGTATTTATATTTCGACAGACATATAAATGCTGCTCTGACCAGGGCCAGAGGAGCCTTCGCTCTGACGAAACGGCTGTTTTTTAGCAGTCGGCTTGATCCCAGAGTGAGTTTACGACGCTGTACCGGCTTATACAGAACAGCCGAATCTTCTTACGTGCATTACTATTCCAACGAGGTCCTATACAAAGGGGCTCGAATCAACAGAATTGACAATTTCGTGATAAAACTCGTCCGAGGTCACATTGCAAGAGCTATGTCTTCGACCAACAATTTAATTTTCGGGGCGTTCTATCCGAACGACGAGTATTTTGAAAGTGCACGCTTGAGCGGCTTCATTCCACCAGAGGCATTCCTCTTTCTAGACAGATGCGGTCTGATACAGGATAGATTGGGAGTTCCGCTAATCTGCCACGTCAGACGACGAACCGTGGATAGGCGACTCCTGTACAATCGGGACGTCATGGCACAAGGCGGAGCAGAGCTCCTTCGGTTCAGTAGGGCTGTGTCCGAAAGGGACCAAACTGATAGGGTGAAGCAGGAGAACCAGTTTTGGTGGCTTCAATCGGCACTTAATAGCGGGTAGTCGAGATGGGGTTTAAAGCCTTGGCCGGCTTACATACTTGTTTTATAGTTTTAGGGTTTAGTTTTAAGTAGAATAGGCATGGTGGCACAAAAAAAATACAAAAAAACAAAAAGGAAAATACAAAAAATACAAAAAAAATAAAAAAAAAGACAACAAAATATGAAAAACAAAAAACGTTAGATAGTTAGATTTGCTGCTGTGGTTGTTCTAGTTTTAAGTAGTTTATAGGTAGAATAGGTAGTTTTAGCTTTGTATATGAAGTGGAATAGTACAATTATATAGTACATATAATAAATTAAATGTCAAACAGAGTGTAGTGCTTTAACTCGGCTCCACAATAAATTTGTTAAAATAGTAGTAAAAGTAATTTTTATTTGTTAAAATTTTTTGCACGTTTTAATATTGTCAAACCCAGTTTGGTTTTCATCGATTTTAAAGACTGTCATTACTTTATATTGTTTTAAAATTGAATTTAAATTATTAAATTTGAAATGGCAAATTCTAACCTCAAAACTGGGAAACGAAATTTACGCTCCAAACTTGATGAATCCTCTCCATCTCCATCTCGGATGTCTCCTTCATGCTCTCCTTTTGGAGCATCGTCCTCGTCGAGTTTTTGGGATAAGATTGAATCTGTATGAGCTGAAAGTAAACAAACAATAATTCATGTCGATGTCGCGATATCGAGTGCATTGGCTTTGCTTTAATATGCGATATTTGCTGACGTGAATTATTGGCAGGTGGTGATGACGAACAACAACATAAGGTCATCATTTAATATTAAGTTATGTTAAGTAGGTTAAGAAAAATATGTAATGTAGAAATTAAGTAATAATAAATAAATATGTAGGTTAAGAAATTGAATGTATTTATGTAGGTTAAGAAATTGAATGTATTTATGTAGGTTAAGAAATTAAATGTATTTCCATAGCAAATAAATAGTATAAATAGAATAAGAAAATGTGAATAAAGTGCTAGTATTGTATCAAACATTTTGGTGTTTAATTAACTATTTACTTTTCAGCACAGAATCATCTCAAGGATTTTTCTGTTCAATAAACAACTTTAAATTTGATAATTATCTCAAGGATTTTTATCTGCGGACAAAACATTGGTCCTTCGAGCCGGATACAGCCAAGCCGCTACAACAGCCAATTCGCTTCATCAAAGAGCCAAGCAGCTACATAAGCCAAGTCGCTTCATCACAAAGCCAAGTCGATACAAGAAGCCAAATTGCAACAAACAGCCAAGCCGCTACAACAGCCAATTCGCTTCATCAAAGAGCCAAGCAGCTACATAAGCCAAGTCGCTTCATCACAAAGCCAAGTCGCTACAAGAAGCCAAATTGCAACAAACAGCCAAGCCGCTACAACAGCCAATTCGCTTCATCAAAGAGCCAAGCAGCTACATAAGCCAAGTCTCTTCATCACAAAGCCAAGTCGCTACAAGAAGCCAAATTGCAACAAAGAGCCAAGCCGCTACAACAGCCAATTCGCTTCATCAAAGAGCCAAGCAGCTACATAAGCCAAGTCGCTTCATCACAGAGCCAAGTCGCTACAAGAAGCCAAATTGCAACAAAGAGCCGAGTCGCTACAACAGCCAAGTCGCTTCAACAAAAAAACAAGCCGCTACATAAGCCAAGTCGCTTCATCAAAGAGCCAAGTCGCTACAACAGCCAAGTCGCTTCAACAAAAAGAACAAAATGGCGGAACCATCAGTTGAAACAATTCAAAAACTGAATTTCGACCAAATCGAGCGCATGAAAATAAACTTTTCGAAAGACTCAAAGGATAGGTATTCGTTACAATACTTTGAAATCCGAGCGGAGAAGTTAGCAACAGTATGGAAGACGTGCGAGGAACTTCATGCTAAGGTGTATAATATAAAAATGCATAATGAGTCTCTTGTCAAAGATTATATGACAGAATATAGCAAAATGGAAGAGCTGGCATTAACTTTGACTACAACTTTTCAACGCGCAATAGATCAATATAAGGCGCAGCAACCATCTGATACGAAAACATTACAAGTATTGAAAACCGCTGCAACTGAAGATGTCGTTCGACTTGAAAGAGTAAAAATTCCAACATTCGAAGGTGATTATCTGAAATGGGTAAATTTCTATGAAATGTTTAAAACACTAGTGCACGAAAATAAGCAACTGCAGGATATTCAAAGAATGCAATATCTGGTGACTTCTACTAAAGGTGAAGCTCGACGCCTAATTGAGAATCTGGGAGTGACTGGAAGTAATTACCAGAATGCATGGAAAATGTTGTTTGAACGTTACAACAACAAGAGAACACTACTAGCATCCCACCTTCAAGCATTTCTCAGCATCCCAAATGTTAAGTCTGAAACTGCACAAAATTACAAGAAATTGTTGGACACAACGAACGAGACACTAATTGGAATAAAGGCATTAAATATTGACACGAAGTCCTGGGACCCATTTATTGTCTATATGGCCTCGCAAAAGTTAGATATGGAATCCAGAAAAGAATGGGAACTGTTATGGGGAGCCAAAACAGATTTACCCTCATGGGAGGACCTAGCTGAATTTCTCTCAAAGAAATTCAGGTCTTTAGAAGCCATTTCGGGTGACGTTACAAGGAAATTTCACAACACGAGTTTATTCATACAGTCAGAAGCTAAATGTAAATTGTGCAAGGGTAACCATTTCATTGTTAAGTGCATTCGGTTTCAACAAGCTAACGTCCAAACTCGAAGAGAAATAGTGAAGAATAACAATTTGTGTTTCAATTGCTTGGGCAGCACAAAAAGTTTCAACAGTCAAGGCAACAACTCTACATGGGACATCTTACTAGCTACAGCAATTATACACGTGAAAAATGTGTACGGTGAATACATAAAGTTAAGAGCCTTAATAGACCAAGGCTCACAAAACTTATTCATCACCGAAAATTGTGTGCAGTTGTTAGGACTCAAGCGTGAACCCGCAAACGTCACTATCAAGGGTTTAGGAAACGCCACAAACCGAAGCGCGGGGCAGATCTCTTTAAACATAAGAGAAAAATGGTCAAATAAAGTCATATACACCACAGCTCTCATTCTAGGACGAATCACACAAAGTCTTCCGTCAACATCCATCAACTTCAATGTTAACGTAAACATAAAGAATACTGAACTTGCAGATCCAGAGTTCCGTACTCGATCAAAGATCGATGTATTGTTAGGAGCTGATGTATATGGTGAAATCCTGCTGGAGGGATTGAAGAAAGGTATGCCAACTGCACAAAGGACCAAACTGGGCTGGATTTTATCTGGTCCCATAGCTAGAAGCGCATCAACTACATCAACTTCCATGATAAGTACATCAGAACTCGATCAACAGCTATCAAAATTCTGGGAACAGGAGGAAATCGAAAAGAAGCCCTTTTTGTCTCAAGAACAAGAGATGGCCGAAAAGCAATACATTACAAATGTACAAAGGATGAAAGATGGACGGTATCAAGTCAAAATGCCGTGGAAAGATGATCCTAGGACAAAACTTGGCCTCTCGGAAAAGTCAGCTATTGCCAGGTATGTCTCGAACGAAAAGAGACTATTAAAAAATCCAAGTCTTTTTGCGGAATACAACAAGTGCATTGAAGAATATCTAACACTTGGACATATGGAAGAGGTTCCCAGCAATGAAGTAAATAAACCTTGTTATTACTTGCCTCACCACGCAGTGATTAAAGAAGAAAGCACAACAACCAAGGTCCGGGTTGTATTTAATGCCTCAGCAAAATCGTCTTCCGGAATGTCACTAAACGACTGCCTCATGGTAGGTCCAACAATTCAAGATACACTCACAACTCTGATTCTGCGATGGAGAACATATCCAGTCGTCATAACAGCGGATATTGAAAAAATGTATCGGCAGATATCAGTTGAAACCACTGACTCAGATTTCCAACGCATCCTGTGGCGTCCAAACCAAACAGACATCATAAGAAAATATCGTTTGAAGACGCTAACTTTTGGAACTGCTAACGCTCCATTCCAGGCCATTCGTACGCTACGACAACTGGCAGAAGATGAAACCAAGACTTACCCTTCCGCAGCAGATCACTTGAAAACCAGCTTCTATGTAGACGATCTTCTGACTGGCGTAGATACAATTGCAGAGGCAAAAGTTTTATACCTGGAGCTGTCACAACTCCTAGACAAAGGAGGCTTCAACTTACGTAAATGGAATAGTAACCATCAAGAAGTCCTCAATGCGATACCTGAAAACCATAGAGGAAAGGGTTACGTATTCAATGCAGAAGAAGACGTTACAAAAACACTGGGACTCCAGTGGCACCCACGAGATGATCAATTTATCTTCAAAGCTGACGGGTGTGAGAACAACCAACAAGAAGTAACAAAACGTACCATAGCTTCCTTTATGGCACGGCTTTTTGACCCATTGGGATGGTTGCAACCCATTGTCATTCGCAACAAAATTTTTATGCAACGGCTTTGGCTAAGCAACCTTACCTGGGATCAGGAGCTACCAACAGATCTGAAACATGAGTGGATGGGATACGCAACGGAATTAAAAGACGTCCATCAGATTAAACTACCACGGTGGATAGGAACAACGTCCAAAGATATCTATGAATTACATGGTTTCTGCGATGTATCCCAGTTTGCCATGGCTGCTGTCGTCTACATGGTCATCCGTACACCAGGAAGAACGCCAATAGCTACACTCTTAAGCTCCAAAACGAAAGTAGCACCCATAGCTGTTCAAACTATTCCAAGATTAGAACTGACGAGTGCTGTTCTATTAGTCAAACTCATGGAACAAATCAAATCAGCCCTAAGAACTCCAGACAGCAGCCGAATATATTATTGGACTGACTCAACAGTTGTCATTTCATGGCTTAATGATCACCCATCACGTTGGAACACGTATGTAGCCAACAGAGTAAGCCAAATACATGAAAGTAGCACCTGTACCCAGTGGTATCACATATCCACACATGAAAACCCTGCAGACTGTGCCACCAGAGGGCTATCTCCACAAGCTCTTAAGAATCACAGCCTATGGTGGAGTGGTCCACAAATCATTTTGCGACAGTCTAAAGAATACACGAAACAACCCCGAATGATTAGTACAGATTTAGAAAGAAAAATTAGGGTCCATTTGGTTACAAAAGATGAAAACATACTTGACAGATTCTCAAACTTCTCAAAACTAATACGAGTTTTAGCGTATTGCAAGAGAATGCTGCCTAACCATGAATGCCGCAAAGAAAATACTCCCAATTATTTAACAACAGATGAACTACACAAAGCTAAAATAATTTGCATCAAAAAGTCACAAGAACGATCTTTCCCACATGAAATACAAGCTCTCCTAGCTGGGAAACCAATTGATAAAAAATCAAAAGTCTTGCAACTTTGCCCATATCTGGACACTGACAAAATCCTCAGGGTGGGCGGAAGACTGCAAAAGGCCGATTTAAGCCAAGCTGAAAAACATCCCATCATATTAAGTAACGAGTGTTCACTATCGAAATTAATAGTATCTCATTTTCATCATAAAACTCTCCACGGATCCCAATTACTCACACTTAACACAATGCGTAAAGAATTTTGGATATTAAACGCAAACAAGCTAGTGACAACATGCATTCATAAGTGTATTATTTGCTTCAAACTAAACGCAAAGGTAAATCAACAACAGTTAATGGGAAATCTTCCAACACATCGTGTAACGGTAAACCGTCCCTTTTGGAAAACCGGATTAGACTTTGCGGGCCCAATTACAATAAAATGGTCAAGTGGACGAGGAACTAAAACAGAGAAATCATATATAGCGGTCTTCATATGCTTATCAACAAAAGCAATACATCTTGAACTTGTGAGTTCCTTGACTTCGCAAGCTTGCATAGCAGCAATTAAGCGATTTGTCTCAAGAAGAGGCAAATGTAAAGCCATTTACAGTGACTGTGGCACAAATTTTGTTGGAGCGAGCAAAGAACTTCAGCGTACATTCGAAAGGATGACATACGAAACGCAGGCATGGATAGTGAATGACAACATTACATGGCACCATATACCTCCAAGCAGTCCGCACTTTGGAGGACTATGGGAAGCTGGTGTCAAATCTACTAAACGACACCTTATAAAAGTATTAGGAGAAAGGCTTTTGAACATAGAAGAAATGTATACAGTATTGGCCCAAATTGAAGCTTGTTTAAACAGCCGACCATTAGCTCCAATCAGTAATGACGTCAATGATATCCTGCCGTTGACACCAGGTCACTTTCTCACTGGAAATTCCATGTTTGCAGTACCTGATGAAGTTCCAGATAACTTAAAGCTCTTAAAGAGATGGCAACTCACCCAACGCATTACAAATGATTTCTGGAATAGGTGGAAAGAAGAATATTTGACGCGACTACAAGAGCGACCAAAGTGGTTAACAACAAAGAAAAACCTTCAGCCTGGACAACTTGTTTTAGTGTTGAAAGAAAATACCCCGCAGACCAAATGGCCTTTAGCGCGCATTTTGGATGTACACCCTGGTGAAGACGGACTTGTTCGAGTTGTCACCATTAAGATGAACGGAAATATAACTAAACGCCCCGTAGTTAAACTATGTCCATTGCCAATAGAAGAAGCTGATGAGGAAGTGTCAAAGAGAGCCTTAAAAAGAACGAACCAATCCCAAGAAGTAGAAGCTGAAAGTCCCAGGAAAACAAAAACTCCTAAAGTTGTAACAAGTTCCTTAGGGATCGCAACTTGGCCAGCATTAATGCTAAGCGTAATGATTACTTGTTTTGCGATAATACCGAATGTCCAAGCATTGGTCAACAATACTCAAATCGATGGAGGACTCTACATAGAAAAATTGGGACGCAGTTTTTTAAGCAGAGGAACATTGAAGATTGAAATAAGTATTCCGACCGGTGAATTCTTACAAGACAAACAACAGGTGAACGCAACAATTAAAAAGATGGAAACGCTTTGCACGAAAGGAAAATACATAAGTGAAGAAATACAATGCGACACATTGAATCATCACCTGCAAGCGATTAGTACAAGCATTATTCATCGTATTGAATCAATTCAGTTTTTACGGTCAAGAACACGAAGAGGTGTATTGGGAACAATTCTAACGTCAGTGTTTGGAGTCAATGAAGAGGTGTACCATGATATCGATAACTTGTCAGAAAATCAACAAACCCTGAGAAATACAATATCACATCAAGGAAAGGTCATGCTCAAAGCTGTCAAAACGCTCAACGACACCAACACCAGAATTGAAAAACGATTAAGGAATTTCAACACTCAGCTAAGTCAATCAATCGAAAAAATGAACAAATTCACGGCGGGATGGATTCTAGCGGCAGATCATAACGGTGTTCAGCATGTATCAGCAAGCCAAGAATTACTTGGAAGAAATTGCCGATAAATATAATTGCATATGGCAAATTGTCTCCACGAGAACGAGCAGCTGGCAGTGTCCACACATAATTGACTTAAACAGCGTACTTAACAAAACTGAAGGGCATCTACCACCAACATTAAAAGTTTATCACCGTATGACCAGTCAAGTAATTATGAGTTCAACTTTGGAAAGAATTTTAATTATTGAAAAACTTCCAATCTATGAAGATAAGCAATACGAACTAATAAAAGCGACAACGGTACCAACAAAAATAGGTGAATCCACATATACGGTTCAAACCATCCCAGCGGAAGTCCTAGGTATTCATTACGATTCACAGACCTACTTCAAATTCACAGAAGACATGATGGCAAACAGTATTGAGTTACCTAATCTAGAGTACATAGTCCCAATCCAAGCTATATATAACATTAACTCAAACCCGAATTGCGTTATTTCGGAAATATATCAAAAGTTCAGCAGAGTAAGCTGCTCAAGCAAAACGATCGCAATACACGCAGTTATATGGAAACAACTACATCAAGTAAATACATGGTTGTATGTAAGTCCAAATCGAATAATAGCTCAAGCAGTTTGTAATGGCCAGTTAAGCGAAATTTGTTTGAAAGATGTTGGTATCATTCAATTAACATCAGACTGTGTCGTGAAAACAAAAGACATAACCATAACAGCAGAACATCAAGAATCTACTCGGACAGTACAAACATACATTAAGCCATCGTCAATCGTTCCATCCAATTTTTCATTACTCGGCAGCCAACATATTCAAATTCCGAAACTTAACATATCCAGAGTACTCCAGTCATCAGATACATTAACAACGCTAGTTGAAGAAGCATCAAGTTTAGAAGAAGAGATAGACAACAAAATATGGAAGCCGATTCACCGACATACGATTTCATCAGCGATATCAATCATACTCTCCGTTGCATTAATAGCAATGATTTTGTTAATATGGAGACATGTTCAAAACCAACGTGAACAAATTAAATTGCCCTCCAAATGGTATGAAACATCAACTACAAGCGAATTGGACAAAACATGCCTGTAAAGAACCACCTAGTTCTTGGTGGGCGGAAATGTATGAGCTGAAAGTAAACAAACAATAATTCATGTCGATGTCGCGATATCGAGTACATTGGCTTTGCTTTAATATGCGATATTTGCTGACGTGAATTATTGGCAGGTGGTGATGACGAACAACAACATAAGGTCATCATTTAATATTAAGTTATGTTAAGTAGGTTAAGAAAAATATGTAATGTAGAAATTAAGTAATAATAAATAAATATGTAGGTTAAGAAATTGAATGTATTTATGTAGGTTAAGAAATTGAATGTATTTATGTAGGTTAAGAAATTAAATGTATTTCCATAGCAAATAAATAGTATAAATAGAATAAGAAAATGTGAATAAAGTGCTAGTATTGTATCAAACATTTTGGTGTTTAATTAACTATTTACTTTTCAGCACAGAATCATCTCAAGGATTTTTCTGTTCAATAAACAACTTTAAATTTGATAATTATCTCAAGGATTTTTATCTGCGGACAAAACAGAATCCAAATTGACCAGCTTAGCAACAAAACTAACCAACACATTCCGAACAACAATAAAAAATGAATTGGATGAAATTCCGCGCACTTTTGATGAAAGATTTAAGGAAATTGAAAACAACTTTAACTTCAAAATACAAACTCTAGAAAAAGACTTTAATGAAAGATATGGCTCCATTAATCAATTAACTTTTAACACCGAATGCAAGCTAGAGAGCTTTGAAAGCCGGTGTCTTGAAATTGACACTTTGCACGAAGAGCTTTCTATTATAAAAACACAAACGCTTGAAACTGACAACACTCATCTTAAATCACAAATCGATTCTCTATCGCGGAAACTGATTGCTGGTGATCTTGTTCTTCATGGTGTTGCGACTGCCTAGGGCGGCAAACTGAGCAGGCGTCATCAGCGAGGAGAAAAGATCTAAAATGAAAAACGAAACAAATGAATTAATTAAATAAAAAAATAAAAAGTAAGAATATTGCGTTCACTTACGCTATATGGTACTCGGGGCCAGGCGGGGAGGGTGTTCTTTCCCACTGAAAAATTCTGAGCGGCCGTCGTCACGTCTCTGGGGTTCATGAAAACTTCGGCAAGCAAGGCGTCGTCGGCGCTATATAGATGACCTGAAACGAAAGGAAAACCAAAACAATGAATATAAATTAATACAATTATGAATGTGTACTTACGATAATGTTACTCCTTGCCGAACCAAGAACGTCCCGAGCGTCGCACACCATCGGCCAACAGAGGCGTCTCCAGCGCGGAGGAAAGATCTAAAATAAAAACAAAACAAATTAATTAATTAAATGAACGATAAAATTCAGTAATCGTTTACTCACGATATTTTTACTCGTTGGCCTGGCTGAGACGTGGGTTCTTCCCCACCGAACAGTTATGAGCGGTCGTCACCACCGTTACGGGCCACAATTTCGGCAAGCAAGGCGTCGTCGGCGCGATAAAGATGACCTGAAACGAAAAGAAAACAAATACAATGAGTATAAAATAACACACATACGAAGGTGTACCTACGATACTTTGGCTTCTTGCCTAATCAAGAACACCCCGACCGTCGTACACCGTCGGCAAACTGAGCCTTCTTCAGCGTAAAGTAAGTAAAGTGAGTTCCGGCGTCAGCCACGGCATTTCTACCCGTTGCCCGGCTGGAACGTGGGTTCTTCCCCACTGAACAGATGGGACCGGTCGCCACCACCATCTCCAGTACATACTTTTGGCAAGCGAGGCGTCGTCGGCGCGATGAAAATGACCTGCAACGAAATATCAACATTGTAGGTAAAATAACACACATATGAATGGTACTTACGATATTGTTGCTCCTTGCCCAGTCAAAAACGTCCTGAGCGTCACACCCCGGCGGCAACTAAGGCGTCTTCAGCGCGGAGGAAAGATCTAAAAATGAAAAATAAAAGAAATGAATCAAATAAATGAAAAAAGTAAGCAATCATAGGTTTACTTACGATTTTGTTTACTCGTTGCCTGGCTTAAATAGGTGATGTTGATCTGGGTGTGACCGCAATTTGTGGATTAGCTGAAAATATAACAAAAAAGAATATTAATGAAAAATTCTTTACTCTACTACCTAAGCCGTTAGGCGAATTTTGTTGTTTTTTGTTGTTGGCTTACCTCGTTGTAGTTGCTGCCGGCTCCATTGATAGAAAAATACAAATGGCTGTAAGTAAAGGAAATAGTGACGACAAACAATTGGAAAGTCCTCCTGGAAAGTCTTCCTGGAAGGATGGCTGGAATAGGGAGTTCTAAAAGGTTAAGTGTGATGTGCAATGGTCGTAGGTTTGACGATTAGGTTAGAGTGTTTGTTTTTGTGGTTTCCTTAAGATTTGAGAATGTGAAATGGTAATATGAGTTGCAAGCGATTTAAGGATGTGAATGTTGACAATTAAGAGATGTTTGTTTTTATGTTATGCTGTGCAGTTTATTAGTGTTTTTATAATGGTTGGGTTGTGTTTTACATGTATGTACATAAGTTTAGAAAAATATAGTGACAGAAAAAGATAGATGACAACAATGCAAAATGACTAACATAAAGATAATATAACTAATGATATTATTTATTCAAACCAACAATAACAAATGTGACGAACGCGTATAAATGGGTATTTTGACAACAGGACTGAAAAAAATTACACAAACTTTATTTGTTTCGGACTCGACGAACGCCAAACCGTGGCGAATTTGAACGCGCTATCAGCGGCACAATGTGTTTAGCCAGCGAACCGGCTAAAAACTATTATCGGCGGCTTAAGAATTAACGAACAAAGGAAAAGAAAGATCGATGATTAAGAAAGAAGGTCTGTGGAATTTTTGTTCAGCTTAGAGAGGGCATTTGAAGTTCGATAGCTGTACAACAAACAAGTCACTGAAAGTTTTTTTTGGAGGAACAAAGAATCCTTCAGAGTTCCGCTAACTAATTGTGCTATTTTCGCTATTCGCTGTTTAACAAATAGAAAGGGGTGGAGATTCTGTCAAAGACGACCAACGAGCAGCCAAAGATAGCCGTAAGACTGAGGCAGGTTGTTCCTGAAAGTGAGCGAGCATATAGCCCGTGAGTCTCCGGGTACCAAGTGCCGGCGGCAAGCCGCAGATCGACACCCCTTTCGGGTTTTCTTTGTTCTATTTTACATATAGTTTTTCTTTGTGGTCCAAACACAAAGTATTGAGAAACCAATTCTTTTCGAAGTCCGAGCCAATTTTGGCCGAAGCTTTATCAATTCGCACGAAGTGTCGTACGTCAAAACCGAAGCCATTCAAGATTAAAATTCTTCAAGCAAAAGTTCCTGAACTCAAGCAAGAAGCTCTAAATCCCCTTCAAAAGCGCATGCGTACCTCAATCAAGAGCGCGGGGTTGAGCGAAGCGACGCGCAAGAGTGTCCGAAGCATTTATATATATATATAGAGATATTTTTTTTCCTTGTGTTAAAAGTTCATTCGTCAAGCGAAATACTAGAGTCCATTTTTATAAATTTTACCTATATAATATTTAAAGTCATTGTCTTAATTTTTAAAGTTTTTGCGTGCCACAAAAGAGTGTGGAAAATATTTATACCGGCAAATTTGATAAGATTCCGTGGAGGAATTCTTTCCAATCTCGCTCGTGGGAAGCAAGATTTTGCCCCTAGGTACGAACCACATATAGAGCTCTATCTGTAGGTAGGATACAAAGGGTGTTCGCTTTGTTCATATTGGTGTGAATTGATACACCGAACAAGTAATTGCGAGACTTTTGGGGAGGGTTTTGTCTGCCAAGGAAAACCGGTAGATTTTCCAGATTTTTTTTGGTGTTTTAATATATTTTTTAATGTTTTTTGATTATTGTTTCAATAACCTTTTTTTTATATTATAATTTTCTTAAATTTTTTTGATTTTTCAATTTTTTTATTATATTCCTTTATTTTAATTTAAATATCCGAATTTCTTGTTTATTAAATTTGTTCTTTTATGCTTTATCTATCAATTTCGCTATGATGAATTCCTACATCAATAAATGATTCATTTTTATGATTGTTATGTCGAACAAAAGCAAATTTTTGTGATTTTTTGGTTGAGCGATAGCTCCATGGAGAATTGAAGAGTTATTCTAGGGGGTGATTAAAGGTAAGCTAGGGGAAGTGGTGAAAATGACTTTTTCAGGTTTGATGACGACTTATTAGAGGATTTTCAGTCAAGGGGAATCCGGACTTCCAACGGCCTGCCGGATTCCACGGAGGGGTGGGAAAATTAGGCCAAGCTGCACCGTCACCTGCAGCCCTCAAGTGTGGTGGATCAGCAGTGGTGGTATCGCTTTTTAGGTTTTTCGATCTCTCCAGGCATGATTTATGTTTTTGAAATAGGAGGAGGTCGGTTCGCGAAGGCAAGATCCCCCCCATTCCGGCGAGCTCAGCCGAGCACAGCAAGCATGCCGCGACCCTCGCAGCGGACGGCTGCGCATTCTCTCCAATCGTCTTAGGTCTTCTTTCTTTATCTTTCCTTTCCTTCTCTTTTCCATTTTCTTTCCAATCTGTCTTTTCCGGGTCTTTATCCATTTATCCTTTTCTCCCTCCGTTCTATTTATTATTTCTGACATCGGTCAAATCTTTTCTTTCAGCCTAAGACGAACTGTCACTGCACTGACATCCGGAGTGCCAGCACTGCGGTCGGTCCTTAGCCGGTCGTATGAACATTGTTATTTCATATTTCCTTTTTCTCTTCTTCTTCTCTCCTTCCTCTCTTCTATTACTCCATCCTTTTACTTCACTATTTCAATGGAATTCCCATTATAAAAAACGAAAATCTCGAGGACATTTTAAACACTTTTTGCACAAAACTAAGCATTTCTCCGATTCGACTGATTTATTTACTACGCACGAAACCGCAAAAAAATGTACACAGTAGTGCTATCATAATCAGACTACCACATGAATTTGAGAAAAACTTGTTGCTTAGAAAAGCTTCTGAGCATTACAAAACAAATTCGCGATCAATTACATTACATGACCTTAGCCTTGGAAACAGTAATAAATTTGTGAGAGTATATGAAAGCCTAACTAAACAAAATCATATGCTCTTTAGAAAGGCGAACGATCTTCGAAAAAATAAAAGTTTGCATTCTGTGTTCACAAGATCTGGCAGAGTATACATAAGAGAGGATGCGGAAAAGAGTCCAATTTGTATCATGAATTTGTCTCAATTAATTTCAAAATCTTCTTCTGCAAATAAAGGGAGTGATTTACATGAAATTCAATCGCCGCCGAATATTAATGTTGCTGGTGGTATTGATGTTGAGATAAATGTTGATGATGGTGGGAATGTTGCTGCTGGGGGGAATGTTGCTACAGAGGGGAATGCTGCTGTTGCTGGAGTTGGTGTAAATGTTGTTTTATAAAACTATTTTGATAATATTGATTCGGTTACCAGGTATTAATTGTCAAAATTATATTTCTTCTTTTTATTTTTGTTTTGATTACTTTTATTGTGGTGGTCTTAATTATGAATGTTTAAATTTCAACCCATAATAACTCAAATGATTTGCCTTTTATTTATTTTCAATTTAATCTACATTTTATTAGGATTATGTTGCATATTTTCTTATATTTAATTCTTCTTAGTTTTATTGAAGCGGAAACAAAGATGTCTTTTTGGGACGGGTTGGTGAGCTATCTTAAATTTAAATATAAAATATGGTACTTGGTATGAGTCCCGATAACGTTAGATCTATCTTCAATGTGTTGTGTGATGTACATAAAGGGCTAAATGTTTGCCACTTAAATGCAGGAAGTATTTCTTCTAAGTATACTCTTCTACATCAAATGCTTAATTGTTCCAAACTAGATGTTATAATGGTGTCAGACTGTCAGAGTCTTGGTTACATGAAGGAATTTCCTCTCAACTTGTTGGTTTCCCTAGTTTTAAACTTTTTAGAAACGATCGAAGTACTCGAGGCGGTGGTGTTTGTATTTATGTTAGAGAAAGTATTTCATCTAAACATGTCTATTCGTCTTTTAAATCCAAAATTGAATTTGTATGCATTGAAATCTCTAACGGCGTTGAAAAATGCGCTTTAATTGTTGTATACTGCCCTCCTTGTTTATTTAAAGAAGAATTTTTATTGGAACTGGAAGAAACGCTTGTAAATTTGAGTACTAGATACAACCATATATTGATTGGTGGTGATTTTAATGTTAATCAGTTGGAAAACTGTCCCATGACTAGATTATTTCATTATTTCTGTGATAAACTTGGTATGTCAGTTGTCAATAAAGTTTGGCCGACTTGTTTTCAGTCACAAAATAATCCATCTCTCATTGATTTATTCTTAACGTCTTCAATCGATAAGGTTATTTGCTTTGAACAAATAAGACCAACATCTGACTTTATTCATGACTTTTTATTTTGTTCTTTTAAATTTGATGTTAGACAAACAAGAAGTACAAGGACTTTTAGTTATCGATCCTATAGATCTTTAAACTTGACTAATATACTAGAAGACGTTCGTAATAATGAGAACTGGATTAATATACTTTATATAGCTGACGTGTCACTTAAAGTGTCTCTTTTTAACGAATTACTGACTGACCTATACAATGAATATGTTCCAATAGTACAAAAAAGAATTAAAGGTAAAAATTGTCCATGGTACAACTGTGACATTGAGAAACTTATTCTTGAAAGGGATCAGTATTTTAGGCGAGATAAAAGAAATCCTTCATCATATAACAGGAACCAATATATCTTCTCTCGCAATCGAGTTACAAATCTTATTCCTTCGAGTAAAAGATCGTACTTTTCTCAAAAACTAAATGTCTCTTTGAGTTCTAAGGAGCTTTGGAGAAACTTAAAAGAAATCGGTGTTGCCCCAT
Organism: Eupeodes luniger; assembly: GCA_951509635.1. Taxonomy (NCBI): domain Eukaryota; kingdom Metazoa; phylum Arthropoda; class Insecta; order Diptera; family Syrphidae; genus Eupeodes; species Eupeodes luniger. Next base: position 68,099,318 of record OX608074.1, read on the forward strand.
TGATCCACAAGTGATGAAGTCAGTTTTTGATCAACCAGTTCCTAGCTCAACATGTAATTTGCATATTAGTGAACATGACAATGCTTTCGTTTTTAACTGTGTTGATTCTCATGAATTAAGTAAAGTTATCAGGTCAATTCATTCAAATGCTATTGGTTCGGATAACATCTCTCCAAAGTTTATTAAGTTAATTTTACCTGTCATTTTCACTCCGTTGCTACATATAATAAATACATGTATATACAGTAGTGTTTTTCCAGAGCAATGGAAGCATGAAACAGTCTTACCTATTCCTAAAAAGAGCAATCCAATTGAACCATCTGACTTCAGGCCAATTAGCATACTTCCTTTTTTCAGCAAAGTTACAGAAAAACTTTTAGCTGACCAAATAATATCTTTTTTACAATTGAATAACGCTTTAACTAAATGGCAATCTGGTTTTCGAGCTAAACATAGTTGTGAATCGGCTGTTTTGAGGGTAACAACAGATTTTCGTAACTTTCTGGATCATGGACAACTAGGAATAATGGTTCTGCTTGACTTTTCAAAAGCATTTGATAGCATAGATCACAATATTTTATTGTCTAAGTTAAGTAATGATTTCAGTTTTTCAAGGACGGCCATAAAATTCTTGCAAGGTTATCTACTAAATAGAACTCAAGCAATAAGAACTGATATTGGGACGTCCAGTCTCTATAACATGAACAGTGGAGTTCCCCAGGGATCCGTTCTTGGGCCTCTGTTGTTTTCATTGTATATCAATGGCTTACCTGATGTAGTTCAATATTCCTCAGTTCATATGTATGCAGATGATGTTATAATTTACAACTTTTGTGAACCGTGTAACCAGGATTGTTGTGTTACAGAAATAAATAAGGACTTAGCTAATATTCATAAATGGGCAGTTTCTAATAAACTTCATCTAAACCCTGCAAAAACAGTGAGTATGGCTTGTTCTCGAAGACAAATAAATATAGAAAATCTTCCTATGACTACTTTGAATGGACAAAATATTGAATATGTGACGAAAGTGAAGTACTTAGGTTTTCAAATAAATAATCATTTAACATGCTGTGATGCAGTCTCTGATGCCATACGAAGAATTCATTTTACACTAAGATCTTTAAGACCGTCATCACACTTTTTAAATTCAGATTTAAAAAAACATCTTGTTAAAAGCTTGATACTACCATTTTTTATTTATAACTCATCCGTTTATCCTGAGTTAGATTTTGAATGCAAGCGAAAACTAAATGTTGCGTTCAATGACTGCCTTCGCTTCATTTATAACATTCCGCGATTCGTAAGTGTTTCCAATATTCAAACCTCACTTCTAGGCTTAAGCCTTGAAAACTATCTTAAACGTAAGAATGTGATTTTACTTCACAATATAATTCATAAAAATAGTCCGAGCTACTTAGAAGAACTACTTCGTTTCGCCCAATCAAGGAGAGGCCTGAAAATAATATTGCCGCGCTACACACATACGATTGCAGAGAGATCCGTTGTTCGTGTCCGTTGTTCGACTGTGGAATAGTCTACCAGTCGAATTGCAGACATTAACCTCATCAACTCTGTTCAGGGAAAAGGTATCTTTGTTTTTCTCAGCTTCATTAAACTAATTTAAAATAAAACTTAGCTTTTTTTTTCTCTTGTTTTAATGTTTAATTTACATTGTCTTTTATTTAACTTATATTTAAAAATAAGTAAATCTAAATTCTACTGTAATATTTCTATTTGAAGTATTAGTCAAACATGTAAACCTGGTAATTGTTCATTTAAATACATCTAAAAGATTCATTATCTTGTTGTATATTGTTAAACAAATTAAAATAAATACAAATACAAATTATGAAGAGGAACGAACGAAGCGACGTCTGGGCTAACGTCAATGAACTAAATCTGCAAAGTTTTTGCAGAATTTTAATGGGGGAAATTAAGAGACAATTTGACAATACAAAACAGAAAGTAGCTATGGTTGAAGAGAGAGAATAAAGAGAAATTTTTTTGTTTATTTATTTATGTATAAAGCAATAATAAAGACAAATACCAATAAGCCAAATACCAATTCAAATTTAAATTTTGTAACTGTTGCCGGTTTGCCGATTTCCAATGAATAATACAAAAATACGTTAAAATACCTATTTTCAAAACAAAAAGGTAGTAGGTGCAATGTTTTTGTTTTCCTTTTTTGTTTATAGGTAATTTCCTGTATTTGATAAAATGAAAGTAAGTATTATTAATAAAAAGAAAAAAATACGCTATCAATATATGTTGTTAGGTACCTATATTTAAAAAGAAGACAAATAACACTATGGCTTTTGTCCGTCGGTAAAGTAAGCGCTCCCTTAAGATGTATGGAATAAGTATATTTATAAATAGGAATTTTAAGGAAATCATGTGAAGTTGAATTTCATGTGAATTTTAATTTAAAAATAATGATTTGATATTAGGTATTAAATGGATTCACATGAAATTGCATTTCAAATAACCATGAAAGCATGAAATTTTACTTCACGCGAACAATGAAGCTTTACTGCAATCCACGTTGTTTTTAAAATATCACTTCAGTTCACTTGAAAACTGAATAACCAAATTATATGTGAAGTTCATATCAGAAAATCAAGTGAACATTACAATTTTATTTCACACGAATATACAGTGTTGGACAAAGAATTAGCACAAAAAGCCTTTTTTCGGTTTATGATGCTCTATAATAATGAGAAGTAAGAATTTTAAAAAAAATTTAGATTGAGCAAAAAAAAAACGAAAAATTTGGCAGATCTTTGGGAAACAATCAGAGAAGCCTGGAACAGCATTCCAATTCAGAGATGCCAGCGGTTAGTGGAGAGTATTCCTCGCCGGTTGCAATGTGTAATAAGGCAGAAAGGTTTCCCAACAAAATATTGAGGAACACATTTATCTTCCGTTCTTTTTACGTTTTAAAAATCGATAACCTAAATCTTGTGCTAATTCTGTGGCCACTCCTAATTAAACATGATCTCCTATTTTTGGAAAAATGTTAGTTTTATCGCTGTGAATTTCTATATATTTTTATTAGAAAATAATTTTTTGTTAATGAATTTAATTACGTAAATAAATGAAGTTTCCACAAAGTAAAAAAAGCATAATATCTTTTGTTACATATTTTTGGAGCCTTGTGTGCTAATTCTTTGTCCAACACTGTATACCTACTACGTGAATAAAAACTGCATCATTGCAAATGCACTAGGCAATAACTAACTTTTGGTTTTCATTGCAAAAGCCTAAATTATTGAAAATTCATGTGAAAACTAATAAAATATTGTTTTGAAACTTTGAAATGTATTTGAGTTCAATTGAAAAACTAAAAAATAATATGGACATAATAGAATTTCCATGGTAATCTTTGTAATTGCACTTTTCAATTTGCACACCCAAGATTAGTAATGCGGATCGCACTATTTAATTAATTTTAAAAATTAATTGGTAAAAATTGATTGATTTTCAAAAATGAAACTAATTGCTTCTAACATCAGATAAAATTAAAAAAAAAATCCAATTGACACATTTTTCAACAAAACTAAAAAACAACAACTAACAATTGGTTAGTAATGACTTTTTACTCGAATATTTCGAAGACAGTTGAAACTGTTGCCTTCAAATTTAAATTATTTAATACAACATAGGTACTGTTGATAACATTTCTTAAAATTTTTAGAAAAAGTCAACCTACAGTTTTTTCTATATATCTGTACCTATCATACTTTATAACTATGCTAACAATAGAATATCAAATACGAATAACCTATGATAAAAATGTAGCTATACCTATAACTACATGTGCATAGGTACAAATTTGTAAACACTATCTAATTAGTGTTTTCAAATTTGTACCTAAATACATATCCAACTTACGAGTAACAAAAATTGTACTCACCTCCCTACATACATATCTGACTCAATACCTACCGTATTATTTTTTTCCAAAAAAAGAAAAAAAAAAACCAACAAAAATCTGTTGCCAATTTTTAAATATACACATCCACACAACTATGTACAATATTCAAAATATGACAACAGTGTATTCATTGTGAAAAGAAATTTGAATTATTTTAAATTTTATAAATTTGAAATCAAATGCAACAAAAACAAAACCTACATAGTTCAATTCATAGGAATATCTCCATGACAACACACAAAAAAAACATAAGCAAAAATGTATTATTATTTTTTTGCCTCCCTTACTCTCTTACTTTCGTACAAGAGGGAAAATAAAAAAGCCCTCTTTTAATTTCTGAAATCTGCACAACAAATTTTCAGTACTCCGAGCGCCGCCTGTCAGCCGTCAATGAACTAAAAATTCGTGTTCCATAAGAGTACTATAGATTATATATACAAAGGTTTTAGTTAGCTTTAAGTTTTATATTAAGGACCTTATTTAAAGTAGTTTTTAAGTAAAAATAAAAAAGGATATTGATATTAGTTTTTTTGAAATTTTCTAATGAATAAAAAAATAAATAAAATGGAATTGAAGTTAAATAGATCTTAGGGCCGAAAGGCATTAGCATTAAGTATTATTGTTTAACTTAGAGTGTCCGTATGGGACCAGTAAGTTAGTTGTAAGTTATGGTTAATTAGGCTAGTTTTATGAATTTTTGTCTAGCTTTAAGATATATTTAAGATTGAATTAATAAAAATGAATTTGGAAAAAAAAAAGTGCGTTAGACTGTCATGTGAGAGGTCTTGTGTTCAATCCCTGCCTGTGCCATGGCCATCTAAAGTTTCTTTCACGGGTACTGCCTCTTGCGAGGAATTGACAAATTCTCCAAGAGTAATTCTTGTCACGAAAAGTGGTTTCTCAAATTAGCCTTTCGGATTCGGCTAAAAACTGTAGGTCCCCTCCATCCCTGAAAACATTACTCGCACACAGGAATGGTTGAGAGTTGTAAGTCACTAGGGCCTAGATCTCAACGGACTTTTGCGCCACCTAATTTATTTATTTAATGCATGCATTATGTACATATAACATTAAAAAGGTAGCCACCTGCACTGTTTTTTCGCTTTTTGTAGCTGGTGGAAGTGTGTACCGGGAAACTTTTACTAGGTGAATAGCTACGTTTTAACCATTACCATTTCAAATTCATAAAATTGAAGATAAAATTAGAAACGAGCGTAATGACCTACTTGGATGAGGCCATCACGAGTATTTCCGCGCAGGAGTTTTCAATTGCGATATTTGAAAAACTTTTTTATAGAATATCCAAAAGAGTGTTGACAACAACTGTTTTAATTTAGTTTGAAACACTTATGGGCTTTGGAAAGACTTGGACAGAGCTACAGAAAGAGCAAGAAGAGCTTTCAAGGATTTAGGACTCAGGGCGTGGAGGAGACTTTACAAAAGCAACAAAATTGTGAACAATCATATTGCTGATCCACAAAAATATGGGAAAAATCAAAAAAGGAAAAGGCAGAAACAAAAACTTCACAAGAAAAGCGGTTATTTCTAAAACTTGTCTCAAATTCCACTCTACCAAATAAGGACCAAAAGCTGAGTATAAGCTAGAATAACAACGGTTCAAAGGTTAATACAAAAAAGTGATAATATCCAGAGAAGAAGTACACAAGAATATTCGGATGAATGTTGCAAGAGACCATAATACTTAGAGCAGTGAATGGAAACTTGTTGTCTTTTCGGGTGAAAAAAGTTTAACCTTGACGGTCCGTTGGTTACAACTTGTATTTTCATGATATGAAAAAGGATGAAATGGTGTGGGGAGCTGTTACCTAATATGGCACAATTGACTTTTAGTTTTTGTCCACAATAATGAACGTTAACAACTATAAATGTTTGCTAGTACGGCCATTTCCAAAAATTAAAAGCATTTGGACTTCTGTCTTGGATTTTCCAAAAAGACAGTGCCCCCATTCACACTTTGAGGGTTGTTAGAAGTTAAATTCAATCAGAAGACGTGGAATTTTTGCCATGGCCCCCATATTCACCGCAGTTTAATTGAAAACATTTAGCCATGGCTTTCTTGTACGGTTTTTGAAGCTGGCACGTACAAAATTTATTTATTTATTTTTTTAATTTTGAAAGAACTCCATTGAATTCAAATCTAATTTTATTGCGTTATTGGACGCGAATTATTGATTTGTTATAAACTACTCAAAACAAAATGGGGCCCACCCAAGATTCATTTTGTATTTTGCCTAAAAAATACTTAATTGGTGACCATTATCGAAGCCCAACATTTTATTGTTAAGTTTGCATGTGTATGATTCCATATCAATGCTTTGAACAACAATTGTACCGGAACCTCCAAGTGAATATGCAAAGAAAAGCCGATCGCTCAAAAAAAAACAATTTGTTTTCTTAGTCCGATTCTAGCGTTTAAGCTAAGTGTGTCTTTATTTAATTGTTGTTCTTTATTTCATTGTGATTATACGTGATTACAATGCCCGGTTCTAGACGCTGGATCAGAAAGTGATCAAATCATTTGCAATCGATTCCACCAAGATGGTCAAAGTTCCAGAGTGTGAGCTATTTGGCCGAAACTTAAAGCGGCCCATTGGGCAGCGCGATTAAGGTACACCCGTGAGCATTTAAATTGGATCATGGATAACTGGAGGTCTGTAGTCTTTACAGACGAAACTTTCTCTAAAAACAGGCAAATTTCCCAATATATGGAAGGAGTCATTTCTAACACCAATTTTCAAGAAAGGTAACAAGGCGGATATAAGCAACTACAGGCCCATTGCAAAACTTTCTTGCATTCCTAAAGTGTTTGAACAAGTTGTATGTGAAAGTGTAGCATTTTTTAGTAAGAATCTCATTTGCGAACAGCAACATGGTTTTGTGAAAAAAAGATCAACCGTTACTAATCTCCTCACATTCTCAAACATATGTTCAAACGCTTTAGAACAAGGTTATGAAGTTGACTGTATATACACTGACTTTTCCAAGGCTTTTGACCAACTTAGCCAAGGAATTATTTTATTTAAAATTAAAGCTCTTGGTTTTCCACCATTTTTCTTAGCTTGGATCAAATCATACCTTGAAAACAGATCCTATGAGGTAAAATTTAGAAATTGTCTTTCTGAACCTTTTGTTGCTCTATCAGGTGTTCCCCAGGGAAGCCATCTTGGCCCTTTTCTGTTTATCCTGTCTATTAACGATGTATCGTCATGTCTACGCTCAAGTGAAGTACTCGTTTTTGCTGACGACATGAAGATTTTTAAAATAATAAAGTCCACCCATGATCGTATTCTTTTACAAGCCGACATTGATAGTTTCACATTTTGGTGTGGGAAAAATAGCCTTTCACTCAACCCTTTAAAATGCCAGACGATAACTTTTACTAAAAAACGAATCGGTAGTGAATTCGATTATTGTATATCACAGCAAAAACTCTGTCGCGTCTCCACATTTAAAGATTTAGGTGTTCATTTCTGTTCCAACTTAGAATTTACACATCACATTAATTTGATTATTAATAAAGCAAGTTCTATGCTTGGTTTTATAAAACTCTGGGCGAAGGAGTTCAATGATCCCTATGTTACTCTTTCTTTGTATAATTGCCATGTTCGTCCTCATCTTGAATATGCTTCGCAGGTATTACGAAATTCATAGAAAACCTATCGAATCAATTCAACATAACTTCAATTGCTTTGCCCTCAAGGGTCTTCCTTGGGATGATCCTTATGATCTGCCTCCCTATGAACATCGTATTCTGCTTCTTCAAATGCAATCTCTTCATCAAAGGCGTGTTAATAATGACTTAGTATTTTTTCATCAACTCATTAATGGTGAAATTGATGCACCTTATTTGCTATCTTGTGTACATTTGAATTACCGAGGCGGAACTCATCACCTGCGTACATTTGATTTTATACATATTGACTTCCATAGAACAAACTATGGGAAGAATAAAGCTTTAAGTCGAATGAGCATTTTATATAACTTAAACTGTTCATCGATAGATTTAAATTTGAATAAGGTGGGATTAAAATCATTGTTTAGAACCAGTGCTCCACTATCGTAAAATTTCTTATTTTATTTTTTGTTCTGTAATAGTTAAATGTTAATTATGTTTTGTATTTTGTGCGTGTGTTAGGCTATAATTGTATTATTTTTTTACTAACAACTAACACATGCACTTATGATGAGCCTCTGATCGTAGTTTGACGCTTGCTATAAGCTTACTACTTTCTGAAATTCTGAAGTGTAAAAATTTTTAGGACCCGTGCATTCACCGAAGTGACCGATTTGGGGACCCCAGTGTTATGGTATGGGCTGGAATAAGTTTGCTAAGCAGAACAGAGCTGATTATCCTGGTAATACGACCTGTTGTGATCCCATTTTCATAAAAAGAAGCCTCAAAGAAAACCACAGCAGTGTCAACACTAAAGCATACCAGAAAATCTAATAGAGTGCATAAGGAGGCCCTACTCGGTACTAAGCAAAAGAAATCAACAAGGAATCATAACAACAAATAGTGGTATGTAAACTCAATTTTTGTTTTAATTTCTTGTAAATTTTAATATTAAACGTTTCTTGCAGTGTAACTTTTTTCCGTGTTAAAAGTGTGTACACTAGTAGTTAATATTTAGCTGAAACATTTGTTTTCAGACGAAAGCCAAAAAACTTTGTGGGCCCTATCTTGTTTTTAGTAGTTTATACATATGTAATTAAAATTTGTATTTTAGTACTTTCCACTTTGTGACTAAAAGTGCTGCTTTTAATAGAGTACTGGACCAAGAACACGATATGAATTGCAAATTCAGGTTTATTCAATCGCGCCGCACAAATTCATCAATTTTTAACCAATGGAAGACCCAATGGGTCATATGAGCCACAAAGCTCATACTGTTTGATTATTTATGTATAAGTAAAAGTTTCCTCTTCAGATTAAGAAGAAACCTTGAATAAGAAATCGACAATTTAGTGTTATATTCTGAGAGAACATATTCTTTTATTTTCCTAACAAAAATGAAGTTCTCTTTAAATTCCTGAAGCTCGTCTTCATTTCCATATTACTTTTGTTTAGTGTAAGGCTTACTCAACGTGCTTTTTTCTTTCAAAATTGATTATCTATTACACACAATTTGAATTTGAATTGGGACTGAAACATGAATTTAAAGAATAAAAACAAAAGTGACACTTTCACTAAAGACTAATTGAAAAATATAATGAACATTTCATACCTATTAATTTAATATAAAAGCTTTGAATCTCTCGAGAATTAAATAGAGAAGAGATTGCGGAACGTGTAATTTTTGAGTACCACACTATAGTTCCTTCCCAACTTATTTTTCTACATTAGTTTTTTTGTTTTTAGTTATTAGAGAAATTATGTACCTATTAATTTAAATTTAACAAACAAACATTTAACTCTCTACAATTTTTAAGTTTCGTGGACTCCTTTTTGATAAAAATATTTGCAAAAGGTACACTCAAACCAGTAATTTTTTTAAATTCGTCTTTTAGCATCAGCTTTAATCTACGAGAAGGCAGACTGAAAACTGTAGTAATAAGTCAGCCAAAAAAAACCAGACAATTCTTCATATTAAATACTGGAAAAAAGATACAAAATTTTCTGACGTTTTGCATCTACATATGTATGTACAGCTGTCAACAAAATAATAGCAGCGCTACTTTTTTCTCATTTCTTTTTATTATATCTTCTTTGTTATTGCTTTTTTCTCTGTAACTTAAGGTTTTTCTGAAAGCTCTTATTCTAAGCTTTCATTATCACCATCAATCATATCAATATTCATTATATCAATAAAATAACGGCACTTTATTTAAAAAATTGCAAATTTTGGACACACAAAATAATAGCAGCGTTAATGCAAAAAACAGTTAAAATCAATAAAATAAAGTATAATTCAACTAAAATAGCCAACAAACAGTGAGTTTGTTCTGCAAATATCATTTTTTGTTATTTTGCATGTTTTTTTGTTAAATTTATTAAACAGTGGGACGAGGAAAACATTGCTTTCAAGAGCTACGCCAAATCATACGCCAAATGAGGAGCGCCGGACAATCGTACAGGCAAATCCAAAAAAATTTGAACGTTTCTGCAAAGCTGATCCATAATGCCATCAATTTTGTGGAAAAAGTGGAAACCAGAGGTCGAAAACGCAAATTGGAGGACGGGGACCATAGGCAAATAGCCAAAATGTTAAAGAAAGACCCCTTTAAATCAGCTGTGGAGATAAACAAAGAGCTCGAGCTTAATGTGAGCGATGAGACAGTGCGTCTCACTCTTCGCACAGCCAATTTGAAGACATGCCACCCAAGAAGAAAGCCACTCCTCTCCAAACGTCATCTAGTTCAACGCCTTGCTTTTGCCATTATTTTGCTGCATCCATGCTTGACTGTTTTCATGGTGTATTTTGGCTGGAACTCTGTGTTCGGTGGACGCCAAACAAAATTTCTAGACCCAGTGCCACCAAAAATAACGATTTTGCTTTCGTCTGAAAACAAGACGTTCCGCCACTTCTCTCGTGTCCAACCACTATACTTTTTTGCAAAAGCAAGGCGTTGAACTAGATGACGTTTGGAGAGGAGTGGCTTTCTTCTTGGGTGGCATGTCTTCAAATTGGCTGTGCGAAGAGTGAGACGCACTGTCTCATCGCTCACATTGAGCTCGAGCTCTTTGTTTATCTCCACAGCTGATTTAAAGGGGTCTTTCTTTAACATTTTGGCTATTTGCCTATGGTCCCCGTCCTCCAATTTGCGTTTTCGACCTCTGGTTTCCACTTTTTCCACAAAATTGATGGCATTATGGATCAGCTTTGCAGAAACGTTCAAATTTTTTTGGATTTGCCTGTACGATTGTCCGGCGCTCCTCATTTGGCGTATGATTTGGCGTAGCTCTTGAAAGCAATGTTTTCCTCGTCCCACTGTTTAATAAATTTAACAAAAAAACATGCAAAATAACAAAAAATGATATTTGCAGAACAAACTCACTGTTTGTTGGCTATTTTAGTTGAATTATACTTTATTTTATTGATTTTAACTGTTTTTTGCATTAACGCTGCTATTATTTTGTGTGTCCAAAATTTGCAATTTTTTAAATAAAGTGCCGTTATTTTATTGATATAATGAATATTGATATGATTGATGGTGATAATGAAAGCTTAGAATAAGAGCTTTCAGAAAAACCTTAAGTTACAGAGAAAAAAGCAATAACAAAGAAGATATAATAAAAAGAAATGAGAAAAAAGTAGCGCTGCTATTATTTTGTTGACAGCTGTATGTATATTTTTGTAGCGTTTTTGGCATTTGTAGAATGCTTCTAGCTTCTTTTTAGTTTATTTTGGTGACAACTCCTTTTTTATTTTGATAATAGATGTATTTGCGTTTTAAAAGAGGCTCCTTTCTAGAATTATTTAATATCAAACCTTAAAATTCTGAGGGAATTAAACTAACTCAATTAAACGGATAGTGTTCAAAGCCAAATACGGGGCGAAATGGATCGACAAGATATAAAACAAATGGATCTCCTATAATGAAACGTTAGTTTCGATTAAAAGCTCAGACTACATGTCTGAGTCTGAGGTGCGACAGACTAAAAATCATTAACTATGTAACGACCTATTTGCCTCTTCCTGGTCCTGGCTGGCAATCTAATGAACCCTCTGCTCAGCGGTGGGTGTGGTTCTTGGACCCTTCAACGTCGCTACAAAAAAAATCTTGTCAGACTCTGCATTCAGTTGTTGATAATGCGCGAGACATCGCCTCTACCCTCCCTTCTATGGTTGGCTCCCTCGCTAGAGCAACCCCTTTGACTGGCTTCCTCCTCTCTCAAGCCATCACCCTTCCCATCCCTACCCTCTCATCCTTTATACCGAAAAAAACTTACTCCATGACTATCAAATTTATCTCATCAATAAAAAGCATATGTTTGTGTTTTGGACATTTCGTTAATTTTAATTAGAAAATTTAAAATTGTATAATTATTTCATTATTTATATGTATGTACTTTAATTTACTTTAAATTGCAAAAAAAAACAAATTCTATTAAGTTAATTTTAAAAATTTTAACTAAATGAAATCTTAAAAAAATTTACTTAAACTCTGTTGGCAACGCGAAGCCCGAAATCTTAATATTTAATATCAAAAATATAACCGCGTCTTCGGCTTATTACAAAACTTGGATTTTACTTCCTTTTTATCTTCTTTTTAATTTTCACGATATCAATATTCCCCTTAGTTACAACCCCCCGTTAATTCGCGTAAGTATAAAAAAATGGATATATATATATATATAAAAAAACGTAGGTTAATTAACCATCTAAAGAATAAAAAGAGATACAGACAAACTCACCCTTATATTCCTCGCGAAGTGGCCACTGCTGTTGAATAGAAGGATTGATTGTTCTGTGTGCAACCTTTATATGCACCTGATGTTGTTTTCCTTTCTTTTTGTTTGTTGTATATTATGTAGTTATTCACTCACTATATATATATAGCACTTCCGCGAATTAATTTTGAATTTATAGTTCGGTTCGCGCGGCGATACTTCGAATTAAATGTTAATTTTTTCACTTCTAATTACCAATTTAGAGCTTTTAAGAAAAATTGAATTTAAGGTAATAAAAAAAGAAATGAATTTACGTTACATAAAAAAAAAATAAAACGAAATAAAAAAAATTGATTTCTTTGGTTTTGGTGGGGACTCGAACCCTGAACCTCTGTGTGGAGCCTTGGAGTTGAGCGGCGGCTTAACCTTTTTTTTTTTTTTTTTATTTTTTTTTTTTAAATTCATTTTTATTAATTTCTTCTTAAGACTATCTTAAAGCTAGACAAAAATTCATAAAACTAGCCTAATTAACCATAACTTACAACTAACTTACTGGTCCTATACGGACACTCTAAGTTAAACAATAATACTTAATGCTAATGACTTTCGGCCCTACGATCTATTTAATTTCAATTCCATTTTATTTATTTTTTTTTTATTCATTAGAAAATTTCAAAAAAACTAATTTCAATATCCTTTTTTATTTTTACTTAAAAACTAATTAAAATAAGGTCCTTACTATAAAACTTAAAGCTAACTAAAACTACCTATTCTACCTATAAACTACTTAAAACTAGAACAACCACAGCAGCAAATCTAACTATCTAACGTTTTTTGTTTTTCATATTTTGTTGTCTTTTTTTTTTTTTTTTATTTATTATTTTTTTTTTGTGTTGTTTTTTGTTTTTGTTTTTTTTTGTTTTTTTTTTTTTGTGTATATTTTTTTTTTGTATTTTTATTTTGCTTTTGTGCCACCATGCCTATTCTGCTTAAAACTAAACCCTAAAACTATAAAACAAGTATGTAAGCCGGCCAAGGCTTAAAACCCCATCCCGACTACTCACTATCAAGTGCCGATTGAAGCCACCAAAACTGGCTCTCCTGCTTCACCCTATCAGTTCGGTCCCTTTCGGACACAGCCCTACTGAACCGAAGGAGCTCTGCTCCGCCTTGTGCCATGACGTCCCGATTGTACAGGAGTCGCCTATCCACGGTTCGTCGTCTGACGTGGTAGATTAACGGAACTGCCAATCTATCCTGTATCAGACCGCATCTATCTAAAAAGAGGAATGCCTCTGGTGGAATGAAGCCGCTCAAGCGTGCACTTTCAAAATACTCGTCGTTCGGATAGAACGCCCCGAAAATTAAATTGTTGGTCGAAGACATAGCTCTTGCAATGTGACCTCGAACGAGTTTTATCACGAAATTGTCAATTCTGTTGATTCGAGCCCCGTTGTATAGGACCTCGTTGGAATAGTAGTGCACGTAAGAAGATTCGGCTGTTCGATATAAGCCGGTACAGCGTCGTAAACACTGCCGCTCGAACACCCGAAACTTCTCCATCTGGGAAGGGGCAACGTTGAACCACACAGGACAACCATAAACGATCATCGGCCGTATGAGGGCCATGTAGCAAATTACCTTCACTCTGGGGTCAAGCCGACTGCTAAAAAACAGCCGTTTCGTCAGAGCGAAGGCTCCTCTGGCCCTGGTCAGAGCAGCATTTATATGTCTGTCGAAATATAAATACTGATCTAACCAGATACCGAGGTACTTCACTACACTTTTGCTCGCTAATTGCTGCCCGTGAAGATCAACGATGACCATCTTGCGCCAATTCTTGCACGTATCCCTCGTGGCCCTAGCCAACGGAGTCCGGAACAGAATTGTCTCCGACTTCTGGACATTTATTTTCAGTTTCCAGTCGTCGCAATATCGCTGAATCTTGTCGAAATCACGCTGCAAGAGAATTCTAATAACCTCAACCTTTCGGGCCGTTCTGTACGCAATAAGATCGTCGGCGTACGCAATTGCCTTTGTAAGACTACCTATCAGGTCGCTGGTGTAAATGCTGAAGAGAATCGGCGAATTCACCGCTCCCTGTTGAAGACCATTTTTAATTGAGAATGTTGTGGTAGAAGTTACATTTCCACTTTTGACAACAAACTTTCTACCGTTAAGCATATCATAAAGTATATACAACAATGGCTTGCTTATGCCAAGCCTGCTCAGTTTTAGGTAAAGACCCTCTAACCATACGGTGTCAAAGGCCTTTTCCAAATCAACCAGAACAGCACCTGTGCATTGTTGTTTTGTTTTATTCCATTGGATATCAGAAACGAGTTTAGACGCAGCATGAATTGTGTCATGACCAGCCTTGAACCCGAACTGTTTATCCGGAATTATTTTGTTGTCCGCAGCCCACTTAGTTAGAGCCCTATTGATGATCTTTTCGAAAACTTTGCTGATGCTCGGAAGAAGACTTATCGACCGATGATTTGACGGGTTGGAGTTGTCCTTTCCCTTTTTCGGGAGAGGATGAACCACAGCGGTCTTCCAATGCACTGGATAATATGCATTATTCAGTGCATTATTGAAGAGTGTGGTGTAAATGTCAATTGCCTCCATCGGTAAATGTCTTAGTACAACGTTGGATATACCATCGACATCTGCTGACTTTTTATTTTTTATTGAGTTGAAGATGAGCTGAAGCTCAACCTTCGTCACTAACAAGGGACTTGGTCCCGTTTGCTCGGCGATTATGGCATTTGCCAAGGAATCGTCATTGAACCGCACGAAACCGCGGTTCTCAGATCGCCATTGTGTTATATCATTTCGAAGGTAAAAGTGATTAAGTAGGGCTCTGTTTTCCAGGTCGTGGTTGGGGCGAATGCTAACATTCACCTTATACACTTGCTGGAAAGCAGCTCCCACCGCCTCCACTTTTTCCTTCGGATCTTCAATTATATAAAAGTCATCGTCAAAGATGGCTTTTTCTGGATCTATTTGCGCTGTCATGAGTATGTCTCTGTTCTCTTCAGTTCTTTGGAGTTTCAGACACGGAAGGTCATTGTCGTTCTTTTTACTGAATATCTTGTTGATTTTAGGGAACATACTAGGGTCACTGGAATTAACTGACCGGATCTTGCGGTCCCAGTACTTGTTAATTGATAACCTGTAGTTCTCCTTAATCAACAGATTGACATTTTTTATTGACGACTTCAGTGTCCTAACCTCCAAGTCGTGTGGGTCTGTGAGTCGTCTGTACAAGTTTTTGAGTCTTGTCAGTAGGCCACTCTTGTGCCTACGTAGTGCGTCGATAGTCGCGTTTCTGTAAGCGTCCATTTGGTCCCGTTCTTTGTACTTTGGTATTGTCCGTTCCATCGTTCGTTTTATTGTTTCGTCCATCTGTTTAAGATGTAGGTCAATTTCTGTATTTGTCAGGTTTCTGTTGTTTGGTGGGGCTATGTCACTCGAACGAAGCTCTCTCGCTAGGGCGTTGGTGAAACGAGGCCAGCGCATCTTACTGTAATTGTAAGAATGCGTTGCAACGTATTCCTCCAACTCCACGCGTTCGTTCGGAATCTGCATTACAGCAGCCAGTCCGCAGTGATCACTGTCGTACTCGACTGTCTGTAAGCAGTTTCGAGGGTGATTACCCACTTTGTCTGTAACTGTCAGTCTTGTGTCGTACAGCAAAAGATCCAGAAAGGAGCCGCTTCTTGGATACGATGGCTTTTCAGTAGCCAGCAGGTCGACGCCATATTCAACGCTGTAAAGATCCATCAAATTAAAAAGATGGTTACCTCTGGGATTACTATGTTGATTTCCCCAATCTTCATGTTTTGCGTTCAAATCACCGGCCAAGATGAAATAGTTTTCTTCCAAGCTCAGTTTCAGTTCCCTTAAAAGAATCTCGAGTTCTGAAGCAAAGTAAGTAACCTGCGGAGCTCCAGCCGCATAAGCCGCAATCATATACATCCGCTTCCCTTGAGTGAGAGAGATGCATACAACGCAAACTTCTAGCGTCTTGAGCTTTCGCAATTCGTTGTTGTATATGACTTTATAATTAATGCCTTTTCGTATAAAGAGAGCGACACCGCCCCCTTGAGTGGAGTCGGGCCGGTCTCTTCTTACGATATTGTAATTTGTATGAGTCAATTTGTGTTTGTGGTTTAGCTTAGTTTCGCTAGCCATAAACACATCGGGACTGTAGTCTTTCAACAATTGGAACATATTGGCTCTTCGTTCAATCCTAATCAGTGAATTTACATTCACAGCTAGGACTTTTAGCAGCAGCAACAGCAGCAACACCAGAAACAACCACAGCCCAAGAAGGAGAAGGTGCCACCAATAAGGACACACAGAGTTGACCTGGACGACATAAAACAGGTATGTAAGTCGGCCACTAAGGGCAATTTTTTCATTAAAATCCTAAACGAAAAAGAAGCGAGAAATTAAAGACGGTCCTACTGAAGGGCATAAGTTCCTGCACGGAACCGGAGGCGCTCTTAGCTGAGCTCCGCCAAAAAGCCATCGACGATCTCGATTTCATCGGGGTCAAGCCTTTCACTACGGTGAAGTCCAGGCGAGGGGGTTACAGGCTGCCAATTTTCCTCGTAACATTATCGCCCCAAAGTAGGCTTGAGAGTCTGAGGGAAATCAAATGCCTCGACTATCAAGCCATACACTGGGAGACATTAAAAAGGCACGACGACATTTTACAATGTACGAAGTGCCAGAGGTTCGGCCATGCCGGAGCCAACTGCAATATGCAGTTGCGCTGCGTCAGGTGCTCTGAAACCCACAACGAGGGAGAATGCAAGCTGGGGAAGGAGCGGGTTGAGGATTTGACCCAGCTCAAGTGTGTCCTTTGTGGAAACCAAGGGCACCCGGCTAGCTATAGGGGTTGCCCTAAGGTCCAACAAATAAAACAAAAACAGGCCAGTCAAAAAGCCGAAGGAAGTCGAACAGTTCGACAGGCTCCAACACAAAAATTCGTGGATCCCAAATTCTCTTACGCCCAAATGGTGTCAGGGAGTGGGAATACGAGACAGGCTCCACCAACGGTTGCCCCAAAGGCCCCTGTGCCTAAGGCACCAGAGGTGCAGCCTGACATTATAGCCTTGTTGGTGAGCATTCAAGGTCAACTAACAGGGCTGCAAAGTCAGATAAAGGAGCAAGGCAAAAGGGTAGATCATCTCTACTCTTTGTTGCTTGGCCTGGCGCAACTTAGACCATAATGGACGCGCTGGCGGCTTAACCTTCAGGACTACGGTGGCTATATTATTTTGTGCAGACTAACTCCGCACTTATTTGACTGCCTAAATCCCTACAAATGTCGTACTGGATAGGGGCGAAATCCTGCACTGCTCAAACTGTTTCGCTTTTGCTGCCTTCTTTTTCTTTGTTCCCCTGGTAATTTAATTTTTATAGATCGGACTTTTTGCTATCGGTTTATTTTTCCGGGAATCGGGATGAATCTATCGGGCAGCCGTTACTTCCGACTGCCAATTCAAATTCTATTTTAAAAAAATAAATCACTAACCAAAAAAAAAATTATTACCTTATTCTTACCAAGAATTTTATAGTCTGCTTATATGGAAGTTTTGGATGGTGATTCACTCTTTTTTTCTTCTATTGTTTTATTTTACTTTTTAAGATTTTTTTTTTCCGAGGAAAATTTTAACTTAAAAAAAAAATGTATACGAGAGTATACGACTTTCAGAATAAAACGTTTTCAGTAGGTACTAATGACAAAGAAAATCAAGTTTCTTTGTTTAAAGTAAAAAGAAATGTATTGAACAAAATTACGTTAGCCGTACGTTTAGCTTTAACTGCTGAAAAGTTAATAAATAATGTACCTACGCCTTTGTTCTTACTTTCTCTTTCTCTGACTTTGCAGCCACCCAACGAAAGGAAATCCTGCAAATCCCCTCTTTCCAGGATCATTGACTCAATAGATATTAATATTTAATTTATGAGTTTAAGCTTTTCAAAATTCACTCGAGTTCCTACTTAACTCGAATTCGACCTCTCTTTGAGTTGCTGCTCAGACCGCACTCTTAGGCTTAGGAATGAAAAATTTACCACCGTACTAAGTACATATTTAATTCCTATATATTTTCTCTCTCAATCCGTTCATAAAACTCTCACTCATTTTTACATAATGTTTATAAACATGATGAAGTATCTAATAAAGTCATCCTAAAAGTCATCTACAAATACAAAACATAAACCTTTGTCTTATGCTCATATCGTCGTCAGTGCCGTGCGCAGCCTTTTTTTTTATACCAAAAATACTCAAATAAATATTTCGGTTACAGGGCTTTGCCTTTTCCAGGTATAACGATATCTGGAATAGGCAAATGAACCCACGGGCTTTCGTATCGATCGGTAGTGACTGAGACGGTTGTATAGCTGCACCTAATAACCAGCAGTGCGAAGCATCAAGTGCAAGTCCATGTTTTAATTTAAGGTTCCGTTTGATCTTACAAAAAAAATATGTAAACAAAAAAAAGTTTGTTTACCAATAAACACTGGCATTTTACCGTCGGGTAAACGAGTTGTTTTGCCGTCGGCAAAACGTTGATGCTATTCGTGCAGCTCAGAGTGAGTTGTAACTGAGTATATCGTGCGTTATTCATATATTTTTGAAATTCTTTTAGGTAGTGAAGTATGCGATCAATAAAATCTATTATATAGAACGAGGTAAAATTAATTCTTATTCATTGCAGGTGTAAATATGAAATAACTTAAGGCAAATGGTCGTTAGTCTTAATAAACGTGGGTCGCGAACCCATTTAACTAGCCGGGCAGCATTAAAGTTACCTCAGATAAGTTAAACAAAATTTTATGCAATTTTAAATCGTTGCTTTGTGGTTTGTTTTGGTTTTATTTCTGCAAGATAATCACTGTCTTATGTCTTTGGCATGGAAAATGCCTATGGGTTTCCCTGCGCGCGTTTCTAATTCGTACATGCAATTGCCCACTATTCTTCGTACGCGGGATTTAACAAATTTTGGCAGCAGTTTAGCATTAATTCCCTGGCCGAAATTGCTTTGGGCAAAATTTCGATGAAACACTTCTTGGCCTTCACGATAAACCACCGGTTTTGACCGAGAATTGTATGTATTCTTAGACTTAACGTATGCCCTTCGTAAATTTTCCGACAACTTCTGTCTGGCAAGCACAGTTTTCAGCTCGGCAGGCGAAACCAACATTTCCGAATCTTGTAAGGCGTTCAAATTTCGTAGTATCCTATAAGCAGAACCATGCGATATCATGTTTTGACCAAAAAGAGCAAAATACGGTTGGCAACCCAACGAATCGTGTATATCGGAACGTATGGCACAAGCGATGCTTGATAAATGGACATCCCAATCATTTTGCTCTTTGGATATCAACACTCTTAGTTTACTTAAAACGCTTCGATTGACCCTTTCGGAAATGTTGGCCTGCGGAGAATACAACGCCGTACGCACATGCTTTATGCCATAGTCCGCCAATAAGTTCTTAAACTCATTGGAAACGAACTGACGTCCGTTGTCGGAATGAATAAACTCCGGGGTCCCGAAAGTATGAAATATTTCTCCTTCTAAGAACTGCACTACCCTAGAAGCAGTAGCCTTAGGCATTGCCTTTAAAAATGCGAATTTAGTGAAGTGATCTACTACAATGAACACATACGCGTTTCCTCGCTTCGTACGCGGATATGGTCCCAAGAAGTCGACATAAAGTCGTTGAATAGGCCTTTCCGTCACAATCTGCTTGGTGATAGGTGGACGAAGAATAGCGTTAGGGGCCTTTACCATTTTACAGATTTCGCAATCACTCACAAATGCCTTGATGTCTTTTACCATTTTAGGCCAATAGTACTTCTCTTTTATACGAGCATATGTCTTTGCAAAGCCACTATGACAGCTTAGCTTAGTATTATGAAATAACTCTATACAATTGCGAGTGAGTCCATCTGGTAACCAAAGACGCCATAACGAATCTTCTTCGTTCACATCACCATTCCTGAATCTAACTCTTTTGTAAATAAACTTTCCCGATACAACTAGATCAGGAAGCGCAGATTGATTAGAATCGATGCTCTTTCTCAATTGGGTATATTGCTCCGAATCAAATTCAACGGAGTCAAGATCAATCTCACCACATATAACAGTAGAAGAAACTTCATCAAGCCCATTTTCTCTCACGATTACTTCAGCAGAAATCTCTTCCATGTCCATACGCGATAGAGTATCTGGCACTACGTTGAGGGATCCCTTCCGATGCTCGATGGAAAAATCAAAACCTTGGAGTTCTAAACTCCAGCGAGCGAGTCTGCCACTTAACTCCTTCATCGACATCAACCATTTAAGGCTTGAATGATCAGTTATTACCTTGAAAGGTAATCCATCAACGTAGGGCCTAAATTTTCGTATGCTCAGGACTGCGGCAAGACATTCCTGCTCAGTAACCGTATAGTTTTTCTGAGATTTATTTAGCTTCTTTGACATATACGCTATTGGTCTCTCGTTGTTGTTCTCATCCAACTGAAAAAGAACACCCCCTACTCCTTCCGAGGAGGCATCACATTGAATAGTAAACGCCTTGTTGAAATCAGGCTGTGACAATACAGGCGCCGAGGAAAGCGCAGTCTTCAATCTATTAAAACCGTCCAAAGCTTCAGGTGTTAACTCAAATTTTTTTGACTTTTTAAGACAATCGGTAAGAGGTGCGGCTAGATCTGAATAGTTTTGAATAAACCTCCGGTACCAGCCAGTCAATCCAAGGAATCTCCTAACTTATCTTATGGTTGTAGGAACGGGAAAATTAACCATTGCCTCGATTTTGTCAGGGTTGGTTTTCAAAGTACCTTGGCCGACAATATACCCAAGATACTTAATCTCCCGCATGCAGAACTTGCTTTTATCGAGGTTAATCGTAAGGTTAGCCCTGCGAAGACAAGCAGCCACTTCGTTAAGGATTCTAATATGCGACTCAAAATCAGCCGTACAAATGAGTAAATCATCCAGATAAACAAACACATTCTCACGAATCGAACTTGGCACGACTTGGTCGATGGCTCTGCTCATGGTTTGGCCAGCATTGCTTAAGCCAAATGGCATTACCTTAAACTGGTAAAGCGGTCTACCTGGCACGGCAAAAGCAGTTTTCTCTCTCGATTTCTCATCTAGAGGTATTTGCCAATATGCATCCTTCAAGTCGATTCCTGTGATATAATGTGTGTCTTTGATCCGGCTTAGTAATCCCTCTATATGAGGCAAAGGATATGCATCCTTAACGGTGACTGCATTAACTTTTCGGAAATCGAGGCACAGGCGAACCTTACCTGGCTTTCTTACTAACACTACAGGGCAACTCCAAGGTGAATTACTAACCTCGATAACCCCAAGTTCTAACATGCGGTCCAACTCCTTATACACCTCTTCCTGCCGAACCGGAGACAATGGATAATGCCGGGATTTGATAGGGACAGCATTTCCTGTATCAATGACATGACAACCCAAAGTTGTCTTACCTAGCCCTAGCACGACAAAGTTAGGAAAAAGCCTCTTGACGTTTTCAAGTTTTAGGTTTTGTTCGGGTGAAAGTTCTATCAGCTCCGCCTCATCCTTGAAGTTACCTTCTCCTTCGCTACCATCGACGTTGGCCTGAATTTCGCTTATTTGAGGCGTCAAATTGAACTCTCGCCAAAAGTTCATCCCCAAATACAGTTTTTGAGTGAGGTTGGGAATCAAGTAAAAAGAAACGGGTTTCGTGATACCATTGTACGTAGTCTGAATTTCGCAGTGACCAATTATTTCATGCGCCTTACCATCTGCAGTTCGTACTTTATTTGTATATGGTTTCACGACGACTCCTATTCTTTTTACCAACTCCCAACACTCCCTGCCTAACACCGATATAGATGCTCCACTATCCAATAAGCCAAAAATTGACTCATTGTTTAGCAGGACATTCGCATACATCCTGCCGTCTGCATTTGAGGAGATGATAGTTTCTACAATATGTTTTCGAAATTTCTTTCGATTGCGAAACCGACGCCGGCACTTTTGAATGTGAACGCTGGCTAAACTATTATTTTTCCCGAAAATTCGAGAACGGACTTTATAATAGTTTAGCTTGCGTTCATGAAGGGATTTCAGGTTAAGTGTCTCACAAGGATGAGACTGAGTGACTTGAGGAATGAGAGGTTCTGTTCGTTCCAAGATCTTAATAGGAATACTTTCTTGAGAAAATTCCGAACAGACAATGACATTATTAGGGGTATTTACTTCTGAAGGTGTTCGGGGAGATTTTTCGAGGAACGAATTTCCCCTTTCCTTTTTTCGTCCCTCGAAAAGTTTCCCGTATGCTTACCGCATTCAATAGTGGAGACACCCTTTGCACCACATAAGAAACAGAATAAATTTCTTATCCGAGAAGGGCAGAAATGATAAGCGTGACCTTTTTCATCACAGTTCCAACACACATAATCAGCCACCGAAGATCGTTTTCGAGTTGAATAGATAGCTGCTATCTCCTCACCATCTTCAGCGACTTCTTCATTTTCAACATCGACTGCGATTTCGTGAACGCTCTTGTGAAAAGAAGTTCGCTTCGCCAGAAACCTCTCAGCCTCTCTTGCTTTATTCCTGAGCTCTTCAAGATTCTTTACATTTGATGACAACAGAATTTCCCCTAATTTGTCTCTCGAATTGTTTCGGATCACATGTACAAGTTTTCTTTCGTCGAACGGCTCCTTTAAACGGTCGTTAAGACCTATAATAGAGTTGTAAAAATCATCGAACGACTCTTTCAAACCCTGCTTGCGAATCAACAATTTCATATAAATCTCTACATCGTCCTCTAAACGCCCAAATTCTTTCGTCATCGCCATCTTAAGATCGGATAACTTTGCTTTTGGGTTTTTTCGCAAATATCCCCACAACCACTTATTCGCTCTTCCGCTCAACAAAATATGAAAATTAGCTGCAACCTGTTCATCGGAATACGATGACGATGCATGCAACAGGTCGACTTTTAAAAGAAAATCTGAAACGTTATCAGTTCCATCATACTTTATGTTCCACCGATCAAGCCTACAAGATTCCATTGCACTATAATTTGATGGACTAGCGGAATTTCGGGATGCAGGTGAAGGTTGGAACGGATTATTGTTTGCTCCCTCATTAGATGTTCCTAAAGAGTTACTTTTAGCAGGAGTGTTTTGTCCTTGAGTGGGGAAGTTCTAAGTTTCCAGTTTCTTTATAACGTTCACCATGAAAACATCCATCTGCTGAAACAACCTTACTTGATTTTCGAGCATACCTTTCTCTATTCTCTTCGCTAACTCTTCCGTTAGATCTGCCCTTTGATCGACTACGGGATTTAAACTATTATTACCCGCCTCATTGTCTTGAACTTCATCACTGACAGCGGAATTATCATTGGACATGTTTGAGGTTGAGTTTGAAACGATTGAGTTTAAATTTTCAGAAAAAGAAAAGGAATTATCTAAATCGAAACGATCGATACTGTTTCGAAATCGTCGGTAAAATTCTTCAAACCTAGCTTCAGAGTGCGCCAAAATCACATTCAAATCGTCGTGAATTGAAACCCGACGACCTCTACTCATGCCGTTCTCAAAGACAAACTTCTGCCAATCTTGGTTTCTTCAGATGACAAAAAAAAAATCCGTTGAAAATTTAAACCTCAAAAAAACAAATATGTATATCGAAAATTTCTTACTAATAAAAAAAATCAATGATCCTAAAAAAAAAATATAATCCGAACTCCAAATGCTCAGCTGGCTGCAAACCGTAAAATGAAAAAAGAAAAAATAAAAACAAACGAAAACGAAAATCCCAATTTTAAATTGCCTGCCTTAATTTGATTTCCCAAAGAACTCAAAACAAAACTCCAAATTCAATTCTTTGAATCCCTGGTTCAAATACCACCAATACCGATTGTAAAAAAAATTAAAAAAAATGTATTGAAAATAAAAAATAAATAAATTCAAAATTATAATAAGAATGATAAAAAATATTGTTTTAAAAGAAAAAAGAAATATATGTTTTTAAACTTTTCCAAAAATAATGAAAACTTTTCAAAAATGTTAGATTTATAATATCATGTAATGTACAAGGATGAGAAGATAAGATTTGAGAAGGGCGGTTCCTGACATTGAGGAAGAAGCCGTAGTTCTGTGAGCCGAAAAAATGAGCAAAACAAATTTAAAATATTCTAGTATAATTTGCTATTTTACTTATTGTAGTCTGTTTCTGTTTAAAAGTTTTCTCCTCAGTTTTCAGGACATCAATTGACAATCCTTCATCAACGAAGACATCTGAAAACCTCGGAGAAATGAAATGAAAGTTTGTTGAAAGGACTTCCGAAGGCGCATCTCGCACCTACGAGTCTCTTTCATACATTGTTTTGTAATTGAAGTGTGTGCTACTGCGCCCTGCTATTTGGATACCTGCTATGCAAATACCCAAAGACTCGGACTATCTAGCACCCACTTCGTCTATTGATCAAATGTACAATTGCACCTCCCGTATGGCAACGCGGTACCAAATGCTATACACTCAGTCACCGGGACTCACCCGGAACGTGCAAACACATCAACCAACGGATGTCGAAAATGAATTTAAAAAAAAATTTTATTGAAAGAAAAAAAAGTATTTAAAATTTTGTACAAAAAAAAATGAATTGGCTCAATTAAAATCTGTAGCCTCACCATCTTACGATAGTGGGCTCCACGTTATGGGCGCCATTTGTAACGACCTATTTGCCTCTTCCTGGTCCTGGCTGGCAATCTAATGAACCCTCTGCTCAGCGGTGGGTGTGGTTCTTGGACCCTTCAACGTCGCTACAAAAAAAATCTTGCCAGACTCTGCATTCAGTTGTTGATAATGCGCGAGACATCGCCTCTACCCTCCCTTCCATGGTTGGCTCCCTCGCTAGAGCAACCCCTTTGACTGGCTTCCTCCTCTCTCAAGCCATCACCCTTCCCATCCCTACCCTCTCATCCTTTATACCGAAAAAAACTTACTCCATGACTATCAAATTTATCTCATCAATAAAAAGCATATGTTTGTGTTTTGGACATTTCGTTAATTTTAATTAGAAAATTTAAAATTGTATAATTATTTCATTATTTATATGTATGTACTTTAATTTACTTTAAATTGCAAAAAAAAAAAACAAATTCTATTAAGTTAATTTTAAAAATTTTAACTAAATGAAATCTTAAAAAAATTTACTTAAACTCTGTTGGCAACGCGAAGCCCGAAATCTTAATATTTAATATCAAAAATACAACCGCGTCTTCGGCTTATTACAAAACTTGGATTTTACTTCCTTTTTTATCTTCTTTTTAATTTTCACGATATCAATATTCCCCTTAGTTACAACCCCCCGTTAATTCGCGTAAGTATAAAAAAAATGGATATATATGTATATATAAAAAAACGTAGGTTAATTAACCATCTAAAGAATAAAAAGAGATACAGACAAACTCACCCTTATATTCCTCGCGAAGTGGCCACTGCTGTTGAATAGAAGGATTGATTGTTCTGTGTGCAACCTTTATATGCACCTGATGTTGTTTTCCTTTCTTTTTGTTTGTTGTATATTATGTAGATATTCACTCACTATATATATATAGCACTTCCGCGAATTAATTTTGAATTTATAGTTCGGTTCGCGCGGCGATACTTCGAATTAAATGTTAATTTTTTCACTTCTAATTACCAATTTAGAGCTTTTAAGAAAAATTGAATTTAAGGTAATAAAAAAAGAAATGAATTTACGTTACATACAAAAAAAATAAAACGAAATAAAATAAAATGCACGACTGGGTCGCACGAACTTGCTCCTGTACTCAAAGAGTCTGTTTAAAAAAGTATCTATGTATATAAGATTTAAAAATATACCTGTAAAATAAGTTTGTCTTCAAAGATATAAATGTCATTTGATTTGTCAAAAAAACCTCCATTTTTCAATTTTTTTGGGAGGGGGTTACATTCAATACAGTTAAAATAATTAAAAAAAAAACTAATTTAAGATTCAAAATTTTACCTGAAAAATAAGTTTGTCTTCAAAAATTTAAATGCCATTTTATAAATAAAAAAGCCTTTGATTTTTCAAAAAAAATTTTCGAAAATCGTTAGAGCGGTTTTTTTTTAAATTCATTTTTTATATATAAAATTTTTCAATTTTGTTCTAAAAATATTTTTGGTATGCAGTTGTTTAGTGATTGTAAATACACGCTTTACATTTGAATTTCGTAAAAAAATATTAACCCGTTTTTGAGATATAGAATTTTGAAAAAAAAAAATTCAATATTTTTTTATAAATCCAAACAAAAAAAAATTGCACTTTTGATAATCAAATATTGTTAAAGCAATATAAGAGCTTATTCACAAAAAAAATTATTGAAATCGGTTCAAAAATTGCTGAGAAAATTAAAAAACAAAATAACGGTTCTATGAGCGGTACCTTTCCTGAGCAATACAAAAATATGTTTTTCTTATTAAAAGAAGCAAAGTTAAAAAATAAAATTTTAGAGAAAATTAAAAAAAAATCTATCGGTTTGTTTTTGAGAAAATTCGAATTATCGTTTTTTGACCAAAAAAATTGTATGGGGGCCACTGTTAGTTTTGATCTTAAAAAAAAAATGAAAAAAACGCCTAACGCGAATCTGCTCAAAACCTTAACTTCCAAGTTTGAACTCAATCGACCCAATGGTTTAGGCTGTAGGAGCGTGGACAGACAGACAAAATTTTGCACGAATGCAAAACTTGCCATATAGTTCCTATATGTCGCAAGTAAAAAATTGATTTCTTTGGTTTTGGTGGGGACTCGAACCCTGAACCTCTGTTTGGAGTCTTGGAGTTGAGCGGCGGCTTTTTTTTTTTTTTTTTCAATTCATTTTTATTAATTCAATCTTAAATCTATCTTAAAGCTAGACAAAAATTCATAAAACTAGCCTAATTAACCATAACTTACAACTAACTTACTGGTCCCATACGGACACTCTAAGTTAAACAATAATACTTAATGCTAATGGCTTTCGGCCCTAAGATCTATTTAACTTCAATTCATTTTATTTATTTTTGTATTCATTAGAAAATTTTGAAAAAAAACTAATGTCAATATCCTTTTTTTATTTTTACTTAAAAACTACTTAAAATAAGGTCCTTAATATAAAACTTAAAGCTAACTAAAACTACCTATTCTACCTATAAACTACTTAAAACTAGAACAACCACAGCAGCAAATCTAACTATCTAACGTTTTTTGTTTTTCATATTTTGTCTTTTTTTTAATTTTTTTTTGATTATTCCATGTTTTTTTAATTTTTTTTTTTTTTTTTTGTATTTTTTTGTATTTTTCTTTTTTTGTATTTTTTTTTGTATTTTTTTTTTGTGCCACCATGCCTATTCTACTTAAAACTAAACCCTAAAACTATAAAACAAGTATGTAAGCCGGCCAAGGCTTAAAACCCCATCCCGACTACTCACTATCAAGTGCCGATTGAAGCCACCAAAACTGGTTCTCCTGCTTCACCCTATCAGTTCGGTCCCGTTCGGACACAGCCCTACTGAACCGAAGGAGCTCTGCTCCGCCTTGTGCCATGACGTCCCGATTGTACAGGAGTCGCCTATCCACGGTTCGTCGTCTGACGTGGTAGATTAGCGGAACTGCCAATCTATCCTGTATCAGACCGCATCTATCTAAAAAGAGGAATGCCTCTGGTGGAATGAAGCCGCTCAAGCGTGCACTTTCAAAATACTCGTCGTTCGGATAGAACGCCCCGAAAATTAAATTGTTGGTCGAAGACATAGCTCTTGCAATGTGACCTCGAACGAGTTTTATCACGAAATTGTCAATTCTGTTGATTCGAGCCCCGTTGTATAGGACCTCGTTGGAATAGTAGTGCACGTAAGAAGATTCGGCTGTTCGATATAAGCCGGTACAGCGTCGTAAACACTGCCGCTCGAACACCCGAAACTTCTCCATCTGGGAAGGGGCAACGTTGAACCACACAGGACAACCATAAACGATCATCGGCCGTATGAGGGCCATGTAGCAAATTACCTTCACTCTGGGGTCAAGCCGACTGCTAAAAAACAGCCGTTTCGTCAGAGCGAAGGCTCCTCTGGCCCTGGTCAGAGCAGCATTTATATGTCTGTCGAAATATAAATACTGATCTAACCAGATACCGAGGTACTTCACTACACTTTTGCTCGCTAATTGCTGCCCGTGAAGATCAACGATGACCATCTTGCGCCAATTCTTGCACGTATCCCTCGTGGCCCTAGCCAACGGAGTCCGGAACAGAATTGTCTCCGACTTCTGGACATTTATTTTCAGTTTCCAGTCGTCGCAATATCGCTGAATCTTGTCGAAATCACGCTGCAAGAGAATTCTAATAACCTCAACCTTTCGGGCCGTTCTGTACGCAATAAGATCGTCGGCGTACGCAATTGCCTTTGTAAGACTACCTATCAGGTCGCTGGTGTAAATGCTGAAGAGAATCGGCGAATTCACCGCTCCCTGTTGAAGACCATTTTTAATTGAGAATGTTGTGGTAGAAGTTACATTGCCACTTTTGACAACAAACTTTCTACCGTTAAGCATATCATAAAGCATATACAACAATGGCTTGCTTATGCCAAGCCTGCTCAGTTTTAGGTAAAGACCCTCTAACCATACTGTGTCAAAGGCCTTTTCCAAATCAACCAGAACAGCACCTGTGCATTGTTGTTTTGATTTATTCCATTGGATATCAGAAACGAGTTTAGACGCAGCATGAATTGTGTCATGACCCGCCTTGAACCCGAACTGTTTATCCGGAATTATTTTGTTGTCCGCAGCCCACTTAGTCAGAGCCCTATTGATGATCTTTTCGAAAACTTTGCTGATGCTCGGAAGAAGACTTATCGACCAAAGATTTGACGGGTTGGAGTTGTCCTTTCCCTTTTTCGGGAGAGGATGAACCACAGCGGTCTTCCAATGCACTGGATAATATGCATTATTCAGTGCATTATTGAAGAGTGTGGTGTAAATGTCAATTGCCTCCATCGGTAAATGTCTTAGTACAACTGTTACACTTTTTCTTCGTATTATTAAAATTAATAATTTGAAACAAATAATAACAAAACAAACTATAATTAAACTGAACATAACCGACGACGGCGGCTGCGTAGCGACGACTTTATCAATTCGCACTCAAACGAGTACGAACGCGACACAAAAGAGAATACAAAAAAAAGTGCAACAATACAGCTCGTTGACGAAGCTGTAACCGCGGCTGCTCAGCTGGGCTGGGTTCTTTTGGAAGAATTTGTTGATATAAATTATAACAATGTTGATTGATTTCTAAAATCAATCAAATTGTTACAATTTGGAAATAAGTTATTGCAAGTACCCACAGTGGGACACTATGCAATAAAATGGGCGCCAGGAATTTTTTTTAAAACCGAAAAAGAAAATTCCAAAACTCTTTGTGATGAGTGAAGCGAAAATAAAACGATAACACCACGAACGTTTGTTTTTAAATTTTAAGATTTATTTCTTTGGGAAACCGTGGGATTGAAGATCCCTGGACTAAAACCCAAAATGTTTTCAAAATAAAAGTTAGCGAATTACAAACAAAATTGAAATAATAAAAAAAGCAAATAACAAGAGAAAATGGCAAACAAAGAAAATGGGCTTTTAACACCGGTCGCGTACCGAACAAAAGAACAAAACAAAAGTCACTACTTATCTTTTATTTTCTTTCTCCTATTTATCCTCTTATTCCCGATCCTCACACCTCGATTCTCGATTTTCCTTTTTATTTTCTGATTCCTCGAACTTTTTCTAAACTCCTTCTCGACTTTTATCTTTCCTTTTTCAAAATTTCTCGAACACTTTTCTATTTTTAACTTCTCGCTTGTAGGGCTCTATCAAGAGTCCTTCCAAGCTAATTCCAAAACTAATTTTTCCTCCCTCGACCATTCCAGTCACACACACATTCATCCAACACAAGCATCCGTTTTCGTGATTGTCGGTCACGGTATCGCGGCTTCCTGGAAGCTTTACGCTCATCAGGAAAGCCACCGTTGTTGACTCTCAGCGAAACTTTGCTTTCACACACACAATCACGGTTTCGACAAGTTGTTGGATGAGTTTCCAAAACTTGCCGAAACATAATGGCGAGTTCAGACCCCTTCCCAACTATTGCTATTTTTCGAGAAAGTTCAAAGAAAAACAAAAATCGAGAAGAAGTCTCAACTAGGCATTTTCCTATTACTATTAATTACGCGCGAGGTTCGAGGTGTGAATTTCGTACCAACAATTAAGTTAAATTAAATTAAAAACGCGGCGTTAAAAACCCATTTTTTACAAAAGTGATTAAAGATTAATTTCAGTAAATCTACGTTAAGAATTAAAACTTTAAAATAAAATATGTTGCTGTTGTTGTTGTTCAAGTAAGGGTCCGCCTGACCTCATACTTCTTCGGCTCATCCGCCGGCATTTTCGACCTTGTCGAAAGAACTCGTTCGAGAACTCGATCACCTGCTTTTGTTGCTTTTGCAAAATAAAGGCTAGGTACACCTGTGGTTGATGAGACCATGGTTGCCCTCAACTTTGCCGATATTTTGCAGCCACAACGAGAAAAAGAAAACAGCCAAAGGCTGGTTTTTGTTGCGGTAAAAATTTACCGTAACAAATCCCACCCTTACCTCCCAAGAAATGTGTTTACTTTTCAAGAAAAGCAAACCATTTCTTAAGGCTCAGCCAGGGGTAGACAACAACAACAAAGGACCATCATTACATTTAAAAGAAAAAAGAAAAAAAAATCATTAGTATGGCACGTTAATGAAACAAAAATTACAATGAACAATAAAAAAAAATTCAACTACAACAAAAGGGACTTGACTCAACAATCAACAAACGGTTTTAAATCTTTAACGTGCCACGTTCCACGCTCTTTACCGCGATCATCTACCAAGAGATATGTCCAAGGTGACATTCTCTTGCTGACCTTGAAAGGTCCTACAAATTTGGTCGCCAACTTCGCCGCGAAATAATTTGCTGCATCGGACAGCGCGAAGTTCCTACGCCAAACGAGATCACCCGGGTGATATTGCGCGTCCCTCCTACGTAAGTTATAAGTCTTAGCAGCCTTCTTTCCCGCTGCTTCCAACTTCCTAGCTATATCCTCTCTCAGTTTCCGAAACTGCCTATCAATTCCCGTTCTATCTTGGTCCCTATCGCTATCCCTAATTCCTACATCATGGCCATTAGTTACCATGTTCCTACCGAAATTTGCGAAGTATGGCGACACACCTAAAACCTCATGTTGCGAAGTTCGGATTGCACAGGCCACTTTTGCCAGTTGCGAATCCCAACTCCGCTGGTTTTCCGATACATACGCCCGGAGCGTAGTCTTTATTATTTGATTTATCCGTTCCGCCGGATTCGCTTGCGGATGATAATTCGCCGTAAACCGAAGTTGTGACCCGTACGCTTCGCTAAGCGTTTTCAGTTCCTTGCCACGGAACTGGGGACCGTTGTCACATACGATCCACTTAGGAATCCCGAAAAGAAGAAACACATTTTCTTCCAATTCCCGACATACCGCTTTCGCCGTTGCAGACCGTAACGCGAACAACAAGGGGAATTTAGTGAAATAGTCGACGACCGTTAAAATATACACGAACCCTCGCGACGATTTTGGTAATGGACCCACCAAGTCCACGCAAATCATTTCCCACGGCTGGGAATTACCGACTCGTTCGGTCATTAGACCAGCTGGTTTTTCATTCACCGGTTTCACACTTTGGCAAATTTTACAACTCCTAACATATCTCGTAATATCACTCCTCATTTTGGGCCAGTAATATCTTTCTGCTATCCTAGCAAAAGTTTTCTTAACGCCCATGTGTCCTGACAACGGAGCATCATGGCACTCGTTAAGAATTCTCGTCCTATCATTTTTCCCTAACACTAACTTCCACTCCTCACCAATATCATGAACGACTATATGGTTCAACCTAACATGTTTATAGAGCCGCCCATTCTCAACTCGCCAAGATGGGTATTCTAACGGGCTCTTTTCTACCTGCGATTTCATTTTAATCACCCAAGGGTCCGAATCCGCCTCAGAGACACCAGCTACTTCTGGAACTCCTCGCGACAACATATCAGGAACGACATGTTCTTTGCCCTTTCTGTGGATGATCTTGAAATCGAATTGTTGGAGCCGAATGGCCCAACGAGCTAATCTACCCTGCGGATCCTTAAGGTTGCTTAGCCAGACCAAAGAGTGATGATCAGTTACGACTGTAAATCGAACACCTTCGAGATACGGCCGCAACTTTTCAATCGCCCAAAGGACCGCCAAACATTCCTTTTCGGTCGTAGAGTAGTTCCTTTCGTTCCTATTCAATGACCGACTTAAATAACATATGGCTTTTTCGCCATCCTCAAACTCCTGAGATAATACGGCCCCGATACCATAGTCCGACGCATCTGTTTGTACAACAAACGGCCTTGAAAAATCCGGACATGTCAGAATCGGTGCCGTAACCAAACACTCTTTGGCTTTTCTAAAACTCTCCTCACATTCTAGGGTCCACTCAAATTTCTTACCTTTCTTTAAGAGATCGGTAAGTGGCCTAGCTAAAATTGCAAAATTTGGTACAAACCTACGGTACCACGAAATTGTCCCTACAAAACTCCTAATTTCCTTCACATTTTTCGGTGCAGGAATCCTAATCATGCTTTCCACTTTTTCCGGGTCAACATGAAGCCCGTTCCTATCAACTACATAACCTAGAAATTTTAAAGAAGGCCTACAAAAATTACACTTTTCCCTACCTACTTTTAAACCTGCTTCTCCTAACCTTTTAAAAACTTCTTTTAAAATTTCCAGGTGCCTATCGAAAGAATCGGTGACGATGATAATGTCATCCAAGTACACAAAGACGAACGGTTCTAAGTCTGGACCTAAAACGTCGTCAATAAACCTTTGCCAAGTTGCCGGGGAATTGTGTAAGCCGAAAGGCATCCTGCAAAATTGATACAGGCCACGCCCTGGCACAGTAAAGGCTGTGTACTTGCGCGATTCTTTTTCCATTGGAATCTGCCAATAAGCAGATTTAATATCTAAAGAAGACAAGTACTTCGCGTTTCGAAGCTTGTCTAAAATTGCTGAAATAAATGGTAGTGGATAAGCATCCCTATCAGTAACCTCGTTTAACTTCCTATAGTCAACACAGAACCGATAACTGCCATCTTTCTTCTTAACCAGAAGAATCGGCGATGCCCAAGGACTCTTCGACTTTTCGATCACTCCAGCTTCCAACATCTCCTGGAGCTCCTGATCGATATGTCTCTGAATCGCTGGCGAAACAGGGTAATATCTTTGCTTTATCGGTTCTGCAGACGTCCTAATCTTGTGCTCAACTAAGTTGGTGCACCCTAAACCTTCGGTCATTGTTTTAAAAAGTTCTCCTAGCACTTGTTCTAACTTCCTATTTTCCGAATCGTTCAAATCCGATTTTTCCCTAATAGCTACCATGTCTGTCATCGAGGCCAATCCCTCTTCGCTCGAAAAATTCCACACACCTGATCTCAAATCCGGGACTATGCCCGATAGTGCCCAAAAATCGGCACCCAAGATCAACTGGTGTGGAAGATTCGGAATGACCAGACATTCTATTAAAAAGGATTTGTTCTCAACCTCCACTGGTAGAGAAACAGATCCAGCTACACCTACACCTGCTCCATCTGCTAACGCTACTGACCCAACACTACTCTTTCCTAACCTAAGCCCTAACTCTTTAAAAATTTTCCACCCGTCACCACCCACAATGGTACGAGAGGCTCCTGAATCAAGTAACCCCAAAAACTTGATTCCATAAACCCTAACTCCTAAATATGGTCTAGTGTCCCTACCATTTGCCGCTAACGTGAAACTCAGATGAACTCCTACCCGCTGATCGTCAGCAGACGACCTTCCTAACGCCGGCGGACTCCTTGTCCTGCTGACACAAGGGCCCGATTCCCATTTCCCGAACACCTACAGTCCCTACGATACACTCCTACCGCTCCACAGCCGAAACAACGTTTCTGGACTGTACACCTCGAAGCTACATGCCCTTCCTTGTTACAATTATAACACCTAACCGACCTAAATGGATTTTCTGAAACTGGAGCAACAGCCGCTACTTGGTGTTGTCCAGACGAACATGGTTGGTAACCGCACTCCGGTTCCAACAAATTCTTACCTCTAGAAGGCGGGGTAAAGCTATCTACATTCACCTTAAGGGTGTCTAATTCCCTACCTAAGATAGCAAGTTCCTTAACCGTCTTTGGTTTGGCACTAGCTATCTGCACCTGGTAAAATGGATCTACATTTTTCCTCAAAATTGCAAGCATCCTTCCCTCTGACAAAGGTTCCGATAATCTTCGAAACAATGTCCTCATTGTGGTCAGATATGCGCCGAAAGTTTCTTCCTTTCCCTGCGAACGCCGATTAATCTCCTCCAACAAGAGATCATCGTAATTCGCAGGAAGGAACTCCGCTTTGAGTTCCTTGACGAATTCCTGCCAACCCTCCAAATCTTCCCTAACCGACCTAAACCACAAAAGTGCCCTACCAGCCAATAGCTCCGAAGCGGATTTAAAAAGGTGGTTTTCAGGAACATCGTTAGCCAAACGAAGTTCCTCCACTCTTTCTAGGAATGAATTTACTGATGCTCCACCTGAGTCACCAGTAAACTTCACCCCCCACTTCCCTATACGTTCAATGTGTTTTGGCTGAACGACCACTCGTTCAGAAAACCCATCGACCCTATCCAACCTACGTTCTGACGGAACCCTAACAGAAATGTTTCCTTCTGCAGGACTACTGACACCAACTCTTGGCTCAGCCAACGTCACTGTAGCAGGCCCTAACGCAGACCGTCCACTACAGGGAGTCTGACCAACTTGTGTCTGAAGTTGGGTTTGACTCTTAAGTGGAGTCTTTTCTTTCTCCACTTCCACTTCCCTATCGCTATTCTCACTATCGCCAGTGAGATCTCCTAACAAACACAAGACCTTGTTCCGAAGTGAACTAACTTCATCTTCTTCATCTTCGGCCTCACAAGGTGTCCTAGCTAACCTGCCTATACACCACTCAATTTTTGTCACTATCTTAATGTACTCCGAAGACTTTGGATTCCTCGGAGGTACTTTAAGAAGGACCCTAATCTCCTCAATCTTGGCTTCTACTGCCTCTACATCCTCTTCATAAGTGAAGGGGTAAACTAAACTGACTTCCATCGAGTTCCTCTTAACGAGTAACCTCGATGACCTTAATGCCTTTCGCATTTCCTCAACTGTCCCTACTTTCAATCCCCTGACCTTCATCTCGTAGGCCAGTTCGTCCTGCGCTAACCTACCAATATTCATTTTGATAACACAAAAAACTTTCAAAAAAAAAATTATTTATAAAAAATTATATGTAAAAAAACTATTTGGCAACCCTAAACTAAAAGTTCTAATTATTAAATTAATTTATTTTTATTAATTAAAAAAAATTAAATATTAAAAAAAATTAAAAATTATTTCCTAACAAATTCTAAATATAATCAAAAAAAAGTTCGGATGGTCACACCAAAATCCTACTCGAACTAACTATAACTCAAAATCTCTGAAAATTGTAAGATTAACTTACACTCACAAAAGAAAACACTCCCGAAGTAAAAACTATCATACAATTAAGTCACTCAAAAAATTGGGTGTCGCTAGCGATAAAACTCTCAAGTGATTTCAATGACACAAGAGAATTTATATCGCTGCACAACAAAAAAGAGAGAGAACAACAAAAATGTATGAAGACAAAATGTCGACCGAATAAAAAATAATTTAAATATAAATAATAAAAAAGAAAAAGAAACAAATCAAACTAACACCAGACAATAAATATGAACAATAAAAAAAAACGAGTTTACACAACACAATTAAAAAAAATATACTTGCGAATTTTTTTCCACTAGTTAAATTCCCTCGATGCAAATTTTGGACAGAAACTCCTATGAGTTATTTTGCTCTTTCCCTCGATCAATTCTTTCCACAAACAAAAAAACACGGTCAACTCCTTCCTTCTTCTTAGCAGGAACAAAAAAACCTCCAATTAAACACCTTGTATTTGTATAACACCACCAAAATAATCACCTATAAAAAAAACACAGAGGAATTAAATGTTCTTTTAAAGTAAACACTATTATAAGAAGCTCGATACGAATCTACCACCGAAAATTCTTCCACTTGGCCCCACACGTTGGGCTCCAATTTGTTACACTTTTTTTTCGTATTATTAAAATTAATAATTTGAAACAAATAATAACAAAACAAACTATAATTAAACTGAACATAACCGACGACGGCGGCTGCGTAGCGACGACTTTATCAATTCGCACTCAAACGAGTACGAACGCGACACAAAAGAGAATACAAAAAAAAGTGTAACACAACGTTGGATATACCATCGACACCTGCTGACTTTTTGTTTTTTATTGAGTTGAAGATTAGCTGAAGCTCAACCTTCGTTACTAACAAGGGACTTGGTCCCGTTTGCTCGGCGATTATGGCATTTGCCAAGGAATCGTCATTGAACCGCATAAAACCGCGGTTCTCAGATCGCCATTGTGTTATATCATTTCGAAGGTAAAAATGATTAAGTAGGGCTCTGTTTTCCAGGTCGTGGTTGGGGCGAATGCTAGCATTCACCTTGTACACTTGCTGGAAAGCAGCTCCCACCGCCTCCACTTTTTCCTTCGGATCTTCAATTATAAAAAAGTCATCGTCAAAGATGGCTTCTTCTGGATCTATTTGCACTGTCCTGAGTACGTCTGTGTTCTCGTCAGTTCTTTGAAGTTTCAGACACGGAAGGTCATTGTCGTTCTTTTTCCTGAATATCTTGTTGATTTTAGGGAACATACTAGGGTCACTGGACTTAACTGACCGGATCTTGCGGTCCCAGTACTTGTTAATCGATAACCTGTAGTTCTCCTTAATCAACAGATTGACATTTTTTATTGACGACTTCAGTGTCCTAACCTCCAAGTCGTGTGGGTCTGTAAGTCGTCTGTACAAGTTTTTGAGTCTTGTCAGTAGGCCACTCTTGTGCCTACGTAGTGCGTCGATAGTCGCGTTTCTGTAAGCGTCCATTTGGTCCCGTTCTTTGTACTTTGGTATTGTCCGTTCCATCGTTCGTTTTATTGTTTCGTCCATTTGTTGTAAATGTTGGTCAATTTCTGTATTTGTCAGGTTTCTGTTGTTTGGTGGGGCTATGTCACTCGAACGAAGTTCTCTCGATAGGGCGTTGGTGAAACGAGGCCAGCGCATCTTACTGTAATTGTAAGAATGCGTTGCAACGTATTCCTCCAACTCCACGCGTTCGTTCGGAATCTGCATTACAGCAGCCAGTCCGCAGTGATCACTGTCGTACTCCACTGTCTGTAAGCAGTTTCGAGGGTGATTACCCACTTTGTCTGTAACTGTCAGTCTTGTGTCGTACAGCAAAAGATCCAGAAAGGAGCCGCTTCTTGGATACGATGGCTTTTCAGTAGCCAGCAGGTCGACGCCATATTCAACGCTGTAAAGATCCATCAAATTAAAAAGATGGTTACCTCTGGGATTACTATGTTGATTTCCCCAATCTTCATGTTTTGCGTTCAAATCACCGGCAAAGATGAAATAGTTTTCTTCCAAGCTCAGTTTCAGTTCCCTAAAAAGAATCTCGAGTTCTGAAGCAAAGTAAGTAACCTGCGGAGCTCCAGCCGCATAAGCCGCAATCATATACATCCGCTTCCCTTGAGTGAGAGAGATGCATACAACGCAAACTTCTAGCGTCTTGAGCTTTCGCAATTCATTGTTGTATATGACTTTATAATTGATGCCTTTTCGTATAAAGAGAGCGACACCGCCCCCTTGAGTGGAGTCGGGCCGGTCTCTTCTTACGATATTGTAACTTTTATGAGTCAATTTGTGTTTGTGGTTTAGCTTAGTTTCGCTTGCCATAAACACATCGGGACTGTAGTCTTTCAACAATTGGAACATATTGGCTCTTCGTTCAATCCTAATCAGTGAATTTACATTCACAGCTAGGACTTTTAGGCGCGTCTCCGGCAGCGCGCCCATTATGGTCTAAATTGCGCCAGGCCAGGCAACAAAGAGTAGAGATGGTCTACCCTTTTGCCTTGCTCCTTTATCTGACTTTGCAGTCCTGTAAGTTGACCTTGAATGTTCAACAACAAGGCTACAATGTCAGGCTGCACCTCTGGTGCCTTAGGCACAGGGGCCTTTGGGGCAACCGTTGGTGGAGCCTGTCTCGTGTTCCCATTCCCTGACACCATTTGGGCGTAGGAAAATTTGGGATCCACGAATTTTTGTGTAGGAGCCTGTCGAACTGTTCGACTTTCTTCGGCTTTTTGACTGGCCTGTTTTTGTTTGATTTGTTGGACCTTAGGGCAACCCCTATAGCTAGCCGGGTGCCCTTGGTTTCCACAAAGGACACACTTGAGCTGGGTCAAATCCTCAACCCGCTCATTCCCCAGCTTGCACTCTCCCTTGATGTGGGTTTCGGAGCACCTGACGCAGCGCAACTGCATATTGCAGTTGGCTCCGGCATGGCCGAACCTCTGGCACTTCGTACATTGTAAAATGTCGTCGTGCCTTTTTAATGTCTCCCAGTGTATGGCTTGGTAGTCGAGGCATTTGATTTCCCTCAGACTCTCAAGACTACTTTGGGGCGATAATGTTACGAGGAACATTGGCAGCCTGTAACCCCCTCGCCTGGACTTGACCGTAGTGAAAGGCTTGACCCTGATGAAATCGAGATCGTCGATGGCTTTTTGGCGGAGCTCGGCTAAGAGCGCCTCCGGTTCCGTGCAGGAACTTATGCCCTTCAGTAGGACCGTCTTTAA
The DNA here is from genome assembly GCA_951509635.1 of Eupeodes luniger. Taxonomy (NCBI): domain Eukaryota; kingdom Metazoa; phylum Arthropoda; class Insecta; order Diptera; family Syrphidae; genus Eupeodes; species Eupeodes luniger. Next base: position 68,138,583 of record OX608074.1, read on the forward strand.
TTTTTCGCTTTTAGGCGTGAAGCTGAAGAACTCAGCTGTGGCCTCCTTAAGCACTTCTTTAACTATGTTGTATTCGGCCAGTGAGAAGCACTGCACCGAATACCGCTTTTCTTTTTCGTTCAAAATATTTATTACAAAATTGCCCTTAGTGGCCGACTTACATACCTGTTTGAAGTCCTGCAGGTCAACCCGGTAGGTCCTAATAGGTGGCACCTTCTCCTTCTTGAGCTGTGGTTGTTTCTGGTGTTGCTGTTGTTGCTGCTGCTGCTGCTTCTGTTGCTTCTGTTGTTGTTGTTGCTGTTGCTGCTGCCTTGGCTGTAGCTGTTGTTGTTGTTGTTCTTTCGTGGCCTTAGCCGAAGTCGATGGGCCCTCAGACATTGGGCCTGTCGCTTTTCGTGAAGCCTTCATTTTTTGCTCCGCTCCAGTGGTTTTGGTAGCGGGCTTTGGCTGTGGTTGTTGTTTTTGTTGCCTTGTTTCTGGCATTTTTTGTTTCGCCTGTTGCTGCTGTTGTTGTTGTTGCTGCCGTTGTGTTGCCTTTTCCCCCTTCTCAGCAGCCTCTTTTTGTCGGCGCGCTTCAATTTTGGCTTTCAGTGCACTGAGAAGGGGCTCCATCTCCTCCTTTAGCTTTTTTAGCTGGTCCTCATAGGCATCTATTTGCTGCTTTCTTGCCTGCAGCTCTTGTGCCAGCTCCACTTCATCGGCTTCGTTGTCGTTAAGGGTATCAGGCACCTCCATCTCCCTTTTCTTAGGCTGCTCTGGTGGCGCTAGGCTTGCGACCCTGTTTTTATTTTTAGGCGACCTGTAGTGCCCCTCTCCTCCTTCGGAGACGTAGTCAACTTCTCCTTCTGACGTCTCACTTTGTGACGTCATCTCTTTTGTCTTTGTCGGCTGCATTTCCTTTTGCATTGCTCCGCGCTTAGCAGCATTGTTCCTTTCTACAAGGTTAGGCGTCTGTCTTTTCCTCTTAACATTAGTTGTTGTTGTTAAGTAACTATCAGACTGGTGGCCTGATGATGTTGCGGTGAATCGGGGTACCGCTGGTGGCACCACATTAACATCACCTGATGAGTTCGCAGAGGTATTTTTCAATACCCCTGCTCTCTTCTCCTTCTCCATTACCTTTTGCTCCCAATTAATGAAGTCTGCTATTTCTCTATTGTGAAAAAAAGCAATAATATTTTTCGTCGACTCTGCTCGGGATTCGAACCCACGACCTCTGGCTTCGTCTTCGGACGCCACTTCCACTGGGCTACTGATAAGTTAAATACACTTGTGGCAACTTGCCAACTTTAACTTCAGATCAACACTTGCACTTATTTAAATTGGATATAATCAAAGGAAATTACACTTCTTCTCTGTTTGGAAGTCAACAATCGACTGTGATGAGCGGCGGCTTAACCTTCAGGACTACGGTGGCTATATTATTTTGTGCAGACTAACTCCGCACTTATTTGACTGCCTAAATCCCTTCAAATGTCGTACTGGATAGGGGCGAAATCCTGCACTGCTCAAACTGTTTCGCTTTTGCTGCCTTCTTTTTCTTTGTTCCCCTGGTAATTTAATTTTTATAGATCGGACTTTTTGCTATCGGTTTATTTTTCCGGGAATCGGGATGAATCTATCGGGCAGCCGTTACTTCCGACTGCCAATTCAAATTCTATTTTAAAAAAATAAATCACTAACCAAAAAAAAAATTATTAACTTATTCTTACCAAGAATTTTATAGTCTGCTTATATGGAAGTTTTGGATGGTGATTCACTCTTTTTTTCTTCTATTGTTTTATTTTACTTTTTAAGTTTTTTTTTTTCCGAGGAAAATTTTAACTTAAAAAAAAAATGTATACGAGAGTATACGACTTTCAGAATAAAACGTTTTCAGTAGGTACTAATGACAAAGAAAATCAAGTTTCTTTGTTTAAAGTAAAAAGAAATGTATTGAACAAAATTATGTTAGCCGTACGTTTAGCTTTAACTGCTGAAAAGTTAATAAATAATGTACCTACGCCTTTGTTCTTACTTTCTCTTTCTCTGACTTTGCAGCCACCCAACGAAAGGAAATCCTGCAAATCCCCTCTTTCCAGGATCATTGACTCAATAGATATTAATATTTAATTTATGAGTTTAAGCTTTTCAAAATTCACTCGAGTTCCTACTTAACTCGAATTCGACCTCTCTTTGAGTTGCTGCTCAGACCGCACTCTTAGGCTTAGGAATGAAAAATTTACCACCGTACTAAGTACATATTTAATTCCTATATATTTTCTCTCTCAATCCGTTCATAAAACTCTCACTCATTTTTACATAATGTTTATAAACATGATGAAGTATCTAATAAAGTCATCCTAAAAGTCATCTACAAATACAAAACATAAACCTTTGTCTTATGCTCATATCGTCGTCAGTGCCGTGCGCAGCCTTTTTTTTTATACCAAAAATACTCAAATAAATATTTCGGTTACAACTATTTTTGTTATATCAAAAAAATTGTTAAGTGCCATTGTTACGAATTGTTGGAATTTGCTAAATCATTTAGCAACGACATTTGTGAGAAATTGTTAATCTGTCAAACTACAAATAAAATTGAAGCAGCTTTCAATTTACTTGAGAATTTTAATAAAAATTGATTAGATAAACCATGTATTTATGTTTTTAAAACATCTCTAATCAAATATTATTTTTTTTTTCAATAAAAGAATGAAACGCAAAGAGAGCAGTCAACGAAAAACATTGGCTTATTGTGTCATGAAAGTTCGTTGTCAAATTTATATGACAAATTGATTTTAAGTTCATTACTTTATCCCAAGCCACAAAAAGCCATTACTTGTTTGTAAACAAATGATTCACTGTAATAATGCAACACTTTCAACTCAGCTCCCATGCTGAGTTGCGAATTGTTACAAATCGTAACAATTTAAACGTTAAGGAACGACAATAGTTAACGATTGTTAAAAATAGTTAGTAAAAGAAAAGACCTCTCCCAGATACCTTTCAAATAAAAAATAATGAAAATAAAAATGTTAACGAAGTATCAAGGCATATAATGCCTCTTAATTATTTTAGTATAAGCCTGAAACTCCTGTTATTATTTTGTTTGTGTCACAAATTGCACCTCATACTGAATTTCTGGATCCTCGGCATAAATGTGGTTTGGAAAATACATAACGTTATACAAATAAAACAAACAAAATTGCTTTAAGTAATTTCTTTGATTGTGCATAGTTATAAATTGCAAGCAAAACATTTCATTCTCGTTCGAATTTTATACACGAAAACAACAGTTTTATATTTGTTATCCATATTTGGATATTATATTAAATAGGTTTTTAGTTTATTATTGTTATTTATTATCAAACAGTAATAAATAGAAAGTAACTTAAAATAAATACAAATATGCATTACTAAACATTAATGCAATTAAATAAAAAAATTGCATTATTAAATTCAGATCAAAATTTTTCTTTGAAGCAATTCTTCAAAAGGCGAATATTTTTGGTGTGTATGGATGTACATATGTATATGTTTTTGTATTTAGTTAATTATTATTGTTTCAAAATTGACAAATTACATCTACAAGACAGAGTTTAGGCTGCTGGCTAACTTTAAATAGATATAAAATTATGTTCACATTAGTTTTTTGTATTTTATAAAAGAGAAACTAAACAATACAATTTGTATAAATATCTTAAAATTTTTTTCATCTAGAAATGCTACACAATAAAGTAAGGAGTAAATGTGTAAATATGTAGGCTTTGGCCAATTTCAGAAATTGATGGAATAGAGGAAAGGAAAAGATTTTTGGAAATAGTTTAAGGATATTTAAACGATGTTTATCATTTTGTTTTATTAATTTTCTAAGCATTAATGTTATTAAGCTATTGATTAATCAAAAAGCTACAAGTTGCACAGAAAATGCAAAAAAAATGTCCTAACCCACCCGTTTCAGGAAATCAGTTCTCACAAATTTAAAATGGGTTTTCTTTAGTATTTGAAATAAACTTAAAATGGCTTATATTAAATAATTTATTTTGGTATTTCAATTCTAATTTGTGATTCCAATTTACTTGTAATTTATGTTTGGTTTAAATGTCTTTAATTTATATTAACATTATATTGAAAAATATAATACTATCTTTCAATAACACTAAAATTTTCGTCTATGTCTACGGTTTTAGTAAATGGTATTATGTATGTATGTATGTATGTGTATATTTGATTTTTTATAAAAACCTTTATTTCCAAAAATAAATTCAAGTTATGAGAAATTAAATAATAAATCAAAATGAGGACCTACAATCAATCAAAAAAAAGGTCATTTAATTATCGTACGTGTATATTCATATTCATTTTTTTTTTTGAATATTTTTTGTTAACTCCAGTTAAAAACTACAATTTTATCTTAACAGTTGATGAATAAACTAAATAGTAAATCAACTAAATTAGAACAATAACGCTACTATGAGATTTGTTTTGAGTTCTTAACATTTCTAGGGTCAAACCTTACACCGGGGATATTTTTCCATTTGATTGGGTATTTGTATGTTTCACATGCTCTGTAAAGAAGAGAAAAGAAATATTAATTTATTTATACTATATTTTCAAACAAGTAGAAGAAAATATCTATATATATCTAGATAAGACTACAATCTTTATTATAATTAAAAAAAATCATTGTAACTCAAGTATTTTTTAACTACGCCCTAGCAACCGGTTACATTGTTATTGAACTTGGAAGAAAGATTTGATTTAACTTGATTTATTTTTATTTTTACATTTGTATACTAAAGAAAGAAGTTAAGTAGAAAACTGTCAACTAAGGTTATTATTCCATACAGACTGGAAAAAATAGGGTGATTTCACGATTTGAATAAATGCATTAGCGTGTCTAAATTCCCCCAAAATATCTAGTCACATTTCAATAATATTTATTTTAGTATAACAAAAGCATATAAAAAATTACTCATGGGTAGTCTTTAATTTTACATCTAATGAAATCAAAAAGATAAACATATTTTAGCAAATTTATATTTTTGTGATTATTAAAAAATTAGTTGTTTTAGTGCAACATTTAAAATTTTTTCGAAGACTTTTAAAATAATTTGAATGTTAACTTCGAATAGGTGTTGAATCCAAAGTGACTCTTAAGTTTCTGATGTGAAGGGATATTTCTCTCGAAAATCGTATGATGAAAGTAGGATAAAATGTCTAATTAATCTTAGAACCAAGAATCAAATAAAAGTAAGTGGATTGAAGGTGAAAGGGTGGTTTTTAGGAAAATTGATTTACCCGTGCAGAATCGAGAATAAAGTCAATTTTGCTTTAAAAGGATGTAACCTTTTGCATCGAGTTAACATCAAAATTTGGATTTATCTGCATACCAATTCAATTGCGTAATCATATATACATAATACATTTTTGTGTTTCTAGTTTTACTCTTCAATTTGAATTCAATTCAATTATCAGGACATTTATTTATTATTTGCTACCAATAAGCATTTTTAATTGTTATTTTTCACTAGGCCAAGACTGATGCCATGCACCTAGTAATTTAGTTATTTAGAATTTAATTGTCAGTTTGATATTTCTGGTAAATATTCTAGAATTCAAGTTGCGAATGTAGTGAGTAAAGTACTAGCTTTCTTATGATGACGTTATTATAATTTCAATTGGTAATAAGAACAAGAAGGATCCAATAAATGAATCAACGATGTTCTTGCCTATGTATATATGTATAAATGCCAATTAAACTTTGATGAATAAATGAGTATTTTTAAACTAATATAAATCAGTTAAAACACATTATTCACAACACACTTCGATTTCGCTGGCTTGTCAGTCACTTTAAATTTATTGAAAATTAACAAAAGCTTTAATAATAAATAGTTCAATGCTATTAATATCATTACTTTTAGTATGAAATTCTTCATTCCAACTACTGCTCGGGGCGACAAAATTGAATCCATAATGTTTTGGCTTTTGAAATTTAACTGTGTTTGGCCTTTGGCCAAGTATTGTCCAGAGTATCAAAATTTTATTGTAAATTGCTTAGTTTGGATTTTGCTGTCAGGCTTTTTTGCAACGTTCTATGCAGAGTATCTTTTTATCAAAGTTAACCAAAACGACATATCACAGGTAGCTGAAGGATTATGTGCACTTATAATAGGAATGCAAGGTATAGTAAGAATTTTACACTTGATCTTTCGTCGGAACAAAATGAGGGATATTTTGCAGAAGTTTTACAAAAAAATATACATCGATAAGTAAGTTTATAATTTTCTATATTTAAAAAAAAAACAGGAAAAAAATATATTCAGCTGTTTTTTTTTTCAGAATAGAGAATGAAAAACTGTACAAAAACTGTGAAAATAGTTTACGATTGGTGTATTTTATGACTTGGTCATTTCTGCTCACTCTCTTTTTTATCTATCTTAGCGCAGCAATTAAAGTGGCTAGGGATCCAAGGTCCAATTTAAAGCCATATTTAGTTAAAATGGAATTTTTTTACAACGCCCAGGAACCCTGGAAGTATGCATTTACGGTCATATACACGGGATATGTAGGATTTTGTACAGCTTGCATAATTTCTGCTGAAGACTTCATTGTGGGTACAACTCTTACACACTGCGCAGCAAGATATAGTATATTGCATGAAGATTTAGCTCAATTATATGAGAAGTCCCTGATATCGTTCGCATCACTTCATCAACAGAAAGCGGATGAGATATATGATGCATTTCGTGCTAATTTAAAAGTGATTATTAAGAAGCAACAAAATCTAGATAAGTAAGTAAGATGCTGAATCCCTTTTACCGAAGCACACAAAATAGATATTTCATAAAAGAGATTTATCGTTCTCCGATTTTTCAACGCCTGCGATAACTTTATATTAATTTAGAACTAACACGACCTACTTAAAACTAATTTTCATATGCTCTATAGGTTCTTTCAGGAGCTCCAGTCATTTCTTAGTCTGCCGATATTTTCTTTGGTTCTATTTGGAGTTTTTCTAATGTGCACCGTCGCTTTTGCTTTACAAAGGGTACAAAATTTAAGTTCATATTTAAGACTTTCAATTTTATTCTACATTATGTATCTAAAGAACGGCCTTAGCTTGGAAACATTTCGATACTTTTTCTGGTTGGTATCTATTTGCTTGCAGTTTTTAATGATTGGATCCTTTGGTCAGCGCTGCACAGACGCGGTAAGTTTGTCCTACAATGTTATTAAATTTGTTTCGACAAAAAAAGTTTTTGCAAACATTTTGATATTAAGGCTGCTCAAATGTCTGAATCATACTACATGTGTAAATGGGAATTCCTTTTATTCTATGGTGATACAAAAGCTAACATTAGACTTATTAAAGACATAAGCTTTGCAATTTATAGGTCTCAGAAATCTTTGCATCTCAATGGAATGAATTTCATTGATTTATCTTCGAAAAGTATTGGCTCGGTAAGTGAAATGATTAAACAAAATTTGTGGGACAGGATCATCTTATAAAATATATTTACTAAACAATAACTTGTATTAATTTTGTTAAATTAATTTCTATTATATTCTTATTATTTTCAGGCCATGAGCTCTTCGGTTTCATATTTTATGTTTTTGAATGAGATGGATAAAATCGGCTAAAAATCACTAACAACTGCCCTTAAAACCATAAGGATTTGAAATTTAGTAAAATAAAAATAAAAACTTAATGCACATACAAATGCAAATCACAGATTTTTAACAGTTAAATGTGCAAATTATTCAAACGTCAAATTCTTCAAACACAATCAAATTTAAAAAAAATAGTTTGAGCTTTAGATAATTAAAAATAAAAGAAATGTTTGTATAGAATCTAAGCTTTGTCGATTAACAATAACTTTGAAATTCTTTATTACCAGTTTAAGATTCTAATTTAGGCGATCGAAATGCTTCGGTGTTGGAAGCTATGTACAATAATATTATGTCATGAATTAAACTTAAATCCTTATTATTAAAACAAGTACCTCGTACATTAAAGCTGTCCTTAAGCATCATGACTAGCAACAGATTCCAAATCGCTATTGTCTTCGCTACCAGTTGCTTCGGTGGGATCGCCCATCGCAACACGTGCGTATTCGTCTGTATCAATACTCTTGCAAAAATGTATAGCGTATTTAAGCTTTTCAAGAAGTACAGCCTAATATTTCAAAATAGAATTCAATGTTACATTTTATTTTAAAATTAAAAAGTGAACTTTTGTTTCATACCTTGCACGAATATCGTGGCATCTTGAGAAGAAAAAAACATGTATAGCTTTCCGGTAGAAAATGATCAGGAGGGTTTTTCTCTAAAACTTGCAACACAAAGTCACGCCCCCGAAAATCAGCAATAGTGCGAGGCAGTCTTGTTCGACCCCAAACGAAACGTAAAAATAGCGATCGTTCCTACAAAAAGTGAAAGGAATTAAATCAAATAAAAAATAAAAAAAATGTCGTGGAACTTACTTGATTAGAAAATTCTTCCATAACTTCCCAGAACCATGAAACGAGCGCTGAGTTTGGATCAAATCCTTTGTAAGTGGCAACCGATTTCAATAATCCTAACGGAATATCAGGAGATCCACAAACCATTGCTTGTAATTCCGCCGCTGAAAACAGTGAAAGAAGTGGAACAGGTATCACTTTCGACATTCCATCACGAACAGCTTTAACTTGTTCATCAAATTCATGCAGACGGAAATTTAAAGCAAGACGCACGTATTCGTGACGATTTTGAGCTGTAATACGAGTGTATCGTGTGGATAAAGGCACTTCGTGGCCCTTGGCCGACGACGTTGAGAATGGCAATTCCAGAGTGCTGAAGACTTTCGGATCGTCTTCCATGTTGCGTACACAAAGAAGTCCGGCTACATAATCACGATCAACTTCAGTGAGATCGCTAGCACGTAGATTTTCTCCAGCCAATTGGCGCCAAACTGGCTCAGCCAAACTAAAATATCGCAATATATTTACAAATAATATTAATACAATTTTCCGTAAACAAATACCTACTTTAAACTCAAAGGCGAACCAGTGCGAACGGCTATGCCCATTAAGACACCCAAAAATCGAAACATATTCATCTGCAGCACTGATGTTAACATTGGGTCCAAGAGGAAACAGTCACGATTTGCTCCTGCTTCACCCCTCCCATTTGGCGTATTAATGAGAAGTGGGACACTTCCGTTTTGTAATTCGTCGCACATTTCTGCTATAGACTCAGAGTATCCCCCCCCACAATCGTCCACACTTTCTCCCACAAACTTTACTTTCCAAACTCTATGTGGCAACGAAAGTGCTTCTTGAGTTAATAAAGGCAATTTCTGTACCATTTGTCCAAAAACGCTCTTCATACCATCAACACCGGCTAAACCGTTGCCGGATTTGTTACGTGAACGTTTGACTTGAATACGATTCAATTCAATTACGGGACCATGTTGCTTATCACGGACCATTGTTGTCTGAATAACTTTGCGGAAAGCTGCTTCTTTTATTGTATACACTAATACATCCTTCAAAGCTCCCAAACTTAACTCACCAGCTATCGGAAGCATAGCAAGGCATGGACAAACAAGCTCAGAAAAGTGATGCAACAATACAAGTCGCGCATGAAGAGCCTCCGCTGGAAGGTCTCTTACGAGATCATATTCCAAAGGTGGGTTTGGTGGCGGACGAACTCTCTCTGTAAGCTGCGACGTTGACAAAGCAAGTGTATGGGCTGATCCACATGTAACTTTAACAATATGTTTTCCTTGCAGAGCTGTGACCAACCTTGGCCTTTGGATAGCGCTTACTGTGCCATCGCCAAGTTGTCCCTCATCATTATCACCCCACGTGTAAACTTCACCAGTATCGCTACATGCGACGCAATGCAAAGAACCAGTAGCAATCGAGATTATTTTTTTGCCTTGGAGGGCTGCAACTTTCTTTGGCCTCCGTACATGGTCCACAGTCCCGTGGCCCAAACGATGGTAGTCTCCTTTACCCCAAGTATAAACAGCTCCAGACCGAGTGAGTGCTACAGAGAATTGTGATCCACATTCAACTTTTATCACTCCCAAACCCGAAAGGCTTTCAATTTTCGTTGGAACCTTACATCCATCAGAACCACCTCGACCTAGTTTTCCGTAATCACCGTCACCCCAACTCCACACATTGTCATCGTCAGTAATGCACAAAGTTTGTGCATCTCCCGAACCACATGCGATGTCTACAGCTCTATATCCAAGTAAAGCATCTACTAGCTTTGGTCGTAATTGATCTTCAGAGTCTCCATGTCCTAAACGACCATATCTTCCTTTGCCCCATGTTAAAACGTGTCCTGATGATGTAATACAAGCTGAATGCGCGCTGCCACAAGCAATGTCAACTATTCCAATACCGGATAGTGCGTCAATTAGTTTAGGTCTATCGTAACTCATTCGATTGCTGTGCCCAAGTTTGCCGTCTTCACCTTCACCCCAAGAATAAACTTCCCCATCTGCTGTCAATGCAAGGCAGTGTTTTCCACCTGAATTAACAGCCACTTTCTTTACAAATACATGTTGCAGGGACTCCACCAATGTTGGTGTCGAGACAGAATCAGTACCACCTATACCTAGTCGTCCACCGGATCCATACCCAGTGGCAAAAAGTTTTCCATCCGGTGTTACTGCATAGAGGGTCTGTTCTCCTCCAGCTAACTGTATTGGCCGCAATAAACTCAAGGCCTCGCACGGCGTAGGCGCCTTAATTCGACTTCCTTCGAGACCTCCAAGTTGTCCCCTATGGTTGTGGCCCCAACCGTAGATAGTGCTTGCTCCTCCCCACGATAGTGACCAATCTTCCGGATGACGATTCAGCCATTGCAAAAGCTGGCTGTCATGTTCAGCTTTGAAGAGAGTATGATCCTCATGCAAAAACTGTGTTTGTTCATTGATAACCTTTTGATCAACATCGTGCATTGACAGTGACATAACCGAATCTATGTACTGAATCAGATTGCTGGTACTTGGTGTTAGAGAATTTACCATTGAAGCGGTTGTGTTAGGAGGTAGCTGCTGCTGCTGCTGCAATGAAGGTGGAGGTGTAGGTGTTGCATTGCTTGTTGTACTCGATGACAGAGAATTTGTGGAGTTCATCATTACCGAATTTGATGGTGAAGTATTCTGTGGTGGCATCATTTCAGAGATTTTCTTTTTTACTTCCACGCAAAATGCACGTGGAAGTTCTGTTCGCTTTATTAACGCTTGTGCAACTCGAACAGCTATACAATAGCGCTTGAACCAAACCCATTTGTGCATATCGGCTGGCGGTAAAACTGAATCAAGTTGCATGTCGCATGCTAAGGCAGCAAGCGTCTTAAAGTAATCCGAGTGCATGAGATGAATTCCCCCTCGCACTTGCGGCTCTTCATATTCATACTGTCGCAGGAATTCTGGAATTAGAGGCATTAGAATAGGATTCAGAGAGGGGTCTAATACTTTTGGTGCATGCTTCGATGTAAGGACGAAGTGTAGCTTTTTTAACGACCATATTCGTTGAGCAGTTGTCAAGGAACTAAGTTGAGCACACGCTGCCAATGCGGCTGCAAGTCTCAACAACACACTGTTGTTGTTCGGACCTAATCTTGAATCTAAAAGGGCCATTACAAGGGGCATTGACGGTTGTGATAAAATGCAACGATCAGATCCTCTTTCCTGCATTGAAGCAGCTGGCATTATAGCATGAACCCAAAATTTCCACCCCCATCCGTTGACAGAGCTGTCGCTGGTAAATTTCCATCTTACTTCATCCCCTGGTATTCGGATTTCTGGTGCCCACTGAGAGAACTCACGACCAGAACGAGTTGCGATAACGCGCCCCGATCCATCCATAATAACAAGTGGGTCATTGCGTTTCTCGGTCGAACATTGCGAGTCAAATTCGAGGCGAAGAACTTCAGCACCCGGGATCTTAACGTGACCGAAAGCTGTTACATTGTCCACATAAGGATGGCTGCTTTCTTGCACCACAGGTTTTGGAATTTTACCCAAACAATGTCTAGAAGTACAGAGGTCTTCCAGTTCAGTAATGCAAGTTTCAAGAAGCATCGCTCCGATAACCGGTGAATTTGATCCCAGAGCAATCAAAGTATCTGCTATAGTTTGCGATGTAGACTGCGGGCCAGTTCTTCCAGCAACACTTAGTTTTAAAAGCTCAACCAGACTCTTGGCTTCTGCCTCTCCTAGCAATGAAGTAAAATCATCCAAACCCGTTAGACTCGACTCTGCAATCATTTCTACATGATGTGTCATTGTTGCTGCCATAACTGACATTACACTTGCCGACATTTTTGAATGTTTATGAGGCGCATTACTTGATATTGATGCTGAAAGTGAAAGTGACCCTGTTAGGCTTTGGAATGCACTAAGTGGACCAGCTGGAGCAGGCACAACATCCGCTTCCGGTGACGGCTCGTGAACTGCCGGATCAGTGGCATCAGCAGGAGCTTCTCCACCTCCTTGAGCTATGACGTCATTGTTATTATTGTTTGCAGCTACGCTAGGATTGGTCACTCTTTCTAGATCTTTTATGCTTTCAGATTGTTCAACTTCGTTTGACATTTTTTCATTCAAATTAATTTTGCTGTGGCTGGTTAAAGCGGCAACAATTAGTTGTCGTGCTTGTAGAATACTCATGGCATTTAGTACATAATTGAGGGCTGTTTGCCGAGCTCCAAATGTTTCTAGCGAAAGCAGGGTTTCACTCAACGAGGATTTTAATTGCTGTTTGCCCACTGAAGAAGCCAAAGTCGATGGTGAGGGCTCAGTATCATATATTCCTAAGCTACTGCCTCCAAGTGGGTCTTTAGTTGTTGCAAAAGGCACTGGACCTTTCTTTTCATCTTCGGGCGGCGATTGTGGCAAACCCCAAGCAACAGAGTGCGAACTTCCACACGCTACCCTGTTAACAAAAACTGAATCTAAGCCAATTACAAGAGCAGGCTTTTTATTCACAACTGTATTTCCAGACCCTTGCTGCCCATGGTCGTTGTCCCCCCATGCATAAACTTGGCCGCTATCCGTCACAGCTAGACAGTGCAGGGCACCTACAGCAACATGAATCACCTTCCTCCCTCGCAACGCTTGTATGGGAGCTGGTTTTCTCACATGCTGATCGCTGCCATGACCTAAGCGATAGTAGTCTCCTTTACCCCATGTCCAAACTTCTCCAGTGCGAGTGAGTGCTAAACTGAATTGAGCACCACATTCAATCTGAATTACGCCTATCCCAGTTAAACGTTCAATTTCATGAGGAACTGAGGAACCTTCAGAACCTCCACGCCCAAGTTTACCAAAATCACCATCACCCCAAGAGTAGACCGCTCCATCTTCGGTTAATGCCAGGGTTTGAGCATCACGACTGCCACAAGCAACCTTTAAAGTAAATGAAATGTTTATTTGATTGACAAAAAAACTAAACTTACAACATATTTAAATGAAATTGTTCAACTAATACCTGTACGACACGTTTTCCAATTAAAGTTGACACTAGTTTAGGTTTGAGTTGTGTTGTGTTATCACCATGACCCAACCGTCCATATTCACCCAATCCCCAAGTGTATAATTCACCTGAAGAAGAAATAGCAGAACTATGTGATGATCCACATGCTATATCACGTATTTTCTTTGCCCGAAGAGATTCAATCATTTTCGGTTTATCCATAGTCAAACGGTTACCATGTCCTAATTTTCCATCTTCACCTTCGCCCCACGAAAATACTTTTCCGTCTAATGTCAAAGCAAGGGCGTGTTTGCCCCCCGAATGCACAGCAACTTTTTTCACCACATATTGATGCAGCACTGGAACTTGCCTTGGGACCGAAACATTGCAATTATGTCCCAAACCTAACCTTCCATTTGTACCTTCACCACATGCAAATACCTTGCCATCCTGCGATACTATGAACAAAGATTTAGAGCCACCAGCAATATGAATTGGGCGCAGTCGGCTTAAAGTTTGTGAGAACGTAGGGACTTTTACTTTCGAACCTTTTAGCCCGCCAAGTTGTTCCTTATCATTTAAACCCCACACCATCACGGTACATGGCGGTTCATTTTGTGAGGATTTAGCTTCTGAATAATTGGCAAGAGAACTTGACTCGCTCGACAAGCTGTCATATTCGCAAGCCAAAAAAGCAGCGTCCATTAGCATAAGATCTAAGTCTGTTTGCCGCCGACGTCCAATAATGTTTATGCCATGCACTTTACATTGAATTCCATTGTTTCGACAATGTTTTATAACAATTTCAACGTATTGATAATATTGTCGTACATCGTTCATGAGAGACACATTTACATCGCTATTTTTTACAGAAACCCAACTGTATTCTTTAAGGTTGGGAATACTATCACCAACACGTGTAACAATTAGCGACGGCATGTGGGAACAGTCAGCCGGATTGACAACAATCGATAAGCTGTGTATTAGAACGTTTTCATGCATTTCAATGCGAATCCAATGCTTTCCTTGGCTACTTGATGAACTTTGCCAGCAGTTAGGACTTCTATCCAACAAATGCTTAGCCATAGATTCATTCGAAGAAACAGTTAGGGACCGAATACAACGTGACCAATCTTCTATTAAATCGGTTGGAGGTTCATGTAAAATACCTGATGACCCACTATTCATGTGTCCATCTCTAGCGATATTAACCAATTCAATTTCATTTAAATTTCCTGTCCAATTGGGTTGTTGTGGAAAGTCTACTGTCACATCTTTTCCACTTATCGAAGCAACTGTTCCTATTGCACCTCTTGTAATGTAGCCCCATTTATATCGCGGTGTTGAGCGGATGCGAACTTGGGAGCCAACAACAATTATTCCCCGGTCGAATAGAGTTGATTTTTCTTTTGCCATTTCGAGGAGTTCAATGTGTACAAAGCATACCCAATAAGTGTCACCATGCATTCGCCAATCAACCTACAAACAAAAATAAAATGTTACCATATGAGCTTAAAAATACACAATACAAGTGATACTTATCTTGTTAAAATTGTTACCTGTACATTTAAATCATGCAATCCTTCAGTATCTACTTTGAGCACAGTTCCAATGTCACCTTTTTTGATTTCTTCAAAATCTCGACAACAACGTACGTTCATTCCCGGACACACCAAACCCCTTACATACATCGCGTATTGATCCGCAAATTGAAAATCTCTACGAGTCGCAAATTTAGTTCCACCTGTATGATGAGAATCTTGTATTGATGATCCTTCTACGGTATCACTACTATCTGTGCTATCGTTGTCCGAATCAGCTTCTGGGTCGTGACGACCAATTTGCATTATACCGCTTCCGTCGGTATCGTATACACTACCCTTTGATGTTGACGGTATTGGTGGACAAATATCTGGATGCTCTAAAATCCATTGAACAATTTGCTCAGGAGTTGGTGGAACTTCCGTATGAGCAGCTGGTTAAAAAAAAAAACAATTGTATTTAATTTTTATAACAAAAATGAATCAAAGATATGTCATTACTTAATGTTTTTACAGCAAGCTCAACAGACTTTCTAGAAAAACCCATTTCCATAATTTGTGATACCAAAGGACATGGCGCTGTTTTGTTCCTATTCGCTGCAGCAATACAACAAGTTCCTTGGGTCTCTCCAGTAGGTGCAGCTACATTATTACACCCATCGTTGAAGATAGGTACTCCGTGGACAAGAGTAGGTTGAAGTGGTGTAGGTAATGATCGCGAGTGCAGAGATTCAGGACCAATCAATTCTGAATGTGCTTGGCTTGCCAACATTTGTGAGATATTTAACGCAGCAGTTGAGAGTTCTGCATAAGTATATGTAGCTTTGAGTGGGGAAGGTTGTGTCGCTCGAATGAGGATGCTTTGAATAAGAAGTTCGTTTTCTGACAACGAAGATGGTGATTCATCCCCAGCCGGAGTCTGGTCAGTTACAACATTTAAATCGTTCACATTAAGCCTTGCGCCCTGCCGTTGAATTTCTTCTTCTGAAATACTCTCTTCTGATGAATATGAACTCATTCCTGGTGAACGCTGTCTTAAAATCTTTCTTAACGATGCTTGATGTCGATAGAGAACGCAATTTGAATTGAGAACACATATTTGAATCTGTTGCGATCGCAACAATGAAATATCAACAGTCCCAGGAATCGACTCTTTTCGCTCGCCTGGGCCATACATTAAAACTGACCATGAATTTAAGAGCATTTCGTTCATTGGAAGGCGAGACAAACTGAAAACAGAATAGTCTGCTCCTTCAGATGCGGTATTTAATGAAATTTTTCGAAACTCTCCGTTAAGAGAGTTTCCATCTGTGCTAAGAAGACACTTTCCTTTATTCGTAAAGCCACAAATTGTGGCAGTGCTTCCTTCGTATGAGACCTGAAGCCCTACACGTGGCCGCGTGTCACATCCCCCAATTGTACTTAGTACTCCCATTACATGAACATACTCAGATTCTAGGTTAGTTATTTCAAGTCCATCGTCCCCAAAAAGTTCCGCCGCTACACAAAGCTTCTGAGATAAAAATGAATTGATGACAGGATTCCAAACGGGCAATGTATGCAATTTTCGGAGAAGAGTTATTATTTCTTCAGCAACAGTTCCGGAATGTGAAGCTGTGAGAAGAACTCTTGATTTTGTATCAGCCGGATTTTGCAACAAAGACACATCGTTTGGACAATAGAGTGTAATTTTTCCTAGAAGTGAAAACAGCTGTTGTACCAATTTTGTGGTTTCAGTAGTATATTCATCCGTCCAGTTGACCAAAACAGTTTGCAACAGCCGCAGACAGTGTATTTTTCTAAAAACATCTTGCTCACTCGATGTTGCCTGCTCTAGAAGGTCAATGTAAAAACGTATCCAAATCGGTGAAGTCAAAAATTTCGACATAACTTTTGATTCGCCAACAATCGCACGCAAAAATCCAAGTGTTGTCCAACTGTCAAGACCACAAATGCTTCCAAGGCCAGATTTTGGATTTAAAATAGCACGAAACATAGACGTTACTCCTTTTACAGCGGCTTTGTCAATTTTTTCGCTGTGTTGTCCAACTCCAACTGATATTATTTGCAGCATTTTTGTGCATGCATAGCGTAAAAGTTTTGTAGGATGGGATTCGCCTGTGAGCTGAATTTCACCAATCAACTCATCTTTCTCTGTGTTTTCTGTGTCCGGAGAAACTATGTTTGATGCATTGTCAGCCAAGCGAAGGTCATATTGGCCTTCTTTACCCATGCGGTATGAGTTAGTTGCTCCAGTGTACCATTCTACACGCACCCATCTAAATTGTTAACGAAAATAAAATATTTTAAAGGCAACTGATTTTAAAACTAAAACTTTTTTAAATGTTCGAAATTTTATTAAAGATAAAAAAAAATACAAAGCTTATATTTGGCTTTGGGATTTATGATGGCATAATAAAATTAAACCTTGCAGATAAATTTGACGTCCAAACTATTTTTGTTGCACATCTCTCAAATGCAAGCAATATTTTCGAACTGTTTTTAAGAAAAATACATACATACGTAAGCTCAACTTTGTGTATACAGAACTAAATTGTAGACAAGTCAAAACTGGTAAAACTATTTAACACCAAAAAATAATTGAAGATTTATTTTCATATAAAGCTATAAACTCAAAAGCAGAAGACGCAATATTATTACAAAATCTATGTGAACTATGTTCAAAACATCGAATGACTAAAAAAAAATTTGCCAACGTCAGAAGGCGATTAGCAAAAGATTTGTATACATTTCAAATAAAATCGAATTTTATTCTTCAGAAATTGATGAAATGAAAAACAATGGTGCCATATTATTTATTTACGAAAAAACATTTTAAGAAACAATTCAATTTCCTCGGTTTGAGAAGAAGAAAGAACTCGAAATCTTTTCGAGTTAACCGAGTTTTTATGTACGTAAGATATTATTAAAATCATAGAAACATATTATTTTTTAACTTTCAAACCTCGCTTTTATTAACTAGAAGAAGTAATCTCATCCTATCTAAAAAAAACATGCAAAATACTAAAAAAGTTCGCAATATAAAAATAATTTTGTATACTGATATGCTAACAAACAGTTGCTTAACTATGTTTGGCTGAACAAATTATTTTAATAAATATAATCAAAACGATATTTAGTAACTTATGAATAAATTAATTTACTAAAAAAAATAGAATAATTCAAATTTTTACCCATCTTCTCCAACTTCACTTATAATTCTTCCTTCGCCAGGTGGAATACCATCTTGATCACTCCATTTCCAGTCTGCACCTCGGCAAATTCTAGTTCCGATTTTCATGAGCTTTGCTAGTTCAGGTCCTGTCAAATTAGCTTTGTTTGATTTTTGCTAAACAAAACCAAAACTTATTTTTAAAACATACATCTAAAATTTTAGAAAACTTACTTTCAATATTGTGTCTTCATAAACAACTGACAACTCATACGTATTTTTGATGGCAGGGATATCACCACCCGTTTGGCGTAACAATCCTAAAATTGTTCCTAGTGTTCCCGAATTTATAAGCAAACTTAGCTCATTGGGTCCAACATCTTTTGCCAAAATTCCAAAAATACTTAGGAGAAATCTCGCTCTAGGTAATTTTTTTAAAAATACGTATGTCCCCAAGTTAGAGTTGTCCTTTCCATTATGGAATTTGGGTTTCATGGAGATTTGCTCTTTATTGACAAGCTTTTGAAGTTCAATTATTGCCCAGTCTAATATTTTAGAATAAGCCAATATAAGATTGGCCTTCTGAAACGCAGTTATTAGATTTAAATCCTCCAAAATGTTTATGGTAGTTTGTTTGTTCCGTTTGAGATGAAGTCCTAAGTACCCATTAAGCATGTTGTACTGGACTGCATCAAGCAATCCATTCACTTGCAGTATTTCATAAAAAATTTCGAGCCCTTGCCGTCGAATGTGATATCGTTGCACCTGGCAGTACATTGCACGGCGAACAGTTTCCACATCGCATACCTCTTGCATGACAAAGTCTACGATTTCATACATTGTCGTCATGCTAAGCTCACCTCCATCAAATCCATGAAGGAACTTTTCACTCAGTTTAAGAATGACATCGTTAACGAAAGCCTGTTCAGAATCAGCTTTTTTGTCCCCGAATTCCATCTCATCACTTTGAATGGGTTTTTTGTCACTTTCACTAAAAATATTGTTGTTATTCCCTGATTCAATAAGATTTTCGTTTGACAAATTATTGCGAAGTGGTGAATTGCCACCTCCTGTGTTAGTTTCAATTTCTTTATCGATTTGTTCTGCAAATGAACCGCTAAGAAGGTTCTCCTGGGATGGATTTTTTAGAGCAGCATGTTGGCTTTGAATAGTCACATTAAGTATGTCTTCAGGTTTATTACAAGCCAGTTGTTTTTTTTCAGTACGCATATCAGATATTATGCTTTTAACAACGGATTTAAATCTTGGTAGTTTGTGAAGGATGCAAAGCTTTCGTAGGCCTGATTGCTCCAGGCTTATTGCTGGGCGTACTTCATACAAAAGAAATCTTAGGCGTTCCAACATAGGAGCACAAACTTCTTTGTAGCTTCTATTTAACTGTTGACGTGTTCTCACAACTGCCCATTTTGTTTGATGGACTAGGCGAATAATTTCGGTAATCTGTTTTGGAGGTTTCTCTGTTAACCCACCTAGTTCTCTATCAATTACAGCTAAAATCAGAGGGCCCAGACTTTGATGTCGAATAAGTACTGCTGTTAGCAATCGTTCGAGTTCCTGAACTGAATGCTCTGGAGGGAATTCTTGATGCCAAATAAGATTATGTTCCTTACAAAATCTTTCTGATACTGCCATCCATCCGGATACTAACGGGTCGGAAAGTCTTGCTTCTCCGAGACCACTAAAAAGAGCTTCGATTCTTTGATTTAAGGAGTTAAATGTCGGTTGATCTAGGCTGCTAGGCATTTGGTGGTTGCTGGGTTCTGTTGGAGTGCTACCAGCTGTACTAGCGCTGCTTCGAGCTTCACCTTTTTCTTCGTCAAATGGATTTGTTGGTTGCAGGACCTGAAGACCTCCACTTAGAATTTTGGAGCGTAAAATAGTCTTGCACTGCATTTCAGCAGGCTGTAGTGGAGGTCCTGCTTGAAGAATGCTTGTTAAAAGTCCAAGTAAAAATGACAATGCCCGCTCAGAGTTGAAATGTGTTAACACCTTACTTTGATGTAATTGTGGCTGAAATTTTTTTTTAAATATATTTTTTTTTAACTGTTTTGAAAAAAAAAATAGTTATTCGAGTACAACAAATGTTCCTGAATTAAAAAAATATTTATTTAAAACCAAGTTTCAATTTAAAAATATACCATCAATTATATTACTTAACGGAACATTTAAGTGATGTTACTATTTTTAGATAAACTTTATTTTTCATTTTTCAAAAATATGTATTGAATGTAGGAAAAGCATAGAACAAATCCTTTGTAATACTTAAGTAGGATTAAATAAAAATCTTTCCTGGTTGAAATCTCGACTTGTATACTGTACATAATTTCTTTTTAAATTGATCGGCGTGTACTTTAAGTAATTAAATTAAAAACTAGTATTTTTTTCAAGAAAGGAATATTATTTTGATGAAAGTGTATCATTTGTTTTTTTAATACATTTTTGTCTTCTAAGTGTTCCCTTTAAGAAACGACCTCTACCACCTGAAAAAGGGTAGGCAGGCACCCTTCACATAAGAAGATATACTTGTATTTGGTACCTTCAATATCGTCAATTCGAAATCTTAAAAAAGATAAATTTTATTCGCATTATAATAGTGCGAAGTGACTTTCTTTTAACAAAAAAAATAATTTTGAAATGGATAATTTTAAAAACATACTCAAAAGTTGCATAATGTACAAACTTCATAATTTCACTTTCAAACCAAACTTTGAAATCGTCTGCATTAAAATTATTATGAGCATATCGGAATCCCGCTTTTTTTGAAATCCCGTTTATCAAAAATCCCGAACAAAAATTTAAAATCCTGCTTTTTAAAATCCCGTCAAATCACGACAATGGGCTTCGTGCTTTAGCGCAAGCTGTTTTGAAGTAACTATCCTGAAAATTTCCGTGTCTAACACATAAATGAGCAGTCATCAGCCGGATAGATGGGTAACTTTTTTTTAAACACTATCAGATCTTTTCGTAAGAAAGCTTTTACGGCCGAAAGAATTCCCAACACAAAAATAATTGTACTCATGTGGCTCATTACTTACAGTGTTATTAGTTAGTAAGAAATACATACAACTATCTACAATAACATAATACACAAAAAAACAAATGTAGAAATGAACAAATGAATATAAACAAAAATTAAGTTACACACAAATTGATAGAACATTTAAGTGTGTGGTACACAAGTCTTTATTTTGAGTTCATATTTAAAAGTTTAGACATGCGAGTGAATGGCTCATGGATGCCATAACTGAAAACTCCTGATTTGGCAATGAAAGGAGAAAGAGCCTCTAAATTTAACTTGATAAGACCTATTTTAAAGATAAGATGAAATCCATGTGATAAACTGAGGAGGAAACGCTTTAGAATAATCAGTGTAAATAGAGCCCTCTACGACTCTGGTTAGTGCGTTGGACTGTAATACCAGAGGTCATCGGTTCGATCCCTGCCTGTGCTATCTAATGTTTTTTTTTTCACGGATACTGCCTTTTGCGAGGGATTGACAAATCCTCCAAATGTAATTCTTATCATGAAAAGTGCTTTCTCAAATTAGCCGTTAGAATTTAACTTAAAACTGTAGGTCCCCTCCATTCCTGACAACATTACTCGGCACACAGTAATGTATGAGAGTTTTAAGTCCTAGACCCTAGTTCTCAACGAACTGTTGCGCCACCTGATTTATTTATTTAATTTCAATACAGCCGAGCTCTTGACCGAGTTCTAGGGTATTAGAGCAATCATAAAATGCAAGTAGATTAGTTATTGTCGAACGTTTTCGCATAAAACCATGTTGTTGATTACATACAATATTCTTAAAGTTCAAATTTAAACTATCAAAAACAACTTGTTCAAAAAGTTTGTGAATGCAGTTTAGAGATAGGTCTGTAATTTCTAATGTCAGAATTATTACCCTTTTAACGACTGGTGTAATAAATGCCTTCTTCCATTTGGTTTGGAATTTACTGACTTATATTTTTTAAGACAATTGGAGAAATTCCATCTGGACTAGAGGAATAACCATCAAAGTAATTCCAAGCAATGCAAGATTTAGTCTAACGTCATTTAAACAATATTAAAGGTAGTATTAAGACACTCTCGCAAGTATAGAAAAAAAAATTCCCATCTATTTTTACAATGTCAATGAAAACGCGTTACAGTACTAACTAAGTTAACTTTAGGGGGTAGTATTTATCTATATACGATACGGCAGAGTTTGATTGAACTACTGCCGTACTTATAGTGTCAGATAAATAAAACTAGATCGAGTTGTCGATTTGAAGAATTCTTAATACAGCTGACTTGCTGCAAGTCCTTGGAGATAATATGGTCTAATAATAAAAGCTCCTTCTGACACGAACTCACTGCTACTTCCAAGCAAGACTCGTCTTCTGATGTGACCCAGTTAATGTATGGAAGGTTAAAGTCACCAATAAAGAATATTGCTACCAATATGATGTCCATGATATGATCAAGAGCAAGAGAAAGTCCAACAAAAGTTGAGGCTGGGCTTTTTAGAGGTATGTAAACATTTAAAACAAATAAGTCTTTTGACTGCAGCGATGTTTTAACGCAAAATAATTTCAATTGTCAGGTTAAAAGGGAATGTTATTTAAATTTTCTTATAGTATGGTATAGAATGCTTAATCCACATGACGATCTCTGTAAATTGACTAGAATAAAAGGAAAATGGATTTGGGTTTAGGTACTGATTCTGAAGGTCTAGGAACAAACTGATTATTTACGTTGACCCGATTAATAGTTTCTAAACCCGAATGGAGGTTCTAATGAATTACTAGTACCATCGCGATCGGTTGAATTAACTTCCAAATTAGCCTGAGGTTTTGGTCTTGAATTGCATTGGGGATACATACAATTTTGTCTTGCCTTCTGTTAAGATTTGATCTTGAGCAGGACTTATGTTTTTAGAAGATGTAACGGGTTATCCATTTTGGGGTTTCAAAAGTATAGTGCTGGAATTCGAACTCTGTTAAACCAATTTTTTTTTCGGTTAAAAGTCTGACATTTACGAAAATGGATCGCTTAACTATCGCACAACACATACAAATTGTTAAAACTTACTACAAAAATGGTGATTTTGCCACAGCCACATATCGTCCTTTAAGAGGATATTATGGTTTTCATAATCGTCCAACTACGCAAGAAATTGGAAAAATTGTGAACAAAATGAAGAGACTTGATTGGTTACAAGCCTGTGCATTATCGTTTCGCTCGTACCACTAAAAATATCGCTGCTTTAAGTGAAAGTGTTGCCGAAGACCCGAATGTGTCGATACCTCGTCAAGAATTAGGACTGTCTTACAGCACATTATGGCGTATTTTGAATTTTTATCTACACCTACATCCATATAAAGTTCAGCTCACATAACAACTGAAGCGAGCTGGCCATTCACAAAGTCGTAGATACGTCGAATGGGTGCTTGAACTACAGGCGGTGCACGGCTATTTTTCTTCAGCGACGAGGCACATTTCTCACTTGGTAAGTATGTTATAAACAAAATTGTCGTATTTGGGGTTCTGAGAATTCTCAAGTAATTGAAGAGAGACCATTACATCCACAAAAAGTCACTGTTTGGTTTTACTCTTTGGTCCGGAGGTGTGATTGGACCTTACATCTTCGAAAACGACTGTCACCGTCAATTTCGAGCATTAAGGTCATATGATAACCGACTTTTTTTGCCTGCTATTGAAGAATACGACTTGGAAAATATGTTTCAACAAGACGGTGCCACATGCCACACAACTCGATCGAATATGGCTTTATTGCAAGAGACATTTCCTAGGCGCGTAATTTTCGTTGTGGCGATATTAACTGGCCACCAAGATCATGCGATTTGACGCCGCTAGACTTTTTTTTGTGGGGCTACGCGAAAGACCCTGTTTATGCAGATAAACCTTTAACTCTTAACTAACTGAGATACCGCCCAATATGTGTCATAAAGTGGTCGAAAATTACCTCAAAAAAATCGAAATCGACGCTTGTGGTCATTGAAATGTACATATATCAACGTTCAAACTTTATAATAAACTACAAAATGGATAACCCTGTAGCAACATGGGTATGTTGTCATTATTTGAAGAATGAGAAGAAATATCTGTGCTAAAATAGGAGTTTCAGTAACAAGATACATAGTTTGCAGAAGTTGATTGATTGTCAAAAATATTTGGAAGGCAGATCTTGTTAATAATAAAATAATTGCTCAGTCTCAGTCTGATCTTTGTCTATGACATACGCATATTAATTAGTCTTACAATTTATTATTATAATGAATTCATCGTGTTTTATGTGTTTAAATCCCGTATCGAAGTCCGATCATGTATCGTGTGGTATTTGTGGTTTAAATCTGCATGTTGAATGTTCCAATCTTAATAATAATATTATTAACTTGATTAGAAACAGTGAATGCATTTTTTTCAAGTGTGGTAATTCCAAAAATAACAACACATCTTTGTTCGCGCATAAAATAGCTGACCTCTCTGCATTTATGCAAGAGAACATGGGTATTCTTTTCAAAAATAACTCTCCGTTAACCACTGTAGATGAATCTATCTCTGCGAATGTGTCGGCAAATATATTAAACAGAAGTCGCTCCATTCGTGATAGCACTCGCGACCAAAGACTTTCCAAGCAATCCACGTGTACCTCTAAAAGACCTGCACTCTCGTCTCCAAATTTGGCTTGTCTTTCTTTGAGGAATAAAAACAGTTCACCTGCTACCTCTCATGTTAAAACGGTTGACTTTCTTAATTCTGTTTCTCTTCCTCTTCCCGCTGGTGCTGCTGGTAGTAAGCTTAAAAATAAAAACACTACGAATCTCATCTCAATGCTTCCTCCGATAAAGGTAAGAGAAATACAAAGAATGGAAACAATATGGTAAATGGAAAAAACGTTGTTGTTCGTGATGTTGCTATTGCTGCTGAAGCTCTTGATGGTTTTGTTGTTGTTGGTGAAGCTGTCAATTCTTTTGATGTAAGCTCATCTTGTATTGCTGTTGTTGTTACTGGCGATGATGCAGTCGATGGCGGGGCTTGTGCTAGTACAGTGCAAGATAGTGCTAGTGCTGTGCAAGGCAGTTATTTACCAAAAGCTGTAAATCATGAGACCGTTGCTGATAATATTATGAATCCAAGCTCGTCTTGTGTTGCTATGGTTGTTAATGGTGATGATGCTGACGTTGGCGCAACTAGTATTAGTGCTGTGCAAGACAGTGCTAGCTCTGTGCAAGGCAGTGATTTACCAAATACTGTGATTCATGAAACTGTTGCTGTTGATATATTGGATGATGAATTTTTGCTTATGATTTCAGCGGTCAATGCTGGTAATAATGAAAACAATCCATTAAACAACATAGCTCAAAAAAATATAACAAAAAATGCATCGGAACTAATTCATCCTGCGGCAATCTTCGAGTTGCTTACAAATTCAAATGGTTTCATATTAGCAGTTTTCGATACGCTACCACTCCAGATGAAGTTATTGCATTTGTTTCAACTAGCCTTTTTGTGTGCCACAAACTATCAGGTAACGCAGATAAGGATCGTTAGCATGGTTTCGTCAATTTTAAAATTGGTGTTCCGGTGGATGTTGCATCATTGGTCTTTGCAGAAGATTTTTGGCCGATATGTGTCAAAATTCGACCTTTTGTATATATGGCAAAAAACTCCTTGGAGAAGGACGTAGAGATAACAACCTAAAAACGAATGCTTTAAAGTCTACATATGTTGGTCTTTTAAAGATTTATTTCCACAATGCAAGTGGCCTCCGGACCAAAGTACCCGATCTTTTTAAAAATACATATGTAACACATGTATATGATATTATCATCATTGTTGAGTCATGGCTTTATAACGGAATTGTCTCTTCAGAACTATTTGATTGCAGTATCTACGACGTTTATCGTCGCGATCGATGTAAATCATCTAGAGAACGTGGAGGAGGGATAATTATCACTGTTCGATCCCATCTTTGCTCTAAAGAAGTCACTTTACCAACAAGTTTGCAGCTCCGTCAACTTAAATGCTTTTTCCAGAGCAAATGTATTTTTATTGTAAGTTATGTGCCTCCAAGTAGTTCACTTGATTTGTATGAAAAACATATTAGCAATATTGATTTTATTAATAATCTTTGTTCTATATCTGATAATTTGTGTGTTAGGTGATTTTAATCTATCTGATATACATTGGAATTGGTCCGAAACGGATAAAATGTTATTTCCATTTAATATTAAACAAGATCTCGAAGTTACATTTATTGATTTTTTATATTCTTTAAACTTAGTGCAAGTTAATCATATCGATAATTCTTTAGTAGACTTAATTTTTATATGTTGTGATGAAATCAAAGTTAATTTAAGTAATGCACCTTTTTCTCTTTTAAACGAATCTATTCATCATAAGGAATTATTCTTTGAAATAGAGTTTTTTACTTATTCGTTAAATGATGTTAAAAAACTGTTAAATCGTATAATTTTTTTAAAACTAATTTTGTTAAACTAAATAATTATTTCTCTGACATTGATTGGTTAAATGAATTTATGTTTTTTGATTTGAAAAATATGTACAACCGCTTCATTGAAATTGTATTAATGGGTTTTGAAAGATTTGTTCCTTATTCTTTAAAAAAAAATCATCGGATTCACCTTGGATTAATAAGCAGCTTCGTGACTTAAAAAGAAACGTAATGCATACGTGAAATACAATACATCACAAAATTAATCGGATTATGATAATTTTAATAAATTACGTAAAGATTTTGTAGTTCTTAGTGAGTTTCTATATAGAGCTTATATCTTGAATATTGAAAGTAATATCAAAAACAACAGTAAATCGTTCTGGTGATTTGTCAATTCTAAAAGAAAATCGATAGGGATTCCAAATGCCATGTTTTTCAGAGGTGTTGAATCGTCGGATTTAGACTCCATAGTTGAATTGTTTGCAAATTATTTCAAATCCGTTTATTCTCATTCAGGATTTAATAAAAGTTCACTGAACAACATAATAAGTAGGTTTGATATTGGCTCGATCCAGTTAACTATTGAAGAAGCTAATTCCGGACTGAATTCACTTCAGTCTAATTATAGTTCTGGACCAGACGGCATTCCTTCGGCATGTTAAAAAAATTTTGTGATTCTATCTGTGCTCCTTTACTAAGCATATTCAACAAGTCCCTCCAAGAAGGTATTTTTATTGATGAATTGAAACTTTCTTACTTGGTCCCTATACACAAATCTGGTTCTAAAAATTATGTAGAAAATTATAGGGGTATTGGTAAACTCTCCGCAATGAAAGCATGGTGAAAATAAAGCATGGTTTGAAAGTACAACATGGTTTTGTATCCGGTCGATCATCTGTTACCAATTTAACTTATTTCACTTCGTGTCACTAATGCTATGGAACAAAAATTTTAAGTGGACGCAGTATACACTGACTTTAGCCTTTGATTCTGTGAACCACCAAACACTTCTGAAAAAACTTGAGATTTTTGATTTTCATTCTTACTTTCTTCGTTGGTTATCGTCATATTTATCTTAGCCTTAAATTGAATATCAAAAAGTATAACACGATTTCTTTTTCCAGAAAATCTCATATTTTTTATTCAACTATGCAATTGAATCTGTGGATTTAGATAGGGTTTCAAGTATTAAACACTTAGGAGTTATTCTTGATTCCCAACTTTCTTTTAAAGGTCATTGCGATTATTTGGTTCCTAAGGCGAACTCGCTGGTAGGTTTCATAAAACGAAATGGAAAAGACTTTAAAGATCCTTTCGTGTTATTATCCTTGTATATATCTGTCGTCAGATCAATTTTGGAATACGCAGATGTTATTTGGAGTCCTATTTATATAGTTCATTCTGATCGGATTGAAAAGATTCAAAGACGATTTACAAAATATATATTTAAGAAAATGGGTTGGAACTTTAGTCCTAGTTATGGGGCTAGATGCCAATTACTTGGAATAAAGTCGTTACAATCAAGAAGAAAAATTCATAGTATAATGCTTATTATGTCCATCTCTTCTTGCCTTGGTACCAATCTATGTTCCCGCTAGGTCTATGCGAGCTAGATTCTTCTTATTCCAAAGAATTCACATGACGAATTATGGTAGTAATGAAACTTTATCAAGATCTATTGTATATTTCAATGAAGTGTCTTCAAATATTGACTTTTTTAATCTTAATTGTAATTAATTTAAAACTGAAGTATTATATTTATTCACTTTTTAATTTGCTTTTGGAGTGCTTATATCTGTAATATTGCTTGTAGATTGAATAAATAAATAAAAAAATAAAATAATTAATTCAATTAAAGACACATTATTGTCTTCAATTCAATTGGTCAACTAACTATCGTCTCCAAAAACCCAATATGTCATTATAGCTTTCTCGTAGCGGGTGCTGGGTGGGTTCTGCTTACGTAGCTAATCCTCTAAGATTTAGGTTAGCAGATAGGAACCCCTCTCCCAGAAAAACAACTAAACTGTCATGAACCGTGAAAAGACAGCGGCTAAATAAACTCATCTTAAAAACCACATGCTCAAAGCAGGTTTTCAAGTTAATCAAACCTACCGTCATCGACTCAATGGTATAAATGAAAGGGCATACACTCTTCTCAAGCTCAATTCAACCTACGCCGCCACCTGAAAGAAAATATAAGATACTCATAAAAATAGAAAGAAATAAAGAACGAGTTCCGCATCAGACGCCGAAGTTCTACCAATTCGTAAGGACGAAGAGGGAAATTTGATAACCGATTCCAAAGGCATTTTGGAGCGATTGAAAGTACGCTTTAATATAATATTCAATGTTCAGCTCAACGAAAAACAAAAACTACACCATTATTTCATGAAGATAATATTATGCTATATCCACCAAGCACTGGAGAGTTAAAAAGGGTGTAAAGCGACGACAAATTTTCGGGTGGTGATGGCATCCCGGCCAAGTTGATCGAACACGCGGTGAATCATTTTACCAAGTAAGTTATGAAGTGTTAGAACACGTATGGTGTAAAGGTATTTTTTTTCCCATATACGAGTATAAGAAAGGAAATATCACTGTGTGCAGGAATTATATAATGCTGTTGAGTATAGACAAGACCGGAAAGCCTGACGCAGAAACCATAATCGCAAATATCAATGTGTTGATGACATTGATATCTTTGCTAGAAGCCAACAAGTTGTACAGAACTCATTTATCTAAATCGAGCAGGCGGCAAAAGCCTTGGACGGCTAAAAAAAAGGAAAACAATGTACACACTGTTTTCGTCTGCAAGAAACGTTGGAAATTCAACAGCAATGAAGGTAGGTGAACACGCTGACGTCAGCTTAAAGCCAACAGAATTAACTAGTTAATCAAGACTTTTATACAAAAATCTCACCATAAATTCTAAACTGCTTATAATGTCATACTGGTTCTCACTTGTGGATACAACACTTATGTGCTCATTTGAGAGAAAAGTATTTTGGAGAATAGTTTTGGAAAAAATACTGAAAAATGCGAAGCAATAACTTGAAAAGAATTATGGAAACAACAATAAAACATTAATTTGCTCACTGCAAACGTAGTCATAAAGACACCGATGGTACAGAAAGCAAGTCCAAATAAGGCCTTAACACCAGAAAATATCAAAAATCCTTTCAACGATTGCAAAGGAAAGTTGCGTGCTTTAGCTATAATCTTCAAGAAACTGAAGCCTACTTGAGGCAAAGCAAAATTTGTTCTAAATAATTGGTATTCAAATGAAAAATGTTGTATGTTGTCACGTTTGGAAAAATCCAAAAAATCCAGAAAAAAAAACTGTTTTTTTTATAAGAACCGAGATTTTTCAGGGCATGTATTATGCAATTTTGAATATAATAGAGAAAATTGGGAAATTTTATGATATACATACATATGTACATAGATATGTATATTGGTATTTAAACACAACTCATTTCAATTATATGAATTATAAGAAAATAGCTTCTAAAGAAAAATCAACCTTTTCATCCGAAATGTTAGGCGCGTACTTTCCTACTTTGTAATTGTTCATAATGTACTCTAGTGCATGTCTGAAGGTCGGTGCATTAAACTCAGATGTAAGATCTTTTCCAACTCCAGCTTCGAGAAGTTCATTAACAGCAGGAATATCACTTCTATAATATAAAAAATTTAAGTTTACTTTAAAAATATTAGTTCTTTGAACTTACTGGTATTCATTAACATCGCACACAAAACCATGTATTATTATCCATTTTCCTCCATCTGTAATCTGATTTTCAAAGTCATTCTTTCTAATAAGTAATGGCTCTTCTTGGATGGGAGATGTTTTTTGTGTTCCACGACAAATAATGCCTGGCCAACCCATATCATCTGAATCCTATTGTAATAAATAACATAAATTAAAATTCACTTACCAACAACGAAAACTTTACCTGAATGTCACTATCACAAATCGCTCTATTTAAATTGTCCAAAGCATGTAAAAGTGGTATGAATGTTTTTGTCCATTCAAAGCCCTGCAAAATATTGGGTTTGTCACGATTCAATATAACCAATCCTATGAGCATTTCGTACAATAATGTGTCCGAAATATCTGACTTAAGTATGTCAACTACACCATCCTTGCCCTGCAACGCAATCTCATGGGCTTTTTGAAGCGACATTACACATAATGATACAGCACCTTGAACGTATTTACCCAGAAGAGCTTCTGCCCCTAATGAGTCGTCTGCCTTAGATTGATGAATGTTTGAGAAAAGAAGTCGTTGAAATTTATGCAAAAGGTCCAGACTAGGACTTGTGTGTTCTGGTAATGTCATCCCACTGTCGTCATCAGTCTTAATCATTCCAGCACTTATTAAAAGCTGTGATAAACGTGCTTGCGTAAGGGCTGAATTATTTCGAAGCAGTTGTTTTATTAAGTGAAGAAGGGGTAAATTATGGCCACTTTCTGGGCATTCAGAAGTTTCCGATCGAATGGCTTGATTAAGCGCTATTTCTAGTCCTCCTTCTGCCATTAGTGACCCTACGAGAAGATCAGTCATAAAACGATGACCAGATGATGAAATACCCGGATCAGAGGGCAATAATGATGTCAAAGTTTGAGCTCTCTCTGAAGCAGTTGGAAGAAGTACACTCCAACCAATTTGCAGAGCCCATTGAGCAGCCTCTTGCATAGTTTTAAGGATACATGAACCACCTGCTAAACCAAGTATGCGCGCTTTTAAATTTATCAGCAACCTAGAACCTTCATGTAAGCCAACTGTTTTTGGAGATATCCCGTTTGTGATTAGAGCATGAAGTTGCAGCCGTAATAAGTTTAAGCAAGCAACCGCAATGCATTCCGACTCTTGATTGGGTGTCTGCCGAACTTCTTGGCCACACACCATGCCCAGCAGTTGATCTAATAATCTAAACGTATGTTCAGATAGATCTATAACAAAAGGAATTTTTGTTGATATTCCTTGTATTAAAGTCTGACTCCATATTATGCTCTGTGTAGCCCCACATGATATTCCAGATACACGCACAGAAGGGTGAGTGGCTAAAATTGGCGACGATAAAATTGGATCTTTTGATATGCCTTGCGGACAGACTTGTTGATAGTCATTACGGCCCCAACCAAAAACTTCGCCTGTGTTGCTTAGAGCTAAGCAATGAGCAGCACCAACTGCTACACTAACAATGAGCTTTCCCTCAAGTGCGTTTATAAGCCGAGGTGTATTAACAATTTCCACTACTCCTTGAATGCTTTTGTCCATACAACCAATGCCCAGTCGTCCACCAAGTCCTTTCCCCCATGTGTATATCTTTCCATCACAGGTCAGAGCTAAACTAAATTGAGACCCCGTATAAACTCTTTGAACTCTTGGCAAAGATTCAATATGAAGAGGTAGTTGGGACCCATTGCAGGAACCATTTCCTAATTTTCCATAGTCTCCATCGCCCCAAGAAAACAATAGTCCTTCCGCTGTGACGCAAAGTGTGTGGGAATCGCCGCTTCCAAGTGCCACATCGACGATGTCATATTCAAGCAGCGATTTGACAAGAGTTGGGGTGAACTTATCATCAGAGTTTCCATGTCCCAGGCGACCATATGTGCCTCTGCCCCAAGTGTAAAGATTACCATTTATAGTAATAGCTGCGCTGTACGTACATCCACAGTGAATGCTTCGAACATTGTTTTCCAAAGTACTAATTTTTTGAGGATCCTCAAGTGGGAGTGCATCCCCATGTCCTAATCGGCCACCTTCTCCACTTCCCCAAGAATATGCGTATCCATTTGAGTCCAAAGCCAAATAATGCCTACCCTCACAATGTGCTGAAATACTCTGCACACTTGTTTCTGACAACTCATTTATCAATACTGGGTCTAGTTCAGGTTTGGAAATTTTCCAAGTATATACCTTGCCACATTGTGTAAGAAAGAGTACATTTTCCTCTGAAAAAACAACCTGCCTCACCTTAAAGTTAAAGTTCACTATGGGAGCAGAGTAAAATGGATAGTTGCTTTGCACTCCAGGCATTGGTATGCCCACGGAGGGTTCAGCTGTGAATCCATAGTGGTCATTGCAAAGTTGAAGCCAACCCAATGCGAATACTTGTTGCTGATCATGAGATGTATGTGTTGACAGTGTAGGCGACTGACATTCTACATTAGCATTTGATTTCATTTTAGAAACTGCTGGCATCGCCGTACCAGTTGGCATATGTGGTTTTGCTAAACGGTCTAGGTGCGACACTAATACGACAGCTGATTGTTTAAGATCTACATTTGCAGTTTCTTGATCAGGTAAGGTGAGAAATCGTAAGAATGATTCTGTTGCACTTGCTGGTAAAATATCTGTAGATGATGATGGGATACCAAAGTTTGCGATGCTTTCATAACGTCTGAGTATAGGTACAAGTGGCGCTCCAGTATTCTGTGGAGTATCGCGGTTATCGTCGGTTTCCTTCTCCTTTTCATAAAGCATTAAAAGAAGAACTATGGCTTCTAGCGACGCACTTAAAGTACCTTTTTGAGCACCTAATTCTAGGAGTAAACACAAGGCAGTGTGCCGGTCTTCCAGTGGGGCGATGCAACGTCCACCCATTATGTCACCAAGTGCAACTTGTCGCAGAAATTTGATAGAACGTTCCAATACTTCTATCCATAGGGGAGAAACCTTAAAATAGATTTTTAAAGAAGTACATATTGTTATGAAAGATAATTATTGTTTAAAACTTAAATAATTTGCATTTTAACATCAATATTAACTTAAACTTTGTTTTTTTATGGAATAAATTTACAATTTTAAGTTTGCTTATTTTTGTTTTGCATCAAAAGTACCTACAACTTTTCAGAAAACAGAATAGATGCATAAAATTACATAAAAAACATCATATAATAACGTACATGATTCTTTTATAATGTAGAACAGGTGACGCAAGGCCCTGACATAACGTGCGTTAATCACACTTTAAAGCTATGGGCCTAAACACTCTAAAATAGGAAGGCAATACCTAAATAGACTATTGTTAAGACATTTAAATTATTTTTTAGCTTCATTAATGTAGGTAAGCAGGTACATATAACATTTTATCGTTTCCGTACCTAATATCAAAGGTTTTTTTTTATTATTTGTCATAATGTACATATTTACTTTTACATTTCGTGGCATATGGATAGGGACAAGCTTTTTTCGTTTTTTATTGGACGTTATTTTTCAAACCCTTAGTTTTTTTTAGAAAAACCCAAATGTGGAATGAATGAGGTATGTATTAAGTTTGTATTGCAAAAAATATATTCGATTAAGTTTATAAATACAAGTTTTATGGCGGTTTTTCCGAAGAAGGTCATGAAAAGTACCTGTTTTTTGTGTCACATGGATATTGACAAGATCTAAATTTACCTATTAGCGTGGTTTAAATCAGATTATCAATTTGGTAGAATCAAGAAGTATGCGTAGAGGTAGTAAGGGTCCAACCAAGGAGAAAATAGGCTAAATTTGAGCTTACCGGGATCTCGGCAAACCCATGCGTTTTATAGCCAGCAAAATTAGAAGAAGTTAAAATGTTGTATACAACTACCTCAAGGACATAGAGGGGCATGGAAAAAACCCCAAAGAAAGAGTCAACAAAGCCACATCATTTCAGGAAAAGCGGGCGATAGTGAGAGCTGCTTAAATTTCAGGGCTTTGCATTGGTAAAATCAAGGCATAAGCTGGGGTAAATGTTAGTAGATCGAACAAAATCTATTTTGCTTAATAGGTACTAACATTTTTGTTATTTGAGAAAGAGTATTTATGTGTATGTTGCTTTTGATATTACTTAAATATTTAATTATATTGGTTCTCGCAGCTAGGTTTTTCCTTAGTGAGTGATAAACAGTGTTCTTTCCAATAATATTTATTATTAAAAATTAATCCTAGAATACTTAAATTATTTACGTTAGGAATTGATACATTATTTACATCAAAAGTAAGATTAGGACAGTTAAGTTTTCGGCTGATGTGAAGTAGTTTACATTTTTCAATTGATAATTTTGAGCCGGATATTACAGACCACGCATGGATATCGTTAATGGCATCAAGAAATAGGTTCTTGCACATGGTCAAATCTGACATAAACATCGTCAGCATAGAGACAGTGGTCTAATAATTTATGTTTTTCGAGTATAATGCTTATGTCGTCGAATGTTATAATGAATAACATTACCGATAGGGGAGATCCCTGCGGTATACCATTTTCTAAAGGGTATGTTTTAGAAAAGTGGTTGTTAATTCTTGAGTAGAATTTTCTGTTGGATAAAAAGGATTCCACGAATCTAAACATTTTTGGACCAACATTCCATTTCACTAATTTGTTTAAAATCACATGTTTCCCAATTCTATCAAAAGCCTTCTCGAAGTCTAATGACAAAACGGATACATGGTTTTTAGATGATATGGCATTTGAGATGTAGTGGTCTAGATGGAGATGGGCGTCAACACAACTTTTGTTTGGTTTGAATGCAACTTGTTTCGCGGATATACAATTCCCATATTTGGGCAGGTGCTCCTATAACCCACTTGAGTCTCCTGGACAGAATTCAAAAGAGAGCTCTAAAAATGATAGGTGACCGTTGTCTAACTGAAACTTTTGTATCTCTTGAGCACCGTCGCAAGGTTTCATGTCTCTCATTATTTTATCGCTACTTCCATAAGCAATGCTCTAATGAAATAGCCAGTTGCATTCCTCCCCTCAAACAATTCAACCGTAATACTCGTTCTTTTAGGAATGCTCATCAGTTTACCCTTGAGCCCAATTTCGGACGTACTTTAAAGTACAGAGATTCTTTTTTTAGTCGCACTACACGAATGTGGAATGCTTTACCAGACTCAATATTTCCCACCCATTACAATGTGCAGGCATTCAAAACCAATGTGCATCGGTATCTCCTTTCAAATCCTATCCTCCCTTCCTAATTACTCGCACTGTGTATAATCATTATAAGGGTATTCATATCCCCTTGAGTGCGCGTACAATTAAAAAAAAAAAAAAAAAAAAAATATACATTTCTTAGCTTCAACGAACCATAATAAGCGTTTGGCGATAATTTTTTCTAAGACCTTTGATAGGCATGAAATTAGTGATATGGGTCGATAGCTTTCAACCAGGATTTTATCTTTGTTTGGTTTTGGGATAGGCAGTAAAATAGCTGTTTTCCAGAGTTGGGGTATCGTTGAGGTATCAAGAATGTTATTATACAGTTGGATTAGTCTGGACTTTACAGCTAAAGGCAAATTTTTAATCATCGGATAGGAAATTCTATCCCTTCCTAGAGTTTTTCCCTTAGTTTTTCTAAGACACCTTTCGAATTCTTCAAATGAAATATGTTTTTCGATAGAACGAGCAAAGTGGTTTTTATTTTGTTCTGAGGTGAAATTGATGACTTCATTTTTTTTTTTGCTCTGAAGTTTGGATGAAAATTTGTATCTGTGGAATAGTGGGACCATGTTTTAGCAAAGCAATAAGCTATTTATTTTGTATCTGAAATAATAATATTTTGTGATTGAATACTAATTATTTTGGACGGTGAGGGGTTGCCTGTAAGTCGTTTTACATTTTGCCATATTTTGAAAGGTGTGGAACTAGGGTTTATTTGTTCTTCAAATTCGCCAAAGCTTTTAGCTTTTCATTCCTTAAGAGCTTTTCTAAATTTTGAGTTTGATTTTTTATAATGGATAAAGTTGGTTTGTGTAGGACGTATTTTTGGAAAGTTTTTAAAGCAGACATTTTCACTTTACGAAGTTTTGTAAGTTCTTGAATCCACCAGGGTACAATTCTGTTTAATTTAGGATTGTAGAAATAGCTGGTTTGAGGGATAGAAACATTGGCTGTTGAACGTATGGCTTTTTGCAGTGTAGCAGCTTCTTTGTTGTTGTTAAGACTAGGTAGTTTGTCTGATAGATACTCTTGAATTTTGTTTTGAAAGTGAGACCAATCCGCTTGATCAGTTTTGAATTTTGGGTTTGGGGTGTAATTTACCACAGGATTACCAATTGTGATGGACACGGTAATTAGGAAGTGGTCGCTGTTATGAAGATCGGGAAGAGTTTGCTTCTGGGATTTCGTAAAAAGTAAAAGAAAAACTGACGGTTACCCAAACTCTATGTCTTTTAATAACACAACAAGTCATGACTTTTTTGCTAATTTCTTCAAAGATGCTTTTGACGTGCCTTCTTCTTTTCAAATTCCCGATTCGTTCTTTCCAGCCCAAAATTATCCACACCTTAACTCACTCGACTTGACAATATGTGAGGATTCAATTGTTCGTTGTGTCTCAGAACTTGATGACTGTTTTCACCCTGGCCCTGATGGAGTACCATCATGTGTTTTAAAAAAATGTGTGTCTCATTTATCGTACCCTCTGTTTGTTTTGTTCAATGAATCTCTTAGAAGCTCAATTTTCCCACTATTATGGAAAAGTGCATTTATAACTCCGATTCATAAAAAAGGGTCTAAGAATGAAATAACGAATTACCGGCCGATCGCCAAACTTTCCGTTATTCCCAAACTATTTGAGTCCATTATCTGTAAGATGTTATCCTTTAATTGTAAATCAATTGTATGTGAAAATCAACATGGTTTCGTCCAGAATAAATCAACAATTACAAACCTACTTCACTTCACTTCTTTCTGCCTTGACTCCTTCGAAGATCGTAAGCAAGTAGATTGCGTATTCACAGATTTCAGTAAAGCCTTTGACAAATTGTGTCACAAGACTTTAGTCCATAAACTTAAGGCCTTAGGGTTTAACGACAAATTCTTGACGTGGATCTCGTCTTATCTTAAGAACAGAAGTTATAGCGTTATATTCAGAAATGAACTCTCCGACCAATTTTACGTCAACACTGGTGTTCCACAGGGTAGCCATTTAGGTCCTTTATTATTTATCTTATATATAAATGACATAACATCCGTTATAAAAAACTCCTCCGTTTTAATATACGCTGATGACATTAAAATTTTCAAATCTATTAGTTCAATTAATGACTGCTCACAGCTTCAAGAAGATCTTCATAGTTTTAGGGAATGGTGCAATACAAACCGACTTTTATTGAATATTGACAAATGTAAAACTATATGTTTTACACGCAAAAAAACAATTATAGATTATAACTATTTATTAGATTCTTCCTCCCTTTGTAAGCTTTCCGTTTTCTCTGATTTAGGTGTTATTCTTGACAGTAAATTAACGTTCTGTGACCATTATAACTTTATAGTTAAAAAAGCTAACAAGATTCTAGGTTTTATTAAACGTTTTTCTCGTGACTTTCGTGACCCCTACGTCTTAAAACTTCTTTATGTATCATTTGTCAGGCCAATACTGGAATACGGCTGTATTATATGGGCACCATACTATTCAGTCCATATTGACAGACTTGAAAGTATCCAAAAAAGATTTATGCGTTTTTGTCTTCGTTTTCTTCCGTTTTCCCAAATATTCACACCACCTCCTTATTCTCAGAGACTTTTGCTAATAAACCTCCCTACACTTTCACAACATAGACAATATCTCCAATTTTGTTTTATTTTAAAATTAATTAATGGTTCTATTATATCCGCAACAGCTCTGAATCGTCTAAATTTTAGCTATAGTCAAACTAGCATAAGAAGACAGATACCTTTATGTCCGATCTTTAGCAGAACTAACTATGGTATGAATAGCCCTTTAAATCAATTGATTTCAGTCTTCAATAAATTTTATAATTTAATTTCATCTGTTAATGACAATGTTAAAAGTAAACAATTTAAAGAAAGCTTTTTTAATATGTTATAGTATTTATTTATTTCTATGTTAATTTAAAATTTAAAATTAAAAATTATGTAAATAGCTATAAGTTTATATTAACGTTAGATAATTAACGGATTAAATAAATAATAATAATAATTAACTTGAGATTGCGGGAAAGAGCAATCTGTTTCTCAGGTTTCGGCTATGGTACACTTTCTTCTTGTTTTGATCGTCAGTATTTCTTTATTTTGTTTGTATTTAGGACAGTCTAATGAGGAGGATGAATGGGTTTCATGGCAATTGGCGCACATTATACGTGTGCAGGTGGTGTCATTGTGTGGTTGTAAATTGTATGTTGCGCAGGCAGGATCTTTGCCACAACGTTTTTGTGTGTGACCAAGACGTTGCTTGGTTACGTTTTGTGTTTGCATTTCGGCAAACATTTTTTTGTTTTTAAGCCAGGGGGCATATACTATGCATTTTGAGGCGTTTAGAAGGTCATGATATTTCACTTGTACTGGGCATATATTTGAAATGCTTGTAAGTTTTATAAGCTTTTCAGCTATTTGTTTATTTTTTGCTAAGATGAGGATACTACCCTCACGTAGTTGTGTTATGTTTTCGTATTCAGTAGTGACATGCGTCAATAGCTTTTTTATCACGAACACACTGATGAATGAAATGGGAGTCTCATCGCATTTTTGCGACATAACCACAAATTTAGGATTTTTGGAGTTGGTTTTAGTTGGGAGGAGTAGAAATTCCTCAAGATTTATAGTTTTTTGTTTTTTTGCAGGTGGATTCGATAGAAGGGTATCAGGCGATAGCTCTGCGTATCTCAAGATTTCGACCCCATATTGGGGCATCTTCAGGAGGTTACCAACCGAACACGTGCAAAAAGTTTTGTTTTATTTCAGATAAGAATAATTTGATAAAAAAATAAGAAAAAAGATAAATACCGGGAATAAGTGAACACCTATGAGTGTGAAAAGGACAAATAGAACTCTGTTAATTGATTTTTTTTAGTCACTGTTAAAATTGCGATCTGATGTTAACTTATCAAGAGCAAGACGGAGACTGACAAAAATTTAATTTGGATGGGTCTGATGGATATAGCTGCCGTTTTCGTGATTTAAGAAAGAAAGAATTCTATCTTGAAAAGGAGGCGGTGTAAAAGAATAGGGAGCAATTATATATTTGGTGTTTTTCTGAGCGAACAGAGTAGAGTTCTGAGCAAAGTATGTTCAGAGCTCTCTGATTTAATTATGAAACAACTTGAGCACTAAACTGTCAAGATTTGAAATGTCGTCTTTTTTAAGGCGTTCAAAATTTTCTTTAATCAAATTAAATAAAAAAAGCAGTCATAGCGTTGACGATGATTTTTTTTAATTTCCCGGCTTTTATATATCAAATTGTTTGTGTTCAGCTGTTTACTCCGTTTACTCTGTTATTTTATTCTGAGCTCACAGAGCGCGATCTGAACATGCTCAGAACTAAAAAAGAAACACGAATTTGAAGCTCTGAACGATCAGAGCTCAAAAAGAAACACAATTATTTTTTGACAGTTCAAGCTCTGCTCTGAACTAAAAAAGAAAAACGCCAATTACGGGACCGTGGAGCTGGATTTTCAAAGTTATTAAAAGACGGCAATCACTTACAAATCGATTTTGGAATGAGTTTTTTCGCAGTGAATTATTTGATAGACTGGATTCAGGGCAAAAAGGCCCCCATATTCAAGAAAAGTCTAACGTTTGCATCATTAAAAACATGCAAATACACACAACTGACACCGCGGCTTGAAAGCTGCCTTACTAAACTCCAAGGCGAAACCCTTAGTCGGGATAGAGTATCTTACCCGATGCTAAAAAACCTACCCCTTGAAATAAAATGTAGGCTACTGAAACTATAGAACAATATTTTTTCAACTGGAGTTATACCTCTGAGTTGGAAAATTGTTTACGTCATTCCGATTCCAAAACCTAAAAAAGACATAGCCTCCATTAGCGGCTACCGTACAATTTCTTTTATCCTATGTAATTATTTCTAAAATCTTGGAAAAAATAATCGCGAAGCGTCTTCAATGGTTGGCACAAAGACAAAATCTAATTAGCCCCAATCAAGTTGGTTTCAAACCAGAAAAGGGTTGCATCGATGCACTTTTACATATTGATAACTACACAACAAATGCTCTATCATCTCGGAATCATGTTTCAATCCTGTCAATTGACTTCGAGAAAGTTTTTAATAAAATTGGGATACATCTTCTTCTGAACAAGCTACACTCTTGGAGGGTAGGTCCTAAAATAATGCAATATGTGAAATGTGTATCAAACGCGAGCGTACGAGTTTCAACACCATTACAGCCAGCAACCGCCAGCTAAACCAACACTTCAACATTCTATATTCTTATTATGTATTATACGAAAGAGCATACAAAAGAACATGCATTCTTCGTTCTTAGAGAAAATATATTTAGTCTTCATTCAGCTCTGTAAATGGCCAGTTGGCAAGTAGAAAAGTGTTCACGCTAGTGTTTAAATAAATTGGGTTTTTTGCTAATGCTTTTTCCCAAACAAAATTGTTTTAGTTTTCTTTATTTAAAAATAACATCGGTTCAACGTCGAGTTAGGTTTTCCGCATTTCTATGCGAGGTTTAACTTCGGTTTAAACATTTGGTCCAAACGAGCCGGATAGTTACCAGCGACCTATAGTACTATAGATAAAGTCCGCGAGTGTTTCGTTTTTGCTTGTGATAAATTATAAGTAAATTGCAGTAAATTCTAGCTAGTGAAATTAAAAATAAAAAATGGCGAGCCCTAGCCTATACATTAATTGAGGAAGAAAAATTCAACGTCGAGATCAGCAAGAAGAATATACATAGCTGTAAATATCAGCAAGATGTCTCGACAGCGGCAAGCGGTTTTGTATTGGTAATGTATGTGCATGCGTTCCTTTTACAATATATTTTTATATTTTGTGCAAGTCCCAACATGAAAAAGCGTATCTGCTATTCAAAGGGGAAATAAAAGTAAATAGCTACGCTCAGCAAGCGGCAGCATATTTTATATAGAGGGATACACAAAATACATAAGTGTATACACTCCCGAACAAATAGTAGGCGAAGAAGAAGACAACAAAGAGGAGAAAAACACAAGCAGCAGCAGCAGCTGCGCGTGCTCCGTAGGTTGTTTTTGTTTGTCTCTTTCAATTGTTTGTTAGCCGGCACAAGAGTTAGTTCGAAAGTTGTGTGTGCGAGCATTATTTAGAGAAAAAATATTAGCAAATATATTTATTTTTTGGAAGTAGTGTGCGAGAATTATTTCGAAGAAAATAAACAAATATATTTATTTTTTGGAAGAAAAACTGTGAGTAAAATTTCCATTTATATTTTGTGAATGAGTGCAGATAAATACTTAGTTGCCAAGTACGAAAAAAGGGAAAATTATTTGG
The DNA here is from genome assembly GCA_951509635.1 of Eupeodes luniger. Lineage (NCBI taxonomy): Eukaryota > Metazoa > Arthropoda > Insecta > Diptera > Syrphidae > Eupeodes > Eupeodes luniger. The sequence continues at coordinate 68,180,485 of OX608074.1, forward strand.
GAAAGGGTTTCGGCAAAGCGGCATATAGTGCGAGTCATGTTTGTTTCATTAGGAGACAACAGCAAGGGGAGAGACGGCGTAGGTCATTGCGAGAATTCAAAAAAGAATAATATACTGAAATAGCGGCAAATTAGCAAGATATTTTGTTCATATCAATGAAGAATGAACAACGGCAAGCGTAATAGCGACGGTGTGGTCTTCATCATTTTTTGTGTTTCTTTTTGTTGTTTGCGTCGCTTCGGTCTGTGCTATGCGGTGATGCTGGTGACGTAGAGCGGTGGTATTATATAAGGGGCGTGTATTGGGAGCATGTCTCACATATATTTTTTATTATTTGCGTTGCGTTTGTCGCTGGTGCCTTACAACCACCAGCAGACATATACATATATTTTTTATTATTTGCGTTGCGTTTGTCGTTGGTGCCTTACAACCACCATCAGACATATATATTTTTATTTTTGCGTTGCGTTAGCCGTTGGTGCCTTACAACCACCATCAGGCACATATATATTTTTATTTTTGCGTTGCGTTAGCCGTTGGTGCCTTACAACCACCATCAGGCACATATATATTTTTATTTTTGCGTTGCGTTAGCCGTTGGTGCCTTACAACCACCATCAGGCACATTATATATTTTTATTTTGTTTTGCGTTGCGTTTGTCGCTGGTGCCTTGCAACCACCAGCAGACACATATTTCTTTTTTTTTTTGGGTTAAGCTCACAAGACACAGACGAAGCAATAAATAGGATAGGGAGTAACAATGCGCATGGTTAGGGAAATCAATCATAGCCATCGGAGAGCCGGCAAGTGTATTAAAAATAATAGCTTTAAAGCAATTGAGCCGAAGTGCTAACAGCAAGGATAGTGGCTATGATGGCAAGGAAACAAATAATTAAATAAAATTATTGTACAGCAAGCCGAATTATGAAAATTCGAGGAAATTAACGAAAGGATAAAGCTAGCGAGCTGTCATGACGAGCAAGGTGGCAAGAGCAGTATAGATTATTATAATTATACATGCATATGAGCAAGAAGTAATCATAGATCATGATTGCATTGGCAAAAGCTGGCGAGCTAAGGTTTCTTAGAAAATCTTTTGATGAAGACCACCGACCGCAGATAGTGATTGGGCAAGCTAAATAACAAAATAAAGTTAAATTGTTTAGCAAGTTATATGAATGGCAAGTTAGCAAGTTTATAGTATTTATCTGGCACAGACTCATTTTTAGAATGGTTAACGCAAGCTTTAGGTTTCAATCTCTTATCCATATATTTATTACAGGATAGCTAAATGGCAAATAACAAAATACATGGGGCATGCCTCAAAGCGATGAAGAGGATGGACGCTTATTTAGAACTAGCTAGAGAGGATGAGGACGGCGAGGACCTTCAAGTACGACTTGAGCGTTTGGAGGAGATTTGGAGCCAGCTTTCGGCGAACCACGTCAAGTGGATCTCCGGCAAGGCAAACGACGTGGACGAGGCGTCAGAGCGGCAAGCGGAAGCCGAGGAACTATACCTTGGTACGAAAAGGAAACTCTGCAAGCGAACAGCCGCAATTGCTCAGCGTCAAAAAGAGCAGCAAGTTGCGAAGGAAACGGCAAGCGGACAGGCGATAGAGGTGTCCATTCAGGTGCCTCCTCAGCAGGAGGTAAAGAATACGTGGGGGGAGTTCGATGGATCCCTCACGAAATGGCAGGGATTTAGGGATCGTTTCGTGGCAGCGGTACATGAGAACGAGCAAGTCAGGCCAGCTTTCAAGTTTCAACATCTCGCCAAGTCACTGACCGGCAAGGCGGCCAAGACTTTGGGTGAATGGCAGCTCACGGAGAGCAATTACCTGGAAGCCTGGGCTAGGCTCAACCAAGTGTACGACAAAAAATATCATACATGTCGTGAGTTGCTAAGGCAATTCATGAGTCTGCCCTGTCTGCCAGCTACACCTCGAGCAGACCAGATCCAGAGGATCTCTAACGTGACGCATGAGACCCTTCGACAGCTGAAGGCACAGGGGATTCCAGTGGAATACTGGGACATGATCGTAGTCCACTTACTACACGAGCGACTAGATGCGGACACGGCGCGGCTATGGGAGTTACAACGGCAATCCGAAACTCCGACATCAAAGGAGATGCTGGCATTTTTGGATCGGCAAGCTTCGGCAAGCGCACAGCCGGTAAGCAGCCATCAGGCCAAGGCCGCATTCATGATGAGCGGCGCAGCAGCGAGGGAAGGGTCGAGGCAGCGTTTCGACAAATTTGGTAGCGAGCGTGAAGGACAGCAAGGTAGCACGGCAAGCCAGCACAAGCAAGGAAAGAAGCGATTGACAATCAATCATTCCGGCTAAGCGGCAGAAGTTGAATAAAAACAAGAATCTTCTTGAAAGTTATTTAAACGTTTTTAATTTAATCTCTTCCTCCACAGATGATGAAACTTTGATTCCAACAATGTTGGTAAGGTTGAAGGTCGACGGACTGTTGATTGGGCCAGTTCGATTCGAGCTATATTAGGCTCAGGGGCTCAGCCAAATTTGATTACATATGAATTAGTGAGTTTTTAAAATACTTACACGGCAAGCCACGAAAAGGGTTACCGGAATCGAAGGTAATATTGTGCAAATTAATAGACAGGCTAGGATCGGGATAGTGCCATGGTTTTTTCCATAGAAGAAGATTTCTGGGTATTACCAAAGGAGACTGATTGGTCATTAGTAACTCCACGAGCAAGTTTACAGCAAGTGAGTGAGATTTTTGATTTTCCATTCGCTGATCCATCTTATTGGAAGCAAGCTCTGGTTGATATTTTACTGGGCGTGAAATTCTTTGCAAGGGTAATGGTATGTTCAATGCCACGAATGATAGGCGCAATGACTGCGATTAAAACAAGTTTTGGCATAGTGGCATTTGGAGCTAGTTCTCTAGTTACGGCAGAACAGCAAGTTGAAATCACATCTTTATTAAGATGTGTTGAGGTAGATAGTTTAGTACGGCGGCTTTGGGAAATGGATCAGGTTGGGAATGGCAAGTTTAGATCACCAGAAGAGCAAGAGGTGGAAAATAATTTCACAAAGACGGCAAAGCGTGACAACGAAGGACGTTTCGTCGCTACGATTCCTATTAAGCCTGACGTGCAGGGCATAGGAGATTCGAGAGCGATAGTATTGAAAAGATTTTTTATGTTGGAAAGGAAACTAGCTAGGGAACCTTCTCTTAGAGAGAATTATGTCAGTTTTATGAGAGAGTACGAAAGTCTTGGTCATATGGTCAAAGCGACCAGACCTCCGCAAGTAGAGCAAGGGCAGTTAGTGTATTACATACCACATCATTGTGTAACAAAGAAATTCAGGGTTGTGTTCGATTGTTGCTGCAAGACGAACATGGGTATTTCATATAACGGAGTACAGCAGCTGGGAGAGAAACTTCAGCGGGATCTATTTGAAATTATAATGCGTTTTCGCAGACATAAGATAGCTTTCAGTGCAGACATCAAGATGATGTTTCGGCAAGTTAGGTTAGCTAGGCATCAATGGGATTCGCAAAGAATCTTCTGGCGAGTTTCCAGCGTCTATGACACCTACAGCTGATGAAAGAACAAAAGGGTTAAAACTTCTTATTAAAAGAGCTCAAAAAGAGGTCTATGGCAAGGAAGCGGCTCTCCAAACAAATGGATAGCTGACATAGAATAGCAAGATAGAATCTCTTAAGCCAGTGTTTGACAGCGAGGGCATTTTACAAGTAGGAGGGCGCCTACATCGTGCAAGCGAGCAATATGAGATGCGTCATCCGGCCATTATTCCACAAGATACGAGGTTGGCCTGGTTGTTGATATACCATGCTCATCGAATGACAAAACATGGAGCTAGTCAGATCATGATGCAATTCATTCGGCAGCAATACTGAATACCCCGATTGCGCAGTGAGCTTAGACGTTATATTCATAAGTGCACAATTTGTGTGCGCTATTATTATCGGCTAGAACAACAGCTCATGGCCGAGTTGCCTTCAGATAGAGTGCAGGGCCTTTTGTAGTTAAAATATTGGATAGGAAAGGCAAGCGAGTCACCACAAGGAAGTCTTGGGTAGCAATTCTTGTATGTTTGAAGACAAGGGCGGTCCATATTGATATGGTAGGAGATCTGACTTCATTGTCATTTCTGGCATGCTATGAGCGATTTGTTAGTAGGCGAGGTCATTGTCAACGTATGTTTAGTGACAATGGTACGGCATTTGTTGGCGCTGCTAGGGTAATTAAGCAAGCTTGGAAAGAATGGGAGAGGGATGAGCTATTCAGCAAATTAAATCAGCGCGGAACAGAATGGATATTTATGGTGCCAGCTGCTCCGCATCAAGGAGGCAAATATGAGGCGGCGGTCAAGTCGATGAAATACCACGCGAGCAATTTTTAACATTATTGATCGGCATAGAGGGGATATTGAATTCCCGTCCAATTCATCCACTAAGTGATGATCCCACAGATGTGCAAGCACTGACACCAGCTCACTTTCTGATAGGTGAACCGATTGTGTTACCGCCAGCTTTATCGACACCTAAAGAAACAGGTGCAAGGGGGGCAAGGCTTTTTAGAGAGAGACAGCTTATGTTCGACCATTTCTGGAAGAGATGGTGAGACGAGTATCTTGTTACATTGCAAGAGAGAAAGAAGTGGCGCAGGGAAAAAGAGAGCTTAAGAGTTGGCCAGCTAGTAATTATAAATAGTGAGAATTTTCCTCCAGCCCAATGGGCCATGGGGAGGATCAGCCAGCTCATTAGAAGCAAGGATGTGATAGCAAGGTCTGTAGTTTTACGAACCGAAGCCGGGCAGTTGACTCGACCGGTTCAGAAAATATGTATACTACCAGTTGAATAAATAAAGAGGCAGGGTCGGCAAGGATATATGAGCCAATCTCGGCTCCGCAAATCTATCATATATAAATATTCTAATCCAGTTCTTAGTTTCGTTACAGTGTCTTTTAGCAAGGTATGATCAGGACGAGCAACGGAGGAGAAAGCAGCCGGCGAAAGGCAAATCAGCAGCCTCGGAGGTGGCAAGGACCTAGATGAAAAAAGTTCCTTTTTTGTCGGGACTGTATCGAACGCGAGCGTACGAGTTTCAACACCATTACAGCAAGCAACCGCCAGCTAAACCAACACTTCAACATTCTATATTCTTATTATGTATTATACGAAAGAGCATACAAAAGAACATGCATTCTTCGTTCTTAGAGAAAATATATTTAGTCTTCATTCAGCTCTGTAAATGGCCAGTTGGCAAGTAGAAAGGTGTTCACGCTAGTGTTTAAATAAATTGGGTTTTTTGCTAATGCTTTTTCCCAAACAAAATTGTTTTAGTTTTCTTTATTTAAAAATAAGCATCGGTTCAACGTCGAGTTAGGTTTTCCGCATTTCTATGCGAGGTTTAAATTCGGTTTAAACAAAATGGTTGGCAACGCTGCTTGATAAACGTCACTCGTAAAATTAATTGCGCTCTGCAAAATTTTTTGATTTTCTTTTCTTTTTATGAAAATATTACTTAATTAATGTTAATTTTTGATAACAAAGTGTTTTGTAATCACATCCTTCTATAAAATTAACGTTTGAATTGATATTTTGTAAAAAGTGAAACATTGAAATTCACATAACCTCAAAATTGATGGGAAACAACAAAAAACGACCGCTAAAAGATATCTCTCCAGAACAAGGTGCTTCAACATCAGCAAAAAAGCATACTTTCCATCGAAATATGATGCCGTATTCTTCATGCAACTCCAGTGAACAACATCCCACCAGCCCAACTCTGGATTCCAAGTTAGCTGGTCAAAAAAGTGACTCATTCTCTTGGTCTGTGTTTGACTTAAAGCTTGGCAGTGCACTCGACTCCAAACTACGCGATGTCGCTCGAAAAGAAGATCTTCAATTACTTAGCATGGACATTCAACAACTCCGTAGTGAGAATTCCCAGCTGAAGGAGGAACTAAATTCTATGAAAAACAGATTGGAATACATCGACAAATCCTCGAGACGATGCAACATTATTGTCAGTGGCCTCAAAAACAAGAACACCCAATCTGCTGCTGTCGAGTTCGTGGATATATGTTCCAATATTTTGAACACCAATGTTCTAATAAAGGATTCAAAACAATTACACTCTGGGAGGTCATATTTATTCTCTTTGGATTCCACATCTCAAGTTCAAAACATTATTGCCTCCAAGAAAAAACTTGAACAGTCTGCCATCTATCTTCAAAAAGACTACACGACAGCTGAACGCAACAAGAGATTTCATTTACGTCAGCTTGGAAGAATGATCTCAGGAGTTAACAGAAGCATCAAAATTCGTCTTGGCGAGTTCAACATCTTCATCAACAACAAGTCTTTTACTTGGAATAATGATAAATTCGAAGCTTCGGTGCCAGCGGATGCAGAGTTCCTTAAAAGCATTCTCTCAAAGTCCGAACCCAACTGTGAGGTTGTTGTGAGAAACCCTCCCAAGGCAAAAGCAAAGTTTCCTACACAAAATATTGGTTATGTTCAAAAATAGCAACCAGAAGTCTGCCAGTTGTTGTCGTATAATATATCTAATCTAAAGAGTAAGCAATTTTATAGTAACTTTTGTTCCTATATAAATAAATTTGATATTATTTTTTTATACGAAACAAATGTAATATATGAAAAGAGGTGTAATTTTAAGAACTATTTTAACGAATTTAACTTGTATTGGGTTGATGCAACAAAGTTTCATAATGCCGGTCATGCAATTGGTGGTTGTCTTTTCGGTTTCAAACAAATTCTGAAAGACAAATTTTCATTTAAGTTTATTGAATTATACGATAATGTCGTTCTTTTTGCCAAATTTGGTGATATGAATGTTCACTTCATTCCCAGATATCTGAATGGTAGTAACAGAACAAATTGGTTAGCTGACTTTGAGAAATTCGAAAAGTTTTTTAACATCATAGACATTGATTCTTTTTGCATAATTGGTGATTTAAATGCTCGCACCGCTGAATCTGGATTTTGTGACAAAAATTTTTTGACAGGTACATCCCTGGTATCAGAGGCTCGAACATCTAAAGATAAGACCATAGATATCAAGGGCAAAAAAATATTAGATCTTTTTGAAAATGTTGGTGGAATAATCATCAATGGTAGAACCCTAGGTGACATAGAAGGCGAGTTTACTTTTTGCGGCACTTCAGGTAGATCAGTTATAGACTATTGTATTTGTTCTGTTGACTTTCTACCTTTGATTAAAAGTTTCTCCGTTCCGTGTAAGGTTTTTTCTGATCACATGCCCTGTACTTTGTGTATCTCCGTTCCTTCTTATCATAACTCCAGTGTAGCTCAACCGGTCTTACGCCAAAAACTCTATTGGTCTATGAACCATCTTTCTAAATATGTTTGTTCTCTCAATCGCTTATCCAATCAACAATACATACATTCAGATATACCGATTGATGAAAAAATTGACCACTTATTGCATAAGATAAAATCCTCAGCCGGAGGAAGAAGGCATGTAAAACGTTTTATACCTAAAAATAAATGGTTCGATTTTAAATGTGCACTAGCTCGGAATAAAATGTTTAAGCAGCTTAAACTTTATCGAAAATTTGGTTTGAGGTTCTATAAGAGATTGTATCTGGAGAGCAGATCAAAATATTTGCGAACCTGCCGTACAAGTAAAAATTTAAACTTAAACAAAAATATAGAAAAACTCAATACTGTGAGGAACTCTAGTGATTGGTGGAAACTAGCATATTCCTTGAAGAAAAGAAAATCTAAAGTGTGTACGGAGCTAAAAAGTAGGGATTTTATGGAATATTTTCAGTCACTCCTTTTACAAAACGTGGAGGTCCCTTATACTTCTTGGGCCATACCAGAAATTATAGATGCTTTTCTAGACTCCCCGTTCGAAATGTGGGAACTATCCCATGTACTCGAAAAGGCTAAGAAAAACAAAGCCCCAGGGGAAGATGGGATTAGCTATGAATTTTATAAATATGCCCCAATTTGTTTCCTAGAGGAAGTTCTTGGAGTTCTAAACCAGATTTACTTGACTGAACATATCCCTTTCTCGTTCCTGCAATCCATCATTATTCCATTACATAAAATGGGGGATGTGAACATTGTCTCCAATTACAGGGGTCTCTCTCTAAATAACACTATCTACAAACTATTTACAGGCATCCTTCTCAACAGAATTATCGGCTGGGTCGATTGTAATAGAATCCTCAGCGAGTTTCAGTCAGGTTTTCGTAAAGGATATTCTACAACGGACAACATTTTTAACCTAACCAGTATCGTGAAACTTCTCCAAAAAAATAAGAAGAAAACTTACGCTTTCTTCGTAGATTTTTCATGCGCCTTTGATTTATTGCCCCGTAACTCTCTGTTTTACAAATTGTCCTGTATTGGACTTTCATCCAAGGTTATTAGAATCCTACAAAAACTTTATGAGAATACATCAAGCCGAGTCTGGGACAGTAAATCCTTATCGGATGATTTTTTGGTTAATATTGATGTCAAACAAGGTTGCTTACTCAGCCCTCTCCTTTTGTCTCTTTATTTAAATGATTTGCACGAAGTTTTACCGGGTGGAGTTTCTGCAGCAGGAACTATCGTTAAAATTCTTATGTATGCGGATGACCTTGTGTTACTTTCAGACTGCCCAACTAAATTGCAGAACATGATTGACCACTTGCATAGCTATTGTTCGGTTTTGGGTCTGAAAATCAATCTCAATAAGTCAAAAATTGTTGTATTCCGTGAGGGAACTAGAATCTCAAGTAACCTGAAATGGAACTATGGTGAGAACCCAATAGAAGTATTAAACGAATACAAATATTTGGGTGTTATTCTGAATTACAACCTGTCTTTTAATAAACATCTTGACTCACGACTGGTAGCTTCCAGAAATGCTATTACAGCGAATTGGTCTAGTTACATTAGTAACCCGAAGAAAGTTCTTTCAAAAAAGCTCAAGATTTTTGACACTGCAGCAAAATCAATAATGTTTTATAATGCTCAGGTATGGGGTTTTAAACGTTTTGAGCAGGTTGAAAAATTATTCAGATTCTTTGTAAAAAAACTGTTATTCCTCCCTAGTAATACTCCAAACTATATGTTACACTTGGAAACCGGTCTGCACTCACAGTTTATACAAACATTACGACTACACTTTGCCTACATAAGAAAGACTCTCAATTTAACCCGATACAGTTTAACACGAATTTTCGCAGAAGAAATTATTGCTAAAAATATTTATTGGGCTCGTGAATGGTATGAGCTCTGTGACGATCTCGGAATAGCATTAAACTCCAACGTTTTAGATATGAATCTATCTGATTTACATTTAGATATCTTAGAAACCATTAAGAGAACAGAATACGAAATGAATATTAACAGTGCTAGATGCTCCCAGTTTCACGATGCATATCCCAATCTAAAATTTGATATAAAACCATATTTCATTGATGAAAACCCTGCTCATTTAGTAAGTTTAGTTCTCAGAGCTAGAGGTGGTCTTCTTAATATTAATGCCAGAGCTTTTAAAAAGGATACTATCGGTATTTGTACAATTTGCAATCTAGATGAAGCAGAAAATACATATCACCTTATTTGCAGATGTCCAGTATTTATGAACGCAAGAAAAAAATGTTTCGGTAACACTGTTCTTTCTATTAGCGAGCTTTATGAAATTTTGAATGGAAACAACTTTCCCTCCCTCTACAGTTTCTTAAATTATTGCCTTAAATATAGAGAATTAATATTAAATGAATTTAATTGATATTCTGAATTATATAAATATGAGCGAATTCTAATAAAATATCTTTCTGAATATAATATTGTTTATATTATTGTAAACTCTTTTTTAATATTATTATACTGTATATATTATTATAAATTTAGCCAACCTGGCAGACAACAAATGAAATGTTATGTCAAAAATACGGTAATATTAATATTCATGTATATTAAGATTACGTATTAAGATTTATTATTATTCTGATTTTGTACCTACATATGTAGATACATATATTGTAATTTATGAAATAAAAATCTTTTCTATCTATCAATATGTGAAATCATTTTTAACTAGCCAAAGATTCTGTGTAAAAACTAACAACTGCTACTCTTCAACATATAAGCTACGCAACGGGATTCCTCAAGGCTCCCCGCTATCAGTGGTCCTGTTTCTTATTGACTTTCAAGAAATGTCAATAATTGTAGATAGACATAAACTTTTAGAACATTGCATCTATGCAGATGGCCTTTATGTCTTGAGTAAATGCAATGATCTAGACAAAACTAAAGAAATGTTCACTAACCTGATAAATGAAATTCTTGTATGATCGAATACATCTGGTGCAAGACTTTCACTTTAAAATGTAGAATATTGCATATTTGCGGAAAATTAACTTGTTCTCAAACACTAACACTAAATATAGATAATATTATAATTAACACGGTTGATAAACTAAATATTCTAGGACTTACTTTTAATACAAAATATAAATGAAATGATCACATAATTAATCTTAAAAAGAACCTGACTGACAGAGGAAATATTATAAGTTATTAAGCATGTAAGAAAAGTAGTGCACATATTAATACATTTTGCAACGTTGTCCGAGCCCATTTACTACACTTAAAACCATCAAACCAATGTATCATCATGCAGCGAGAAGGAGTATCAAAGATTTTCCCACCACCCCAATTTAAAACATACTAGCAGAAGCAGGACTGCCCTCAATCGAAGAACAAATTATAATAAAAAGAGGAAAATGCTTTGTTAAACTTTCGTTCTCATCCGGATCTATAATTAAAAACTGTTTTAAATCTGCAACTCGCCGGCCTATTCCTAAAAGAATAGAATCCACAATTGTTGAAGTTGCAACTGATTTGAAACTTCAATTGAGACATTACTCCAAATATAAGGCCTTGCACCCATCTTGGACAATCAAATAGTCTTCTTGTATTTAAGACCTTAACTTCAATCGAAAAGGTATTACTGACAACAGATACTACCGTGGTTTCTAGAATGACATCTCCAGCGAACTAAAATCAAAAGGATGGTCTTTTATTTTAACCGACGGGTCAAAAATAAGCGAAAGCATCTCATTCGCTGTTCTACTATGAAAACAAGCTTCGATTTTCACGACAGAGGCTCATGCTTTATTGGAAGCGGCCAAAACTTCTCTAAAAAGAAAGGGAAAATACATTATAATAACTGATAGTACATCTGTTATAAACGCTATCTGTAATGATAAATACAATGTTTCCGTTATAAACCAAATTAGAGACATTCTCATTCGTTCACCAAAAAAACTTAAAAGTAATGTGGACCCCCGGTCACACAGGAATTCAAGGAAACGAATATGCCGACGAAGCAGCTACTGCGGCTCACAAAACACCACTCTACCTCTTTGAAACATTCACTAAAACAGACCTAGCTAATGCTATTCAAATTGGCAATGCAAAAATGAATCAAGAGGAATGGAAAACATATATTCACCACTACTTCACCATTAACCCAAAACGAGACAAGCCAAATTACCCAACATCTACAACAAAAATTGAGAACACAAAATTTCATAAGACTTCGGTTAGATCGCACATCCTCCACTTACCAACATCTGCTCCGTAAAGAAAACCCTCCGATTTGCACAACATGCAACGCAGTCATCGATATAAAACACATTTTGGGCTTAGGACAATGTTCACTACCTAGTTCCATCATAAACGATATTCTTAAAAACAAATCTATTATATCAATTTTAAAAGCTCCAACCATAGAAAATATATTAATAATTAATGAATTTATAAAAGCAACATTTCTATTTCATTGATAAGAACACAATACCAACCAAACCTCCTTCCTCTCAAATAAAAATGTCTTCCTCAAATCAACAGCCCTCTTTAACATCAACCTCCGACCACCAAAATAACTCTAAAGCCGACACTCAAAACCTCTTACCATTAATTACTCTTGAAGTCCAAAATAAAACTAATTTTGACATCAATCCCATTCAAATCATCAATCGACTTCAACTTCTTCCTTAACCCAACAAGATACAAAAAAAAACAATACGCAACCCAATTCACCGGTCTCCACCCAGCATCTCGCAAACTAAATCACCACAAAAAGATACAGAAATTTCACCTATAACTAAATAAACTAAACAACAATTAAATCAAAATAATTATTTTTTAAAGAACACTGATAAAATGTCAAAAAAATGACTCCGGCGCTCGGGGGCTAGATCAACCAGGCTCATCATCGAGCCTTCTTGATCCAGGCCCCGGATGTCGGAGTCAAACCAATCATACAACTGGCTTCAATGTGTTCATTTGCATACTGCGCAGAAGCCCTCTCAGTCTCCACCCCAATATAAAGCTCAACTTAAGGTTCTTCAGTGGAACTTCAAAGGCTACGTAAATAACTACGATGAGCTAAATATTCTAATAAAAAAAAAGACCCAACGGTAATATGCCTACAAGAAACCCACTGTCAATACGACCTGACTCCTTTTTCTCCTAAGTCATTTAAGTCTTATTTTAACAACTTACCCTCCAATACTAACTTCAAACAAGGCGTCGCTCTCCTTGTTAAACAAAATATCCCTCACAGAGAAATCTCTATCAATTCCAACATTTCATGCTCTGCAATAGAAATTATTGTACCGATCAAAATTTTTATTCTGTCATTTTACATTCCGCCACACCAAAATTTTTCAAAAAATGATCTTGATACTATATTTAATCAACTCTCTCATCCAGTCATATTAGCAGGAGATGTTAACTCTTGGAATACCCTTTGGGGTTCTTCTTGTACAAACAATAGGGGTAAAGCTATTGAGGATTTTACTTTGGATTCCGACCTTTCTATCTTGAACGATGGTTCGCCAACCCATCTCTCCACTCATAACACCCTCACCCATATCGACATTACATGCAGCTCTCCTGAACTCTTACCAAAATCACAATGGCACACCATTGATGACCTTCATAACAGCAATCATTTCCCAATAATCACAACCATTAATCTTGATCACCACATGAAATTCATTCCCCGTATTCCCAAATTCAAAATAGATTCAGCCAACTGGCCCATATTTAAAATGGAAATTACTAAATCTCTAACTGACGAACATTCTTCTTCAAACACTGCTAAGGAAGCCGCACTAATCCTAAAAGCAATCAGATCTGTTGCAAACATAGCCATTCCTCAGACATACCCAAAACAACATAAAAGAACAACACCGTGGTTGAATTCTGAATTAGCTGAACTCCGCAAAGCCAAAATAACAGCCTGGAAGAAATTCAAAAAACAAACAAGTCAAGATAATTTGATTACCTTCAAAAAAGCTAATTCGAAGTTCAGAAGACAGCTTAAGATTGCGAAAGCAAAAAGCTTCGAGCATTTTACGTCAAAAATAAGTCCAGAAACCTCACCAGTGAAAATATGGAGTAGCATCCGTTCTTTAACTGGCAATCCCACTGCACTAGCCATCAACCACCTTATTTCACCAAAAGGCCCACTCTCAGATCCTACTGAAATTGGTAACTATATTGGTCATTGCTGGTCTAAATACTCAGAAGATTCCAATTTTACAGAGGAATTCAAAACAATGAAACATGAGGCCATAACCCAATCAATCGTCTTATCTGCAGCTAATTCCCAAGCCCAACTCATTCGAGTGTGAAATCTCTATGGTTGAACTTGAAGCCTGTCTTTATAAACTAAAAGGTAAAACTCCAAACAGGGACAGAATATCGTACCCTTTGATTAAAAACCTCCCAGCTGAGACAAAGCAAAGACTTCTGAATCTATACAATACGATTCTTAAAACTGCAGTCATTCCCCAAAGCTGGAAAACAGCCGCAATTCTTCCGATCTCTAAACCTAACAAAGATAAACTTACTCCAGACAGCTTCCGACCCATCTCTCTCCTCTCATGTACCACTAAAATCCTCGAAAAAATTGTCGCAAAACGAATAATGTGGTATGCAGAATCTAAACAACTTTTTAGCTTAAATCAAGTCGCATTTAAAACTAATCGTGGATGTACAGACGCCCTGCTTTTTAAAGATGACTATATCTCTAGAGCACTGAGCTCCAAAAACTATGCATCAATTCTCACCCTAGAGTTTGAAAAGGCATTCGACAGAATAGGAATACATGTATATACATTAGGGCTTTGGCCCTAATATCTTTAATTACGTTAAAGCTTTTCTTACAAATATGCTACATACAGACTACAGAACGGAATACCTCAGGGATCTCCATTATCTGTCGTTCTGTTCTCTATTGCATTTCAATATATATGTATAATTTAACCAAGCACAAGTCTTTAAAATACTGCCTCTATGCTGATGATGTATATATTCTCTCTAAAAATCAAAATGTTATGGAAATCAAAAATTCACTCACAAATGCTCTTAATGATATTTTAGAATGGACAGTTTCTTCTGGAGCTAAACTTTCGTTACCAAAATGCAAAGTCCTGCACGTATGTCAGAAACATTTTTGTACACCTCCGTCAATTAATATAAATAATATAGAAATTGAAAATGTAACAAATTTAAAAATTTTAGGACTCATATTTAATAGTAAATACAATTGGCACAATAATTGTTTCGATCTTAAGAAATCTCTAGCTGCCAGGTCTAATATTATTAAGCATTTATCAAGTAGAAAAATTAGCTTACACGTAAACACCCTTTGTAATAAAACCAAACAACTTATATTAAGTAAAATAGATTATGGTATTTTTATTTATGGAAACGCTCCGAAATCAACACTCGGGATCATAAAACCAATCTACCACCAAGCAGCAAGATGTAGTATTGGCGTCTTCCGCACTACTCCCATCAAAAACATACTGGCAGAGGCTGGCCTCCCTACTTTTGAAGAGCGAAGAAAGAAAATCATATATAAACTATATGCTAAACTGGTACTTTCGTCGAACTCGATAATCGACAAAGAAGTCAACTTAACACTGAACCGGAAAAGAAATTACAAGACACCATCAGCCATTTTCACCATCCTTCAATCTGTTAACTCTGAATATCCATCTGGAACCTCCTTGGCTCATCGACTCCAATTCCTTTATAATGTACCTTGCATCTCAAAGAAAAACCCATACAAACGTTGAGACATATCGCAAGATTTTTCTAAGCATTTCATCTGAGCTCAAGTCCAAAAACTGGAAATTTACTTTTACGGATGGGTCCAAAACCTCAGAGACTACAACTTTTGCAATCACAAATGAAGACGGTAGCACGATACTTTTTGGATTACTTCCACAAACCGCATCCATTTCAACTGCTGAAGCCTTTTTGCCATTTTTACTGCCATTCAAGAGGCTTTAAAAGAAGGAAATAAGCAGGTTATTTGTACAGACAGTCTCTCTACGATCAAAGCTGTAAAAAATACCAACAACTCCACCAATCTCATCAACAACATCCGCTCCTTATTAGTAAATTCAAACCAGCACATAAAACTAATGTGGACCCCTGGACACGTTGGCATCCGTGTCTGGGACTGGATATACCCTACAGAGAGCAAACAATCAAAAATAAAAAACTTCATCCGACTCCGACTTGGCCATACCTCTGCCACCCACCTCCACCTCCTCAAAAAAGAACCTCCTCTCATCTGTCCTACCTGCAATGCTACACCTGACCTCGAACATCTGCTCCAAAACTGCAACAGAACTTAGCCAATCATTGAGAAAATTCTAAATGGAAACGACATCATCCAAACGCTGAGATACCCAAGTTTGTCAAATATAATTAAGATCAATGATATTCTTTTAGAAATTGGAACTATTATATAAATGTATGTGTGTAAAATTAATTATAGAGCGGTAGGCCTTTGCAGCTAGAAGCTCAATAAATATTAATAAATATATAATAATAATAATAATATTTTGAACTATATAGATTGAATTAAAATTAACAAAAAATAAAAATTAGCACTACTTTAAAATCAATTACTCAACCATTTTGTAAGGAACTTACCTGCGTTGCATCAAAAAGTGATGCTTCTGGTAGATCTTGTAATGATTCTAATGCTTCACTTAAAAGCTCACCGCACATTTCTATATCTTCACCAGAACGCCATGCGCGACGCAAGAAGGCAAATGAAAAGTTCAAAGCCGCTCTGGTGCCGACACGAGCCAAGCCCATAGTAGCACGTTCGTTATTATCTTTTGTTGAATTAGTGATGATGCCCATCGCAAGGTCGATTGATTTGAATTTTGCCGCCATAAATGACTTCTCCATTGATGATTGATTTCCAGATGGAGCATTTGTAGTTATGGTTACCGTAGTTGCAACACTTGCATCTTGACTAAAACGCTTACATGGTTTCATTCCTGATTGCTGCTTACAGCGTGCCAAAGCAACGTAATATCGCTCATAGATGTATAATTGCTGTCGGAGGTGCACCGACGACAAACAGTTACCTGCAGCTTGCAGAGAAATTTCATGCAACTCGCCCAACAAAGTCTTTAAGCAATTTGCCTTCTGCTCTTCATTTGGCGTTTGCCCCCACAACCACGATTCAAACAATGAATCTGATGAAATCGTTGTGGGAACACTAGGATTTGTGGTTATTTTTTTAATAGCCAAATCCGAGTCTAACAAACGACACGATCCACAATTGCAACCCGATAATGGCCCACAATAGCAAGAACAACACAGACACATCAGTTTCTCGACCCCACAATAGTGTTTTCCATCATCCCCTAAATATGAAAGGTTCCCGGCTATATTGACAACGGGCGAAGCCTGGGAAGAAACTAATTCACAATCTTGAATTAAATTGTTCCACAACACAGCTGTGTCTTCTACATTACGTAGATTTGATATAAGATCAGCACGCAGCCACTTTGAATCTAAAAATGGTAGTGGCCGTAAGTAAAGTTCGGTTCTGCTATTAGCTGCCATTGTTGTCTGCCTTGGACAATCGACGAAGAAAGAACTAGGAACAAATCGTTTTGGAGTTTATCACAAATGTTTGTGCGTAGTCTTCCAACTCCAAATTGTTATTTTTCTTATTCTTTCTTTTGTCAGGCTATTTTTATTTCACTGAAGCTCACAAGGGTTCCACATTTTTATTATAGTATTAACTTTTGAAGCCTCAATTGGTTTGTTGATTGAAATTAAATGCATAAATTCCACCCCATCACCCCTTTTCCAATAAAAATAAAACCAGCAATAAATTCAAAATGTATTTGGTTGTTCTTTTTCAATTCAATAATGACGGGCAACAGCGAACGAACGAACGAACGAATTGTTGGGTGGTCGGACGATCGTTCGGGTCGGGTTGGTATTTTCTTATGGTACAATTCAATTTGTTCTTGCTCGCTAGTAATAAGTTTTTCAATTGTGTTTTTCTATAAGTTTTTCACTCATTCAATTGTACATTTTAGTCGTTAATAGTTTTTAATTGTTAATTTTATTTGAAAGATTTTTTATTAAAAAATGTATGCATTTAAAGCGAACAATAACAATTTCACGGATAGAGATAGAAAAACGAAATCCGATAAAAAAACAAAAGCAGAACTGTCAATATGGTGGCGATTCCATTCGAATGACATCTAGTGATGGTCGATTTTTCTGTCAAAATATTATTTCTTACTTTTTTATGAATTTCATTAAAAATGTGCACAATTTGCTTGTGCGTCATTGTGAAATTACATTTTTATAGATTTGCATTTGAAAAATTTATTGATTTCTTAAGAAAATTCGATTACATCGAAGAAAATACGTTGGTCACTTGAGTTACTACATTTCGTGTGGTAATGACATTAGTGACAGAAGACTGGAATTAGAATAACTTTTGCTCAATCTATTACCGATTAATTTAGAAAATTCAGTACAATTTTAAAACAGCTGGTTTTTGTTTATAAACACCGAATGCCGGAATGCGTACTCTGTCATCTCACTGGATGTTGGAATTATATATGTATGTATGTAAACATGCTTAAATTTAAATGTTATTAAACAAAGGAAAATTTGAGGTTATGTTTATGTGCCGGCATAGTAATTACTCGTACTCGTACCTACCTATTTGGCATGCCAGCCCAGCTAGTTATCGACTTTTCGTTATGGGATGGAGGTGGTATGGTATTGTACTGTGTTGTGACTGTTCGGATTACCATAAAAAATTGCAAGTACTGTTTTATTATGGAACAGGTTTGGTTGGGTAAGAACCTTGTGGGGTAGCTGCTCAACGAATCGGTGATAGATTTATATGCGCACACATATTATGTAGTTGATTTACATATATGTACATATGTTTGCATATGAGGTAGATAAAAGTTATATTGTGTTGTGATTTTTAAAAAATCTAAAATCCATTTTGTGTTAATGTTTTAATTAATGTTGTTTTAATAAATATATACGAATAGCGGCCCGGTACGTGCTTCGCTACGTATAAGGCATAGTAATAATAAAAAATGATTATAAAGTTCATTTATTCAAACAAAAAAAAAAACAGTTGGATAAACAACTGAGATTTTTTGCGGAGATCTCTGAGACAAAAAATTCATGGATTCATTTCTCAATTTGCTTGCTCACCCAAAACAGCTGTTCAGTTGTCATTTGTCTGGTGTGGCGCGTAATTTAAATAATTTTAATTTTAGGAGTTCCATCAAAATCTTTTCATGCTCCTCATTCCTTTTTTTATTTCTTATTTTATCTGATGAACTACTTAAAATTTGACGCAAAACTTGTTCTTGTTTGTTATCCATTTTAATAGCTTTTTTTTTCCAAAAGTAACAAAGAATTATCAGTAGAAAATAATAATAAATTCACATCAAAAACTACAATTGACAACATATGTTTTTGACAGCATATGTTTGTACGGAGATTCTTGTCCCACAAAACGATTCTGCCTCCGTCAATCTGACATTGAGCGCTCAGTTGATGGTACACGCCTATTGCCTCATCTTGATTCATAACACTGTCAATTGATTTATATGTCGTGACTACACCTGGCAGTTTCGCTTGAATTTTGTTGAGGATCGTGAAAGAATAAAAGAAAACGAAGATTAAACTTTATAACTTTTATTGAATATAAGAATATATATTTAGTTGAAAAACAAGTAACATAAAATGATTGATTGCTCTGACGAAGTGACGAGACGAGAGGTTGAAAAAGGGATGAAAGGAAAAAATGTATTCATGTATGATGAAGAAACGTCATGTTCGATGAATGTGTTCAGTGTGACACTATGTTTCAGGTGATGGAATCTTATGCTGGATGTAGAATGGTTAAAGTGAACCTTTCAACACTCCTCCTCAATTTAACATTCTTACAGCATCGACCTCTTGTGTGAGTCCAAGTCCTGAACGAAGTTTTTCAAATTGTGGTCTCGGAAGCGGTTTTGTTAAGATGTCTGCGACTTGTTCTTTGGTGCTCACATACTGAATAGTAATTATTCTTTTCTCGAACAGGTCTCGGACAAAATTATGTTTAACATCAACGTGCTTTAGACGCTTGTGCTCCCATCTTGAAAGTAGGTGTTGCATGATTGATTGTCCTCTAAGATTATTGGAGGATTCTCACTAGTTACACACAAATCTGTCAGAAGATTATTCAGCCAAATAACATCATCTGCTGCATTAGCCAAGGCGATATATTCGGGCTCTGTTGATGATAAGGCAACTGCGGTTTGTATCCTTGTTGTCCATGATACGGTATTGCCAAAGACTTTCATCAAGAAACCAGATGTGGATTTACGGTCATCCTCACTTCCGAAGTCAGCATCCACGTAGCAAGATAAATGTTCAGTCACGCCCTTCTTGTAGCATAAAGTTGTGGTCAAGGTTGATTTGATATAGCGCAGGAATACGTCACTGTGTTTCCAGATATAAAGACATTTGTCCACTTCAGAGCGAATGAATTTCAGATGATCAATTACATAGCTGTCAAAGGTTTTGTTCCAGGTTCGCGGGGATTGCTTAAGCCCATATAACGCCTTTTTAAGTCTGCAGATGGGATTTGTCTTGCTGCGAAAACCCTCTGGTAACATTATGTACACCTCCTCCTCAATTTCACCATGGAGGAACGCGTTATTTACGTCCAAATGATTTGTATGGAGATTCTTTTCGACGACAATTGAAAGAAGAGTCCTAAGGGTAGTAAGCCTTGCCACAGGGGCATATGTTTCATCATAGTCGTACCCTTTCCTCTGCGCACAACCTTTGATCACCAAACGTGAATTATATCTTTCGATATTTCCATTCTTGTCGCGCTTAACCTTGAATATCCACTTGTTGTTTAGTAGTCGTTTGCCTTGGGGAAGATCAGTTAATATCCAGGTGTCATTTTGTATTGACGCGTCCATTTCTTCTTGTACTGCTCGCATCCATCTGTCCTTGTCATGACACATATTGATTTCCTCTATAGTTTCCGGCACGTCTTCCACGTACGCTTCTGCATTCAATGCTAGAACAGCATAGTCTTCCAGGTAACGTGGCTTGACATGGTTTCGTGAGGTTGGTCTAGGTGTTTCTTCTATGTTTTCAGATCTCTCAGGTGTCGCGTAAAGCTCATCATCTTCAAGTTTCTCTTCCTCATCGTGGTCAGGTGATTTGGTTTCTTCATTTTGGTGCTCTTCTTCTTCGGAATGTATCCATTGTTCGCTGCTAAGGCCATCAAAAGCAAATTTCGTTTCATCGAAAACTACGTCGCATCCAAAAATTATTTTTTGGTCATCAATACTCCAAAGCTTATAGCTGTTTGGACAATAGCCGATGAAATAGCACTTAAGTGACCTCGAGTCGAACTTTCCTTCGATTAGTTGCTTAGGGACTCTCAGGTATGCTATACATCCAAACACTTTGAGTTTTCCAATATTTGGTTTTTCACCAAACCAGAGTGAGGCTGGAACTTCACCATTCAAAGCAGCTGTTGGACTTCTATTACAGAGGTAAACTGCTGTTTGAACTAGTGCGGTTCATTTTTCCGCTACTCTGTTCTATTCTGGAGTATATCAATGTAATAGTGAACTCGAACTGAATTCCTTTGTTCTCACAGAAGTCTTTCGTTTCATTGGAGATGTATTCTCTTCCGTTGTCACATCGGAATCTACTCAATTTGAGATTAAAATGGGCTGGTGCCATTGCTTCAAAGCACTTGAAATAATGTAACACTTCTGATTTCGTTTCTAAGATATAACTGGCAGTAAAGTGAGTATAGCCATCTATGAAAGTAAGCACATACCGTTTAGCATCATGAGACGTAGGAGTTACAGGGCCGACGACATCACTGTGTACTAACTGCAATGGACGTGTTGCTCGAGTACGTCGCTGATTATGTGGTTTTCTGGTCTGTTTTCCCTCCACGCGGACTTGACATACTTCTTTCGGTGGTCTTAAGGAGTCAAACTTCATACCGATAGTTTTACATTCCATTTTCTTTATGTCATCATAGTTAAGATGTCCTAGTCTTTTGTGCCATAGTTCATAACTCTCAGATCGTGTGCTTAAATTTGCCAGAGGAGGTTGACTGAGTTTGAGTTCGTAAAGCTGACAAGTACTTCTAGTGGCTACTGCTACTGTATAGTTGTTTTTGCTAATGATTCCACAGCCTTTCTCAAATGTGTCACGGAAACCGTTCATTTCCAACTTTCTGACAGAAAGAAGATTCTTTTCTAGGTTCAAAACAGAAAGAACATCTTTCACTGTAATGGGATTTACTTTAAAATCAACAATACACTGTAAAAAGATCTCACCGATTTCGTTTGCTTCTAAATAGGCACCAGACTTTGCAACTTTGATTTTTATTGGAACTTTAAGTTTTCTCACGTTTTTCAGATGAACGCTACTGTTGATCAGGTGCTCTGTGCACCAGAATCAAGAAACCACTTGATACAGTTATTCGAATTATCTTCGGTCGTAGTTAAGAAACAAAAATTATGTGAATTGATTTCATTTTCAGAATCGTGACTGCATTTGCACTTTGTGTATGTTTGTTCTTCATGTCAGTGATTTTCTTCCTGCAATCGACCTGTTTGTGGCCAACTTTCCCACACCAGTTGCATTTAAAGGGAAATCTGTAGGATGATCTGTTTTGCTGCTTTCTATCCTGTTTGCGAAGCGAATGCTGTTGAGGATGGTATAATTCACTAGGGTTATTTCTTCTCCTCGTATCCGTCCTTTTTGATTCTTCGTCCAGAAGTCTGTTTTTAACAAACGCAAGACTCAATGTGTCGCCTGAAAGAGTTTCAATCGCAGTGACCACGCTGTCATACTCAGACGGCATTTAGTCAACAACAAGTGACAAACAGTATCTAACTCTTTAAGTGCAGCTCCTGTGGAACGGAGGTTACGTACAATTCTATCGAATTTCAAAAAGTGATTACCGAGTGTGTCGTTTTCGTTTCTGGAGTCGAACTTCATACACAGAAGTGACTTTCATATGAGCAGCTGACTCGCAATACCTTTCCTCTCAAATGTTTGGCACAACGTAATCCACAAATCAAATGCAGAGGCTTTGTCTTTTGCATACTCCAGATGGCTATCTGCAATTCGTTGTATGATTTGGGACCTGCATTTCTTGTCGCGTTTTTCGTGTAAGGCATGCATTGCTTGTTTGGCTTCAATTTCAGGTTGCTTATCTTCATCTGAAAACTGGACCATTTCCGAATAATCTTCTTCAATGTATAAAATGAGATCCATTTCATTAAGGAGTGTCTCCATCCTGAACTTCCAATTGTTGAAGTTGTTACCAT
The DNA here is from genome assembly GCA_951509635.1 of Eupeodes luniger. NCBI lineage: Eukaryota > Metazoa > Arthropoda > Insecta > Diptera > Syrphidae > Eupeodes > Eupeodes luniger. Next base: position 68,203,233 of record OX608074.1, read on the forward strand.
CGAAGAGTGGAATTCTATAACTTTCCACGTGATCGTGACCGGCCATTTTGTGATGCAAATTTGATTTTCTTGACAAAATTAAATTAATAAAAACTTCGTTCTTTTATTGCTTGGCGTCCTGGGCCCATAACCTGTTGAGGATCGTGAAAGAATAAAAGAAAACGAAGATTAAACTGTATAACTTTTATTGAATATAAGAATATATATTTAGTTGAGTGACATTTCAACTGTTAAATAGAAAGTGTTTCATTTATTAAGCTCCCTCGCATGTACCAAATTTTTAACGTTTTAAATAAACTTTTAATCGAAAAAACTTATACGAAGTGTAAAATATCTCACGTTTTATTTAAATTCACCCAAAAATATTGCTTTCAATCCAGTTTTTGTTAAATTCAGATCGATTCGATTAATTTTTTTCTCTAACTTGCGTTATACAAATTTTAATGAACCGCAAACGCTACATAACCGAAACTTCACCCGATCAAAATACCGAAGCAAAAAAAAAATCATCGAACAAAACAACAAATATGGAAGTTGGAAAGCTCACTGTAACTGATCTCAAAACAATCCTTAATGACACTCTTGATGAAAAACTTAAGGATCTTGCCACGAAGGAAGATTTTGAGACACTTTCAAAAGAAATAACCTCACTTAAACAAATCAACACGCAGCTGAACCACAAGCTACAACTGATGACTGATCGTTGTGAATTGCTCGAAACACAATTAGAAGTCCTGTCTCGGAAGGCGAACGAGAAATCTGTTGTTATACACCTTCCTCTAGATTCAGAAGCCGATGCAATCCAATTGGCAAAACAGACTTGCGAGGGGCTTCTGAAATTAAACGAAGGCGATGAACTCGTTGTCAAAAGTGCCCGACAAATTCCCGTCAACAATCCCCATAGAGGCACAGTTCTAATGGAATTCACTTCTACCGAAGTGACAGATAAACTGATGTCTCAAGCGCACAAATTAAAAAACACAGGATTTAGTATTTTCCGCGAACAATCTATCTTGTATCGGAAAAAAAGACAAACGCTACTCGGAATAAGAAGTAAATTAATGGAAATCAATGAAAATGCGAAAATTATAGTTAAAGGCGACAAACTACATATCAACAATCATCACTTTACGTTTAAAATGTCACGCGGTTTAATTGTCAACAACGAAGCTGAATTGACAATTCTTCTAAAATTGTTTGGTGACAGAACACATGACATCTTTGACTGCAGCGAGGGACTCAAGCTGAAGTTGGACACGGTTGCCCAATCGTCTACTTCGTGTCTTCAAATGCAGATAGCGCCAACTGTACGGAAACTGTAGTCAAAGATAAATAACTAGACATACAAATATATTTAAAACAATTTATTAACCAAAAAGAATTTCTTAGCTGAACAGACTTTTATACCAAGCGACAGTTTTTATGCGAATAACGGATTGAAACAGAACTAAGAATAAAATGTAAAAAAGTAAAAGATTCAATTAGAGTGAAATGAATAGATAGTTAAATGAAGAGATACAATGAATGTTCTAGATACTTTGTTTAACTATTCAGTTTCAGTGTTAGAGGCGCTGCTGCTGGAGCTAAGTCGCCACAGTTACTCCCCCTCCAGAAACGTCATTGAATTTACAGAACCATAAGTTACTTTTTTGTTGCTGTAGGTTCTTGAATCAGCTGGCTGTTGTTGTGAAGAAGAAGAAGAATCTGAGTCTGATTGTACAACAAATGCTGGTTTCAATCTTTCAACAGATATAACTTTGTCGTCTCCATCGATGTTTATTAAAAATCTTCGATCGTCGATACGCTTCTTCACTAAATATGGACCAGAATATGGTGCTCTGAGTGGAGGTTTGACCTCATCATGACGAAGAAAAACGTGTGTGCAGTCATTGATGTTCTTAAGCAAAAACATTTTTGGTTTTGTATGATGTCTTAAGGGACTTGGCCGAATTGTTCTCATGTATTCTCTGTGTTTTTCTAGGAATAGTTCTGCGTCAGCTGGTTCATCTGTGCAAATGAAAAAATCTCCAGGAATGCGTAGTGGAGTACCAAATATCATTTCTGCTGGTGAAGCACCGATGTCCTCCTTGAATGCTGTGCGAAGTCCAAGTAGCACTGATGGAAGTAGGTCGATCCATGGAATAGCTGGATTGCACATTAATGCAGCCTTGAGTGTCCTGTGCCAACGTTCAACCATTCCGTTTGCGGCCGGATGGTAAGCAGTAGTTCGGATGCGCTTGGCACTAATGGTGTTTGCCATTGCAGCAAATAAAGCACTTTCAAATTGAGAACCTTGGTCTGTTGTTAATTGCATGGGTGTTCCAAATAAACAAACCCAGTTATTGAAAAAGGCTGATGTAACTGTCTCGGCAGCAATGTTTTTCAATGGAATTGCCATTGGAAATCTCGAAAAACGATCTATGATTGTTAAACAATATTTAAAACCTCTTACCTCTGGCATGTGAATTATATCCAGGTGTAGGTGATTAAATCTTTTGTCCGGGACGTCTATCGTTTTGGGAATTAGCTTGTTGTGCCTCTGAATTTTTGCACGTTGACATGGAACACAGTTTCTCGACCATTCGAGAGCGTCTTTCCGTAGATTTGGCCAGACATATTTTTCTCGAAGTTGTCTGCAAGTTGTTCTACCGCTGGGGTGTGCTAAACCATGTATCACATTGAAAGCTGTTCGTCGAAGTGGAGCTGGAATGAATGGACGGATTAAGCCAGTTGAGATGTCACAATATATACTGATGTCGTTGTCTATTGTGAGCTTTTGAAGTTTCAGAGATGTTTCTCCTTTCAAAATGTTGTTAAGTTCTTCGTCAAGGATTTGCTCGTGCTGAATCGTCTCTGGACTAAGAATTGTTGGCATTTCGATTGCACAAATTCGTGAAAGGGCATCTGCTACGAGATTTTGATCTCCTTTCAAGTGAACTATTTCAGTTGAAAATTGTGAAACGAAATCTAATTGTCTTAGTTGTCTTGGTGATGCTTTATCTGGGCGTTGGGCAAAAGCATATGTGAGCGGTTTATGATCCGTTTTGATGACGAAGTGATGACAATCCAGTATGTGTTGAAAGTGTTTGCAGGCTGCGAAAATTCCTAATAATTTTCTATCGTACGTGCTGTAGTTTTTCTCGGTTTTGATTAATCTTCTGGAAAAGAATCCAATCGGCTTCCAAATTTCATCTTCAAATTGTTCTAATGCAGCTCCGATGGCCACATCGGATGCATCTGTGATTAGCGCCAGTGGAGCGTGTGGTGAAATGAAGGATGAAAGTGTTGCATTAGCGATACTACTTTTGCAATTCTGGAAAGCCTTCGAAGTTTCTGGGGTCCAAACAATTTTCCTCTTGTCGTTTTTGATTGATTTTTGTAGGTACTGGTTGAGTGGAACTTGTTGTTGAGCTGCTTGCGGAATGCAACGGCGATAATAATTGAGCATTCCCAAGAATCGTCGAAGATCTTGAACGGTTTCTGGCTGGGGAAAATCAATTATTGCTTCGACACGGTCTTTTGGAGGTTGGTAACCTTCACTGGTAATGTTATAGCCAAGGAAGTTTATATTCGATTGGCCCAAACAGCATTTGGTGGAATTGATTAGGAAGTTGTGGTCTTTAAGGTTCTGTAGCACTGCTTTTAGATGCGTTTTATGTTGTTCTTCTGACTCAGACATAATCAAAATGTCATCTATATAGCAGAACACATAATCCATTCCTCGAAATATTGAATCTATGAGACGTTGGCAGGTTTGCGAGGCATTTTTTAAGCCGAATGGCATGAAAACGTACTCATAGAGTCCAAACGGTGTTGTTATGGCCGTTTTTTGTATGTCCTCAGCAAACATCGGAATTTGATGATAGGCTCGTGCCAGGTCCAGAGTTGAAAAGATGGTTTTTCCATGGAGCTTCTCGAAAACGTCTTGGATGAATGGTGGTGGATAACGATCCGGCACAGTTTGAGAGTTTAGCTTCCTAAAATCGCCACAGAGTCTCCAATCACCACTTTTTTTCTTTACCAGGTGGATTGGACTAGCCCATGGGCTGCTGGACGGGCGAATAATTCCTTGTTGAAGGAGAACTTCAATTTCGGCTTTTGCGGCCCGAAGTTTCTCGCCGGAAAGTTTCCGGGGGCGTTCAGCTATGGGATGTCCGGTGGTGATTATGTAATGAAATACACTGCTGTAGTCTGGTGGCGTACTAATTGGAATGGCTTGAGGTTTGGTGATGCTGATGAATTGACTTAAAATACCATCGAAGTCTCTTTTGGTGTCAATTGTTGAGATGCCAAAGGTGTTTGTTTCCTGCAGGAGTCCTTTGCTTACCAGAGTGGTTAATGAGTCGTAGATTTTTCGATTCTTCAAATCCACTATGAGACCATAGTGGGCTAAAAAATCAGCCCCGATGATAGGCGTGGTGACGTCTGCAACCAAGAACGACCATCTGAATTCCCGCCGAAGTCCCAGGTCAACAATTATGTTTTTATCTCCGAAGGTATTAATCGCAGTGTTGTTTGCAGCATACAATTTGAATGCACTTGGAACAAGTTTTCCAGACAAGTACTTGCGAGGAAGAACTGAGATGACTGAACCTGAGTCGATGAGATATTTGACATGTGTTTGCTTGTCGTACACATGGAGTCGGACTTCTTGAAGAGAATTGCTGATGTTGTTGCCTGCTGAGACTAATGGGTTGATGGTGCTGTCGCCCGCAGGCTCATGGGACGACAGCTCGACTAGTTTTCCTGGTTGTGAGTTGTGAAGGAGCAAGGAAGTGTGCAGCAACGTGCTTCTTTTCCAAACTTCCTGTGATAAAAGCATACTTTATTGCTCTTAGGTGTACGTGAGCGAGGTCGGTGTTGAATCTTAGTCGAGTTGTTGGATGAAGTTGCTCCTACTTCTTGCATGAGATTGGATATCATCTTCTCTAGCTTGTCGATTTTTTGTTCCAGTTGAAGATTTGTTTGACGGGATGGACTCGGATTCGTTGCCATGACATACCCGTTGGAAGTATTTTCCATGATTCTGTCTGCCACTTCTGACAGAGTGTTGAGGTCAGACTTGCCGGAAACAGATAATAGACCACGAACGCTTATTGGCATTCTGTTAATCCACAAGGAGTATAAAAATTCATCCCCTACGGATTCTGCTGCCAACTCGCGCATCTCACGTAGGAGTTGAGTTGGCTTTTTGTCCCCCAATTCGAGGTCTGTCAAAAGCTTATGCAATTGCTTTTCTCTGGAATCAGACAGGCGCTTTATTAAGTTCGTTTTGAGATATTCATACTTATCTTTTTCTGGTGGAGCACGAACGACATCAGAAATGTGAAGCAGCACGTCTGACTCGAGGCAACTTATGATAACATCGAATTTTGCATTGTCGCTCCTTATGCCTTTGGAACGGAATTTTGCCTCAACTTGTAGGAACCAGAGTTCTGGTTGAGATTTCCAGAATGTGGGTAATCTGATGTCTGTGACAGCGTCTATGGAGCTTAAGGCATTTGACTTAGCCTGCTCCTCATCTTCATTGTCGCGTTTCTTTGGGCTAGACTTTGAGTTTTTCGGTGGCGTGTGAGTTATGCTCATGTTTGTTAATTCTTTAAGTTTTTAAATTATTGTTCAATGTTTTGACGATCACGTCGGGGTCACCAAATTGTAGTCAAAGATAAATAACTAGACATACAAATATATTTAAAACAATTTATTAACCAAAAAGAATTTCTTAGCTGAACAGACTTTTAAACCAAGCGACAGTTTTTATGCGAATAACGGATTGAAACAGAACTAAGAATAAAATGTAAAAAAGTAAAAGATTCAATTAGAGTGAAATGAATAGATAGTTAAATGAAGAGATACAATGAATGTTCTAGATACTTTGTTTAACTATTCAGTTTCAGTGTTAGAGGCGCTGCTGCTGGAGCTAAGTCGCCACAAAACCACCACACCAAATTAGGCTCCCACCACAATAGGGTAAATCTGCCGTCTGCCCATTTAATATTTTTGTAGATTTGAATATATGTTGTTATAATATTACTGGCCTTAAAAGTAAATAGTTATTAGCTGATTTTTTCAATTTCATTCATAAATTTGACATTATCATTTTAATAGAAACTTTTTTGGAAGAAAAGAACGAAAATGATTTCTACAAATATTTCAAAGATTTCAAAATCATGTTTACATCAGCTATTAGAAACAATGTACTTGGAAGAGCCAGTGGGGGTATTTTATATGGAATTAAAAAAAACCTATTGGGACATTTTGTCAATTTTAAAACTATAGAAAACAAAATTATATTTCAAATTGTAAGCAATAATGTTAACTATTATATCATTCCGGTGTACTTGAATTGCAATAATTGGCAAAATGATTTCGATGATTTGGTCGATTTTTTAAACAATTGTTCATTAGAAAACTTAATGATTTTAGGAGACTTTAATGCTAGAATTGGTAAATATCAAAACTCTTCGGTTCACATTTTAGCGCCTCAAATTTATATTCATGAATTAAGAAACTCAAAAGATGATGTCTTCAATCGTAACGGCAAGCTTTTAACTGATTTTTTAGAATCTTTCGGTTTATATGTTTTGAATGGTTCGTCCAAAGGCGACATGTACGGTGATTTTACATTTCTGAGTGGGCAGGGCCAATCGGTAATCGATTTTGCTTTTGTTTCGGGATATTGGCTTTCCTCCGTTATAGACTTTGAAGTAATTTCCTCTATATATTCTGCACATATGCCTGTAGTAGTTAAATCAAAATTTGTGACGAGAACTCGACAGGAAAATTCTAGTCAATTAAATAAACTCTTTTGGTCAGACAACAACGGTTCATTATACACAAGACTTATGAATCGGCATATTAATTCTTTGCTTCCGCTTACTGGCAGTTCTATCGATCAAGCAATTGAAAGTATAGTTGGATTAATCAGGAAAGCTGCTCCCTTTTCAGCAACAAAGAAAAAAAATTTACCGGTAAATAAATGGTTCGATAGAGAGTGTGAAAACCTCAGAAAAATTTCATTCCCTTTTCTTAAAGTTTTTAGATCTACGAACTCTCATTTTTTTAAAAACATGTATACTCAGGCTAACAAAAGATTCAAACAGACTTGTCTTGATAAAAAAAATGAATATATCAGAAACTTAGCAAATAAGCTTGAATCCTGTAAAGACTCTAAAACGTTTTGGACCACTGTCCGTGTACTTGGCGGGCGTAGCCAATGTATGAATAGCTCTCTTAACGCTGAGACACTAGCATCTCATTTTAAAACTCTTTTGTCGGCGGAGGATAATATTCATACTTTTGATTACGCAATGCCCAAGATTGTAGTCAATGAGTTAGATTCTCCTATTTCTTTACTAGAATTAGAATCAACATTTCATGCAATGAAAAGCAATAAATCTCCAGGTACGGACGGTATTCCACTGGAATTTTATAAACATAGTACGTTGGAGTTTAAACATTATCTTGTCCTTTTCTTCAACACCATGTTTAACGGCCCTTATGTTCCCAGTAGTTTCAACGAATCCATAATTTTTCCTATTTTCAAGAAAGGAGACCCCACATTAGTCGAAAACTATAGAGGAATTTCTATTCTAAATTCAATCAGGAAAATTTTTGCGACAATTTTATACAAAAGGCTTTCAAATTGGGTTGAAAATAATCATTTGCTTAGCAAATTCCAAGCAGGCTTCCGTCCAGGTTTTTCGACCATGGATCATATTTTTGCTCTTTATAGTATTGCCAAAAAATTCATTGACAAAAATAAAAAGTTATACACTTGCTTTATTGATTTTAGAGCGGCCTTTGATAAGATAAATCGACAAGCTTTAATTTACAAATTGTCATGTTTGGGTCTATCTCACAAATTTCTTTATATGTATCTGAAGTTTCTTTCATCATCGACTGCAACAGTATGGGATGGAAATGATTTCTCACATTCGTTTGAAACAACTGCTGGAGTCCCTCAGGGATGTATCCTGAGTCCATTACTTTTTGCTTTATTCATTGATGAAATATCAGATATTCTTCCCGGTGGAGTTTTTTTTGCTGGTGATTCAATTAAAGTTTTATTGTACGCGGATGACCTGGTAATTATGGCAGATAATCCATCCACGCTACAGCTCCAAATCAATAAACTTAGCATTTTCTGTAAAACTTGGGGTCTCCAAGTTAATACACAAAAGACAAAAATCCTAATTTTCGAAAAAAGGCAAAGTAGAAGGTCTCTAAATGAATATTGGACTTACAACAATGCTCGTATTGAAGTCGTACAGGAATTCAAATATTTAGGAGTTTTAATGACGAACAATCTAAGCTTTGTCAAGCATTCACAAATGAAAGTTACAGAAGCTAAACTTGCACTCAATATGATGTGGCCAAAATTTTTTGCTAATCAAAACATTGGCATTAGTTCCAAATACCGTGTTTTTAACGCAACTGTCAATGCGTGCATGTCTTATGGTGCTCAAGTTTTCGGATTTATACCATTAGAAGCTTTCGAAAACTTACATAGGTTTTTCTTCAAGCGCTTATTTCGATTGCCCAACTCAACACCGAACTACTCAATATACGTAGAATCAGGGATAACACCAATATTTATACGGAATCTAAAATCAAATGCTGATTTTCTAACAAAACTCATAAAAAGGAGTGACGGCTATCTTCATAAAGTTATTCTGAAAAATTTGCTACTTACAAACTCATCCCCCTTCAAGGAATGGAACCAGCTTGCCCTTTCGCATGATTTTGCTCTATCTCTTACTGTGTCCAACATCGATGAATGGCAAGATCAATTTTCAAATCTTATTGCGAAGATTGACGAAAAATTGTATACTAATAATTTAGATAAAGCAAAGTCCTCCACATCTAGAAGTATATATAGAAATCTTAACCATGAACTTTTATCAGATGTCAACTATTTCCGTTCTGAGTTTTCAGTCCAGACTATCAGTATTGTATTTAGAACAAGAGTTGAAATCCTAAACCTAAACTATATTCCATACAGAAACGATTTGCCTCAACTTTGTAACTTATGCAACCGTAGAGAATTAGAGGATGTTTACCATTTCGTGGCTATTTGTCCAATCCTTCAAGAAATTCGTCGACTTTATTTCAATTATAGTTTTTTTAAATTTATCTCAATTTTATGAGATTCTCAATGGTGAATATGGATGGCGTAAACTATACGAATACTGTCAGCATGCTCTTTCTTACCGAAACAGTTTTTAGACCTTCATCTGATCATTTGGCCAAATCTTGTGTTTCAAACTTACATTATATAATTACAAAAATTATTGAAACTGTATTTATTTATTTTTTGTGTTACAAATCACTAAAATTGAATTTTACCTTTATGTTACAAATCATTAAAATTGCTTAATCTCATCTAATTGAATTAAAACTGTGCTTTTAGCATCATATTATTTTATGTTTCAAATCATTAAAATTGAATAGTTTATTATTTCAAATTCTTTAACCTCAAGCTCTAATTATATTGTTTAAGAGAAGCAAGTAAATGATACTGTCATATTTATACACACATATTTAATTACCAAATGTTACTTTATTTATTTATATTTTTCAATTCAAATGAAATGTCATATCAGGCAGACGGCATGATTGCCACGCCCTTATTCTTAAGTTAATTTTTATAACGTTTATTGAAAAAATAATAAAGAATTTAATAATAATAATAATAATAATAATAATATATTTAGTTGAAAAACAAGTAACATAAAATAGTTGATTGCTCTGACCAAAAACACTCTATATGAAGATATAAATCTTTCGTACGTATCACCCTCCAAAACCCATTTGTTTACATTGTTGTATTTGTAATGTGGACGAATTCAACGAGAAAAATTGACGTGTTTTCACGCATGCATAGACACAATTCCTGAGTTCCGGTAGTGAATTAGAGGAGAAATTACACGCACACTAAGACATACTTTATGAGGTCCGTTTCCGGTTTAGCTTGTAGGCAAACCAATATGGCTACCGAGGATTTATATCTTTACTAGAGTGTTTTTGGCTCTGACGAAGTGACGAGACGAGAGGTTGAAAAAGGAATGAAAGGAAAAAATGTATTCATGTATGATGAAGAAACGTCATGTTCGATGAATGTGTTCAGTGTGACACTATGTTTCAGGTGATGGAATCTTATGCTGGATGTAGAATGGTTAAAGTGAACCTTTCAACAAATTTGAATATTAATGGCATTGATATGAATGTTTATAGGTGCTAAAATGGCACGTTCTCTCAATCCTGATTTCTGTAATTCTGAAGAATATTCGGAAAAAAAATTCAATCAATTCACCTATAGACTGCGCAATTGTACAAAAATTGTTCGGTAAAGTGATCAATCAGTTGGTACTGTCGATTGGTATTTTGCCATCACCAATTTCTAACAATTGTTTTGAAAACTCATGGGCAGTTGCATCATTATGTAGGTGAATACGCATATTAATGTTCAGTGTCAATTTTCGTACATATCTCCAAAGAACTGATGACTTCAAACAGGCGTTTATTTCATCAGCAGGAGTTGATCGAGGAATGACAGGCAATGTTTAACGAAAGTCCCCTGACAGCAATATCAGAGCACCACCAAAAAGCTGTTGATAACCGGGTAAATCTTGCATTGTTCGATTGAATGCTCCTATTGATTTTTTTATTCTCCATTGTGCACTCATCCCATAAAATAATTGACGTTAATCGCAGAACTTTTGCCATAGCAGAACTTCTCGAAATATTGCAAGTTGGATAATTCATTGCAGAGTGTGCAGTCCGACCACCTTCTAATAATGTAGCAGCAATTCCCAAAGATGCAAGTGCCAATGCAATTTTCTGTTCCGTTCGAATAGTCGCTAAAATCAATGATACAACGGAAGTTTTGCCTGTACCACCAGATGCATCCAAGAAATATAATCCACCTGCATGATTGCGTCATATATGTACATGTTTTTGTTGAATATTCAATTTGGTGCTATTACAATTTTGTGATCATCAGATGGCACACGATCAAGAGCAATTTTGAACAATTGAACTAATGCGTTATGCTGATGGAAAAACCTTTGTAGCTCACGAATAATTTCTCGTCTTGTATTTTTGAAACTATTGCACAACGTTGCTCCAATTCACGATTTTCATCACCAATAAAATAAATTTGCAAAAATTGGTGATCAGCGTCGGGTTATGGCAATAACGAACCAGCTTGATGATAAATCTGGCCCTGAATCTGCAACATGTATGCAATTTTAGGAAGATGTTGAATCAGAATTTGTAAGACTTTATGATTCAGATTGATATAAACATGGGACAATACCTCAACAGCATAAAATTATCTCTAATAATTTTAGTAGCACCAAAAGAAGTCATTTGAAATGCCGAATTGTATGTTGAATTGTATTGTATTGTCCATCATTCCAATGTATACGTACACACAATAATCAATGTGATTATTGTAATTAAAAGCAGCACGCAGCATTTCATCCAAAACAGCACGACGTATTCGTGATTAAGTACAGGTACAGGGTCAACAAATCTATTCTGTGCTGCGATGCATTAGCTTGTGCGCGTTCATCTATAATCTGAAATCGTCTTAATAAGGCCTAATTTTTTTTTAAATTTTCTCTACGTGCAAACCTTCTCTGGACTTCCACGAATAATTCAAGACCAAAATTAGCCAAATCGGTAAAGGCATTGTTAAGTTATAACATTACAACGAAAAGTGGCATTGATTTTTATATATATAGATTAATATATGTGATCCCGAAATTGTACCGTTATTTATTTGTTTCCGTAACCTAATGCATGTGTCAAAAGGTAATATAAACGTTTGCTGGACTTCTAGTTTGTGTGAGAAGATAAACTAACGGCAAATGATAATAAATGTAGCTTCTAATTTGAAATTATTGACATCTGAACTAGTATTTTAATGAGTAGTCTGAACCTGAACATGTTTTCATATTCAGAGGTGTGCCTACGTTCTTTTTATAGTCTTAAGACCAAATATAAGAAAACGTTTTTTGTATTACTTATCTCCAATGCATTTGACACTGTAAACCATCGAACTTGTCGAGTTGTAGAGGCTGAGTAGGGTCAATGATTCTCGAGAATTTATCTCCAGATGAGACCTGAAACCAAAGGTTGCTAACATACCTTCACCCCTCCCTCGATCACTTCCTCTCCCACATAGGAAGCGAAATAGCCATATTGTTACCTTCTCATCTCCTACCCACACCACGTTGCTGGTGAAAAAACCATCCAACGAACCCCTCTTTTGATTCCTCTCTTAACCATCCTTATAATCAGTCCTTCCATCAGTGCTAAACTGCCTGACTCCCTACCCTCTCTCTCCTTCCCTCAATCTACCTCCCAATTGGGCTGGATCTAAGGTGTTGCACGACCCGTGCCGATGATCAGCCTGGCTGAGGGACCAATTAAAAAAACTAGCTCAGTCGCTAACGGAGTATCCGGATACCTGGCGACCTCCGGATTAACCAGCCTTATCTGTATACACGGATCTCTGTACAGATGGACCGCCCATTATCCGCTACTCGTGGGATTCATATGAACAATTTAAAAACAAAACAAACAAAACAAAATTCAAAGACTGAACCGGCCAGCAGTACGACGGCAAAGTTGTCTGCTGCTCATCCCACTTCCACTAGTGCTGACATGGCTATGGACACTCACAGCCCTGTTGTCGCCAGTGGAATATCGGATAATCTGGTAAAATTACCTTCTTCTTATAGTGAGTAGTACCCGTGGCATGATGGTTAGTGCGTTGGACTGTCATGCGAGAGGTCTTGGGTTCGATCCCTGCCTGTGCCACCTTAATTTTAAAAAAAACGGGTACTGCCTCTTGCGAGGAATTGACAAATTCTCCAAGAGTAATGCTTGTCATGAAAAAGTGCTTTCTCAAATTAGCCGTTCGGATTCGGCATTAAACTGTAGGTCCCCTCCATCCCTGACAACAGTACTCGCACACAGGAATGGTTGAGAGTTGTAAGTCACTAGGCCCTGGTTCTCTACGGACTGTTGCGCCACCTAATTTTTATAGTGAGGCAGTTGTGAAGAACGGCTCCTCTACCACAGAGAGTAAACCTTTCAACTCATCAACACCGCGAGTCGGAGGTAGTAGGACTGCGGTGCCAGGTCCTTCTACCACCAAAGCCAAGAATCCTTAAGAAGGTCCTGGGGGAGATGGGCGAAATATCAGACCCTCCAAGGCCTACTACAAGGACATGCGTAGTGCTAAGAGGATTCTCCAGGCGTTTGGTGAACAACTAGGCGCTGGAGGAAACTCTCAGCACGACGCCAAAATAAAATGGGCCAAGAGCTTCTTGGCCAAAACTTATGTAAAGACCGGACAAGACTCAACGTAGAAGCGACAAAGGTCTATGTAGGGTAGTGTTCCATTACCCAAACGCCCCAAAGTGCTAAACACCAGCACTTCTCTTGACCCTCGTAAGGCAAAAATGTCCTTCAGTGGTAGTCGCGATTATCGATAGAATTGACGAAGATGGCACGATCTCTGCCGAGAACTGGATATTTGCCAAAGGACAGCTGGTTTTCAGTTTTGTGGAGATCATGTCTGACAATCCGGGACCACCGCCCATCACAAAAGATGGCGGTTGGCATCAGGGACACATCAAGTTGATGGTCTGTGATGATCGGAGGTCGTGCGATCTACTGACGCTGGCGGTTAGCCGACTTGGGGAGGTCTGGCCTGTTGCTAAGCTGGAGGTCTCGCAAAGGAAGACATTCCTTGCAGACCAAGGGCTCGCATCACGGTTCCGGCCATATTCAAGGAAGCTGACCACGTCCTTAAATAAATCAGGCTCTCCAATCCAACCCTTCCTACTCACAACTGGAAGGTTGCGAAATTAGAGGATCCAAAGGGACATTACAAAGGTGCAATTGTTATCATCAATGCAGAGTCCCTTTCTCCTCTGGCGCAATCGAAAGGTGTGATCAGGTTCGGGTTTGATGAAATACCGCTGAGGGTCTACAACAAAGATGGGGCCGAGGCACAAACCCTTCCCCCTTCCTCACCCATACAAGCGGAAACGGTTGCTGAGGAACCTGGTTCATCGGTCACATTTCCTTCATTGGAAGACGATGCATCCCAGGTATCCCCAGAAGCAGTGGAAGCTCCTACCATTGACCAAGGTTTTTCCGCAATGGAGACCGAGGTCTACGACAGCGGAGATGAGCACATTCTTTTAGAATCGTCCTCTGATATAGATGACTCCGACATCACTGTGTTGGAGACTGATAGAGAGTACGGTAGCGAAAATGCTGCGGTTACTCCAGATTAACCTCCAACACTCCATAAAGGCTTCGGCCTCCCTTCTTCTTCGCTTATCCAGCAGCGATGAAGATATTGTCCTGATTCAAGAACCCTGGATTGTTAAATCCATTGTTCGAGGAATCAGGACTCCCAAATACTACGTGCTTTATGCATCAGGTGAGGATGAACCCAGATCTTGCATATTAGTAAAACGTAGCCTAAATGTATATTTACTCCCTAATTTCAGCGATCGAGATATCACCGCCGCAAGTCTGGAAACAGCCAGAGGAACATTCTGGCTGGCGTCGGCGTATCTTGGCTACGACCACCTTGGCCCTCTCCCGGGTGACACCCTGGAGAGATTAATAGCTGAAGCGCAAAGGCTCAACATCGGCCTCATTATCGGAAGTGATGCTAACGCCCACCATACAGTGTGGGGTCGCACGGATATAAACGACAGGGGTGAGTCTCTTTTCGACTATATTCTAAACACTAACCTACTTATAAGTAACGTTGGTAAAGAGCCAACCTTTATTACTAAAAATCGACAAGAAGTTTTAGATATAACTCTTGTCTCCGACTTCATTAATAATAATATTTTGAACTGGAAGGTATCTTAAGATCACTCCTTTTCTGATCATAGATACATCCAATTTAACTTTATAAATGAACCACCTTGCCAACCGATCTTTCGAAATCTAAAAAGAAGAAATTGGCCAAAATATAAGAGAACGTTAAATAGTTTAATAAAACCTGAACTCTTTAATTCCCCCTCCAACACTGAAGATCTTGACGACAAAGTCAATAATCTAACATTAGCCCTAAACAAAGCTCTAGATACTGCATGTCCTCTTATACAAGTAAGAGGTAAAAAGAAACCACACTGGTGGAACTCAGGGCTGGATCCACTTCGAAAAGAATGCAGAAAACTCTTTAACAGAGCGAAAGCTTCTAGAGACATGTCTGACTGGGATTCATTATAAAGAATCACTGAAAATATATAAAAAAGAACTGAGGAAAACCAAACGATCGTATTGGAGAAACTTCTGTAGCAACGTGGAAGATTGCTCCGAAGCATCCAGGCTGCGCAAAATCCTCTCCAAAAATCCAATCATGCCAAGCTGCTTGAAAAACGCCTCTGGCCTCTGGACCAATTCAAGCGAAGAATTGCTCAACTTGCTACTAGACATTCACTTTCCTGGTAGCTCTAATATTATTAATAACATTATACCAAATAGTTGTGACAATACATTATATCCCCCACAAGGTCTAGTCACTAGGGAAAAACTCAAATAGGCTATTAACAGCTTTAAGCCATATAAATCTGCAGGTCCGGATGGTATAATTCCAGCTGAACTGCAAGAAAATGCAAGTTTTCTAATACCCATCCTAGAAAACATCTTCAATTGATGCCTTAAATTTGCATACATCCCGATGTCTTGGAGACAAGTTAAAGTCGTTTTTATTCCAAAAGCTGGAAAATCCGGGCACGTTAACCCTAAAGACCTAAGACCTATCAGCATATCATCATTCCTTCTCAAAACTTTTGAACGTTTGATCGATATCCACTTAAGGGCAAGTATTGATAAGTCCCTCCTTTCAAAGGCTCAACACGCCTACAATAAAGGGAAATCAGTTGAAACGGCTCTACACAGTATAGTACGTACAATCAAATATTCCCTCCATCATAAAGAGTACACCTTAGTTGCCTTCTTAGATATAGAAGGTGCATTTAACAATGTCGACACATCTGCAATTGCACGTGTATTGACATCTCTGAAGGTAGATAAGTCAATCAGCGAATTGATTAATCAGATGCTGATAAGCAGGATTATCAATTCAAAACTGGGCGATTTTACTACACAAAGGGGTGTTACCAGAGGTACGCCACAAGGTGGTGTCCTATCCCCTCTCCTCTGGAACTTAGTAATGAATGAATTCCTAATTACTCAAGAAAGAGAGGGATACAGACTGTTTGCTTATGCGGACGATGTTGCTATTGCAGTAACGGGTAAACATCCCAATATACTAAAAGAACTCTTACAAAACGCTTTAAATAAGCTCACCAGATGGGCAAATCGGTGTGGACTAGGCGTTAACCCACAAAAAAACGACCTTGTCCTCTTCACAAGGAAATACAAAGTCCCACTCATTGACCCTCCCCTCATAAACGGTGTACCACTTAAATTCTCTGAACAAGCAAAATACTTGGGTCTCATTTTAGATAAGAAATTAAGTTGGAAACCTAATATTCAAGAGAGAATAAACAAGGCCACAGTAGCCCTGTTCTCCTGTAAAAAGGCCATTGGTAATAAATGGGGCCTACAGCCCCGTATTACACACTGGCTATATATCTCGGTCATAAGGCCGATCCTTACTTATGGAGTAGCGGTATGGTGGACGGCGCTAGATACAGCGACAAATCGCGATAAACTCAGCAAATTCCAACGAACAGCCTGCCTGTGTATGGGAGGAGCACTTCGCTCTACCCCCTCCGCCTCACTAGATGTTCTGTTCCATCTAATACCGCTGGACTTTTTCAGCAAGCAAACGGCCGCTAATACTGCCATACGGCTTCAAGCCTCCTTTCTGTGGATCAATAATGGAATTGGCCACACCACTATTTTGAACTCGTTCAGAACTATAAACAGTAATATTGACTACACCATACCCCATCCTGTTTAAAAACTATAGCTTCAAAGTGACTATACCTCCGAAATCTTCTTGGGAGAATACATCATTTTTGAACGATGGTCCTATAAACTTTTATACAGACGGATCAAAAACGGAGGATGGGGTTGGTGGAGGCGTATACTCAGATAGACTAAACTTAAGTCTCTCCTTTCGTCTACTCGATCATTGTAGCGTGTTCCAAGCTGAAATCCTGTCTATAAAAGAAGTCCTATCCTGGCTTAGAGAAAACGTTATATCAACTAATGATATACGCATCTTCTCGGATAGCCAAGCTGCGTTAAAGTCCCTAGACTCTGTCTCCACAAATTCACTAACAGCCCTAAATTGTCGATCATCTCTTACGGAGATGGCCACACAGTTCAACATTCACCTTTTGTGGGTGCCGGGCCATAGAGACATTCCAGGAAATTGCAAAGCTGACGAACTTGCAAAAAGCGGAACAACTTTACCTCTGCTGCCTCACAATGCTAGCATAGGTATCCCCTTAGCTACATGTAAACTCATGCTAAAGCAAGATACCATAGAGAAAACAAACTTCAGATGGAATAACACCACCACCTGTTTAGCTACAAAACTAATTTGGCCTAATCTTAGCGCCAGGCGCTCAACACAATTAATCTCTCTGAGTAGATTGCACATTAGCTACGTTATAGGTGTCCGGACTAGGCACTGCTTAATAGGAAGGCATGGTATTCGACTTGGAGCCCCTGCAAATGTTTTTTGCAGGAGTTGCATGGACGAAGAAGAAGAAGAGACAATCTCTCATCTTCTGTGCACATGCCCTGCCTTATCACAAAGACGTAGAATCCACCTTGGAGACTACTACTTCAACGATACCAGCGATCTAAAAAATTCTGACATTATTTGTCTCCTACGCTTCATTCGAAGCTCCAATTGGTTCAACGAGTTAAGCTGATCAACTGATCCATGTGGTATCACAACGGACCATATTTTTGTCTAAGTGTGTTGGACTTCCCAACCAACAGCCACTTCAACCTAACCTAACCTATGTAAAGCTTATTTCTTCGTACCTTAGCCATAGGAATCAAGCAATAGTCGCGAATAATTAGGTGTCAGACTTTCTTCCACTTACTAGAGAAGTGCCGCAAGGCTCAGTATTTTGTCCACTTTTCTTCACCATGTTTATAAAGACCTCCCTTCAAGTATTTTAAACTGCTTGGTAGATATGTACGCAGATGAAGTTCGAAAATGAAGGCAATGAAGATTTAAATAAAATCTCGAACCGGACACATAGTAGGTAATGTTTTTAGTTTTTATATTGTGCGTGCACTAAAGGGGTTATTAATACGCTTATAATGATTAAACACAGTGAGAGCAATTAGGAAAGGAGGATAGGATTAGAAAGGAGAAACCGATGCACATTGGTTTTGAATGTCTGCACAGAGTGGGAAATATTGAGTTAGGTAAAGCATTCCACATTCGCGTAGTGCGGCTAATGAAAGAATCTCTGTACTTAACAGTAAGTCCGAAATTGTGCTCAATCTTATAGGCATTCCTAGCAGTACGAGTATTACGGTTGAATTGTTTAAGGGGAGGAATGCAACTGGCTATTTCGCTAGAGCATTGTTTATAAAAATAACGATAAAACAATGATAGACCTTGCGGCGGTGTTCAAGAGAAGCAAATGTCTCTGTGAGAGAACGATCTCCTATTATTTTTAGAGCTCTTTTTTCAATTCTATCCAGAAGACTCAAGTACGTTATCGGGCTCCAGCTTAAATATGAGAGTTGTACTCGAGTTTTGGACGAATAAAGGCTTTGTAAATTATAGCCAGATCAGAAGGGGTAAAAAACTTCTTGCATCGTCGGAGCAAACCTAAACACTTAGCAGCATTTTTGGTTCACTCCACAACAATTGCTTTGTGATGCACATTCCTTGGTCTGATAGTTGTTCAATCTCATCGATGCAAGTACCACCCATGGATAGTGGCATTGGGTTAGGGCTACGCTTTTGTGATAGAGTTTTTGAAGCTTTCAATTTTATACGGTTTTTGAATCTCCATTGAACAATTGTTGCGGAAATTTTATTTCCAAAACAAAAACACACTTTTCAAGAACTGTCACTTTACTGCGTAAGAGCGGGACGACCGTGGTTTACCAACTATCGGTTCTCTCACTCAGTATGGTGGCGAAAACCATTTTTCTTAGGTAGCATTGGTTGATGGGATGGTTTCCATGGAAGTGAAACCAAAGCAGATGGACGGTCTGGTGGTTGCATATAGAAAAGTTTCATGAGAAGTCACTCCGAATGGAGAATGGCCTAAGGCCCAACGTAAAATTTTAACAATATTAAAGTCAATGACTTGTATTAAATTATATTTTGCTTTCAAGTTTTGTTTAATTGTAATTTATTGCATTCCTAATGGTAACTCAAACTTTGTTAATGGACGTATGGACTTTTAAGTTTCCAACAACTTAGTTCAAGACTAGTTTTATTTCAAGTTTAGTTACAGATCTCGAACGCAATCATTTCTCCTTCCTTTTTTTTTAGAGTTTATCGTAAAGATTTACAAAGAAGTATGTTTTTCGCGATTTTTTTTATGTGTCTCAACTTTTGTCCGTATCGAGGTGAAAAAATGGGGGTGTCTGAATGCATCCATAATACCATTTACCTCTAAATTATAAAAACAAACTTTCTACCTCAATATCAGATACGTACAAGCACTTTTTGGGAACACGAAGTCTTAGAAAACAATGATGAGTTTTTTAAACACCATTTTAGAATGAGCCGTGAAACATTCGACATATTGTGCAATGAGCTGAAAAATCTAGAAATGCACGATACCAACTTTAGAAAGTGCAAACCTTTGAAAAAAAAGAATAGCCATTGCAATATATACGCTTGGGTCGTCTGCTGAATACAGGACAGTTGCAGCTATCTTTGGCGTTGGCACATCCACAGTAGGCATGATTTTAAAAGAGTTTTGTAGAGAAGTTTGGCTTGTTCTAATACCAAAATACCTTTGTGCCTATCCACTCACAGAACAAACTATAAAAGAAAATGTGAGTGGTTTTGAAAAACTTGGTCTCCCTCAGTGGTTTGGAGCTATTGGTATAGTATAGATTCAAGAATCTCTTAAACCAATGCGAAACGTTGAAGAAGACAAAACAACACGTTGTTGTTGTTTAGTAGTCGTACTGAATGTTTCGTATTGGTTTGGAAGAGTCATTTTTGTACTCTTAATACCTTTTTTTTATAATTTTCAATTTTACTGAAGATGGGTGCCATATTGAGATCCAAGCCCCAGCTCTGGATTCTGTAGATTACTATAATTATAAGGGATGGCATTCAACTGTATTGCTAGCTGTGGTTGATTATCGGTAGATCCAATTTTTTGCTCTTACAAAAATAGTCCTAATAATTATTCCTATTCATAGTTACAGATTTCTTTTCATAAATGTAGGAGCTCCAGGTCGCTGTAATGATTCCCAAATATACGAAGATTCTTATGTAAGACAACAGCATCGGCAACCTATTCTAAAGGAAATGTCAAAAAATGTATGTGGTGTGGATGTTCCTGTAGTCCTAATTGGAGACTCAGCTTTCAGGTTTTCTGAATCCTTAATGAAACCATTTGTTGTGAACACCTGAAAATTAAAATGAAATAGATATTCAAATACCAACAGGTGGTTTAATAGCTTAAAACACTTACCAAATTATGAACACAATCAAGAATATTTAAGTCCTTATTTATGACTCAACAATCAGCAAAGTTATTGTGAAAATTCCTAAGTTTACGAACAAGTTCGATATCGTTTTCTTTAGATTCCATGACTGCAACATATCCGTACCTAAGACATTCTTCCAGATCAAATTGGAAACGGTCATTTGAAGTCAATATCTTTTGTGATTGCAATTTTTATGAAGATTACATTCATTAAATTCAGTCATTTGCAATACATAAAACTTACAACTTCTACCCAACACTGTTCATACTCAAAATCTTCTAGAGTACATGTCTTCAAATTTTCATACTGCATGTTGTGAACACCTGAAAGATTAAATAAAACAGCTTTATAAAGGAAATTATTTCATGCCTATGTATAAAACTTTACCTTACTGTAGAAATCCTCGTGGTCTGCTGCTAATGCCTCCGAACCTCCTCGGATTGGATTGTTTCCTAAATACGCAAACAAGAAAAAAAGAATTGAATTCAAATTAAAAGGCTTTTCAAAATACTTATCTAAATAATCCAGAAATAAAAATGCATACACTGCGAATTCCGCGCAGCTAGTTTTCTTGTTTGTTATTGTTTGTTTACTTTAATTTTGTTGAGACTTGACAGTTGATGCCTATTATAGCTCATCTCTTTTCTCTCGTTACGCATGAGCGGTGGTCTTACTCTCTCCAAATCCATGATGGCCACTTAGAATGGAAAGCGCTCAGAAATTCGGCAAATCCAACCATTGGTAGATATGTCATCAAATAACAGATGTCGCTATTGTTTGTCTAAATGCTCTGCTTGCCAAAGTTGCTAGCAATTTTTATCTTTTGAAGAGAAATCGTTAGAGAATTAATGATTTTAACAATCCTAAAATAGTATTAGGATGAAGAATTATATACATAGAAGTAATCATTCTATAAAATTGTTAATCAAACTTATCGATAACTTCATTCCTTTCCAACCGGTTATTATTTTCGGAGAACTGAGCGCGTTCAATGTCTGATGTTTAATCGGTAGGAATATGAATTATGTACTTCGGTGATTGGAAGATTTGATAGGATGATTTAACCGCTTTGGCAAATAAACGGAACTGGGGAGAAATGAAAAAAAAGGGGTAAGCCAAAAAAATTAAAAAGTTGCCGATTCATAGTGCGCCAACCAGTCGAACCGACAAAATTAAAACCTAGGAGGTACTTCCGTTTCTTCCGGTTCTTTTCCTTTTGTTAATTCAATTTAAATTACAAAAAATTTGTTGGCTATGCTCAAAATAAAGGGCAGTTGTTTTAAGCCAGATATATACAAAACTGAGGTATGTAATTGTTTTAAAAAAAAAAATATTAGACGGAATACCTTAACTAAGTTAATTTAATTTTTCTGAAAAAAGTGTAAGTTAATACAGTGGGGGGCGCACGGCAGTGATACCAGTTGGCATGACCAACCATATCCAGGAATATAAGGATTGAGAGATATGTACATAAAACCAAACACAAAACAAAAGAGGGACAAGATTACGTAAAAAGAAAAAAACAAATAAACCAAGATAATTATTCGGTGAGTCGTACAATATAAGATGGAATAAGGTGTAAAATATATTGTGATATTGTGCCTATATAAGAATATCTATATATATATACTCAGTGTAAAGTGTTCGATTTAACACCGACTTTTATTTGTCTATAGGAACTTATTCTTCAGGCGATCACCAAGTCGGTTTGCAACGACCTACTACTGTCAAGAGATAGTGGTGATCGCTGATTCGATTTATATTTTTTTATATTTTTTCCGTCAATTAATGAATCTCGGATATTCCCGACAGAGGAAACCTGAGTCAGGGTAAGAAATTAAACTCAAAGGTCACCAGAAGGTTAACCATAACCACCATTTCTCCATCTACCTATAACAAAAAGGTTCAGTTTTTTCTTGTTGTTTCTTGTGAATTTAATGGTTAATTTAATTTTGTAAAACTCCTGGTTTTGAGGAATTAGTTAGAACTTAATTAACTACACTCAATTAATTTTGAGGTGAAATAAAGTTTATTTCCCTTTTTACAACTTATTCGTAAAATAGGATCTCGGGATCGGATTGCTTCTCCTTAATAGCAGCCAATTATTTCATAGCATATTTAATTGTTCACATTGTAAAATGTCTAGAAATGTTCATATGCTACAAAATTCGTAATTTTATGCGTAAGCATAGAAGATAACATTATTAAGCAAGAAGTATGCATTTTGGCGCGTTCACCGATTTTTTTCTATTGGGTGTTCGGTTTCCTCATACTGGAATAAAAAAAGTTGCTTAAATCTATTTATTGCACTCATTTAGTTGGTATTGTGTGCAACCATATTGCCTATTTTTCTATTCCTTAAAGATGCTTTACACAAAGCAACTTATTTTTAAAACATGGTTCCCTCAAATTTGTGTTCCAAAATCTAACTACAAACAAAATTCTAACTTTAACATAATCCCTCAAAAAGAAATTTTCAGGAATATTTCTGCAACAAACAAAACTAAAATTTGGTCTTGCATTTGTCGAACTTTTTAAATGATGAAAATAGTAATCTAATTGACAAATCTGAACTAGCTTAAGTTGGCAATGGAACTTCACAAGTATGCTTCTCGTAGCATTTTCTGTACAAACAAATACGGATGCACCCCCGCCTATTGTTTCCACCTGAACTTCTAACGTCGCCAAAAAAATGCTCTGAGCTTACTTAACCAGCTGCAGCGCATGTTGCGTTCGCAAATAATTTAAGTAAACAAAATAAAGCACTAATAAATCATTAAATAATTTGTGTTTGGTCAATTTTATATCATTTAATATACATTTACAACATTTATTTGGATGGAAATTAAAAAGCTATACAAATCTTCCAATTTAAGACCATGTCAGCACTTCAGATTCTGTTGGTTAGGATTGTTTAGTTTTTGAACGAGGCCATGAAACATTCAAAATGAAGCATTTAGATGGGGCTGATTACTATAATGAAGCGTTTTGATGGGCCGAAACACTAAATGTGAGAATGTGTTTGGTTTTTTGCATCATTTCACGCACACTTTCTCACATTTAGTGCTTGCTAGCTTGTAGGCAAACCGAAATGTCAGTCTGAGATTCCGGTCTTGGTAATGGAGTGTTTGGTCAAGAGCATCAAGCAAAAACACTCTATATGAAGATATAAATCTTTCGTACGTATCACCCTTCAAAACCCATTTGTTTACATAATTGTATTTGGAATGTGGACGAATTCAACGAGAAAAATTGAAGTGTTTTCACGCATACATAGACACAATTCCTGAGTTTTTTGGGGAAATTTCATGAATTAGAGGAGAAATTACACGCACACTAAGAAATACTTTATGAGGCCAGTTTCCGGTTTAGCTTGTAGGCAAACCAATATGGCTACCGTGGATTTATATCTTTACAAGAGTGTTTATGGCATCAAGTATCAAAGAACCAAAAACACTCCATTACCAAGACCGGAATCTTTCGTACGTTTCACTCTCCAAAACCCGTTTGTTTACATTGTTGTATTTGTAATTTTGACAATTAGTCCATGAATAGATGTGAACACAAAAAAACAAAAAACGATGCCGTGGGCTAGCGGCACTTTGCAAAGCAAAAACAAAATGGAGGGGTTAATAAGTTTTTTTCAGGTTTTTGTTTTTACTTTTTTTCGATGAAAAAGTCAGTTTTAAGCTTTAATTTTGCAGGCATTTTGTGGATAGTGAACCAATGTACCTCTTTGTCTTGAAAAAAGCATGTTCAACATCAGTTTATTATAATTAATTCACTAATTTACAGTACTCACTACGAAATTCTTTAAATTTCATAATAAACCTTGGATTTTTGTATCAAAGATGCGTTCGAAGAACCATCAATTTAAGGGTGCGAGTGCAATTTTTGTATTGAATTCTAATAAATTTTCGTTAACGAACGGCCCAAATATTTTGTTTGCAAGTAATTAAAATCTGTATCAATTTTACTAATCCAAGTATATTTATAGTTTGTTTTTAATGATTTAAGCTTGCAACTATTTTTCAATGCCATTTTGATTAATAAATAATAAATTAAAGATAAGTTATAATCGAAAAATACCTTATCCATAACATTCTTGATTGATGGAAGCATACATATATTTTCAATCAAAAAAACTATGCATCAAAGGAGCAGCAATGTTTTAAAGAAATAATAATCAGAACGATTATAGCGAACCTGTTGAATAAATGCAGAGCAAATAAAATGCAAATTTTGACATATATCATAAAATGAAAACTTCTCGAAATCGTTCAAATCGTTCATGCACAACTCATTCAATAGATCATGTAAACGACATGAATGTTTATTGGTGCGTGCAGAAGTTTTTTTTAGTGAATTTCCACAGTCTAACGCAAAATATAATTTTCATTCATTTCTTCAAAATGTTTAGTTACCAAAGTTGAAGTTTACTTATTATTGTTTGAAGGGTATGTTTAGTAAAAGTGCTGCTAATAATGAAAAAAATTAATGAATTTTACGAACATGTTTTTGTTTTTCTTAATATAATAAATACTTCCATATATTACATTTTATAAATGCAGAACATAGAAGAAAATATACATAAACAATAGTTTTCAGATATAAAGCAGACGTTAGTGTAGACAAATATTTTGAGAAAGCCAATATTTTAGGTATTTTCATTAAAGAAATTTCGGCTTCAGCTGACCTTCATCAACTTTTTAGAAAAAAAAATTAGCATTAATAGCAGCCAATTATTTCATGGCATATTTAATTGTTCATATTGTAAAATGTCTAGAAATGTTCATATGTTACAAAAAATCATAATTTTATGCGTAAACATAGAAGATAACATTATTTAGTCAAGAAGTATGGATTTTGGCGCGTTTACCGTTTTTTTTCTATTGGGTGTTCGGTTTCCCCATACTGGAATAAAAAAAAAGTGGCTTAAATCTATTTATTGCACTCATTTAGTTGGTATTGTGTGTAACCATATTGCCTAGTTCTATTCCTTAAAAATGCTTTACACAAAGCAACTTATTTTTAAGACATGGTTCCCTCAAATTTGTATTCCAAAATCTAACTACAAAAAAATTCTAACTCTAACATAGTCCCTCAAAAAGCAATTTTCAGCAATATTTCTGCAACAAACAAAACTTAAATGAATGGTCTTGCAACTACCGAACTGCTTAAATGATGAAAATACTAATCTAATTGAGGAATCTGAACTAGCTAAAGTTGGCAATGGAACTTCACAAGTATGCTACTCGTAGCATTGTCTGTACAAAAAAAAACGGAGGCACCACCTCTTGTTTCAACCTGAACTTCTAACGTCGCCAAAAAAATGCTCTAAGGAAACTACAGCTGAAAAAATTGTCTGTTTTGTTGTTTTACAAAGTATTGAGTTACACTTTTGTCCATTTCCAATAATTATACTTAACCAGTTGCAGCGCATGTTGCGTTCGCAAATAATTTAAGTAAACAAAATAAAAAATAATAAACTAATAAATCATTAAATAATATGTGTTTGGTCAATTTGATTTAATTTAATATACATTTACAACATTTATTATGGATTGAAATTAAAAACTATACAAATCTTCCAATTTAAGACCATGTCAGCACTTCAGATTCTGTTGGTTAGGATTGTTTAGTTTTTGAACGAGGCCATGAAACATTCAAAATGAAGCATTTAGATGGGGCTGATTACTATAATGAAGCGTTTTGATGGGCCGAAACACTAAATGTGAGAATGTGTTTGGTTTTTTGCATCATTTCACGCACACTTTCTCACATTTAGTCCTCAGTAGCTTGTAGGCAAACCGAAATGTCAGTCTGAGATTCCGGTCTTGGTAATGGAGTGTTTTTGCCATAGACACACCATATAAAGACCGGAATCTTTCGTACGTTTTACCCTCCAACACCCATTTGTTTACATTGTTGTATTTGTAATTTTGACATTACGTCCATTTTGAAATGTGAAATCCAACAACAATTCGATGCGGTGTATTTACTTGTTTTGACAGATGTTTTTTTTATTAAATTGCTGTGGTGAACTTAAAAGTATCAGCTGTTCGGGAAAATGAATTTCCGTCAAAATAAGAAATAAAATAAAAAAATACATTTTTAGAGAAAAATAAATGCGCAATTACACTTTTTTATCTGGAAAAAAATTCTTTGTATGATTCCCGATCGATCAGTATATAATTTTCATTTCTAATCAAAGGGAAACACCGTCAAATATCGATTCAAATTTTTAAATTTGCAAGTAGACACAATATGGTATCCTCATTTGAACCAATTTCCGCACCACATTGGAACTCACTTGGACGTGTTCTTCAAGGATTCAAGGAAAGTATAAACCATTCTTGTAGGTACATTATTGTACCAAGGAAACGACCGAATGAGTTCGAATGTTTGCATTTTTAAACATTTTTGATAGGAAAATACTAATATCGGAACTCACTTGGACGTGTTCTTATAAGTTTTTTTGATTGTAACTAAAAAGTGTGAATGCAACTTTCTTACTCACACTACAAGGATTCCAGGAAAGTAAAAAACATTCCTGTAGGTACATTATTGTACCAAGGACAAATTTGTATTATACAAATTTTTATTTTCCTATCAAAAATGTTTAAAAACGCAAACATTCGAACTCATTCGGTAGTGTCCTTGGTACAATAATGTACCTACAGGAATGTTTTATACCTTCCTGGAATCCTTGTAGTGTGAGTAAGAAAGTTGCATTCACACTTTTTAGTTACAATCAAAAAAACTTATAAGAACACGTCCAAGTGAGTTCCAATATTTGTATTTTCCTATAAAAATTATCTTTAAATTCTCTCTGTACCATTTGTGCGTAAGCCAAACGTTTTCAGTCTGTAAATGATACAAACAAAGTTAAAAAGAGAAACTCAAGCGATGATTTCCCTGCAACTTTACCTGATTGGCAATTACCCAAATGACGATGTAAGCCCAAGTGCTACTGGCTGCAATTACCCCAGAGATAGCCACGTACATAGCAACTTCAAAGAACATAATAGGAGGCGACGAAATGAACTCAAAGAATCCACCTTCACCTTGTAGCATGAAGTGTTTGTCGGTGATTGTTTTGCTAGCAGCATCCTTACGCAGATTGTCTAAAATCAAGTTGGACTTCTATTGCTGTGACCAGCTGAAGCAGCAAATGTACTGCATGAAGGTGATTTTCTGGATTGAGAATGACGATGCTGTTGTTCCTGAAACGATAAAATATCTTTTACCCAAATGAACTTGCGACAAAGTGTTGTGAAACACAAACCCCTTACGAATTCCTCGGTATTGGCCAATACCGCTGTTATGCATCCAAAATAGTGAAAGTATCCAACGATGTAGTGTGACAAATTCTCTTGGGCGAGAAGATTTGTTTTGTATGAAATTTGTTTTTCTATTAAAAATGCAAACATTGGAATTTTTGTTGACGTTTTCAAAATCACCTCGAAGAAAAAAAAGTTATGTTATGTGTGATGTTGAGGTGATGTCACACTTTTATAATTTTTTTACTTGAAAAACTTAACTTTTAGTGAAATTGTTAAAACTTGGTCACTGTTTTGTAATTATCAAAATACTTTTAGGAAATAGTAATCGTTTTTAAATTCGAGAAAAAAAGAATTATTATAACATTCAAAAAAGATAATTTTTGGAATGTATGATTTTACCTGAATCAGAAGCCTTTGTATTACATTTAAATAAAAAAAAACAACAATGTTTTACAATTTTGCTAATATATTTGAAGTTTTCTTTACATAATACATCAAATGCCTTGTTCAGACAATTATAGCTTTTATTGAATTGAAAACTGTGATTATTATGATTTGTTGTATTGACCAATTTCAGTTTTATATTAAGGGTGGAAAATTAAGTTTTCCGTCGGCTATTTGGTCACTTTATTTTGGTAAAGAAAACAAATTCTTTAACTTGTCCCGACGTTTCGGCAAGGATTGTTGCCTTCTTCAGGGGAATTTCAAGTTTGAAGTTATGTCATTAAATCTAAATAGGATATAATTACAATTATAAAAACTGTAGCAACTTCGTATGAAGATTTGTCTTAATTTGTAAATACAAAATTTTGTATTTACAAATTAAGACAAATCTTCATACGAAGTTGCTACAGTTTTTATAATTGTAATTATATCCTATTTAGATTTAATGACATAACTTCAAACTTGAAATTCCCCTGAAGAAGGCAACAATCCTTGCCGAAACGTCGGGACAAGTTAAAGAATTTGTTTTCTTTACCAAAATAAAGTGACCAAATAGCCGACGGAAAACTTAATTTTCCACCCTTAATATATAATTGAAAACTGTATTATACGTAGTACACACTTTTGAATACAGTGAAGTTAAAAATTAAAAATTTCTTGCCACTTTCAATCACAGAGTCTTCTAGCCAAAGTTTCTTTTGTATTTAAATAAGCTAGATTTAAGACAAAATAATTTATTCCGGGTATACCTTAATCCACATTCGATTATGACTATCAAAATTAGACTACGTAAATACTCAAGCAAGGAAAAAATAATTTAATTAAAATATTTTTTTTTTTTTTTTTGAAATTTTCTCAAGAACTACAAGACATAAAATCATCTAGTTTTCAATGTTTGATCAAAAACAAATATAAGCAATGCATTCTAAAAACAATAGTAAATAATCTTAAAGTTTTAAAAATCACACTTTAAACCTTTTTTTGCCCAAATTTTGAGTTTAAAACAATTTTTTTCAAAAAACTGCAAATTAACACACGTCTGTTCCATTAGTAATTAGAAAATATGAACCAAAATATAATAATAAGCAATAAGTACGATCTTCTGGATCATAAAGTATGATATTAAATATTATGTTACATTCCAATACAATCACGTAGGAACATGTTGTTTTACTAATAAGTGATTCATGTATAAGAAACCATGAGATCTTTGTTTAACCATATTTGATGACAGTTTACAGCAAAAATGTTTTTCGATTTTAGTCTTAAGTTGGCATCTGAGATGATCGGATTAATAAATATTTATTAAAAATATAATATCTCAACGAAATATTCTAATTTACATAGTTTTGACTTGATTTAAAAACAAGCTAATAGACAAAATTGTTGTCTTTAAAAAAATGTATAAAACTTAGTTGTAAGTATTACCATTATTTCCATTTAACGTACATATTTTTTTAAATTGCCCCTAACGCCTAAAAATAGAGAATACACCCCGCTCCCATAGTAAAAAATGATTGTTTTTAACTGTTCTATACAAATCCGTCATTAAACTTTGTCGCCTGAGTTATCGTACTCTTCCCAAAAAATGCAATACCTAATGTCGATGTAGCCACTAGGTGCCTCCCCTAAAGAATTACTTATCACTATACCGGATTTTCATGGTGAATTGATGTTAGAGGGTGGTGAATTGATGTTAGCCGTGGTGAATTGATGTTAGAATTAGAAATAAGGGTGCGTGAGAAGCAGCGTTGCTAAAATGTGCCCCATCGGGAATTTGTACAAGTGTGAAAACTAATACTGTAAACAAAAAGACCTGAAATATAATAAGTTTATTTAGAAAAGACAAACTGTTATTATTTTCTTAAACAAATTTGTTCCACGGTAGTGGGATAGTGGCCCGCACATTTTGGAAATGGCCCTCAAAATTGCCCTTACAATTTTTGTCTTCGCGGCAACGCTGATGAGAATTGACGTTTCAGCTTGTTGGCAAAACCAGAATGACAGATTGGTTTCTTGTCTTTATATGGTGTGTCTATGGTTTTTGCAAATAACGCTGTAACAATTTGTGCAAAGTATTGTTCGATCACTCTGGATATACACTTGATCAGCGTGAGAAACAAGAGCTTTGTTATATCTCCAAACAACATCGAACATTAGCTGATCTTTCGAGTGATATAATTTCAAAGTATGTGAAAATATCCCATCAGATGGTAATTTAAGAACAAAAATTATTCGAAGTACTTTGATTTGAAAGTAATTTTATTTTAGTTTTAAACACACTCAAATCTCAAGGCAATTCAATTCGCATGGCATCTGATGACCAGGAAATACTTTTGTGGCTGCTCAATATTGGATTGCTGCCTGAAGGTTCTCGTTTGCAAAGACATCGTGAGGTGGATTTGAATCTCGTGCCGTATCCATACGAATCGTTGCATGGTTTCTATGAGAAATCTGTTATTTGTTATTTATTGATTCGTTTCTAGAACTTTTTCCTCGATCTAAATATGGAAATTGACGACAAACGCTATGAACCAATAGTTCAGAATTTTATAAAATTTCCAAGTGTGTTTAAGTTGTCGGCGTCATTGATTAAGCAAATTCAGGCGTTTTGGAATCTAGATCACTGTCATTTTTAGGAAAGTTAAATTTGTACAGCTTAGCCCTTGGTGAAACAAAATTTACAAACAACTTTGCGATAAAACCTCATTTGCCCCGTGAAAAGTAATAGACCAAAAGAATTTAAATGATTCGGGTTGCTGGTAGTTAGAGCCAAGTTAGATCTTTTTTTGTCAAAATATAATAAGCTGCATTATTCACATTTTCTGACTAAATATTTCTAACTTGTGATTAAATTTTATTATTTATTTTTCAGGCTGCAGTCGATGAATTCATTTCACCTTTCAACAAAGATCACGTCTGTCCCCAGTGGAAAATTGAATTGTTCATAGCATCTAAATCAAATTGAATCAAACCTCGCCCTGAGAGTTCTCGAAGCCAAATCATTGCCCATATCACCAATTCTCCAATTGAATACTTATTGTTACATTTCGACTGTATTTATTTACTAAACAAAACGAAAGACGACGAGATAAATATTGAAGAATTCGACGACGACGACGACCGACGATAACAAACAATAAAAATGATTTCATTTTAATTCTAGACTTGTCAAAATGACATTAAACGTGATCAAAGTTACGATATTGTGAGTCGGTAACGTAGGTCGTCGATACTAGAGCTAAGGATAGGTTCGAAGAGTAGGAATGGGGACATGAACACAATGAGATAACTGAGAGATAAGTATTTCTGTCGGGAGAATAGATAATAATTGTTCTAAATGTATACAGAGAGCATCTAGTTTTTGCTAATTCAGCACAAAATGTTGATGGTAAAGTGTTAGCCAAAAGGAAAAGAAAATTTCAAATCTTTTGTCTTTTTTTTCGAAACCTACCCGCCTTTAGAGCAAGACTTGTCTTTTGGTAAAGATATCGAGTACCTTTAACAATTTGAGCGAATTGATACCGACACCAATTCGAATTAAAATTTTTAAAAGTTTAATTAACCACCCAGGAATAAATTTTGTTTGTTAAATAAAAATCAATAAAATAATAAAGAACAAAGCCTGGAAAAGAAAAAGGGTGCGGAAAACAAATTTAGAGGAGGTAGGAAAAAAGTGATAAGGGTAAAAGAAATAAATACATTTTTTTTTTTTTAAACTCATATAAGTACATATTTATCTATATAAATTTATATAAATTAAATTTACTTTTTATAAGGAAAATCCAGGAGATTATCCAAAGGGATAAAAAACTCAGGAGGAAGTTTCTTTGTTTAGTTCTTTGTTTCATAGACAAAGAATTAGAAACACAGACCAGAAAAAAACAGCAAGAAACAAAACGGTTGCAGAGCAGCGGAGGTCGAAGTAAACCGGTAGCCGTGGGCGTTGAGGCGCCGCTAATTTAAAAAAAAAAGGCCGTTAAAGGCACAAAGTTCAAATCTTTTAAAATCAAAATTTTTTTTATTTCGTTTTTTTATTAAAATCAATTTTTTTATTTTCTTTTTTTTTACAATTTTTCTAATAATTTGATTTGCCAATTTGTAACTCGAAGTGGTGATTGAGTCGGTCGAATTTAAAAATTTAAAAACAAAAAATTTGTAATTACGCGAACCGTGTAGTAGATATATGTTAATTCGCGAAAGTGATAAAGTTATATATATATATATATTTATACATTGAGTGCACACCCAAAGGAAAAAGTTCTCCACCTTATTCTCCAGCAGCAGTGGCCACTTCGAACGGAAGGATAGGGGTGAGTTTTTGTTACTTTTTTACTATACCTTTTTGATAGATATACGTGCAAATATATCGATATACATACATAAAATTACTTTCGCGAGGGCGGTTAAGAGGGGGATCAATGAATTAAAATTTTTTATTGTGATAAAAGAGGATCGGATATCCCAAATTTGATAATAAATCGAAGACGTAATTACGATTTCTTTTGGTAAATTTTCGAATAAAAGCCGTTGAGTTACCATCAGAGCTTTAATTATTTTATTTAAAATTTAATCTTGTTATGGTAATTTTTAACCATAAATGTAATTTAAATCAAGTGTAACATTTAAAATAAGAATTAAATGAAGATGTATAATACTAATGTATATTTAGATAATTTTTGAAGTGAATATAAAATTTAAAATGGTGAACTAAGTTATTTTTACTAAAAAGAGGATGAGAAGGATGACGCGAAGAGGGTAAAAGGGGACGATGGTATGAAGAAGCCTATTTATGGGGTTGTCCTAGCGAGGGAGACAACCATGGCAGGGTGGGTTGAGGCAAATTTCTCGCTCGTCAAACAAGACCATTGACGCTTAAGCCGGAATTCCATAATTTTTTTTGTAATCGATTAAGGTTCAAGGACCCATGGCGGAGCTAGCTGAAGGGGTATTTTCCGGCAACCTGAACCGAAGGCAAAATAGTCGGTTACATTATTGAGCAAATGACCTTATATCAGAAGCGTTTCATTTTGCTCGATCTGAAAAAAATTAAGAACTGCTAAAGCTTTTCTTTAGTCGATTTTGTTAATAAAGAAGTTGGGAGTTATTCGCGATCTAGCGCTAACGGATAGCGAAGGAAAACTGGTGCAATCACTTTTGAAAAACAGTTTGTTTATCTGCTGTAAAAATACAAATACGTTGAAGCTGTTGCCTATCAGGATGAGCTAAACTAAAATTATAAGAAAACATATTTTGTTTTGTTACTTGTATGTATACATATATTTATTTTTGTTTATATTTATTTTTTTTGTTTTGTTACTTGTATCTTTATATTTATTTTTTATATAAAAGGAAACTTGAAATTAAATGATGAAAAAAAAATGTAACCATATACAAAAAAATGCCTTTTGATTGTTTTTATTTTCTTATATTGAATACTATTCGCAGATGACGTTCGTGGTTCGTCTAATGACTGAAATAAATACATAGTATGTACATGAAAAGTTTAACATCAAAATAGCTGAAAAGCTTTACATCAAAATAACATACATGCATACTTTATTCAAAGATCAAAACAGGGGGTATTTATGATACAAAATAAATCATAGATTAAGAAAATAACAAGAATATACACACATACATATTATGCATATTAAATGTACACGTTTACGAATGTAGCAACATATGTTTTTATCAAAAACAGCATCATTAGGAATAATTTAAATTGTTTTGAATATTTAAAATATCTTTCGAAACCACTATACCTCGCAACACCACCATTATATCTACTCTGAGACTGAGATGTTGGCGTGAGCACCAGTTCAGTGGGTCATTCACGAGATTAGTGCTCCTAATGAATTGACAAACGGTCTCTTGGTCAGGCGCATCGAATCACTGAGGCGGCTGTCAATTGCCATCCCACTGCAACAGCACCAGCAACAGCAGCATGGCAGTGGAGCGCGATTGCGTGCGCACGCGTTTCGTTCGTATGCCCGATCATCCGTACTAAAAGTTCTCCATATGATGCGTTCCAAAGATAATTTTTTTTTTCAAATAATGTAAATGTAAACGATTCTTGTGGTTAGTTTTTCGTTAGTTAATTAACCCAAACCTCAAAACTTACCAATTATACTGCTATTGGTTTTTTTTTTGTGATCCACTCACTATGCCTTTCATTATGTCGTTAAAAAGCGTTCGGTTTAAATATCCGCATGCAAAATATGAAGAAAAAGTCAACGGCTCAGCTCCATTGCAAAGAATATCATTCACACACATGGCCACTAAATCAATACCAACTGTTGAATTAAGTTTTGTTTCTTGGGATATTTT
This sequence comes from Eupeodes luniger, assembly GCA_951509635.1. Taxonomy (NCBI): domain Eukaryota; kingdom Metazoa; phylum Arthropoda; class Insecta; order Diptera; family Syrphidae; genus Eupeodes; species Eupeodes luniger. The sequence continues at coordinate 68,237,969 of OX608074.1, forward strand.
AATTTTAGTTCCACAGCCATCTGTGCCCATTATCAATATTGTGTCTTTAAAAGTCTTGGGAACTCGTGTAAGTCGTTTACCTCCCTGTGTTGTAAACGATTCACCTTTTTGCAATCTCTTGCTCTTATATGCTTCAATGTCAGTGCACACGCATTTGGAAACTTCAATTAAGTTTTCTTTATTATTCTTTGATTTAAATGCATCGTTCTGAGCTAATCCAAAATTTAAGATTTTAATTGGGCTGGTAGAATTTGTGGCACTGATTTTGCCAATCAAACTGGCGCATGAGATTTTCCGCCATTCAGTGCATTCTTTGTATACAACCAAAACCATTCCAAGGCCACAGTTAAAGTTTTTCAATAGGGTATTTTCACATATTTCAAGCTGTGATGTGAGCTATCCATAAACTTCATTCACGAGGTCAATTGCCATCCCACTGCAACAGCACCAGCAACAACAGCAGCAGAATCAGCAGCAGCATGGCAGTGGAGCGCTATTGCGAGCGCACGCGTTTAAAGTAAACTCCACTGCGTTTACGTTTGAGCTGCGCATATGTACATATGTATAGCTTTGTGGCTAAAAGATTAACAAATGTTTTAAGGTAAAAAATACTCTTTTGTTAAGTGTGGCGAGGGCTTCGGTTTAATTAGCCTCGACTGGTAGTTTCGCAGAGATACATACCTATACCCGGCAGTTCCGTTGCGGTAATTAGAGGTGGTTAGAAGTTGTGTGGTTTTGTATGTTTCTCTTTACATACGAAAGCGATTTGAAGTATTCACTGTGAATTGAAATTTAAAATGTTTTATTTTGAAAAATATACATAAATTAAACAAAATACTCACAGCGCAAAGCCAGCTTCTGCTTCATTTTGCACGAACTGTCAAAATAACATAAAAAAAAAACATGGCATCGTTTGTCTTCAACAAATTATGCTAGATGTCAGAAAAAGCTTATCTCAACTAAATAAAAACAGATGTCGCTAAATATTTCATAACCTTTTTTTGCCACTGTGCCTGAAAGGGCTAGTGTAGCTAATTTAAAGTGGAACCATTTTTATTCAAATTTTGTATGGAAAATTCACACCACTAGCAGTCCATGTATAGTATGTCAATGAGAGCTTCCGTTTGGAGTCACATTACGTTACATTACGTTCTTTTCCTTACGATTGTCAAACGAAACGTGAGGTCGAAGCTCCATTGTGATAGCATGCATTGAATTCCTATGGATGAACTCATAAACGTCAGGCGAAGCCGAAGTTGAAGCGTGTTTGTGATTCAGCCATAAATGTTTCTTTGCTTTTTGTGAACAGCTGAAAGTTGTTTTTATTTTTTGACAGCTATCTCAATACAGCTATCCAACTCGTTCAACAAGGTATCTAAAAATCCACATATCCAAGATACCCTATCCAACACGAAATTGAATGCAGCCAATATATCATTTGATTGACATTAAAAATCAAAGTCAGCTACAGAACTTTGTCCCTGTTTGGTGAATAAATATGTACATATGTAAACAAAATAACATTGTAGTTTACAATTTCCCAACACCGCACTAATTATGGCAGTCATCAACCAATTACTCGCATATCTAACTCAATAAAAATACATAAATTATGTTAAATTTTACGTTATTATATTTCTAAAGTGTATTATGTTAATTAAGTTCGTTTCCTACTAACTACTTAATTTAGACTAGGTGATGAGCCAGATCATAGAGGAAATATATTATCTAGAGTCCCGACTGGTACCCGTCTTGCCTGAAACACCCTCAAATTTTATTTGAGGTAACTCTCTTAAAAGCCCGTAACAACTACATAGAATCTGCATTTTCCCATAAGAAATGCACGGGACAACTAACACATGCTTATGCTAATGGGCAAAATTCGCTCAATTTAGTTTGTAGGCCGAAAGAGAGCAAACCCATTAAGTCGGGACTCTAGATAATATATTTCCTCTATGAGCCAGAGGAGCACATTTTGTGTCTATCCTGACCATAGAGAAGTATACTTACCAAGAGAACCGACAGGTACCCGTCTTGTCTGAAACACCCTCAAACTAGATTTGAGGTGAACTCTCTCAAATTCCGTATCGGTGAATACATGTGAGTGGTGAAAAAAAGGCAACATGACAGATTGGACTACAAGAATAAATTATGGAATTCTTGTCAAAAATGACAGTTCCATAATTTCGGTTTCAAAAACAAAACATTCATTTTAAGATTCTACAAGTCAGTTTTTGTAAATTATTTTGTTTTGTATAAATATTTAACAGAATTTATTTCTTTTCAGATCAAAATTTATTGAATAAAAGATAGACCAGAAAGCAGAAGGAAACAATGGGACTTATTCTACTCGGCGCTCAAGTAGGTACGTTAAAAAAAAGAATCTCGTAAACAAAAGAATATTTTAGTTACTTTGTTTTATTATTTTAACGCAAAGAAAGGAAATACCCTCAAGAATTTTGGGAATTGTAAAAATCTTTGCTTTAATTTTTAATAATTTACTTCATTCGATCGTCAATTTCTGCATGGAATGTGGCTTCTTTTGAATGCGGAACCATCTTTACTACAATGAATTCTTACCTAACTCCACTAGAGATAATTTCTCTCAGAATACTCATGCTGACATGAAAAGTCTAATGGAGTCGCGTTGTTTCATCTTATGATATGATGTTAGCGATCTCTCTCTCCTTTTTTGTCTTGACATCGATGTCTGATATCAAATTTGACGTTTGAGTTTTTTTTCCTTTTTTGTGTGTGGATGACATCTCAATTTCATTATTTTGTGTGTCTCAAACCGACAAGTATTCATTTGGCGCAAACAAAAAAAAAATTACTGTGTTAAAAAAATTATTATTATTATTCTTTTGACAAAACAAATTATAATTAAATTGAAAAACAAACGAATTTCTACACAAAAGCCGAAAAATTGTGGGAAGAATTTTTTTATTGTTTGACGTTTGACGTTTTTCAGAGATGAATTCACTTTAACCTCTCTTGCTCAAATGAGATGACAAGACATAAACTGCCCAGCGAAGAAAAAAAAAAACTTCTAATTTTAATGTCAGAGATCTGGTTGGCGATACAGATATCAAGTGGAGTCGGCCTGTAAATACATAAGTACCTACTTTAAAAATGTTAAAGCTCAGTCAAGATGATGTTCATAAGAATAACCAAAAACCAAAAACACTCCATTACCAAGACCGGAATCTTTCGTACGTTTCACTCTCCAAAACCCGTTTGTTTACATTGTTGTATTTGTAATTTTGACAATTAGTCCATAAATAGATGTGAGCACAAACAAAAAAAAAACGATGCCGTGGGCTAGCGGCACTTTGCACAGCAAAAACAAAATGGGGTGGTTAATAAGTTTTTTCATGTTTTTCTTTTTACTTTTTTTCGATGAAAAAGTCAGTTTTAAGCTTTAATTTTGCAGGCATTTTGTGGATAGTGAACCAATGTACCTTTTTGTCTTGAAAAAAGCATGTTCAACATCAGTTTATTATAATTAATTCACTAATTTAGAGTAATCACTACGAAATTCTTTAAATTTCATAATAAACCTCGGATTTTTGTATCAAAGATGCGTTCGAAGAACCATCAAGTTAAGGGTGCGAGCGCAATTTTTTTTATTGAATTCTAATACATTTTCGTTAACGAACGGCCCAAATATTTTTTTTGCAAGTAATTAAAATCTGTAGCAATTTAACTAATCCAAATATATTTATAGTTTGTTTTTAATGATTTAAGCTTGCAACTATTTTTCAATGCCATTTTGATTAAAAAATAATACATTTAAAAAAAAAGTTATAATCGAGAAATACCTTATCCATAACATTCTTGATTGATGGAAGAATACATGTATTTGCTATAAAAAAAAACTATGCATCAAAGGAACACGAATGTTTTAAAAAAATAATCAGAACCATTATAGGTAGCGAACCTGTTGAATAAATGCAGAGCAAAAAAAATGAAAATTTTGACATACATATATCACAAAATGAAAACGTCTTAAAATCGTTCTGAATTCATGCACAACTCATTCAATATCATGTAATGGACATTTATGTTTATTGTTGACGTACAGAAGTTTTTTTAGTGAATTCCCACAGTTTAACGCAAAATATAATTTTCATTCATTCCTTGAAAATGTTTAGTTACCAAAGTTGAAGTTTACTTATTATTGTTTGAAGGGTATGTTTAGTAAAAGTGCTGCTAATAATGAAACAAATTAATGAGTTTTACGTACATGTTTTTGTTTTTCTTAATATAGTAAATACTTCGATAGATTACATTTTATAAATGCAGAACATAGAAGAAAATATACATAAACAATAGTTTTCAGGTATAAAGCAGAGGTTAGTGTAGAAAAATATTTTTGAGAATTAAAGAAATTTCCGCTCCGGCTAACCTTCGTCAACTTTTTAGAAAAAAAACTAGCATTAATAGCAGCCAATTATTTCATAGCATATTTAATTTTTCAGATTGTTAAATGTCTAGAAATGTTCATATGCTACAAAATTCGTAATTTTATGCGTAAACATAGAAGATAACATTATTTAGTCAAGAAGTATGGATTTTGGCGCGTATACCGGTTTTTTTCTATTGGGTGTTCGGTTTCCCCATACTGGAATAAAAAAAGTTACTTAAATCTATTTATTGCACTCATTTCGTTGGTATTGTGTGTAACCATATTGCCTATTTCTATTCCTTAAAGATGCTTTACACAAAGCAACTTATTTTTAAGACATGGTTCCCTCAAATTTGTATTCCAAAATCTAACTACAAAAAAATGCTAACTCTAACATAGTCCCTCAAAAAGCAATTTTCAGCAATATTTCTGCAACAAACAAAACTTAAATGAATGGTCTTGCAATTACCGAACTGCTTAAATGATGAAAGTACTAATCTAATTGAGGAATCTAAACTAGCTAAAGTTGGCAATGGAACTTCACAAGTATGCTACTCGTAGCATTGTCTGTACAAAAAAAACGGAGGCACCCGCCTATTGTTTCCACCTGGACTTCTAACGTCACCAAAAAAATGCTCTAAGCAAACTACAGCTGAAAAAATTGTCTGTTTTGTTGTTTTACAAAGTATTGAGTTACACTTTTGTCCATTTCCAATAATTATACTTAACCAGTTGCAGCGCATGTTGCGTTCGCAAATAATTTAAGTAAACAAAATAAATAATAATAAACTAATAAATAATTAAATAATATGTATTTGGTCAATTTGATTTAATTTAATATACATTTACAACATTTATTTTGGATTGAAATTGAAAAGCTATACAAATCTTCCAATTTAAGACCATGTCAGCACTTCAGATTCTGTTGGTTAGGATTCTTTAGTTTTTGGACGAGGCCATGAAACATTCAAAATGAAGCATTTAGATGGGGCTGATTACTATAATGAAGCATTTTGATGGGCCTGAGGACTAAATGTGATAATGTGTTTGGTTTTTTGCATCATTTCACGCACACTTTCTCACATTTAGTCCTCAGTAGCTTGTAGGCAAACCGAAATGTCAGTCTGAGATTCCGGTCTTGGTAATGGAGTGTTTTTGCCAAAAACACTCTAGAGAGAGTGTTTTTGAGAATAACAATCGACTAGATTTGCTCAAAACAAGGGCGCCGATTCCCAGGTGAGTTTATTTTACATTATATTTCTGTCTCCCCACTTCAGTGATAGTTAAATAATTAAAATCTGGTTTCAGGTGAAAAAAATTATGTTTTAAAATGGCCCCCGTAGTATTTTTAATTAAATCAGGTATGAAATATATTGAATATTCTAGATCGAAAAAAAGTCTCACAACATTGCAGAACTAGACATGATTTTAACAACAAATATTATTTCAATATGATTTTTACTAAAAATTCGATGTGGTTTCCGACCAGTTTATTCCATTCTAAAATTTAACAAGAATAATTTTGTTTACTTATTATTATTATGAATATAGTAGGAATATTATGTTATAAAAAAAATATTAAAAACCATTTGAATCTAAGAAATTATGCAAAATAAAAATTAAAAAAATTAAACTACACCACAAAGGCATTTAATATATCAATAAACAATAATAAGCAAACTTCGAATATCTAAAAAAAATTAATGAATAGCCAAGAGTAGAAAATCACTAAATAAAAATTAGTTTCAAAATAAGTTAAAAAATAGTTGCAAACACAGAAAAAAACAAAATCTAAATGTGTTTTTAGAAAGGATGACAGAAATCGTTACATACGTAATCAAAGGAAAAGGAAGAAAAATTCCAGAAAATTAACTCACAAGTTTTTTCCAAAGGAAGTCATAGTTTTATTCTGTGACGTTGATTATGTGACATTCTTTATTAAAAAATAGTTTAGTTAACAATCCAATAGTTGTTTCATTACCATTTATTACTATACCCTTTTTTCCGAACCCTACAATAGTCCGAAGATCTCAAACAGCTGATTTCGAGTTTTATTTATCGAGTCTTTTATTTTTTTTGTAAAGTATTTCAAATTTTTGTTTCCACGGCAACTTAAACACAAGCAAACAACTTCCTGAAAAAAATAATTTATAATAATGGAAACTAAAGATAATAGACACAAGGAGTAAGTAATCTAGTAACCTGCATTTCATTATTGCATCTGGGCTCTTATCTCTTTCAGCAAGCATTCTAGTATGAAACATCACAAGAAAAATTTCCATCGCAAAATCAATGGATCCTCTCAAGTTGAAATAATTCGAGGTGTTATCGACGTAGCAGACTCGAGTGATGACCGTATAAGTGGCCGACCGATTTATTGGTCGTCAAAAGCTATAGATAGTGATATTGATAATGAACAAATGCACGCAGCGGATTTTGAGTTGCTTACTCAGATGCCAAACTCTGTTGGAGGACATTTTCAGTTTACCTCCGAAAAAAATTGGGACTCTGAGGACATATTTTTAAACAAGACCGAAGCTAGTGAATATTTCACTTTGGACTTGAATCTTCTCGCCGCTGGTCTTCAAACAATCCCATTTTATAAGCGATTGGATTTTCCTTCATCATGGTTTGGAAAATCTCGACTGAAAGCAATGAACAATGCAGCAGATATTGCTGAAAAACATTACCAAACTGTTTTTGAGGATCATAAAAGAGATCCCAAAAGGAAAACTACTAGCGTGGCAGCGAAAAATTCAACCCCAATTAAACATAATTCAGGCGAACCAGAAACTATTGAGAAGGCTGTCAATGACATAGAAAAAGAGTTGGATGATCTTTTGAATCTTACCACAGATCAAGTCTCTATGGTTAATATTGATGTTCCGCCAATAAATGAGGTCAAAGGTTCAAGCCCCGCAAATGGAAATACCAATGTAGCACAAGTTCAAGAAAATCGAGAAGGAATTCAACAATGGCTTGATGATGTCCTTGATGAATGAAACACTATAAACTGGATTACTTTATCTCCTGCTAGCTTTTTTAAGTTATAAAATATTTACTTCTTTTAATTAAATGCAACACTGCTTCGTAGGCTCGCTTTCAACGTTAAGGGTTCAAGTGACTTGACCATGAATAAGGACAATGTCTCATTAGAGAATATTTTTGAATAACTTCTAAATTGTTTGGAATAAGGTGTAAGATTATTTGCTGGGCTTGTGGAAATAAATGATTGCAAAAATAATCACTTCAACTGCCACAAATATGGATACCACCACGGATAATACTTTTTATATTTTTGCTTCACAAATTCTAGCGTGCAATTACGTTTTTAAAGTTAAAATTAAAGTTAAATAAAATACTTATTTAATATCAAAAGCTGATTAATTCATACAAAATCGAGAGTTACAAACTTCATGTTTGCGATTCATATAGGTACATAAACATGTTCTAGAATTTCTTACGCTTTTAAGGTTTAAGCAAGCCGAAATTGTTAGGCCATGGGTCAAATATTGAACCACAGTATGCGATCGGACATTATTAGAAGCGACCTGATACTTATACTTGAAAGCCTTTGAAATTTGAAAAAAAAAATTACTTTGAATTAGCTTTATTAAATTTAATATGGATAATGATAAATAAAAAAGAAATGCCATTTGGAAATTCAATTTATCTGTAGCTCCATTTTAAAAAACCTAAGTACGACGACGTTTACATATTGAATTCATCCTGACCTTAACCAATTAATCATTTGTTAATAAATGTCTGTTGAATTTTCTGGACCGAAAAATTGTAATCAACTCTATTTTGAAATGCTTTGTAAAAGTCAGTTAATAATATCTACGAGTACTTGGTAGCCTTTTTTCAATCCTTTATAAATTAAATTTTTTAAATAAGTTCATGTTGAATCATTATAAAAATCCATGAGAAATAATAAATTTATTTCAAATAAATTTGAAATCATTGATAAATAAAAACTCGAATACCTTGAGAGGAAACAATAATATTAACGAAAGGCAAACATTTATTTTAGTAAGAATTTGATGTTACCTTAGCGCTTCACTGATGTTCATTATTTAAATTAATACAGAAAGACGTTAAATTGACGAAATGTGAATCTTAATTACGTGGCAATATTAATAAACGATTAAATAAATACATTTGGTAGCGCAACAGTCCGTTGACAACTAGGGCCTAGTGACTTACAACTCAACCATTCCTGTTGTGAGAAATGGAGGGGACCTACAGTTTTAAGCTGAATCCGAACGACTGATTTGAGAAAGCACTTTTCATGACTTTTCTACCCATAAATGGTATGCTTATGAAAGCTGGTAAAAATGTTAGATTATTAATGCAAACAAAGAACCAAAATAAGCCTTGTAGATTCTTTGTGCGTATGAGATATAACTACTTATTTTCTGTAGCGCAAACAAAATAATTTTTTAAATGTCCTAAATACGAATCCTGTCTTTAAAATTTTTCTATCACGTAAAGTTCGTTAAATAACTCTAAAAATTTTAAACATGCACTTTGTAGTTTATAGAAATGCTTAATATAACCAAAAATAAGGTTCTTAAAGCTAAGTTACATTTCAACATAATCCCTTAACAATAAATTGTAGATAAATAGATACAGTTGGAATCATTTTAGTATTTTACTTACTTTCTGTAAATACTCATTGGTCATTTTGAGTCTTTATTTGACTGTTTATGAAGTTTTAAGCAAGCCTTTAATTCAATACTTTCATAGATTTGAAAAATACGTTTTGAAGTTAATTTTGAGTGGTGACTTCGAATCCAACCTTTGGTTTTAACTATATGCTCAAGTTTTAAAAATCCATTTTCAACATTATTTTTATAATTTTTAACATACCTTCCAAAAACTTCATAATAAAATTGTTTAAATACGAATTCGTTGCAAGAATAAAATTTAATTTCAAACCATGTTGACTTTTTCTGTTTAAAAATCTTTAAGCACAAATGTATCGTTTCTTTCAGATTTTTGTAAGTCATGTGAAATCTAACAAGTTATGGAGATACTTAGAAAATTGTATGAAATACTCTAAATATTTCAACTGACTGTTTATTGAAAAAAAGCTATTTCATGAATTTAGATTTGTACAAAAAGTCTTATACATTATATGGTTTTTTTTCCGAATTTAAAAAGTATTATCCCAAAAACCGAACGTGATGGATTAGTACTGAAGTCGTGTATTAAATAAGGAGACACACCTTTGAGTTGATTGGCATCGAGAAATTTCATTCCTGCTTACTATGGTCAACCAGACCTCCTTTGCCCATGTTAATGTACAATCTCTTGTTAATCCCTTGACGCCATAGAACAGCACTCAGTAAGCCGGTTTTCCGGATTTTAGTTTAAAACAACTTGCACCTTATTGCCAAAACATATAATTGTTTAATTATTTTCTGCAACGGGCTATTATGTTTCCGCAAATTCTTAAAAAAACACTTCAGACTCCCGATTGCGTTTTTAAAAAAAATTATTGGTAATTTATTGACACTTCAACCACATTTCGATTAACATTGTTATCACCCTTCAGTGGGTTAGCTATAAGATGCTGTTGCAGGTGAATTGTTCCAACTTTCTTTTTCACTATTGTCTGCTGCCCCCCTGCTTAGGATAACTAAAGGATTTGGGGTGGGTGCGAGTTTGGGTATATGCAAAGTAATTTTTGCATTTTAGCACTAAAATCGAAGAAATCCCCAACAAAAAAAATCAAGTATGGAAACACTGAAGATCGGGTGCCTAGTACCTCAACTGGAGATTGGGTTCTAACCCCAATGGAAAGTTAGTGGGGGGAGAGGATTTTCCACTAAGGCACCTCTCCTTATCCAGGCGGCAGCGGACGAATTCTCGAGATGGAATCAACGGTGGCGTTTAGAGTTCCAGTAAGGTTGAACTACTTAGTAAACACCTTATAGGGCTTTTAAGACATATTCGGGGCCCAGGCCTATAAGGAGCGTTTTATCCGGCTCCGCGTCCTTGAAGTTATACTAAGGACCTGGCCCTCCAGGTTGGAGGTTGTGCCGTCGGGGTGACTTCCTGACCACGTAAAAAATACCCTAGTTGCGAAGCCTCGGATACGGACGGATTTACTGTTGACAACCCACGCAAACGAAATAAGGACAACGAACTTCGGATCTGTTAGGTCCCTTAACAGACCACGTGCAGCCGAACAATTAGCAGAAGCCCTAAACTGCTGCAAGGCAGATATTACCGCCATCCAAGAAGTGCGATGGGATGGACCGGGCAAAATCAAACTTAAAGACTGCGATGTATACTACGGCGACTGCTACCGAGAACAAAGCCAGCGTCTATTTGGGTGTGGATTTACTGTTGGAACTATACTCAGGCAAAAAGTCTTGAGTTTCAACAGTATGAGCGAGCGCATCACGACAATCCGCATCAAGGCTAAATTCGCCAACATAGGCCCAATATGCGCGCATGCCCCATGCCCCAACAGGGGAGAAAGATGAAGACACCAAGGACCAAAAACACTCCATTACCAAGACCGGAATCTTTCGTACGTTTCACTCTCCAAAACCCGTTTGTTTACATTGTTGTATTTGTAATTTTGACAATTAGCCCATGAATAGATGTAAGCACAAACAAAAAAATAACGATGCCGTGGGCTAGCGGCACTTTGCAAAGCAAAAACAAAATGGAGGGGTTAATAAGTTTTTTCAGGTTTTTCTTTTTACTTTTTTCGATGAAAAAGTCAGTTTTAAGCTTTAATTTTGCAGGCATTTTGTGGATAGTGAACCAATGTACCTTTTTGTCTTGAAAAAAGCATGTTGAACATCAGTTTATTATAATTAATTCACTAATTACAGTAATCACTACCAAATTCTTTAAATTTCATAATAAACCTCGGATTTTTGTATCAAAGATGCGTTCGAAGAACCAAATTAAATTGTTAAGGGTGCGAGTGCAATTTTTGTATTGAATTCTAATAAATTTTCGTTAACGAACGGCCCAAATATTTTGTTTGCAAGTAATTAAAATCTGTATTAATTTAATTAATCCAAGTATATTTATAGTTTGTATATTTAAAAAAAGAGTTATAATCGAAAAATATCTTATCCATAACATTCTTGATTGATGGAAGCATACATGTATTTGCTATCAAAAAAAAACTATGCATCAAAGGAACACAAATGTTTTAAAAAAGTAATCAGAACGATTATAGCGAACCTGTTGAATAAATGCAGAGCAAATAAAATGTAAATTTTGACATATATCACAAAATGAAAACGTCTTAAAATCGTTCTGAATTCATGCACAACTAATTCAATAGAACATGTAATCGTCATGAATGTTTATTGTTGACGTACAGAAGTTTTTTTTAGTGAATTTCCACAGTTCAACGCAAAATATAATTTTCATTCATTCCTTAAAAATGTTTAGTTACCAAAGTTCAAGTTTACTTATTATTGTTTGAAAAGTATGTTTAGTAAAAATGCTGCTAATAATGAAAAAAAATTAATGAGTTTTACGTATATGTTTTTGTTTTTCGTAATATAATAAATACTACCGTAGATTACATTTTATAAATGCAGAACATAGAAGAAAATATACATAAGCAATAGTTTTCAGATATAAAGCAGAGGTTAGCGTAGAAAAATATTTTTGAGAAAGCCAATAATATTTTAAATACGTTCATTAAAGAAATTTCCGCTTCTGCTAACCTTCATCAACTTTAAAAAAAAAAAATAGCATTAATAGTAGCCAATTATTTCATAGCATAATTAATTTTTCAGATTGTAAAATGTCTAGAAATGTTCATATGCTACAAAATTCGTAATTTTATTCGTAAACATAGAAGATAACATTATTTAGTCAAGAAGTATGGATTTTGGCGCGTATACCGGTTTTTTTCTATTGGGTGTTCGGTTTCCCCATACTGGAATAAAAAAAAGTTACTTTAATCTATTTATTGCACTCATTTAGTTGATATTGTGTGGAAACATATTGCCTATTTCTATTCCTTAAATATGCTTTACACAAAGCAACTTACTTTTAAAACATGGTTCCTCAAATTTGTATTCCAAAATCTAACTACAAACAAAATTCTAACTCTTAACATAGTCCCTCAAAAAGAAATTTTCAGGAATATTTTTGCAACAAACAAAACTATAATTTGGTCTTGCAACTACCGAACTGCTTAAATGATGAAAGTACTAATCTAATTGAGGAATCTGAACTAGCTACAGTTGGCAATGGAACTTCACAAGTATGCTTCTCGTAGCATTGTCTGTACAAAAAAATACGGAAGCACCCGCCTATTGTTTCCACCTGAACTTCTAACGTTGCCAAGAAAATGCTCTAAGCAAACTACAGCTGAAAAATTTTCTGTTTTGTTGTTTTACAAAGTTTTGAGTTACACTAAATAATTTAAGTAAACAAAATACAGCACTAATAAATCATTTACTATGTATTTGGTCAATTTTATTTAATATACATTAACAACATTTATTTGTATTGAAATTAAGAAGCTATACAAATCTTCCAATTTAAGACCATGTCAGCACTTCAGATTCTGTTGGTTAGGATTGTTTAGTTTTTGTACGAGGCCATGAAACATTCAAAATGAAGCATTTAGATGGGATGGGAAATATATTATCTAGAGTCCCGACTTAATGGGTTTGCTCTCTTTTTGCCTACAAACTAAATTGAGAGAATTTTGCCCATTAGCATACGCATGTGTTAGTTGTCCTGTGCATTTCTTATGGGAAAATCCAGATTCTTCTTCTTCTTAGTTGTTACGGGCTTTTAAGAGAGTTACCTCAAATAAAATTTGAGGGTGTGTTAGGCAAGACGGGTACCACTCGGGACCAGTGTTGGGACCTCGCAGAAGCAAAAGAGTGGTAGAAATGATGTCAAAAAGGTGGTAGAAAAGTGGTAGAAATTAAAACCCATTTTTATGTAGTAAATCTTATATTCAATAACTTATTAAAAAATACAAAAAATTAAATAAACAACAACTCAGTTCTTTCAGTTTCAAATATCACAATTCACAATAATTAAATTAGTTAGAAAAACTTAAAGTTATTTTTTGCTATATAGACCGCCGGAAAATTTTAATTTTGAAGCATATTTCAGTAATGCTTCCGGAGAATTAAAATTCTGAAAATTTACTGAAATTTCCCTTCCAGCCAAAATGTTGTGATGTGAACGGTTGTAGTTTTTAATTTATTTCTTTTTTCATTTTTTATATTTCTTAAATCTGAAAATTTGCGTTCAGCAGCAGCGCTGCTATGCGGTAAATAACAAAGCTCCAACATATAAGAAGATATGTTTTCAAAAATTAAATTGTCCATTCCGTCTTTTAAGTTTTTTTTATCAAAAGCCATTGTGAAACAATGTCATCAGTTTTAAAAATTTGGAGTAATTGATTTCCTAGTACCCGTGGCATGATGGTTAGTGCGTTGGACTGTCATGCGAGAGGTCTTGGGTTCGATCCCTGCCTGTGCCACCTAAAGTTTGTTTCATGGGTACTGCCTCTTGCGAGGAATTGACAAATTCTCCAAGACTAATTCTTGTCATGAAAAGTGCTTTCTCAAATTAGCCGTTCGGATTCGGCATATAAACTGTAGGAGTGTAGGTCCCCTCCATCCCTGCAATTACTCGCACACAGGAATGGTTGAGAGTTGTAAGTCACTAGGCCCTGGTTCTCTACGGACTGTTGCGCGACCTAATTTAATTTAATTGATTTTCTCCAATTAATTTTCTCCACTCATTATTAATTAACTCTAGTTCTGAGTTATTTACACTCGTAGTAGGTGAAAAATGTTTCGTGAGACCTAAAACTGATGGCATTGTTCCATCAATGACGTTTTTCGGGTTTAAATATTTGAAAAATTTTAGTTCATCGTTTGAAAGGTTAAACCTTTCTCCAATTTGAACACATAATTCAATATAATAGTTGCACATAACTTTTCGTAGTTGCATTACATCTTGTTCAACAATATCATTTTCAAGTAAGTACCTTTCAAAGTAAAGGCCAAAATACATTTGAGAATATGGTAGCGATTTTATATGCTGTTGTGTTTGTGGAGTGGACGCGGTTAGTTGTAGTCGTATGCGTATGGTATATGGTAGAAGGTAGAGTTTAATGATAGGTGAACGGTGAGTTGCAAAAAGTGGTAGAAATTGCTTTTTAGGTGGTAGATTTTCATGAACACCATAAAGTGGTACAAATACCACTTAAGTGGTAGAAGTCCCAACACTGCTCGGGACTCTAGATAATATATTTCCTCTATGCTGATTACTATAATGAAGCGTTTTGATGGACCGAAACACTAAATATGAGAATGTGTTTGGTTTTTTGCATCATTTCACGCACACTTTCTCACATTTAGTGCTTTCTAGCTTGTAGGCAAACCGAAATGTCAGTCTGAGATTCCGGTCTTGGTAATGGAGTGTTTTTGCCAAGGACATATCCTTCGAGTTCTTGGACAAGACATATGAGCAGTACCCTGGCCATAGAGGAAATATATTATCTAGAGTCCCGACTTAATGGGTTCGCTCTCTTTTGACCTACAAACTAAATTGAGCAAATTTTGCCCATTAGCATAAGCATGTGTTAGTTGTCCCGTGCATTTCTTATGGGAAAATCCAGATTCTATGTAGTTGTTATGGGCTTTTGGGGCTCAGTATGCACAGTTAGGGGGAAAACAATGTGAGGTGAACTCAGCCGTTCAAAAAAGAGATCCGTTGAATTCAAAAATTGAAAAATTGTTGCAATATTTTAAGAAAAATGAATTTTGCAACTTCTTTTTAGTGAAAACTGTGCTAAAAATAATATTTGACTGCTTTTAGCAAACAAATTCTATGATTTTTATGAAAAGTTTCGCAAAAAACAAAAAAAATCATGCAGAAAGTATAGGCGCACCATAGAACTGCAATGCGAAAGTGGCCTAATCTGAGTTTAACCCAGTTTTGACAGATTAACAGCGAGGTGAGTATTTTGACAATTCTACGAAAATGAAAACAAAAAAATATAATGTTTTTGATTGCGATCAACAAGAGTCAAGAAGTCTAGACTGCCATTGCAGACAATAATTCAGAATTAATCAGAATTCAATTTTTTTAAAATACTTTTTAATCTTTTGAAGCGTTTTTTCTCTCTTTACAGGTAAGTTGGTTATTAAATATATCTTAACATAATCATGCTTTTTTATAGATTTATACAAATTATGTTTCCGTTCTGGCCAATTAGTAGGTATAGGAAAAAAGTTTCGAGTTTTAGTTGGGTTGTGCACTGGCAGTGGGTAGAGTGGTGTTTTGTGAGCCACAGTAGCTGCTTCGTCGCCATATTCGTTTCCTTGAATTCCTGTGTGACCGGGGGTCCACATTACTTTTAGTTTTGTTGGTGAACGAATGAGGATATCTCTAATTTGTTGTTATAATGTATTTTCCCTTTCTTTTTAGAGAAGTCTTGGCTGCTTCCAATATAGCATGAGCCTCTGCGTTGAAAATAGAAGCTTGTTCGCATAGTAGACCCGTGCTAATAATCAATCCATTCTCTTAGACAACAGCGAATAAGACGCTTTCGTTTATTTTTGACCCGCCGGTGAAAATGAAAGACCGTGCTTTTGATTTTAGTTCGCTGGAGATGTCATTTTAGATAGCACGGTAGTATCTGTTGTCAGTAATACCTTTTCTATTGAAGTTAAGGTCTAGGATAAAAGAAGACTTTGATTGTCCTAGGTGGATGCAAGGCCTTATATTTGGAGAATTGTCTCAATGGAAGTTTCAATTAAGTTGCAACTTCCACAATTGTTGATTATGCGGATGCTATTTTTTTAGGAATAGGCCGGCGAATTGCAGACTTGAAACAGTTTTCAGTTATAGATCCGGATAAGAACGAAAGTATAACAAAGCATTTTCCTCTTGTTATTATAATTTGTTCTTCGAGTGGGGGCAGTCCTGCTTCTGCTAGTATGTTTTTAATTAAGGTTGTCGGAAAATCGTTGATACTCCTTGCTGCATGATGATACATCGGTTTGATGATTTTTAGTGCGGACTTAGGACAGCTTCCGTATATACAAAGCCCATAACCAATTTTACTAAGTAAAAGGGCTCGGACAACGTTACATAATGTATTATTATGTGCAATACTTTTCATACATGTTAAATAACTTATTATATTTCCTCTGTCAGCCAGGCTCTTTTTAAGATTAATTATGTGATCATTCCATTTATAATTTTTATTAAAAGTAAGTCCTAGAATATTTAGTTTATCAACCGAGTTAATTATAATTATAATATTATCTATATTTAGTGTTAGTGTGTAGTGAGAACAAGTTAATTTTCGGCAAATATGCAATATTTTGCATTTTTGAAGTGAAAGTCTTGCACCAGATGTATGTATTCGACCATACAAGAATTTCATTTATCAGATTAGTGAGCATTTCTTTAGTTTTGTCTAGATCATTGCATTTTTTCAAGACATAGAGGTCATCTGCATAGATGCAATGGTCTAGAAGTTTATGTCTATCTACAATTATTGATATTTCTTGAAAGGAAATAAGAAACAGGACCACTGATAGCGGGGAGCCTTTAGGAATCCCGTTGTGTAGCTTATATGTTGAAGAGTAGCAGTTGTTAGTTTTTACACAGAATCTTCGGTTAGTTAAAAATGATTTTACATATTGCATTATTTTAGGACCTAGCCTCCAAGAGTGTAGCTTGTTCAGAACAAGATACATCCCAATTTTATCAAAAGCTTTCTCGAAGTCAATTGACAGGATTGAAACATGATTCCGGGATGATAGAGCATTTGTTGTGTAGTAATCAATATGTAAAAGTGCATCGATGCAACTCTTTTCTGGTTTGAAACCAACTTGATTGGGGCTTATTAGATTTTTTCTTTGTGTAAACCATTGAAGACGCTTCGTGATTATTTTTTCCATGATTTTAGAAATATATGGGATAAGAGAAATTGGACGGTAGCCGCTAATGGAGGCTATGTCGTTTTTAGGTTTCGGAATCGGAATGCCAACTCGGAGGTATAACTCCAGTTGAAAAATATTGTTATATAACTTCAGTAGCCTACATTTTATTTCAAGGGGTAGGTTTTTTAGCATCGGGTAAGACACTCTATCCCGACTTGGGGTTTTGCCTTTGAGCAGCTTTCAAGTTCTTTAAGTTCAATACGGTTTTCGATATATAGAGCCGAGGTGTCAGATGTGGGTATTTTCATGTTTTTATTGATGCAAACATTTTTTTTCTGGACAATGTGTTTGTAGAACATTTTTCCACGTTGTGTCATATGAAAGGAGTTGCAGAATACTTTTTTCAAGCTCTTCAGTTTGATCCCCATTATTCTTGCTGCGAAAACTTTGACCCAAATTTTGTTCTTAGATTTTTTATTAGAGTTAGAATTCACTTTGTTGTTAGACTAATAAATTTAAGAATTAAAGAACCTAATTTCAGGAACAAAATGCTCAGAATTATGCATTTGTAATTTTTTTTTCGACCTGCGATATATTAGATATTAAGTAGTTTTTTATTTATTTATTTATTTTATTGTTTTTATAACCTTTTAATTATAGTATTTATAAAAAGTATTAATATTTTTTTCTCCAAGCATGGTGCAATAGGCCTACCGGGGAAACCGAACACCTTATCAAAAAATCGGTTAACGCACTGAAAAGCATACCTCATGGGTAGTGGGGAAATGCTAATTTTGTTTAATAACTAGAACCTCATTATTATTATTATTATTGTATATTTATTATCATTTCTGTTATAATATATTATGTATAATTATAAAAAATAAATGTACACATTATGAATTGAAAAGAAAAAATATTTATTTTCAAGAGAGGCATCTAACGATTAACTAAGCAAAGTAAGTTTGAAATTGAATGGACTACAAATCGCAAGTATTGAATAACATACATAGACAATCATTTAGATTCTTCAAACAAATATATTTACAATATGCATACAGGGTAGTATCTTCTAAATTATGGAAACTTAATGAGCGAGGATTCACATGATGTCTGCGCAGTAAAATTTGCTTCAGCCAACTCTGTTCTTCCCTCATTTCATATTCAAAACTTTAAGACCAATGTGCATAGGTATCTCCTCTTAAATCCTTCCCTATTATCCTGACGCTCGCACTGTGTTTTAACAAAACATAAAGGGTTTTAATAACCCCTTCAAAGCCTGTAAGTTATTAAAAAAAGCTTTGAAACATAGCGAATAACTAATGAAATATCAGCTTTTATGTTATTTAATTTTATTGTATCCTTCAATGATCGAAAACGTTAATTTTTTATTAATGTTCCCTTAAATATCAAAACTAATTTTATTATAGGTTTGTGACATACTCGAAACATACATATACGACTTTAAGAGGCTATCCAAATTCATGAAACTCTCTTAAACTTTAAAGACACGTGCCAAAACTTTCGACACATAGCAACATCAGTCTTTCCCAGTCGATCTTTGAAAATTACATTCCAAAACGAATCGCAAATCTCTCAAGATACCGCGCAACCGTTTTTAATAACATTCAAAATCGTCTTCATTAATCCGGTAATACGATAAAAATCTTAAAAAAAAAGCAAAAAAAGGCTATTTTGGTCTTTTTTGTTTAGGGAATGCAAATAAAAAACTATTCCATCCTTTTTCCCAACGTTTCGTAAGAACTCCTTACTTCTTCAGGGGATATTTTCTTTATTCACTCTGTATTAATACATATAAATAATAATTTTTCGATTACAATATACTTAGTTGAATATTACATCTTCTTACATTTTTTGTATTAAATCATACTATTTTATTTTTTCTCTCCACACCTGACAGCACTGACATAAATTGAAAATAAATAAAATTATGATTTAAACAACAAGCAAAAACAAAAACTATTGAATTAAACAAAAAGAAAAAACAAGAAAAACACTTATATCACAGATGTTAAAGTGCTACCGCATAGCTTTGTTTAATGTTGTCGATGTCTTCCTTCGTGTTCATTGTTCTCTTTATTTTTTGTTGTATTCGTAAACTTTCCAGAGTTACTGGCTGAACAGAATGGTGTAGCTGTAGCTGTAGCTTGTAGCACTGTCAAAGTTAAAAGATACGAAAATACTATACATCGCCACAATGAGAAGCTGTAGCTGTAGCTGTAGCTGTAGCTGCAGCGCAAGTTGACTCAACTTTAACTTTTGGCTGCGCTACAAGCTACATTTGAGATGACAGATGGGGGAAACCCATTTCATTCTTGACTTTTCACTTTTTTTTTGGGAACGTTCAATGCATTTGAGAATTTTTCTGGTTTTGTAACTTTTTTATAGTATGCTATCATACAAATTCAGTTCAAATATAAATTTCATATGCGTTGAACATGCACGATGCGCTGCACCATTGTGGGCGACCTTTGCTACATAGTGAGCGATTTTATTGACAGCTTATACTACAGCGATTTTTTTAGCTACAGCTACATCTCATTCTGTTCAAGGGGTTAGTCTTGTGTTAACTTTTCTCTCTTTGTCCAATATTTTTACTCTCTCAAAGTTAACTGAGTGTCCCGTTTGTGTTATATGCTGTGCCTGTGCAAGTCCAGTTGTCTCTTTGTTTTTCTTTATGTCTGCTTCGTGTTCAGTTAGTCTTATTTTTAAATTTCTCTTTGTTTGTCCTATGTAAACCCGATCGCATTTCTCATTCTCTTTGCCTTTGCATTCAATTTCATACACTACGTTGTGTTGTTGTTCTTTTTGTATTTTGGATTTGGTGTTTGTGAAAATTGATTTAAGTGTCAAATTTGATTTGTGAGAGAATGATATATTCTCTTTATTTATTATTCTATGCAAATTTCTATTGTCAGTTAAGTTTGGAACATATGGTATTGAGAAGAACTTTTTTGCATCTGTTTTGGTTCTTACTTGATTGTTATTGTTTTTATTGTTTTTTTCCTTTAATTCTTCTGATCTTTTTCTTAAAAGGTTGTTAATTATGTAGAAAGGATAGTTGTTGGTTTTTAATATTGTTTTTATTTTTCTAATATTTTCTGTTTCATGTTTAGCGTCGCTGAGGTCCAAAACTTTGTTTATGAAATTGAATGCTGTGTTAATTTTTTGTTTTATCGGTTGGGTTGAATTAAAATTAATCATGCGCCCAGATGAAGTAGGTTTAGAGTACCAATTATATGTAATTTTGTTGTTCTCTCTGTGTAGGAGTAGGTCAAGATATGGTAGACTATGGTAGACCATAGGCATACTGAATGTTTGCAAATAGAATTTGTCGTCAAATTGAAAATAGTTGTTGTCCCGTAGACAAAAGTCCAGAAGCTTGAGAAATTTTGATTTTGGTATTTTTGTGTGATTCTTTATTACATCCCATTGTTTCATGATGTTTTTAATAGCTAAATATGTTGGTATATTAGTAAATAGTGAAACTACATCAAAGGAAACCATGACGTCATCATCGTCTAAAGATATATCCATTAGTTTTTCTTTTAGTTGGAAAGAATTTTTGATGTTGTATTTGTCTGAAATGATGTTTTTAACAATTGTCCCAATGTGTTTTGACAGACTATAACAGGGTACATTCATAGACGATGATATTGGACGTAAAGGTAGACCGGGTTTGTGAATCTTTGGAAGTCCGTATAATCTGGGTGCTAAGGCAGCTGAGCAGTGCAATTTGTTTTTCAGCCAGCGGTCGATGTATTCATTTTTGAAGAGTTCGTTTACAAACGTGTTATTTGTTGATTGTAGTTTTGTTGTTGGATCCAGTCTTATTGTTTTGTATGTGTTCTTATCTTCAAGAAGTTTGTTCATTTTTTGCTCATAGTCTTGTTTATACATTATTACTGTCTTGTTACCTTTGTCTGCTTTAGTTATTATAATGTTGTCTTTTTGTGTGGATATAAATTTTTTAGTTGTCTGGAATGTTTTCAGAATAAACTTTTCATTAGATGTATTTTTAAGTCTTCTTTTATGTTCTGATATTTTTGTAGCAATTTTGGATCTTGTTACTTCTTTTTCTGTGTCATCTTCTATTGTTTGGATGGTTTGTTCTATGTCTGCAATTATGTGTATTGGTGAAAAATTGGAAGAATCGATGGGTAAAGCAAATTTATCTCCCAATGAAAGTAGCCATTTTGCTTCATTAGGAAATTCTATGTTGGTTTTATTGACGAACCATTCTTCATTTAAAGTGATTCCGAAATCCTTTGCTTTACTTTCTTTCAGTTTTTCCATTTTCGAAGAATGTTTTTGTTTTATTTCTGTGGATATATGGTTGTATAATTGTGTTTGTTTTGACACAAAAGTGTTGTATTCTATTTCGTTGAGCATGGTTTTCATTTTGATGTTTGTATGGAATATATTTCTTTCTATTGTTCTGATGTTAATGTTTGTCTGTGTTATTTCTAAATTTAAAATTTTAGTGTGAAGTTTTTGTTCAATTTTAACTAGTTGATTTTTTATTCTTTCTGTGTTGAATAGTTGTTCTAAATTAGACGTTGTGTTAGTAACATGTTTAGGGATGATTCCGTATTGTCTGCATGTTATTAAATAGCTTAGTCTTTGTTTTTGTTTCGCAAGCTTTTGCTTTTCTTTGCTGTAATACTTAAGCGTGATGCATGTTTCCTTGTCGTATTTGTATGTGATGTGTTGAAAAAAGTTCTTCATTTTGTATTTTGTGATTGAATAAAGATGTTTGTAAGATGTTGATTTTTGGTTATTTCGGCGGGCCTTCCGATGATGATTTTATATTGTTGAATTGAATGCAAAGGCAAAGAGAATGAGAAATGCGATCGGGTTTACATAGGACAAACAAAGAGAAATTTAAAAATAAGACTAACTGAACACGAAGCAGACATAAAGAAAAACAAAGAGACAACTGGACTTGCACAGCATATAACACAAACGGGACACTCAGTTAACTTTGAGAGAGTAAAAATATTGGACAAAGAGAGAAAAGTTAACACAAGACTAACTCTGGAAAGTTTACGAATACAACAAAAAATAAAGAGAACAATGAACACGAAGGAAGACATCGACAACATTAAACAAAGCTATGCGGTAGCACTTTAACATCTGTGATATAAGTGTTTTTCTTGTTTTTTCTTTTTGTTTAATTCAATAGTTTTTGTTTTTGCTTGTTGTTTAAATCATAATTTTATTTATTTTCAATTTATGTCAGTGCTGTCAGGTGTGGAGAGAAAAAATAAAATAGTATGATTTAATACAAAAAATGTAAGAAGATGTAATATTCAACTAAGTATATTGTAATCGAAAAATTATTATTTATATGTATTAATACAGAGTGAATAAAGAAAATATCCCCTGAAGAAGTAAGGAGTTCTTACGAAACGTTGGGAAAAAGGATGGAATAGTTTTTTATTTGCATTCCCTAAACAAAAAAGACCAAAATAGCCTATTTTTGACATAATCAATAAAACAAGTTCAAAGAATTGGTCAAACACAATCAACAAAAGCAAAAAAGTTTATATTTTAATTTCCATTACTTACGCTCCATCACCAATATCTATTGAATTAGATGCATCCGCCACGACGAATTTTTACTAATTATGGATGAGATTCTAAGCATATCGTCGTATCAACTGAACAGCAGAAGTGAAATGGAAATTGACTTCTAAGCTTCGTTTTGATTTGTAGCTGAAAAAAAAACACATCAATTAGTGCTTTTAAGTTTTGTTGTTAATGTGAAACTTACTTTGAAGTAGTCTTGCGATCATGGGGGGCACGAGGCAAATCCCATTCGGACATTTTCACTACGTGAAGGTTGCCGGCTCGCGACCATTTGCGCATCAACTCTTGGAACATCATTAGAGCAGTTTTTTGGGGCATTCTTGTGTCGATTGCAGTTAGTTCTAAACAGAAGCTTTGGTGATTCAATAAGAATTATGAATTCGTTGAATTCAGCTTTTATTTCGTCAGTCTAAGTTTCTTAAAATTGCAGGGAATTCTAAAACAGTACATACAAACTACTTCTACCCGAGCGTCGAACTTGTCGAGTTGTAGAAGCTGAGTAAGGTCAATGATTCTCGGGAATTATTTCTCCAGAAGAGTCCTGAAACCAAAGGTCGCTCGCCCCTCCCCTTCCCAATCCTTTACCCCCTCCTCCGTCAGCTCTGTGCTATTATGCTGGCTGATGTCTCCTTATCCCCTGACTGTATGGTGTATAACTGTCTGTCATGCCTAGTTTCCTTCCTGGGACGCTTATGGCTTAATTGCTGTTCGTCTCTCCTTTCTCAAAACATATCCTTCCCTTAGACTTCCCAAACTTCCCAATTGGGCTGGATCTAAGGTGTTATACGACCAATGCCGATGATCAGCCAGGCTGAGAGCCCAATTAAAAAAAACTAGCTCAGTCGCGAACGGAGTATCCGGATACCTGGCGACCTCCGGATTAACCAGCCTTATCTGTATACACGGATCTCTGTACAGATGGACCACCCCTTATCCGCTACTCGTGGGATTTTCAATGAATTTTTTAAAACAAACAAAACAAACAAAACAAAATCAAAAAACCGTATCGGCCAGCAGTACGACGGCAAAGTTGTCTGCTGTACCGGCCAGCAGTACGACGGCAAAGTTGTCTGCTGTTCATCCCTCTTCCACTGGTGCTGACATGGCTGTGGACACTCACAGCCCTGTTGTCGCCAGTGGAATATCGGATAATCAGGTAAAATTACCTTCTTCCTGTAGTGAGGCAGTTGTGAAGAACGGCTCCTCTACTACCACTGAGAGTAAACCTCTCAACACTTCTACACCGCGAGTCGGAGGTAGTAGGGCTATGGTGCCAGGTCCTTCTACCTCCAAAGCAAATAATCCCAAAGAAGGTCCTGGGGGAGATGGGCGTAAGCTCAGACCCTCCAAGGCCTACTACAGGGACATGCGTAATGCTAAGAGGATTCTCCAGACGTTTGGTGAACAACTAGGCGCTGGAGGAAACTCTCAGCATGACGCCAAGATAAAATGGGCCAAAAATTTCCTGGCCAAAAATAATTTGAAGACCAGCCAAGACTTAACGTCGAAGCGACAAAGGTCTATGGAAGGTAGTGTTTCACTACCTAAACGCCCCAAAGTGCTAAACACCAGCACTACTCTTGACCCTCGCAAGGCAAAAATGTCCTTCAGTGACGTTCTGAAGGACAAAATGGTAGTCGCGATCATCGACAAAAGTGATGTAGATGACACGATCTCTGCCGAAAACTGGACATTGGCCAAAGGACAGCTGGCCTTCAGTTTTGTCGAGATCATGTCTGACAATCCGGGACCACCGCCCATCACAAAAGATGGCGGTTGGCATCAGGGACACATCAAGTTGATGGTCTGTGATGATCAGAGGTCGTGCGATCTACTGACGCTGGCGGTCAGCCGACTTGGAGAGGTCTGGCCTGGTGCTAAGCTGGAGGTTGTAGCAAAGGAGGATATTCCTTGCAGACCAAGAGCTCGCATCACGGTTCCGGCCATATTCAAGGAAGCAGACCACGTATTGAAGGTAATCCGGCTCTCCAATCCAACCCTTCCTACTCACAACTGGAAGGTTGCGAAATTGGAGGATCCAAAGGGACCCTACAAGGGTGCAATTATAATCATCAATGCAGAGTCCCTTTCTCCTCTGGCGCAATCAAAAGGTGTGATTAGGTTTGGGTTCGATGAAATTACGCTGAGGGTCTATAAAAAAGATGGGGTCGAGGCACAAACCCTTAACCCTCCCCCACCCACACAAGCGGAAACTGCTGCTGAGGAACCTGGTGCATCGGTCACACTTCCTTCATTCATCTTTTTCTTCCCAAGTTAAAAGTTAATAAAAAACTATAATAACAATATTTAAATTATAAAAAGTACATGCAAAAAACGGCAAACACTTGCTTTATAAATCTCCATTAAAAAAAAAAAAAAAACGTAAGTGGCATTTAATTTGTTTTAACTAACAACATAAAAAATAAAGGCATGTGAATTTTTAGAGGAGAAAATGGAGGCTGACCAGATGCGAAGAACCGAAGCCAATCTAATATTTCATATGCAAAATCAAAATTCAGTGCAGCCAAAAGATCAAATACAAACGATTTGTCGTACTCATGGCAAAATCGCATCACCACTCACTGAAAGCAACATCATTCCAATTAGATCCAAAAACTCGGCAAACAGTAGTTTTCTGGTAAGATTGCAGGAAAAAACTTCTGCGATTAATATTCTTCGTGCCTCAAAGGTACTCAGGGAAGGGGGAGTGGTAATTCACAGAGACTATCCATTGGCAATAAGACAAAAAAGAATGAAACTTCTTGAGGTCAGGAAGGAAATCAAAGCAAAGAATCCAAACGTTCAAGTTTTTCTTAGAGATGATCGACTTCTTGTACAAGGAAAAACATTTACGTGGAGTTTTAATTATGGGTTAAAATGCGGGAAATGTGATGCAAATTCATTGCTGGAGCAAATTGTAAACAACACGAATCTTGTTGTCAGTGGATCAGCTGGACGTCATGAAGGTTACAATGAAACATCAGCTCCATCTGGGAGACAAACTGTTGGAACAACACTTAGTCAAGACGCACACCTTTTAACAATTTCTCAAAGCAGTGTTCACACTGCTACAAAAACATCATAGGAAATTTCCGTCTGCCCAAATAATGTTATTATAAGTAAAAATTTATTAAAAAATGTAAACTTTAGAATTTTAAGCTATAATATAAGTGGTCTACATAGTAAGCTTTTATTTACAGATTTTTTTAAATATGTTAATAACTATGAAATATTTTGTTTATATGAAACACACTTGTTAGAAGGAAAAGAAAAAAATTACTTAAAATATTTTGAAAATTATGTGCTTTGTTGGACATCGGGAGTTAGAAATAGCGGAAGAGGGCGTGCAAGCGGAGGTTGTCTTTATGGATACAGAAAAAGCATCAGCGATATAAAAATAGAATTTCAAGAATCGATTGGCTATAGCATATTTAAAATTCATGCACAAGGTTGCAAATACTACATCATTCCTGTGTATCTAAATGGATCCCAAGGACCACAATGGAGCGTCGATTTACAAAGGATAAAAGATGTAATTAATAACCTACAACACCAAACTAATATATTAATAACAGGAGATTTTAACGCAAGAACCGGAACCCAGCAAGCTACCCAACCCGATAGTGATGACGACCCACCTCAGCTGCGTAACTCCAAGGACAAAATTTTAGATAGGAAAGGTATTCAACTATTGGACTTTTGCAGTGAATATGGCCTCAAAATACAAAATGGATGTTCTGAAGGAGATTCACAAGGCCAATTTACATTTGTGGGAGCCCAAGGCAGTTCAGTTATCGACCTTAGTCTAACTGGAGGAGAATGGAACCACATAATACAAAATTTCGAGGTACAATCACAGAACTTCTCAGACCATTTACCTATAGTTACAACCATTGCATTAAGTACCCATGAAACGATAAATACTGATACTGCGATTAATCTTCTACCAAAATACAAATGGAATCACAAGGAAATAGATAAATATCGCTCAATTATGACTAGACAGATCGAAATAATGAACATGGATGGAAATATTGAAGACATAACGCGTCTTATAAAAAACACCATTTCATTAATGCCAACAAAACAAAATAAACAACATTATAAGCAACCATGGTTTGATTATGAATGTGAAAAACAGAGAAGGAAATCTTTCGCTCTTTTAGAACTCTACCGTAAGTACGATGAACTCAACTACAAGCTTATGTATTTAAATGCAAAAAAAGATTACAAAAACACCTGCCAAATCAAGAAAACAGAGTTTCAAAGAATCACAGCAACCGAAATTTCGCAATGCAAGGACTCGGCAACTCTGTGGAAAATGCTCAATAAAATAAATGGAAGAAAGTTTAAAATTGGACTTAATATCAATGCAGCACAGCTTAAAACATATTTCAGTAATATGCTGAATCCTCTCGATTCTTTACTCCAGCCTCGTTTTCAGTATGCAAGACCAGATGTACTAATTTGGATTTTGGATAAACCCATCACTCAAGCAGAAGTAAGAGGCTGGTTAGTAAAAAGTAAAGATCGCAAAGCACCAGGAACTGACGGCATTCCTATTGAATTTTTCAAATATGCCAATGATGATTTATTACAAATTCTTACCAAAGAACTAAATCGAATATTTGAAACTGGAGACGTCCCTATGAGCTTCCAGCAGAGTGTAATCTTTCCAATCCTTAAAAAAGGAGACCCTAATCAGGCTGATAATTATAGAGGAATTTCATTTTTAAACTCTGCGCTAAAAATATTAATGGGGGTTATGTCAAATCGTTTTAAGAGTTGGACTTCACAAAACAGATGCTTAAGTGAATTCCAGGCAGGATTCCGTGAGAACTACTCGACCATAGATCAAATCTTCATTCTGAATACGACAGCGCAGACATTTATTAGAGAAAAGAGAAAGCTCTATGCGTTTTTTGTTGACCTAAAAGCTGCATTTGATACGGTGGACAGAAGCGCACTTTTTTATAAATTGTACAATATAGGTCTATCAAGAAAATTTGGCAACTTGATTGAAAAATTGTATGAACAAACGACTTCTGCTGTTTGGGACGGTAGCCAACTGTCAAATTTTTTTGAAACGGTTACAGGTGTGAAACAAGGATGCAATTTAAGTCCGCAAGCATTCATAATGTTTATAGACGACATTTCCGATTATTTATGTGGTGGTGTAAGAATTGGGGGAATCCTTATTAAAGTTTTGATGTATGCAGATGATTTGGTGCTCCTTGCGGACACACCAGAACGTTTACAGCGAATGATTAATCAGCTGAAAAAATACTGTGATGAATGGAGGCTGAATGTAAACATAAATAAATCCAAAACGATGGTGTTTAGAAAAGGAGGTGGGAGCTACGCTAGGAATGAGAAGTGGTTTTTTAATGGACAGGAATTAGAAACAGTAAAGTCGTATAAATACTTGGGAATAAATATCTGCTGCAACATGAACATGGAACAACACTTTCAGGAGAAGCTATCTTCATCTAAATCAGCTATAAGTGCCGCTTGGAAAAACTGTATGGGAGATAAACATATATCGATGAGAATCAAATACCAATTATTTCAGGCAGTTTCCAAATCAATAATGCTATATGGAGCTCAAGTGTGGGGATATAAATCATACGATACAGTAGAAAAACTGCTCCGATTTTTCTTAAAGCGAATTTTCAAGCTTCCACAATCCTCACCAAACCATATGCTATTTGTTGAAACAGGAATCTCACCACTATTCATAGAAACATTGCGACTTCATTTCAACTTCATTGCGAAAACTATGGTAGTGGACGGAGAAAGGCTGACCAAACGAATAGCAAGTTACGTGATAGAGAAGAGAATATTGTTTTATGAACATTGGAAAGCACTCGCAGATTTCGCTGGTCAGACTTTAAGGATTACTATGGATAATATCCATCAATGGGAGGAAGAGTTCGATAGTTTAATTAAAGCGGTGGATGAAAAAATACGAGCGCAAAGCATTGAAAAAGCACTAACTTCAACCCATCGCGAAATATATGCCAGCTTAAATCATAATCTTTGCGAAAACAACTATTTTAATGAAAAATACTCAACTGACACAATATCTACTGTTTTTAAGGCCAGAGGAGAAATTATGGACCTTAACTTTATACCCCACAGAGAAGATTTGCAAATTTTCTGCACTATTTGTAATATGCGTGAAAGGGAAAACATTTATCATTTCCTGGGAAGATGTCCTGTCTTAAAGGAGTTCAGGATTCATTTTTTTGGGAAACTAGAACTGGAGGAATCAGAAATGAAAATGATTTTAAATGGCGCTGACTGGAAAAAATTGCACAACTATTGTCAACAAGCATCGAAATATAGAAGAGCTATAATTGAAGAAAATTTTTAACATGTCTTACAATACTTTATTATGTACATTTTGTTAAACTCGGGCAGACGGCTTTTATAGTCATGTCTTAAAATTAAAGAATAATACTTTTATGTAAACTTAAATTTGGAAAATAAACAATAAATCTATCTATCTATCTATCTATCTATCCTTCATTGGAAGACGATGCATCTCAGGTATCCCCAGTAACAGAGGAAGCTCCTAACACCGACCAAGGTTTTTCCGCAATGGAGGCCGAGGTCTACGACAGCGGAGATGAGGACATTCTTTTAGAATCGTCCTCTGATATGGATGACTCCGACATTACTGTGTTGGAGGCTGATCGGGAGTGCAGTAGCAAAAATGCTGCGGTTACTCCAGATTAACCTCCAACACTCCATAAAGGCTTCGGCCTCTCTTCTTCTTCGCCTATCTAGCAGCGATGAAGATATTGTCCCGATTCAAGAACCCTGGATTGTTAAATCCATTGTTCGAGGAATCAGGACTCCCAAATACTGCGTGCTGTATGCATCAGGTGAGGATGAACCCAGATCTTGCATATTAGTAAAACGTAGCCTAAATGTATATTTACTCCCTAATTTCAGCGATCGAGATACCACCGCCGCAAGTCTGGAAACAGCCAGAGGAACATTCTGGCTGGCGTCGGCGTATCTTGGCCACGACCATCTTGGCCCTCTCCCGGGAGATACTCTGGAGAGACTGATAACTGAAGCACAAAGGCTCAACATCGGCCTCATCATCGGTAGTGACGCTAACGCCCACCATACAGTGTGGGGTAGCACGTATATAAACGACAGAGGTGAGTCTCTTTTCGACTATATTCTAAACACTAACCTACTTATAAGTAACGTTGGTAAAGAACCAACCTTTATTACTAAAAATCGACAAGAAGTTTTAGATATAACTCTTGTCTCCGACTTCATTAATAATA
This sequence comes from Eupeodes luniger, assembly GCA_951509635.1. NCBI lineage: Eukaryota > Metazoa > Arthropoda > Insecta > Diptera > Syrphidae > Eupeodes > Eupeodes luniger. The sequence continues at coordinate 68,268,217 of OX608074.1, forward strand.
ATATTTTGAACTGGAAGGTATCTAGAGATCACTTCTTTTCTGATCATAGATACATCCAATTTAACTCTATAAATGAACCACCTTGCCAACCGATCTTTCGAAATCTAAAAAGAACAAATTGGCCAAAATATAAGGGAACGTTAAATAGTTTAATAAAACCTGAACTTTTTAATACTCCCTCCAACATCGAAGATCTTGACGACAAAGTCAATAATCTAACATTAGCCCTAAGCAAAGCTCTAGATACTGCATGCCCTCTTATACAAGTAAGAGGTAAAAAGAAGCCACACTGGTGGAACTCAGGGCTGGATCCACTTCGAAAAGAATGCAGAAAACTCTTTAACAGAGCCAAAGCTTCTAGAGACATGTCTGACTGGGATTCATATAAAGAATCACTGAAGATTTATAAAAAAGAACTGAGGAAAACCAAACGATCGTCTTGGAGAAACTTCTGTAGTAACGTTGAAGATTGCTCCGAAGCATCCAGGCTGCGCAAAATCCTCTCCAAAAATCCAATCATGCCAAGTTGCTTGAAAAATGCCTCTGGCCTCTGGACCAATTCAAGCGAAGAATCGCTCAACTTGCTATTAGACGTCCACTTTCCTGGTAGCTCTAATATTATTAATAACATTGCACTTAATAATGGTGACAATACTTTACAACCCCCACAAGGTCTAGTCACTAGGGAAAAACTCAATTGGGCTATTAACAGCTTTAAACCATACAAATCTGCTGGTCCGGATGGTGTAATTCCAGCCGAACTGCAAGAAAATGCAAGTTTTCTAATACCCATCCTAGAAAACATCTTCAAGGGTTGCCTTAATTTGGCATACATCCCGATGTCTTGGAGACAAGTTAAAGTTGTCTTTATTCCAAAAGCTGGAATCCTGGCTATAAAAGAAGTCCTATCCTGGCTTAGAGAAAACGTTATATCAACTAATGATATACGCATCTTCTCGGATAGCCAAGCTGCGTTAAAATCCTTAGACTCTGTCTCTACAAATTCACTAACAGCCCTAAATTGTCGATCATCTCTTACGGAGATGGCTACACAGTTCAACATTCACCTTTTCTGGGTGCCGGGCCATAGAGACATTCCAGGAAATTGCAAAGCTGACGAACTTGCAAAAAGCGGAACAACTTTACCTCTGCTGGCTCATAATGCTAGCGTAGGTATCCCCTTAGGTACATGTAAACTCATACTAAAGCAAGATCCCATAGAGAAAACAAACTTCAGGTGGAATAACACCACCACCTGTGTAGCGACTAAACGAATTTGGCCTAATCTTAGAACCAAGCGCTCAAAACAATTAATCTCTCTGAGTAGATTGCACATTAGCTACGTTATAGGTGTCCGGACTGGGCACTGCTTAATAGGAAGGCATGCTATTCGACTTGGAGCCCCTGCAAATGATTTTTGTAGGAGTTGCATGGACGAAGAAGAAGAGGAGACAATCTCTCATCTTCTGTGCACATGCCCTGCCTTTTCACAAAGACGTAGAATCCACCTTGGAGACTACTACTTTAACGATACCAGTGATCTAAAAAAATCAGACATTACTTGTCTCCTACGCTTCATTCGAAGCTCCAATTAATTCAACGAGTTAAGCTGATTAACTGATCCATGTGGTATCACAACGGACCATACTTTGGTCTAAGTGTGTTGGACGTCCCAAACCAACAGCCACTTTAACCTAACCTAACCAAACATACAAACTATAACTATAACTACAAATAGAATAAACGAAAACTTTCAAAATACATATGATTCATTAGAACAGATGATAAAGAACTCGGCGAAAGTTTCAAACATGACTACTGTTACTTCAAAACCTGATAAATTAACGGATGACACTAAAGCGCTGATAACCAGAAGAGATAACCTACGAAGCAAGGACAACTTATCAGACCAGGAAAAAAATGAACTAAGATATCTTCGGAAAACCATAAAAGAAGATGCGAAAAATGATATCCAAACATATAACGAAACAATGATAAAAGATATATTAAGTAACACAAAATCTATTAAAAAGACAAAATCATTTCTTGACGACGGAAAAGAGTGGATAACATCAATTAAGAACAAAAATAACAACGCTATTAATAGGAGAGATATAAATGAGTCTGTTACCAAATTTTTCGAAGAACTCTTCAAATCGACAAAAGAAATAAAAGATGATAATATATCGATGGCGGACAGTTACTCCAACTTAAATACTGTTACACTTTTTACAAAAACAGATATTGAACAAGCAATTGACGATCTAAAGACAGATAAGTGTACAGGAAATGACGGTATTTTAACAGAAATGCTCAAATATGGAAAACAACCAATTTCTACAGTCTTGACCACGATTTTTAATGACATACTTATAACACAGCAGATTCCAAAACAATGGAAACAAGCTACAATTACACTTATCCACAAAAAAGGAAATAAAGATGACATAAATAACTACAGACCAATAAGCAACATTTCTATGATATATAAACTGTTCTCCAAAGTAATGTATACAAAAATTAAGGACACATTAAACAGAAATCAGCCAAGAGAGCAAGCAGGATTCCGAGAAGGTTTTTCAACAACAGACTATCTACAAACAATGAACCAACTCATTTAAAAAACTAACGAATTTGAAAAACCTTTGTATCTTTTATATATTGACTTCAGTAAAGCATTTAACTCAGTAGAACATGACGAAATATGGACAGCAGAGATGAGTATTTACTTCATATGTAGCAGATCTACTTCATTAATTTATTTTTATGTATCTGCTACGTAGCAACTTATTTCTACTTCGTTTTAAAATTTTTTCTAACGCACAAAATTTCATTTAAGATGTGTTGTATTGATTCATTTTTTGTTAACTGAAAAAACTTCGTTTTGATTTAACTGACAAAAAGTTAGAATTGTTAGAACTTTTGGATCCAAAAGTAATACAAACTGAAACATATCCGACAATCCTTCCACTTTTGAATGAATTTCCTTATTTTGATAATAATGTAACAAACATAGAAACTCTGAACTCCGAATTAAGAACGCTTATGGTTACTAAAAGTATAAAAATGAACGACGACGAAGATGTTGTTGAGTTTTGGACGCGTTTACACTCTCAGAAAAATATATTGGAAGAAGATATGTTTAGGGTGTTGCCCGACTATAATATGCTTACACTAGCTAGTTTACCGCATAGCAGTGCAGCAGCCGAAAAACGATTTTATTAATAAGAGAGTTTGTGGCTGGGCTGGAAGATTTTAAACCTCCCAAGAAGTTATTACGATATTTTTCAAAGTTTAAATATGTTCAGGAGGGCTACGTATTAAGAACCGATTAAAATCCTTATATGCATATACTTTATAATATTTTATGAATTTGTGTTATGTTTCCCTTAGAGGAGAATCTAATTTAATTTAAAACAGAATGTTCCTATTAATTTCAATGTAATAATTTACCTACATAGTATGTACTATATATGTATATATGTACCTAATTCATGAATTTGTGAGACTTGTTCTAGTCAATGTATGTTTTCGTTATATGGATGTAAAATAAAATGAAAATAAATTTGTTTTGTTTGTATTTTTTGTTTTTTTCATTATCTGCTACATATTTTACAAATCTACTTCGTTTTTTTGGGCAAAATGCTTCACTTTTCGGGCTTGGCATTCTCATCCCTGATGGACAGCGCTGACAAACCAAGGCATTCATCCTATTTTATAAGGACATTGAAAAATATATATACAGACAGCGTGGCGAAAATAAAAACCGAAAGAATAGGAAGAGAAATAAAAATAAAGAGAGGCGTAAGACAGGGGGATCCAATGTCACCACCATTATTCTCTGCCGTACTGGAAGAAATATTCAAGAAACTAAACTGGGACAATAGATATGGAATAAATATTTGGGGACAATATTTGAGCAACCTTAGATTCGCTGATGACATAGTTCTCATTTCATCAACTTCTGGACAAATACAAAATATGCTCATAGAATTGACAAATGAATACAAGAAAGTTGGACTTCATATCAATAAGTCAAAAACTAAGATAATGACTAACCATATTAAAGATGACATAATGCTGGATAACGAACACATAGAATATGTAGAAGACTATACTTATCTAGGACAGACTAAGTCATTCATTAACCAGGAGAAAAAAGAAGTTTCTAGACGCATTACCAATAGTTGGAAACAATTTTGGAGTCTAAAACAAATATTACAATCAAATCTAAGGGACGAAACATGAAAATATATACTAGACTCTGCTATTCTACCTGTTATGACGTATGGGTTACAGACTATATCCTTGACTTCAAGTTTACTTGACAAAATAAGAATATGCCAAACCAAGATGGAAAGAAAACTACTTAACCTACGAATTAGCCAGAGAGTGAGAAATAGAGAAATAAGACGAAGAACTGGTTTAACGGACGTGGTTGAACGAGCAAAACTCCTTAAATGGAATTGGGCAGGACATATATGTATCTAGAATACAGGACCAAAGATGGACAAAAATCATTACAAAATGGACACCACCAGAAAGCAGAAGACCAGTTGGACGACCGAAGAAAAGATGGGCAGACGATTTGCTTAAAGAAAGACAAAGTTGGTACAATGACGCAAAAGATAGAGATCTTTGGGCAACATTGGGGGAGGCTTATGCCAGATCATAGAATTTTCACACGCATCCATTTATTTATTCAAACTTTGCTTACATATTAAAATTAATTTGATTAACAAAAAAAAAAAATAAATATGTCAATTTTATATAGTAATTAATTCAAAAGAAACAGAAAATGTAAACAAAAATGTTGATTAATATTGTAAAAAAAATATCAATAATGGCAAGTAAAAGCTTATAATAATAATAATAATAATAATAATAAACATACAAACTGCTGAGATTATTTTATATTTAATTTATTTATAATTAATTTTTTAAGAAGGCTTACCAATGATTTCCGACTCCCGTAATTAAGGAGGTTCTATATTGTCCCAACAAGTTCCTTCTAAACCGGAATTCGTATCAGCTACCTCTTCTATGCAGGCGGTGTCAGCCTCAGCGGCAGCGGGAAGCCCTAAAGAATCATATAATTTTAAATATTCCTGTTTGGATCACTCGTAAGTTAATTAACTAACCTGAATTGCCTGACTACTCTGCAGTTGCTGATACTGTTGTTGAGTCGTTCCAAAAAAGATTATTTTCTAGATATAGATATAAATCTAGGCTTCAATTTGACCAAATTTTACAACTTTCGATGTGTTTTTGAGTTTCTTTCTTTTCGGGCATGTTAGTGACTGTATTCACATAAGTATATTGCACCAAGAAACCAAGAGTAACATCATCGCCTGGTTTGAGTCCTTCTTCAGGTGTAAAGTTCAATTTGAACTTTCTCTATAAAAAAAAATTGGAGAAACAACATAGAATAGGAATTTCTAATTAGAATTTTCTGTTTTTTACTTTGATTCCTCTCGTTGAACTAGAACTTCTTCTTCGAATTCCTTTGAATCGTCACGTTAATTTAGGACAAAGGAAGAATCCAACATCTCTAGAATGACGTTGGTGGGACTTTTAACACAAGGTGGTTCCTCGGTCAGTTATGTCTGTCTCGATAGACTCGTGTTCAATGATGAAGTCGATGTTTCTGCAGCACGGTCGTCTTTTATTCGAAGTCGATCTATCGCCGTTCCTCTTCCTTGGTTGACAGCTCCATAATGGTTGTGGTCATATCGAGCATAGTTGGGTTAGTTATCTTGAGGATCGATTGAGTGGACATGCCAGACTTCTGTGGCTTTTCACAACGCACAAGCAGAACGTCGGGCACATGATAGTTAGCGATATTTGATCGATCCTGAATGGTACTCCGGCTTGATGGCATTGTGTTCGCATTGTCGACAACGCAGAGGTTGTTCACACTGAATTGTTGTGACTGTAAAGAAATTAATTTTCATTATATAATGAAATCTCAAAAGGAAGTTGACTTACTGTTTTTGATGTTGATTTTCTGTGTGAAAATCGATGGATTCAACTCGCCGACATCGTCAGTAGCTGCCGAGGGACTGATCTGAATCTGTTTGGCCTTTGGGGGATTCTTGTCGGGCCAGCCCATTTGCCTCCAAATGATTGCCACCGTTAAGCCAGTGTGATCCTTAGGAGCAAAATGAATGGATTAGTTTTAGAATTAATATTTGAATTCACGTAATTTACAGTCAAGGTTGGACATTTTTTGGTGTCTTCCTGCGATTGTATTCTTGTTTTTCTTGGTTCTCTTGCAGAACTACCGACTGGTAGTACTCTTTACACCTAGAAGATGTTACGGATGAGGTGTGGAATTCCATTGTGGATTATATACGATAAATCACCCTGTGGTTGTCGAAAATTTAACTTCATTCGAAATCAGCTGCTTCACCGGAAGCGATTTATTTAAATGTCGGCCGCCACAGGCAGGTCAAAAACTTGGCTTCTCGGAGTCATTCTTTCTCTGAAGGTTTCCATCCAGTTCGGACATCCATCGAGGTAAAATATTTTTTTTTATTCCAAGACTTATTTAATGACAGAATCCTCGTGATATTCGTACAATTTCTCGTTTCTAATTTAGAATACGAAGACATATTAATGACATATTTAGTCTATCACAAAAAGAAAACCTATAAATCTCAATACGATTTGATCCTCGAGAACCAAAGCATACTCGAGATATAATATTTCCGTGAGCTAATTTTTTTTGAAGGAATTAATACAGGTAACTAGAACTGACATTTTTTTTTTTTATTTTGAGCATACTTGAAATAAGCATTTTGCCCACAGTGTCGTGGATTCCTATCCTGGAACACAATTTGACACTGGAATTTCTGGAGGCTACGGGTGTTCTAGGCCAATTCATCGCCAGCCCTCTTGCCCTCCAGGGACTGAGAACTTATCCACTCTTCAAAGTGAGAAAATTTAGGAGAACGCCAAATTCACCACGACCGCTTACTACATACAAACTGCATATTGCACTTGTCAAAGAAGTCCGGCAAATCCAGGTCAGTTGCTTTTTACACCTTGGAGTGACAACCTGTCGAGATTCCACCCAATTCGTCGTGTCAAGTGCAGTCGCGGTGATCGGGCGGTTCGTGGTTTGCGTGAATCTTGGGGACGGGAGCGTGCACGAGTGAGAGAGGGGGTGCCCAATTGGAAAGAAAAAAAAAAAGGGGAAAGGTTTAAATATAAATTAACCTAGTTTCGGATTTTAAATTTGCTAAAAGTGTTAAAAAAATAAGAAAAAAAATTAAAAAAAAAAGTAGTGCTCTAAAGAAAGGTAAAAGAAAAGAAAAAAGAAAAGCATAAGAAAGAAAAAAAAGTGAGAGTGTGACGTCAGCAGATTGGCAAGTGGTTGCGGTAAATTGTTTTTTGTTATAATATAACTTTCAGCATCTTCGAGAGACAGCGGTAAAAAGGAAATTGTGCACAATCTCTGGACCGTTAAAAGTGGTGAGTTCTCTCCCTTATTTTGACATAATTTTTATTTTTGTTTACATAAATTTATTAGGTATTTCTGAATAATACAGCTTGCTAGTCGCGGCTGCCAAAGCAATTTCATATTCTTTTTTTTATGCTTTCCATGAATTAAATCTGATAATTAAGATAATACGATTTACCCGTTATATTTAAATTAAAGAAACTAAAGTATTTGAAATTTAAATTCTACACTATAATTCGAATGTTCTATACCTTAAACTACAAAAAAAAAAAAAAATCTACATTTAAATCTACACTAAACCTATCATGCAATTTCTTTATAAATAAAACAACAAAAAAATAATTTACCTTATGAATTAACGAAACTTAACAAACAAACATGCAAAAATATTTAAAAAAATGAATTAATAAAATAATGTGTTAAAATGTTTATAATGAACTAAAAGTATTTTTTTGTGGGGTTATGCGTGGTTTGGTTGGTCGCGTCAAGAAAGCAGGTGAGATGAATTAGCCCATTTTTTCGGGATAAACAAGGGACAGCCCACTTGCTCCAACATTCCCGAGTACGGCTGTCATAGTGTTAGAGGGTGGGATTTTTAGGCAAGGTACTCGAGGCAGCTTCCATCTGCTGCCCAACAATGAAGCTAAATACAGTGAAAGTGTCCGTCCGATGTCCTAATGTAAAGAAATCTTGGCATGAAATAAAATTCTTTCGTTTGCGTCTGGCTATCCACAGGTCAAGAACCTCAAGATTGATTTAAAGTCTCCTTATTTTCAATCGAGAGATTATGAAGATCTCAAACAGAATATAATCAAGAACCAAGACAGCTTTCCAGATATTATAGTTTCTGATGGGTTTATCTACAAGCGTGTTAAATTCCGTTTAAGCCATCCCGAGGAAGAGGAAGGTTTGTGGCGTCTTTGGTTACCAAAGGAGCTTACAGCTCAGGCTATTACAAATGTTCACAATACCAAAGTCGGATGTCACGGAGGTGTCGAAAAGACATTGTTTCGCGTGAAGCAAAAATATTTCTGGCCAGGTATGGTAAAGCAAGTAAAGGATCTTGTAAGCTCGTGTGACATCTGCAAGGAAACGAAGCCACCAAACACATCTCTTAAGCCCAAAATGGGTTCACAAATCGTGTCTGAACGCCCCATGCAAAGGTTGTATATAGATCTGTTAGGACCATATCCCCGCACTAGATCAGGTAACACTGCTATACTCATAGCCATAGACCATCTCACAAAATATGTGTTTTTAAAGCCACTAAAGAAAGCTTGTGCGAAATTTATATGCAGTTACTTAGAAAGCGACGTTTTCCAGCTCTTTGGATTCCCGGAGCACATCCATAGCGATAACGGTAGGCAATTTGTCTCTAAAGAATTCTCCAAGTTGATGGAGACCCATAATATTAGACATACGAAGACAGGTTTATACTCTCCCCAAGCGAACTGTTCTGAGCGAGTTAATAGAGAAATTTTGGCCAAAATCAGAGTTTATGTGAAGGACAAACATGACGAATGGGACAAATACATCCCATTGATAGGTGCAATTTTGAGGAGTGATTTACATTCGTCCATAAACTGCTCTCCCTATTATGCGCTATTTGGCCAACATATGATAACCAACGGCAGTGAATACGAACTCCTTAGAAAGCTTAAATGCTTGAATGAACCTGATATTCGAATAAACTCATCGTCAGACAAGATGCTTCTAATGAGGGAACGGATCCAAGAAAATCTTGACTCTGCCCACTCAAAAGCTGAACGCACTTATAATCGACGAGCGAAAAATATATCCTTTGTTCCAGGACAGGAAGTTTTCCGCCGGAATTTTGAACAAAGTTCATTTGTGAAGGCAAAGAATTCGAAGTTCTTGCCAAAATTTGTAAAGTGCAGAATCAGGAAACGAGTTGGCAATTGTCTCTATGAGTTGGAAGACCTAAAAGGCAAGCTCATTGGAAAGTATCACGCGAAGGACATAAAACAATAATGTTCTATATAGTTACACCAACATCTCGTCTTTCCTTTTCGTTTGCTTCCTTATAAGTTGGAAACGAAAAAGGTTTGTTACGGATGAGGTGTGGAATTCCATTGTGGATTATATACGATAAATCACCCTGTGGTTTTCGAAAATTTAACTTCATTCGAAATCAGCTGCTTCACCGGAAGCGATTTATTTAAATGTCGGCCGCCACAGGCAGGTCAAAAACTTGGCTTCTCGGAGTCATTCTTTCTCTGAAGGTTTCCATCCAGTTCGGACATCCATCGAGGTAAAATATTTTTTTTTATTCCAAGACTTATTTAATGACAGAATCCTCGTGATATTCGTACAATTTCTCGTTTCTAATTTAGAATACGAAGACATATTAATGACATATTTAGTCTATCACAAAAAGAAAACCTATAAATCTCAATACGATTTGATCCTCGAGAACCAAAGCATACTCGAGATATAATATTTCCGTGAGCTAATTTTTTTTTGAAGGAATTAATACAGGTAACTAGAACTGACATTTTTTTTTTTTATTTTGAGCATACTTGAAATAAGCATTTTGCCCACAGTGTCGTGGATTCCTATCCTGGAACACAATTTGACACTGGAATTTCTGGAGGCTACGGGTGTTCTAGGCCAATTCATCGCCAGCCCTCTTGCCCTCCAGGGACTGAGAACTTATCCACTCTTCAAAGTGAGAAAATTTAGGAGAACGCCAAATTCACCACGACCGCTTACTACATACAAACTGCATATTGCACTTGTCAAAGAAGTCCGGCAAATCCAGGTCAGTTGCTTTTTACACCTTGGAGTGACAACCTGTCGAGATTCCACCCAATTCGTCGTGTCAAGTGCAGTCGCGGTGATCGGGCGGTTCGTGGTTTGCGTGAATCTTGGGGACGGGAGCGTGCACGAGTGAGAGAGGGGGTGCCCAATTGGAAAGAAAAAAAAAAAGGGGAAAGGTTTAAATATAAATTAACCTAGTTTCGGATTTTAAATTTGCTAAAAGTGTTAAAAAAATAAGAAAAAAAATTAAAAAAAAAGTAGTGCTCTAAAGAAAGGTAAAAGAAAAGAAAAAAGAAAAGCATAAGAAAGAAAAAAAAGTGAGAGTGTGACGTCAGCAGATTGGCAAGTGGTTGCGGTAAATTGTTTTTTGTTATAATATAACTTTCAGCATCTTCGAGAGACAGCGGTAAAAAGGAAATTGTGCACAATCTCTGGACCGTTAAAAGTGGTGAGTTCTCTCCCTTATTTTGACATAATTTTTATTTTTGTTTACATAAATTTATTAGGTATTTCTGAATAATACAGCTTGCTAGTCGCGGCTGCCAAAGCAATTTCATATTCTTTTTTTTTATGCTTTCCATGAATTAAATCTGATAATTAAGATAATACGATTTACCCGTTATATTTAAATTAAAGAAACTAAAGTATTTGAAATTTAAATTCTACGCTATAATTCGAATGTTCTATACCTTAAACTACAAAAAAAATCAAAAAAATCTACATTTAAATCTACACTAAACCTATCATGCAATTTCTTTATAAATAAAACAACAAAAAAATAATTTACCTTATGAATTAACGAAACTTAACAAACAAACATGCAAAAATATTTAAAAAAATGAATTAATAAAATAATGTGTTAAAATGTTTATAATGAACTAAAAGTATTTTTTTGTGGGGTTATGCGTGGTTTGGTTGGTCGCGTCAAGAAAGCAGGTGAGATGAATTAGCCCATTTTTTCGGGATAAACAAGGGACAGCCCACTTGCTCCAACATTCCCGAGTACGGCTGTCATAGTGTTAGAGGGTGGGATTTTTAGGCAAGGTACTCGAGGCAGCTTCCATCTGCTGCCCAACAATGAAGCTAAATACAGTGAAAGTGTCCGTCCGATGTCCTAATGTAAAGAAATCTTGGCATGAAATAAAATTCTTTCGTTTGCGTCTGGCTATCCACAGGTCAAGAACCTCGCCCACCGACGTACCTAGCTGTGCCCTATGCGAGCATGCCAAGTCCGACCTAAAAGAGTAGACTCCAGTTTAGCAATTTGAGAAGCAGCAACAAAGATGAAGATTAAGCGAGCTGACTACGATATGAATGATTCGATTCGTACTTACACAATTGTTCTCCGCGCGCTGTTGCGTCGTTTTTTTTTGAGCCGCTTGCATTTTATTGCTTGGCAGCTGATGAATAGGACGAGTTGGCAGTTGCTGCTATAATGTCGTTCCAGCACCAACACTCAGCTGCTGGGAGAAGGGCGTTAGCGGTCGACTATTGCACGGCAAAACTTCCACTTGCATCATTGACTTGGTGGTGTTGTTGCTGCTGGTTTTGTTGCATTTAATGCGTTTGACTATTGGTAGAGATGGTGACACTTCCACCGTCAACGCCTGCGGGAGCTATGCCGTTGAGATATACATACAAACACAATGGGCAGAGAAATATAATATATAAAAACCTGTCTGCAAATCAGCGCCTTGTGTGCATTGTCTTCCAGATTTCTTTAGGGAAATTGCTTCCTGCATTATGGTATGTTATTGGCAGCATCTAAAATGAAAACACAGACTATAAAATGAATCGATTATTGTTGCACCTCCTTCACTGCAATTTGACTTACTTTTTATTTAATGAAGTGGACTTGTATATACTTTCTTCATTATGAGGAATTTTGGTCTGAGAAATATCAAATTATATTAAATATCAAAACAATTAACAAAAACTTACTCTTCAAATCCGAAATCCATTGTTTTGTTTTGCAAAATTGATTGTCATTTTTGACAGGTCACAAAAATTCCATATGTTTCTATTTTAGCCCAATCCTTCATTTTGTTTTTTTTTTCCCCACTCACATGTATTCACCGATAGTGAATTTGAGAGAGTTCACCTCGAATTTGAGAGAGTTCACCTCGAATAAAATTTGAGGGTGTTTCAGGTAGGACGGGTACCAGTCGGGACTCTAGATAATATATTTCCTCTATGACCCTGGCTATGAAACTAAAATTGTCTTAGGGGATTTTAACACCAAGCTAGGAAGAGAAGACATCTTTGGTGGCACAATCTTCACGACACGACACTTCTCCAGTATACAGGATGCCCGAACAATCCGAGGGGCCAACATTGACATTGACATTGAACAAGCGCTGTGTTAAGTAAATCTCAGACCTGACTATTTGGCAGCATTTACAATTTATCTAAGATTGAAATGTATTTTTGGTAATATTGAATTTTATGTACGATGAGATGTAAATTTAAACATATAAATTAGTCTACTAAGAAAATACCTATGTGCTGAGCAGTAGCCTCCAAAAAGATAATTACATTTCGACGAATAAAGTATTAAATAAAACGTTTGTGTATTAGCCTTATTATTTATATAAGCAAAACTTTTACATTGCTAGTCCTTCGAAACAAATTAAACCAGTTTTTACAGAAAAACAGTCGATTTAAGATGAATCTTCCAGAACTTACACACCACGCCGCAGCGCCAGACAGACAAAAGGGAATCCACCTGAACGCTTTGGATTCACAAAAAGTGACTTTGGTGATGAAGCGGCGGCAGATAAAAGTTTGGAGTTGACAAAAATCCGTAGAGAATTAAAGGCAACAAAACTTCAACTCGAAGTAACATTGCTTCAGAATAAAGAAGCCAATTTGGTTTCACATATCTTTAGGGCAACAGAAAGACAGGAATCCGTTAGGAATTCAAACTCAAAGTGTAACAGCGTGTGTGGAGATGTAAATCCTTTGGAAGTATATGTGCCCCAAGCCGACACGGCGAATATATCCCACGACCAGGACTGTCAAAGTACTGCAATAGCAGTATTTGTACTGCAATTTATTTCTGCGTACTGCCGTACTGCTCACATGCCACAAGTACTGCTTTTTTTAAATTCACCAAATTGCTTTGATTGCTGAACTCATCCATCTTAAATTCCCAGAATTTTTTTCTTTCAATCCGGAACGCTCAAAAAAAATCCCACATTTTAAGTAAAAAGAGAAGTCCGTTCACTATTCATACCTATCAGCTATCGTCATTCCGTTCTATCTCCTTGTTGTTTTGGGATTTTCTGCAACGGTAAACTTAAATACAAAAACTTCATTATCATTTTCAATTTCAAGTCCATTGCATATTGTTTATATCGTTTTGCAAATTTTTCGAAAAAAAAAACTTATATATAATTACTAAGACCTAAATAAAATAAATTAGGTGGCGCAACAGTCCGTAGAGAACCAAGGCCTAGTGACTTACAACTCTCAACCATTCCTGTGTGTGAGTACTGTTGTCAGGGATGGAGGGGACCTACAGTTTAATGCCGAATCCGAACGGCTAATTTGAGAAAGCACTTTTTCATGACAAGCATTACTCTTGGAGAATTTGTCAATTCCTCGCAAGAGGCAGTACCCGTTTTTTTTTTTTTTTTTTAAATTAAGATGGCACAGGCAGGGATCGAACCCAAGACCTCTCGCATGACAGTCCAACGCACTTTTTTTTTTTTTTTTTTTTTTTAATTCATTTTTATTAATTCATTCTTAAGACTATCTTAAAGCTAGACAAAAATTCATAAAACTAGCCTAATTAACCATAACTTATAACTAACTTACTGGTCCCATACGGACACTCTAAGTTAAACAATAATACTTAATGCTAATGCCTTTCGGCCCTAAGATCTATTTAACTTTAATTCCATTTTATTTATTTTTGTATTCATTAGAAAATTTCAAAAAAACTAATATCAATATCCTTTTTTATTTTTACTTAAAAACTACTTAAAATAAGTCCTTAAATAAAACTTAAAGCTAACTAAAACTACCTATTCTACCTATCAACTACTTAAAACTAGAACAACCACAGCAGCAAATCTAACTATCTAACGTTTTTTGTTTTTCATATTTTCTTTTTGTATTTTTTTTTTTTTTTAATCCATGTTTTTTTTTGTATTTTTTTTGTATTTTTTGTATTTTTATTTTTTATTTTTTTTTTATTTTTTTTTTTGTATATATTATTTTTTGTGCCACCATGCCTATTCTACTTAAAACTAAACCCTAAAACTATAAAACAAGTATGTAAGCCGGCCAAGGCTACAGTCCAACGCACTAACCATCATGCCACGGGTACTACTATTTAAAATAAAAATATAATGGACAAGTAAGGTTCGTTGTATTTTTATATATTATTTGATACATTTTATTGAAAATTCTTAGATTTATAATCAAGATGAAAAAACCCACGAAAGCAGCTGAAATCAATGATTTAGAATCGTCGCAGCCGTCGTCATCGCCGTCCTCATCGAAGCCTTCGTCCTCGAGGTCGGTATTGGAGCCGCTGGCGTCGTCGCCAGAAGAAACGACGTAAGTTTGTCCAATAATTCCGTAAATATTGATATGAAATCAATAAAATCAAATTAATACATAGCTAAGGCAGTATGTATACGTACATTATGTATTTCTGAGTGGATTATCAATCAAGAAACTATTGCTATTCTATTCTAAATGCAAATTCACGGGTAATGCAAAAAAGAAGAAAGGCTTTACATCAACAAATACCAAGGATTTTCTACGTTTTCTGTTTTTCCTTGTTGAAATTTAATTAAGAATTAGGTGGTTAAAGTTAACAGCAATTTAAATCCTGTGTAATTCTTCTTTAAAAACCTTTTTTTAATCTTTTATTATTTAATACAAAAAATGTATACTAATTTCCTGTTTTATTACTGCTATATTACTGTTTTATTACTGCTATATTTTTCTGAAAGTACTGCAGGATCAAAAAGTGAAACGACAGCCCTGCCCACGACGTGATATATTCTTCTTCTTCTCAAAGAGAAAACACATACAAGCGTGTTCATATGGTGATAGTAGTCTACCGCACATTTACATAGACAAATCGCAAAACCAACCCCTGCCAAGCACAAGCAAGCAGATGTTAGATAGAGAAGTATCTAGATACGATGAAGACGAAAATTTCATTGAGCGAGACATACATCTGCAAAGTGAAATAAATGTACATCAGTGGCTTCAGTTAAACAAAGTCACCCATAGTACACCGTTTGAGAAAAAAGACAGAGATACAAATGACAAACAAACAAATCGTTTACCTGTCCTGCCAAAAAAAATTGCAGAAGAGGAATTAAGAAAATTCAAATTGCATCAAAAAGAACCAAATGCTAAAGTCATTGGTCACAAAGACGACGAAAGAAGAAATAACCTGCAGTATCTAGACATGATGAACACCTTTGTTGCTCGACAGACAAAGATGGATTTGCCAAAGTTCAATGGTAATCCGGAAGATTGGCCACTCTTCTGCAGTGAGTTTATACGAACGACTGATTATGGAAAATTCACCATTCAAGAAAATGTGACACGATTGGGAGCAGCTCTTAAAGACGAAGCGCTAGAGGCAGTAAAATCCCTTCTCATCCTTCCAGACAGTTCAGATAGGATTATGCAAATATTAGAACGACGATTCGGACGTCCTGATTACATCATTAAATCTCTTCTAGGTAAAGCCAAGACGATTGCAGCACCACGAGAAGATAATCCCTTGTCAATCGTGAAGTTCGCCACTTGTGTTGAAAATCTTACAGTAATGCTAGAACTGATGGGACGTCCAGAGCATCCTGAACTTTTGGAAGAACTAGAGCGCAAATTGCCACCAATATTTAGCATCTTATGGTCAGAACATATCGTCGAAAAAGAAAAAGTGAATTTGCGTGAATTCTGCGATTGGTTAGAAAGGAAATCCCATGCAGCGAGTCTCCGAACAACCCTGTTCCAACTGCAACAACAACCCATTGCACAGAAAACAGAAGTCAAGCGAACAAAGGGCAAAATAAATGCAGCGTCCATCGAAAAAGTCATCGTAGAATCATCAAAGTGCAGCGTTTGCAAATCCAATTGCAATTCTCTAGATACATGCAAAATGTACGAAAATTATCCCTGTGTTTTGCATGCTTGAAGAAAAATCACCAGACCAGAATGTGCCGCAAAAAGAGTCCATGTGACATCAACAGTTGCCAGAGAAATCACCACGGATTGTTGCACAATCATCAACAGAGATTGTCAACTGAAGCTCCAGTTTTCCAACCAACGAATCCACAAAGCCACACAGCTGTAGCAAATGGATTCTGCACAAATGGAAGTACTGTAAGCAGGAACACTACCAGGCTCAGAATTTTACCGGTAAGTCTCAAGAACAATTCAGTGGTAGTAAACACTTTTGCCTTACTAGATCCGGGCGCTACACTGACCTTGATAAGTGAAGCAGTTGCAAATAAACTGCAAATGGACGGCAAACTTGCACCTCTATCAATCCAGTGGGCTAATGGCGAAGTTGCAAATGAAGATGAATCCAAAATCGGTTCAGTTCACATCTCTGGGACGTTCCTGAATGCACGAACATATGCTCTCAATGATGTCAGAACCGTGAAACACTTACCATTACAACGCCAATCGGTTGATAGAGAAAGGCTTATCGAAAAGTGGCCATACGTGAAAGAAATAAACTTCGAGAGCTATGACAATGTGCAACCAACAATTTTAATCACTGAAAATAATGAATTACTGACTGCTACCCGACAATTAATCAATAATAAGAGCAACAATCCCATCGCTAGTAGAACTTGGCTATGATGGACGATTAGTGGAAATGATGGCAGCGATAAAGCAGGCGAAGTTAACCTTGTTTACATGATGCATTTTATTTAGATTGTGTGTTGGAGTCAAGACGCGCCCGAAGTTTGTTCGCATTTGAAAGCCGATTTACCTGGTGAATTTATAAATTTTAACCCTCGGATTGTGACTGCTGTGTGAGCACGAGATTGTTAAGGCCGTCCAAATCAAAAGGTACGTCTTACAAATCCATTTAGACCAATTTTAAAGCAAAATTTAAATTCAAAAATTGCTTAATTTATTTAATATTGGCGCCTGAACCGGTGTTCCAATTTTTTATTGGCTCAGAGAGAGAGCTTTTACACATTTTTTCACATTTATATATTTAAATTTTTAAATGAAATGAAATAAAAAAAACAAAACAGAACAGAAACAGAAATTAAAATTTTAAAAAATAAATAAATCTGAAACGTCAAAACAACCGAAGACGTCAAGTTGAAACATCAAAACACAAACACCTCAGTAACGACATAGAACTCGTGGCCATCTAGCGGCAAATAGTAAACTAAACAAAAATAACACCTAGTAACCAGTGCTACCTCCCAGAGACAAAGTTTATACTTTTATTAAACAAATAAAAATGGCTATCACTTTGGACATTTTAAAAACTCTTCTTGAAGAGCAGAAAAAAGATATCTTTAAGAATATAAATGATGCTTCAGAAAGAGTAATGAAAAACACTGACGAAAAGGTAGGTGTTCTCTCTGAAAAGATTGAAAAGCTCGAACAAATTGTCGAAACACAAGGCTTAATTATAGAAAAACAAGAAGCCTACTGTGCCAAACACGAAAGACAAATCACACAACTAGAATTGACAGTAAGAAAGAACAATATTATAATTTTTAAAGTAGAAGAAAATGAACGGACTACTGAAGAGCTCCTGTTACTGATTATTGACCTGATTAATAAATCTAACGAACAGTTTGACTTAATCAAAAATGACATCGAGAGCTGCTTCCGTCTAGGTAAGAAAACAGAAGGAAAAATTAGACCAATTAGGATTACCTTCAAAAGTTACGAAAAGAAACAAAAAGTTCTAATGGGAAAGAAATCTGGGGCAACTTTCACAATCGCCGAAGACTTGCCAAAATCTGTAGTTGAAGCTAGAAAACCTCTTATACCAAAACTACTCGAGTTAAAAAAAGAAGGAAAAAGAGCACACTTCAAACTAGATGAACTCGTGGTTGAAGGCAAAATTTGGAAAGAAAATAGCCCAGAAACATCAAAGAAGAGATCCCGCTCTAACGAAAACTCACCATCAGGACAACCAAAAAACAAGGAAATAAGTACGAACAAGACGAAAACTACAATAATTGGATCAACGGACATTAACCCCAAGAGACAACAAATAAACCCTATTATGAAATTTCTTACACAACAAAATACAAACGAATTGGTAGAAAGAGAAAATAGCGTACGAAATAAAAAACAATGCAGTTCAAGCTACAACGAACTAACCTATAACAAATAGCAATCTAGACTTACCAACCATCAACTTTACAATAAACTGCCAAGACAAGAAGTGAACACCGAACAAGACTCAGAAATTAATACAAATACATCAACACAAAAATCCTTCCCAACCCGGCTGATCACCGTGGGAAGAGTAGATCAAACCCCCCCATATAAAAATAAGCAAACAGAGAACATAACACTCAAAAAACAACAAAATACATTAAAAATCTGTACTTTCAACGTCAGGACACTCTCTTCGGATGAAAAACAGGAGGAATTAAGACTAGCATTGAAAGACATAAATTGGGATATAATAGGACTAGCTGAAGTAAGATTGCTTGGTCAAAGAATAATTAATAATGATAATGATATCTTCTGCTACATTGGTGAAACAAAAGGACTATATGGAGTCGGATTTCTAATTAAAAAAGAATTAAAAGACAAAATAATTAATATCCGATTCCATAATGAGAGGATATGTAGCATACAACTTAAAATTCAAAACACAAAAATGACTATAATACAAGTATATGCACCTACAGAAAAAGCTGAGGAAGAAGAAATGATAAAATTCTACGATAATCTTGAAGAAACGTTCAACAACCAAAAAACAGAACTAATGTACGTGATAGGAGATTTTAACGCAAGACTTGGAAAAAGATTAAATGAAGAAGAAAACTCAGTTTTAGGACCTCATGGATATGGACTAAGAAATGAAAGAGGGGAGAGACTCATCAAGTGGCTGGAAGAAATGAACTTAAAATTTGGGAACTCATTCTTTAAAAAGAAAGATAGCAGAAAATGGACGTGGATCTCACCAAATAGAAAGACAAAAAATGAAATAGACCTCATACTCACAAACAAAATTGAAACTATCCAAGACATTACTGCCCTCAATAATGTAAATTTTGACAGCGATCACAGACTAGTAAGAATAAAGATAAAAATAAACCATAAAACATTAAGAAGAAATGGACAAATCTATTACATCTCTAAAATAATACCAGAACAAAAACTTATCAACTACAACGAAACAATAAAGACAAAGATCAACCAACTTTTAGAACCGTCAAATAACGACCTTCAAAATACATATGACAAGTTAGAAAATATCATAAAGACTACAGCAAGAATCTCAATAACGAACATTAAGACTTCCAAAGAAAAAATATCAGACGAAACCAAAGCCCTTATATCAAGAAGAGAACATTTAAGAACAAAAACACAACTACTCAACCAAGAAAAAACAGAACTAAATGAACTCAGGAAAACAATAAAATCTAAAATAACGAATGATATTCGTGCATATAATGAAAAAATTATAAAAGATACACTAAGACAAACAAAATCAATAAACAAAGCAAAACGATATTTGAATAATAAACAAGAATGGATAGTAAATATGAAGGATCAAAATGCAGTTAACATAACAAACCGAAGAGACATAAATGAAAACGCTACATTATTTTTTGAAAAACTGTTCACCTCGACTAAAATCAACACAGAAGAAGAAACAATAGAGAACAATGGTTCAATATCGACACAAACCCATATATTCAGCAAAGAAACTATCGAAAGGACCATAGACGATCTGAAGAGAGATAAATGCACTGGAAATGACGGAATATCAGCGGAAATGTTAATATACGCAAAAAACTCACTATCCAACATTCTTACAAACATATTCAACGAAATCGTTCTAACAAAACAAATCCCTGAACAATGGAAAGAAACAACAATAACACTAATACATAAAAAAGGAAATAAGGACGATATCAACAACTATAGACCAATAAGTAACATTTCGACAATTTACAAGCTGTTCTCCAAAGCACTTTACAGGACCATAAAGGACGATTTCAATAACAAACAACCAAGAGAACAGGCTGGATTTAGAGAAGGATTCTCAACAACAGACCACCTACAGACAATGAATCAGCTAATAGAAAAGTGCAACGAATTTAAACAACCTGTTTATTTTCTTTTTATTGACTTTAGTAAAGCTTTTGACTCCGTTGAACATGAAATGATATGGTCCGCCCTAAGAAATCAAAACATAAACCCAGATTTAATAGAAACAGTTAAAAACATATACAAAAATAACACAGCACGAATAAAAACAGAGAAAATTGGACGAAAATTTAACATAACAAGAGGAGTCAGACAAGGAGATCCACTTTCACCACCTCTATTTAATGCTGTCCTGGAAGACATTTTTCAAAAAATTAACTGGAAGAACTATGGAATAACGATATGTGGACAGGTCCTTAACAATTTAAGATTTGCAGACGATATAGTTCTTATTTCTACAAAATCTTTACATATTCAAGAAATGTTGACGGAACTAACTAGCTTGTGCAGAAATTATGGACTACAAATAAACAATTCAAAAACTAAAGTCATGACAAATCACACTAAAGATGATATAACTCTGGACAGAGAAAAAATCGAGTACGTAGAAGATTATATATATTTGGGACAAATAAAATCATTCAAAGACCAAGAAAATAAAGAAATAAACAGACGCATCACGAACAGCTGGAGACAATACTGGAGCCTGAAAGAAATCTTACAATTGGACCAAAGTGCAGACACAAGGAAAAATATCTTCGACTCTGCTATTCTGCCGATTCTAACTTATGGACTACAAACAATGAGCCTGACTACAAAAACACTTGACCAGCTTAGAATATGCCAAACCAAAATGGAAAGGAAAATTCTAAACATACGACCGCAAGATAGGATTAGAAATGAAGATATCCGCACAAGAACTGGAATTATAGACGTCATAAATAGAACAAGAAGACTGAAATGGAGCTGGGCAGGACATTTATCTAGACTTCCAGATCAAAGATGGACAAAACTGACGACGAAATGGAAACCAGATAACAAGAGACCAGCAGGACGACCCAAAAAAAAGATGGAGTGATGATTTATCCCATTTAACAACAAATTGGTACAACGAGGCCAAAAATAGGGATACATGGGCAGCCCTGGGGGAGGCTTATGCCAATATTCGATCAACATAATAAACTTTTGATTTCAATTTATTTATTAAACTTTAATCTGTTATATTTTAATTGCAATTCAATTTTAACTTAAAAGTATATATGTATGTATTGTTAGTTGTAATTTTATGCTAAGTATCTTTACAAAAAAAAAAAAAAAAAAAAACTAAATGTAAATTAAATGTAATCGATATCAATGAATGTATATATCAAATTTAAGGCAATAAAGAGCTTATAATAATAATAATAATAATAATAATAACATGATGCAAGAGGCCCACGACGACAACCTACATGCATTGGTCAAATCTTCATTCCAACTCGACGATATTTTAACTATTAATTGTGACCGTAAACGATCTCGAGAAGATGAAAGAGCCTTGAACATCATGAAGACGACGAGGACAAAATTAGAGGACTACAGGTGGCAGACCGGACTGTTATGGAAACGTGACGATACCAGACTTCTGGACAGCAAGTTTGCAGCTCGCCAAAGATTATATCTTTTGGATAAGAAACTTGACAAAGATCCTGTGTTAAGAAAGGCATACGGTGACATCATAGACGACTATCTGCAAAAGAAATATCTTGTTAATGCTGAAGATAAAGACCTGATTGGAAGTAGAACCTGGTATTTGCCACACTTTCCAGTAATCAATCCAATGAAGCCGCACAAGATAAGGATTGTGTTCGATGCAGCAGCGAGATCAAGCCTAGTATGCTGCTGATGCAAAACGCAAATTCCCATACAAAAATGACATGACGAAATCATAAACGAAAAATTTCGCTGTGCTTTTCGTTTTTCAAGCCTAGTACCATAGAGAAAATATATTATCTAGAGTCCCGACTTAATGGGTTTGCTCTCTTTCGGCCTACAAACTAAATAGCGAGGATTTTGTCCATAAGGATAAGCATGTGTTAGTTGTCCCGTGCATTTCTTATGGGAAAAAGCCATTATGAATGTAGTTGTGATGGAATTTGTGCCCATATTGCTCAACAGCGGGGGAAAAAACTATGAGGTGAACTCAGCCGTTCAAAAAAGAGATCCGTTGAATTCAAAAATTGAAAAATTAATGGAATATTTAAAGAAAAATTAATTTTGCAACTTCCTTTCAGTGAAAACTGTACTAAAAATAATATTTGACTGCTTTTGGCATACAAATTCTGTGATTTCTATGAAAAGTTTCGCTAAAAACAAAAAAAATCATGCAGAAAGTATAGGCGCACCATAGAACTGCAATGCGAACGTGGCCTAATTTGAGTTTAACCCAGTTTTGACAGATTAACAGCGAGGTGAGAATTTTGACAATTCTACGAAAATGAAAAAACAATATAATGTTTTTGATTGCGATCAACGAGAAGTCTAGACTGCAGACAATAAATATAAATTCGAATTAATCAGAATTAATAATCTTTTTGAAGCGTTTTTTCTCTCTTTACAGGTAAGTTGGTTTTTAAATACATCTTAACATAATCCTTCTTTCTTTGTAGATATACAAATTATGTTTCCGTTCTGGCAAATTAATAGGTATTCTCGTGAAAAAAGTTTCGAGTTTTAGTTGGGTCGTGCACTGGCAGTAAGTAGAGTGGTGTTTTGTGAGCCACAATAGCTGCTTCGTCGGTATATTCGTTTCCTTAAATTCCTGTGTGACCGGGGTCCACATTACTTTTAGGTTTGTTGGTGAACGAATGAGAATGTCTAATTTGTTGTTATAATGTATTTTCCCTTTCTTTTTTAGAGAAGTTTTGGCTGCTTCCAATATAGCATGAGCCTCTCCCTTGAAAATAGAAGCTTGTTCGCATAGTAGACCCGTGCTAATAAGCAATCCATTCTCTTAGACAACAGCGAATGAGACACTTTCGTTTATTTTTGACCCGCCGGTGAAAATAAAAGACGTAGATAGCACGGAAGTATTAGTTAAGTTAAGGTCTAGGATAAAAGAAGACTTTGATTGTCCAAGGTGGATGCAAGGCCTTATATTTGGAGAATTGTCTCAATGGAAGTTTCAATTAAGTTGCAACTAAATTTAAGTGGTTCGAAGTTCTTAATTGGTTTGTTATTGCTCATTTCCACGTTATTTTAGGCCAACGCGAGCTGAAATTCTGAACCATTGCCGATATATACTAAGGAAGCTGTTTTACGAAGAAATATCAAGGATAGACCCTATCAAAGCACTGCGCTACTTACAAACGCATATATCTAAAGTTATTAACAATTCCGATCCAGTGGAGTTAAATAATGTAAGCTAATTAAAATTAATCTAAATTTCTATGACAGCATAAAGTTTAAAATTTGTATTTAGTTTCATAAACTCGCCGCATTTTTGTTCAGACCAGAAGATCCAGTATCCGTGGGACAGTTGACTTCAGCTACATTGTCTGTTGAAAACCAAAACCTGGAATCTAAAGGTAAAATATTTTGAATCTACTTAAATTATTCAATTAAATTTCACAAAATTACTATAGCAGAGGAGAATGAAAATGAAAACGATTTCAACAAAGAATCTTATGATTCCAGTTCATCTTTATTCGATAGTTCGTTATACAATTTATATAAAAAGAGCGGTGGAAAACTTCCAAACAAGACTACCTACCTATTCGAAATAAGAAGCCGTAGAACATTTTTATTCAACAAGCTTTCTCAATTGATGCCAACGAATATAGTTCAACCAAAAGTGAATTTAAGTGATTTTATTTTGACATAACTTTAAATTGCTTTTATTTTATTAACTTTTCTCAAAAAGAATTAAAATGTATTTAAGTAAATTTAGGCGATGCGCCTGACGAATTTTTTGATTAAAGTTGAGAGTAATTTAATTTATTATTTTTGATGTTGTGTTGTTTCAAATAACCTTATTTTATTTTTGATGTTTATAACAATTGTAATATTGTACCTAATGTAAGTGAATACGAAAATGAAAGAAATTGTTTCAAAAACTATTTTATTGCATATTGCAAGAAACTTAAATCATAAAATAAAACTTTGTTTTTTTTATATTATAGGATTATATAGGATATTATAGGATTTGTTCAAAGTTTGGTTAGTAATAAATTTATGTATCTATTAAAAAAAATATTTGTACATTTGAAAACTTTTGAAGATTGATAAAATGCAGATACATGGTTAGGTTAGGTTATAGTGGCTGTCCAAGATGGAAACGGACACACTTAGGCCAGTTTAATGGCCCATTAAATTAATGAATCTTGAGGCTTCCTCCTAAGCTCAATGGAAACAATTTGAGTCCGTTACGAAACGTGAGAGGCTGATTATGCTGATATGATTCTAAATACCCAAGAATTACGGAGTGGCCAATGTTGTTGTTAGGCCACTGCGACGGAGCTTTGAGGCGAATAGCAGAGCTTGCAGCTATTTGTTTGCTAAAAATGTCAAGAGGTGTAAGGTAGAGTAAGGTGTCGAGTGCCGCAGATGGGGTCGTGTGAAGCGATCCGCTTATACATAGGCAAGCTGGACTTTAGACTTTATTTAATTTATCCCGGTTTATACCTTTCTCTAAAGCAGTCCGCGATACTGCCACACCGTACATTAAAATCGGTCTGTTTACCGATGTGTATAGCCAATGCGTGATTCTGGGTTGTAAGCCCCATTTATTACCGATGGCTTTTTTGCAAGAAAAGAGAGCTACAGTAGCTTTTTTGACTCTTTCCTCTACGTTGCGTTTCCAATTTAGTTTTTTATCTAAGACAAGAGCCAGGTATTTAGTCTCGCCTGAGAATTTTATTTGGATTCCTTTAATATGGGGAGGGTCAATTTTTGTGTGTAAATAATGTTTTTTTTTTTTTAAACATTTCGAAAAACATTTGCCATATGTTTTGTAGGAATTCCAAATTCTTAGACACAGAAATGAGAAGTAATGAACTTACTCTAGGGGATATTGCTCAACAATGTGCGCACCGAACACGCTGCTGTTATTATTACTTGCAATAAGAAATAAAAAGACGTATAATTTAATAATTGGCCTGAGAAGATCAAAGTGGGTAACCCCAAAAAGAAGTGTTTTTCTTGGCAAAGTAGGTACATTTATTATTTTTTTTAATTACTCAAAAGTTAAGAATTTACATTTCAACATTCAGTTTTCCTTCTTTTTAAATAAATATACATAACAGCATTGAATTTAAAAAAAATTATACTAAATTGCATACATTTTTGAAAAAAAATTACAACTTAAAAGCATGTCGACGAATCAACAGACCGACAGAGTCATAACGACTTCGAATCATCTTCGTTGCAGGATTTTTGCAATTCCCCTTCGTTTTGATTTGTTGCTGAAAAAAAAAACAATGAGTGCTTTCAAAGTTTGTTGTTTATGTTAAACTTACTTTAAAGTTATCTTGCCATAATTAGCCTTCTGGTCAATGAACGCACAATGAAATGGTAGCAAATTGATTGGTTTTGAATTATACCATTCCCAGAATAGTGCTCGTAAGTCGATCTGTTCATTAAGAAATTGTGGCAAGTCGTTTGTTACATGCTTTTGCGAGCAAAATTTCAAAAACCGAATCGGGCCATTTCACAAATCCACAATTTCCGATTATATTATTTTTTGACATTTTCGGCAGGTGAAGGTTGCGGGTTCTTAATTCTTGGAACATAATTTCAGTAGTTTGTAGGGGCATTCCTGTGTCGACGCTCTTCTACGTGAGTCCAATTAGTTGTGTTCAGAATACACTTAGTTTTGGTGATTCAATAGGCATTTTGTATTGAAGAATTCAGCTTCTATTTTTCCAGTCAATAAGTTTACCAAAATTGCTGAAAATTTTAAAATAATACATACGAAACTGAAGGGATTTTCATTATTCAAAAGACTTACCAATGATTTTCCATTCCCGTCATTTTGGAGGTGTTTTCCCAGCAGGTTGCTTCAAAGTCGACCTTCAGTTCATCATCTGGGTAGTCTGTGCAGTAGCCGCTGTCTCGGTGAACTCAGTGTCCAATAACGAATGGATATCACTTTCAATTAATTAATGAAATAAAGATTTGAGGAACAATCCAATATCTCGAACTAGATGCTTGTTTCCCATCAGACATCTTTTTCACTTTTAAACAACACTCAGCAGTGTCGCTGTTGTTATTCATTAAGACAGTTGCACTCTGTGAAACCAGAAAATTTTGCTTTAGTTGCAGCTGCAAAAGTCGTTTTTTTGGTCGGCTTGCATCATATTTCTGGGCGGAGGACGTTGGAAATCCTAAAGAACCATAGAATTTAAAATATCCAGGTTAAGATTGCTCGTAAGTAAATGAATTAATTTACCTGGTTTGCCTGCATACTCTGCCGTTGCTGTTGCTGCTGTTGAGTCGTTCCAAAACTGGGCGGTCGACTATTAATATTGAATTACCAGTTTGGTGCTAGCCAAGTATATTATTTGAATAATCCATAGCTAAAAAAAAATAACTAAAATATTCTTTTGTTTACGAGATTCTTTTTTTAAACGTATGTACATACCTACTTGAACTCCGAGTAGAATAAGTCTCATTGCTTTCTTCTAGTTTCTGGTCTATTGTTTTTCCAAATAAATACACTTGTAGCTCTTGATTATACAGGTTTTTTATCTGAAAAGAAATAGATTCTATTAAATATTTAGACAAAACAAAATAATTTACAAAAACTTACTTGTAGAATCTCAAATTGAATGTTTTGTTTTTGAAATCGAAATTATCATTTTTGACAGGTCACAAAAATTCCATAAGTTTCTATTTTAGCCCAGTCCCCCATTTTGTTTTTTTTTTCCCACTCACATGTATTCACTGATAGCGAATTTGAGAGAGTTCACCTCGAATTTGAGAGAGTTCACCTCGAATAAAATTTGAGGGTGTTTTAGGTAGGACGGGTACCAGTCGGGTCTCTAGATAATATATTTCCTCTATGAATAACATCCTGAGTTTCCGATTCAGAAATGCAATGTTGGAACACATTAGACAAATCCATTTTATTTTAAATTTTAAATCAAATATAAATCAAAGTCAAAACACCGAAAGTCACGAGTAAACAATTTTTTTTTTTCAATAAAAAAATTAAACGTCAAAATTTCGCAAGCAATTAATGTGCTGGGCAATTAACATAGAGGAAATAATATATTTCCTCTATGATGTTATTGGTGATGTGCAACAAGTGATGAAGACAAGCAGTGAAATTCAACTTCCAGACAGAACTCTCCACAAATATTTTTCCGCTGTGGTTTTCGTTTTCATTTCGCTCTGCACTTGGAGACCACCGAAAAATTTCGTTTCGCATCAGCAGCGTACTAGGCTTCAGTACGCTGCTGAACGACGAAATATGTCATTTTAGTGGATAGCTGTACTAAATTTTTTAGTACAATTCTCCACTCTTTTCGTTCTCAATTTAATTGCCCGGTATATTAATTGCTTGCGAAATTTTGACGTTTAATTTATTTATTGAAAAATTTTTTGAAATTTTTCGTTTATGATTTCGTCATGTCATTTTTGTATGGGAATTTTCGTTTCGCATCAGCAGCGTACTAGGCTTAAAATTGAAAAAAATTGTTTACTCGTGACTTTCGGTGTTTTGATTTGGATTTATCTTTGATTTAAAATTTAAAATAAAATGGATTTTTCTAATGTGTTCCAACATTGTATTTCTGAATCGGAAACTCAGGATGTTATTGATGATGTGCAAGAAGTGATGAAGACAAGCAGTGAACTTCAACTTTAAGACAGAACTCTCCACAAATATTTTTCCGCTGTGGTTTTCGTTTTCATTTCGCTCTGCACTTGGAGACCGCCGAAAAAATTCGTTTCACTTCAGCTGCGTACTAGGCTTCAAATGGAATTGCACTTAATGATGAACTCATCCAAGGACCTGACCTGCTACAATCTCTACCAGGTGTTTTGTTCAAGTTTCGTAAAGGACAATTTGGATTCACGGCAGACATTAGAGAAATGTTTCATAGAGTGAGAATACGAGACGAAGACAACAACAGCCAATTAATTCTATGGCGAGGTGAGAATCGAACCGACAATCCACGGATCCTGAAGATGACAGCAATGATGTTTGGGGCAACATGTTCTCCAAGTTCAGCTATTTACGTGAAAGACCTTAAGTCAGATGAATATTTGGATACTTATCCCGAAGCCGTATACGCCATCAAAAATAATCACTATATGGATGATTATTTAGGACACGCAGACGACGAGGTAGCAGCTAAAGCTCTATTTGACGACGTTATTATAATCCACAGGCTAGGTGGATTTCACATCACAAATTGGAGAAGTTCTTCTAAATCCGTCCTTCAAAACATCCCAGTGGACGAGTTAGCAAAAGACGCTGATCGAAAAATCAACATCGACAAGAACAGTGAAAGTCGTATATTGGGAGTCCTTTGGAATACGCAAAGTGATTCATTTACGTTTGCGGCAAAATTAGAAAAGATTGACGACAGCCTTCTAAATGACCAAAAGATTCCGACCAAACGACAGGTGTTGAAAATAGTTATGTCTGTATTTGATCCTTTGGGGTTTGTGGCACATTTTGTTGTTGTGGGCAAGATGTTGCTGCAAGCTATTTGGAAAACATCTATAGACTGGGACGATGAGCTGACTGAAGACTTAGTGCCACTGTGGAGCAATTGGGTTCGTGATTTGAATAAGATTTCATCGGTGAACATTCCAAGATGTCACTCACCACTTTTTAACTTGGCATCTGAACTGGAACTTCATGTGTTTGTTGATGCGAGCGAGTCTGGATATGAAGCAGTGGCTTACGTGAGAATTGTTTTCGAAAATAATATAAATGTTTCTTTCGTTGCAGCTAAAGCAAAGGTCTTACCTCTTAAGCCAATTATGACGATACCACGAGCAGAACTGCAAGCATATGTTTTGGGTTCTCGTCTCGCAAACACAATCAAATCGCAACATGACAGAAAATTTTAAAAAGTTTTATTTTGGACTGACTCGACTACTGTCTATCATTGGATAAAGTCTGAGGCAAAACGATTTGAGCAGTTCGTGGCAAATCGCCTAAGTGAAATTTCCGACCTGACGAATATATTCGACTGAAATTGGCTGCCGACAAATCTTAATGTTGCCGACGACGCAACTCGAATGACACCAACAGAGTTTGAAGCTGATAGTAGATGGTACACAGGACCTTCCTTTTTGTATGAAGACGTTTCTATGTGGCCCAAAATGAAGACAAATAAAATGACCAGATCTGACGAGGAAGATGAGACGAATGAGTTTGTTGGAACAGTTTCGGTACCAGCTAGGTTCGTTTTACCAGATGTGACAAGATTTTCAAATTGGTCTCGACTGATAAGAGCTACTGCTTGGATCATGCGGTACATGGAAAATCTCAAAAAAAAAGGGCGAATTACCCGAGGTGATGAAGATGCGGTGTACTACCAAGGTGAACTGACGACTACTGAAATTGAATGGGCGAATAAACTGTGGATACGAAAATCTCAACAAAATTCTTTCCACAAAGAAATTGTTGAATTAAGGAAGAATAAAGTTGTTAGCCGTTCAAGCAAATTATATAACATCATTCCACAACTAGACGACGAGGGCATCATTCGACTCAGAGGACGCATGTCGAATATAGAAGCTGATCAATGGCTGAAGACACCATTGGTTCTCGACGGAAGAGATAAGTATACCGAGTTGCTTATCAAGTACTACCACGACCAAGCCAATCACATTGGTCATGAAGGCGTTATGAATGAGATCAAACAGAGGTACTTAATATTGAAGCTTAAACCAAAACTGCGACAGTGAAGAAAAAAATGCAATACTTGCAAGATAAGATGCGCAAAGCCCGCACACTATTATGGGACAATTACCTGCGGTAAGACTTTTGTCAAATAATCCAGCATTTACATTTACAGGTGTCGACTATTTTGGGCCGATAAATGTTAAAGTTGGCAGACACCTTGAGAAGCGCTACGGTGTATTGTTTACATGCCTTACAGTAAGGGCAATTCATATAGAGGTTGCATCCAGTTTGACAACCGACTCCTGCATCATGGCGCTTAGGAGATTTTTTGCCAGACGTGGATGCCCAAATGAATTATTCTCGGATAATGGCACGAACTTGAAAGGAGCTGAAACGGAACTCAAGA
Organism: Eupeodes luniger; assembly: GCA_951509635.1. NCBI lineage: Eukaryota > Metazoa > Arthropoda > Insecta > Diptera > Syrphidae > Eupeodes > Eupeodes luniger. Next base: position 68,298,901 of record OX608074.1, read on the forward strand.
GATGTCTAAAGGAGCTTGACCAGTCTGAAATAAGAGGTGCTACTAAGCATCGTATCAAATGGCGTTTCATTCCTCCAGCAGCACCCTATATGGGAGGATGCTGGGAAAGACTTGTGAGATCCGTCAAGACATCATTGTACGCAATTCTAAAAGAAGTAAATCCATCGGATGAGACGCTGAACACATTACTTGCTGAGATCGAGCAGATAATGAACTCGAGGCCTCTAGTTGAAGTACCATATCACCCAGACGAACCTGAAGCACTTACGCCAAACCATTTTTTGATTGGTAGATCATCGGCTTCCGCCCCAATAAGTGATTATGACGACAAGGATCTTATCTTACGAAAGCGATGGAGAATGACACAGCGGCTGGCTGATCATTTTTGGAACCGATGGAGGAAAGAGTTTTTGCCAAATCTAAATCAGCAGAACAAATGGAAGGCTCAAAGTGGTCGAGATGTACAAGTCGGAGATGTCGTTCTTCTTTTTAACGACAAAGAAGTTAGAGGAAATTTGCCGAAGGGTATCATCGACAAAGTTTTTCCCGGACCAGATGGAAAAATTCGATTGGTAGAAGTTAGAACTTCAAGTGGAACTTTTAAGCGCTCAATTGTCAAGGTATGTGTCCTCGATTTGGAAGATGGTAAAAGTGACGAGGTCCCAATACCAGAGGGGAGAATGTTAAGTAAATCTCAGACCTGACTATTTGGCAGCATTTACAATTTATCTAAGATTGAAATGTATCTTTGGTAACATTGAATTTTATGTACGATTTGATGTAAATTTAAACATATATGTAAATTAGTCTACTAAGAAAATTTGTCCTGAGCAGTAGCCTCCAAAAAGATAATTACATATCGACGAATAAAGTATTAAATAAAACGTTTGTGTATTAGCCTTATTATTTATATAAGAAAAACTTTTACACGCTGCACAGAAGGACCAGAGCTGCTCGCGAGCTCTGCGAACAGAAGCGGAGTGAGGGGCACAGGCTTCTTATATGGAAAAGAGAGCATGAAAAGTGCGCTATCGAAGAGATAGAGGGATGTCACAACAGGAATGAGGTTCGTAAATTTGACCAAAAGGAAAAAAACATCCCAAGGGTACCAGCGACGAACCGAAGCCTGTAAGGACGATCAGGGAAACATCTTAGTAGAACGGCAGTCCATGTTGAGAATATGGAAAGACCACTTATCCAAATTATATAACGGCGATGTGTCAAAAGTGTCAAGAAATTTTAAAGCATTAAAGTTCGATTAGAACAGTGAATATCAAAGTGTAAATGAATTCGAAAAGATTCCTTAGGTTAGGTTAGGTTTGAACGGGCTGACGGTTGATGTTGTTACCATCACACTTAGATCAATGTAGATCCGTTGTGGTACCCCGAAGTGTTGTAACTTCCTGAAAAGATATAATAACCTATGAATCATGTGGTTCGTTTAACCATTTAGAGGTCTTGACAAAGTTTAGTAAGCTTTTGCCTGGCAGTTCTGATAGTTCCTCTAGTTCATTAAAGAAGAAGTTGCCTAGACTTTTCTTCCTAGCAAGACAGAGTGAAGGACAGTGGCAGAGAAAGTGAGTGGTGTCTTCATGCTCGTTTTCATCACCACAGCCTCTACAAAGGTCATCAGTACTGAGCCCCATCTTCTTCTTATGGTAGCCGAGTAGGTTGTGACCTGTAATAATGCCGATAAGGGATCTTAGGGAGGGTTTGTTAACAGTTAAGATCCAGTCGGATCTTTTCTTATCGTATCTAGGCCATATCTTCCTGGTGTTAACACAGGTTTCTAGGAGATTCCATCTGTCATTGGATTTGTGAATGATGGTTTTACTGACGTTATGTTTCAGTTCACATAACGGTATCCCTATATGATGGTCTATCAGGGAGGGTTCCAGTGTGGAGCCCTCCCTAGCAAGTTCATCCGCCTTTTCGTTGCCTGGTACATCACTGTGGCCAGGAACCCAGCAGAGTCTTACGTTATGCTGTGTGCCAAGAACCTTTAGCTCTTCGCGACAGCAAGAGACAAGCTTTGACTTTATTTGGGTGGCAGAGATAGCTTTTATTGCTGCTTGGCTATCAATGAAAAAAGTGATGTCCGCGTGTGATATCGCCATCATGGATATGTGTTTAGCAGCGTTTTTCACTGCCAAGATCTCAGCTTGGAAGACGCTGCTATAGTCGGGGAGCCTGAATGCTTTGGCAAGGTTTAGGCTTTCAGAGTAAAAACCTGCACCTACTCTATTGTCCATTTTCGAGCCATCGGTGTAGATGGTAATGGTTGAGTCGTTGGTGTAGGGCTCACTATTTTCCCAATCTAGTCTATTGGGGAACCTAGTACCAAAAGATTTGTTGAAATCTAAGTAAGGGCTCATATAATCTGTACAGATATTGTTGTCTACGTATTTCGTAAGAATAGCTGCGTGGCCACTCTGGCTAGTTTTCCAGATGTTAGTTTGACTGAGCCTGAGGGCGCTGTTTGCTGCTGATTCTTGGACGAATAGGTCTATTGGGGGGAGATTGAGGATCGTTTCTAAACCCGCAGTTGGGGTAGTCCTCATCACACCACTAGTACAGATACAGGCCATTCTCTGTACTTTGGTAAGTGTTTTTTGGTTCGTGGATTTCTCCAACGCTTTCCACCAAACCAAGCTGCCATAAGTTAGAATCGGTCTGACAATGGCAGTGTACATCCACATTACTATTTTGGGGTTCGGTCCCCAATTTCTACCCAGAATCTTGTTACATGAGTAGAGTGCAATTGTGGCCTTCTTATATTTTTCTTGGATATTTGGACCCCAATTGAGTTTTTTATCCAATATAACTCCGAGGTATCTAGCTCGGTCGGAGATTCTTAGTGTTGTATTATCTATTTTAGGTATTATAAACGGAGGGATCTTCCTTCTGTTTGTAAAAAGAACCAGTTCTGTTTTAAGGGGGTTTACATTAAGACCGCATTTCTTAGTCCAGTTGCTGACCTTTGATAATGCGGTTTGTAATTGTTCGCTAATAGTGGTAAGGTATTTACCCGTCGCCAAAAGCGCTAAGTCATCAGCGTAGGCTACCACTACTATACCGTAGTTCCTAAGTTTTATTAGGATCTCGTTCATCACTAAGATCCATAATAATGGTGAGAGAATTCCACCTTGTGGGGTTCCTCTAGATGCATGCATCTCTAAATGCGTGTTACCAAGCTCACTATGTATTTGCCTGTTTTTCAGCATACTCATGATCCATTTGATAACTACTTCTTCTATACGTTGATCATTAAGTGCTTTCTCGATTGCATTACTGTGGACGTTATTGAAGGCTCCTTCAATGTCCAGGAATGAAGCAAGAGTGTATTCCTTAACGTCAAGTGATTTTTCTATGGTTCTAACTGCGTAGTGCAGTGCCGTTTCTACACTTCTACCTTTTGTGTAGGCGTGTTGAAAGGGTGATATGGTCTCCGGTTTTAAAGTACTGCGGATGTATATGTCGATAAGTCTTTCTAGTGTCTTAAGTACAAAAGACGTGAGACTTATAGGTCTGAAGTCCTTAGGTTCGGTATGGCTGGGTTTGCCGGCTTTTGGTATAAAAACGACTTTTACCTCACGCCATGTCTTGGCAATATATCCCCATTTAATGCTGCTTTGAAAGATGTTTATCAGGTGTGGAGTGATAAATTCAATGCTCTTTTGCAGCATCATTGGGAAAATGCCGTCTAGGCCTGGAGATTTATAAGGGGAGAAAGAGTTAATAGCCCAGTTTAGCCTTTCTTCCGTTATAACATCCGTAGGGATTTCATACTCGAAGATTGAAGAGTTATCTGATTCGCGTTCGGGGTTAGGTTTACTGCCTGGGAAGTGTGTTTCAACCAGGAGTTCCAGACTTTCGCGATTTGATTCAGTCCAGTCATTGTCGGGTTTCTTAGAGAACCAACAGAAATGGAGGTTTTCGAAAGGATTTTCCTGAGTCTAGCTGACTCGTTGGTACACTCGATATTGCTGCAGAAATTTTTCCACGAGCTCCGTTTGGCTCGTTGGGTTTCTGTTTTGAATTTTCTTTGACTAGTCTTATAACAGTCCCAGTCGCTTTCGAGTCTTGTTCTTTTAGCAACATTGAATAGCTTTCTTGTTTCTTTTCTAATGTAGGTTAGTTCTGTTGTCCACCAGGGGGGTTTACTGTTTTTCTTCACAGTTGTTTTGATAGGACAACTGGTTTCAAACGCTTTACGCAGAGTCTCAGTGAGATTCTCTGTTGCCTTCTCTAGACTGTCTGGTCCCAGAATGGCGTTGGTGTTAACGTGCTCAATGTTATTTCTAATTTCCCTATTGAAGATAAGCCAGTCTGTACGCCTGTTATTTCTAAAGGGTTTGTGCTGTCTATCAACGTTAGGGATTTTAAATTCTATAAGACGATGGTCAGAAAAGGAAGGTTCTTCTAAAACCCTCCAATGATCAATTAGACAGGAGTCAGAATTGTTTGAGAGGGTTATATCTAGCACCTCTTTCCGATTTTTTGTGACAAAGGTGGGTGTATTACCTCGGTTAGCCACACGAAGATTGTTATCTATGATAAATTGAAAAAGGGATTCACCTCTAGCATTTGTATCGGTGCTCCCCCATTGTACATGATGTGCATTGGAGTCGCACCCTAGTATAATATTAAAATTTTTCTTACTTGCGAATGTTATTAATTCATTTGTTATATCCGCTGGTGGTCCTTCAACTCCATCATAGGGCATGTATGTGGAGGTTATTATGAGCGTTGGGTGCTCCTTGCGTTCTAAAATGACCGCGGTCTGGTCGATGTTGCTGTAAGAAGTTAGAAGAAAGAGAAAGATCCCTTGCTTTCACTTTACCAGAAGTATCAAAAGTATCAACGTCCATAAGTTCAATGCGTGTACTTCCGTCAAATTACCAAACTTTCAATGTTTTGGTGGAAACTAATTCGAAAGATTATGTGGATGAAATGCTTCAAAACTCAAGCAAACTAAAAGGTACTGGCATGTTAATTCACCGAGACTTTCCATTAGAAAAGCGAAAAGTGCGACAATCATTGCTACGTGTTAGAAAGGCAATTAAAAATTGTAAACAAACTGAGGATTTACAAATAAAAGGTGAAACATTGGTGGTGGCAGGAAGAAACTTCAACTGGTGCAGAGAGAAGGGGCTTCTTTCTGACAGATCAGATGGCTGCGTGATTCTCGCTGAATTGTATGCGGGATTCATTATGTCAAATTTAAGAGCTTTTACGATCTGCAAAAAGTGTATCGATATTCAACGGAAGCGGGGAAAACAAAGAGAGAAATGTCAACGTAAATAGCAAACCGCCAAGAAATATGCAACGAAATTTAAACTTAGATTCTGCATGAGAAAGAAACGTCTTTTCCACATTTTCCACTTTTTTTTAATTATATAAATAGCTTTGATTATTTTTTTCTCTGTGAAACACATGTAATGCCAAACAATTATGGAGAATTTGAAAAGTTTTTCATAGATTTCAAATTATTTTGGCTTCCAGCAACACGAGTACATACTCGTGGGCGGGCAATTGGTGGATATCTTTTAGGATATAAATCTGTTGAAACAAGCTGTACCTTTATTACAATTGACAACCATACAGCTTTAAAAATTACCATATTTGATGAACTTTATTGTGTTTTTCCAATATATTTAAATTGCAATAATTGGGATGAAGATTTTTGTAGTTTAAGTAACTTATTAAATATTGTAAGCAACAATAATATAATGCTAATTGGTGATTTTAATGCGCGGTTAGGAGAGGAACAGATTGAAAGTGATACGATGGTTTTTGATGAGCACTTTAAATTGACCATACTGTAATATTCGGCTCGGTCCGACAATTAAAACTTATTCAAACTTCGTAAATAAAAACACAAATTCACTTTATTCAAATTACTCACAAAAATTCTTTATTCGACACTTTCAATTATTACTTTTTAAACACAGTCTTTACTTTCAATTATTATTTTACACAGTCTTTACTTTATCACAGTTCACAACCAATAATGAACCGCTTCGCTTCCGAGCGCCTATTTATATACCTCAAATCAGTTCGAGAATCTACCAAGTTGTTCTCGATGCTTAACGAAGCGAGTTCTCCTCTTTATCACTAGATGCTTAACAAAGCTAGTTCTCCTCTTAATCCCTAGATGTTGCCCCTTTCGAGGTTCTTGTATGCTCTGCGCTGAATGTTTTCGAATTGAGTTCCCCTCTTAGCCACTAGATGTTTCTAGATGCTTAAAGAAGCGAGTTCTCCTATTAATCCGATATTAAAAGAGATAAAGAGTGTTTACACATTACATTGCCCCTCCTTAGGATTGATCGTTCTCATCACCACTGTAGTGATGTAGCCGGTCGCGATGTACAACTATAGGTTTATTCTGACTCCCTATTGTATCCGGTACACAACATCGTTGATTTTTGTAATGACTGTATATGGACCTTCCCAGTCCCGTTGAAATTTCGGTGACAACCCTTTTTGTCGATGGGGATTGTAAAGCCACACCCGATCTCCTGCTTGGAACTCTGTTGTTGTCGCTCGTATATCGTAGCGTGTCTTCATTCGGTCACTGAACATCTTTATTTTCAACCCGGTATTGTAGTGGATCTGAAGGAGTCTTTCTCTGAGGTCATCAATGTAGTCATCCTCGGCTTGCGGCTCCGACGTGGGATATCAAAATTTTATTTCGCTCGGCAGTCTGATATTCCTTCCCATCAAAATTTCAGACGGTGTATGGCCAGTTGAGCTATGTCTTGCACTTCGATACGCCATCAAAAACAGTGGAATGTGTCGATCCCAATCTCGCTGGTTGTCGTCCACAACTTTGCAAAGATGTTCCTTCAGGGTTCGGTTGAATCGTTCGACCATGCCATCAGATTGTGGGTGAAGTGGTGTTGTTCTTGTCTTCTTGATGTCAAGAAGCCCACAAACTTCCTGATATATGTTTGATTCAAAATTCCTTCCCTGGTCGGAATGCAGTTCTAATGGAACGCCGAATCTGCTCACCCAGTTGAAGACAATTTGGTTTGTGACTGTTTTGGCTTCTTGGTTTGGAATGGCGTATGCTTCAGGCCACTTGCTGAAGTAATCCGTGACGACCAAAATATAACGATTTCCATTATTTGTTTCCGGAAATGGACCCGCCACGTCTACTGCAATCCTTTCGAAGGGTGCTCCGACATTATACTGCTGCATTTGGCTGTGGTTCTTTTTGTTCGGACCTTTGGTGGCAGCACAGGAATCGCATTTTCGGCACCACTTCTCGACATCTTCTCTTGCATGTAGTCAGTAAAATCGTTGTCGAACCTTTTCTAGCGTCTTGTTCACTCCTAGATGGCCTCCCGTAACATCCATAACCTTCGATCTCGGTAAGACTAGCTGCATTACATAAGACTTTCCATCTGCTGATTCCCATTTACGTCGAAGGACACTCTCTTGGACATGAAACGAGTCCCACTGTGTCCAATAGGCCTTCAGAGTCGGACTTCTATCCAAGATATCAGCCCATTCTGGTTTTTCCTGGTGTTCCTTCCAAGCGAGGATGGGTTCGATATCTGAGTCTTCTTGTTGAGCCTTCCTCAACGCGTCGTTGCTCCAGCCATAAATGGGATCGGCTCTGGTTCGTTGGACAGTAACCACTTCTTTTTCTTCTTGTCGTCTGCAATGCTTACAATCTTACGTCTGCAGCCTCTCAATCCACCTTACCACTTGACCCTCTGGATTCTTGAAATTCAAAAGCCAGTTAAGTGCACCATGGTCAGTTTGGAGAAGAAACTTCTGTCCATAGAGATACTTATGGAAGTGCTTTGTTGCCAAAATCAGTGCAAGAAGTTCTCTTCTGGTCACACAATAGTTTCTTTCCGACTTCGAGAGTACCTTGCTGTAATAGGCAATCACCTTTTCTTCGCCATTATGCACCTGCGATAGTACAGCACCTATCCCGACATTGCTGGCATCAGCATCAATTATGAAGGGTTTTCCTGGAGTTGGGTAGGTCAGCACTGGTGCGTTACACAAGCGTTGCTTGAGCTCTTGAAAGCTGCGCTCGCACGCACCTGACCATTTAAACTGCTTTCCCTTTTCTGTTAGCTGATGTAGACTCTTGGCGATTCCAGCAAAGTCCTTCACAAAGCGCCTATAGTAGGTGGCTAGACCCAGAAAGCTTCGGAGTTGGTGTTTGTCCTGTGGTGTTGGCCAATTCTTCATGGTGTCAACCTTATCAGGATCCGTTTTTACTCCTTGTCATTAGATAATATGTCCCAGATATTTCGCTTCGGTTTTGAAGAGTGAACACTTTTCTGGGTTAAGCTTGAGGTGGGCTTCTCGAAGTCTTTGAAACACGGCTCTCAGATTTGTACAGTGTTCGTCAAATGTTTTCCCGTATAATATGATGTCATCCAAATAGACCAGGCAAGATTTCCATGTGAGTCCTTGCAGGACGCATTCCATTAGGCGCTCAAAAGTCGCTGGAGCATTGCAAAGTCCAAAAGGCATCACTTTGAACTGCCACAATCCGTTCCCTGTTGAGAATGATGTCTTTTCTTTGTCTTCAGGATGGATTTCGACTTGCCAGTAACCACTTTTCAAGTCCAAAGTTGAGAACCATTGTGCTCCTTCCATTGCGTCCAGAGTATCACTGATCCTAGGCAGAGGGTAGCTATCCTTCTTGATCACATCATTCAACCTTCGATAGTCCACGCAAAAGCGGGTTGATCCGTCTTTCTTCTTTACCAGAACCACTGGAGACGCCCAAGGGCTTTTAGAGTTTTCGATGAGACCTTCTTCCTTCATGGTGGTTATCAGTTCTTCAACCTCACCTTGTTTGGCTAGTGGAAGGCGTCTTGCAGGTTGACGAATCGGCCTTGCATCCCCGGTATTGATTCGATGTTGCACCAGTTGCGTTCTTCCATATTTCCCTTTCGATGACGAAAAGATGTCTGCAAATTCTTCGAGGAGACCTTCTGCAGTTCTTCGTTGTTGGTGGCCAAGATTAGATGACTTGAGAATGTTCCACTTTATGGAGTTCAGCTCTTCGGACTTCAAGGATTGCCTTGACTCTTCTTCGTTGATCCTTGTTATCACTGATACAGATTGGCATTGTCCGAAATCTCACCTTTTCTAAGCTTAACTTCATACGGCTTGATGTTCAGTATTCGTACGGGAACCATGTTCTTTAAAAGTCTCACAAGAGTCTTCCTAATGGTGACGTTTTGGGAGGACTTTACAAATGCTGGTTCGACCATGAGGTATCGATGGCTGCCAGGCTTACCCTTCAATTTCGCCCACACGAATACCTCTGAAGAAGCAGGCAAAGTGAGATCTTCTTTGATGACGGCTTTCACAGATGGCTAGGTCTCATACGAGTTAGTCCCATAGATCATCGGAATCTCGATGTTTCGATATTTCAGGACTTGGTTCCCGATGTCCGATATCACTCCGTGATATTTCATGAAATCGACACCGACAATGCACTCGTCGCATATATCTGCTACCAGGAACAGGTGAGAGAATTCCAACTCTGCCATCCGGATCTTAAGACGTACCTCACCATAAACTTTTGCGGCCTCTCCTGTTGCAGTCCTTAGACGATAGCTGTTGGTGTTGTGGAGCCATGCCTTCTTAACGAGGTCTTGCGTATGATGGACGCCGTTGCATCGGTGTCAATGGTAGCCACACATTTGTTGCCGTTTATACTTGCTTCCACGGTCAGACTCTTGTTGTCACGTTTCGTTTGAGAAACCTGGATGTTGTTTTTGGGGCCATCGATACCAGAAACCAGCTTCTGCCCCTCGAAGTTGGTTCTTATTCGTTTCCCGGGTGGGAAACAACTTCGGAAGCAACGTTGTTGGTGTTGCTTTGACCAGTTGAATTACTTCTGTTTCCACAGTGTTGGCATGTGATTCCTCTTTGCGGTAATCTGCACTGTCGCTGTAGATGCCCAGTCTTATTGCAGTTCCAGCATCGTGCTGGTCCGTCACGCTGACTCCTTTCCACTGTAGCCTTCTGACAAGAATATTCTTGGACTTTTAATTCTCTTGCCCGATGCACGTTTTGGGAAGCTTGTTCTGCAGCTTCCATCGTCAGAGCGAAAGCCAATGCTTCTGGTAGTGTTCGCTTTCCGGCAGTGCGGATAGCCCTTTGGAGATTTATGTCGCCCACAGTTCTCACAAAGGCTTCAACAGCAAGTTGATTTAATATCTCGTTACCAGCTGTTGGATACGAAAGGTGAACCAATCGCTCGATATCTGCCTGAAGCTGCTGCAGAGTTTCACCTCTTTTCTGTGTCCTATTGTTTAGCTGAACTCGGAAAACTTCTGTCATGTGGCTATCCCCAAACCGCTGTTCGATTGCGTTTACCAGAACTGTGAAGTCACCACTCTTCTCTGCTGGGATGGTTTGTAGCAGTTCAGCAGCAGATCCTCTTAAAGCAAGCGTAAGAGCAATGTATTTTTCGTGATCGTCCCAGACGTTTGTTAACGCTGCTGCTTCAAACTGTTTCTTCCTCCGTCAAAGCTTGGAGGATTCACTTCTCTCTTCCTTGAGCACTCACCAGAAGGTTTTCGAGCTTTCATCTTTCGCACTTTTTCTAGTTCATTTGTGATGGTTTCAATTTGTTCGTCAATTTTCTCGAAACGTGCATTTTGTCGCTCGTCGACAGTTTTGATTTTCTCTTCGAAGTCCGCAAACCTGTCTTCTAAAAGATTCCTCTGTTCGTCGAATCGCTCTAGAATATTCTGCTGTTCTTGCTTTTGGTCGCTTCTTTGGGCTTCTAGTTGTTTGAGGACATCATTCCTTTGGGTTTCTAGTTGTTTGAGAACATTCTGTTGTTCTTGCTTTTGGTCACTTCTTTGGGCTTCTAGTTGTTTGAGAACATTCTGGTGTTCTTGCTTTTGGTCGCTTCTTTGGGCTTCTAGTTGTTTGAGAACATTCTGCTGTTCTTGCTTTTGGTCACTTCTTTGAGCTTCTAGTTGTTTGAGAACATTCTGCTGTTCTTTCAGGACATTCTTTTCATTCTCTTCAAATTTGGCTAACAGAAGTGACATGATGTTAGATAAGGCAACATTTGTATTTACCTCTTCCACTTTTGCTTCTAATTCGAAAGCAAACGTATCTGGGCCTTCATTTTGCTGCTCCAGATATTCCTGCAGCCGTTTAACGAGTTCGGTTTTTACGCCTGTCCCACTTAAGCCACGTTTGCTTAGTTCGGCCTTTAGCTCAGGGACAGTTAAGTCTTTCAAAACTTTACTTATTTTTTATTTTTAACTTCACTACTTTACACAAAATAGTTCAATCACTGCTCACTGTTTTTATTCTCAATAACTTTTAATCCCTTATTCTGACACCAATGTAATATTCGGCTTGGTCCGACAATTAAAACTTATTCAAACTTCGTAAATAAAAACACAAATTCACTTTATTCAAATTACTCACAAAAATTCTTTATTCAACACTTTCAATTATTACTTTTTAAACACAATCTTTACTTTCAATTATTATTTTACACAGTCTTTACTTTATCACAGTTCACAACCAATAATGAACCGCTTCGCTTCCGAGCGCCTATTTATATACCTCAAATCGGTTCGAGAATCTACCAAGTTGTTCTCGATGCTTAACGAAGCGAGTTCTCCTCTTTATCACTAGATGCTTTACAAAAGCTTGTTCCCCTCTTAATCCCTAGATGTTGCCCCTTTCGAGGTTCTTGTATGTGCTGCGCTGAATGTTTACGAATTGAGTTCCCCTCTTAGCCACTAGATGTTTCTCGATGCTTAAAGAAGCGAGTTCTCCTATTAATCCAATATTAAAAGAGATAAAGAGTGTATACACATTACAATACATTCGAAAGACAAAATAGTGAACGAAAACGGAAAAAAATTATTAGATCTTTTTCAAAGTTTCGATATTTGTATATTAAATGGTTCAATTAACGGTGACATGACAGGGGAATTGACATTTATAGGAGGGCCAGGTTCCTCGGTTGCTGACAGTTGCGGAATAAGTGGCAATTGGTTTCAAAAGATATTTGATTTTAATGTGGGTACATTAAGTTTTTCCGACCATATGCCTCTAACAGTAACCATTATCCAAAAAAAGTAAGACCAGAAATCGATATCATTCTTCTGCTTAAATTCTTATGGAAAGAACGGGATAAGCTCAATTATCATGCGAGACTGAATGAAATTATTCAACAAACCGATTTTAGCTCAGTTAGTCTTAATGAGCAAATTGATCTTTTCACCAATGCTATTAAATATTCGGTTATGTCAACTGATAAAATGCGTGTTGTCAGAGGAAAACAAAAATGGTTCGATTTAGATTGCGAGAAAGCTAGAGTTAAGTCTTTCAAATTACTAAAGCTTGCAAAAACTCGAAACGGAGATTTATTCCGCAAATCTTATGTTCGAGCCAGCAGTTACTACAAAGAACTTTGTAAAAGTAAAAAACAAGCTAGCAATAGATTTGCAAACATTTGTAGATTTTCTGCCAACCGTGTACACACAAAAAATTTACCTTGTAGTTTTCGCCAAATTTGTCTGCCAATGAATAAATTTGCAAATGTTCCTCAAACGGCATCTGCAAATTTAGTCATTGTCAGAAGTTTGCAGAAATGTCAGAAAATGAAAAAAATTTGGTGATCTCCCAATGAATTTTGTGTACACACGATTGCCACATCTGCAAATTCATTTGTCTTCAAAATGATTGATGAACAAATTTTTCTGCAAATCAATTTGGTGTGTACACGGTTGTCAGCTTGCGTGTACACGATTGCCAGATATCTACAAATTAATTGGCAGATATTTGTCTGCAAATTAGGAGCCAAACCATTTGTCTGCAAATTAATTTGGTGTGTACACGATTGTCAGCCATTCGAGACAAATTTTTCAATGACAGATCTGGCAATATTTGCAGATCTGGCAATCATTGTCAGATCTGCAAGCGTCTGACAATGTGTGAAAATGAGATGACAATGAGCTGAAAATTTTAATTTGTGTGTACACGGTTTGCACATATCTACAAACATCTGCAAATCTGTTGCCAAATATTTGTCTGACAATCTCGACAAACTAATTTGGCAAAATAGCTAGCAATAGATTTGCAAACATTTGTAGATTTTCTGCCAACCGTGTACACACCAAATCAAATTTTGGATCTGCAAATTTATTTTCAGCTCATTGTCACACATCGCATCAGTCAGAAAATTTTAAAGCTACTGAAACAAAGTGATATATAAAAAAATAAGATAAATGGAAGAAAACGTGGCAGTTGCGACTATTTTGAGTGCTTTTTTATTAGAAAGCAGCGATGAAGGAAACAGCCAAACAGCCCAAAAAGATGTGTCGTAGGGTATGGACAACGGATTGGGTGGCCCGTCGTGAGCAGGAGGGGTTTTACGCAAAATTGATGGTCGAATTGCGAACAGAGGAACCAGAACTGTATCGAAATTTTTTGCGAACGGATTGCAAGCAATTTGATCACCTTTTAGCTTTGGTGGCTCCACATATTCAAAAACAATATACTAATATGCGCAGGAGCATTTCTGCAGGTGAGCGTCTTGCGTTAACCCTACGATACCTAGCTACCGGCGACAATTTTCGTTCGTTGCAATACCTGTTTCGCATTCCTGCTACAACGATCTCGAAAATAATTCCACATGTCCTCGATGCTATATATAAAGTTCTCGTTTACGAATATCTTCAGGTAAATTTACATGATTCAATTGTTGAATGTACGAGTATAATAATTGCGATTTTTAGGCCCCAAAAACATAAGAGGCTTGGAACGCTATTGCCAACGATTTCAACGAAATTTGGCAATTCCCAAACTGCATTGGAGCTGTGGATGGGAAGCATGTGGTCATGGTCGCACCACCTGATTCTGGCAGCATTTTTTATAACTATAAAGGTACACATACATAGTATCATATTAATGGGTATAGCCGATGCGAACTACAAATTGATTTACATCGATGTTGGCCGCAATGGGCGATTTTCCGACGGTGGTGTGTTCAACCGCTGCACATTTGGACAAGGGTTGGATAAAATGAGCTGTGCTTGCCACCACACAAACCACTACCCGGTAGACAATTGCCTGTTATGTATGTCCTTGTCGCAGACGACGCGTTTGCTTTACGATCAAACATATTGAAGCCATTTGGCGAACGCGGTCTCTCCATGGTGCAAAGAGTATTTAATTATCGTTTGAGCCGTGCTCGCCGAATCATCGAAAATGTTTTCGGTATTATGTCTGCACGCTTCCGAGTCTTGCGTAAACCCATACATTTGAACGCTGAAAAGACAAAGAAAGTTACACTTGCCTGTTGCGTATTGCATAATTTCTTGATGACGACGAATACAAATAATTACGCACCTCGTAATTATGTTGATCGCTACAACGAAAAACGTGAACTAATTTTAGGTGATTGGCGGCAAGACTTAGAACCAGAAGCTAAGACGTTGTATCCATTAGAAAGATCCCGTATTGATCCTCCATTGGAAGCCAAAGATATACGAGACGAATTTGAATCGTACTTCATCGAAGAGGGTGAGGTGGAATGGCAGTACAGATTCATTTAAAAAATCAAATATTAACATTTTAAAATTCAATTTCAAATTAAATATAAACTGTTTATCTTTGTGGAATGTTACACTGTTTTATTTCCAACCAACAATGTTCTTATTGGTTTTAGTAGAAGGAGTCCAGTCCCAATACATACCTTCTCCATACCAAAACAAAGCAACCATCAAAAACAAATCAAAATATTTTGTGTTTTGAAAATTAAATAAATTTTAAAAAATCTGCTTTCAAAAATGTTTTTATTAGAAAAGTAAAAAAGTGAATTCATAAATGAGACATAGCTACATAGTTTTTAATGATACATGTACATAATATTATCATTTCGTTGCGCTTTCACCATGTCCATAATTATTATAATCATGTGAATCGTCATTTTCATAATATGATTCGCTAGTGTCTGCTGGATCGTGTGCAACATAAAAAATCTGGTTGGTGTCGAAATTTACGTTACGCGAGTGCTCCTGTTGAGATGAAGATGGCTAAAATACAACAATTTTACATAAATCTGAGTGAAAATAAATAAAACAATAGACTTACCATAATAACTTCCTCCATTATATCATTGAACGCTCTTCTCAGTTTCAACCGTGCCAGTGTAGCCTGTTCTGTTGTCAGTGTGTCCAACTCTGAAGCCATGTACTCGCAAAGGAGGACGGATGGGGTCTTCGCGGTTTTAGAAGAGGAACGCATACTTTGCAATACCTCTACCGCCATTGCCTTGATATTTGAGCCCCGGCTTTGGCTGGTGTCACTATCAAAAGGCGTAGAGACGTCAGTCTTACGCCTGTTTGGATGTTGAACAGGCGCTTCCTCCTCGAGAGTCATTAAACGACTCGTCGTCAATGGCAGAGTTCTAAAAAAAAGAAAAGTGCATTTATATAACAATTTGAGATATTGTGAACTTGGGGATTCTTACAAGTTGAAATGAGGACGTTGATTTTGTTGATTTTAAAACCCTATTTGACTCCAAAAACAACATCGGATGGAAATATTTCCAGGTGATAGGCATTCCTTCGCTAGTGCCTTGACCTGACTTTTTTTTCCTTCGTTTTCCAAGGTTTGCGTTGACCGTTATTCTTAAGTTGGCCCACTTGCCTTTACAATTGTTTGGCGTCATATTTGTGGCGTCGGCGACCTCTTGCCATAACATTTCTTTTGGCAGTTTATATTCCTGACATCCAACATCCCACAAACTCCGCCTCATCTCAATTTCTTGAATGAGCTTCAACGTATCTTCATGGGTCCACTCATTCTCTACTCTCTTCCGATACGATTTTTTTTATTTTTTTCGGCAAGTTTTCAGGCGACGGTGACCGTGTAAATGCCGTAATGGACTGAAAATGGTCAGAACTTTCATTTTCAATATAAGCATCCATATCTGAAAATAAATGTTAACATTTGTATACATTTTCTTTGAAATGAAAAAAAAAAACAACTTAAAATTTACCTTGTAGTTTTCTCCAAATTTGTCTGCCAATGAATAAATTTGCAAATGTTCCTCAAACGGCATCTGCAAATTTATTCATTGTCAGACGTTTGCAGAAACGTCAGAAAATGAAAAAAATTTGGTGATCTCCCAATGAAGTTTGTGTACACACGATTGCCACATCTGCAAATTCATTTGTCTTCAAAATGATTGATGAACAAATTTTTCTGCAAATCAATTTGGTGTGTACACGGTTGTCAGCTTGCGTGTACACGATTGCCAGATATCTACAAATTAATTGGCAGATATTTGTCTGCAAATTAGGAGCCAAACCATTTTTCTGCAAATTAATTTGGTGTGTACACGATTGTCAGCCATTCGAGACAAATTTTTCAGTGACAGATCTGGCAATATTTGCAGATTTGGCAATCGTGTACACTTAGCTTTAAGCTTAGTGTACACGATTGCCAGGTCTGACAATCATTGTCAGATCTGCAAACGTCTTACAATGTGTGAAAATGAGCTGACAATGAGCTGAAAATTTAATTTGTGTGTACACGGTTTGCAGAAATCCACAAACATCTGCAAATCTGTTGCCAAATATTTGTCTGACAATGTCGACAAACTAATTTGGCCAAATAGCTAGCAATAGATTTGCAAACATTTGTAGATTTTCTGCCAACCGTGTACACACAAAAAATTTACCTTGTAGTTTTCACCAAATTTGTCTGCCAATGAATAAATTTGCAAATGTTCCTCAAACGGCATCTGCAAATTTAGTCATTGTCAGAAGTTTGCAGAAATGTCAGAAAATGAAAAAAATTTGGTGATCTCCCAATGAATTTTGTGTACACACGATTGCCACATCTGCAAATTCATTTGTCTTCAAAATGATTGATGAACAAATTTTTCTGCAAATCAATTTGGTGTGTACACGGTTGTCAGCTTGCGTGTACACGATTGCCAGATATCTACAAATTAATTGGCAGATATTTGTCTGCAAATTAGGAGCCAAACCATTTGTCTGCAAATTAATTTGGTGTGTACACGATTGTCAGCCATTCGAGACAAATTTTTCAGTGACAGATCTGGCAATCATTGTCAGATCTGCAAGCGTCTGACAATGTGTGAAAATGAGATGACAATGAGCTGAAAATTTTAATTTGTGTGTACACGGTTTGCACATATCTACAAACATCTGCAAATCTGTTGCCAAATATTTGTCTGACAATCTCGACAAACTAATTTGGCAAAATAGCTAGCAATAGATTTGCAAACATTTGTAGATTTTCTGCCAACCGTGTACACACCAAATCAAATTTTGGATCTGCAAATTTATTTTCAGCTCATTGTCACACATCGCATCAGTCAGAAAATTTTAAAGCTACTGAAACAAAGTGATATATAAAAAAATAAGATAAATGGAAGAAAACGTGGCAGTTGCGACTATTTTGAGTGCTTTTTTATTATAAAGCAGCGATGAAGGAAACAGCCAAACAGCCCAAAAAGATGTGTCGTAGGGTATGGACAACGGATTGGGTGGCCCGTCGTGAGCAGGAGGGGTTTTACGCAAAATTGATGGTCGAATTGCGAACAGAGGAACCAGAACAGTATCGAAATTTTTTGCGAACGGATTGCAAGCAATTTGATCACCTTTTAGCTTTGGTGGCTCCACATATTCAAAAACAATATACTAATATGCGCAGGAGCATTTCTGCAGGTGAGCGTCTTGCGTTAACCCTACGATACCTAGCTACCGGCGACAATTTTCGTTCGTTGCAATACCTGTTTCGCATTCCTGCTACAACGATCTCGAGAACAATTCCACATGTCCTCGATGCTATATATAAAGTTCTCGTGGACGAATATCTTCAGGTAAATTTACATGATTCAATTGTTGAATGTACGAGTATAATAATTGCGATTTTTAGGCCCCAAAAACATAAGAGGCTTGGAACGCTATTGCCAACGATTTCAACGAAATTTGGCAATTCCCAGACTGCATTGGAGCTGTGGATGGGAAGCATGTGGTCATGGTCGCACCACCTGATTCTGGCAGCATTTTTTATAACTATAAAGGTACACATACATAGTATCATATTAATGGGTATAGCCGATGCGAACTACAAATTGATTTACATCGATGTTGGCCGCAATGGGCGATTTTCCGACGGTGGTGTGTTCAACCGCTGCACATTTGGACAAGGGTTGGATAAAATGAGCTGTGCTTGCCACCACACAAACCACTACCCGGTAGACAATTGCCTGTTATGTATGTCCTTGTCGCAGACGACGCGTTTGCTTTACGATCAAACATATTGAAGCCATTTGGCGAACGCGGTCTCTCCATGGTGCAAAGAGTATTTAATTATCGTTTGAGCCGTGCTCGCCGAATCATCGAAAATGTTTTCGGTATTATGTCTGCACGCTTCCGAGTCTTGCGTAAACCCATACATTTGAACGCTGAAAAGACAAAGAAAGTTACACTTGCCTGTTGCGTACTGCATAATTTCTTGATGACGACGAATACAAATAATTACGCACCTCGTAATTATGTTGATCGCTACAACGAAAATCGTGAACTAATTTTAGGTGATTGGCGGCAAGACTTAGAACCAGAAGCTAAGACGTTGTATCCATTAGAAAGATCCCGTATTGATCCTCCATTGGAAGCCAAAGATATACGAGACGAATTTAAATCGTACTTCATCGAAGAGGGTGAGGTGGAATGGCAGTACAGATTCATTTAAAAAATCAAATATTAACATTTTAAAATTCAATTTCAAATTAAATATAAACTGTTTATCTTTGTGGAATGTTACACTGTTTTATTTCCAACCAACAATGTTCTTATTGGTTTTAGTAGAAGGAGTCCAGTCCCAATACATACCTTCTCCATACCAAAACAAAGCAACCATCAAAAACAAATCAAAATATTTTGTGTTTTGAAAATTAAATAAATTTTAAAAAATCTGCTTTCAAAAATGTTTTTATTAGAAAAGTAAAAAAGTGAATTCATAAATGAGACATAGCTACATAGTTTTTAATGATACATGTACATAATATTATCATTTCGTTGCGCTTTCACCATGTCCATAATTATTATAATCATGTGAATCGTCATTTTCATAATATGATTCGCTAGTGTCTGCTGGATCGTGTGCAACATAAAAAATCTGGTTGGTGTCGAAATTTACGTTACGCGAGTGCTCCTGTTGAGATGAAGATGGCTAAAATACAAAAATTTTACATAAATCTGAGTGAAAATAAATAAAACAATAGACTTACCATAATAACTTCCTCCATTATATCATTGAACGCTCTTCTCAGTTTCAACCGTGCCAGTGTAGCCTGTTCTGTTGTCAGTGTGTCCAACTCTGAAGCCATGTACTCGCAAAGGAGGACGGATGGGGTCTTCGCGGTTTTAGAAGAGGAACGCATACTTTGCAATACCTCTACCGCCATTGCCTTGATATTTGAGCCCCGGCTTTGGCTGGTGTCACTATCAAAAGGCGTAGAGACGTCAGTCTTACGCCTGTTTGGATGTTGAACAGGCGCTTCCTCCTCGAGAGTCATTAAACGACTCGTCGTCAATGGCAGAGTTCTAAAAAAAAGAAAAGTGCATTTATATAACAATTTGAGATATTGTGAACTTGGGGATTCTTACAAGTTGAAATGAGGACGTTGATTTTGTTGATTTTAAAACCCTATTTGACTCCAAAAACAACATCGGATGGAAATATTTCCAGGTGATAGGCATTCCTTCGCTAGTGCCTTGACCTGAATTTTTTTTCCTTCGTTTTCCAAGGTTTGCGTTGACCGTTATTCTTAAGTTGGCCCACTTGCCTTTACAATTGTTTGGCGTCATATTTGTGGCGTCGGCGACCTCTTGCCATAACATTTCTTTTGGCAGTTTATATTCCTGACATCCAACATCCCACAAACTCTGCCTCATCTCAATTTCTTGAATGAGCTTCAACGTATCTTCATGGGTCCACTCATTCTCTACTCTCTTCCGATACGATTTTTTTTATTTTTTTTCGGCAAGTTTTCAGGCGACGGTGACCGTGTAAATGCCGTAATGGGCTGAAAATGGTCAGAACTTTCATTTTCAATATAAGCATCCATATCTGAAAATAAATGTTATTATTTGTATACATTTTCTTTGAAATGAAAAAAAAACAACTTAAAATTTACCTTGTAGTTTTCTCCAAATTTGTCTGCCAATGAATAAATTTGCAAATGTTCCTCAAACGGCATCTGCAAATTTAGTCATTGTCAGAAGTTTGCAGAAATGTCAGAAAATGAAAAAAATTTGGTGATCTCCCAATGAATTTTGTGTACACACGATTGCCACATCTGCAAATTCATTTGTCTTCAAAATGATTGATGAACAAATTTTTCTGCAAATCAATTTGGTGTGTACACGGTTGTCAGCTTGCGTGTACACGATTGCCAGATATCTACAAATTAATTGGCAGATATTTGTCTGCAAATTAGGAGCCAAACCATTTGTCTGCAAATTAATTTGGTGTGTACACGATTGTCAGCCATTCGAGACAAATTTTTCAGTGACAGATCTGGCAATATTTGCAGATTTGGCAATCGTGTACACTTAGCTTTAAGCTTAGTGTACGTGATTGCCAGGTCTGACAATCATTGTCAGATCTGCAAACGTCTTACAATGTGTGAACATGAGCTGACAATGAGCTGAAAATTTAATTTAAGTGTACACGGTTTGCAGAAATCTACAAACATCTGCAAATCTGTTGCCAAATATTTGTCTGACAATGTCGACAAACTAATTTGGCCAAATAGCTAGCAATAGATTTGCAAACATTTGTAGATTTTCTGCCAACCGTGTACACACAAAAAATTTACCTTGTAGTTTTCGCCAAATTTGTCTGCCAATGAATAAATTTGCAAATGTTCCTCAAACGGCATCTGCAAATTTAGTCATTGTCAGAAGTTTGCAGAAATGTCAGAAAATGAAAAAAATTTGGTGATCTCCCAATGAATTTTGTGTACACACGATTGCCACATCTGCAAATTCATTTGTCTTCAAAATGATTGATGAACAAATTTTTCTGCAAATCAATTTGGTGTGTACACGGTTGTCAGCTTGCGTGTACACGATTGCCAGATATCTACAAATTAATTGGCAGATATTTGTCTGCAAATTAGGAGCCAAACCATTTGTCTGCAAATTAATTTGGTGTGTACACGATTGTCAGCCATTCGAGACAAATTTTTCAGTGACAGATCTGGCAATATTTGCAGATCTGGCAATCATTGTCAGATCTGCAAACGTCTTACAATGTGTGAAAATGAGCTGACAATGAGCTGAAAATTTAATTTATGTGTACACGGTTTGCAGAAATCTACAAACATCTGCAAATCTGTTGCCAAATATTTGTCTGACAATCTCGACAAACTAATTTGGCAAAATAGCTAGCAATAGATTTGCAAACATTTGTAGATTTTCTGCCAACCGTGTACACACCAAATCAAATTTTGGATCTGCAAATTTATTTTCAGCTCATTGTCACACATCGCAAAAAAAAATTTTAAAGCTACTGAAACAAAGTGAAATATAAAAAAATAAGATAAATGGAAGAAAACGTGGCAGTTGCGACTATTTTGAGTGCTTTTTTATTATAAAGCAGCGATGAAGGAAACAGCCAAACAGCCCAAAAAGATGTGTCGTAGGGTATGGACAACGGATTGGGTGGCCCGTCGTGAGCAGGAGGGGTTTTACGCAAAATTGATGGTCGAATTGCGAACAGAGGAACCAGAACAGTATCGAAATTTTTTGCGAACGGATTGCAAGCAATTTGATCACCTTTTAGCTTTGGTGGCTCCACATATTCAAAAACAATATACTAATATGCGCAGGAGCATTTCTGCAGGTGAGCGTCTTGCGTTAACCCTACGATACCTAGCTACCGGCGACAATTTTCGTTCGTTGCAATACCTGTTTCGCATTCCTGCTACAACGATCTCGAGAACAATTCCACATGTCCTCGATGCTATATATAAAGTTCTCGTGGACGAATATCTTCAGGTAAATTTACATGATTCAATTGTTGAATGTACGAGTATAATAATTGCGATTTTTAGGCCCCAAAAACATAAGAGGCTTGGAACGCTATTGCCAACGATTTCAACGAAATTTGGCAATTCCCAAACTGCATTGGAGCTGTGGATGGGAAGCATGTGGTCATGGGCGCACCACCTGATTCTGGCAGCATTTTTTACAACTATAAAGGTACACATACATACATAGTATCATATTAATGGGTATAGCCGATGCGAACTACAAATTGATTTACATCGATGTTGGCCGCAATGGGCGATTTTCCGACGGTGGTGTGTTCAACCGCTGCACATTTGGACAAGGGTTGGATAAAATGAGCTGTGCTTGCCACCACACAAACCACTACCCGGTAGACAATTGCCTGTTATGTATGTCCTTGTCGCAGACGACGCGTTTGCTTTACGATCAAACATATTGTAATGTGTATACACTCTTCATATCGTGAATAAGGGGCAACATCTAGTGGAGAGGAGAATTCGCTTCTATAAGCATCGAGAAACATCTAGTTGCTAATAGGAGAACATTCAGCACATACAAAAACCTCGAAAGTGAGCAACATCTAGTGGAGAGGAGAATTCGCTTCTTTAAGCATCGAGAAACATCTAGTGGCATAGAGGGGAACTCATTCAGCGCATATAAGAACCTCGAAAGGGGTAAGCATCTAGTGATAAAGTGGAGAACTTCGTTAAGCATCGAGAACAACCTCGTAGATTCTCGAACCGATTTGAGGTATATAAATAGGCGCTCGGAAGCGAAGCGGGAGTATGGATTATTGGTTGTAAACTGCGATAGGTAAAGACTGTGTATAAAAGTAATAATTGAAAGTAAGGACTGTGTTTGGAATGTAATAATTGAGTGTTCAATAAATAAGTTTAGAATAATTTAAATAAAGTGAATTTGTGTTTTTTTATTTACGAAGTGTGATTAAGTTTTAATTGTCGGACCAAGCCGAATATTACATTGGTGTCAGAATAAGGGATTAAAACTTATTGAGAATAAAAACAGTGAGCAGTGATTGAACTATTTTGTGTAAAGTAGTGAAGTTAAAAAAAAAAAAAAAAAAAAAAAAATGAGTAAAGTTTTAAAAGACTTAACTGTCCCTGAGCTAAAGGCCGAACTAAGCAAACGTGGCTTAAGTGGGACAGGCGTAAAAACCGAACTCGTTAAACGGCTGCAGGAATATCTGGAGCAGCAAAATGAAGGCCCAGATACGTTTGCTTTCGAATTAGAAGCAAAAGTGGAAGAGGTAAATACAAATGTTGCCTTATCTAACATCATGTCACTTCTGTTAGCCAAATTTGAAGAGAATGAAAAGAATGTCCTGAAAGAACAGCAGAATGTTCTCAAACAACTAGAAGCTCAAAGAAGTGACCAAAAGCAAGAACAGCAGAATGTTCTCAAACAACTAGAAGCCCAAAGAAGCGACCAAAAGCAAGAACACCAGAATGTTCTCAAACAACTAGAAGCCCAAAGAAGTGACCAAAAGCAAGAACAACAGAATGTTCTCAAACAACTAGAAACCCAAAGGAATGATGTCCTCAAACAACTAGAAGCCCAAAGAAGCGACCAAAAGCAAGAACAGCAGAATATTCTAGAGCGATTCGACGAACAGAGGAATCTTTTAGAAGACAGGTTTGCGGACTTCGAAGAGAAAATCAAAACTGTTGACGAGCGACAAAATGCACGTTTCGAGAAAATTGACGAACAAATTGAAACCATCACAAATGAACTAGAAAAAGTGCGAAAGATGAAAGCTCGAAAACCTTCTGGTGAGTGCTCAAGGAAGAGAGAAGTGAATCCTCCAAGCTTTGACGGAGGAAGAAACAGTTTGAAGCAGCAGCGTTAACAAACGTCTGGGACGATCACGAAAAATACATTGCTCTTACGCTTGCTTTAAGAGGATCTGCTGCTGAACTGCTACAAACCATCCCAGCAGAGAAGAGTGGTGACTTCACAGTTCTGGTAAACGCAATCGAACAGCGGTTTGGGGATAGCCACATGACAGAAGTTTTCCGAGTTCAGCTAAACAATAGGACACAGAAAAGAGGTGAAACTCTGCAGCAGCTTCAGGCAGATATCGAGCGATTGGTTCACCTTTCGTATCCAACAGCTGGTAACGAGATATTAAATCAACTTGCTGTTGAAGCCTTTGTGAGAACTGTGGGCGACATAAATCTCCAAAGGGCTATCCGCACTGCCGGAAAGCGAACACTACCAGAAGCATTGGCTTTCGCTCTGACGATGGAAGCTGCAGAACAAGCTTCCCAAAACGTGCATCGTGTAAGAGAATTAGAAGTCCAAGAATGCTCATGTCAGAAGGCTACTGTGGAAAGGAGTCAGCGAGGCGGACCAGCACGATGCTGGAACTGCAATAAGACTGGGCATCTACAGCGACAGTGCAGATTACCGCGAAGAGGAACCGCATGCCAACACTGTGGAAACAGAAGTAATTCAACTGGTCAAAGTAACACCAACAATGTTTCTTCCGAAGTTGTTTCCCACCCGGGAAACGAATAAGAACCAACTTCGAGGGACAGAAGCTGGTTTCTGGTATCGATGGCCCCAGAAACAACATCCAGGTTTCCCAAACGAAACGTGACAACAAGAGCCTGACCGTGGAAGCGAGTATAAATGGCAACAAATGTGTGGCTACCATTGACACCGGTGCCACGGCGTCCATCATACGATAAGACCTCGTTAAGAAGGCATGGCTTCACAACACCAACAGCTATCGTCTAAGGACTGCAACTGGAGAGGCCGCAAAAGTTTATGGTGAGGTACGTCTTAAGATCCGGATGGCAGAGTTGGAATTCTCTCACCTGTTCCTGGTAGCAGATATATGCGATGAGTGCATTGTCGGTGTCGATTTCATGAAAGATCACGGAGTGATATTGGACATCGGGAACCAAGTCCTGAAATATCGAAACATGGAGATTCCGATGATCTATGGGACCAACTCATATGAGAACTCGTCATCTGTGAAAGCCGTCATCAAAGAAGATCTCACTTTGCCTGCTTCTTCAGAGGTATTCGTGTGGACGAAATTGAAGGGTAAGCCTGGCAGCCATCGATACCTCATGGTCCAACCAGCAACTGTAAAGTCCTCCCAAAACGTCACCATTGGGAAGACACTTGTGAGACCTTTAAAGAACATGGTTCCGGTACGAATACTGAACATCAAGCCGTATGAAGTTAAGCTTAGAAAAGGTGAGATTTCGGACAATGCCAATCTGTATCAGCGATAACAAGGATCAACGAAGAAGAGTCAAGGCAATCCTTGAAGTCCGAAGAGCTGAACTCCATAAAGACGAACATTCTCAAGCCATCTAATCTTGGCCACCAACAACGAAGAATTGCAGAAGGTTTCCTCGAAGAATTTGCAGACATCTTTTCGTCATCTAAAGGGAAATATGGAAGAACGCAACTGGTGCAACATCGAATCAATACCGGGGATGCAAGGCCGATTCGTCAACCTGCAAGACGCCTTCCACTAGCCAAACAAGGTGAGGTTGAAGAACTGATAACCACCATGAAGGAAGAAGGTCTCATCGAAAACTCTAAAAGCCCTTGGGCGTCTCCAGTGGTCCTGGTAAAGAAGAAAGACGGATCAACCCGCTTTTGCGTGGACTATCGAAGGTTGAATGATGTGACCAAGAAAGATAGCTACCCTCTGCCTAGGATCAGTGATACTCTGGACGCAATGGAAGGAGCACAATTGTTCTCAACTTTGGACTTGAAAAGTGGTTACTGGCAAGTCGAAATCCATCCTGAAGACAAAGAAAAGACATCATTCTCAACAGGGAACGGATTGTGGCAGTTCAAAGTGATGCCTTTTGGACTTTGCAATGATCCAGCGACTTTTGAGCGCCTAATGGAATGCGTCCTGCAAGGACTCACATGGAAATCTTGCCTGGTCTATTTGGATGACGTCATAGCATACGGAAAAACATTTGACGAACATTGTACAAATCTGAGAGCCGTGTTTCAAAGACTTCGAGAAGCCCACCTCAAGCCTAACCCAGAAAAGTGTTCACTCTTCAAGACCGAAGTGAAATATCTGATACATATCATCTCATCCCAAGGAGTAAAAACGGATCCTGATAAGGTTGACACCGTGAAGAATTGGCCAACACCACAGGACAAACACCAACTCCGAAGCTTTCTGGGTCTAGCCACCTACTATAGGCGCTTTGTGAAGGACTTTGCTGGAATCGCCAAGAGTCTACATCAGCTAACAGAAAAGGGAAAGCAGTTTAAATGGTCAGGTGCGTGCGAGCGCAGCTTTCAAGAGCTCAAGCAACGCTTGTGTAACGCACCAGTGCTGACCTACCCAACTCCAGGAAAACCCTTCATAATTGATGCTGATGCCAGCAATGTCGGGATAGGTGCTGTACTATCGCAGGTGCATAATGGCGAAGAAAAGGTGATTGCCTATTACAGCAAGGTACTCTCGAAGTCGGAAAGAAACTATTGTGTGACCAGAAGAGAACTTCTTGCACTGATTTTGGCAACAAAGCACTTCCATAAGTATCTCTATGGACAGAAGTTTCTTCTCCAAACTGACCATGGTGCACTTAACTGGCTTTTGAATTTCAAGAATCCAGAGGGTCAAGTGGTAAGGTGGATTGAGAGGCTGCAGACGTAAGATTGTAAGCATTGCAGACGACAAGAAGAAAAAGAAGTGGTTGCTGTCCAACGAACCAGAGCCGATCCCATTTATGGCTGGAGCAACGACGAGTTGAGGAAGGCTCAACAAGAAGACTCAGATATCGAACCCAGCCAAATGCAGCAGCAAACTTATTTCAGGAAGTTTGTGGGCTTCTTGACATCAAGAAGACAAGAACAACACCACTTCACCCTCAATCTGATGGCATGGTCGAACGATTCAACCGAACCCTGAAAGAACATCTTTGCAAAGTTGTGGACGACAACCAGCGAGATTGGGATCGACACATTCCACTGTTTTTGATGGCGTATCGAAGTGCAAGACATAGCTAAACTGGCCATACACCGTCTGAGATTTTGATAGGAAGGAATATCAGACTACCGAGCGAAATAAAATTTGGATGTCCCACGTCGGAGCCGCAAGCCGAGGATGACTACATAGATGACGTCAGAGAAAGACTCCTTCAGATCCACGACAATACCAGGTTGAAAATAAAGATGTTCAGTGACCGAATGAAGACACGCTACGATATACGAACAACAACAACAAAGTTCCAAGCAGGAGATCGGGTGTGGCTTTACAATCCCCATCGACAAAAGGGGTTGTCACCGAAACTTCAACGGGACTGGGAAGGTCCATATACAGTCATTACAAAAATCAACGATGTCGTGTACCGGATACAAAAGGGAGTCAGAGGAAAACCTAAAGTTGTACATCGCGACCGGCTACATCGCTACAGTGGTGATGCGAACAATGGATTTGTTCGGGACGATCAATCCTAAGGAGGGGGCAATGTAATGTGTATACACTCTTCATATCGTGAATAAGGGGCAACATCTAGTGGAGAGGAGAATTCGCTTCTATAAGCATCGAGAAACATCTAGTTGCTAATAGGATAACATTCAGCACATACAAAAACCTCGAAAGGGAGCAACATCTAGTGGAGAGGAGAATTCGCTTCTTTAAGCATCGAGAAACATCTAGTGGCATAGAGGGGAACTCATTCAGCGCATATAAGAACCTCGAAAGGGGTAAGCATCTAGTGATAAAGTGGAGAACTTCGTTAAGCATCGAGAACAACCTCGTAGATTCTCGAACCGATTTGAGGTATATAAATAGGCGCTCGGAAGCGAAGCGGGAGTATGGATTATTGGTTGTAAACTGCGATAAGTAAAGACTGTGTATAAAAGTAATAATTGAAAGTAAGGACTGTGTTTGGAATGTAATAATTGAGTGTTCAATAAATAAGTTTAGAATAATTTAAATAAAGTGAATTTTTATTTTTTTATTTACGAAGTGTGATTAAGTTTTAATTGTCGGACCAAGCCGAATATTACAATATTGAAGCCATTTGGCGAACGCGGTCTCTCCATGGTGCAAAGAGTATTTAATTATCGTTTGAGCCGTGCTCGCCGAATCATCGAAAATGTTTTCGGTATTATGTCTGCACGCTTCCGAGTCTTGCGTAAACCCATACATTTGAACGCTGAAAAGACAAAGAAAGTTACACTTGCCTGTTGCGTACTGCATAATTTCTTGATGACGACGAATACAAATAATTACGCACCTCGTAATTATGTTGATCGCTACAACGAAAATCGTGAACTAATTTTAGGTGATTGGCGGCAAGACTTAGAACTAGAAGCTAAGACGTTGTATCCATTAGAAAGATCCCGTATTGATCCTCCATTGGAAGCCAAAGATATACGAGACGAATTTAAATCGTACTTCATCGAAGAGGGTGAGGTGGAATGGCAGTACAGATTCATTTGAAAAATCAAATATTAACATTTTAAAATTCAATTTCAAATTAAATATAAACTGTTTATCTTTGTGGAATGTTACACTGCTTTATTTCCAACCAACAATGTTCTTATTGGTTTTAGTAGGAGTCCAGTCCCAATACATACCTTCTCCATACCAAAACAAAGCAACCATCAAAAACAAATCAAAATATTTTGTGTTTTGAAAATTAAATAAATTTTAAAAAATCTGCTTTCAAAAATGTTTTTTATTAGAAAAGTAAAAAAGTGAATTCATAAATGAGACATAGCTACATAGTTTTTAATGATACATGTACCTACATAATATTATCATTTCGTTGCGCTTTCACCATGTCCATAATTACTATAATCATGTGAATCGTCATTTTCATAATATGATTCGCTAGTGTCTGCTGGATCGTGTGCAACATAAAAAATCTGGTTGGTGTCGAAATTTACGTTACGCGAGTGCTCCTGTTGAGATGAAGATGGCTAAAATACAACAATTTTACATAAATCTGAGTGAAAATAAATAAAACAATAGACTTACCATAATAACTTCCTCCATTATATCATTGAACGCTCTTCTCAGTTTCAACCGTGCCAGTGTAGCCTGTTCTGTTGTCAGTGTGTCCAACTCTGAAGCCATGTACTCCCAAAGGAGGACGGATGGGGTCTTCGCGGTTTTAGAAGAGGAACGCATACTTTGCAATACCTCTACCGCCATTGCCTTGATATTTGAGCCCCGGCTTTGGCTGGTGTCACTATCAAAAGGCGTAGAGACGTCAGTCTTACGCCTGTTTGGATGTTGAACAGGCGCTTCCTCCTCGAGAGTCATTAAACGACTCGTCGTCAATGGCAGAGTTCTAAAAAAAAGAAAAGTGCATTTATATAACAATTTGAGATA
Source organism: Eupeodes luniger (assembly GCA_951509635.1). Taxonomy (NCBI): domain Eukaryota; kingdom Metazoa; phylum Arthropoda; class Insecta; order Diptera; family Syrphidae; genus Eupeodes; species Eupeodes luniger. The sequence goes on from OX608074.1 coordinate 68,328,343, forward strand.
TTGTGAACTTGGGGATTCTTACAAGTTGAAATGAGGACGTTGATTTTGTTGATTTTAAAACCCTATTTGACTCCAAAAACAACATCGGATGGAAATATTTCCAGGTGATAGGCATTCCTTCGCTAGTGCCTTGACCTGACTTTTTTTTCCTTCGTTTTCCAAGGTTTGCGTTGACCGTTATTCTTAAGTTGGCCCACTTGCCTTTACAATTGTTTGGCGTCATATTTGTGGCGTCGGCGACCTCTTGCCATAACATTTCTTTTGGCAGTTTATATTCCTGACATCCAACATCCCACAAACTCCGCCTCATCTCAATTTCTTGAATGAGCTTCAACGTATCTTCATGGGTCCACTCATTCTCTACTCTCTTCCGATACGATTTTTTTTATTTTTTTCGGCAAGTTTTCAGGCGACGGTGACCGTGTAAATGCCGTAATGCACTGAAAATGGTCAGAACTTTCATTTTCAATATAAGCATCCATATCTGAAAATAAATGTTAACATTTGTATACATTTTCTTTGAAATGAAAAAAAAAAAAAACTTAAAATTTACCTTGTAGTTTTCTCCAAATTTGTCTGCCAATGAATAAATTTGCGAATGTTCCTCAAACGGCATCTGCAAATTTATTCATTGTCAGACGTTTGCAGAAACGTCAGAAAATGAAAAAAATTTGGTGATCTCCCAATGAAGTTTGTGTACACACGATTGCCACATCTGCAAATTCATTTGTCTTCAAAATGATTGATGAACAAATTTTTCTGCAAATCAATTTGGTGTGTACACGGTTGTCAGCTTGCGTATACACGATTGCCAGATATCTACAAATTAATTGGCAGATATTTGTCTGCAAATTAATAGCCAAACCATTTGTCTGCAAATTAATTTGGTGTGTACACGATTGTCAGCCATTCGAGACAAATTTTTCAGTGACAGATCTGGCAATATTTGCAGATTTGGCAATCGTGTACACTTAGCTTTAAGCTTAGTGTACACGATTGCCAGGTCTGACAATCATTGTCAGATCTGCAAACGTCTTACAATGTGTGAAAATGAGCTGACAATGAGCTGAAAATTTAATTTATGTGTACACGGTTTGCAGAAATCTACAAACATCTGCAAATCTGTTGCCAAATATTTGTCTGACAATGTCGACAAACTAATTTGGCCAAATAGCTAGCAATAGATTTGCAAACATTTGTAGATTTTCTGCCAACCGTGTACACACAAAAAATTTACCTTGTAGTTTTCGCCAAATTTGTCTGCCAATGAATAAATTTGCAAATGTTCCTCAAACGGCATCTGCAAATTTAGTCATTGTCAGAAGTTTGCAGAAATGTCAGAAAATGAAAAAAATTTGGTGATCTCCCAATGAATTTTGTGTACACACGATTGCCACATCTGCAAATTCATTTGTCTTCAAAATGATTGATGAACAAATTTTTCTGCAAATCAATTTGGTGTGTACACGGTTGTCAGCTTGCGTGTACACGATTGCCAGATATCTACAATTAATTGGCAGATATTTGTCTGCAAATTAGGAGCCAAACCATTTGTCTGCAAATTAATTTGGTGTGTACACGATTGTCAGCCATTCGAGACAAATTTTTCAGTGACAGATCTGGCAATATTTGCAGATTTGGCAATCGTGTACACTTAGCTTTAAGCTTAGTGTACACGATTGCCAGGTCTGACAATCATTGTCAGATCTGCAAACGTCTTACAATGTGTGAAAATGAGCTGACAATGAGCTGAAAATTTAATTTATGTGTACACGGTTTGCAGAAATCTACAAACATCTGCAAATCTGTTGCCAAATATTTGTCTGACAATGTCGACAAACTAATTTGGCCAAATAGCTAGCAATAGATTTGCAAACATTTGTAGATTTTCTGCCAACCGTGTACACACAAAAAATTTACCTTGTAGTTTTCGCCAAATTTGTCTGCCAATGAATAAATTTGCAAATGTTCCTCAAACGGCATCTGCAAATTTAGTCATTGTCAGAAGTTTGCAGAAATGTCAGAAAATGAAAAAAATTTGGTGATCTCCCAATGAATTTTGTGTACACACGATTGCCACATCTGCAAATTCATTTGTCTTCAAAATGATTGATGAACAAATTTTTCTGCAAATCAATTTGGTGTGTACACGGTTGTCAGCTTGCGTGTACACGATTGCCAGATATCTACAAATTAATTGGCAGATATTTGTCTGCAAATTAGGAGCCAAACCATTTGTCTGCAAATTAATTTGGTGTGTATACGATTGTCAGCCATTCGAGACAAATTTTTCAGTGACAGATCTGGCAATATTTGCAGATTTGGCAATCGTGTACACTTAGCTTTAGTTGCCTGAACCAAAAACACTCTATATATATATATATATATATATCTATATAGAGTGTTTTTGGCCTGAACGCGATTGTCGCATTTGGCGGATTGTCAGAAAACATGTTTTGTTTTGACAGATAAATTGAAGAATTTGTTGGTTACGTTATTTTAATTCCTAATACTAATTATAATTGTTCTTAAACGCAAATTGTTTAGATTTTAATTATATAAAAATGATTTCACTGACTAGTGCCTTAAGGGCAGGTAACAATTTAACAATTACGAGTATATTTAAAAACTCTATCAGGTATTTAAATGACATCTAATATCTTGAATTTTAAATCTACTGCTTATCCTTCAGACCAGGTGTTCAGTGTCAACCTGCTGCTGGGTTAAAAAACTACGAAGAAAAGGTGGGACTCCCACCTAAACCAAAAAAACCACTCACCCCATTCTTTCGATATATTAAACAAGTACGCCCGAATGTTCTAGCTGAGAATCCAAATCTAAAAGTTACGGATGTCATTAAAACAATTTCTAAGAAATGGGAAACGGTTGATCCTGCGCTTAAGCAAAAGTTACAAGAAGAATATCAGAGAGAAAAGATGGTCTACGTTGAGACTCGTGCCAAGTATGATAGTCAAATAACCGACGAACAACGTTTTGCAATTAAGCAGTTAAAAGACGAAAATAATGCCATGAAAGAACGGCGAATGACTAAAAAACGCATTGCTGAACTGGATCGACCCAAAAAACCAGCATCTGCCTTCTTATTGTTTATTTCCAAAGAGAGAAAAGAAACACCTCAAGCTTCCAATCAAACTTATCGGGAATGGCATGCCAGCATGGCTCAAAAATGGTCTAAACTAAGTGATGCGCAAAAAGAACCATTTCTTCAGATGTTCCGAGACATGTTGGTCAAGTACAAGTGAGCCAAATAATCTTTACGTAAGAATTTGTTTTAGCTACTTTTTTTATGTTTCAGAGAGGATATTACTGTATGGGAAGAGAAAATGGTTCGCATGGGCAACATGGATGTCGTTCGACATGAAGTTCTTGTTGACCCTCCTTCTTCAAATAGATCAAAATTAAGAAAATAGGACATCATCACATGAAAGTAAGGGCGTCTCATATCTTCGTTTTTCATTTTTCTCGTTCGAAAGTAATATTTTCACTTTTGTTTTTGTCATTCCTTTAATGACGATTCATTTATTGTTTCTTTGTACATGTATAAAGAAAATAATAAACTAGTTGACTGAATACATTAAAATTGCAGTTTTATATATTTTTAATAAAAATAAGTACAAAATATAGATTTTAAAATAACAAAAGTATTTTTTAAAACATGTTCTAAAACTGTTTTAAATATTAAATACTACTACTACTATTTTTTATTTGTCTTCTTTTTCCTTAATGCACTAACCAAAATTATATTGATACGTTATAACTTTAATCGTTGTTTTCTTACTAAACAGAATGTGTTTTATATGTTCCCGAGAGGGAATTGTTATTAGGCCAAACAACCAAATTAATGAGATGAATAAAGGCTTGAGGATGGTGTTTAAAATAGTTTACAATTATTGAAGATATAACAAATGTATTTTAAATGTTCCGATATAAAATTACTAACATTCTCTTTCCTGATTCGGTGGTAGCTAAATGAAATTATAAATCTTTGTTTTCGTCCCAATTCTCTCTGTAAACGGTTTCCCTGATTTTATTTTAATAAAGTAAAAAATGCTTGTAATACAAATATCAGGTAATCTTTGTGTATACAACATACAGCACAATATTCTTAACAGAAAGCCTAGTTTCATGGACACATAATTTTTAATAATGTGGTGGTAATATATATTTTTTGTTAACATCACTTTTAACACGAGACTGTGATAGAAATGCGTTTCATTGAAATCTTCGTCTTTTAATCGTCATCTGTCAGGGCATATTTCACTGAAAATGCATATTTTTCCGTTTTTGCTTTCAAAAGGCACATTATTGCATATTTTTACTTTTTTTTGTAAAAGCAAGCAATAAAAACAGCATTAATAAGAACAAGAGGACGAAACAAAAAATCAGAAAAAAAATTAAAGCTCCATCCAGAATATAAACTTAGATATATAGAATCTGGACTGGAACTTCCTCCACAACCAATCATAACGCGCTGGGGGTCATGGCTCGTAGCGGTGAACTACTACGCCAAGCATTTTGAAAATATTGTTCGGATTTTTGAGTATTTTGACAACGAGGAAGCTGCATCAGTAAAAAATTGTAAAGGTCTTCTTAAAAAAAACAGATTAGAAAGCCGACTTAATTTTTTTGGCATCAAGGTATGGGTTTCTAGTAACATCAATTTTAAAACTTGAATCACGTGGTTTATCCCTCAATTCCAGCACACAAATTATAAGTGATGCAGTGAAGACAATCTACAGCAATAACAGCAAGGCTGCGAAATCAGTGAAAAAAAAAATAGAAAAGGTAATGCAAAAAATCTGGTTTTAAAAAAATAAAAATAATTGCAATGGCTTTGTCAGGAGAGAAATCCATAGCAGTTGAAGACTATACAATTGCTGAAATCACTTCTGCTGACGTTGAACGGAGCTTTTCCATGTATAAAAGTGTTTTTCGATCAAACAGACAAAGCTTCCTTTCCAAAAATTTTAGTGAAATGTTAGTTATTTACTGCAAAAAAATTTGCAATAAATTTTCTTATTGATCGCTGACATTAAAAAATTTCTTTTATTCAAATATGAATTTGCTTTGTTAACTTTTTTTTTTTTCTTTCTTAAATAATATAATGTATGTGTGCGAAGTTGATCTATTCGCCATTCAAATCATTGTTTGGATGTTTTATTTATCTCCAAAAAGTTAGAGTGAAGAAGAAGAGTTTTGATTTTTCTTTTTTGATTGGTATTGTTCTTATTAATTAATTTCCTAAAGCAAATAACGCTTCTTGTAAACATCTTTTTCTTTTATTGAGCATATTTTGAGGGCATATATTTAATTTTTTAGAGTATATTATAAGCGCTTAAAATAAAACTAGTTTTTTAGGACATATTTTTGGTTGCCCTATTCATTACCAAACAAAGGTGAAGCGAATAGTAATTTGTAAACACAAATTGGTTACTTCGGTCTTGTTTATATGTAACCTGTTCTGACAATTTTCTCACACCTGTGCTGTTCACATTTCCTTTGATGTGAAAATTATTTTCTATATACAGCTAGGTTCCAAAAACCAAGAGAAATCGTATTAAAAAGAGAGTATATTTGTTTTCAGTCATCAGCATTTTAAATCAAACAACTTAAAAGCTTCTCAAATTCATTGCAGACGATAATTCAATCGCTTTAAGTTGAATTTTGTTGAAAGTAAAATACAGAATCTGGCTTATAAAAATAATTTTTGGTGAAATCTAGCATAAAAACACGAATACAAAACTTTTGTTTCAAAATTGTATAGGGTTTTCGTTTTGCATTTGAGCTCAATACAGCAGCTTATAATCAAGGTTAAGAAAAAATAGAAAATAAGCATTAACATATATGGCTCAAAATCACCAAGGTGCAGAATTGGCTTCGCTAGCAATTTAATGTCTTAAATCTTGACTTAATTAAGAAAAAAAAAAATTAATAAAATACTAAAACTATCAAACAATATAATTTATTAATAAACTAAATTTTAAATGAAATCAATATACACGCATAGAAAATCATTTCGGGAACGCGTCCTAATCTACAATCTTCAACAACAAGTCCAAAATATAATTGAAAAATGTAAGGTATTCAACCCCGGTCATTACTTAATACACCGTATTTTTTATACAAAATCTAGTTTTAAAAAGGATACAAGAGATCATTTATTTTTAACTATAAAAAATGCAAAAATAGTTTTGTCCGATACCGCACAAGTCATTTCAGTGAACATATCGATAATCGATCAAAAATTATTTTAAGTGAACGCAGCCATTCGGTGTGAAGCGTCAGCCGGCTGCACGAGTATTTATCGTCAAATAAATTTTATCTAAACGGTAAGTACCTTTTTATTCACTATTCGTAGAGCGTACATCAATAGTCCGTCAATCCGTGAACGCATTTATTACATTTAATTATTGATGAAATTCTTTTCTACGACACGAAATTTCAAAGTTACCTCAAATATTTTCCTATTGACAAAGTCAAATCGCATTTAAGATGACCGCCGTATAATTAAAGCGCGCGCTTATTTGAAATCGTCATTTCGGGAACGGTCATTTCGGGAACATTCCCGGACATGATTTTTACGTATTTTGCTTGTAGAAGATTTTGTATGTATTGTTTTCATTATTGCTTATTTAATACACATAAATAATATACCCATGTTATTAAACAAAGCTTAAATTATGTACTCTGTTTTGTTTTTGTTGATTTTATCAAACTTAGAAAAACGTTCCCGAATTGATGGTTTTCTGTATATTTAGTACTAAAAAATATTACTAAAAAAGTATACAATTCTGTGCACTGCCCTGTCAAAGTTTATTTATATACAATTTTTGCAACAGTATAAACTAAAATTCATCATTATAGCTTGCAATTTTTTTTGTCATAAAAAAATTTTGAAATTTGCAACCTTGGTGATTTTGAGCCATTTAAGTTCAATACATATATTTAAATTTTGTACCCAAGAACATGCACAATAGGACATTTTTATTTCAAAATTAAAAAAGTTGAATATACATTTTATTTTGGAACTTTGGAAATTATAAAAAAAAATCTTTTTTTTTAATTTAAAACAAGACCTGTTGACGGAAATGCGATTGTAGTTTATTTGCTTTCACACCCAATTTCATTTGCCATTTAGCTTGAACCCGCTTCATCAGATGAATATCACGAGCTTTACGAGCGGCAGCTTTTTGTTCCGTCGCTGTCCATCCCAATGATCTGTATTGCGAGAGAACTTTATGTAACTTACGATCGGACTTATGGACCGTAACAGTTCGATTGGGATTTAATCTTTGTTTATAATAACGCAACAAAGATCGATGTCCAATTACAGCCCCAGATGGGAGGACTAATTGATATTCATCACCTTCAAGCAAATCGGGAACGAATTCTTCATCGATATCCATATCTTCTTTCTAAAATTAGCACAATTAATGAAAGTGATTACATTTTTCGAATAATTTCTTTTTGTAAACCTTACATTATCTGGATAACTAGAACTGTAGTCGTAAAACTCTGTATACTCAGCTAAGGAAATGCCTTCGTGCAACATTTGGCAATGACCTTTATCGATCATGTGCTTTCGTACTGCATCCAAGGTATAGAACGTTTTACCTCGGTCATTGCACCACAAACAAATGAAATGATTGCATACTTTGTCACCCAAGTAAATGAGAAGACCTTCCAAGTCTGTGCAAAATTCAGCGTCAGGAATAAAGAAGGAGTGTGCTATAGACATATGTTTTAAGTTGTCAACCAAATCTTCGCTGTGTTCGTCACAAAATATGCAATTGTTGTCAGCAATTGGATTCGGTCCAATTTCTTCCCATTCATCGGAGTCGACCTGAAAAAAAATAAATCAGTGAAATAATAATATCTATAAATGAATTTGTTCTGTTCAGGAAACTTGATTAAGCTAGAATTTATCATTATCTGTGTGAGAATACACATTTTTCACTCCAACATTTTATTATTCAGGAGCTACATACATACATATATAAACACGATTCTACAATTTTATTTTTTTTTTTCCAGTTTGAATTTTAATTTCTCCCTTCATTTTATTTACTTAATTAAATAATTTTTAATGGGTTAGTTTTAACATACAGTGATAGAAAAACTAATAGAAACAAGCCTCGTGTTCATTCTTTTTAACACATAAAAACGTATTTGTGAAGAGCAGGAAAATAAAAACTACACAGATAGATTTTTAATCATATATTGCTTAAACGCAACAATTTTTTTTAAAATATAATAATGGGAAATAATGATAAAAAGTAAATTTGTGATTATTATGTTGTTTCATCCTGGAAAAAATAATAGAAACAAAATTAGAATGGTACTCTTTTTGTAGTGAGAAAATAACTTAACGGTTAAAATATTTCAAATTCTTTAAGTATTTTGTAGTGGCACTCTTATTATTAATAACTGCCTCCACTGTTCGCCCCATCGAATTCAACAATTCAGCACATGTCTCTACAGGCATGGAGTACTATTCCCTTTCAATTTTCGACCACAACTTTTTTTTTTTTTTGGTTTTACAATCTCCGATCCTTCGCTTTAGAATGCCCCATAAGTGTTCAATTGGGGATTGTGATGGCCATTCCATATCATTGTTTTTGTTTTGTTGCAAGTATTGTTTAGCCAATTTCGAAGGGTGCTTCGGGTCATTATCCTGCATGAACTCTCATTTGATTGGCACCTCCTCTTCAGTTAATGTAAGCATAACTGAATTTAAGATGTGGACATAATCCACATCGCACATCTTATCCTTAATTCAAAATATTGGACCTACACCAGATTCTGAAAAGTACCCTTTAATCATTATATTCCCACCACCGTGCTTCACTGTCTTTCTTTGTGTATTTTGAGTTAAACTTCTTGTCTTTTGGCTTTCTTACTTCTTACTTTTATTGTTCTAGCTATTACTGGTCCGGTTTTGAGTTGTCTTAAAAAAATAAATGATTTCTTCTTACATATTCTTAACAATAGTGTATCAAAACGCGAAGAAGTTTATCTTTTTTTCCTCTTGTTTCTTCTTTAGGCGTGAATGTAAAGTTTCAAATACTTTTTTCTTCAAACAGTTTAAGGTTTTTGCAATTTAAACCATCAATTTTCCAGCTTGTCCTAGTTTTTTCATCACTTCGCGTTCAAAATGAGTACAATGTAATTCAACCCATACTTATTAAAATTATAGATGACTTTTAAAAAATTTAATTAGTATCGAAAATGAAATATCTGAAAAACTAATAAACAAACTCAAAAGCCCTATTTGCATAAATTAAAAACTGACCCTTAAGTTAGAAAAACAGTCAAAATAGCTTGTTTCTATTATTTTTTCCAGGCGAAATCATCATTGGCCTCAAACTTTTTACCATTAAGTGAAAACAAAAAGTTGTTTCCACAAAACAATTTTGCCATTTGAGAGCATTATTAGGTACGATTAAAATATAGAAAGACTAACGGCAAAAGACTTAATTGCTAAAAAATAATGGGGATCGAAAATAATGAAGACACATGTTTCTATTATTTTTTCCATCACTGTATATCCATCGAGGAAGACATGGTTTTACTATCTCGCCAGCTAATATAGGTGAACAAACAGCGCTACTGTAATTATAGAACGAAAGCTACCGCGTTTATGGAATGAAAACTTAATCATAATCGTTATCTTATACAATGGTCCCAACCCAGATCTCTTCAGACGATAAACACGAATCTTATTTAGATAACTTAAATTGAATCACAAAGCACAACAGACATTTTGGTCGTAAGAAAAACATTAAAGTAATATTCTGTACCTTCAAGTTCACTTTTCTCCGTAAGTACTTGAGGGATCTGCTCGATTTATGCATCAAATAATTTTTTTATAGAGATACATATATAATATATATGCATATGCAAGTCTTATGATATCAATTACCCTTTGAGTATTGGTTATTTGCTTTTTAAATACTATTTGATTTTTATCTTTTAAAGGCAAAACTTTAGAGTACTAACGCCCAATTTCTTCACTTTCGTCCTAAGCGGTCCTAGTAACCAGTCTAGCTAGGTCAGGTACTACGTCTGTAGTATAAGTAGTTCAAACAAAAACTAAGTACTCCTACATTTCATCACATCACTAGTATCCGATCTAATTTCACAACCCAGTCCTAGGAAGTGGCATTTTAAATATTATTTTTATACTTTATGCAATTGTTGAAATTTTTAAACTGTTGCCATTTTGGAGCAATTCAAAATATGCACATGATATTTTGTACATGTCTTTTCATGGTGCATATGTCCAATTACCTGCATACAATGGTAAGTACCACTTAATCCACCAACGACTTCATCTTTTATTCTTCCTATATTCCAGGCACCATAATACTATATGCATTATGCCACTTATTCGATGTTGCTGCACCACAAAATACCCAGGTCTAACTAGTACTCAGTACATACTTAACACTAACTTTAAAGTCCTAAAAAATAATCCGTCTCAAATTGACAGGACAAGGTCCTTGTTGGAAAAATTGAGTTGATACCGATTTAAGTATTAATTCTAAGACTAGAACTGGTCATTACCATAAACCTCTGTGAAGAAATTGGCCGTGAGACTTAGAATGATGATTGTAGACATCGTTTATACAAATACATGGTGCAAAATTGATGTTTGTTAGTTGGGGTTGAAGGGAGAAATACCGTGGTGGAATTTCCAATACAATATTTTGAACAGTTTGAAAAGTGTAAAATTGGGTTTGTTAAAAAAAAATAAAGGAACAAATACAACAGCCTAATCTTCACAATATCAATGACCGATACTCACTGCTTCAACCGAAATAGATACTAACACATAATTATTGTCCTATTTGACAAATTTATACATTAAGTTGTCAACATAATTAAAGTTAAGCGATCTTAACTTGATAAGAATCCTTGTGTTGCTTACTCACCTCTTCAATTGATGCATCTTCCTCAACCATCATTTGTTGTTGTTTCGGTTGTAGAATACTCTTGGTGGTTAGTTCCTTAGATTCTCCATTGATTTCATTGAATTTATCAACGTTTTCTTTGTGTTTTTTACTATTTAAGTGATTGTCATGTGAGCATTTGCTGGAAAACTGTTTTCTACAAGCATTGCAATATAAACTAGTCTGTTTTTGCTCTAGAGCGGCCGTATCAGCATTACGCATTTGTATAACTCGATCTTGGAATTCGTCAGCTGAGACTGGGGGCAATGCTGCTATTCTACGTTTAAGGTTATAGCGATGCCAATCAGTTTTGTAATGTTCACGGTGAAAATCAGTGTTGGCAAATTTAATATTGCAATTGATGCATGTAAAAGCAGCCGACGACATATTTGATGTTTCTTAAACAATTTTAATGAATTTCACAAAGAAAACAAAATATATATGTATATAAAACCCGATTAAGGAAAAAATTAAAGCAAAGCTACACGTTTCTTCTATTTTTCTAGCTTTTAGGAAAGAAAAAGAAAACGATAAGGAAAGACGGATATTTTGACATTTTTGGAATTTAACGAAACAAAGGAATTAAACGAATTTTTTTAACGAAAAAATAAACTGAGCACGGCTGGCAAATTCGTACAACTGTATTACTTTTGGTATATATTTGTGTTTTTGCTTGGTATACATATATATTTGAATAGTACTATCATGGAACACAAAATTGTGTTACGGAAGCGGAGCCATGGGGGCGCTGCCTGTACGAAAATTAAGTGTGGAACCTACGAGCGACTGGAAATATAAAATATGAAAATCAAGAGGGGCAATGAGAGGAGTATATTATTTTTATTCTCATAAGTATTAAGGTGTGTGAGGGAGTTAGCTGAATTAACTGTTTATTGCCAAATAAATTACTCGAATGTAAACAAAAATCAGTCGTTGCCAACGTTACCTAAGATTTTGTATTCATACATATCAATGTAAAGAAGGTATGCACATACCATACATTTTATTGTAGGTATGTGTTTTAGATTTTTTTCAGAAAATTGTATTCATTTGCTTTAGATTTTCTATTTTTGTGAAATCTGAAAATTTAAAAGCAACTTTTTCAAATTTAAGTTTTGATACAATGCTTCGTTGCCACATTTAGAATATTTCTACAGTCGATGTAGGTATTTTTTTAAATTTGTATTTTTTTAAAGTCAAGTGGGTGGATAGGTATGTAGAAAAATAAGTACTACGGAGGCGGGTCGATGTGTAGAAAGCAGAATTGTAAGGACTTAAGTCGATTTGAGATTGCAGTTAACTAAAATAATACGGTCAACGTAAAGGGTCAATGCGTTGACTCTCTGTCGTCACAAAAAATCTAGTTTTTTTGCGTCAACTCACCGTCGACTTTCACAACTTCAAAGCTTAAAATGTTGACTATCACACGATTTGGCAAAATAATATTTATTTTAGCCAACATACCTAAAATCTAAAACTTAAAATAGGCTGTTGAAAAACATTAAATTGGATTTTGTACTTTTTATATTATCATTTGGTGAATTATTACAAGAGTGAAATTTATTATATATTTAGTTTGATTAGTATTCAATGGTTTCTGGAGTCTTATACTTTACCGACTAAAACTAAAGTTTAAACTACCAAGAAGTGATGGCTATGAAATTTGTCCATTTACTATTTTAACAATAAAACAAAATTGCAAGTACTTCCTATGTTTTGTCAAAGAAGGAAGGTTTTTGAGAGAAAGTCTTTGTGATTAAGGCGGTATAATATCTTAATATCATGAAACGACGGAGGGACCGTAGACAAAAACGCAAAAACCTTTTTTGAATGGCTACGAGTCTTGTGACATGTACGGTGTAGTAAAGTGACCATACTGCACAGGCATATTCCAGGACTGGTCTCACAAACGAAATAAAAAGTAATTTTAAAACATATGGATCACGGAAATCACGACACAAATCTCTTAATGAAACACAGAACTCTATTTGCTTCTTTTAACTATGAAGGTAATATGTTCATAAAGTGTTACTTTATAATCTAAGGCTAGGCGCGAGTTACGGTGAGAGCAGCGGTGATTATATATGAAATTGGTTTTTATAATGTTTTTTAGCTGACTCATAACTTTAATGTGTTCGTGGGAATGTTTGAAAATATATAACAGTAAAACAGAAGGTTTAGAATTACTTTGGAAAGAATTTAAAATAAAATGCAAGTGACAAAGGTTTAACATTACATGTGAATGCATCAACGACGCTTGAAAGACGTGTTTTATTTTGCTCCTAATATTTTGTTTTATTTTTATTGTCTCTGTACCTATACTCTGTCCAACAAAAATAGTCAGTACACGTCTTATGGGAGAGCTTTTTTCTTGCAAATGGTGCCAGTCAGTGGTTTTATTCCCTTTTTACCTACTGAAAAAGAAAATTCAACCACTGACTTACACATAAATTGTTGTTGTAATTACGCTTCGACGAGCGTATATCCCCACAACCTTTACCATGCGCAGCCAAAGCCACACTGACACTGATAAATAATGTGTTCACAAACCAGAGTATATCTAATAATGACTCGGGAGGTCTACTTAGGTTCACAATTGAGTGCTTTAGCTTGTTGTCGAATGTTTATTAACCGATTTAAAGGCGCAGGTAGGTATAGCGAAATATGAACCGTGAAATAATTCACATATCAATCAGGAGAATGAAAAAAGTAATTGCTTGCTAAATGAGTAAATAATAAGGATATTTTGTATCGATCAAGAGATTATATTGTCATCGAAAAGGGTTAATGTCCCCGATAAATATTATATTGGAAAAGGTGGTTTTTCACAAATAATTCATTTGCCAAGTACAGGGTCATTAATCTAAAATTCAATGAGATTATATTTTTGAGAGTGTAATTTGATTAAAAACAAAAAAAATTTATTTTCATTTTATTTTACATCCATATAACGAAAACATACATTGACTAGAACAAGTCTCACAAATTCATAAATTAGGTACATATATACATATATAGTACATAATATGTAGGTAAATTATTACATTGAAATAAATAGGAACATTCTGTTTTAAATTAAATTAGATTCTCCTCTAAGGGAAACATAACACAAATTCATAAAATATTATAAAGTATATGCATATAATAAGGATTTTAATCGGTTCTTAATACGTATCCCTCTTGAACATATTTAAACTTTGAAAAATATCGTAATAACTTCTTGGGAGGTTCAAAATCTTCCAGCCCAGCCACAAACTCTCTTATTAATAAAATCGTTTTTCGGCTGCTGCACTGCTATGCGGTAAACTAGCTAGTGTAAGCATATAGTCGGGCAACACCCTAAACATATCTTCTTCCAATATATTTTTCTGAGAGTGTAAACGCGTCCAAAACTCAACAACATCTTCGTCGTCGTTCATTTTTATACTTTTAGTAACCATAAGCGTTCTTAATTCGGAGTTCAGAGTTTCTATTTGTTACATTATAATCAAAATAAGAAAATTCATTCAAAAGTTGAAGGATTGTGTCGGATATGTTTCAGTTTGTATTACTTTTGGATCCAAAAGTTCTAACAATTTTTACTTTTTGTCAGTTAAATCAAAACGAAGTTTTTTCAGTTAACAAAAAATGAATCAATACACATCTTAAATGAAATTTTGTGGGTTAGAAAAATGTTTAAAACGAAGTAGAAATAAGTTGCTACGTAGCAGATACATAAAAATAAATTAATGAAGTAGATCTGCTACATATGAAGTAAATACTCATCTCTGATAATGAGTAGGGACACTCTCCACACATATGCAACACCTACTAATACAATTAAAAATGAACAATAAAACAAAACAAAAAATTATTATGAGTGAAAACAGGTCAAATGTATCCATTTTAATTCTTACCTGACATAGCTAATGTTAGAAAGATACACAATCGGTTTTCCCAACACCAACACATACACCTTCGATCGTATGATACATAAATGAGGTCTTTTTTCATAATGGATTTTTAAAGGCGATCCAGTTTGATCGCATGTGTGTGTGTGGTTTTGCTGTGCTTTTCATTAATTGAATGTGACCAGCCTCTACTCTTCTTTTATTTATTGTGTCACTTTTTTATTTTATAAATTATACCTCTTATTTAATTTTTAAATAAATGTATTGTTCTGAAATATGAAAATTGCAACTTCATCTTTGTTTTGTTCTTCTAAAAACATAAAAAAAGCTATGATTAGCGTAGTATAAGAAACAGTATTTTTTACTTCTTTAGTACGTATTTAAAACAGCTGGTAACACTAAAATGTAATTAGGGTGGAATAGGAATTGTTTACATTTTTTCATAATGCATTTTTAAAGGCGATCTGGTTTGAATTGTATTTGTTGAATGTGTGCGGAAGTGTTTCAGTGAGTTGAATAAAGGGTGACTTGTGTATCTTAAAAGTGATTGAAATAAAAATTAAAATGGGTAAACATTATTTAAAGTGTTTGGCATGCCGTCGAGAAGAAGTTAATTCTGGTGTTAAATATTTTAAACTGCCAGAAAATATAGAAAGGTAAGCAATATTTGCCGTTGTGTTATTGAGTATGTAAAAATTGCAATGGTTATTTTGTGTTGAGTACAAAAAATAGATTTAAAATCTCTGGAGTTTTATAATCTCAGGCTATGATTAGGTTTTTTATTATAAAAGATGTACGATCTAAACGCTTTTTTAGTTCGTGGTAGTAGATTGCGTGGTTTTTGATCAATTTTAATTTTGGTTGTAACTTCGAGCCCTTTCAGCGTTTTGTAAACACAATAACATCAACTGCCTGAGATTGCGATCCGACTTAAAATACGGTTACAAATATGTAATTGTTTTTTTCTTTTTTCTTTCTTCAGGAGAGTGCTATTTACAAACCACATTTGTTAGAACAGCAAATTTCACGAGATTTAAGGGTGTGCGAAAATCATTTCTCAAAAGATATGTTTTCCGCTTTATTCGTTTAAAATTTGCGGCTATAACTTATTACATTTCTTCTCACAAGAAACCTTAATCAAGATTGTTAAGAAAACACATTTGCTGTGTTACGAAATCGAGGAGGAAATAATAAGTTGCTGACTCCTTTTCAATTCACATGTGCTTTCAAAACGTCGATTGCGGCCAAGTATATGGAGGACATTACCCAAGGAAACTGCGAGCCAACTGTAAATTTGGAACTGCCGCATATTGATATCCATATTAAATCAAACGAAGAAAAAAAAGACGAAGTAATTTACGCTTTTGAAACCGAATCTGACTACAAAACTGTTGATTTTAGTTGTCAAAATGCGTTTTATTATTTTGCGGGCTATATTTTGAAAAAATACCGTTAAAACCATAAGTGTGAAGTGGAAATGAGCCAGCAACCTAATATTTCCTCCATATTCACAGATTTTAAAGAATTTGATGGTGCGAATTTAACACGACCACAACAAGATTTTTTAGATGCATTAGAGAGCCTCGAACAAAAATTTATAACTAATTTTCCAAATTTATATTTTTTTAATAATTTTGAAATGAAAATGTTTGATATTTTAAAAAATTAATTTAATTACAATTGCTGTAAGAACCAAAATAAGGACTTTATTATAAAGTTTTTTATACGAGTTCGAGTATACCATATCCTTAAGAATTTTAATGCAACTATGAAAAAATCTAGCAATAAGCATAAATATTTAAGCGTTACACATATGTAAAACATTATTTATAAGACCTAAATAAAATTACTCTAAAAAATGATATAGATATGCCTTTATTTTTCGGAACACCCTTTGCTACAGCCAAAAGAAAAATTCTTTTTCTTCCTTCTCTTTTACACTGTAACACTTCTTATTACCATCTATTTCTCGTGTTTGTGTGACATAGCGGTAATTTAAAATATGAACTCAGAACGAAAACTTGGAGAGTGTCCCTACTCATTATTAGATATACTCTGTCACAAACAACCCTCTTCGTATGTATTGAAAATAAGCAGATTGTTATTAGAGTTACCATTTCCACGTTAATGCAAATCATGGTGGATTTTTCTTTGGATTTTGTTTGGGAGCTTTCAGAATGTGTGCTTTTTTAAAAGCTTTTGAGAACAAATATGGGAATGGTGTTGTCGCTTGCTGTTTTTCGGTAAGTGAAGTTTATTTATTATTCTTCGTAAATTAACCCTTTGTTCCCGGAGATGTCCACTTTTTCAAATATTTGTATAAAAACTTAAAATTTATATGGAATGTTTATAATTAATAATGCATTTAAATAAAAAAAAAATATTCACTAAAAATTAAGACCAGTAGGAATATAAAGAAAAAATATAGAGTATTTGGTTTAATTGCGAAACCACTAGGAAGCAAAGGGTTGAGTTTAAGCGAAAATTATTTATAATACATGGTGTGATTATAGATGGTGAAAAATAGTGATTTTGTTCATAAAAAAAATATTCTTTGAAAAAGTGTTTATTTATACCGTGTTTTATAATCAGTGCCAAAAAAAGAACTGCTTTTATTTTATTATAAATCTGTGCTGTGTTGTTTATAAATTGTGTATTTGTGAATAGATAGATAGATAGATAGATAGATTTCTTTATTTTTTCCAGTATTAATTACAATATTTTATAAAAGAATACGGACGTGGCTACCTGAGCCGTCTGCCGGTATTGACATTTGATTACATTAACAAAATGATAAAGAAAATGAAATACATTTAAACAATTTAAAATAAAAAGATTTAAAAAATAAAAAGATTTGGGTTGAAAATAAGTCATATACAATATGTACATAGAAACTGAGAATTACTATTTCAATGGACAAATTTGAATTTGCTTTTTAGTATGAGATGCCAAAGCGAGAAAGATGGAAGAGCAAGGATATTGAGTGAGCAATTTTAATGATTTGCAACATAAAGTCGATTAATTTTGATATGATTTAAAACACAAAAATATTTAGAAGCTGTTGCGGTAAGATAAGGCGTGCTTGCAGTATTTGAACAGACACTCCCAGCCCCGACTGCCATTCAGAATCTCGTAAAGACCGTTTTGGTTGAGGAAGCTTTCGTTGAAATATAATCTTCTTATCCCTTGCAGGATAGGGCAGACTGCGATGAAATGATTCACATTCTCAAGTTCTCTTCTGTTACATAGATCACAAGTTTGCTGTCTATCATTGCGATGCGGGATAAAATTGAGATCCAATAGTTCAACTCTCGCCTTGAAAATCACACTGATAATTTCCGCAGAAAAACAGTTATTGAAGTACTTGTTTTCTGTTAGCAATTGATGATTAAGATTTTTGTAGACTGCTCTGGACTCTGAAGAGCAGGCTCTGATGATATGTTGATTGAATATTTGTTCGTCAACCTTAGCAATCACCCTGTTAAACATATTTGTCCATTCTCCCACGTTAGCTATAGACGTTGGCATTGCAAGGTTATGTGATACGGCCATCTGATTCCATTCCCTGAAAGGAGAGGCATTGGTTACCATTAGTCTTTCTAAGATTTTTCTGTGAAGACTGTTTTCATTTCTACACATAACTCTGATAAGGTAGTCCGAGTGGGCTTTTAAATTTCGGATGTATATAGGTGGCAAACCCGATTCGACATGAATGGCATACGTTGGCGTAGAGTTTGGTAGTCTAAACAAACGCTTAAAAAAGTATCTCTGCGTCTTCTCGAATTCCTCAATCGGTGAGATACCAAAGGCTTGCACTCCGTAGCACAAGCATGTGTTTACAGTTGCATCGAATATTTTGTATTTAGAGAAAAGGTCAATATTTGGATTTGCGAAGAGCTTTGGCCACATCAGATTAAGAGCAAGCTTGGCGTCCTGACTTTTCTGTCTGGCATGGGTATCAAAGTTAAGATTGGAAGAGATGGTTATGCCAAGATATTTGAAATTTTGAACTACTTCGATGCTCTCACTTCCGATTTTCCAGTTTTCTTCCCGTTGCCTAGTGCAATTCCGACTTTCGAATATCATGACTTTTGTTTTTGAAGCATTGATTTTAAGGTCCCATAAGTTGCAGAAAGATAAGAGTTTATTTAATTGTAGTTGTAGAGAGAAAGGATTATCCGCTAGCAGAACCAAATCATCTGCATAGAGTAGCACTTTTATAAGCTGCCCAGCAAAGCTGACTCCTCCTGGCAGGATATCTACTATTCCATCAATATATAATGAAAAGAGTAAGGGGCTTAGTATACATCCCTGCGGAACCCCTGCAGATGTGCTAAACCATTCAGACATATTCGTGCCATCCCATACAGCTGCACTTGATGTGGCGATTAGTTTGGAATAAACTTCTAAGAGCTTCCTAGAGATTCCCAGTGATGCCAATTTATATATTAATGCTTGCCTGTTCACTGTGTCAAAAGCTGCTTTGAAGTCAACAAAACAGACGTACATCTTCTTTTTGTTTTCGATGAATTTTCTCCATATGCTAGTCAGTGCAAAGATATGATCTGTTGTTGAAAAACCGGAGCGAAAGCCAGCTTGGAATGCGCTTAGTCGATTAGTGTTTTCTACCCATTGGGAGAGTCTATTGTAGAGAATCGATGCAAAGATCTTCCGAAGCGAATTAAGTATCGAAATTCCTCTGTAGTTTTCAGGTTGGAGTGGATCACCTTTTTTAAGAATTGCAAAAATAATCGCTTTCATAAACGAAACGGGTGGGCAAGCATCATTGTATATTTTGTTAAAGAATTCTACCAGATAAATTTTTAGTTCTTCCGTGCTGAATTTAAAAAATTCTAAAGGGATCCCATCACATCCTGGAGCTTTGTTGTTCTTTAAAAGCGTGAGTGTTAATTCCAGCTCTCGTAAATTGATCGGGCAGTCCAGTTCAGGAACTTGTTCAAACTGCAGTGCATAGCTGAAGGAGTGCAGGCTCTCGTCGGCTGTCAATAGAATTTTAAAATGAGTTGCTATCGTTTCAGCTTCGAGATAGTTCTTGGTGTATTGGTTACGTGGACTCAGTTCAAATATACAATGCCAGAATTCCTTAGAATCTCTCGCTTGGTTGATTTTGTTCGCAATGTTTTTCAGATATTGCAATCTTTTTTGTTGACATAGCTGTTTATATTCTCTGTTAGTTCTCAAGTATAAAGTCGAGAATACCTCGAGGTTATTAGATCTAAACAGCTTTAAATATTTAAATGACAAGTTTCGAAGCTTTATGCAGTCTTTGTCGAACCAAGCACATTTAAATTTGTATGAAACTGGGTTATTTGGGCTTGATCCAGCATTACGGACAGCTCTTGTTATACTTTCATCAATTTCATCGATATTTGTTAGCATTTGAACCGGAAGATGACTGCACTGATGGTTTAGTAGTGATTTATACCTCTCTGCCTTACTTTCAACCCAGCGAAGCTTCTGAATAGCATTAGAGTTCAGCTGGTTGACTTCTTCCCTAAAGCACACTTTTACAGCTATAGGTAAGTGTCCTGAATAGTTTGCATTGAGAACCTCAAAATCGTCAATTGAATCCATTCAATCACCTGATATTGCACAGATGTCTATAACTGATTGTCCTTGTCCGCTTATGAACGTATGCTCACCATCCTTGTCACATTTTGAAACTCCGTTTGCCACAAAAAAGCCATAGTCTTCGAAAAGTTCGATCAGAAGGCTTCCATTCCTATTCGTTACCTTGTCTTTTGAGCGTCGAATTGCCTCGAACTGTTGTTGTGGGTGTTGGTAATGTGTGAGAGGATTTTGATAGCTGCCAATGCGACCATTTAAATCTCCAATTATCATTATATTCTCCAGACGTGTATCATTGATGAATTCTCGTAAGACTGTGTACTCATGCAGCCAATTGTTGTAGTTAAGATAAGTCGGTATGATGTTCAGCTTGTGCTTTTTGAGTTTTACCTGTATAACGAGTCTTGATTCATAAATTGTACTTTGAATTGAGTTACTATATATATTTTTTTATGCCACATAGTAGTCCTCCACTCGCTCTTCCATGTACATTGGATCTAATGGCTGGTATAAAAGTAAGTTTATAATCTTTAAAAAATTTAATAAAAAATTTATTAAATTGATTTTTTTCTTCAATAAATGTTTCGATTAGAATAAAAATATCAAAATCATGAATGAATTTAAAAAAGTCTGGTATTAATAGCTTATTTTTAAGACCAGTGATATTATATGATAAAATTGATAAATTTGAAAAATTGTTAGTTGAGTTTTGACAGACGGCTCTTAAAAGTTAATTTTTGTTACTATTAATAGGGTTCGAACCCTTACTACTAGATGGCGCTGTTGACGGTAGAGAGAATTGTTGATTGCCAATCGGAGCTAACTTCGCTCCCTCACTAACGTCAAAATACCTTTGTAAACAGCTGTCATCAAGCAATTTGCGCAGGAACATCAAATCGTCTGAGTTTTTGACAACCAACCCTCGTGCGCAATTGTAAACAAAAGTGCGGTTGTTAATTTGCAATTTGTTACCTTTTAAAAAGATGTTGAGTTCCGAGTTATTTTCCATAAGTTTTGCTTTGATATCGAGAAGTGTTTTTCTGCGCTGACGATACAAAAGAGTCTGTTCCCGGTGAATACTCGTGCCGCTTCCTTTAAGTTGGCTAGCTGCTGCCAAAATTGCTTCGGCGTTCGACGACGTTTGTAGCTCTAAGAATACGGTTCCTCTTTTTGTTTGTGCGTTTTGGGTGACCCGGGACTTGGAAATATGTATTTCTTCACCTTCCTTTAATTTGAGAAGCCGTCTGCAAGTTTGTTTTGCTGACTGAACTGCGTCGGTTTGTCCATCTAGAGGAAGGTGTATCACCAGAGATTTGTCGTTAGTTTTCCGCGAGATTAGTTCGATCTGGGACTCTAACAGCTCACATCGGTCTGACATAGCGGAAAGTTTCTGATACAGCTGTTGGTTCTCTTTACGCAATGAATCCAGTTCCAGTGCCAGTGAGGACTTCAAATCATCAGAAAAAACTTTCATTTGTTCGGAAATTGCCTCATTTAGAACTGTTTTCAGTTCAGTGATAGACATATTCCCCACCGCCATTTTATTCGTTGTGTTAGCTAGATGTTTTTGCTGAAGATTGGAGTGATAAAAAGAACGTGATTAAATGGATTTTATAAATTATTGTGACTTATTTTTATTTAAAACTTTAAAAAGCGATACAAAAATTGAACCAATCACTTTCACAACAGTGTTGTGAATATTGTGTGATACAGAATCGAAAATGTTCATTATTTTTTCATAATTGAATTTATGTTACTCTTAGTTTTCACAAAGGGGTTTTTGAATTCGGGATTATGTACATAATTTATAAATTTTCTTAAACGGAATTTATTTTTAACTTTCAATTTAAAATCAAAAGTTGGTATCCCTACTAATATTTATCAGAGCTTTTTCGAAATTTATAATGGACACTACGGAAACCCTGTAATATTTGCTCTCTCTCACAGCTTAACGAGATTTCACTTCAGTCAGAGTGAGAGGTAAACGTCCTATCTTCTCTGTACTGACTATTTTTGTTGGACAGAGTATAATCGTTCAACTTAGTTTTGCAGTGTTTTGTTTCTACTTTTGGACTGAAAATTATATAACTTAATCAAGTTTGTGCCATAATTGAAAGTTTTGTTATTAGATTTCTTTTTTATTCGTAAATTGTGACAACCATATAATGGATGATTTTTTTGAGGTTAGGATTTTCATGCATTAGTATTTGACAGATCACGCGGGATTTCAGACATGGTGTCAAAGAGAAAGATGCTCAGTATGCTTTGACATTTCATCATGAATAGACTTACTAACGAGCAACGCTTGCAAATCATTGAATTTTATTACCAAAATCAGTGTTCGGTTCGAAATGTGTTTCGCGCTTTACGTCCGATTTATGGTCTACATAATCGACCAAGTGAGCAAACAATTAATGCGATTGTGACCAAGTTTCGCACTCAGTTTACTTTATTGGACATTAAACCAACCACACGAATGCGTACAGTGCGTACAGAAGAGAATATTGCGTCTGTTTCTGAGAGTGTTGCTGAAGACCGTGAAATGTCGATTCGTCGCCGTTCGCAGCAATTGGGTTTGTGTTATTCGACCACATGGAAGATTTTACGCAAAGATCTTGGTGTAAAACCTTATAAAATACAGCTCGTGCAAGAACTGAAGCCGAACGATCTGCCACAACGTCGAATTTTCAGTGAATGGGCCCTAGAAAAATTGGCAGAAAATCCGCTTTTTTATCGACAAATTTTGTTCAGCGATGAGGCTCATTTCTGGTTGAATGGCTACGTAAATAAGCAAAATTGCCGCATTTGGAGTGAAGAGCAACCAGAAGCCGTTCAAGAACTGCCCATGCATCCCGAAAAATGCACTGTTTGGTGTGGTTTGTACGCTGGTGGAATCATTGGACCGTATTTTTTCAAAGATGCTGTTGGACGCAACGTTACGGTGAATGGCGATCGCTATCGTTCAATGCTAATAAACTTTTTGTTGCCAAAAATGGAAGAACTGAACTTGGTTGACATGTGGTTTCAAAAAGATGGCGCTACATGCCACACAGACCGCGATTCTATGGCCATTTTGAGGGAAAACTTCGGAGAACAATTCATCTCAAGGAATGGACCGGTAAGTTGGCCACCAAGATCATGCGATTTGACGCCTTTAGACTATTTTTTGTGGGGCTACGTCAAGTCTAAAGTCTACACAAATAAGCCAGCAACTATTCCAGCTTTGGAAGACAACATTTCCGAAGAAATTCGGGCTATTCCGGCCGAAATGCTCGAAAAAGTTACCCAAAATTGGACTTTCCGAATGGACCACCTAAGACGCAGCCGCGGTCAACATTTAAATGAAATTATGCGTTTTTTTTTTTAAAAAGTTCTCAAGCTCTTAAAAAATCACCCGAAAGAACTAAATAATTTACCAAATTTAAAAAATAAAATTATTGCAAGTGAAAATATTACAAATAGTTTGTTAGAAAAAACAAGTTACAAAATGTCTCTTACACTGACTCTCGACCCTTTTAAATACATAGAGAAACTTAATTCTTTCGACGGACGAAGGGAAGATCTCTACACGTTCATTACGAATGTCGATGGAATCACACCTACTCTTAATACATACGATGCTCAATCGCAAACGATGTGTATAAACATTTTAAAATCAAAATTAATAGGGAAAGCGAAGCGTTGCATCGAGATTCATTCTCATTTGCAAACGTGGAAAGAAATTAAAGAACTTTTAATTGAAAATTTCGGAGGCTTCAAGTCTTCATTTCAACTTTATGACGAACTACGTCAAACACCTTATAAAGGCAACGTCATAAACTTTTACAATGACATACAGAGAAATCTCTGTGAACTCAATCAGAAAACAGTGCAAGAAGGGAAAAATGACGAAATCCCCCATAATACACAAACTGCTTTAAATATATTTAAAGAACGACTACCCGTTCACATGAGAACAGTTTTGTTCGCATTAAAACCATCAAATTTGCAAGCAGCCCTTCACGAGCTGTCACAAGCTGGCTTTTTAAACGATAAGTCAGAAGACATACCCAAAAAACTTTTTGAAACGCCTAAAAACCATTCTAATCAGAAACCACCTCAAAATAACCAAAATAACCAAGGTAATCACTTTAAACAACATCCAAATGATTTCATTCACAAAAATCCAATACATAGATATTAAACCCCCATTTAATCATAATCCTAATCCAAATTACAAAGGTAACAATTATATCCCAAACTACAAACCTCCCAGTAGACAATACAAACCTATGGAAGTTGATCCAACTTCTAGTCAATTAAAGAGGATTCAAAGTAATTACAACGAAAGTGATCAAAATAAAACGGTTTTTCCGAATGTAGCCTCGGAAACTTATCGACAAGACAAGACAACAAACTCCCCTTTATTAGGTTAGACAAAAATAACGAAACGTTGAGACTATTAATTGACACAGGAGCCACTAATAGTCTAATAAACAAAGAAAAAGCTCCAGAAATCTATATACATGCACGAAAATACCCATAAGAAATCAAAACAGTAGGCACATCTATATTTATAAACCAGGAATTAGTTATACCAAAAGAAAAATTTGCACTCAAATCTCGCGTAGATTGCATTTTTCAAATCCATAACTTTAATGTCAATTTCGATGGATTAATTGGAAACAATATATTATTTCCAAATAATGCCAATATTGATTTTAAAAACAAAATACTAAAACTAAATGAACAAATTATTCCAATGTTCTTTTCTGTGGAAGATCAACAGGAATATCAAAAAGAAATAAATCATTTAAACAATTTGATTCCGCCAGATACATTTACTTTCGAAAATTTGGAAAGTCAAAGAATCTCACATCTAAACGATGAGGAACATAGAAGTTGATTTAATTTATTGAAAAAACATCAAAAGGTTTTTTACCAAAAAGGAGATGACTTAAGTTTTACCAATCATGTAAAACATAAAATTCCCACAAAAAATGAAGAACCAATCTTCACACGGATATATCGATATCCCGAAATCCACAAAAAAGAAGTGGACAAACAAATCAAAGATCTGTTAGATCAAAAAATTATCAAACCAAGTACTTCACCGTACAATGCTAAAATCTGGATTGTGCCCAAAAAAGAGGACAAATTAGGAAACAAAGAATTGAGGATAGTCATCGACTATCGGAAATTAAATAATGTAACAAAAGAGGATAAATTCCCTATTCCTCTTATTGATGACATATTAGATAAATTAGGAAAAGCAAACTATTTTTCCACACTAGATTTAACAAAAGGCTTCCACCAAATTGAAATTAACCCCGAAGATAGAGAGAAAACAGCCTTTTCAACACTATCAGGACACTACGAATGGCTAAGAATGCCATTTGGTCTTAAAAATGCCCCCGCCACATTCCAACGAATGATGAACGAGGTCTTAAAGGAATATGTAGGACAAATCTGTTATGTTTACCTCGACGACATAATAGTATTCTCAACTTCATTGGAAGAACATATAAATTCACTAAATAAAATCTTCACCAAATTACAGTCTGTAAATTTAAAGGTATCCCTAAATAAATGCGATTTTATGAAAAAAGAAAGTATAAGAAAACTCAAGGTAGATCTTTTTTCGACCGATGGTTTATTTCAATTGGTTTCTTAGAAGGTAGTTACATATAAGATTAAGACAGTTATTTTCTTAGAAGGTAAATACATAAGATTAAGAAACATATAATGTCGCATCATAAGATCGATGACGTGCGTTATTAATTTCTTGTCGATTTCTTTTATATTTACATAAAAGAGCATGCATGAGCACAGACCTAGGAGATGATTGATGGGAGTACATTTAGATTAAATGATGAATAATAAATGTCTTAAGATCCTTACAAAAGTGAATTCCTAGGTCATATAACTACCCCAGACGGAATTAAACCTAATCCCAATAAAATAAACACAATACAAAATTTTCCCATACCAAAAACTATTAAGGAAATCCAATCTTTTCTAGGCCTAACAGGATACTACAGAAAGTTCATCCATGATTACGCGAAAATCATAAAACCACTAACTCTCTGTTTAGGAAAGGATAAACAAATAAATATAAACAATAAAGAATATAAAGAATAATTCGAAAAATTAAAATTAGCTATGTCAGACGACTTATTAAACAGACATCCTGACTTTAATAAAGAATTTATATTAACCACAGATGCATCCAATTTTGCAATTGGAGCTGTACTGAGTCAATCACATGGACCATTATGCTTCGCGTCTAGAACTTTAAACAAACATGAATCCAATTATTCAGTTATAGAAAAAGAACTTTTAGCCATTGTTTGGGCAACCAAACAATTCCGCCATTACCTATACGGTAGACACTTTAAAATACAAACTGATCATCGACCATTAGCATGGTTGCATAACTTAAAAGAACCCAACTCTAAACTTCAAAGATGGAAGATAAAACTGGAGGAATACGATTTTCAAATCGAACACATCGCAGGAAAAGAAAATAAGGTAGCCGACGCGCTATCAAGAATAAAAATAGATAAAAATAGTTCACAGGACATCACCAAAGCTCAAGAGAAAAATGGAATTTGTACAAAGATTAATACAAATTTCGAAAATGTGTTAAACATTTTAGAACTCGCTTCTACCCAACACTCAAATGAGTCAGATAGCTCAAACCTAATTCCAATTACCGAACAAAGTTTAAATATATCTATTCGACAAATTATCTTAGAAATAGGAGCACAAAATGATGAAATCATAACCTTCCCTTTTAACAAAAGAAGAATAAAAATAATTAAGACAAAATTCAAAGAATCAGATTTCGAAAAAATCATATCAGAAATTGATATAAATCATAAAAACTTCTTATATTGTAACAACGATAAATTATTTTTAGAATTCCAAACGTATTGGAAAACGCACCACGACAACCAAATTTTAATCAGAACTCATACATTCTTAGAAGATGTTTACGATTTAACTGCACTAGAAGAAATCATAAATAAAAAACATAAGGAATTAAATCACGTAGGAATAGACAAATTATACCTAGATTTAAAAAGAAAATATTATTACCCAAACCTTAAAACACAAATAACTAAAATCATAAATAATTGTGATATCTGCAATTTAAAAATAGAAAGAAACCCTATTAAATTCCCATTTGAAAAAACAGATACACCCTTAGAACCACACATTCACTACCATATGGACATATGGATGGATCCTACCCAATAACAACAAATATTTAAGTTGTATCGACAAATTCAG
The DNA here is from genome assembly GCA_951509635.1 of Eupeodes luniger. Lineage (NCBI taxonomy): Eukaryota > Metazoa > Arthropoda > Insecta > Diptera > Syrphidae > Eupeodes > Eupeodes luniger. The sequence continues at coordinate 68,356,070 of OX608074.1, forward strand.
CAAGTTTGCCTCAGTAGAAAAACTTAAAACAAAAAATCAAAAAGATATTTTAAATGCTATGGAAAAACTATTCTCATACATGCCTGAACCAAAGAAATTAACAATGGACAATGACCCCGCTTTCAAAACTTACTCTATAGAAAATTATCTAAAAGAAAAGAATACCTATACTAACACATTTTACCACCCCCTATAGACACACCGGAAATTCGGATGTGGAACGCCTGCACAGCACCCTAAATGAACATATTAGAATACTAGAGAAAACTGAAAAACTTTTTGACTTAGTTACAAAAGCAGTAAATACGTATAATAAAACTATACATCTCACTACCAAAGAGAGACCCTTAGAGATACATCTAGGCAAAGTAGATAACAAAACAATATATGATAGAATAGAAACAAATAAGAACAAAATCTTAAATAAAAATCGATTAAACGTTGAAGTGAATCCAAACTTTACAAAAATAAACAACCCAGAACAATTTAATAAATTAAAAACCAAGCACAGGAAAGTAAAACCCCTTAAAACAATTGGTAAAAAATTACTAATCAAACCCCACATAAGAAAACAACTTTTACACAAAGACCAATTCAGAAAGAAAAAGAAATTCACCAAAACACAAAATGAAGACAACGAAGATATTAGCAATCATGATAATGATTCTCTTATTAACAACGTCAGTGAAAGCTAATGATATAAAAATAACAAAGATTGATAGAGAATTTTTAATCGTACAAGAAGGACAAGTAAAACTTATAAATAACTATGACATCCTATTACATGTAATTAACCTTACAGAATGCCAATTCTTAATAAACCAGTTAAAATCTCAATACCATTTACTAACAAATCCTGACGATTTACAAAAACAAAAGATAAACATATTAGAAATAAAACTTCAAACAATCATTCCACATCATGTTATTCATAAGAGAGGATTATTAAATATTGTAGGTAAAGGAATGAAGTACATATATGGAACTATGGACGACGACGACAGACAAGCCATAGAAGAAAGATTACAAAATTTAGAAGTGGTAACAAAGAACTTTTAACAAACAATAACAAACAAGTTATCATTAACAAACAATTCAATGAACAATTCTTTCAATTACAAGACACACTTAAACAAAGTTCAAAAACACTAACTAAATACAAAGAAATCAAATCAGAAATAAATACTTTACGCATGGAATTAGAATTCAATAAAAACTTAGTATTATGTAAGCAAAGAAATAAAAAATCTAATAGAAATTAAAGACAATTGTATTGAAAACATATTTAAAGACAATTCGAAACTAAACTGTAAAATTAAAGATTATAAAGACGAAAATGTTATAATCAATAAAGAAAAATATCTAATTGTAAAAAACATAAAGTATGAAAAATTAGAACAAGATTGTAATAACTTAAATTATACTTTACAAGGAAACTATATTTTGGAATTTGAAAATTGTAAAATAAAAATAAAAAATGTAACATACAATAGAAAATTATATCAAAACAACTATAAAATAATACCATTGATTAATTACAACTTTTCAGATAATTATTTAAAAGAATTAAACTTTCAACCAATAAGTAATATTGAAATATTAGAATCAAAAATACATACAAAACATGTAACATATAACGTAATAACTATCGTAATAATAATTTCGATAATACTTTTTGCATTCATGTATTTAAAAATAAAATTAAAGCATACAAAATCTATTACAAATATAAGCCTTCCAACGGTCACTTTTCAACCGTTAGAACACTCGAAAGAGGGAGGGGTTATAACCACAGAAAATACCCAAAGAATTTTTTTAAACTCAATTTTTATTTGTAAACAAAAGAAATAGCATCAAATTCATATTCAACTATTGAACATTCATTTGATACCATTTCCTGTTATTGTCATTAAGAAAAATCATAAAGAGAAATAAAACGCTGACAAAGTGTTTGTCTTGAAAAATAAAAGAATTAAAAGATAAAACGATGACAAAGAGTTTGTCATCGAAACACACTAGCTATCTGCGACTGCGATAGTTTAGTTTACTTCTTAAGATACTCTCAGTTAATAAAGTCATAAAGAGCTCTGCTCTTTAAAATAATTTTTAAAAACATTTTTTATTAAATCTAAATTAAAATTTATATTGTATATACATATACATATGGAGTGTTTTTTTTTTTTTTTTTGTAGATGAGAACTCACATTCAGGTACCGTGCGTGATACAAAACCTGCTCGTACTAGCCCATACGATTCAATATGAATAAGTATTTTGCTTCGTCATACTCTCTATGTTAATTTTGGGACTCGGTGTGCATGAAATAAATCTTGCACATATGAGATTTAGATGGCATGGAACTTTTTTGTGTTGAGATTTTTTCTTTTTTTCTCTTGCATGGAACTTTTTTGTGTTGAGATTTTTTCTCTTGCATGAACAGGGTGAAATATTTGGTAATTAGGTAGGTAGGTGTCTTTGCTACAAATGGTCAATGGATGTGCAAGTTTTCTTTTTTGCACACTGAGTATCTAAACTAACATGGGAGATATTTAAAAAAATAACTTATTTATACGGAATCATATGGGTCAGAGCGTGCAGGTTTTCTTATTGCACAATGTGTAAGAGTTAAGTGCCTGATGACAGGAGATGAAATTTTTAATAGAATGGAAGAGGAGCATAGAGCTTAAAAATTAAAGAGTGATGATTCTATTTGGAGTCAAATTGTTCTTGCGCAGGCAGTTTTTTTTTTTTGAAAGTTAATGACTGTTGTAACGGCTACTTTTAATGTATATCTAGTCTGGTGTAGAATGCACATTGTTTCAATTGTTTTTTCGCTTTGTTGGTTAATTAATATTAAATAAATAGCTATCAGTTTTTAATAGAAGTGACGTATTTTGTGACAAGACAAGACGGGAATGACTCTGACTCAGTTGATTTTAGACAAGCTTGAATTACATGAAATTTTAATAAGTAACTGTCAAAGCCAAAGTTATGATGATGGTTCGAATATGAAAGGAAAAGAAGCGGGTGTTCAGAATGGAATTCTAACCCTGGAACCAAGAGCATTTTTAGTTCCATGTTGCCCGCATTCCTTAAATTTAGTGGTTAATGATGCTGCTCGGTGCTCATTTTATGCAGTTAAATTTTCCGATACAATTCAATGTTTGTATAACTTTTTTTCAAGTTCCACAACGAGTTGCGATATTTATAAGAAAAAAATTTCAAGTCATACTTTGAAACCCCTTCTGAGACTAGATGAGAGAGCAGATTAGATGCAATTAAGAAGAAATATATGAAACCCTTATAGAATTAAGAAATCTATAGGCAAAAGACATTGCAAATCGTTAGGAAATAAAATTTTTGATTTTATATTTATTTGCTGCCTGCTTATTTGGATTGATATTTTAGAAAATATAAATTAAACTAGTAAATATTTGCAAAGTCCGTCCGTTAATCTGTCAACTGGCATAACAGTTTTAGAAAATACAAAAACCAGTTTGATTTTAATGCGTTCCGATGAAAAATTTAATAAGTAGGTACTATGTTCAATTAACCGAGCGTATTGCTAGTTCCCTAGAAATACCAAATATGTTTCCTGTAGCTTCATCCTCAACGGAGAAAAATACTTTATGCTGATGAATGTCCTGAAACTATATTAGACCCGAAACAAAGATTTAAAGTTGATTTTTTTTTTAATACTTGAAAGGTTTGATACGTATAGTATCAATTTTTCATTTTTAAGTAACATAAGCGAATGTTTAAAAAATAAAAATGTAAGTGCTTCATGCCTTAATTTGCAGAATGTTTTAACACAAAGTAGTTTTAAAGATTTAGATGGAGAAGAATTGTTTCAAGAGTTAACCGTATTATCCCAGCTTATTACAATACAAAGCTCAAGTTTAGATGTGTTAAATTTTATTTTTAGTTCAAACCTTGAAGATTTTGCTCCGAATTTAGTAATTGCTCTTCAAATCCTTATTTATTTATTTATTTATTCAGCTTAATACAAGCTATAACTTAACATAACTTATGTAACTTAACTTAACACTAATTTTTTTTTTCTTTTGTTCTTGTTATCAGCTTACAACATTATTTCATGTGGGCCCTAAGGCCCACATAAAAGCTCTTTAATGTACAAGAACTAACAATTTTGATTTTATTAGACTTAAAATTAAAAGGGACGAGGAATTCGGACTCAAAAAGGGAAAAAGTAAAGGGTATCTTTCAGATGGGATTTGGAAATGTTAAAGTCGAAGACAAGCATAGCAGCGTTGCAGTGACGAAGAATTCTGGACATTGGTTCAAAGTGCCCGTAATTAGTGCGGTGATGAGGGATATAGAAAAGGGAGACAGATCGCAGATTTCTAGGTTTGGTGTTAAGATGAATATCACTCAGGAGTGCCGGGGAATCTATGTTGCCCATTAACAATTGGTGAGCAAATAATATATCAGCGTTTTTGCGTCTAATATATAAGGGTTGCAAACCTATCAGTTTTAGTCGATCGGCATAAGGAGGCAAGTTGGATGTATCATCCCAGGGGAGGCCACGTAAGGCAAATCGAACGAAACGTCTTTGAACATTTTCATTTCTGAGGGAATGGTTTTCATAAAAGGGAGACCATACTTGGCATGCATATTCAAGATGAGGACGGACTAGGGAAATGTAAAGCGCTTTAGTTACATAGGGGTTGGAAAATTCTTTTGACCATCTCTTAATAAAACCGAGAGATCTATTAGCTTTATTAATAATTTGGTCAAAATGGGAATGGAAATTCAGGTGTTTGTCACACATAATACCAAGATCTCTAATAGAATCGACTACATTGACGGCGTCATTAAGGAAGTAGTATACTCTATGAGATGGGATTTGTTTGCGCGAAAAGGTCATTTGTTTACATTTACCTACATTTAACTCTAGGAAATTATGCATGCACCAAACAAAAAAGATATTAAGATTATTTTGTAAAAGTAAGGAATCAGATGGAGTTGAGATAATCTTAAAAATTTTCTTATCATCCGCAAACATTAGGATATCTGAGTTTTTTAATTTAAGACAGACATCGTTAACAGATAAGACGAAGAGAAGGGGCCAAGGTGACTACCTTGTGGGACGCCAGAAGTTGCATGTATGGGACTGGAAACTGAGTTACGGAAGAGGACTCTATAAGTTCTATTGGCAAGGTAGGAGCCTATCCAGTTTATAAACATATATGGAAAACCTAGGGCTCTAAGTTTGAGATAAATTATCTTATGGGATATTTTATCAAAGGCTTTGCTGTAATCAGTGTATACAACATCAACTTCATTACCATTCTCAAAGGCTGACAAAACTTTTGATATAAACTCAATTAAGTTAGTCGTAGTGGATCTACCTTTAAGAAAACCATGTTGAGCGGGGGAGAATAAGGGCTTGCAATGAAAATAAACGGAATCATAAACTAGGCTTTCAAAAAGTTTTGGGATGCATGAAAGTTTCGCAATAGGTCTATAATTATTAATTTCAGTTTTATTGCCTTGTTTATGAATGGGGAACATAAATGAATCTTTCCATATATGAGGAAACACACCTTGGGAAAGAGAGAGTTCAAAGAGTGCAGTTAAAGGCTTTGACAGAGAATGCATACATTTTTTTAGAACAACTGATGGGACGCCATCAGGACCAGGGCTAAAGTTTTCTTTGAGGCTTACGATTTTGGCAAGTACCATTTCTTCAGTTATTGTAAAAGATGAAAGAGAGGTTTGAGTGCAGCCATCTAAATAACTAAAGTAGTGTGGATCAGGATCATGAAGATGTTCGGTGTACGATTTGCTAAAGTATTCAGAAAATAGATTTGAAATGGTTGTTGAATCTGAGGAGATTTTGTTGGAGAAACTCATTGAAGGTGGAAACCCATCAGATTTTCGTTTGACATTTATAAACTTAAAAAATGTCCTTGCATCAGAAAGAAGGTTATTTTCCATTTGGTTAAGGCATTGGTTATAAAGGGATTCCCTTAATTCAGAGAAAGAATTATAGGCGAGAAGATAGTTGTTGTGGTCGGTATCAGATTTGGACTGTAAAAAGATCTTCCAAAGCTTGTTACGGGTATTTCTTAGGCTACGGAGATCTCTGTTGTACCAAGGGGGAGCAGAGGTGAAATCTTTTTTATGTATGAGAGAATCAAATAAAACCAATTTGTAAGGGACTCTACTGTTGAGTGGAGGGAACTTAATTCAAAGTCGGCTGAGCTAAGAAGATTGTTAAGTTTGGAGAAATCAGCCCTACGAAAATCATAACAGTAATTCTCCAATTCAAAAAAGTTGTTTTCAAATTCAATGGGGAAGGAGAGATCAAGGGGAGGATGATAGCGATCCAAGGTTGAGAGAAGGTGAGGGCTCGCGGAGACAACACAGTTATCGCAATCAGATGAGAATATAAGATCGAGGTGTCTCCCCATAAAGTTTGCTACTCCATTTAGTTGAAAAAGACCACAATCAGACAGACGATCAATGAACAGCGATTCAGATTCAGAGGAGATGTTAGTTGGAAAGAAGGATGTCTGATCATCTGAGGTGGACCAATTGAGATGGGGAAGATTGAAGTCGCCAAGAACGATGATCAAATCATTAGGTTGCACTTGTTCAAGCAGATAATCGATGGCATTAACAGCAGCTTGGTATGCTTTAATTTGTTGGGCTGGTCGAATATAACAACAAAGGACAAAAAGACAAAACTTAGGGAGTGTAACCTTAGCTGATACACCTTAAAATTCGATTGAAGTAGGAATATGGAGTAGTGAACTTTCAAAATTACTATTGATAGCTAAAAGCACACCACGGCCATGTGTATTACTCGCATACTCCACGACATCCATTCGATAGATGGAATAGTCGCTAGTGAAGAGTTCGGTACTAAGGATATCAGGTGTGAGGTTGGTTTCGGTAAGGGCAAAGATGTCATAAGAAAGGTTTTGGGAGCTATTAAAGACGGCAGACGTTTTAGACCTTAACCCTCTTACATTTTGATAGTAAAGGCTAAGACATTTAGGTTTAGTGGTCTTCAGGTTAGGAGCGATAGTATTTCTTCATATCTGCACGGGATTTTTGGATATGAGATAATCGTTTTGAAGAGATAAAGGACGCAAAAGAGGTTAGGTCTTCTCTAACTTTTTGAGGAGAAATTTCAAGACCATCATGGAATTTCAAGAATATTTCCATTAGTGCATCTCGTTTGGTAGGGAGGCCTTCTTGGGAGATCAAAACCTTTATGTTCGTATTTGTTTTACCTTCAAAGCAAACAGAATCTGGTGTGTCGTGCAGGAAAGCTAGGTAAAGACGAACATTATTGTAAATTTTGTGGTCTCTAAGACGGGACATAACATACCGATCATTTGGAGGGATCAATGGGTTAAGGAAGCCTTGTGGTTCTTGGGAAACTGATGAAGAAGAAGCAGGGTTAAGGGTGTGAGAATGGATGAAATTTGGATACTCGGGTGTTTTGACAGAAGGATCAACCATCGGAGGGCGAAAACCAAGACCCGGATGAGAAGGGTTAAAAGAAACTCGTTTGGATGGAGGCTTTATAAAGGTAGGAGAAGTTTTCCGTTTAAGGGACGAAAGTTGGTTAGAGAGAGAAAAGTTTGGAAAGATTTGTGTTTTGAGAGTCCAGTTTGTTTCAATATTTTGTTTTGGATTAGGTTTGGGATTAGGTTTGGGATTAGGTTTGTTAATATGTTTGGGATTAGGTTTGGGTTTGTAAGACTTATTATTGCTACTCATTCTGGAAAGCCGCATTCGACCAATACGTATATATCCTCTTTGGTGATGAAACATCCAGTTATATTTGGAGGGAATCAGGAACTTGAATCTTCTTCCAGACAATTGAAGGCATTCGGAGATATTTACACAGAATTCTCGTTTAAAATAGGAGCGAATCCATGTAGCATCAGCATCTCCGGGACAATTATTCAGCACGAACCATGTGTTGTTAGCGGATTCAAGCCTGCTAAGTCTCAAATTCCAATCGGATAACTTCCAGGAATGGCCACATTTGCTGATTACTTCTTCTTCCGCAATAGTATTTACTGAAGTGGATTGTTGCAGAGGATCAGCACCCAGGTTTGCCGCATGGATTTCATCACGAATGGATACGTTACCGATATCACACGACGGTATGCAGGGTTGTTTAATGACGTCGTAGAGAAGCGATTCAATTTTCTGCGATTGGACATTAAGGCTTTCAAGTTCACGTTGCACACTCGTATATTTTTGTTCTTGATTACTTACATCGTAAGCAATAGATATGAGTGCAGTTGACACCCGAGAAAGCATACACTTAATGTTTTCAAATTCATTGACGAGTCTTACGTTTGTAACTTCACTCAATTGATTGGAAGAGGGGGAGAACCGGGATGACGAACTTTGAAAACAGCAATCAATATCTGATTTCAGTAGGTTTAACTGGTCAGACAAGTGTTTTTTTTAGATCGTTTGCCGAACAAGTCAACACCTTTAATTTATCGTCAATGTCTAAACGAAGAGAATTCAATCCACCGATTACGTCACAGTATTGTTTTTCCAGAGAACGTATCGTGGAAAGGCACTGGGTGGACGATTGTTGACATTGGATGTTTGAGTCTTCAACACTATTGGAGACGTGATCAAATTTCTTAGAGAGATTAGAAATTTGATCTTAGTTGCTTGCCATGCAGGAAGGCACAGAATTGAATGAGGGGGTGGCAAATGATGGTGGCTTAGGTAAGGGATTGGGTGAGGTTGTTGAGGTGAAGGAGACACTCAGTGGTAAGCAGGGTGGACAAAATCATATTATTGCTGCAGTTTCTACTGGTTCGTTATACGCACCGAGTCATGAGAACCTTTACGCTCGTCAGGTTGTCTCAAGAGAGCTTCCAATCTTCAGTGGCAAGCCAGAGGAATGGCCACTCTTTTTTAGTAGCTTTCAGACATCTACTCGGATTTGTGGTCTGAGTAATGATGAAAATCTTCTTCGACTACAGCGTTCATTAAAGGGGAAAGCATTTGAGTATGTGAGTCATAGTCTCACCTTACCTGCATTCGTTTCAGAGATTATTTCAACTTTACGTATGGCTTTCGGTCGACCGGAGCACATAATAAACAATCTCTTAGCAAAAATACGTTCTACAGCACTACACTACAGGCTTGACTCTTTAATTAACTTTTCTCTTGAGGTTAAAGGCATTGTTGCAACTATGGAAGCGTCCGGGTTAGTTTCATATTTAAATAATCCGCTGCTGTTGCAAGATATTATAGATTAACTTCCAGTTCAAAAGCGTATTGACCGGGCTATGCATTCCGAAAATATTAATGAAGTTAATTTAAAAACTCTAAGCGACTGGCTCTTTAAATTTGCTGAAACAGCAAGTAGGGTAATGTCTACTCCCATAACAAGTAGTTTAGATTCAGAAAGGCGGAAGGTACACCGTCTTAACTTCCACGAAACCAGTTCTACACCAAGTCAAGGTAACTCTTCATCGACTTTTAGGTGTTATGCGTGCGATGGGCCACATGGTATTATTAACTGCGAACAATTTAGTATGCTGAATTACAATGATAAATGGAGTGTTGTCAACACCAACAAACTCTGCCGCTCTTGTTAAAGACGTCATGATGCTAAATTTTGTCGGAAGCGAAGGGAGTGCCAGGTTGATGGATGTGACCAAAAATACTCTATATGAAGATATAAATCTTTCGTACGTATCACCCTCCAAAACCCATTTGTTTACATTGTTGTATTTGTAATGTGGACGAATTCAACGAGAAAAATTGACGTGTTTTCACGCATACATAGACACAATTCCTGAGTTTTTTGGGGAAATTTCATGAATTAGAGGAGAAATTACACGCACACTAAGAAATACTTTATGAGGCCAGTTTACGGTTTAGCTTGTAGGCAAACCAATATGGCTACCGAGGATTTATATCTTTACTAGAGTGTTTTTGGATGTGACGCAAAGCATCATCCACTGTTGCATAAATTAAATACAGCAGTTACTAAGGGATGTACTGATTATGCAGGTGTAGTTGCCATCCATAACATGCAGACATCGAAAGTCTTGTATCGAATCGTACACATAACAATTTTTGGAAAGAACACCTCCGTAGATGTTTACGCATTTTTAAACGACGGTTCAGGCCCAACTCTTATCGAAAGAGATATTTTGTCACAAATCGGCAGTCAGGGTATAACATCGGACTTATGTCTCAGGTGGACAGACGGAACGGTACGCATCGAGACGAATTCACACCACCTTGATTTGCAGATTGCTCCAAAGGGGAACAACAAAAATCGTTATTCACTACGGAATGTGCGATCCGTTGATAAGCTTGATCTACCGTCTCAAACTCTCAAAATGTTGGAACTCACGAAGGAGTACAAACATTTGAAGGGGCTTCCAGTCGAATCTTATCAAAACGTAGTTCCAAAAGTTTTAATCGGTCTCAACAATAGAAGCTTGGCAATGCCCTTGAACCACCGAGAAGGGAAAATACATGAACCAGCCGCTACAAAAACTCGCCTAGGGTGGACAATATATGGTAAACTCGGTGGCAGTCCAAATGCATTTTCGACTGCTAAAGACTATGGTAACATGCACCTGCATATCTGTAAATGTGATGATGACGTAGCATTACAAAAGCTTATGACAGATAATATGAAGATCGAAAACGAGGGCCTTGAACTGGTGTCACGAGATATTATGAATCTAGACACGAACAGCATGCTTCAAAATTGTATCAAACGTGAAGGCGACCGATTCATATCAAAACTACTTTGGAAGTCCGAAAACATAACGCTACCAAATAATGAAGCCATGGCCTACCGCAGACTATGTTGTTTCGAGAAAAGACTTGAGAAGGATCCTGATTTGAAGCAACAAGTGAATATTTACATCCAAAATATGGAAACTAAGAATTATATACGAAAACTTCATAGAGATGAGTTCATTACCGACTGCCCTCGTAAATGGCATTTACCGATATTTGCAGTCAGAAACCCGAACAAACCAAAAAAGATTTGTGATGACATATGTGAAATGTTTCACAGAATAGCAGTCGATGAAAATGATCAGCAATCTCAGCGTTTTCTTTGGCGAAATGGAGAAAACAATCGTCAACCAGATAAATAAAATAAATAAAAATAAATTAGGTGGCGCAACAGTCCGTAGAGAACCAGGGCCTAGTGACTTACAACTCTCAACCATTCCTGTGTGCGAGTACTGTTGTCAGGGATGGAGGGGACCTACAGTTTAATGCCGAATCCGAACGGCTAATTTGAGAAAGCACTTTTTCATGACAAGCATTACTCTTGGAGAATTTGTCAATTCCTCGCAAGAGGCAGTACCCGTTTTTTTTTTTAAATTAAGGTGGCACAGGCAGGGATCGAACCCAAGACCTCTCGCATGACAGTCCAACGCACTAACCATCATGCCACGGGTACTACCAGATACATACATTTTAAACTTTCACATTCGGAACTGGATATCGAATTCAACGGAAGTCTTTGCCGCATTGGGAGAAGCTGGAACGGCATATAACTTTTGTCAAGCTGGAAAAACGGTAGAGCAATTCATGGAGGTGGAGAAAGTACTCGGAATGTTGTGGCAGACAAACAACGACACTTTTACATTCAACTTGAAGTTTACCAAGGCAAGCGAGGAAGTTCTGCGTGGATCAAAATTGCCAACTAAAAGATAGCTTTTAAGGCTACTAATGTCCATTTTTTATCCACTTGGTATCTTGAATTTTTTCACCGTCTACATGAAAACGTTGCTACAGGACATCTGGCGAAGTGGAATCGGATGGGACGACACTATCCCTCAAGAGTTTTCAAACGCTTGGAACAGATGGCTCTCGCAACTTCAAAGGATTGAAATGGTTGAATTTCCCAGATGCTACTTTAATCTAGCAAGCAGTGATTCAAGCAAGGTGCAACTACACGTTTTCGTAGACGCAAGCGAGACGGCTTATGCGGCGGTTGCATACTTCAGAATAGCCACGGAAAATAGCACAGAGGTAGTACTTGTCTGCTCCAAGACTAAAGTGGCCTCGAGTGTAACTTTTGAGAGCTGTATTGGGATCTCGCCTTGGGAATAGTGTAGCGAAAGCCCATGAACTTAAAATCGAATCGACGCATTATTGGTCGGATTCCAAAACGGTACTACTATGGCTACGAGGAGATCCCAAAGCCTACAAGCAATTTGTCATTCAGGAGTCAACAGATGTTAATGCCAAACTTGCATATTCAAATAAATAACGAATATTTTGAAATATGATTTAGAATGCATTGCATAGTTTTAGGTTAATAATTAATATTAATAATTTAAAAGCTCTTAAACATATGTTATTGTACATAAGGTTAATCGCATATAATATGTATGTACTCTCCTTTCTCTGCTTAAAAAATAGAACTCTGTAAGCTTCGTAAAACCGAAGCTAGTCTAGTTAAGTTAGTTAGTAAGAAGATTTAAAGGCGATAACAATAAAAGAGCTGAAGGTAAAACTTAAGTATCGTTATCGCTATTTTCCCATTTTTTTCTATAGCGGTGGATTTGGACTAGTACAGTTGTTGTTTGCACGAGCGTAGTTCTTGGAACTACAATGAAAGAATTGACTTTTAAATCTTTACAAAATAAAATGAAACTTTATTTAATATATTAATTTAGGATGAGGTTATTCGTTGCACCAGCACAAGGTAGTTTCTTTTGCGTCCTGCTCCTGTTCTACCGACTCGGATGAAAGATACGATCGAAATGAACGAGAGAAAAGCGGAAATGCAAAATGTCTGCATTCTGTGTTTTTACATGGTTTACTTATATTTGAGCTTTAGATTTTGATGGATGACATTGAGCTTTAGATTTCGATAGATAACATTGAGCTTTGAATATGAATGCTTATTTAAGGTGTGTGCGCATCCACTACATCACCCTCCTCCAATCGAGGTATTATTAACTGCGAACAATTTAGTATGCTGAATTACAATGATAAATGGAGTGTTGTCAACACCAACAAACTCTGCCGCTCTTGTTAAAGACGTCATGATGCTAAATTTTGTCGGAAGCGAAGGGAGTGCCAGGTTGATGGATGTGACCAAAAATACTCTATATGAAGATATAAATCTTTCGTACGTATCACCCTCCAAAACCCATTTGTTTACATTGTTGTATTTGTAATGTGGACGAATTCAACGAGAAAAATTGACGTGTTTTCACGCATACATAGACACAATTCCTGAGTTTTTTGGGGAAATTTCATGAATTAGAGGAGAAATTACACGCACACTAAGAAATACTTTATGAGGCCAGTTTACGGTTTAGCTTGTAGGCAAACCAATATGGCTACCGAGGATTTATATCTTTACTAGAGTGTTTTTGGATGTGACGCAAAGCATCATCCACTGTTGCATAAATTAAATACAGCAGTTACTAAGGGATGTACTGATTATGCAGGTGTAGTTGCCATCCATAACATGCAGACATCGAAAGTCTTGTATCGAATCGTACACATAACAATTTTTGGAAAGAACACCTCCGTAGATGTTTACGCATTTTTAAACGACGGTTCAGGCCCAACTCTTATCGAAAGAGATATTTTGTCACAAATCGGCAGTCAGGGTATAACATCGGACTTATGTCTCAGGTGGACAGACGGAACGGTACGCATCGAGACGAATTCACACCACCTTGATTTGCAGATTGCTCCAAAGGGGAACAACAAAAATCGTTATTCACTACGGAATGTGCGATCCGTTGATAAGCTTGATCTACCGTCTCAAACTCTCAAAATGTTGGAACTCACGAAGGAGTACAAACATTTGAAGGGGCTTCCAGTCGAATCTTATCAAAACGTAGTTCCAAAAGTTTTAATCGGTCTCAACAATAGAAGCTTGGCAATGCCCTTGAACCACCGAGAAGGGAAAATACATGAACCAGCCGCTACAAAAACTCGCCTAGGGTGGACAATATATGGTAAACTCGGTGGCAGTCCAAATGCATTTTCGACTGCTAAAGACTATGGTAACATGCACCTGCATATCTGTAAATGTGATGATGACGTAGCATTACAAAAGCTTATGACAGATAATATGAAGATCGAAAACGAGGGCCTTGAACTGGTGTCACGAGATATTATGAATCTAGACACGAACAGCATGCTTCAAAATTGTATCAAACGTGAAGGCGACCGATTCATATCAAAACTACTTTGGAAGTCCGAAAACATAACGCTACCAAATAATGAAGCCATGGCCTACCGCAGACTATGTTGTTTCGAGAAAAGACTTGAGAAGGATCCTGATTTGAAGCAACAAGTGAATATTTACATCCAAAATATGGAAACTAAGAATTATATACGAAAACTTCATAGAGATGAGTTCATTACCGACTGCCCTCGTAAATGGCATTTACCGATATTTGCAGTCAGAAACCCGAACAAACCAAAAAAGATTTGTGATGACATATGTGAAATGTTTCACAGAATAGCAGTCGATGAAAATGATCAGCAATCTCAGCGTTTTCTTTGGCGAAATGGAGAAAACAATCGTCAACCAGATACATACATTTTAAACTTTCACATTCGGAACTGGATATCGAATTCAACGGAAGTCTTTGCCGCATTGGGAGAAGCTGGAACGGCATATAACTTTTGTCAAGCTGGAAAAACGGTAGAGCAATTCATGGAGGTGGAGAAAGTACTCGGAATGTTGTGGCAGACAAACAACGACACTTTTACATTCAACTTGAAGTTTACCAAGGCAAGCGAGGAAGTTCTGCGTGGATCAAAATTGCCAACTAAAAGATAGCTTTTAAGGCTACTAATGTCCATTTTTTATCCACTTGGTATCTTGAATTTTTTCACCGTCTACATGAAAACGTTGCTACAGGACATCTGGCGAAGTGGAATCGGATGGGACGACACTATCCCTCAAGAGTTTTCAAACGCTTGGAACAGATGGCTCTCGCAACTTCAAAGGATTGAAATGGTTGAATTTCCCAGATGCTACTTTAATCTAGCAAGCAGTGATTCAAGCAAGGTGCAACTACACGTTTTCGTAGACGCAAGCGAGACGGCTTATGCGGCGGTTGCATACTTCAGAATAGCCACGGAAAATAGCACAGAGGTAGTACTTGTCTGCTCCAAGACTAAAGTGGCCTCGAGTGTAACTTTTGAGAGCTGTATTGGGATCTCGCCTTGGGAATAGTGTAGCGAAAGCCCATGAACTTAAAATCGAATCGACGCATTATTGGTCGGATTCCAAAACGGTACTACTATGGCTACGAGGAGATCCCAAAGCCTACAAGCAATTTGTCATTCAGGAGTCAACAGATGTTAATGCCAAACTTGCATATTCAAATAAATAACGAATATTTTGAAATATGATTTAGAATGCATTGCATAGTTTTAGGTTAATAATTAATATTAATAATTTAAAAGCTCTTAAACATATGTTATTGTACATAAGGTTAATCGCATATAATATGTATGTACTCTCCTTTCTCTGCTTAAAAAATAGAACTCTGTAAGCTTCGTAAAACCGAAGCTAGTCTAGTTAAGTTAGTTAGTAAGAAGATTTAAAGGCGATAACAATAAAAGAGCTGAAGGTAAAACTTAAGTATCGTTATCGCTATTTTCCCATTTTTTTCTATAGCGGTGGATTTGGACTAGTACAGTTGTTGTTTGCACGAACGTAGTTCTTGGAACTACAATGAAAGAATTGACTTTTAAATCTTTACAAAATAAAATGAAACTTTATTTAATATATTAATTTAGGATGAGGTTATTCGTTGCACCAGCACAAGGTAGTTTCTTTTGCGTCCTGCTCCTGTTCTACCGACTCGGATGAAAGATACGATCGAAATGAACGAGAGAAAAGCGGAAATGCAAAATGTCTGCATTCTGTGTTTTTACATGGTTTACTTATATTTGAGCTTTAGATTTTGATGGATGACATTGAGCTTTAGATTTCGATAGATAACATTGAGCTTTGAATATGAATGCTTATTTAAGGTGTGTGCGCATCCACTACATCACCCTCCTCCAATCGAGTTCCCTTCTTCGAGATCAAAAAATATATTTTCATATCATGTTGTCTTATTGAACAATTTAGACAGTGTGCTGGCTTAAGACGATCGATTGAAACCGACACACTCTTGTTTTTTATTTGTATTACGAAATGTTTTCTAAGGCGTCGTATGACCTTGTATGGTCCTTCGTATGGAGGCGTGAGGCCTGTTTTGATTTTGTCAACTCTGACAAAAACTTGTTTACACTCGTTTAAGTGTTTTGGAATGAAAATGTCTTGTTTTACTTGTCTGGTTTCTGTTGGGATGAGATTTTTCATCGCATTGCGGAGTTTTTCAATTATAACGTCTGGAGAGCTTTGCTTGTTGTTGTAATCAACGAAAATTTCACCAGGCAGTCTTAGATTCTGCCCATAAACCATCTCTGCTGCAGAAGAATTTAAGTCTTCTTTGACTGCGCAGCGAATTCCTAATAGGATTATTGGGAGCTCTGAGCTCCAATTGATGGTTTTGCATCTGGCTTTTAATGAACATTTTAATTGTCTGTGGAATCGCTCAACCATGCCATTAGCTTGTGGGTGATATGGCGTTGTGTGCATTTTGTGAATGCCTAACAGTCTAGACAGTTCACTAAAAAGCTTTAGATCCTTTGAAGGAGAAATTCCTTCAGCGCTGATTGAATGGCTTAAAAATTCCAAAGTGGAAACACCAAAGACGCATTTCGAAAGATTGATGTTTACTCCATATTCCTCTAGTCTTTTAAATAAAAGCTCGAGATGCTCTTTGTGTTGTTCTTCAGTTTTGCTAGCGATGAGAAGATCGTCGATGTATGCAAAAACGAAGTCAAGTCCAAAACAAACTTCATTCATAAAACGTTGAAACGTTTGAGCAGCGTTTCGTAGCCCGAATGGCATTCGAAGCCATTCGAAAAGACCGAATGGTGTTGTAATGGCTGTTTTATGAATGTCTTCTGGTGCAACTGGGATGAGATGATATGCTCTCACAATGTCAGGCTTCGAAAAAATTTTGCAACCATGAATGTTCTTGGAAAAATCTTGGATATGATGAATTGGATGACAATCCGGAACCGTGGCAGCGTTAAGTCTGCGGTAATCACCACAAGGTCTCCAATCTTGGTTGTTTTTCTTTTTTACCATGTGAAGAGGTGAGCATGTGCTTGAAGATGAAGGCTGACAAATTCCCAGTTGCATCATATGTTCGAATTCTGTTTTTGCTGCTTTGTGTCTAGAGGCGTCAAGCCTTCTGGGCCTTGAAACTGGGAGCTGGCCTTTAGTGATAATGATCGCGCTGTGTGATAAAATGTTTTTCGGTTTTGTTCGTAGAATGTAGTGCGGTCGAAGTAAATCAATGCCGAGAGTTGAACAGAATTTATTGAAAATCTCGCCAAGGTTTTCATTTTCGCTGAATGGTATTCCATGAAGAACAAAGTCTCCCGCGATTGATTTCCTGGCCAAAGCGTCAATCTGTGTTGTTATGGATTCAGTGTTATTTTGTTTCGTTTCCATTATTTGTGCTAATTTTGTTTCGCAATCCAACATAAATTTGTTAGTCATCTCACATTTGCCATTGAAATCCTTTTCAAGTGATTTTATTCGAGAATTAAAGTTTGCTTCCATTTCATTAATACGTGTATCAAATGTTTTTGTAATTTCGCTTAATTCTTTTCTTAGCGTTGATAAAATCGTGTCAGTAAGTGTTATTGTTAGATTATTTAAACGAGTTTCAATTTTTTTCCAAATGTTTGACGAAGAAGAAGCCACTAAAGGAGAGCTCAGAGGAGAGCGGCCAATCTGGTTAGATCGTAGATTTCTTCTTTCATTTTTTAGGTTATCGTTACCCATTTCAACCTTAAATTGATTTTATTTTTCGATTTTATTTATTGAAAAGAAAAATGAATTAAGTTAATTTTATGCACAGTATGAAGCAGTTATTCCAAATTAACGAATAAAACAATTCAAGACAAGAAATTTTAATTTTACTATGAATTTATGCAATTTATTGCGGAGCTAATTTAAGCGCTAAACTTTACTTGACATTGTATGTATTTCGTCCATATTCACTTGTAACTTGAAAATGTTTAGGGGTTGGATCGTCAGATCTTATAGCTGTTGCGTTAGTATGGAGCTTTGTGAGGGGATCAATTAATCTTTTGTTTTTCGTGTCTACTAATAGATTGAACTTGGCTAGAAAATCGGCTCCTAATATTGGTCTGTTTACTGAGGCTAGTATGAAAGAGTGAACAAAATTTCGCCTTAGGCCAATATCGAGATTTAATAATTTGGAACCGAATGTTGGAATCGAAGTTCCATTAGCAGCTGAGAGTAGAAACAAAGGATTTTGAGGTGTTGATCCCCTTTTGCTATGAGGAAGAACTGACAGATCCGCCCCCGTATCGACAAGAAAAGTGAAATTGGAAGTTTTGTCTTTAATGAATAAGCGGCGAGTTGAAAGACACTGCATGTTTGCCGCTGCAACAGCAGGTTTAATTAGTTTGGGTTATTCTTTTTATCAAAGTTGCAGGGCTTGTCGCACTTTTTAGCATTTTTCCTGAACCGTCTATGATACCAACAGATATTCGACCCTAAATTTGAATTTGCACGACTGTGTGAACGACTACTCCTGTTTCTCTTATTTTGAAAACTTCTATTTTTACTACGTGAACGGGAATCGAACGAAATTGCTTCAATCATCGACTCAATTCTACTAAGCCTTTGTTCAAGTTCATTAGAAGAATTATTATCTTGCTGAGCGGTGGAAAAACTACAAATGCTTGTATTTTGTGAAGCTTCGTAAATTTTGTCAGCGAGAGATGATAATTCTTCTAGAGATTTTTGACCGACCGATAGTAAAGCTATATTGATTGGTTGAGGTAATCGACGCATCCACAAATTTTTGACGATATCGTCATTAAAAGAGGTACCAGCAAGCATTTTCATAGATCGTAAAACTTCCGATGGTTTTCGATCACCAATGTCCGCTTTGTCAATGAGGGTTTCTAAACGTTTTATTTCGGAAACCGAATGGTGCTCTACGAGTGCCGTTTTAAGTGCGAGATACTTGTTTTTATTAGGTGGATTTGAAAGAATATCAATTACCGAGTCACAGGTGTCTGGTGGCAAAGCAGCAACCGTGAGACAGTATTTTGTCTCAGAACTGGTTACAATTGAACTGTCAAATTTGATGGAAGTGTAAAATTAAAGTACCTGCTAAGTAAAACTAATTAAATTAAAGTTTTAGAGCTTTCTTTATTCTTTTGATTCATTGAAATTAAATCGTTTTGTTTTCCTGAGCCCAGACATATAAAAATTTCGTTTATCGAACACAAGGTACGAGATATATTGTTAATAACAAAAAAATTATTAGGCTGTTTCGAAATTACGGTATTCTCTCCATGAAAAATTGTCGTAACAAACGAAATTTATCTGAAACCTCACCCGAGCAAAGCATTTACTCTAAAAAACAGTCGTTACCGAAAGAAGAAACAAAGATGGAAGTTGTCTCTATGAATACACTTAAGGATACCCTCAACAATATTCTAGTAGACAAATTAAAAAATCTGGCGACGAGGGACGATGTCACTAAACTTTATAGCGAAATCACTTCGTTGAGAGCCGCTAACAACAGGCTAACCCAAAGTCTTAGTTCGATGACAGCAAGATGTGAACTTCTTGAAAACCAGCTGGAAATCTTATCACGGAAATCAAACGAATGTTCTGTTGTTGTCCACCTTCCCTTGAACCGAGGGACGGATGCAACTCAATTTGCCATACAGACATGCAAGGGGCTTCTTAAGCTAGATGAAGGTGACAATCTTCAACTAAAAAGGTCGCGCGAAATTCGCAACACTGATACACAAAGGGGAACTGTCATTATGGAGCTTCTGTCCGCAGAAATTGTCGACAAGATAATTGCAGCCGCACACCAACTGAAGAACTCGGGAATCAGCATTTTCCGTGAACAATCTTTGCTATACAGGAAAAATAGGCAAACACTAGTCGAATTTCGGAATAAACTTCTTGCAATCAAACCGAGCGCTAAAATTTTAGTTAAGGGCAACAAACTACAAATTGAAAATCATACATTTGTTTATAAATTTGCACGAGGGCTTATTTGTAAAACATCTTCAGAAATGACATTTATACAACAAATGTTTGGTGACAGATCATCGGAATTTTTCGACTGCAGCGAGGGAACCTCTCAACTGACGCAAGCGCCATCTGGCAGTCAACTCTTTCCCGCCCATAGGGTGGAAACACAATAGGAATTTTCTGTCGTCTGCCAAAACTCAAATCAGTTTCATAATATAAATATTTTATCATACAACATTACAGGTCTTAAAAGTAAACTTGCACAACCTGACTTTATTAACTTTATTCAGAACTTCGATGTTTTTATTTTATTAGAAACTTTTTTTGAAGAAAAAAATGAAAATTATTTTATTAAATATTTTAAGAATTTCAAAATTTTGTCTTCACCTGCTACGAGAACAAATGTTTATGGTAGAGCTAGTGGTGGAATTCTATGTGGAGTAAAAAAAACTATAAATCACGATTTTATAAAACTATTTCGTATTCAGAACAGAATTATTTTTCAAATTTCTATTCAAAATATTAAATATTCAATTATCCCCGTGTATTTAAATTGTAGTAACTGGCATAACGATTTCGATGATCTAACTGAGTTTTTGAATAATGAGAATCTAGAGAACATAATGATTATTGGCGACCTAAACGGCAGGATTGGAAGATATCAGAATCAGTCACTCATCAACATTCAAGCAGAATCCCAACAAAATATCAAATCCTCAAGAAACTCCAAGGATGGAATTACAAACAGAAATGGTAGACTTCTCTGTGAACTCTTTGAAAACTTTAGTCTTTTTGTAATCAACGGTTCAACTAATGGTGATGTTTCTGGAGAGCTGACTTTTATCAGCAGTCAAGGTGAATCAGTAATTGACTATTGTGCAGTTTCAACAGATTGGCTAAGCTCATTGGTGGACTTCAGTGTGGGCTCGGTAAATTTTTCGGCGCATCTCCCAATAGAAGTGAAACTGAAGTTCTGTGTTCAATCGACGCAAACAAATACAAACAACTTCGTAAAATGGAAATGGAACGAAAATATGGCTCCCCTCTATAGAACACTTTTAAACAGGCAATGTGGTTCACTCCCTCAAATTCTACCAACAAATATCGGCCAAATAGGTGAAGAAATAATAAAAACGATTAAAGCGTCAGCTCCTTTCGCTAACAGTAACAACTCCAATTATACATTTAAACCTAAAAACGCATGGTTCGACAGTGAATGTAAGAGATGGCGAAATTTATCATTTGTCTACCTTAAACTATTCCGCTCAACAAATGCTTTATTTTTCAAAAACATATACCTACATGTAAACAAACAATATAAACTTGTTTGTATTGAGAAAAGGAAAAATCACTTAAATAGCATTGCAATAAAACTATCAATTTCAAAGAACTCGAAAGAATTCTGGGGCTATGTGCAAGAACTTGGAGGGCGAAACAGGAGCAACTTAAACTCTCCTGAAGCTGAGACACTAGCAGATCATTTTAAAACGCTTTTGTCGGCTGATGAGAACGCACTTACCTTTTCGTACGCACTTCCCAACGTTAGCGTAAATGAATTGGATACCCCAATTACCTTGATTGAGCTCATTTCAACCCTCCGAAGTATGAAAAACAACAAGTCACCGGGAGTAGATGGTGTTCCAATAGAATTTTTCAAAAACGCTACTGAACAATTAATGATGTATCTAGTGCAATATTTCAATCACCTGTACGACGAGTCTTATGCTCCAAAGAGCTTCAACAGTGCACTCATTATTGCAATCCTTAAGAAAGGCGATGCTAACTTGCCTTCTAACTATAGAGGAATCTCCATTCTAAATAGCTTGAGGAAGATTTTCGCTAATATTCTCTATATTAGGCTCACTAAATGGTTGGAAGATAAGAATCTTTTGAGTCCATTTCAAGCTGGCTTTCGTTCGGGTTATTCAACATTAGACCATATCTTTGCGCTCTCTGCTATTGTCAAAAATGCATTTGAAAAAAAGAAAAAAATATATGTTTGCTTCGTCGACTTTAAAGCGGCTTTTGATAAAGTTAACAGGCAGGCCTTGCTTTACAAGCTATCGATGTTAGGGCTATCGAGAAAATTTTTACAGATGTATCTGAACTTTCTTTTGGGATCAACTGCTTCCGTCTGGGATGGCTCGGACTTCTCTAACTGGTTTCCAACTACTACTGGTGTGCCTCAAGGGTGTATTTTAAGTCCAATCATCTTTGCCTTATTTATCGACGATATCTGTGATGTGCTACCTGGTGGGATTCTGATTGCTGGAACTCAAGTGAAAGTCTTACTGTACGCTGACGACCTGGTTCTACTGGCCGACAACCCTTTCACCTTGCAACTGCAAATCAACAAACTCAATTCATTTTGTGAAAAATGGGGACTTATTGTCAACACTAGCAAAACCAAAGTGATGATTTTTGAGAAACGACAATCAAGGAGACGTCCAGAAGAAAAATGGTCTATTAACAATGAACCAATCGAGATAGTGCAAGATTTTAAGTACTTGGGAGTTCTATTTACCCACAATCTTAACTTCTCGAAACACGCAAACAAAAAAAGTATTGAAGCTAAATTGGCTCTGAATTTAATGTGGGCAAAGTTCTTTGCGAATCAACAAATCGAC
The DNA here is from genome assembly GCA_951509635.1 of Eupeodes luniger. NCBI lineage: Eukaryota > Metazoa > Arthropoda > Insecta > Diptera > Syrphidae > Eupeodes > Eupeodes luniger. The sequence continues at coordinate 68,378,838 of OX608074.1, forward strand.
CATAAGTCAAAATACCGCGTCTTCAATTCAACAGTTAACACCTGCATGTGCTATGGAGCCCAGGTGTTTGGGTATCTTCGTTTTGATGACTTCGAAAAAGTTGAAAGATACTTTTTCAAGCGCTTGTTCAAACTGCCAAATTCAACCCCAAACTATGCCATATACATCGAATCTGGACTAACACCGTTATATATACAAAACCTCAAAGCCAACTCCGATTATTTGATTAGAGTGATGAAAAGAGACGATAGAAATCTTCACAAAACCATCTTACTTAGACAGTTGCAAGTGAACGCGAGCCCATTTAACGAGTGGAATATTTTAGCCCAAGCCCATGAAGTTAATCTGTCACTAACAGAATCTAACATTGAGGAATGGCCCTGTAAATTTGCAAAGGTTATTGCCAAAGTGGATGAAAGGATCTATTGTCAGCATCTATCATCAGCATCTTCTTCTACTGCAAGGAATACCTATCGGAATCTTAACCATCAGTTGTCATCGGAAACTAGCTACTTCAGGGATGGTTTTTCTACAGAATTCATAAGCTATATTTTTAGAGCACGTGTCGAACTCTTCATCTTGAACTCCATGCCACATCAAACTGAGCTAGCACAAATATGTAGTCTATGTAATACAAGAGAAGTTGAGGATACCTATCATTTTATCGCCAGATGCCCGATTCTTCAGGAAATACGACGTTTATATTTCAATGCAAGTACTCTATCTCAAAATCGCCTGTATGAGATATTGAATGGAGCTCAGGGATGGAGCAATCTCTATAAGTTCTGCAATCACGCCATATCCTTCCGCCAAAGCTATTTAGCTTGATTCTGTTTTCCATCAGTTACTACAATTTATTACAAGCTTTTAATTTGTTTTTTCTTTTTGTGTTTCAAATCACTTCAAAATTGTTAATTTTTATGTTTCAAATCATTCAAAAATTGGAAATATTATGTATTTTATCTTATGTTCTAAATCACATTAAAATGTATACTCATATTCATCGTAAGCAAAAATTATAATCAACTACTAATCGAAATGAGCAATTGCTTTAACCTTTATACTTTCATCTTTATTATTGATTTCTATAATGAATTGTCATTTCAGGCAGACGGCAGATAAGCCATGTCCTTATTCTTAAGAATGAAATATTGTAATAACCTTTTTGCTGAAAATAAAGAACTAATAATAATAATAATAATAATAACTGGTTATTCTATGCACTGTGAATTGTGCTTCTGCTTGGATAAACCATGTGACCGGATTGGAATTCCAAAATGTAGGAAGCCGAATTCTAATTGACTCTCCTTCTACCGGAGGGGGACTCGATTGTACCGATGGTGGTGGTGGATTCGTTACGCTTGATCCGTTTTGACCACTTGATTGATTATCACCAAGCATTTCAATTTTGATTGCTTTCATAAATCAGAACTTGAAATGAAATTGAAATTCCGAATGAATTTCAAAAAAATCGTAAAATTTTACAAAAAAAATGTTTGCATGAATTTTCCGCTTTATTTTTTATTTTAAGCATTAAGCCCCGAAACGCAAGACAATATTTAATAAAAAAAATCACTATCAAAATCGTTTTTATCTGTACCTATGTGTGTGCTGTTGCAAATAAAATAACTCTCACCTGTACAATTTGTTACAAAAAATTTAATTCCGCAACCAGGATAGTACCAGGAACAAGGCTACCGGCAAGTTGAAATTTTGAGCCGGTGTACAAGATGATGCTGCTTTCGTTTGAACGGGTATTCTAGTTGGGCGCTGATGATTTTCAGGATTTTGCGCTGATGGCGTTGATGCAGCTTGTTGTAAGATGAGGCAAGTTTTTTTGTTTTGGAAAAAAAACTTGGAAAAAATGTTGACAAGTTATTTATTTGGAAAAAAAAACTTGAAAAAAAAGTGTTGGCAAGTTATTTGTTGGGAAAAAAAACTTGTAAAAAAAATGGCGGCAAAGTTATTTGTTCCAAAAAAAACTTTGCGATAAAAAAATTGTGTTGCAGCTTGTGTTCCTTTTGTGGCGAGCGGTTGCTAGGCGGTTCCTGCTCAAGCATCTTTGTGCGCTTTGGTAGCAACACTGCACTGATCGATGACGACAATCGTTGGTGGTGACGACGGAGGCGGTGGTAACAAAAGTGGTAGCAGCAATGACGAAAAGCAGCTGAGGCGGGCAGCAATCAACAACGGTTAGCAACAAAGACTGGCAGCCAACAACAATGAGCAGCAACAACGATGGGCAACAATAACGGGCAACCGCAATAATGGGCGGTAGCAACAGCAAGCGGTAGCAACAACAAGCGGTGGTGAGAATTTTTGTGGCAACCACTGATGGGACGTATTTGACTGTGCAGTGACGCTTGGCACATTTATTTGTAAAATTTTTCTCAAAAATGCCTGCACCAAATATTGTCTTGTTGTTGTGGCATTCGAACCAAAAAGTAATTGTCGAAAATTCGTTGGCTTTGTTGAAGCGCTTTCGTTTCAATAGAAAGCGTTGTATTGTATGCCGTTATAACTGTTGCGTGTCCTACAATAGTTTTAAAACTGCACTTTTATGTGCGGTGAATGGCGTCGTCTCGATGGCGAAAACAAATTTTATTTCGGGGTCACCAATGTTGTTTGCACGAGCGTAGTTCTTGGAACTACAATGAAAGAATTGACTTTTAAATCTTTACAAAATAAAATGAAACTTTATTTAATATATTAATTTAGGATGAGGTTATTCGTTGCACCAGCACAAGGTAGTTTCTTTTGCGTCCTGCTCCTGTTCTACCGACTATGATGAAAGATACGATCGAAATGAACGAGAGAAAAGCGGAAATGCAAAATGTCTGCATTCTGTGTTTTTACATGGTTTACTTATATTTGAGCTTTAGATTTTGATGGATGACATTGAGCTTTAGATTTCGATAGATAACATTGAGCTTTGAATATGAATGCTTATTTAAGGTGTGTGCGCATCCACTACACAGTCATCACACAAATATTCAGTTGAGTTTCGGATTGCTAATCCCCGATGCATTTTACGATTCTCCCCCCAACATTTGGTTCAATCGAGACGGATAGAAGAAAAAATTGAAATTATTTGCTAATTGTCTGGAAGTTTTTTTGTACTACGAAAGCAAATTCGTTTGGATATTCGGACATACTTTAACCCTTTTGAATCCCAGATCCCATAAGTGATGTACATAATTAAAGGTATGTGCTGTGCTCTATTGAAATTAGTATAGAAAAAATACAGTGTGTGCAAAGTTAAGATTTTATTCAATTTATCACATATATACATATATATTGATTTTGATGAAATCAAATTTCATGCATATTAAAATAGGTATATACCTAAACATATATTTTTGGTGTGTGCTTACGGAAAATTGATACATAGACTCTGTTAAACATTTTTTTGAAGAAGACAAATTAAAGTACAATTTTGATAAAATTTTAATATTGAATTTTATCTATTCATTATATTACTCGTATATTGGATTGAAGTGAAGTGAAACTTGCTAAGAGAATATAATATAAATCCTTAAATTTTATGCACATATACATATTTTATAATACATATATGTATATGTAGGTACATATGTATATACACACGTGTTTCAGGAACAAACTGTTTTTGGTTGAAAGGTTCAAGGTACAGTTTCGCAATCGTTTCTTAGTTTTTTTTTGCTTACATAATTAATGTTTCAAGTCTTTTCTTGGCGAATAAGTAGTGATTTCTAAAAAAAGGCCATTGATTAATTGCTCATGCTTTTTCCATATCTCAAAATTTTATTTAAATTCGGTTCTTCTTTTGAATATAAATACATTATATCAAATTTTATTTTCTGCGATTATTTTTCGTCATTTTCATTACAAATCAAAGATTTTGCAACAATTTAAAAGAAAATCTCAAGCTTATCTAACTCTTTTTTGAACTTTGATTTTCGTACAATTAAGGCTATATTTTTTACTTCCTTTTCAATAAATCCAATTTATTCCACCTTTTTCGTCATTTGAGATTGGATTAGTTGTTTTTTCTTTATAAAATGTCCGTTTTAAATGACTTCTACGTTAATCTTAAGCAATTAAATGAATCAATAAGTCGCTATCATGATGTCTCTTAGCAAGATGAAATGACGCCTGGCATGCTTAAAGTTTGGAAAAAGGAATTCGAAGAATTTTGGGACTACTTTCGCAAAATTTATACAAAATGTTTGCAAAATGAGGACAAGAGTTTGGATGATGCAAAAATGGCATTACTCAACCAGAAATTTGCTTCGATATCGATGAAGTACTGTACCACTGTAGGGAGTATAATAGATGCGATAGATTTGTTAGCCAAACCTGAAAGCAAGGACCCTAATATCCATTCGCAAAAGTCGGAATCAGAAAAAATAGATATTGGAATCCGAGTTCCACCTTGCGATGCGGAATGCTTCGAAGGTGATTATAAGTCATGGCCTACGTTTCGTGACATGTTCACTTCAATCTACACCAATCATCCTCGTTTAAGTGATGTTGAGAAATTGTATCACTTACACTTGAAAACAAAAAAGGAAGCACATGATATTGTTGATAAATTTCAACTTACCACCGATAATTTCAAGCTTGCTTGGGCAGCCTTACAAGCTCAGTATGAAAATAAACGTATTCTGATTCACACTCAAGGTTCTTTTTTCATTGCCTTCAATCACAACTGAAAACGGTGCTGCTTTGAGAAAACCCCATAGAACAGTGAAAGATTGTTTGGATATTCTCAAAAATTGTCAGGTAAATACTGAAAATTGGGATTCAATTTTAGTTTTTCTCATTTCTCAAAAACTACCTGAAACAACATTATTTCTTTATGAACAAAGTCTGTCAGATGACGAAAAGAATGAAATTCCTACATGGAATTCTATGGACGCCTTTCTCTCTTCCAGATACAAAGTACTTGAATCTGTAGAAGAGATCACTCAAGGCTCTCGAAAAAAGATAAACAATTTTTCAAATCCAACGACCAAAAGAGTCAATTCCTTTCATGTCCAACAAAATGGTGTTTGTTGTAAAATATGCAACAGCAATCATCCCCTGCGTTTATGCAAAAAGTTTTTAGATATGGACGTCAATTTCCGACGTAAGTTAGTACAAACCCAAAGATATTGCTACAATTGTCTTGCCCTCACACATCCCGTGTATCAGTGTAAAAGCAAAAGATCTTGCGATAAATGTGGTAAAAGACACCACAGTTTACTACACTTTACAATGTCGAACACCCGCTTCAACGACACAAAATCTCTACAACCCCTCTCACAGAATGCCATCTCTTACACTAACGATTCTGCTGCAGCTCCAGCCCCCACCGTCACCGTTACCACCGCCGTCACACCCATACAGTCCACTTCAGTAGCTCCTCAATCAACCCTTTTAGAAAACAAAGATGCTCGAAGTTTTTTCGTCAATCAAAGTAAAAATATTTTACTAGATACTGCTTGAATAAAGATAAAAGCTCACAATCATACATTCTTTTTGAGAGCTTTAATTGACCCTGGTTCAGGAGCAACATATATTTTACAGTCTGTAGTTAACAGATTAACGCTTTTCACTCGTTCAACGAATGCTTCTATTTCCGGTATTGGACAAATTCACAGTGAATTTTCAACAAATATGTGCCCTCTCGTTTTGGAATCTCGCATCAACCCCGATGTACATACATATCCCCGTTTCCGCTATTGTGTTGAAAAAACTCACTGGTGATTTGCCATCACAAAACGTAGAAGCTTCAAACCTCGTTGAGCTCAAGAGCTTAAAACTAGCAGCTCCCAACTTTGAAAAGCCAGCTGCTATTGACATATTAATTGGAGCTGATATTTACCCCCTGATATTACGTGATGGGATCAAAAGAGAGAATGATCCTGGACCCATAGCTCAGAATACAGTCTTTGGATGGGTACTCTCGGGACCTTGTGTTGCTAAATTAAATAACACACATTTGCAAACTTTTTTTAGTGACGTTAGTTTTGAAAAACAAATTCAAAAATTTTGGGAAGTCGAAGAAGTTCAGGATGTAAAACCCTTTTTGGCCGAAGACAAAATTTGTGAAAAAATGTATGTTGATACAACGACTCGAAATTCGGATGGAAGTTATACTGTGAAACTTCCATTTAAGACTCAGATAAATAAGTTTTATCTCGGTCTTTCAAGATCAATAGCAATGTCACAATACTTGCTACAAGAAAAACGTCTCGAAAAGAATTATGTCCCTTAAAGAAGAGTATGATAAGGTTGTAACCGAATACGTTTCACTTAATCAAATGTTACTTGTCCCAGAAAACTCATTAGATCTCGATCAACCCCATTTTTATTTGCCGCATCATGCAGTGCTTAAGCCGGACAGTACTTCGACAAAGGTACGAGTTGTTTTTAATGCAAGTGCATCGTCGAGTACAGGAAAAAGTCTTAACGATGTTTTGTATAGTGGTCCGGCTCTTCAAAACGATTTACAGACCATTTTACTAAGATGGCGACTTTACCCCTTTGTTTTCAATAGTGATATTGAAAAAATGTATCGCCAAATACATATTCACCCAGATCATCATCGATTCCAAAGGATTATTTTTCGACCACCAGAACCATCAGAATCTAACTTGGCTGATTTTAAGGTAAATCGAGTCACTTTTGGGGTCAATTGGGCTCCATATTTGGCAATCCGCACTTTGCATCAATTAGCTGCAGATGAAGCCAGCAAATACCCTTTGGCGACAAATGTTTTGTTGTCAGATTTTTATGTGGACGACGTTTTCTCAGGAAGCTTCAATTTAGATTCGGTAATCAGTCTTCAGGACGAATTGAAAAATATTTTGTTAGCAGGTGGATTTAATTTAAAGAAATGGACCGCCAACCACCCTCGCGTGTTAGAAAACATCCCTAAGGAAGACGTTTTAGATCAGCATTCTCAGCTCAAAAACCAAGGTAGCACCTTTAAAAGCTATTTCAATCCCGCGGCTAGAACTTTGTGGGGCTGTCTTGCTAACGAAGCTAGTAAGCGCTGTACAAAGTAGTCTACACTTTCAAAACTGTCCCGTCTATCTCTGGACGGACTCAACAATCGTGCTCTACTGGATTCACGATTGTCCCTCGAAATTTGAAAACTTTGTTCGAAACAGAGTTTCAAAAATTCAAACCGAAGCTCCACCGGATGCTATTTGGAAACATGTTCCCTCCGAGCATAACCCCGCTGACATCGCGTCTCGAGGTGTTATAACCCAAGTGCTGAGTAACCATAACCAGTGGTGGCGTGGTCCAAGCTGGCTCCAGTGGCCAAAGGAAACTTGGCCTGCTACAAATCTGCAAAAGGATCCCAATTGGAATCTGGAAACCCATAAACTTAAAAGTTTTGTTCTTAGAACCCCAAACGACATTTTAAAACGGTTTTCATGCTATTCCCGCGCTATAAAGGTAATAGCATATATGTTTAGATTTTTGAACTTAGCCTCGCGCACTCGAAAGAGGTTTTATCCTTACAGATATTCGTCGACACAATTAACCCATCATGAAATAATTTTTGTAAAAAATCGTCTCGTTATACAATCGCAGAGAATGCACTTCAGTGAAGAATATGATAACTTGTATCATTCGAAACAAGTCAGCAATAAAAGTTAAATTTTGTCGCTGAACCCTTTTTTGGACTCAGATAAGATCATGAGAGTAAACGGTCGTTTAGGTAATGCAAATTTGAGTTACATTGAAAAATTTCCCATTTTGCTTCCATATGCATGTCCCTTAGCAACTCTACTAGTAAAATTCGTTCATAAAATTTCCCTTCACGGAGGAAATCAACAAATTCTTTATTTGATCCGAAGATCATTTTGGATCCCAAAATCAAAAAATTTAATAAAAACATTCATACACACCTGTATGATCTGTACTCTACATAAAAAGAAAATACAAACTTAACTCATGGGAACCCTTCCCCCCGAAAGAGTCAACTTTTCCTTTCCGTTTACACATGTCGGACTAGATTTTGCTGGGCCCTTTGAATTGAAGGTTCACAAGGGTCGATTCTATAAAGGCCTAAAACGCTATGCATGCCTTTTTATTTGTTTTTGCACAAAGGCTGTGCATTTAGAAGTTGGAAGTCTTTCTACTGAAATGTTTCTAGCCGCATTTGCTAGGTTTGTTGGGCGAAGAGGTGTTCCTCAGCAACTTTTTTCCGATAACGGTACCAGCTTTGTTGGTGCCAATAAAGTGCTTACACAGGAAATACGAAAGGTCCTTTCTGAGGCAACATCGGAAGCTGAAAAACAATATCTTCCACAAAATTTAAAATGGAATTTTATTATTATTCCCGAAAATGAAATAACCGCAAATAACACCCAATGTTGGGAAAAGGTTCAACAAATTCTACATTCCTTTTCAAAAAGATGGAAAGAAGAATACCTCACCGATCTTCAAAGAAGAACAAGGTGGAAATTCCCAAATCGAAATATTAAGGTAGGAGATGTTGTTGCCGTACGAAATGAGAATCTACCCCCTAATCAGTGGTGTTTGGGAAGAGTCGAGCTTGTTCATCCGGGAAAAGACGGTAGAGTTCGTGTTGTTACGGTTAAAACACAAAACGGAAATATCTTGCGCAATATTGCGAAATTGTGTCTTTTGCCTGCCAACCAAGACTTGTTTCAGGTACACACTTCAACTCATAAAAATGTTGATTGATTCATTCATTATATACATACATCGAATTAAGTTTGTTGAAATTAAAATACGAAGAATTTGAATTAAAAAAAAAAAAAAAGAAATACACACATATAAACATTCATATATACTATTAGCACAGCACAGACTTTGAAATAAATTATAAAATTATTTGAATTTGTATTTGTAAGAAAAAGGAAAAAACAGTTATGACTATAACGATTAACCCTTAATTATAATTCTTCTAACATGTCGGAGTGAATCAGGGCACTCATTAATCAACTCTCAACGTTGGATTTTACTAACATTTTTTTTATATAGTAGCGAACCGAGGTGCTTCTTCAACAAAACACCTCCACCGATGAACATTTATAATTGTATCTGTAATATAAATAAAGTAAAATTATTAACATCTTTGCATTCTGCAAGGGAGGCCGGAATGTTAATGCCAAACTTGCATATTCAAATAAATAACGAATATTTTGAAATATGATTTCGAATGCATTGCATAGTTTTAGGTTAATAATTAATATTAATAATTTAAAAGCTCTTAAACATATGTTATGGTACATAAGGTTAATCGCATATAATATGTATGTACTCTCCTTTCTCTGCTGTTTTATTCTGTAAGCTTCGTAAAACCGAAGCTAGTCTAGTTGTTCCTGATTTTAATCCAAGTAGTCCCTGGTTTACTGGGCCAACGTTCTTAAATCAGTCACCAGACCTCTGGCCATCAAATCAATTACCTCCAGCTAAAGATAGCGATGCAGAATTAAGACAAAACAATAAAATAAAACAACAACTAGCTGTGCACATTTTTGAAGAAGATCCAAATGTCAACTACCGTCGCTTTTCTAAATGGGAACGACTTTTCTCCTGTATGGCCTACCTGAATAGATTCATAAATCTAGTTTCTGGAAAGAGATTAAATGGAACATCAATCAAACAAACTCGACTCAATGCTAAACTCGATGAAGTGCCTTACCTCACCAAAAGCGAATTACTGTGGGGACAACTAATCCTCTACCACCTTGCCCAGTCACAAACCTTTAGCTTAGAATATTGCCTTTTATCAGATAACCCTCATTTTATTTTGCCGAAGTCAAGCTCCCTTCGTTCCATGTCCCCATTTATAGATGAAGATAAGACAATCCGAATGCGAGGCCGCTTAGAAAAAATGACTTTAGTAAGTAATACAAGTAAATATCCGATCATTATGCCTAAGGCCCACTACATTACTGCACTGATAGTCGACTGGTATCACCGAAAGTTCAAACATGCTAATCATGAAACCGTCATCAACGAAATATTTCAAACGTACCACATACCAGGTTTGCGAACACTTTTCAGAACCATTAGGAGTCAGTGTCAAACGTGCAAGGTGCAAAGAGCCAGGCCAAGCCCTCCAGAGATGGGATCCCTACCCACAGCGCTACTCTATCCATATACTCGGCCATTTTCGTATGTTGGTGTAGATTTCTTTGATCCATTCTTGGTCACGGTTGGGAGGCGAACAGAAAAAAGATATGGTGTTGTGTTCACATGCCTTACATGTCGGTCAATACATGTTGAGGTGGCCCATAGCCTAACAATGAATTCATGTGTCATCGTCATTCGAAATTTTATCGCCCGTAGGGGCTACCCCATACAATTTTCAGCGACAATGGAACCAATTCATACAAAAGCTAAACAACTTGCTTGTCGAAGTTGAAAGTATAGTGAACAGTCTTCTTCAAAAGACACTTGGCAGTATTCGACCCCAAGTGGATTCCATAGGTCCATACAGGCTTTAGTACTTGATTATACAGCATTATTTTGCAACCAGTACATTTTTCTATGTTTCAAATTTAGTTCTTCTCTTTTCTTTTTGATGTGCTCTTTCCACTTTAGCTTTGCATCCAAAGTCATTCCAAGGTATTTGGCCGTATTGGCGTAAGGTAAAGCTTGATTATTAATGAAAATTGGAATATTGTTTATCTTTTTATTTGTAAAGTTTATATGTGAAGATTTTGTTTCATTGAGTTTGACACGCCATTGAGTTTGATACGCCATTTTTCGGTCCAAGCTCTCACTGTGTCGACGGCATTTTGTAGTTTTACTGCTGCCTTAGAAACACATTTGTCGGGTACCAAAATTGCGGTATCATCTGCAAAAGTAGCCATTATGGTGTGATTACCAACTGGAATATCCCTTGTGTATAGTAAATACAGGGTAGGACCTAGGACACTTCCTTGTGGTACACCGGCTTCTATTTTCTTCAATTCCGAGTATTCTTGATCGTACCTTACTCTAAACAATCGGTCTGAGATATACGATTTTAATATTTCAAAGTACTGCCTGGGAAGATCCCTTTGCAGTTTGTACTCAAGTCCCTCATGCCAAACCTTGTCAAAAGCTTGAGCAACATCTAAGAAAATAGCTGAACATACTTGTTTTTCTTCTAATGCTTTTTCTATTACATCCAATATTCTATGAACTTGGTCTATCGTGGAATGTTTATTTCTAAAGCCAAACTGATGGTTTGGGATTAACCTTCTTTCTTCTATGATTTTGCTAAGTCTCTTCAGAAGCAGTTTTTCAAAAACTTTTGCCATAATTGGTATAAGCGATATTGGTCTGTAAGACGTCACTTCTGTAGGTGGTTTACCTTGCTTTGGTATGACAATTACTTCAGCAATTTTACAATGGTGCGGGACATACCGGTGCTTAAGGCATGCATTTATTATATATTGGAGTTTTATGAAGGCTTTCAATGGCATTTCTTTCATAACCTGAGCAGTAATTAGATCGTAACCTGGTGATTTTTTATTTGATAGTTGATGTAAACACATACTTTTTATTTCTTTAAGTCTTACAATTGGTATTTCACTTTCATCTATCTTATCAACAAACTGTAAGCTATTTTCAGCCGCGTTTGATGAGTATGGCTTAAAAACATTCGCAAGATGTTCAGCGAAAAGGTTAGCTTTTCTTTCGGGTTACCGATCCATTTCCCATCTTGAGATTTCAAGGGCGAGTTTTTTAACTGCGGTCTTTTCAGGCGCTTGGCTGCTTTCCATAGCGAAAAATCGGTTGAAGCATCAGTCGTTAAATTCCTTAGGAATGTACATTTTTTGAATTTGTAAATTTGTTTTTTAAGATTGTTGCTTATACGGTTAAACGTTGTTTTATCATCTGGAAATCTAGTATTTTGTTGGAGTACTTTCTTCAGCGGCCTGTCGCACATCAGCAATAAATTGTTCCACTTCATGGTCAATTTGCTCGATTGTATCCATGGGAGATCTTAACTTTATAAAACTTAAAAGCCTTTTTCTAAAATCACTCCAGTTTGTTTTCTTATTTACAAGCTTTGGATTACTTTTTTCTAGTACTTCCGATTCACTTAGTCATAGAATCACTGGAGTATGATCTGATGACAGGTCGACACTAATGTGATTTCGTTTAATTCCTTTAGCTACGAAAAAGTCAATAAGGTCTGGTATTTTGTTAGTATCGGAAGGCCAGTAAGTTGGCGACCTGGAGGAATAGAATTCGCAATTGTATTTACGGCCTGCTTGGAAAAGTCTTTTGCCTTTTGTTGATATAAGTCTTGAACCCCAATGGGTGTGTTTCGCATTGAAGTCTCCACCAACAAGAAAGTTATGCCCAAGAAGATTAAATAGATCTGTATAGTCATCTTCTGTCGGGGAGCGACTTCGTGGGCAGTATATAGCTGCTATCTTAAACTCTTTCTTTTTCATACCAATACTAATAGTTGTTACTTGCATATTTTTACTAGTAAACTTGGTTACTTCATAATGTTTTAATCTTTCTTTTATAAGAATCGCCGATCTACCTCTTGCCTTGTCAGCTGGATGTGGAGCGTGGTAACATGAATAGTTTTCTATTACATTATCTAGACTTTGCCCATTGGAGAAATGAGTTTCGGACACCAGGCAAATATCGATATGTTCTAGATCTAAAAAGATTTTTAATTCGGATGAATGTTGTATAATACCGTTTGCATTCCATGTAGCGATTTGAAGTGTTCTGTCCATCATTGTTTTTTAAGAGCGACTTTTTCGCTTAGCTGTTTGATATTCAAATCCTGTTTATCAATTCTTTGAAGAATAAGTTGTAGCATTTCTTTTATGGAAGTCTCTTCATTCTTCCGCACATTTTTAACAATCTGAGAATAGGCTTTATTTTCATCGCTTTTACTTTGAACAGCCATTTTAGGCGGTTCCTTCTTAGCATTGTTTTCAGCAGTTAAATCGGTATTTACTGTGTTTCTGGGTTTGTCTCTACCAGATGTATTTTTGCTTCTGAACTCTTGAAAGCCTCTATAGCTTGCCGGGTGATTACCCTGGCAGTTCAAACATTTTGCTTTCTGATCTTTGCTCGTAGGACAATTTTAAGTTGCATGTTTTCCTTCGCACTTTACACAAGCAAAATCTCGGTTGCAGTATTTTTGGGTAACGTTTGCACTGTAGAACAACTTTAGATTTTCCGAGTGGTTTAATTTTAACAGCTATGTATGCCCAAGATTGATCTTACTTTATAAATCTCCTCGAGACTTTGTTTGCTGTCAAAAGTTAGCATGAATAAAGGTAGTAACCTCTTCCTAGTCATCGATTCTCTAGAGGAGTTTTTAATTGTCTCATTTTTAAATAGATTGACTGCATCAAGGGCTTGGAACTCTTGGAAGCCTTTTTGTACAAGATCTTCTACTACTTCCTCTGGAAAGCACGAGGAATGAAGACCTCTAGCTACTACTTTTATTGACCTTGTAGCTTTGTTCTCATATGAGTGCCATTGTATTTGGTGTTTGCTCAGTTCTTCAGTGACAAATCTATACTCGTCAGCTTCTTCGACTGTGTCTGTGTTGTCTGTGTTGTACGATGTGTATTTGCAAGCTTTTTTAGTACATTTTTCTATTATTTTCTTAAGATCTCCAAAAATTGCAAATCCTGAGATCATAATTGGTGGTGGTGTAATTTTTTTGCTGCCTTTAGCGTGAGATATTGATTTAGCAACAGCTACCACATTAATCACTTCTTTAGTTCCTGTAATCAACTCTTTGCTATTTTCGGTTTTAGAGCTTTTCTGATTTCCTGAACGAGTCTCGGGACTACGTTTGCGTTTCTTTGTGTTATGCTTATATTTCTTTTTCTCAGTTTCAAACAAGAGCTCTTCTTCATCAGTTTGATATTCAGGTTCAATATATTTTGGACTTAACTGAAGCGTGGACTCTAAATCTTTCTTGTCAAACAAGGAAACTTTCTCTTCGAGTTTTTTCACTTGCAGCTGAAGACTTTGAACTAGAACTTCAAGTTGTTTTCTTGCCGCTATTTCAATTTGCCATTCTTCAAAGTAGTTCTTTGATTTTGATTGGTCTTTCTCTTTGTCTTCGTTGGAACTCTGTTGATCTGTGATGTCGATCTCTTCATTGATCTTGGTTCCTTTTTCGCCGATGTTTTTAACATCTTTAGTATTGTTTGAGGTTGTGGATGATGTAACCCCTGAAGTAAATTTGTTTGGGGGAGTTCTTTGCATCTTTGAACTCCGTCTCTCAATATTTTTAAGCAATAAATGGTCCTCCACAGAATCCATAGGACCGACCTCAAAAGAGAGTGGATTTACCAGTTTCACTGGAGTGCCACCTGGGGTATTTAATCTAGTCATTTTGTTCATTGCCATAATTTTTTTAACTTAGTGTTCGTACCATAAATAGGTCAGTTACTTCTATCCATAGCTTATATTCAGCCGCACCACAGGGTACAGACGCTGACTAGTGTGCGGCACAATATGTGTCAGACGCTCTTGGATTTAATCGTGAGCTGGTGCATTCAGAGCGATATTTCTGTTCTTTTGCTCCTAGTTCCTGAAAAGGTAACTCAGGTGACTCAGCTCATGGATCCAATGGATCCAACGCTCGTCGTTAGTTGGATATCCAGCGGGCACCGCGAGGAGGTGACGATGCGATTTTGCTACGCCACAGTGACAGTCAACCACTTACCTATTTATCATTAGACACAGCGGAACAAGAAGCCCTCACTCCAAATCACTTCTTGCTTGGCTCGTCATCAGAAATAAGCCCCCAGGCGTGTTCGAAGAAACAGATAGATATGTCAGATCATCTTGGCGGCATTCCCAGTTACTTGCTGACAAGTTCTGGAAAATATGGGTCGCCGAAGTTTTACCTACATTGACTCGACGAACCAACTGGTTCAACAAAACCAAACTAATCGAGGAAGGAGACGTGTCGTGATTATTATCGACCCTAGTCTACCCGGACTTTGCGGGAGTAGTAGTGCAAGCAGTATTAGCAAAAGATGGAGAGTACCACCGACCGTCCGGCACGCAGAGAAGACAAAGGCGCTGGTGTAGCTGAATAGTATTCACTCACTCCGATCGCCATACGGGGGGGAGAATGTTACCAACACCTGTGTAAATTACAGTGTAAACTTGCTCTTGGTCTCTGTGAATGCTGCTCATTTTTAATTAGCATTGAATGTGTTCATTATTCCAGAAAACTTGAAATAAGAAAAACACCGCAAAAAGGAAGGCATTATTTCATTTTGAGCCATTGGAATTTTTTTTTTATAGAAACCCCAAGCAGTATTCACGGCAGACCAAGAGTAAGTAAAAACTATATTTTCTGTAAATAATTTAATACTAATATATTTGAATAAAGTTTTTTAAAGTTTCTGTTCACGCAAATAAACTATTTTTTTGAAAGTCCTTTTTGCATTATTATGTGTATAACAAATTTTTTTTAAGTCGATATCTTTACTGGTTCTTGAGCTATGGACGACGAAAAAAACTTCCCTAACGTACGAACGTACGTACACACGCACGCACAGACATCTCTCTAGAAATCTTTTATTTCGGCTCTAGGGACCTTGAAACGTCGAGAAATCGGACCGATTACAATAACTTCCTATGCGAATTTAAAAACGCTTAACGCGAATCGGCTCTTACCCTTAATTTCCAATTTTGAGGTCAATCAACGTAATGTCTTGGGGTGAAGGTACGGGCCAAGACGGAATCAGGGGACCCACTTTTTCCACTTCTCTACCATCGAAATGTCATTTTTAATTAAAATCTTGAGTTCGAAATTTTTTACGAATGTAAAACTTGCCTATATGACGCAAGTACAAAAATTAAGTTCAGACCCATATATTCATATATTCATATATTTATTCATATATTCATATATTTATTCATATATTAAATTCGCATAGATTTATACAATAATATACAATATCTTCTAAGGCAGTATAAACTTAATTATTTAATTTACATGATGTGTTGTAAGTTACAACAAAAAATAAAAAATAAAGCTAACAAAATTAATTTCAATCAAAGAAAATTATAATTATTGAAGAGAAGTTACAATAATACTTAATTATTTGAAAATAAAATTGATTTTAATGACTTAAATTGAGTAGGTAATGAGAGAGAAAAAGGATATAAGTTATAGAAGAGAAAATAAAAAAAAAAAAAAAGAAAAAGAAAAACATCACTATGTTAATGTCTCCAAGTACTCCTTGAGTTTAATCCCGAACAACTTATTACTGCATATCATCCTTATTGATCGGGGAAGATAATTCCACAGACGTATCGCATTTATAAAAAACTGGCGCTCAGATATTAAGAACGCGTAACGTATAGGCCGAATATTTAAAGTTCTAAGAGAAAGCGAATGACATATCTTATTATGAAGGTAAGGTGGTTGATGAGTTTGCAAAACATTGTTTAGTAGTGTTAACGTTCTAAGCTTAAAAAGATTTTCAAGAGTAACGCCATATATTGATTTGGAAAATTGAGAAACGTGATCGTACTTTCTTAAACCGAAGATATACCTAGCTATGCTGTTATATGCAACATTAAGCTTACGCTTGTGCTCATAATCACAATTATTGCAAATTTCACAGCCGTAGAGCATAATAGGAATCAGAAGTGTCTTGGCTAATATGATTCTTGTTTTTAAGGGTGTTATTTTATGATTAGTCCACAGCATACGAAGCCCTCCGTAAACCCTACCAATTGTTAGTCGAATATGGTGATTTCAAGAAAGTGTTTTGGTAAACGTAATTCCTAAGTTTCTTGCTGAATCGGCAAATTCAATTTGATTATTATTTAAGTATATTTTGGGGAAGTCATATGTGTCGATTAACTTTCTTGAAATCACCAAGCATTTAAACTTAAGTGGGTTTATGCACAGTCCATTTTCCTGAGACCAATTATGAACCATGGATAAATCTTCATTAACCTCAACTGCTGCATTTTCAACCAAACCCAGGGGAAAGCTTTTCCGTATCTGAACATCGTCAGCGTACATATCCACTTGACTGTTTTGCAAGCAAGCAGGCAAGTCATTTATATACATGGAAAATAATAGTGGGCCAAGTATTGAACCTTGTGGGACTCCTCTGTCCAACATGAGAAGTTCAGACACGCTGCCATTTGCCACAACTGCCTGAGATCTGCAATCCAGGTATGACTGGTATGACCGTGTCAAATGCCTTAGAAAAGTCTTAAAGAACGAGAAAAACAACATTATCAGAGTCAACAGCTTGCCTTATATTTTCAACAACATTTATGAGAGCTGTTGCACAGCTGTGCTTAGGACGAAAACCAGACTGATTTACACATAGCAAATGTTTGTTGTTTAGATATTTTCGTATTTGGGAGTTCATTATCCTTTCCATCACCTTAGAGAGAAATGATAGAATGGCAATAGGTCTAAAATCATTCTGTTTTTTTTGGAATGGGTATAATTTTAGCTTGTTTCCAAGCAGTTGGAAAAATACTTGACATAAGGATTGTGTTGAAAAGATGCATTATATATCTAAGAATATATGGCAGTATAGCTTTAACGAAAACTGGATGAATTTCATCAAGTCCAACTGAATTTGATTTGATTTGTATGCAGCTCTCTAAGACGTCAGCATCATCAACTGGTGAAAAACTGAAGCTAGGGAAAGAAAACAGACTCTGCTCAACAGATACACTCGCTGTTTCATCTACGACTTCTGGGCATGGAAGAGAGATGAATTTCCTATTGAGTTCATTACAGTCAATATTATCAACGTTACTATTTTTTTGCTTGCCCACACCAATATCACGCAGATTTTTCCAGAGTGCATATCCAGCTTGAGACGGGTTCAGCCGGGAGGCAAAATATTTTATTTTTGCTTCGCGTATCTCACTTGTTACCTTATTTCTCAACAACATTAAAAACATTGTATAAAACACCTAATCTAAAACGCTTCCAACATTTATATGCCTGGTCACGTTTAGATATCAATTTTTGTATGTTGCTGTTGAACCATGGAATATTTTTTCTTGTGACAGTTTTCGTAACTAATGGAACGTGTGTTTCAAATAAGTTTTTTATGTTGGTTTGAATGAAAGATACTTGTTCATCAACATCAGGCATTTCATAAACCCGAAACCATTCAATTCTCTTTAAATCATCTTCCAACTGACCTGGATTTATATTTTTGAAATTGCGAAAACTTATAGTTCTATTTAAAATCAACGGCTCACATTGAAATCCTAAATAGATTAGATCATGACGCGAGAAACCTGAAGCTGAGATTTGATTGAAAAGTAAAACTTTGTACAGATGACTGACAAAAAATATATCAAGAAGTGTACTGCTATGACTAGTAAAATGGGTTGGCGATGATGTATTGACCGGGAAAAGATTTAAAGTTCTCATATTTTGGATGAGAAAGGAATCATTAAGTATGTTACTGTTGAAATCGCCAACGACAATAACAAACGGTGATATAAAAGATAATTCATCTATGACTCGTGTAATCATTGATGAATCGATGTTGTTGTTTGGCCTGTACACTGAGCCTAATAAAATTTTATTTTCATTGCATACTATTTCTACAAACACATAGTCAATATCACTCCCCAGAGAAGCTTTGCGGATAAATTTACAATTGTATTCTTTTCGAACAAAAATCGCAGCACCTCCGCCAATTCTACCAACCCTGTCACATCGAAAAGGCTTATGAAATCCACATCATCACTTATGTCACTTGACAACCAAGTCTCTGAGACACAAACAACATCAACCTTTGAACCTTCAAATAAGTATTTAAATTCATCAAATTTAGGTAAAATACTTTGAGCATTAATATGGCAAATATGCAATCCAATGCGCTGACTACATAAAACATTAACCATTGTTCGCATTGAACAACTTTGGCTTATAACATCTGTGGGTTCTCTGCATTGCAGTTCACTGGAATCAACCATTCTCAAAAATTAAGAAAAGGAGGTTCCAAATCAACCTCTTTTCATAAAGGATGCATACACCGCTAAAATCATTCGGAAAGAAAAACAATTTGCAAGAAGACAAAAACCATAGAGGAAATATATTATCTAGAGTCCCGACTGGTACCCGTCCTACCTAAAACACCCTCAAATTTTATTCGAGGTGAACTCTCTCAAATTCGAGGTGAACTCTCTCAAATTCGCTATCGGTGAATACATGTGAGTGGGAAAAAAAAAACAAAATGAAGGATTGGGCTAAAATAGAAACTTATGGAATTTTTGTGACCTGTCAAAAACGACAGTCAATTTTGCAAAACAAAACAATGGATTTCAGATTTGAAGAGTAAGTTTTTGTTAATTCTTTTGATATTTAATATAATTTGATATTTTTCAGACCAAAAACCTGTATAATGAAAAAAGTATATACAAGTTCACTTCATTGAATAAAAAGTAAGTCAAATTGCAGCGAAGGAGGTGCAACAATAATCGATTTATTTTATACTCTGTGTTTCCATTTTAGATGCTGCCCATTACATACCATAATGCAGGAAGCAACTTCCATCAAGAAATCTGGAAGACAAAGTATACTTATTTACAGATAAGTTTTTTATATTATATTTCTCTTAACAAAATAATATCAATGTTTTTAACGATAGACGCTGCCCATTGTATTTGTGTGTACATCTCAACGGTCATAGCTGCCGCAGGTGTTGACGGCGGAGGTGTCACCGTCGCTGCAAATAGTCAGATGCTTGTAATGCAACAACACCAGTAGCAACAACCCCACCAAAGCTACGAATTAAATTCCAAATTAGCGAACATCCTCAGCTATGCCATCGACTTTGTGAGATTCAAGTCAATTTTACAAGTGAAAGCTTCGACATTATCCCCTCACGGTTTTCGCCTTGTAGTGGCGAGGGGGCTTACGTCTTACTCTTCAGCAATCCAGCTGCGGAGTAAGACAACTAAGAAAACCAACAAAAGCAGAGATGTCAATCTAAAATAATGAACAATGGAAAAAAGTTTACAAGAGGAAAAAAATCGAACGGGGATATACGTTCAAAAGTCGGCAGAGGTCACGGCTGCCGGCGAGGGCTTGGCTTCGCAAGAAGCTAAGTCGCCAGTGACAAATGTAAACTTCGAAGAAGGAAAAAGAGAGTTAAAAAGACAACCGGTCTTTCTCTCAGTAGATCTCCTTCCCAACTTAGATAGTTTAACTATCAAAAGTACGGAGACCTCGGACAGACCTCCTTCCATAGGTAGTCAAACCGAGGACGAGCTACTGATGGAACCGAATCAAGACCACTCAACATTCTTTGGAGCCGAACTCACTAAAAAAATATAAAAGAAGCTGAAAACACACAAAATATTTAAAATCATTCCTTGCTTACCATTCACTACCAACGAATTGACTTCAATTCCATCGACGCCGACTTCCAAGAGTGAACTTATAGCCTACATGGCCATTGGCACGCAGTACATCTTTGTAAGAGGCAATAACCTCCAATGGATTTCTTGACTGTCGATGTTGTGCTTTGCTAGAAGCATGTTTATCTTTGGAAGTCAAGACTTACTCGGAATCGATTGCAATGTCGAAATAGCCAAATTGGAGTCACTCAGCTCACGATACCAGATAGCCAGACTATATTTGATTAAAAATGAGGACATAAGAATCCATCGGATTAGAGCGATGTAATTTTAACTAAAAAAAACAAAATAATATTCATATAATTTGAGTTTAAAATTAACGTAATGAACATACCTTGAATTTGTACCGCTTCGCTTGTATTTAAATTGTCTTACCTTCATTTGCATTACTGGGAATTAATTTTGTTTTGTTTACGTTTTCGTAGAACTGTCAAAATACTCAACTCGCTGTTAATCTGTCAAAACTGGGTTAAACTCAAATTAGGCCAAGTTCGCATTGTAGTTCTATGGTGCGCCTATACTTTCTGCATGATTTTTTCTGTTTTTATCAAAAATTTTCATAAAAATCATAGAATTTGTTTGCCAAAAGCAGTCAAATATTATTTTTAGTACAGTTTTCACTGAAAGGAAGTTGAAAAATTAATTTTTCTTTAAATATTGCATTAACTTTTCAATTTTTGAATTCAACGGATCTCTTTTTTGAACGGCTCAGTTCACCTCATAGTTTTTTCCCCCGTGGCTGAGCAATATGGGCACAAATTCCATAACAACTACATTCATAATGGCTTTTTCCCATAAGAAATGCACGAGACAACTAATACATGTTTATCCTTATGGACAAAATCCTCCCAATTTAGCTTGTAGGCAAAAAGAGAGCAAACCCATTAAGTCGGGACTCTAGATAATATATTTCCTCTATGACAAAAACTGTGATGATGAAAGGCATTTATGGTATAGCAATATTAAAAGATAATTGTACAAATTTTTGAATTCAAATAAAAATGAAAAGAGAAAATATGAAAAAAGAAAATATGAAAAAAGAAAGTATATAAAAAGAAAAAATGAAAAAAGATTAAGAGAAAATATAGAGAAATGAAAAAATATACTTAGATAAGAGTACCAATAAGTAATAAGAATAACTAACTTAAATTGCTTATGCATTATTGTTGTCGTTTACAGTTGTTTTGTTGTTGTTCATGACGGTGTGGCAAAAACGGCAAGATCATCAGAAGTCTCAATTAATTTGGCATCCTCTTCTTTGGTTTCTTTGACGTATACAAGGCCACGGAAAGTAAACGCTGATACAATTTTTGTATCTCGCTTTAATTTAAGTGCATACTGTAGAAGAGAACGATTTTTAACCGTTAAACATTCGTGGAGGTAAACAGGAGTGTTGTTTTTGATATTTTCTCCAATATCATTCATGCCAAGATCTCGAAGGCAAAGCTGCGCTTTAGTTGTTTTTCGGTAGTTGCCGATCGACCTCAGAACTAGACCCTCACCCTTGTCATTTGGCGATACAAATTTAATCATTATCGGTGGTGAAAAAGAATTATCTTTTGATTTAAGGCGGTATAAGTTTTTAGTTGTTGGTGGCTTGAGTTTTAAGCTAGCACAAAGTTTATTAAAAAGAAGTTGTAAATTTTCATTCGGTAGCAGTGGAACCCCGTGTAAAAGTGCATCGCTCATTGTCTCTTTTAGTTGTTGTTTTTCTTCGTTAGTCTCTACATGAGCTTTAATTTTTTGTATCGCCTCGTCGTGTTCTTGTAGTTTTTCTTTAAGTTCTTGGTTCTCGTCTTTTAGTGCTTCAATTTCGTTTTGTTTTGATTCCAGCAAAGTCAATCAGTTATTTACACCTTCAAGCGAAGACCTCAGAGCTCCAACTTCTAAGTCGATTGTGTGCGTTATTCGATTTTCAGAGTCGGTAATTTGTGACATTATTTTTTCAAGTTTTCCTAAAATTGTGCATTCTTCACCAGAAATTGAAATATTATTTGAAAACATGTTTGACATCGATTTTGTTTCGGACACTGATAATTTTGAATGTTTTGGTGGAATGGATCGAGAAAGTGTTGATATTTTTTGCAGTTGGTTGGGAGGGGACGGAGACTCAGAGAACAGTTTTCTGTTCCGTTTTGCAGACATTAAATGTTCAAGGTTTGTTCATGTATGTATATGGGGAAGTTGGGGAAGACTTTTATTCAGCAGTTTATCATATAGGTTCACAAAAATATAAATTATACTGTTTAGTTTGGTATTTTTCTTTTTTAATTATCTTGAATTTAAAAACGATTTTCGTGATAAAAATTAAAAGAGTTCATAAGTTTATTACAATTTAATCGGTAGTTTGTATTATTGTCCTTGGAATGGAATTTAAAACTTCTTAAAATCAACCCGAAACTGCCACTCCGTCACACACGTCCGCTTAGCAACACATCAACGATGAAATTGATTTTGATTTTATAAATTGTGAAATTAAGTCTTAAATTGACTTTATCTGAAGAATCCTTCATCACCAAGGTTGTGAAATAACATGAGTAATTATCATTGGTATAATTTTGCGTTTAATGTTAAAAAATTATTGGTTGGTGAGTGGTGTTGACTTTTTGGCTGCAAAATAAACTGTCTCCCTTATTCTGCTGGCTGCTTATGGGAATGGAAATAATATTTTTCTCTCGCTCCCCCGGAATTTCTCCACTATCGATACTACTCGGCATCCGGTCGCCCTAAAAATTTCTGCCCATGAGAGAGTACTATAGTTTTCATTACAAAGGTATTGTTTTGTTTGGCAGGTTATTGCGTAGGTAAAAAGGTAAGGAAGTTTCTAGGGAATAATTTTGTTAAATTAATGTTAAATAATTTAAGATCTACAATCCTCCTCTCCCTCATTTTGGTTGTTTCCAAAAACGGACAAACGGCTAAAGATAGAGTAATGGCTTTTTGCATTCTTAATAATCAAAATTAAGATTTTCACCAAAATTGAAATTCAATTTAATTTATTTCAATTTTTTTGATTATACTCAAACTATTGATTTTCACGTGAACACACGTTTTTTGAAATGGTTTTGAATGTTTGTCAGGTGTTATCAATTATTAAAATTATTACGTTACATAAATTGCCATTTATTTTGTAGTACTGTAGTGGCGTGATGGTTAGTGCGTTGGACTAACAGTATTGACAATTTCGTGATAAAACTTGTTCGAGGTCACATTGCAAGAGCTATGTCCTCGACCAACAATTTAAATTTTCGGGGCGTTCTATCCGAACGACGAATATTTTGAGAGTGCACGCTTGAGCGGATTCATTCCACCAGAGGCATTCCTCTTTTTAGATAGATGCGGTCTGTATAGATTGGCAGTTCTGCCAATCTACCACGTCAGACGACGAACCGTGGATAGGCGACTCCTGTACAATCGGGACGTCATGGCAGAAGGCGGAGCAGAGCTCCTTCGGTTCAATAGGGCTGTGTCCGAACCGAACTGATAGGGTGAAGCAGGAGAACCAGTTTTGAAGGCTTCAATTGGCACTTGATAGTGGGTAGTCGGGATGGGGTTTTAAGCCTTGGCTGGCTTACATACCTGTTTGATAGTTTTAGGGTTTAGTTTTAAGTAGAATAGGCATGGTAGCACAAGCAAAAATAATAATTACAAAAAAAAAAAATAAAAAAAACATGGAATAAGGGAAAAAAGGAAAATAAAAATGAAAAATGAAAAAAAATGTTAGATAGTTAGATTTGCTGCTGTGGTTGTTCTAGTTTTAAATAGTTTATAGGTAGTTTAAGTTAGTTTTAAGTTTTATTTAAGGACCTAATTTTAAGTAGTTTTTAAGTAAAAATAAAAAAGGATATTGATATTAGTTTTTTCTAATTTTCTAATAAATACAAAAATAAATAAAAATTAATTGAAGTAAAATAGATCGCGTACCCGTGGCATGATGGTTAGTGCGTTGGACTGTCATGCCAGAGGTCTTGGGTTCGATCCCTGCCTATGCCATCTAAAGTTTGTTTCACGGGTAGTGCCTCTTGGCCGTTCGGATTCGGCTTAAAACTGTAGGTCCCCTCCATTCCTGACAACAGAACTCGCACACAGGAATGGTTGAGAGTTGTAAGTCACTAGGCCCTAGTTCTCAACGGACTGTTGCGCCACCCAATTTATTTTTATTTATTTATTTAAAATAGATCTTAGGGCCGAAAGGAATTAGTATTAAGTGTCATAGTTTAACTTAAAGTGTCCGTATGGGACCAGTAAGTTAGCTGTAAGTTATGGTTTATTAGTCTAGTTTTATGCATTTTTACTAGCTTCAAGACAGGTTTAAGATTGAAGTAATAGAAATGAATAAAAAAAAAAGTGCGTTGGACTGTCGATCCTTACCTGTGCCATCTCTTTTTCACGGGTACCATCTCTTGCGAGGAATTGACAAATTCTCCAAGAGTAATTCTTGTCATGAAAAGTGCTTTCTCAAATTAACCGTTCTGATTCGGCTTTAAACTGTAGGTCCCCTCCATTCCTGACAACATTACTCGCACACAGGAATGGTTGAGAGTTGTAAGTCACTAGGCCCTAGTTCTCAACGGACTGTTGCGCCACCAATTTTTTTAAATTTCCATTCTAGCAAAGAGCTTGAGTTTTCTAATATCTACTAATAATGTACTAACTACGAATATTGTTGAACGTTTTCGCACATGTTGAAATGAAGTTTTATTATAGCCGTACATTATTATAAAATTTGTATTCTACACATACATACACACAAAATGAAATGAAATTAGTGTCTTATATGTATTGAAATTTCAAAAGCTCTTTAATGGAATTAAAATTAATAGACCTTAACATTGAAGAAATACACTTTAAACTTCAAACTAAAATTAATTAATTTTTGTATTTCTAATTAACAAATATATATCTTACAACCCTTTAGTTTTCATGTAAGTAGTGTTTTGTCGATTTGGGTTATTAAGATATTGACTCTGCGAGCGGGAAGGTGAATCATTGGAGTTCCCTGTGGAGCTCGAATGATTCAACCTTACCATCATGCCACGAGTTTTCAGTTTGGTTCATTCTATTATCGAGAATTGGAATTTGTGGGGATAATGCAGAGTTGAGTTGAGCGTTTGTAGAGAAATTATTATGTGTAAGTGTATTATAGTTTCAAGAGTGTGGCTATGATGCGGTTATTTTATGCAGAGTATATCTAATAATGAGTAGGGACACTCTCCACACATATGCAACACCTACTAATACAATTAAAAATGAACAATAAAACAAAACAAACAATTATTATGAGTGAAAACAGGTCAAATGTATCCATTTTAATCCTTACCTGACATAGCAAATGTTAGAAAGATACACAATCGGTTTTTCCAACACCAACACATACACCTTCGATCGTATGATACATAAATGAGGTCTTTTTTCATAATGGATTTTTAAAGGCGATCCAGTTTGATCGCATGTGTGTGTGTGGTTTTGCTGTGCTTTTCATTAATTGAATGTGACCAGCCTCTACTCTTCTTTTATTTATTGTGTCACTTTTTTATTTTATAAATTATACCTCTTATTTAATTTTTAAATAAATGTATTGTTCTGAAATATGAAAATTGCAACTTCATCTTTGTTTTGTTCTTCTAAAAACATAAAAAAAAGCTATGTTTAGCGTAGTATAAGAAACAGTATTTTTTACTTCTTTAGTACGTATTTAAAACAGCTGGTAACACTAAAATGTAATTAGGGGTGGAATAGGAATTGTTTACATTTTTTCATAATGCATTTTTAAAGGCGATCTGGTTTGAATTGTATTTGTTGAATTTGTGCGGAAGTGTTTCAGTGAGTTGAATAAAGGGTGACTTGTGTATCTTAAAAGTGATTGAAATAAAAATTAAAATGGGTAAACATTATTTAAAGTGTTTGGCATGCGGTCGAGAAGAAGTTAATTCTGGTGTTAAATATTTTAAACTACCAGAAAATATAGAAAGGTAAGCAATATTTGCCGTTGTGTTATTGAGTATGTGAAAATTGCAACGGTTTTTTTGTGTTGAGTACAAAAAATAGATTTAAAATCTCTGGAGTTTTATAATCTCAGGCTATGATTATGTTTTTTTGTTATAAAAGATGTACGATCTGAACGCTTTTTTAGTTCTTGGTAGTAGATTGCGTGGTTTTTGATCAATTTTAATTTTGGTTGTAACTTCGAGCCCTTTCAGCGTTTTGTAAACACAATAACATCAACTGCCTGAGATTGCGATCCGACTTCAAATACGGTTACAAATAATTATTTTTTCTTTTTTCTTTCTTCAGGAGAACTAAGTGGTTAAGTGCTATTTACAAACCATATTTGTTAGAACAGCAAATTTCACGAGATTTGAGGGTGTGCGAAAATCATTTCTCAAAAGATATGTTTTCCACTTCCAAAATTCGTTTAAAATTTGCGGCTATAACTTATTACATTTCTTCTCACAAGAAACCTTAATCAAGATTGTTTAGAAAACACATTTGCTGTGTTACGCAATCGAGGAGGAAATTATAAGTTGCTGACTCCTTTTCAATTCAAATCACATGTGCTTTCAAAAGGTCGTTTGTGGCCAAGTATATGGAGGACATTATTATTTGCGGGCTATATTTTGAAAAAATACCGTCAAAACCATAAGTGTGAAGTGGAACTGAGCCAGCAACCTAATACTTCCTCCATATTCACAGATTTTAAAGAATTTGATGGTGCGAATTTAATACGACCACAACAACATTTTTTAGATGCATTAGAGAGCCTTGAACAAAAATTTATAACTAATTTTTCAAATTTATATTTTTGTAATAATTTTGAAATGAAAATGTTTGATATTTTAAAAAATGAATTTGATTACAATTGCTGTAAGGACCAAAATAAGGACTTTATTATAAAGTTTTTTATACGAGTTCGAGTATACCATATCCTTAAGAATTTCAATGCAACTATGAAAAAATCTAGCAATAAGCATAAATATTTAAGCGTTACACATATGTAAAACATTATTTATAAGACCTAAATAAAATTACTCTAAAAAATGATATAGATATGCCTTTATTTTTCGGAACACCCTATGCTACAGTCAAAAGAAAAATTCTTTTTCTTCCTTCTCTTTTACACTGTAACACTTCCTATTACCATCTATTTCTCGTGTTTGTGTGACATAGCGGTAATTTTAAACATGAACTCAGAACGAAAACTTGGAGAGTGTCCCTACTCATTATTAGATATACTCTGATTTTATGTAAAAAGAGTGCTTGAGATTCGGTTATTTGAGTTGAAGAGAGATTATTGGAAGGTGTGCGTGTGGTTATGGGAGAGTTTTTAGATATTGCTTGTATGCTTGAGTTTGAGTGTAACGTGATGATGTGAGTGGAAGAGATGTTATCAGAGTTGGTTTAGTTTAAGAGAGTTTCTGGAGTTTGTCGTGGTTTGAGTGCATTTTGTGGTGAGATTTGTTTGTATACTCTGTCCAACAAAAATAGTCAGTACAGAGAAGATAGGACGTTTACCTCTCACTCTGACTGAAGTGAAATCTCGTTAAGCTGTGAGAGAGAGCAAATATTACAGGGTTTCCGTAGTGCCCATTATAAATTTCGAAAAAGCTCTGATAAATATTAGTAGGGATACCAACTTTTGATTTTAAATTGAAAGTTAAAAATAAATTCCGTTTAAGAAAATTTATAAATTATGTACATAATCCCGAATTCAAAAACCCCTTTGTGAAAACTAAGAGTAACATAAATTCAATTATGAAAAAATAATGAAAATTTTTGATTCTGTAACACACAATATTCACAAATACACAATTTATAAACAACACAGCACAGATTTATAATAAAATAAAAGCAGTTCTTTTTTTGGCACTGATTATAAAACACCGAATAAATAAACACTTTTTCAAAGAATATTTTTCTTTATGAACAAAATCACTATTTTTCACCATCTATAATTACACCATGTATTATAAATAATTTTCGCTTAAACTCAACCCTTTGCTTCCTAGTGGTTTCGCAATTAAACCAAATACTCTATATTTTTTCTTTATATTCCTACTGGTTTTTTTTAAATTTTTAGTGAATATTATTTTTTTTTATTTAAATGCATTATTAATTATACACATTCTATATAAATTTTAAGTTTTTATACAAATATTTGAAAAAGTTGACATCTCCGGTAACAAAGGGTTAATTTACGAAGAATAATAAATAGACTTCACTTACCGAAAAACAGCAAGCGACAACACCATTCCCATATTTGTTCTCAAAAGCTTTTAAAAAAGCACACATTCTGAAAGCTCCCAAACAAAATCCAAAGAAAAATCCACCATGATTTGCATTAACGTGGAAATGGTAACTCTAATAAAAATCTGCTTATTTTCAATACATACGAAGAGGGTTGTTTGTGAACACATTATTTATCAGTGTCAGTGTGGCTTTGGCTGCGCATGGTAAAGGTTGTGGGGATGTACGCTCGTCGAAGCGTAATTACAACAACAATTTATGTGTAAGTCAGTGGTTGAATTTTCTTTTTCAGTAGGTAAAAAGGGAATAAAACCACTGACTGGCACCATTTGCAAGAAAAAAGCTCTCCCATAAGACGTGTACTGACTATTTTTGTTGGACAGAGTATAGTTGCTTGAATTGTAGCGTTATTTTGATTAGAAGTATTATGTTTAAGCTTTTTAACATATAATGTATTTGGTGAGGTAGAGGAGGGCAGCTGAATAGGATTTCGATCTTTGTATTATACGTTTAGCTTCACTCAAAGTGCTTTTATTGCTGGTTTTAACCCTTTACCACATGAATTATTTCCAAAAAGAGACAATAGAAATTTGAATAGGCTTTTAATTGCTTAATTAGTTCATTATAAGACATGTTTAGTGAAAAAAAATTTTAAAAAATTAATTTGTTTAAACTTTTGGGAGAGAAGCCAAATTTGGCTTCGTATGCATTAAAAGTTTTACAACCTTAACATTTCCGTAAAGAAAATGTTTATAAGAACACAAATAAAATGTAAGGGATTTCAGTATGAAAATAATAAAAATTTATTCGAATAAAAAAAAAACTAATCCTCGTGAATTTGAGCTCGATGAAATTTAGAAAAAAAATTTCTTTTTTCATAACATAAATGAGCTTTACATTTCGGGCAATAAGTAAAAGAGCGGTAGGAGCAATCGTTTTGGCAAATTTGTGTGTTTTTTTCAATTTGTTGAAAATGACCCACATTGTCGAAACGAATTGAAAGTGGAGGATAGTTTTGATGCCTTTCAGGACGCTTTTTCTTTGGTGTTGTTCCTGCAGGTGATCCGCTTTTAGGATCGGTGGCAGAAGAAGTTGGACTTGCAGGAGATCCAAGTCGAGATACACTTCGGGGTCGTCCACAGAGTTTTAGTGCTTCTATTTCAGCTTTGCATAAATGATCGCCTATTTCAAGTTTGAAATCGAACAAAGGTAGGTGAAGTTTATGTTGATAATGCCATAGAATCCATGCATTCACTATTTATGTATAAATCAATCATGTGAAAAAATACTCGCTTAGGTATACCACTTCTTCGATCGTAAGTGTATACGATATAAGCCCAGCATCGAATCATGAAGGTCCACTCCACCCATGTACCCATCAATAGCTTACGGAGCAGGAAGAATTTTATATGCTTTATCCTTTCGTGACACCAAACTTAGCTGAACTCCATCAACAGTTGCCACTTTTTCGAGCATGCTTTCATGTCCTTCGTTCATCAATTTATTTTCCGGGATTCTCGAGTTCGGTACGCGGTTGAGCCTTACGGTCCCCAAGGGCAAAATACCATTTTTAAATAAATACACTTGTAAATTTGGGCTTTTATACCAGTTATCAAAAAATAATTTGTGGTTGACATTTTTGGCCACAGTAGATTTTGATCTGGAGACGTCATTTCCACTACCTCCCAGATCTGGAGCTCCATCAGAAAATGTATTACACTGGTGTCCAGCAAACAAGTCGAAATCGTAGCTTAATCCAGAAATTCCACTCAGAACTTGGTTCTTATAGCCCCATTTATGTGGCTTGGCTGGATTGTACTGCTTCAGTTCATGGCGACATGACAAAAGTGGCCTCATCTTGAACAATATGTCTTGTCCTTCTTGCCCAAGTGGAATGAAATTATCATTGTCGTTGAAATGGATGAAGCTTTTAATATTTTTCAAATCTATTGCACGACATTATTTTTTAAATGATCGGTTGTCCAGTAATGCCTTGAAGATGGAAGTCGACAACAGGACATACCATTTCGATGTTACCATTCCGATGAGTTGCTCTATTTCATCTTTTGTGAAGCTGAAGCTGACCGTATTGTTTATATTATCCTGAAATGCTTTTTTATTTGGTTCATTATCTAATCAGTAAACACGAATTTATAAAATTCCAATGGGGTTTTTAGGGCCTTTACTGATTCTGGTAGTCCAGCCGATCCCGAAAATATGAATTTTTTCTTGACGTACGCAGGAATATGTCCCTTTCTCCATTAATTTTCTTTTTTGATTTTGTTTTGTTTACCCTGGATTCGACTTCATCGTCTGAATCTATAACGGTTTCTTCCACCACAACGTCGTCTTCTTTGTTTTCGAATCATCATCACTTTGTGATCCATCTCCAGGAATGGGACTTACAAAATCGGATCTTCTGTTGTAGTGTATATTGTGTTTTTATATAGGAAGTAGCCATGTAGTGTACAAGTGTTGGTATAGGTCCCTAAGGTATTTTAAGCATACCACGCTATCAGTATTTAAAGCGTACTACGCTGAATTGAAAAGGCGATTACTCGCCGTCAAGTTGAAAGTAAAAAGATCAATATGAATGTTCTTTAGACTCTGTTTTATTTTCATTGAATTCATTCCTTAAATACTATTGTCTTAACTGTTATACTTATTTTCTATCTTACTTCTATACATTCAATTTCACATTCAAACGTAATTCTATTTTCCTATTGGCTACAATATTTAAATAAGGATCTTATTACTATTGAGTGACAATCAATGCAATCGAGTGGAATGTTGAATGTTGATGTTATGATATGACTCACATACTCGATTTGCATTTCACATGTTTTGTTACTTTGTTACTCATTTATTGAATAGGCAGTGGCGGCGCATATATGGATACACTACACTGTAAAAACGATGAGTTTTCATTTCTTCAGTTTAAGAACAATTAAATACATTTATTTTACTTTAAATAACATTTATTGTAGGTAAAAGTGAAAACCAAGTAAAGCTAAATAATATTGCATCTCATTGATGATTTCTGATTCGGGATGCGATGCCTTAAGAGAGGAGTTCATGTAGTTTTACTTCTACAGTACACACATTTGCTAAGGAACTTATTTTGAGGAATTTATCAGCACTTGTTTTGGATTTGGCCATGATAAGCAGGCTAATATCATGTAGAAGACATTTTTTCATATTCTGTGCTAATATTATCTATTTTTTTTTAAGGAAAGAGCTTAGGAAAGATAAAGGTTTGTCTCGGGTTGTAGAGGTCATCACAACAAAGTTTGGGGTTATTTTTAATGGTCACGATTGGAAGAGACGGGAAGTCATTATCAAGGTTTGGTTAAATTTTTTCTTTTTATTTTGCTGGTTGTCTAGGAGCCTGAAATGACACCCTGGGGCCATTAAGTAGTTATAAGCTTAAGTAGTAAAAACCACGGATTAAGTTCTAGGGCTGTAAAGCATTAGTATTTTGATACATACATAATTCGAATTGAGAGTACCTACCCGTTTGGGTCCAGTAAAATATTTGCAAGTTATCTATAGCGTTGATATAGTTTTAAGATCAATGAATAAAATAAAAACTTTTTTTTAACTTTGACTTAAATATGTTATTTTGACGTATTATCAAATTCGTATTGTATTTCCAAGAAAATATTGATTCGAGATAACAAGGAAATTGTGTAGAGTTAGGTGCTCTGCCCTGGTTTTGTATTACCTTGCCAACAAATTATTTTTTTATCAATTAGGTGTCCAACTTTTATTGTTGACTAAACAAAAAACAACACGTATTGGATTCTTTTATTTATTTATGTATATTCATTCAAATTTCTTAGAAAAAGAAAAAGGTTAAATAAAAATACGTCTTACATAATACTTATCACTAATAAATAAAACTTAACAAGATTTCTTGAAATCTCTCGGGAAAACAAGACTATTTCATTGTTTAATGTATGTATGTATGTATATTCTTACAAATAAAAAAATACGTATAAATAAAAGAGGATGATAAAAACAATAGTTCTTAATCCTCCATAACTTAAAAGCAATTCATTGAGCTGCCTTTATTTAAGTTTATAAATTTGTTTTCCTCTTAAAACAATAAAACTAACGATTATATTCTTGAAACTATTTGAACTAAAAAAAAATAAATGAATAACAAAAACAAAAATGAAAATTGTATAATTTTTTAATGTTTGTTTTAATTTACTTTGCACAATTAAATGGATCAAATATATAGATTGAAGTAAAGAACTTTAAAATGCTTCAACTAAAATATAGGTTAATGTTGAATGAATACAATATACGTGTAGAAACGTTTTGGTAACTAATGGTTAAGGACATAATTAAACAATAAAATAAAAAGTTATATTTACTTCACGTAAATCCAATTAGAACTAAAAGTGAAAGTGCTGCATTCATGATTTTGGTTATATTTTTAAAATGTAGATTTTATGTTTAGTTTAAATAAAATTGATAATATAGAATTGTACTATTAGTTAATGGTATTATATTAGCGAGTATATAGTTCCTGTTTATTGTCATCCATACACAAACTGTGTTCAATTGTCGTTCTAAAAAAACTGGGTCAGTGCGTTTTTTAAATGTATTTTAAGCCAGCATACGATACATTTGATTTTCTTTAGAAAAAGAGAGAAGAAGAAGAAATTATGTAGTTTGAAAAAAGTAGATTTTGCGGCTTTTCGTTTAAGTTTTAAAAATAAAAGTCAACTTTATTATTGTGAAATTCTTTCAATGTAATTTATAATACATACTTTATCTGTAAACCAGTTTCTTAACTAATAATTATTTCAACTAAGCATCTCAATCCTTTTGGAAAATAATGATTCTGTTTTTTTTTTCGACAAAATCGGTTTTTAACTAAACTCTTAAGTCTCGACTTCAAGAGGGGCAGCACTATTATAGCTTTCAACTATCAACAAGATACTAGCTAGATATCAACAAATTGAATGAGTTGGTATTATGATTATCAACTATATACACTTGTGATTTACATGTACACAAAACACGAACTTGCACATATATTAAATGAAATTGATATTTCTCAAAAGTTTTTCTGATTTTTGTATTTGATAGTTCTTTGTATAGTTTTAGCGTTTTCTGGGTCTAAAAATCTTGAAACTTAAAAATTCCGTATGAAAAAATTTGAAGCAAGAGTATAATAATGATAAAATAAATAAATTGGGTGGCGCAACAGTCCGCTGAGAACTAGGGCCTAGTGACTTACAACTCTCAACCATTCCTGTGTGCGAGTAATGTTGTCAGGGATGGAGGGGCCCATCCCTGACAACAGTTTTAAGCCGAATGCGAACGGCTTATTTGAGAAAGCACTTTTCATGACAAGAATCACTCTTGGAGAATTTTTAACCGTGAAAAAGAACAAGATGGCATAGGTAGGGATCGAACCCAAGACCTCTGGCATGACAGTCCAACGCACTAACCATCCTGCCACGGGTACTAGCAGTAGAATATCTTAGGGCCGAAAGGCATTAGCATTAAGTATTATTGTTTAACTTAGAGTGTCCGTATGGGACCAGTAAGTTAGTTGTAAGTTATGGTTAATTAGGCTAGTTTTATGAATTTTTGTCTAGCTTTAAGATAGGTTTAAGATTGAATTAATAAAAATTACTATTTTACTATCACTATTTTTTAATTAAAAAAAAAAATAATATAATAATATAATTTCACAAAATCGTTATCTATCGAATTTTAAGTACATATATTAATATGAATATACGTAATAAAAACAAATGTCAACAATTGCAATTTGAATATACATAAACATTTCTTTCTGTTGAATAGTGTAAATTAAGGCCTTATTTTAATTCAAACTAAAAGTTATTCATTCAGCTTAAAGTGATAATTTTAACAGCCCTTTGAATATTTTTTTAATTAACTGAACTTGAACTACTTCATGACAAAATCAAAATGTAGAACTTTGATCCAAGTTTTTTGGTAGAAAGAAACGCAAATATCTAAACCTTTGTTTTCATATCAACATTAAAATATTATGATATATTACCTAAACACATTTACTAACAAGAAGCGAAATGAACTGTAAGAGCTCGTTTCAAAAAGTCTAGGAACATTTCTGATAAAGTAATTTAGGTTTTTTGTAATTATTCGTTTCAGTGGGTGTAACCTGCAATCAATGAGATTTAAGTAGATTAGTAAAGCTAACTGACAATCAAATGGTTTCAGACTTTAAAAACTCACATGACAATGCAACGAGTAAAACAGTTATTAAGTTAAAAATAAGTGTTAATTAAAATATTTAACCTTACAAGTTATTTAGAAATTGTCGATTTGGCAAACATTTATTAAAAATAAGCATATCTCGGATATTGGCATCGACAAAATTAACTTTATTTGTTTCTGCTACATGAACCAAACAACGCTTTTTTAAAGGATTATGTTGTCCTGAATTAAAATCTGATTTCTCAATTAACCCAGAAACTAAGAAAATACATAAAACGGTATTTTTAAGGCTACGATAAAACACAACAAAAATTATATGATGATTATGCAAAGTAAAATCTTTTTCCTTTTAGTTTTGAAAAAAAAAATGTTAAGAGTTAATTTTCCTGTGAAAGCTGATATAGATTTATTTTGATGTCGGATCCGAACTAAGGCCATCAAAAACCTTAAAAAAATCAGGTGGCACAACAGCTCGTAAAGAACTTGAGTCTAGTTCTATTGACTTACAACTCTCAACCGTTCCTCTGTGCGTGTAATGTCAGGGATGGAAGGGACCTACAGTTTGTATACCGAATGCGGACGGATAACCTCAAAAAGCACTTTTCATGACAAAAATTACGCTTAGAGGATTTGTCAACTCCTCGCAAGAAGCAGTTCCCCTGAAAATAACATT
Organism: Eupeodes luniger; assembly: GCA_951509635.1. Lineage (NCBI taxonomy): Eukaryota > Metazoa > Arthropoda > Insecta > Diptera > Syrphidae > Eupeodes > Eupeodes luniger. The sequence goes on from OX608074.1 coordinate 68,414,356, forward strand.
AGGTGAAACAGGCAGAGATTGAACATAAGACCTCTGGCCAACGGTCCATTATTACTAACATCAGAAACCTTAGTAAGAGTATAATTTGATTGCCAGTAACTAAACTATGTTTAAAAGTGTTATCAATACAGAAATTATAGTCCTCTTTAAAAAAAACTCTAGAATGTTTTCATAACACACTCGTTCGTGGGTACAAAGAATTTGTGTATAATAAAAGATATATTTCTTATGGACGGATGTTTTGAGTGCAGCTTTTGATTTAGGAAAATAATATTCAAACTAAAATAGCTTAATTAAGAACAATTTATTGTAAATAATGTGTTTTAAATACACACAAAAAGGATTCACAAGCATATTAAAAAAGATTCTATACCATTTAAATGAACATTTGCTTTGCTCAAGAAGCGATGGGTTATGTTTTTTTTTTTTTTAAATTAATTGATTTACAAATTTTAAGACTTAGATCTGATTTTTAAATTAAAACGGGTTTAATGTATAACTACTGGACTCTGTTGAACACAAACACCGACCATTGGCGACGATTCGTCTCCACCATTTCCACCAGCGGATGAGCCAACATTACTAACACCCCCACTATGAATTTGATTTAAATTACTTCGATCACTTATAATTGATGGTGGTCCAGAACTGGTTGGCGGATTCATTCGAATTACTTTACCTTGATGATTTATAAGACTGCTTGGCGGGCTTGTAGTATCTGTGAAACTTGTTCCCATTCCAAATAAATGATGACTGCTTCCATATGAGAAATGTTTAGGGCCAGAAGATAAGTTACCAGTCGTTGAAGCTGAAATCACACTGGAATCCGTCACCATAAGATGAGAAGTTGCCAAAGATTGTCCAAGGTCGTTTGGCAAAGAAATTGGGGCATAACTGTGAATTTGCGATGATGGAAGCTTATTGTGTACAGAGGGTGTTGACGATGATAAAGATGAGGAAGAAGACACCAAATTTGAAACTGGCATAGATCGGTCAGTACCTAAATGTTCACATATCCGTAGATATTTCGATCTGTTGTTATTACTCGAGTTATTTCCGATTAGCGAAGTGCTATTAGTAACATGATGTAAATGTCCTGGGTTGGAGGAACTATATCGTGACGGCGGTAGCAGTGATGCTGGTGGCGGGTGTGGAGCAGGTGGATCACAATCCATTGCGTGTGGATAACTGTTGACGGATGATGATGTTGGTAGACAGGAAGTGCTATTTTGTGAGGTAGCTGATCCGGATGAGCTTGAATTGCCTGACGATGGCGGCGACAACAACGATTGCAAACCTTGTTGTGCTGCAAGTAGTGCCGCCGCATGTTGTTGCTGTGAATCATAGAGTTTCATCATCGGAAATTGTACCATTGAACGTGGGGGTATTGAATTAGAAATGGAGTGTCCAGCGTTGTTAATGTTATTTGATTGGAGAATACTAGATAATGCTGATGATGAAGATGAGGACTGAGCACTTGGGTGTAAAAGCAGACCTTCCAAGAAAATTAAGAAAAAAAATTGATTAAAAATATATAAATGTTTTTTTATAATGTTGATAATTTGTCATTATATTTTTTTATTAAACTTACAAGATAACTAAGCTAGATGATATCCACTTCGCCCATTAAGGAATGAATATCTATAACTTTATCAGTCATAGTTTGAGTTAGAATAATGAAATGAAAATACATAATAATGTTAAAATAGGAAACTTTAAATATGTATAATCTTGTGTGCTAACGTTTGAGTATGATGGATTTTAATGCATTTTTTCAATATTTCTCAGTTACTTCTGGTAATTTGATATGTACATATATTTAAACTCGTGGTCAAATAGTAGCAAATGTGGGACTTGTGGCGGGAAAATGATGGGTGAAATTTTATTTCATTTATATTGACGTCATCCATTTTTAATTATAGCAACTTCTTCACTCATCTTGGCATAAAAATTTCCCAAATATTTACACTAATCATATAATGTTATATCTGTACGTTTTTATTAAAGGCGCCCAAGGAATTTTAAATAAAAAAAATACCTAAATGGAACATTAAGATGTATTAATGAACGATATAGGAAAAGCATTTTTTCTAAATATTCAAGTCAAGTCACCTTTAAGGGAGTTGATGTGTTAAGCTCATCATACCTAAAAATTAGCCTTCTTGGGCTTTGGTATTACTGGAGTTCATTTATAAATAATAAGAAATTAGGTGGCGCAACAGTCCATCGAGAACCAGGGCCTAGTGACTTACAACTTTCAATCATTCCAGTGTGCGAGTACTGTTGTCAGGGATGTGAAGACACGAGAGTAAGGGGCCGGTTATAGCTATCAGTAAAAATCAGTAATTTGGAATTTTGATTTATTGCACCTACATATGTATGTATATCAATTACTGATAATCGACAATTGTAATAATGATGTGAATTTAAAAAATGAAAACTCTAAAACATTAGGTTTCATTAATATAAACGAAAGACAACCAAACACTAAATATTAACAAACTGAAAAAAATGTTATCTTTTTTTATTGCAATATCTCTGCCCAATACTATAGAATAACTGGTTCTTTATTTATATTATTATGTTTATGTTTTTGTAGTCTTATTAAAATTAGTTCATACAGTCTTTACTTCCTATACTTCAAATAAAAACATAATTTTTTTACAATAGTAAATACATTCATTCAAAAAACATTCGATCAAAAACAAGTTCTAAAAATTCTACAACGCATTTTATATTCTAATTTATGCAATTTTCAACAAACTGTGGGTATCAATAAAAAAAGATATTCATTATTGAATTGTAGTATCAAAATAATCTCATTCATTCTTATTTTGTGTTTATTTATTTAATTACTTGTTATACATTTTTAGTGAACATTTGACATCATTAGTATATACACAAATGTTGGATTACATATGTATGCATGTATTAATGTACTTATAGGCTATGTTTTTAGTTCACATACCAATTTATTTTTTAATCTTAAGATACGTTTTTTTGTATAGTTTTGTGTTATGATTGCGTTTTTATTGAACAGTCTGCAGCTGAAATAAAGGTCTTTTTCTAAAAACATTTAAAATAAGTTGTAATTTTTAGTATTTAAATATTTGTATATGAATAAAGTCGAGTCCAAGTGATACTTCCTTTATTAAAGATAACATTAAAACTTGCTGTTAAATATTACATATGTACACAGGTCCATTTACATAAAATTTTCTGACGAAACTTAAACTTGTTAAATTAATTTTCAGCTTTTGTTCGGGATAAAAAGCTATGTATTAGAAGAACAACTCATTATTAATTGTTTGAATTCTTTTTGATATTTACCAAAATTTGTGCAATTTTTTGCACTCATTCTTTTAATTAACTTCACTATATAGAATTTTGTACCAATAATTTTTTACTGTAATTTATAATATTTAAAGCCTATGAAAAACGTTGACTATGAACATAGAAATTCCTTAAACGCTTAATTTACCCTAACCTTTTTAACGTGCACACGTGGTATGGTAAAATAAAACTTTTAAATGATATTGAAACCAAGATTCTTCTTGGTGAGATATAAAGCCATACGGAATTTCAGTTTTTATTTAGTTCTTAGAAAGACATTACTACTTATTTAAGAAACAACAAAAATGAAGTTTGTCAACTTTTGAAAGCTATGTTTGTATTATGTAAGCAAGATTTTGCAAAAAGCTCTTTCACAGGGATAGAATATTGTTAATTTTTTATTTGGCTTTTTTTCCTTGAGTGAATTTTCCTTTGAAACATGATTTTTACTCAATGTCAAGCAATGCACTCGATATACAATTTAAAGAAACAGAAAACAGATAAATAAAGTCAATACAAAATTGACGTGATCGTTTCTAATTGAAATTTTATCGTTGAATTTTATTTTCTACGCATAAAAACTAAATATTTTGATTTCAATGGCTGTTTAAGATTAGACTAAAAACAGGAATATATTTTTGTCTAAAAACAAATTTTAATGACAAAAAAATGTCCTTAAAGGTTGAGCCCTTAAAAAATGTTTTTAGAAGTTTATCATCATCATTTTTGATTTTGTATGCCTCATACATATTTTGCGCAAAGACTTTCAACTTTTCAAACGAACCATTTCGATTCTTACTCAATGGAACCAATAAACATTCTCCATCATCGACAATCACAGAAAAATATAATATATTCAAATTTATTCCTGTTCAATTGCTGTTTTCTTTAGAATTTTTTAAAATAACAACTAATAATAAATAAATTTAAATATATTAAAAGCCTTGGATATTTTGAATCGTTACATTGATAGAAAAACTATTGTCGTTAACATATAATTGCATAATACGTACTCATATATCGCCGTACACCTACTTTTATTTTTAACATACAGTTTTTGAATCAAGGAAGTTGGAGTCACCCTATAATATAAGTCATATGTTTCTTGTCTCTTCCTTTCTTTGTTATCTCATCTCTTTTATGTTACTATTCTCTTATTCAAATAAATTGTTTCACTACTACTGTTATAACCAGCAAGTTGTCTAGACGTTTTTTTTAACTCTGCAATAAAGGAATATCAATTGGGCAACTATGGAATTTTAATAAAAGCGAAGAGATTTTTTGAAACATGGGAACACGTTACAGTTTAACAAAAATAAAAATTGTTCGGCCTTTTTTAAAAATTATTATATTTTTAAAGATCAACAATAACCTATCCCTGATACTAACTATTAACTTTCTTTTGGGTTTTAAGTGTAATAATTTCTTAGACGCATTTGAAAAGAAAAACGACTTTTAATATTAAATTCTTTTCTGATAACTTTAAGGCAATATACCTTTTCTACTGCTGCAGACTTTATTTTTAATTTTAATAAATGCATAATTTAGTATAAATTGTATATCCTTTGCATAATTATAGTATATATTATGGGAAACTGATAACAATAACAAAAAATATTTCTCATTTAATTTCCACTTCCTTGCTCAACAGTGTTATATTTAAAGAGTTTAATTGTAAATTTATATTTTCTGGAGGTTTATCAACGTGGGTCCAAGCTCTGTTGATTCTATAAAACGGGTGGTTTAATTTAATTGTTCCGTTAAGCAGTTTGTATTAATTTTATAGGATAAGGATTTTCTGAAAAAATGTTGATTGAAGAAAAGACGACACGATTTATGTATTGATTGATGAAATGTTGAGAGTAGTAAGTAGATTTTTTTATAATGTTAAAATGTTGATTGATGACCAATAAATTCTCCATATCCGAAACTAATATGAATCTTAAGTTGCTTATTTATAAATTGCAGCATGAAATGGATTTTATATTTAATTTTAATGTATTTTTATTCGTAAAATTTCTATTCGCAACAAAGAAACCATTCAATAAATTTCATTTATGATCAGTTGTATTCCGTGAGAGACTGTTACCATGAAGATATGATGTAGGTATATGTATATTTTCTATACTATTTACAAGCGCGATGAAAGAACAAATTCAAAAACTAATTAAAAATCAAATTTATTTAATGAATAATTAAGAAAAAACATTCTTGATTTTTTTTTGGTTGATTATATCATAGTTTTTATTTGGATTTTACTATTTTTTTTTATACATTTTCTTGTTCATTTTCTCTTTTAAATTGGTATCGATTTTTCTTTTGTTTGCTAAATATTTCCCTTTTAACTCAATTTTCAATATAAATTTAAGTTTATTGGTTTTTTCATTTCGTTTAAAATGTTATTATAATATTTATTAGTACAAAAAAATCTGTAAATATATAATATATTAATTTTGTTCTCATTTATTTTTTTAATTAATGTTTTATTTTTGTTCGGCAATTATAACTGATCGAATCTGTATGTCTCGAGTGTTGTTGTCACCAATTTCTTTTTTTGTATTCTCTTATTTTTGTTTTGTAAATATATACATTTTAATTTGTGATATTTTTAATACGATTTATGATGATAATAATCAAACTGTTTCCTTTACTAATATTTCTTCTTGGGTACTTATGATGTTTATTTGTTTGTAATATATATGTATGTTAAAACATGTTTATATATATAACATAGTTATAATTTTGCTTCATTTAGCTTTTCTTTTGAGAAATATAGTATTTTTATATACATAATATATTGTATAAGTATTTCCGTGTTTTGGTATTAAATTTAGTATGTTAAGTATAACACATGAAAACTGCGAAAAGCACTGCTTCTTTTAATTTAAGTAATAGCATAGCTTGGAATTAGTCAATGGAAACAAAATGGAAAGGAGCTAATTTCTTCTTTAAAGTACGTACTTTTGTATTTGATAGACAAACTATAAAAGAAAGGTTTTTAAAGGCAACAACATTATATTTCAAAGTTGTAAAATCTTTAAAATCATATCCATTTATAAAGAGATTTTAATTCAAGATTATGAAACTATCCATTTAACATTAATAAACAATTGCCCATTCTAAAATAATCGGAACTTAACATGTCGGTAGCGGTAGGGCTAACAAATATATATGCTTCTAGGAAGAAAAATCCAAACAGTCAACCTAATTGTTGGGTAAAATAAGACGGGAGTAAAATTCACTCTGATGTTGAAATTTTAACATTGATTTTTCGAAACTATGAATCGAATAGAGAAAATATGAGTCTCATTTTTCAAATTTTTGAGTGATATGTTTGCATTATTGCAAAACCCATATAGTTTATAAACTTATAAATGACACGCACTTGTTCATGCTAGTTTGACTACGGGAATAATGAAATCCCTCAAACCGTTAATATTTTTTCTTGGAATCCCACGACACCTAGTTTTTTTAAACTATGAAAAAGTATACTGCCAAAGAGTCTTCTTACTCTACATACATTAAATTTATAGTCGTCTTACAAAATAAAATATAAATTGACAATCATTTATAGAATAAAAAGCCGACACCAATTGCTAAACGTAACGCAACTATTTCTTTATGTTAGTTATTTTTTTTTTATTTTGGTAGAAAACCAAATAACAGTTATTAAGAGTATTGTAAAGATAAACTACATAAGTATTGAAGCTTTTAGCAAGGCAATGGAAATTGTAAAAAAAAAACGGCTTTAGCGCAACATAACAATCTTGCAAATATTTAAAAGATACAATTTTTATTACTATCTACATTTCGATGTTTTAATTGGTTCACAATATCAGTTAGTAAGTATGTACATACATACTATTTGAATTTGGCAGTTATGGTCAATGCATCAAAAGATAAATTGGATTTGAACAGAATCAAGAACCGTGAACTTGCATCCAATGCTACGTACAACTGTCGCCTGCGAAACGAAAATAGAAAGAAAAAAAAATCGGAATATGTATTTAGTTCTATAGTGAAGTGTACTTCAGAAACTAGTTTTTGTTTATTTTTTAAAATTGAGCAAACAAACACATTTTGTTTCTGCAATGTTTACAAGAAATGAAGAGCATAGAAAATATATTATAATAATATTTGTTTGATTGTTACAAAAAAAAAAAACAGTTATAACACTTTCAGAAGAGTACTTGTTAAAGATATACTGTCAACGATATCCGTTAAATAAAATTAATTTTTATAATCTTGTATTGCCACAATACTTAACCTTTTTCTACTTTATTTTTTTTGTATCACCAAGTCCACAAAAAACTAAAAAAAAAATTGTCTGAGTTTAATATACGATTTTTCTACTTGGTATACCTTAAAATGATATAAATGATATTTAGAGAGAATTATCAAAACACATTTTTTTAATATAAAGCTCTACAATTATTAGTGTTACAAAATTTTGCGAAAAAAAATAAACAGAACTATATAAATGAATGAAACATCTGATCTTCTCAAGGAAGACCCTTTAGGGCAAAGCGAATGAAATTATGTTATACGTTTTCTATAAATTTCGTAATTAGGAGTCCATACCTGCGATGCATATTCAAGATGAGGACGAACATGGCAATTGTACAAAGAAAGAGTAACATAGGGATCATTGAACTCCTTTGCCCAGCGGATTATAAAACCAAGCATAGAACTTGCCTTATTGACAATAAAATTAATGTGATGTGTAAACTCTAAGTTGGAACAGAAATAAACACCTAAATAAAATAATCAAATACACTACCGATTCGTTTTTTAGTAAAAGTTATCGTCTGGCATTTTAAATGGTTCAGGGAAAGGCTATTTTTCCCACACAAAAATGTGAAACTATCAATGTCGGCTTGTCCAATATTTTGCAATTTTTCTTTTAACGCCCGTTTAATTTCACCTTTATTGCAAATCGCACGCTTTTTTACGCGTTTGTCCAATCATTTCCACAAATGTTCGATGTTCGATGCCAAGTTTATTTTTTTGTAGCACTGAATTAGACGGTCATTAAACATTGAATCAACTTTCATCGGAAAAGTCTACGTTATTCCAAAAACTCTTTAACCAGCCTTTGTATTTGATAACGCATTTTTTGGTTCACTTTACAAGCTATCGTCCTGTAACTCGATTGTTACATGACATGAACTTTTTTCCCAAGCAGCAGAGTAATTCATTCGTATTGACTTTTCCGACAGTCGTGTTGCATTAGCTTGGAACTAAACTATGTAAATGCTCAAAAATTAGTTTAAAGCTTGAATATCGTGGTGTGCCAATAATTAAGTGCGGCACTGTACATAGGTACATATGTACGTTCAATTAGTGATAGCTAACTTGATGTGCCAACCCAAGTTAGCCACAACTTAATTAGACTTGGATTAATTTTTTTAACTACATATAATTAGATTTACATTTTAACCGAATCGAAAGATAACTCGGTTAAATCAACTCGATTTTTGTTTTGGATGCTTATTATTATTACTAAGCGAATACCGAATCGAAAACCCTAGCGATATAGAATTTGAATCAACATTTAAACCGAATTGCAATGAACATCATGGTTGATAAATTGACGGACTAAAAAACTGAAACATCTGAAATGTTCAGTTTTTTGTAATACTTCGTATCTGTGTTTAATAATTTAGTTGTTTTTTTAAATTTTTGACTATGAATTTCAAAAAAGTAATTGTTAAGTGCATTGTTTCAATGAAAACAAAATAGTATTAATTGGCTACAAAATAGTATTGATTGGCTACATTTTCAAAATAAAGAGTATGTTATTATCTTCAAGCGGAATTTTCATTTATCTGCTTCTCATGTCTTGGTATCAAACCTCATTTTCAACGGCTAGAACGATTTGCTTGGTATTCCTCTACCAGGTCACAGGAACTCTCAATCAATAATGTATGTATATTATCTTAAGAGGATATAATTTGATAAGCAATGAGCACTTAACAAATCAATAGTGACTTAAGGCTGAGATTTAAGGAAACGATTGAGCGCAAAATAATTCCCGAGTTTAAAAAGTTATGTATCTATATAAGAAATGAAACATCTATTGACTGAATATCTTTAGCTTATACTTTATAATAAAGGTTTCCAAAGTATTCACTGTAATGCAAAGGGTATTACTTATTTCCCATCCCCAGAAGAGACTACTTTGGTTTATAGAAAAAAATAATTTCATCGCTCTCAATCAAGTCGCGTTAAAAAACCGGCCATTGACTCATTACTTCATATCCTTCAAAATCTATCTTATCCATTGATTTTGAAAAAGCCTCCGACCGTATAGGCATCCATGTTGTATTGAACAAACTAACTAAATGTAAAATTGGGCCAAAGATATTCAGCTTTGTAAAATCCTTTTTAACAAATCGTAAGTTAAGAGTTAAATTAAATAACACCTTTTCAGACATCTACAACTTGAATAACGGCGCTCTAATTTCTTTGAAAAAAAGCAAACACTTATACATTTGTAGAAAATATACATGTTTTTGTCCTGTTATTAAAATAAATAATATCCTTATTCCTTCAGTTAATAAATTAAGTATACTAGTATATTTAGCTTTAAGGAACATTGTTTAGCATTAAGAACGAACTTGGTCACCAGGCTTAACATCATAAGATATTTAGCATCAAAAAATAGTACGAACTCATTGATCAACGTTACAAAAGCAATAATATTATCAAAAATTATGGCCTTTTATATATGGCAAATGTGCCATGTGTAAAAAATATCTTAGCTGAGGGAGGTTTTTCGTCGATCGTAGAAAGAAAAGAAGTCCTTACATTAAGACTTGTAAGGAAAATACTGCTTTGACTTTGACTCTACGAAAATCTTAAAACGCTAAAGACGCAAAAGAAACCATCAACCCTCTACATAACTTTAATGTTTGCGAGAAAAATCGGCATTGAACCAAAAATAAAAAAAAAAAAACGAGTGTAAGAGCCGAAGCCTTAGCGTTTTAAAAGCCACGCAATTCGCCTACGAATCCAAGAAAAAACAGTGATATGCACGGATATTCTTTCAACTTTAGCCGCCATCGAAAATGCAACAATCGATCATCCTACATTGGAAAAATCAGAAATACCGCCATCAAACATAGAAAAGCACTACAATTTTTTGGGTGCCAGGTCACATCGGAGTAAAAGGCAATGAACACGCAGACCATGAAGCCAAAATAACCGCTAGCAACAGCAACTTATCAATATCAAAATACCAACCTACCAAAAACGATATTTTATATTTAAATTGACTTGCTCTTATTTGCATTATCAAAAAAATAATACATTGGTCTCCTTATCATCACCATTATTATTGCATAGTTCAAAATCGCAGCGCAGTTATCTACCCCACCTCTACGCCCGCAATCATGAACAAATGCTTCACCGGTTTGAGTATTGGACACACCCAGCTCACCCACAGTCACCTACTTAATAAAGACCCCAACCCATTTGCCACCTCTGCCAAATCAATATCCAGCTTACCATTAACCATTTAACTACAGACTGTTCGAAAATCAATGAAATTTATAATAAGCTTTTAGCAATAATCTAAAAAATCTCTTTTTGGTTCCTTCCGAACAAAATATACAAAATATTTTAAAAATTTTAAAACTATTAAATATATATCAGACCCTTAATTATTTAAAACCTCTGGGCGGTCGGAGTAAGTCAGACCTATTACTCTTACTTACTCCGACCGCCAATTTCTAAAACATCATAGGATTCAAAATACTACTTTTATCATATAAGCTAGAAAGCCATGGTAGCTATTAGCTTTAAAGTATTGTTTTGTACATTTATGCACAGTTCAATAAATAATAATAATAATTTTTGACAAAGGTGTACACAAACAAATTTTTCAAAATCGGTCATGGAAAAGTTGAGACGTCTAAAATTGATGTTAGAAATAGTAAAAACAGCACATATGTTTTTTACCGAAAAAAACAGTTTATATCTTGCAAGATACAAAAAGTAAGAAAATAATATAATAATAATTATTATTCTTTTTAAGTGCACAGATTTTGAGATGTTTAGATCTTTAATAACGCATGTTTTTGCGGCAATTATGCCTAAAAAAACAATAATTATATATACTTTTTTTGGTAGGATTGCTCTTTTTACTACTTTTAACTTCATGTTCGAATATTTCAGCTTTCCCATGAACGAGTTTGAAAATTTGGGGAGAGTACGATAACTCAAGCGACAAAGTTTAATGACGGATTTGTATAGAACAGTTAAAAACAAGCATTTTTAACTATAGGAGGGGGGTTCTATCTCCCCCCGTTTAGGCGGTAGGGGCAATTTAAAAAAATATGTACGTTAAATGGAAAACAAATAATTAAAAAATATTGGTAATACTTACAACTAAGTTTTATACATTTTTTTAAACCCAACACTTTTGTCTATTAGCTTGTTTTTGAATCAAGTCAAAACTATGCATAGTTTTTGAAAAAAATTGTTTTAAACTCAAAATTTGTGCAAAAAAAAGTTAAAAAAAGGTTTAAAGTATAATTTTTCAAAACTGTCAGATTATCTACTATTGTTTTTTTTAGAATTCATTGCTCTTATTTGTTTTTGATCAAAAACTGAAAACTAGATGATTTTATGTCTTCTAGTTCTTGAGAAAATTGAAAATTACCAAAAAAAATATTTTAATTAAATTACTTTTTCCTTGCTTGAGTATTTACGTAATCTTATTTTGGATTATTATGGATTAAGATATACATAGAGTTAATTATTTTTTCTTAAATCCAGCTTATTTAAATGGAAAAGAAACTTTGCATGCACCCCACCTTGCACCTTCCCCACCTTGCACCCACCCCAAATCCTATAGTGTTCCCAAGCAGGGGAGGTTGTAGGGGGTTCAGCATGCCCCTCATACACATCCCACTGTTGCATACACCCAAACTCGCACACACCTTACTGTTGCATACACCCAAACTCCATAAGACCACTCAAGCAAAAATAAAAAGAATTAAATTAAAATAGTAGTTGTGGTTATTTTCAATTTTCTCTAAAAGTAGGAGACATAAAATCATCTAGTTTTCAGTTTTTGATCAAAATCAAATAAGAATTGCTCTTTTAGAATTCTAAAATAAAAACAATGGTAGATAATCTTGAAGTATTGAAAAATTACAATTTAAACCTTTTTTTAACTTTTTTTTACTAAAATTTTGAGTTTAAAATTAAACTTTTCAAAAACTACCCATAGTTTGACTTGATTTAAAAACTAGCTAATAGAACAGAGTAAAAATGTTCGTTTTTAACTGTTCTTAAAAAATCCGTTATAATATCTTGTCGCCTGAGTTATCGTACTCTAGCCGAAAATGTTGTCACTTATATTATAAGCATAACGTCACCTTTCATTTAACACCAAACACAAAGCCAAAAAAAATTAATTAAAATTTGGAAATTTCTGTTTTTTTGCAAAACATCTTTCCTAAAATCTCAAAGTTTGTTAAAGCTTCTCAATTCGTCTATGGATATAGAGGTTTATTTCACTTTCTAAAGGTATAACTAACAAAAGATAGGGCAACAAACTTGTATATTTACTTGTATATTGACTTCAAAATTAGACATCTTCTTGTGAACGACTTGAGTATTTACAATGTAACCTATTGCGGATTCCAAACTATGGGCACCTTTAATTCGCTGATTTGAAGTTAAGAGAATCCAAGCTTCCTCTAATAAATTGAAGCATTGATTTTCGCTTATTTCTGATTATATGCATTGCCAAAAGTATAATTAGTTTAAATTATGTATATTTTTTTCAATTTGTATTTATAATTTTTCGTTTCTTAACACTCCCTAATACTTTTTTTATATTGTTGCTTCAATTTTCTTATTATTAATTATTATAGAATTAATTAAAATTATGCATCTTTATATTTATTGATTTTATGCCAAAAAATGTTTTTTTTTTTCGATTCGACAATGACAAGTATTATTTGTTGGTAAATAATTCTGTTTTCAGTATTTTTGTTTTGTTTTATTATTTTCCGTTAATTTTTATTACTTGCCATTTATCTGCCACAATTTCTTGTGTAAGACTAAATTACAATTACTTTTAAACACTTAATTCTAAATCTATGTTTTTTGCTTGGAAACTTATTACTTTATTCTTCTTTTTGCATTTATTATTTTCATTTATGACGCGTTATAAATAAATTTATTACTCGTTCATATTTAGTATTTTTTTTTTTTTTAATTGTTATTCTTTATAAATTTATAAATAATTTTTACAAACTTAAAATTAAATTAATATTAGGTAGTTGTTTTTTTTTTTAAATAAATGTACGTTAAAAAATCATATTAAACTATATATTTAATAGCTCAACATATATGTATTTGCTTTTTTGTTTTGTATAACTAACTTATTGGAGCCATTTGTGTATTATCTTCAATCCTATTATCGATAATGATGAACGATGTTATTAAGGCGATAAAATTATCGTCTTTAAATGCATGATTTGTTTAATTTAGGAGTTTATTATTAATATTTATTGTGACTTTATGCCACGTTATTACTTTGAATTCGTGTATTTGTATTGTTATGTAAAAGAATATTATATTTACTGTATATACCTATGTGTATAAACATTCGCAAATAAATTATATAATTAAATAAGAAACATACAGAAATATTATTTAATTTTGCCTGATATTTGATTAGTTTTAACATAATATTTGTTTTGTTTGTGGCTTTTAATAGATTCATAAAAAAAATACTCTAATTTTTGTTTTTGCTGTTATGTATTTAAATGTATAAGACAAATGTTTTGACAAATATTTTTTATATATAAATTATATAAATATATTATGTATGTATAAGTTGTGTATTTATATAAATCTATTTACTTAAAGAAATTAGACCAAATGATGGGATTTTGAATCTGGTCCTGTTCCTGATGTTGCTGAAGTTGATGATGAACCTGAGGAAGCTGTTGATGATGATAACGATGATGTAATGCTACTATGTTCCCGAGGCACTACCGGTCATCGACGATCGTCTTAGGATTTCACAACGAATATTAATATTTTTTATATGAAATAGGATAATTTTATTTTATATTTTTAATTAAAAACGTAGAATCAGAAAAAAATAGGTAATGTTTGAATTCATTTTTAAATTAACGAAAAACAAAAACACAACTTCACTACGAAAATATTGCTTAAAATAAAACAAATAATTTTCTACAATAAAATACAATACAAATTGAAAAAAAAAAAATCAATAAAAAAGTAAAATAATTGGTAATTGATTTAGGAAGTTTTTTCTTTGTTAAAAAGTTAATTTTTTTTTTAAATTAGACAGGATATTCATTTTTGTTTATACATACATACATATGTATATATATATATATTTTATTTCGATACTCATGACGAATGCTGATCAGAAAAACACATGTTGCGAAGAAAAACATTCTCGGAGAAAGTGTTGAAATTAAAAAAAAGGACATGCTTTTTATAACGGGTTATCCATTTTGCGGTTTCAAAAGCATAGGGCTGGAATTCGACATCTGTCCAACTAAGTTGTTAAACCATTTTTTTTTTCAGTTGAAAGTCTGACATTTACGAAAATGGATCGCACAACACATACAAATTGTTAAAACTTATTACAAAGATAGTGATCCTGCCACAGTCACATATCGCGCCTTAAGAGCAGATTATGGTTTACATAATCGTCCAACTACGCAAGCAATTGGCAAAAATGTGAAGAAATTAGAAGAGACTAAATTGATAACAGATTTTGTAAGGCCTGTGCATCATCGTTTCGCTCGTACCACTGAAAATATCTCTGCTGTAAGTGAAAGTGTTGCCTAAGACCCGAATATGTCGATTCATCGTCGTTCTCAGGAATTAGGACCGATGTCCTAAAGGTGAACATAACACAGCCATCGCTCAAATACAGCCGGATCTATGCTGAAGTCATTGAAAATTGGACCACTCGGATCCGTGCCACCGTAAGAAGCTGAGGCGGGCATTTGAATGATGTCATGTTCCGAACTTAATGGCATACATGCGCCTTTCTTATAAAAAAACTAATTTTGTTAATACCTCACACACATCTTGTTTTATTCCATTTCAACATCTACCCGCCCTTATTGAAAAATCCTTTATTATGAAGTGTTTCACATAATGTCAACGTTCAAACTTTTTAATACAAAAGAATCCAGAAATGGAAAGGAGAAACTCTCAAAAAGCCTTTATAAACAAAGGCAGTAAGTTGCAAGAATCCTGAAGGCCTCTGGTGAATCATTGGAGGCTGGAAGGACACCGCAGCAAAGCGCTCGCGTTGAATGTGCAGAGTGTTTTTGCTGCAGCAAGGACCGGTAGACTCCACGTCTACACCAAAACGGCCTCGTGTGCACAACAAACTCATGGTTTGTGGCGATCAGAGGTCTTGTGACATGTACAAGCTTGCTGTCAGCCGGTTAGGTGAAGTTTGGCCAGGTGCGAAACTCGAGGTTGTTGCTAATGAAGACATTCCGAGCAGACGTAGAGCCCGCATTTGGATTCCAATCGAACCACCTGGTATCGAGGACATTCTCGAAATGATCAAGGTGTGCAATCAATCCGTGTCGAGTCATAATTGGAAGATCGCCGAGCTCGAGGAGGTGAAGGGTAGTCTTTATAGGAGTGCCATTGTGGTACTCAAGAAAGAATCCCTTACTCATCTAGCCCTAACCAATGGCTCGATTAATTATGGATTCGAAACAATCAAAATTCCGAATGTAAAAAAAGATGAGGCTATCGCAGATAGCGGGCCTCCAGCAACACTCGAAGGTGAACTCGCGGTTGGTAAGCCTGGGACGTCGTCATCCCTCCCACCAGAGGTTGACGATGCACCCATGCTCTCTCCGATCACGTCATACAGTCATACCTTAATGGAGACTGAGGACTACTTAAACATGGTTCTTCTGAGCGAGGACGAACTCTTGGGTTCATTCTCAGACTCAGAAGATCAAAACAAGACTGTCGTATATGTTGATCTGCCTAATTGTAGCCAAAATGCTGCAGTTAGTAAAGATTAATCTCCAACACTACATAAAGGCCACTTCTTCTTCGTCTGACAAGAAACGTCTGCCCCAGACATTGTGCTGATCCAAGAGCCATGGATTGTGAGATCCGTTGTTCGAGGACTCAAGACTCCTGGGTACCACACACTGTATGAGACAGATAAAGGTGAACCTAGATCTTGCATATTATTTAAAAGTAACATTAATGTATTTTTACTCCATAATTTCAGTGTTAGAGACACCACCGTAGCTAGGCTGAAAACAACCGAAAGGAATATTCTGGCTAGTGTCGGCGTATATTGGCCATGACCACATTGGATCTCTCTCTGGTAAAACCCTTGAGACAATCATCACTGAAGCAGGACGGCAGAAGATCCGCCTAATTATTGGGAGCGATGTTAACGCTCATCACACGGTATGAGGGAGTACAAATATCAACGTTAGAGGTGAGTCTCTTTTTGATTATATTCTTAGTACTAACCTCTTAGTAAGTAATGTTGGAAATGAACCAACCTTTATTACTGAAACTTGATAAGAAGTCGTAGACATAACTCTTGTCTCCGATACTATTGCCATGCCTGTATTCATCCCTTTATTTGTATACTTCCTAACATTCATGTTTTCACTTTTATTTATCTACCTGTCCTTCTCTTTGTCTATAGATTTCATTTAAATCTTTATAATCAAGCTCATTCTCAATGTAGAACTCGTCATGATCGCACGGTCGTAATCTGCTAATAAAATTAAAAGATATAAAATTAACTTTCTTGTTGAGACATTTTGTTTTATTCGGAATCGGCTGTCCAAAGGACAATATCAGAAGTGGGATTATATCCAATAACAAATAATTAATAAAAGTTTAATGTAGTGAAAATAAATATGGAACTTAACAAGTGCACAGTGCGGGAGTTAAAACGACGGGAAGTAAAAACGAACTTATCAATCGTCTAAATAACTACCAGTTCGAAGAAGTACAAAAAGCACAATAATCGGTCGCGCCCGAAAGTCAATTGGGTCAGAATGAAGAGCGGGAAGACGAGACGGACGTAGGTAAGTTGAGGGACGATGTCAGTGCACTCCAACGTTCAATGGAGTTGAAAATCAACACAAACCGAGTTGCCGTCCGCACAAAACATTAACATTCGCGATTTACTTTGTGTAATTCCAGATTTTGAACCCGGTAACGGAAGTCTTTCTTCCACACAATTCGTCGAACGTGTGGAACAATTAAAAATCGCGTATCAGTGGAACGAAGCATCCGTTCTGTTCGCAGTGCAATGTAAAATGAGAGGGGCTGCAAAATTATGGATTGACGCACAAAATGTTTTCAAATCATGGCCCGAATTTGTGAATGCCTTCATGTTAGATTTTCCTTGCGATATTAAAACAGCCGATGTACATAGACAAATGATGGAAATGCGCGTAATTGAGAGGTGAAACATTAATTGAATTCTATTAAAGATGTTGTCAGTCGGTCGTCGCGGCTGTCTCGATGGTAACGCAATTATAAGTTATGTTATTAACGGGCTGTACGACGATGGGTTGCGTAGAATGCTGTCGACTTGCTCGTTCCCAAAGTGTTGCGATTTACTGAAAACTCTGAACCGGGTGTGCGCGAGTGAAGCTCCTCATGTGAATGCACCACGTTATGCTCAAGCTCCACAAATGCAATTCAGTGGTCAACCACGAGAGAATTCGGGTCCTATTTGCTATAATTGTCGTGAACGCGGACATGTTAAAAGACATTGTAACCAACCTCAATGGAAACCGCGCTGTGAAAAATGTATGACAAATAGCCACGAAACGAAAAATTGTCCCTATCAAAGTAGAGCCCCAATTAATAAAATCACGAATAGTGCGCGTCAAGAAACATTGAAAACAATTTTTATCAAGAACTTAAAATGTGTTGCATTAATTGACTCCGGAAGTAGCTTCTCGCTTGTACGTAGAAAAATTGTCCGCAAATTTAAAAAATAATATTGTTCCGTGCAATGAAAAACTCGTTGGATTTGCAGGAGGCGAATTTGAGTGTCGCGGAAAATTAATGGTGCCGATAACAATTGACGGGTCTGAATTTAAAAGTGAACTCATGGTCATCGATGATGAGGTGATGTCGTACGATGTTATAATTATTGGAGTCGATGTTCTGGGTAAAGGCCGCGTCGTAATAGAAAACGGACATTGTGAAATAATTGGGCTTGACCATGAAAAAATCGATTTTGGCGATCAACTCTCTGCAGAGGAGAAGCATAAATTAATAGCTCTTTTGAATTCGTTCGCGGGTTGTTTCGGTGACAATTTAAAAGACCTTGGGAAGTGCACGTCGTTGAAAATGCAAACTAAGCTCACGTCAAACAAACCGATCGAAAAAAAACCATACGCTATTCCTTTCTCAAAACAACAAACTGTGAACAAAATTGTTCAGGAATTACTTGATTTAGACATAATTCGTCCAGCTACATCTTCGTATGCATCACCAATTGTTATTTTATTTTATTTTATTATCACAGGTCACAATACAAATAAATTTGTATCGTCCGGAATACAAAATAGCCGGGGAACTTTGCCCATACAGCTGCGTACTTAGTTTGAATTACAAAATATAATGTATTTTAGGTTCTTTTTTTAAATAATAAGTATAACTTAAAGCTATAAATTATAGGCTAAATTTAGTTAATTTTGTGTCTTCTGAGTAGTGGAAATAATAAGGATTTGTCTGGGTGGACTGTTGTGTCTAGAAGCATTTCCAGTGATGGTACGTTGTTAGAAAAGTGTTGTTTTGTAATTGAACATGTTTGTAACATTTTTTCCATCGTGAGATTTTCCAGGCAGGAGTTGCAAATCGGAGGAGGATCATTTTTGTACAGATGAAGTTTATTGAAAAGTGAATGACCCAGTCTTGTCCGGAAGAGTTGCACTGATTGAAGGCGGTTGAGAGATTCATTGTATGTTACTTTTTCTAGAGATGTTTTATGTTGTCTTAGGAAAGTATTTGAGCTATTCCAGCGCGTTGTGTTGAACACATGTTGAAATGTTGAGATGGTTGTGGAGATATGATGTGTGGAAGAACAAATGCTTCTAATTGGGTATTAAAACCACTTGTTCTTGATTGCATTTTGACGTTTACACGTTGATGGGATTGTCTCTTTCCATTGCCAATGCCTTAAATGCTCATTGATGTTTGTTTTGAATGAAGACCTAGTTTTTTTACAAGGCGTTCTGTTATTAGATTCACTTGCGAACCGGAATCCAATACCGCTCTGCACTCGAATCTCTGTCCATTGTTTGTAATCAGCTCTACAATAGCTGTGCTGAGGAATATGTAATGATGCCTGTTTGGATCTTTGGATGCTGATAATGTCACTGATGACCTTATATTTGTTTGTGATTTTGGATTATTGTCTCCTTCAATGTCAGTTGTATGCTTATTAGAGACAGATCCCTTGTTAGGGCTTTCAATATGTAAGAGCGTGTTGTGCTTTAGATTGCATTTTAAACATCCTCTCGAAATACAATTTTTGACCCCATGGCCAATCTTTAGGTAATTGAGGCAAATTTTTTGTTCTTGTGCTAT
The DNA here is from genome assembly GCA_951509635.1 of Eupeodes luniger. Classification (NCBI taxonomy): domain Eukaryota; kingdom Metazoa; phylum Arthropoda; class Insecta; order Diptera; family Syrphidae; genus Eupeodes; species Eupeodes luniger. The sequence goes on from OX608074.1 coordinate 68,434,309, forward strand.
TTGAATCCGTTCTGATGTCTGTACTTGCAGGAACTGTTTGCAGGCAAATATAGGATGTATTCCAGATTTACACACAATATAGGTTCCCTTTCGGTTTGATGTTACAGATGCACAAGCTCGAGGAGTTGGATCCTTCTTTTTCTGTCCAACTGATTCCAGCGATTGAAATTGGTTTTCCAGAAATGACAAAAATTCTTTAATGGACTGCAGTTCCTTTGGCTTCGTAAGAGATTGCTCGTAAAGAATTCTGGTACCTTGGTCAAGCTTGCTCACCAGTAAGTGTAGTAGAATGGGGTCCCAACTTGCGGTATCCACACCTATGTTGCATAAAGCCATCAAACATTCTTGTGTGGTATCGTGAAGATTCTTGATGGCCGCTGCTGATGGATGAGGTTGTGTATGGTTAGGTTGTCCAACTATCTTTTGCAACAGGGTAGAAGTGAGAACCCTGATGTTGTTGTATCGGTCTTGAAGGCTGGTCCATGCCGTCTTGTAATTATCTTCGGTCAATGATAGATGACGAATCAAATTCTCAGCTTCTCCGCTAAGATGTGTTTTAAGATACCACATCTTTTGGATATTTGGAATTGATTGTTTATCCACCATTTGTGAGAATAAATCGAAGCATTGTCGCCATTTCATATAATCGCCATCAAATTTTGGAATGGTTACCTTCGGCAAGTGGAGGGAATTGTTCTTGATGAGACCCACTTCATGACTGCTACTGCCTTGCGGTTGTATTCTCATGGATAATGTTACAAATGCTTCTTGAACTCTTTGTTCCATATTGATGAAGTCGGTCTCGTCGTAGCCTTCTACTACACCCATATGGTGTAGTTGACAGATTCAACCTGCTGCCATAGTTTCTCAATAGACCGAAACTTGATCTCGTGGTATTGTGATGCCTCATCAATACTTATGGATAACCCATCTAGCAATCTTTCAAGAGAGCACATTATTGCTCTCTGTCTTCGAATAGCACTCGTCATTTTTGATGGCTCCAGTACTTCGATGCTTCGTGTTGATGGCTTAGGCAGATCTACTTGATCTATCTTTGATTGTTTATCAAAGGCTAATATTCCATCTTCAAAATGTTTGGTGTATTGTTGCACTAATGCTGAAACTTCCTTGAAGTACCTTTTCGTAAAGTATTCATGGTCGAAGTCAATATTCGGAAGTCCCCTGATTTTCTGGTCACCTTGCTCAAAGTTCTTCCATTGCTCTTGAAGCCGTAGAAGCCTTTTTTCAAAGTAGATCTTCGTAGTTTTGCGGTCAGATGAATCCTTTTTGAAGTTGGAGATGATCCGCTGAATCTCTTTACCACTAGCTTCTTGAGCCACTACACATTCCTCGAATGATGTCATCTTTGTTGCTTTTTAGATAAGTATGTAAGCCACAGATAAGTAGATGAAGGTATGTATGTTCTATAGATATGTATAGTATATCTATTTACGATCAACCACTTGTTTTTGATGATACTAGGGTTTAGATATGTATATCTAACGATGATGAATAAGATGATACTTCAATGAATGGTTCTTATGATCAGTTGGATAACGTCGGGGTCACCAAAATGTTCAGACTCGTTTGTCTGAAGATTGAATTATCAAGCACATCAACTTGATAATTTTAAAGTTTTGAACCAAGCACTTGAACCTGTTCAAACGAAGACAATCCAACTGAATCACAAACAACCAGTATTGGATCTTGTTATTTAATAATTTTTATTACTCCAATAGCGAGTCTTTTATACCTTAAAGCTACAATTATTACAAACAAAAGTAGGTAACAATATTTTAATATCTAGAACAATATTACAACATAAATACTTAAATTATGATAAAAAGAAAAGCCAAAACAAAATGCAAATATCTAGGTTGGCGTCAGCAATACATTTCGGTTGACCCAGTGACGTTGATATTCCGTAATTATATCATATCAACTGCACCGTCAGCTTTTCTGATTCATTGGCTTCAATGAAATTGGTGTTGTATAGCTTGTATTGAACTAAACAATTGGAGTGTTGTTTTTATTGTTGCGTATACTACGTATTGCGCTCAAAGAGTCACTGCAGATAGCTGTTTTCTCGATTATATCGGTGGCATATTTGAATGCTTCGATCAAAGCCATAACTTCACCAATAAACGGGCTCTGGTTGGGTGTAGTAAGTTGTTGTGTAATAACCTTGTTTTGGTGATTATCGAGTCTATAGACGCAAAAACTTGTTATTTCATCAGCTGTGGAGGCATCTGTGTACAGTATGCAATCAAAATTATCTTTGGCTTGGCAATTAATTCGGCAAATTTTTTCTTGTAAATGTCGGGAAGTGTGTTTTCCTTATTTGTTTGGTTTAAGGAGGTGTTGATAATGCTCTTTGGGAAGGTCCAAGGAGTTGTGTCAATGTCGTAAGTTGGTGCGTTGGGCACTGCTATATTGACAACAGCTATGTACCGAATGGAGTTGTAGATTTGTTTGATGCTGTCAAACCAGATCTGCATATTTCATGTAAAGGATGTTTCCTGTCTATGAGGCTTTTTGTGATGATGTTTGTTTGCAATTTTGCCTTTATGTCTACAAAAGAAGCAGAGTTAGTTTCAGCCAGTAATGCATCAATGGGAGTAGAAGGTAAGGCTCCAGTAGCTTTTCGTAATAAGTCGTTGATTTTAGTTTGAATTATTCTATCGTTGCTTTTGGTCCAATGTGACTATATGGAAATGCCATGTAATGTGGCTCCTCTTATCAAAGTATGTGCTATGTTTATAGAAGTGTTAAGGTGTGTACCTTTGTTTTTTTGGCAGATGATTTTGAGTAAATTTAATGATTTGTTGAGCTTGTTTGCTATTATTTTGGCATGTACGTGCCATTTCCAAGTTTTGGTGCAGGTGAGGCCAAGAATTTTAGTTTTTTCTTTGAGGGGGAAGATCGAGCCGCAAAGGTTTGTTGATGAGTTAGAGCAAGACCTTTTTCTGCATACATGAAGTAATTCCATTTTTTCCGAAGGTAGATTAGCACCTGTATTTTGGCACCATTCTTGGGCTTTTCGTAAAATTTGGTTCAGGGAAAAAACTACTTTGTCTTCTTTGCCTGATCCAAGGATGAAAATATTATCAGCAAATGTCAAGATAGATTTTATTGTTCGGTCACCTGTATTTATTTTGTTTAAAAAAGAATTAATATAGGCATTATATAACATTGTTGATATAGGTGATCCTTGGGGAACACCGTTTTCGATTTTGTGATCAAGTGAATGATAGCCATTGACTACGACCCTAATTGTTCTGTTTGACATGAAAGACAAGATAACATTTAATAGAATTGAATTGATTCCCCAGTTTTGGAGTTGGTTAATTACCACTAATGAAGTAATTTTTTTTAAATGAATGGTTTAGTGAAGCCAACTCTGTATGCACGGCTTGATCAAGTATGTGCATCAAAGTATGTGTGCCTCTATGTGGTCTGAGACCGTGTTGACCGTTGTTAAGGGTTATTTCAAGAGTCTATTTGAGTCTACTTTCAATTATTTTTTCAAATAATTTTGAAAGAACGGAGAGAAGGGAAATCGGTCGGTAACTATCAATAGATTGTGCGTCTGTGTTAGGTTTTGGAATTGGAATTAAATTTGCTTTTTTCCATTCATGTGGAAAAGTACCTTTTTTCAACAAATTGTTATAAAGCTTAACCATTCTTAGCCTGACTTCAACTGGTAAACCTTTTATCATCTTATATGTAATCTTATCCGAGCCAGGAGTAGAGCCTTTGGTTTCACGCAGAGATTCCATTAATTCAGAAAGAGTGATATCTGTAAAGGAGGTGGTTGTACAGGAATGACTGCATAATATGATCTGGAAAATTTGCGTCGGAGCTATACCCAGCCCATTTGTTTGCTAAAAGTGTTGCAATTCTTTGGTCAGTCACTGTAATAGAACCATGTCTGATTCCAGTGATACTGGATCTTGAATGATTTCCGTTTACAGTTATGACTTTATTCCAAAGTGTTTTAGAGTCCATTAAGGGATTGATGGACGCTAAGAAATTTGACCACGCATTTCTTTTTGCTTCACGAACTGAACGTTTTATTTTGGCAGCTGACCTTCTATATGCAATGATATTAGTGTTAGTGGGGTTATTTTGTAGCTTCCGCCAAGCTATTTTTTTCTCGGTAGTGAGAGTACGTAATTCTTGGTTGAACCAGATGGGTTGTTTGGAGTTGCTGGGTGGATGAGAGGCAGGAATGGAAGTAGCGGCAGCATTTCTTATTATTTTTCTTAAATTAGCTGCTTCCTTGTTAATATTATCAGACACGGGAGTAGCGTTGGAAACGTGGCTCGCAGTAATTGACATTTTTTTCCAATCGGCTTTTGTTTCTACAAACGGGATTTAAATTGTTTGTTTAACATAAAAGGTGTACCTGTGTCAATGATAATGGGGAAGTGGTCACTACCTTCTAGGGAATTGTGGGTTTTCCAAGTAGCAATATTCGCTATTGATGGTGAAGCAATTGTCAAATCAATTGCCGTCAATCAATTGCCGTCAATGTATTCCTTGTAGAAAAGTGGGTTGGAGATCCATCGTTCAACAAGACTAGGTCGGAATTTTGTAACCATTCAGCTACCGTGTTTCCTGCGCTATTTGTGTGTGGTGAACCCCACATTATATGATTGGCGTTAAAGTCACCTAATACAATGCTGTGTGGGATTTGATTTGCGGCCAGTTCAAGATAATCTTGGTGTGAGATAATATTTTCAGATTGTCTGTAAATATTTTGGATAGTTAGAGGGTTACTCAGGTTTATAGTTAAAGTTTGAGTCAATATACCTCTTGGGATACTGTTATAAGAGTGGGGTATGTTAGATTTTATGAAAATAGCTGTTCCATCTTTGTTTCTTTCGTGCGGTTTGTTATTGAAATAAGCGGTTTAGTTTTTGCATTTTACTGGTGCCTTATCAATGGGGATTTTTGTTTCTTGTAAAGCGATGATCTCGGGATTGTATTTTTGGATTAGGATATCCAAGTGAGGTAGGTTGTTGAAATATCCTTGGATATTCCATTGAAGAATTTTTATATTTAGTTCTTTGCTATTATTGTTCGTTTGATTATTGATATTTGGTAAAGTTTTAATTGTTAGTAAGTTTTGTTGTTGGTTAAGTATTGCAGGCCGAGGGCAACTCTGGTTGGTGAGAGAGCAAGCAGACTGCCTACTGGCAGCCCTCGCCCTCTCCCCCACCAAAGCTGTCCTCGACCTTGGGTTGGGAATGTTTGGGGATTTATTATGCATCATCATCTGAAGATGAGACCGACATAAAGTATTGTTCTTCTTGAATTAAATTGGTTGTCATTGTTGATAGTGGTGATTGGGGGGTGAGGTTACTTTGGGAAGTTGATTTATTTGTTTCTCTTAGAAATTTTTCATGGGTTGGTGGGTGTGGGAGAGGTCGGATTATGGTTGTTTGGCTTGTTGTAGCATTTGTAGGTTCTGATGTCTTAGAGGCCATGGATGTTTTGGAAGTTTTTGGTTGATTTGAAGTTGAATTGTTTTGTGCTGTTGAAGCAGATATTACTTTGGTTGGTTTATTCAAAAGTTGGTTATTTACCTTTTCGTTTGTTTTGGTGTTGTTTGAGTCTGCAAATGAGACATTAAGAGCTTGACGGGCTCTTGAAGCGTATGTTTTGGATTTTAAGATTGGTTGGTTGGGGTTCATTAAGCTATAAGTGCGTTTGGCGTCACCTAAACTGCACTTGTTTCTGGTTTTGATCGTTATAATAAATAAAAATAAATTGGGTGGAGCAACAGTCCATTGAGAACTAGGGCCTAGTGACTTACAACTCTCAACCATTCCTGTGTGCGAGTACTATTGTAAGGGACGGAGGGGACCTACAGTTTTTTTAAGCCGAATCCGAACGGCAAATTTGAGAAAGCACTTTTCATGACAAGAATTACTCTTGGAGAATTTGTCAATTCCTCGCAAGAGGTAGTACCCGTGAAAAAAACTTTAGATGGCATAGGCAGGGATCGAACCCAAGACCTCTGGCATGACAGTCCAACGCACTAACCATCATGCCACGGGTTTCGATCGTTAGGATCTCTTTATTTTGTTGATATATGGGGCAATCTCTAGAGGCAGAGGGATGTGGATCAAAGTAGGCTTGAGAGTCTGAGGGAAATCAAATGCCTCGACTATCAAGCCATACACTGGGAGACATTAAAAAGGCACGACGACATTTTACAATGTACGAAGTGCCAGAGGTTCGGCCATGCCGGAGCCAACTGCAATATGCAGTTGCGCTGCGTCAGGTGCTCCGAAACCCACATCAAGGGAGAGTGCAAGCTGGGGAATGAGCGGGTTGAGGATTTGACCCAGCTCAAGTGTGTCCTTTGTGGAAACCAAGGGCACCCGGCTAGCTATAGGGGTTGCCCTAAGGTCCAACAAATCAAACAAAAACAGGCCAGTCAAAAAGCCGAAGAAAGTCGAACAGTTCCACAGGCTCCTACACAAAAATTCGTGGATCCCAAATTTTCCTACGCCCAAATGGTGTCAGGGAATGGGAACACGAGACAGGCTCCACCAACGGTTGCCCCAAAGGCCCCTGTGCCTAAGGCACCAGAGGTGCAGCCTGACATTGTAGCCTTGTTGTTGAACATTCAAGGTCAACTTACAGGACTGCAAAGTCAGATAAAGGAGCAAGGCAAAAGGGTAGACCATCTCTACTCTTTGTTGCCTGGCCTGGCGCAATTTAGACCATAATGGGCGCGCTGCCGGAGACGCGCCTAAAAGTCCTAGCTGTGAATGTAAATTCACTTATTAGGATTGAACGAAGAGCCAATATGTTCCAATTGTTGAAAGACTACAGTCCCGATGTGTTTATGGCTAGCGAAACTAAGCTAAACCACAAACACAAATTGACTCATAAAAATTACAATATCGTAAGAAGAGACCAGCCCGACTCCACTCAAGGGGGCGGTGTCGCTCTCTTTATACGAAAAGGCATTAATTATAAAGTCATATACAACAATGAATTGCGAAGCTCAAGACGCTACAAGTTTGCGTTGTATGCATCTCTCTCACTCAAGGGAAGCGGATGTATATGATTGCGGCTTATGCGGCTGGAGCTCCGCAGATTACTTACTTTGCTTCAGAACTCGAGATTCTTTTTAGGGAACTGAAACTGAGCTTGGAAGAAAACTATTTCATCTTGGCCGGTGATTTGAACGCAAAACATGAAGATTGGGGAAATCAACATAGTAATCCCAGAGGTAACCATCTTTTTAATTTGATGGATCTTTACAGCGTTGAATATGGCGTCGACCTGCTGGCTACTGAAAAGCCATCGTATCCAAGAAGCGGGTCCTTTCTGGATCTTTTGCTGTACGACACAAGACTGACAGTTACAGACAAAGTGGGTAATCACCCTCGTAACTGCTTACAGACAGTTGAGTACGACAGTGATCACTGCGGACTGGCTGCTGTAATGCAGATACCGAACGAACGCGTGGAGTTGGAGGAATACGTTGCAACGCACTCTTACAATTACAGTAAGATGCGCTGGCCTCGTTTCACCAACGCCTTAGCGAGAGAAATTCGTTCGAGTGACATAGCCCCACCAAACAACAGAAACCTGACAAATACAGAAATTGAATAACATTTACAACAAATGGACGAAACAATAAAACGAACAATGGAACGGACAATACCAAAGTACAAAGAACGGGACCAAATGGACGCTTACAGAAACGCGACTATTGACGCACTACGTAGGCACAAGAGTGGCTTACTGACAAGACTCAAAAACTTGTACAGACGACTCACAGACCCACACGACTTGGAGGTTAGGACACTGAAGTCGTCAATAAAAAATGTCAATCTGTTGATTAAGGAGAACTACAGGCTGTCAATTAATAAGTACTGGGACCGCAAGATCCGGTCAGTTAATTCCAGTGACCCTGGTATGTTCCCTAAAATCAACAAGATATTTAGGAAAAAGAACGACAATGACCTTCCGTGTCTGAAACTCCAAAGAACTGAAGAGAACACAAACGTACTCAGGACAGCGCAAATAGATCCAGAAGAAGCCATCTTTGACGATGACTTTTTTATAATTGAAGATCCGAAGGAAAAGGTGGAGGCGGTGGGAGCTGCTTTCCAGCAAGTGTACAAGGTGAATGTTAGCATTCGCCCCAACCACGACCTGGAAAACAGAGCCCTACTTAATCACTTTTACCTTCGAAATGATATAACACAATGGCGATCTGAGAACCGCGGTTTCATGCGGTTCAATGACGACTCCTTGGCAAATGCCATAATCGCCGAGCAAACGGGACCAAGTCCCTTGTTAGTGACGAAGGTTGAGCTTCAGCTCATCTTCAACTCAATAAAAAACAAAAAGTCAGCAGGTGTCGACGGTATATCCAACGTTGTACTAAGACATTTACCGATGGAGGCAATTGACATTTACACCACACTCTTCAATAATGCACTGAATAACGCATATTATCCAGTGCATTGGAAGACCGCTGTGGTTCATCCTCTCCCGAAAAAGGGAAAGGACAACTCCAACCCGTCAAATCTTCGGTCGATAAGTCTTCTTCCGAGCATCAGCAAAGTTTTCGAAAAGATCATCAATAGGGCTCTGATTAAGTGGGCTGCGGACAACAAAATAATTCCGGTTAAACAGTTCGGGTTCAAGGCGGGTCATGACACAATTCATGCTGCGTCTAAACTCGTTTCTGATATCCAATGGAATAAGACAAAACAACAATGCACAGGTGCTGTTTTGGTTGATTTGGAAAAGGCCTTTGACACCGTATGGTTAGAGGGTCTTTACCTAAAACTGAGCAGGCTTGGCATAAGCAAGCCATTGTTGTATATACTTTATGATATGCTTAACGGTAGAAAGTTTGTTGTCAAAAGTGGCAATGTAACTTCTACCACAACATTCTTCATTAAAAATGGTCTTCAATAGGGAGCGGTGAATTCGCCGATTCTCTTCAGCATTTACACCAGCGATCTGATAAGTAGTCTTACAAAGGCAATTGCGTACGCCGACGATCTAATTGCGTACAGAACGGCCCGAAAGGTTGAGGTTATTAGAATTCTCTTGCAGCGTGATTTCGACAAGATTCAGCGATATTGCGACGACTGGAAACTGAAAATAAATGTCCAGAAGTCGGAGACAATTCTGTTCCGGACTCCGTTGGCTAGGGCCACGAGGGATACGTGCAAGAATTGGCGCCAGATGGTTATCGTTGATCTTCACGGGCAGCCATTAGCGAACAAAAGTGTAGTGAAGTACCTCGGTATCTGGTTAGATCAGTATTTATATTTCGACAGACATATAAATGCTGCTCTGACCAGGGCCAGAGGAGCCTTCGCTCTGACGAAACGGCTGTTTTTTAGCAGTCGGCTTGACCCCAGAGTGAAGGTAATTTGCTACATGGCCCTCATACGGCCGATGATCGTTTATGGTTGTCCTGTGTGGTTCAGCGTTGCCCCTTCCCAGATGGAGAAGTTTCGGGTGTTCGAGCGGCAGTGTTTACGACGCTGTACCGGCTTATATCGAACAGCCGAATCTTCTTACGTGCACTACTATTCCAACGAGGTCCTATACAACGGGGCTCGAATCAACAGAATTGACAATTTCGTGATAAAACTCGTCCGAGGTCACATTGCAAGGGCTATGTCTTCGACCAACAATTTAATTTTCGGGGCGTTCTATCCGAACGACGAGTATTTTGAGAGTGCACGCTTGAGCGGCTTCATTCCACCAGAGGCATTCCTCTTTTTAGACAGATGCGGTCTGATACAGGATAGATTGGCAGTTCCGCTAATCTACCACGTCAGACGACGAACCGTGGATAGTCGACTCCTGTACAATCGGGACGTCATGGCACAAGGCGGAGCAGAGCTCCTTCGGTTCAGTAGGGCTGTGTCCGAACGGGACCGAACTGATAGGGTGAAGCAGGAGAACCAGTTTTGGTGGCTTCAATCGGCACTTGATAGTGGGTAGTCAGGATGGGGTTTAAAGCCTTGGCCGGCTTACATACTTGTTTTATAGTTTTAGGGTTTAGTTTTAAGTAGAATAGGCATGGTGACACAAAAAAAAAAATACAAAAAAAAAAATACAAAAAAAAAAAATACAAAAAAAATACAAAAAAAAATGCAAAAAAGAAAAATACAAAAAAATACAAAATAAATTTAAAAAAAAAAAAAAAAAACATGGAATATATAAAAAAAAAAGACAACAAAATATGAAAAACAAAAAACGTTAGATAGTTAGATTTGCTGCTGTGGTTGTTCTAGTTTTAAGTAGTTTATAGGTAGAATAGGTAGTTTTAGTTAGCTTTAAGTTTTATATTAAGGATCTTATTTTAAGTAGTTTTTAAGTAAAAATAAAAAAGGATATTGAAATTAGTTTTTTTGAAATTTTCTAATGAATAAAAAAAAAAATAAAATGGAATTGAAGTTAAATAGATCTTAGGGCCGAAAGGCATTAAAATTAAGTATTATTGTTTAACTTAGAGTGTCCGTATGGGACCAGTAAGTTAGTTGTAAGTTTGGTTAATTAGGCTAGTTTTATGAATTTTTGTCTAGCTTTAAGATAGTTTTAAGAATGAATTAATAAAAATGAATTAAAAAAAAAAAAAAAAAAAAAGGGATGTGGATCAGAGCAATTTGCAAACATAACACGTGTGCATTCTGCCGGAAGATGGGGAGGTAGACTGCAAACTTCGCATATCTTATTGCTATTGCATCTTTTTGTTGTGTGTCCCAAAATCTGGCAGTTCTTACACCGCATTGGGTTCGGTATGTATTATTGGACTGTAGCGTATACTCAATATTAAAATCCACATAATTCAAACTTCCCGCCTTCATCACATTCCACAAAAATATTCCGTTTTTCCAAATTACAATATGTATTAATTTACAATTTGAAGTAACTGTATTTTATATTGTAATACAAGAAAAAGAAGAAAAGTTAGTTGATTAGAGAAGGTTGACAGCGTTGGTCACGCGGTATAATTTAAATGTAAAAACCTAGTTAAGTAGTATTATTAAGTTAGAGAATAAAAAGTGAATTGTAACTGTTATCATAAAAAGGTGTTTTATTCCAATAATAATTACTACAGGACTTTTGCTTTGTACCAGGCTATATCAATTGTTGCAGGAATCTGATAACGATCAAACGTGAAAAGCATTAGTCCAGAAGGACGCATACCTTTGTCTGATTTTTTAAGGAATTTATAAACATCAATAATACCTTGCGTTTTTAATTCACTTACGTTTTCCTCTTCTGGTGTATTTATGAGGCAGGGCGCATACACAATGCCTTTTGAAGAATTCAGGTTGGCGTGCAATTTAACCTCAACGGGAACTTGTCCGAGATTGGAGATTTTAAGGAATTTGTCGGCGATTGTTTGGGATTTAGTAAGGATTAGGATGCTTCTATCCCTGAGTTCAGAAATATTTTCATATTCCTTACTCACACCATCAATTGCTTTGCTTAGAATAAAAATACTTATTGAGGTTAGAGGTTGGTCTTCAGTTTTTGGAGAAATTACCACAAATTTGGGGTTTTTAAGGTTATTCGGGATGCTTGGAACAAAAGGAAACTCCACTCAAGAAGAGTTTTTTAGTCTTTTGGCAGCAGGTTCTGAAAGTTGTGGCTCCGCCAACAACTCGAAAGAATTCCCGGTTTTTTTTTCTTCCTGGCCCCGGGGCCATTTTTAATTTTGAGAAGTCACGCACTGAAGAAATTAACGTACGCGGTTTCACAAGAAATAATTAAATCAGCTATTTAAATGAAGTAAGCCCAGTGGAGGGAGAGAGAAGGTTATATTAACCAAACAATTTTTATCAGAGAGAAGGTCAACACAAGTATTCGCTGTAAAAGCTAGACTACAACTGTGCACCAATTGTTATTGTTCGGAAACAAAACGGTGAAGAGCGGCTATGTGTGGACTACCGTGAGTTGAACGCAACAGAAAAGCGACTTGGTCAATGCCGACCATCAAAGAAGTTCTTACATCTATGACAGGTAAGCGATTTTACAATACTCTTCATATGATGTCAGGCTATTACCAAATAGAAATCGAAGAAGATTGCAAACAATACACAGGGTTTGTTACGAGGGATGGGCATTTTGAATTCAATCGCATGCCTTTCGGGCTCAAGAACGCCCCTCAACTTTCCAAGAGATGATGCAAAAAATAAAAAATCAGTTGAAAAGTAAAGTCTTCATGTATTTAGATGAGATTGGATCTGCATCGGACACTTTCGAAGAGGGTCTCCATAATCTCGCGGAATTTTTATCTATAATTCGACATGAGGGTCTGACATTGCGATTATCAAAATGCTCATTTATGAAAAACAATGTAAAATTTCTTGGTCATGAACTTAACGAAAACGGTATTACCCCAGGAAAGAACAAAACAAACGCTATTCGTGAATATCCAGTCCCGACTAACGCAACGGAGATACGAAGATTTTTGGGTCTCACTGGATTTTTCAAGAAATTCGTAGCCAACTACACCCATATTGCAACACTTTTGGCTCGCCTGACAAGAAAGGAAGCCGTGTTCAAGTGGTCAACCGACTGTGAGAATGCGTTTAGAAAGCTAGTACAAATTTTGACAGAAGAACCAGTGCTTAAAATCTATGATGTAAATAAGGAGCATCATATTCACACCGATGCCAGCAGCGTGGGCCTCGCAGCGATTCTTCTTCAGAAGAACAAAAATGGGCAGCTAGAAGCAGTTTCATACTTCAGTCGGGCATGTAGCAAATCCGAAAATCAATATCACAGCTACGAACTCGAAGTGATGGCTGTATTCGAGGCATGTGAACGATTCCGCATTTATGTCCTTGGAAAACATTTCGCGATTGCAATATCAAGTTTGAGATCAACGAAACCACTTATACCACGTATAGCCCGCTGGTTCCTAAAACTGTTGGAATATGACTTTGACATTATCCACCGACCTGGAGAGGCGATGAAGCATGTGGATGCGATGAGCCGTGCTCCGGTAGAAACCGTTCATGAACCACAAGACATAGGTGCCTGCATAATGAATGTACGAATCTCTGAAAGCGATTGGCTGTGGACAATGCAAAAACAAGACGAAAAATTACTTCAAATAATGAATATTCTCTCTGGGAAAACAGCCTCAAGTCAACAGACGAAATATTGTAGCGAGTACGTAGTGAAATCCAATCGACTCTTTAAGAAAGGTGATGGAAACAAACTTTTGCTAGTTATTACTCGTGGTATGCGTTGGAGTCGTGAAACTTTGTCATGATGACATAGGACATCCTGGCGTCGATGGAACAGTCAAACGAATTTTACAACATTTCTGGTTTCCTAGAACTCGAAATTTTGTTAAGGGATTCATAGGGTCATGTATTGAATGCTGCTATAGCCGCGATCCGAAAAAGAAAGAATGCCAACTGCATGGAATGGATATTCCCAAAACTCCATTTCAGGTCTTACATAAGGGATCATCTGGGCCCATTTATCAAAAGTCTTCGTGGAAACGAACATATACTTGTTATTGTCGATGCTCTTACAAGGTATTCTATTATATTTCCTGTTAAATCAACAAAAAGTAAGCCTGTCATCGGTTCGCTGAACCACTTGACATTGAGTTTCGGTGTACCAGAAACAATTGTCACCGATACAGGAACAGCATTCACCTCGGCTTTGTTTGAAGACTTCTGTAACCATAATTTAATACAAAATACTAAAGTAGCAGTGAGGACTCCACTAGCAAACGGGCTTGCTGAGAGAGTGAACCAAAGCATATTGGCCTATTTAAGAACTTCATCCAACGATGTTAAAGATTGGGATACCAAGCTCCGTAAGCAGTGGACAATCAACACTAAAACTAATTAAACAACAAAATTTTCTCCGATTGAACTCATATACGATTTTCCACTCCGTGACATCAGTGGCAATAAATTGTTATCAGCACTCCATGAGGACGACATCAATCTCGCTGACAACCCACCAGCTAATGAGAAACGTGAAGAAGCAATCAAAAATATCGAAATAGCAAGAGAAAGGTGGAAGAAACGATTCAACGCTAAATACAAAACGCTACACAAATACGAGGAAGGCGATCTTGTGCTCATCGAAAGTCCGATCCAAAGTACAGGCTAGTCTCGAAAGCTAGAAAACAAATTAGGGTCCATACGTGGTGACGAAGGTTCTGCGATTCGATCGTTATGTCGTGGAGAGCATTGATGGAGCGAAAGTTAAGCGCAAGTTTACTACATTAGTTAGCAGCGATAAACTCAAACCTTGGTGTGCTCTATATCCAGAGATCGACGAAGACTACTACACCGAAGAAGAAGACCAAATTCTGAACCATAACACAGAGTAACTCGGGACGAGTTGAAGTCAGAAAGGGCCGAGCTGTCATCCCTGTATTCATCCCTTTATTTGTATACTTCCTAACAGTGTTGCCAAGTCGAAATTCTAAATAAAGTCAATTCTGACTTGTTGGCTTTATTTGTCTCTTCCAAATCAAGTCAAAAAAAAAAAGTCAAATATTTGAAAATTTGGTTTCTAGTCAAAAAAAAGGCAAATATCAAAACACCAAATATTAATGATAACATAAATACATTTTATTAATTATAAACAAAACAAAAAACAAAAAAGTATTTCAACTTCAATTCAACGAGTTAATTTAAACAAATAATATTTCATAAATTATTATTACATAAAAATAGATACATAGGTACTTAAGTTAAGATACATAAAGTTAAAGATCTTCAAAATCTGAGTTATCACATTCAATTTCATTGGTTATATCTATATTTTTGTATATAGAATAAGTTCCAACGAGTTTGGAATATGGGTGGGTTTTTCACGCATACTCTCTCAAATATAGTAAACCACAACCAGTTGTTTTGTGCACCTTGTAGCTAAAGCAGAATGACAGCATATGATTGGGATTTGGGAATGGTTTTTGTTAGGCTGTACTACATATTATATATGTTTATTCAAAGGTAACTTCATTGATTGCAGTTCATAGTATAACACATTACACTCGGCCTACACTGAAGTTGAAATGTGTTTTAAAATATTTTAACAAAAAGTTTAGTTGCATATTGAATTTTTAAATAAAGTCAAAACACTTTTGAACAGATTTGTATTTCATTTCATGTCAACAGCGATGAAATCTTGTCAAATTTGACATGAAACAGGTCAACTTGGCAACACTGCTTCCTAACATCCGTGTATTCACTTTTATTTATCTATTTGTCCTTCTCTTTGTCTATAGATTTCATTTAAATCTTTATAATCAAGCTCATTCTCAATGTAGAACTCGTCATGATCGCACGGTCGGAATCTTATAATAAAATTAAAAGATATAAAATAAACTTTCTTGTTGAGACATTTTGTTTTATTCGGAATCGGCTGTCCAAAGGACACTATTCACTATATGATCTTGGACTGGAAAGTATCCAAAGAACACTCGTTCTCTGATCATAGATATAATAAATAAATAAATTAGGTGGCGTAACAGTCCGTAGAGAACCAGGGCCTAGTGACTTACAACTCTCAACCTTTCCTGTGTGCGAGTAATTGCAGGGAAGGAGGGGACCTACAGTTTTATGCCGAATCCGAACGCCTAATTTAACCGAGCCAAAGCCACAAGACTAGTCTATTACTGGGATTTTTACAAAGAATCCCTAAGAATTTACAAGAAGGCACGAAGGAAATCTAAGCGATCTTCCTGGCGATCCTTCTGTGGCACGATAGAAGAAACTTCTGAAGCCTCCAGGTTATGAAAATTTTTTTAACTAACCCAGCGATGCAAAGCTGCTTGAAAAATGCAGATAGCTCCTGGACAAATTCAAGTAATGAATCGCTGAACTTACTACTGGATTCTCACTTTCCTGGTAGTTCTCTAACCGAAACTTGCAACAATCATATTCTTGCAAGTTTCAACACAACATATCCACAAGGTCTGATCACAACGGACAAGCTACAATGGGCTCTCAACAGCTTCGAACCATTTAAATCTGCAGGACCAGATTGAATAATACCAGCCGAACTACAAAAAACATCAGACATTATTGCACCAATGATTGAGGTAATTTTTACCAGCTGTCTTTACCTGGTCCATATTTCCTCGGCATGGAGAGAAGTTAAAGTTGTTTTTATACCCAAAGCAGGTAAATTCTCGCAAGTCAATCCTAAAGATCTACGACCTGTAAGTCTATCATCATTCCTCCTTGGACAGATTGATTGATATCCATTTAAGGGCAAGTATTGATACAAGACTTTATCTCAACATGCCTACTGTAAATGCAAATCGGTGGAAACGGCGTTACACACACTAGTACGCACGATTTAATACTCCCTCCATCATAGGGAGTTCATTATGGTTGCTTTCCTTGACATCGAAGTTGCCTTTAACAACGTGGAAACATCTGCAATCACATCGGCACTAACATCTCTAAACGTAGCGAGTTCGCTTGGGGAGTTAATTCATTTAATGCTGACTTGTAGAATAATTAACTCAATACTGGGCAACTCTTCTGCCAGAAGATTCGTTAGTAGAGGAAAACCGCAAGTTGGTGAATTAAATCCTAATTAGTCTGGATGCGGAGGGTTTCAGAGTGATTGCATATGCGGATGACGTTGCTATAGCGGTTTCAGGAAAGCATCTTAACACCTTAAAAGAACTCTTACAAAATGCCTTAGACAGACTAATACTTTGGGCTGATCAGTGTGGATTGGGTGTTAACCCACACAAAACGGATTTAGTCCTATTTTCGAGGAAATACAAAAATCCATTTGTTAACCTTATATTAAAGGAATCCAATTAAAATTCTCAGACGAGGCTAAGTACCTGGGTCTTATTTTAGACAAAAAACTAAACTGGAAACGCAATGTACAAAAAAGAGTCAAAAAAGCTACTGTAGCTCTCTTTTCTTGCAAAAAAGCTATTGGGAATATTTATTTATTTATTTATTTACATCTACAAGCGTTTATAGCTAACAGATTATGAAAAATAACTTAAATATTTACATGTATTTACATATGTATATAACTATATAAGGTAAAATAATTAAAAAGTAAAAATCAGTACTAAATTAGCTTTAAACAGATTTCTTGAGCTGCTAAGTTCAATAAGCTGGGAAACTTAATTGAAATGCCTTATTGATCTACACACTGGTTCGTTACTACCATAGCTTGTTCTGTGATATTGTTCAAAAAGCAAATCCTTATGACGTAAAGATCTTAACGGTGCATAAATTGGAATTAAGGAAAGTATAAGGAAGAGCATCTTATATGATAACTTAAAATATTCCTCACAAGCATTATACAATGAATAGTTCGTCTTGATTCTAAGGATTTAATTCCAAAGAATAAACATCTTGCTTTGAGTCGGGAATAAATCTCCATTTCATTTTATAAAATATAAATTTCGTAAAACGTCTCTGGATCTTTTCAACACGAAGAGAGAGAGTTTTAAAAATAGGATTCCAGATAACATCAGCATATTCAAGTAAAGATCTTACAAGTGCCGTATAAAGGGATAACAATGCGAAAGGATCACTGAAATCACCACAATTACGCTTGATAAATCCAACAAGTGAATTTGCTCTTGCAACTACATAGTCGACATGCGATTTTAAGGAAAAAGTTGAGTCAAGCATAATGCCTAAGTCCTTAATTTTGTCTACACGTGAGAGCGGCTTAGATTCGATTAAATAATCAAAGCTTATATGAGTATTAGACTTAAAAAAGGATATTGCGCTACATTTTTTAATGTTCAATTTTAAGAAATTTGAATTGCACCATTCTGAAATGCAAGTAATATCAGATTGAATAAGATAGCAATCCTCTACACAAGTAACTTCTAAAAATAGTTTAAGATCATCTGCATAAAGAAGACACTGTGAATATTTTATAATAGATGTAATATCATTTATAAAAATATTGAAAAGAAGGGGACCCAAATGGCTACCCTGAGGCACGCCCGAGGTACATTTAACAAATCGCGAAAAAACATTATTAATGACAATCTTTTGAGACCTACCACTGAGGTATGATGAAATCCAGTTAAGAAATGTAGAATGGAATCTAAATAGTTCTAGCTTACGTAAAAGGATGGAGTGGTTCACAGAGTCAAAAGCCTTGCTAAAGTCTGTGTAAATAGCATCAACTTGACTCTTTTTCTCAATTGATTTTATGATGTAAGATGAAAATAAAGCCATGTTTGTTGTGGTTTAGCGCCCAGACACAAAGCCATGCTGCAGTTCAGATATAGATTCCTTAGTTAAGAATTCTAATTTGTCCTTAACGATGCTTTCAAATAACTTAGGAATTGCTGATAGTTTGGAAATACCTCTATAATTTTCTATCAGATTCTTAGACCCAGATTAATGTATAGGCACAATATAAGAAATTTTCCATTCATTAAGAAACTTTCCTTCAGAAAGGGATTTATTGAATAAGCAAAGCAAAGGAAAACAAAGCGATGATGAGCAATTTTTGAGAAATATAGCTGGTATACCGTCAGCTCCTGGGGTTGGTTTAGGCTTTAATGATTGAAGTTTCAGCAGTAACTCGTTACTACTTAACTGTAATGCACCAATATCAACCTTACTTGGTATATTGAACATACTTGTTATATTATTGTTACTAGGAATTGAATATACAGATTGAAAGAAATCAGCGAATAAGTCAAGTATCGAGTGAGTGTTCGAAGCT
The DNA here is from genome assembly GCA_951509635.1 of Eupeodes luniger. Classification (NCBI taxonomy): domain Eukaryota; kingdom Metazoa; phylum Arthropoda; class Insecta; order Diptera; family Syrphidae; genus Eupeodes; species Eupeodes luniger. The sequence goes on from OX608074.1 coordinate 68,453,032, forward strand.
TCAATATTCCCAAACGACATGTTTTTAGGATAATCAGTAGATTTTCTCTTCGTATGGGGCTTACAACACAGAATCACGCATTGGCTATACACATCAGTAATTAGATCGATTTTTATATCCGGTGTGGCAGTATGGTGGACTGCTTTAGAGAAAGCTATAAACCGCGACAAATTAAATAAAGTCCAACGTTCAGCTTGCCCATGTATAAGCGGATCGCTTCGCACGACCCCATCTGCCGTACTGCACACCTTACTCTAACTAACACCTCTTGATATATTTAGCAAACAAATAGCTGCAAGCTCTGCTATTCGCCTCAAAGCTTCGTCGCAGTGGATTAACAACAACATTGGCCACTCCGTAATTCTTAGGTATTTAGAATCATCTTTTTGGGAGGATAGGGCATTCCTGGAAGTCGAGTCAATCCATTTTTATACAGATGGTTCAAAAACAAAAGAAGGGGTTGGTTAGGGTGTGTACTCTGAACAACTTAAATTAAGTCTCTCATTCCGCCTTCCCAATCATTGTAGCGTGTTCCAGGTGGAACTTTTGGCGATAAAAGAAGTCTTGTCCTGGCTTAAAGAAAACGTGATATCAACATCTGATATCAATATCTTCTCAGATAGTCAGGCCGATATCAAATTTTTGGACTACAAACTACAAACTCTATAACAGGCCATAACTGTCGATCATCTCTAATGGAGATTGCACAACGGCACAACAGTTTAATATTCACCTTTGCTTTTTGCCGGGCCATAGAGACATTCCAGGTAACTGTAAGGCAGATGAACTCGCCAGGAACGGTACAGTTCAACCCATTCTACCACGTTTGGCAAATGCTGGCATACCAATCGCTACTTGTAAACTATTGCTAATGCAGGACGCTATGCAGAAGGCAAACACCAGGTGCCAACATCACTACGTGTCAGGTCACAAAAACCATCTGGCCAACACTAGAATTAAAGCGATCAAGGTGCTTGCTATCTCTAAGCAGATCGCATATAAGCTCGATAATAGGTGTCATAACCGGATACTGTCTAATTGGAAAGCACGCCACGCGGCTAGGCGTATTCTCTAATGACTTTTGCAGAAGCTGTATGAATGAGGAAGAGGAGGAAACAGTTCTTTACCTTCTCTGTACAAGGCCTGCTCTAGCTCAAAAACGCAAGAATTACCTAGGAGAATTCTTCTATAACGATCTAAGCGACCTAATAATAAATATGTACATATATACAGACTATTAAACATATTGAAAGTAACAAAAATATAAATTGTTTTTTCTTTTTAATATTAGGTACATTCAAGCTCATCTGAATGCAAATATGCAACCAAAACGACAATTTATACATCGAAAGCTTACTAATTATAAAACTAACGTTCTATAATAATATGGAATTGGAGTGGATTGAAACCTTTGCAGAAATCTCGGAAAATGATTACTAATTCAGATAATTCGCCTACAATATACACATGTATATGTTTAGTTTCATAATTATTAAAAAGTTCTTTTCAATATGAACAACCTCCAGTGTGCACCTGAAAAGTGCTCTCTTTTTTATTCACTTCGAAATGTTAGATTTTGTACTACTCACTAAATAATTAAGCAGCATTATGTTCAGGTCACTAGAAGCATTAAAAGAGTGTAAGGCTGTTTCAATGTTACTTTGATAAAGTCCAACATTTTCTTTTTCGCAACTATTTTAATTTTTTTTTATAACAACAATATAAGTTATACTTTTCAGTATTAACTTAAAGATAATACACGTTTTGAGATTTATTTAGAACTCTTATTAAAAATAATATTTTTAGGGGATAACAACACTTTGGGTAGATATTTCAAAATATAATAACGATTCACAACTGCACAGGACAATAACTTTAAACATACCTAAACTTTATTTTCAGCTTGAATACCAATTTAAACTACTGAGAAGGAATCTCATATATTGGGGATGGGCAGAAAAAATCCGAAACATCTTCAGATGGCGGACAGTATATGTAAAAGATACCTATAACATATATTTAGTTGTGAAATGAAGACAGTTTAAATTGATTGATATTGTTATTTTAAATTGATGTAGATAGAAATAAAGTTAACAACAATTTGAATTAAACTTTAAATGCAGACGTATTATACGTATGTACATTCTTCTTATTATTATTAATATTATAATAGTTATTATAGTTATTATAATTATTATAATAACTATATTTATTGTAATTATTAAAATTATTATAATTATTAAAATTGAAGCGTTGAATGGAAGAAGGGGTTAAGTGACAATTGCAAAGTTTCGAGAAGATACAAGGCTCCAAAGTAAATCGATGATAACCTTTTTTTTTGGATAAGAACTAAACCTTTTTGATAATATTAATAAAATAAATAAAGCACAAAACAGATTTTCTTAAATAGTTCAGAAGCATTTTTTTTAAATATTCTCCTAAGTGAACTCACCCCTTTTGCAAAATAAATTATTTGGTAAGAGAAAGAAAGGGGTTAGTGACATTTTGTATTTCTTTAAGTTTTCTTATTAATATATTCTTTGGGAGGATTTTTAATATTTTCAGTTATAAGTTGCTTTTTTTCGAGGAAAAAGTTGCTGTGTTTTTTCCGGGAATCGTTTTTGACTTTGTTACTTCTGAAAATGGAGATTCTACATTGAAGCAATCTTTATAAGATTATATCTTTATTATTTTTTCATTTAAAAGTTTTTAGTTGTGTTCCTGATATGAAGCTTGTCACGAAGATTGGATAGTAATCGAAAATGATTTTCCATGTTTATCATAATAGTATTTTTTTTGCTGACACTTGTTATTATAAATATATTTTGTTAAGCAGTATAGATAAATTCATGCTTCCATAATTCCTTTTTTATACTGCCGAAATCCCGTTCGGATCCGGTAAGTTTTTGTTTCGTCAAGGGCAAGAATCTGTTAATTTTAGTGTCTTTTTGTTTTTATAAATTCACAATACTGAAAAAATGTGAAGACTGCGAAATTAATTCCTGAACTGAATTCAAATCTGTCATGAAAAATTAGTTCGAAATAGAAGTAAACAGTCGGGATATTCACGAAAAATTACGAAACCGTAAAAGACAGCCAGTGGAACCGTGGCGAACATACATGTACGATATGATGACAATAGCGTCGCAAGGCAATTTGCAAACTAAGGCCGCGGCCACGCAGTAAGCGGCTGAGCGGAAAAAAATATAGAACATGAAATCACATAGAAGCGGTCACGCAATGAGCGAGCGGCGAAACAAAATTCTGAGCGGCTAAGCGGCGCCGCGCCGCTCAGCAACCAAACCTGTTTTAATTTTTAGTAATGTTCTGAGCGGCAAGAAGTAAAGATGGCGAAAGTAAACATTGAGTTGTTAATTTCATGTGTGCAATTGGCAAGAGTACGATAACTTAGGCGACAAGATATAATAACGGTTTTTGGTAGAGGGGCTTAATACAAGCATTTTTTACCATAGGAGGGGGGGGGTCTATCTCCCCCCGTTTAGGCGATAGGGGCAATTTAAAATAATTGTTATTTAAAATGAAAAAAATTAATTAAAAAATAAAGGTAATACTTACAATTAAGTATCATACCTTTTTTTAAAGCCAACATTCTGTTTTATTAGCCAGTTTTTAATTCAAGTCAAAACTATGCGTAGTTTTTGGAAAATTGAATTTTAAACTCAAAATTTGAGTAAAAAAAGTTAAAAAAAAGGTTTAAAGTGTAATTTTTCAATACTTCAAGATTATCTACCATTGTTTTTATTTCAGAATTTATTGCTCTTATTTGTTTTTGATCAAAAACTGAAAACTAGATGATTTTATGTCTTTTAGTTTTTGAGAAAATTGAAAATAACCACAACTACTATTTTAATTTAATTCTTTTTTTTTTGCTTGAGTGGTCTTATTTTGATAGTAACAATGGTAGGTGCGAGTTTGGGTGTATGCAACAGTAATGTGTGTGCGAGTTTGGGTGTATGCAACAGTAAGATCTGTAAGGGGGGGCATGCTGCCCCCCTGCAACCCCCCTGCTTGGGCACACTATAGGATTTGGGGTGGGTGCGAGGTGGAGTGGGTGCAGGGTTGGGTGAAAGGTGCGGTGGGTGCAAGATGGGGTGCATGCAAAGTTTCTTTTGCATTTAAATAAGCTGGATTTAAGAAAAATTAATTTATCCTTGGTATATCTTAATCCATATTCGATTATTACTATCAAAATAAGACTACGTAAATACTCAAGCAAGGAAAAAATAATTTAATTAAAAGATTTTTTTTTTGCTAATTTTCAATTTTCTCAAGAACTAGAAGACATAAAATCATCTAGTTTTCAGTTTTTAATCAAAAACAAATAAGAGTAATGAATTCTAAAAAAAACTGTAGTAGATAATCTTTAGGTTTTGAAAAATTACACTTTAAACCTTATTTTTAACTTTTTTTTGTCCAAATTTTGAGTTTAAAACTATTTTTTTTTCAAAAACTATGCATAGTTTTGACTTGATTTAAAAACAGGCTAATAGACAAAAGAGTTGGCTTTAAAAAAAGGTATAATACTTAATTGTAAGTATTACCGTTATTTTTTAATTATTTTTTTTTCCATTTAATATACATATTTTTTAAATTGCCCCTACCGCCTAAACGGGGGGAGATAGACCCCCCCCCTCTCATAGTAAAAAATGCTTGTTTTTAACTGTTCTATACAAATCCGTCATTAAACTTTGTCGCCTAAGTTATCGTACTCTCCCCGTGCAATTCGATAGACATACGTAGATATGGCCAGATTCTATCTGGAAATTTTCGTAGATTCAAAAATAAATGATTAAATTCTCCAAACTCCGATCTTAATTGGTTAATCAGATGAACACGAAATCGTCTTCTTTTTTGTATACGTTTAAGTAATTTGTACACAAACAAACGATTTTCCGACAATAAAATACGGCGAACTGTTCTTGACAACGGCATTTTAACTACTAATCGCTCAAAAGCAGTCGCTCAGTGCCTAGCCATACGTCGCTTAGAGTTGCCTCTCAGCCGCTAGCCGCTCAGCCGCTTACTGCGTCCCCGAGGCCTAAGGCTTTGATTGATTATATAGTAGAAGGAGTTCAAGATAACTCACCAGAAAAACTTATTTTACACGGTGCTACAACGTTAGACAATGTCATGTTCAAAGAGAAGTTCGTGGACTACGAGAATTTAACAAAAGACAGAGTGGTGATAAGTTCGAATCCTAAAAAGATTATATCTCGAAATTTTAAAATAAATGCGGGTGCTAGCAATTCAAAATGTTTTAAATGCGGTGAGCATGGACTGGACATATCGCCAAAAAATGTCCTAGTGGTGATAAAGACCCAAGGTGTTATAAGTGTCAAGCATTCGGTCATATATCACCAGCATTTCCACAGAAGAATATAAAACAAAATGAAACAAGTTCATCGTATGTGAATTGTTGCCAAGAAGTCAATAGCATGTCGGTGATGTTAAGTTTGCGCGGGAAAACATTAAACGCTTTGATAGACACTGGAAGTGTAGTACCCGTAGCGTGATGGTTAGTGCGTTGGACTTCCAAACTGTGAAGAAGTGCTATTCTTATTTTATTTAAAAGTTTAACTAGTGCAAGTGTTTGAGGCAAAGCTAAAGTTGGCAAGTTGCCACTGTATCATATAACTAATCGGTAGCCTAGTGGAGGTGGCGTCCGAAGTACCGGCTTATATCGAACAGCCGAATCTTCTTACGTGCACTACTATTCCAACGAGGTCCTATACAACGGGGCTCGAATCAACAGAATTGACAATTTCGTGATAAAACTCGTCCGAGGTCACATTGCAAGAGCTATGCCTTCGACCAACAATTTAATTTTCGGGGCGTTCTATCCGAACGACGAGTATTTTGAAAGTGCACGCTTGAGCGGCTTCATTCCACCAGAGGAATTCCTATTTTTAGATAGATGCGGTCTGATACAGGATAGATTGGCAGTTCCGTTAATCTACCACGTCAGACGACGAACCGTGGATAGGCGACTCCTGTACAATCGGGACGTCATGGCACACGACGGAGCAGAGCTCCTTCGGTTCAGAGGGATATGTCCGAACGGGACCGAACTGATAGGGTGAAGCAGGAGAACCAGTTTTGGTGGCTTCAATCGGCACTTGATAGTGGGTAGTCGGGATGGGGTTTTAAGCCTTGGCCGGCATACATACTTGTTTTATAGTTTTAGGGTTTAGTTTTAAGTAGAATAGGCATGGTGGCACAAAAAAAATATACACAAAAAAATACAAAAACAAAAAAAAAACAAAAACAAAAATATACAAAAAAAAAATAATAAATACAAAAAATAATAAAAAAAAGACAACAAAATATGAAAAACAAAAAAGGTTAGATAGTTAGATTTGCTGCTGTTGTTCTAGTTTTAAGTAGTTTATAGGTAGAATAGGTAGTTTAAGTTAGTTTAAGTTTTATTTTAAGGACCTTATTTTAAGTAGTTTTAAGTAAAAATAAAAAAGGATATTGATACTAGTTTTTTTGAAATTTTCTAATTAATACAAAATAAATAAAATGGAATTGAAGTTAAATATATCTTAGGGCCGAAAGGCATTAGCATTAAGTATTATTGTTTAACTTAGAGTGTCCGTATGGGACCAGTAAGTTAGTTGTAAGTTATGGTTAATTAGGCTAGTTTTATGAATTTTTGTCTAGCTTTAGGATAGGTTTAAGATTGAATTAATAAAAATGAATTTACAAAAAAAAAAAAAAAAGTGGCTTCCGAAGACAGATCCAGGGGTCGTGGGTTCGAATCCCGTGCGGAGTGCACGAAAAATATTCAAGCTTTTTTTTCACAATCGAGAAATAGTTGAATTTATTGATTGGGAAGAAAAGCTGATGGAGAAGGAAATGAAAGCAGGGGTATCGAAAGATCTAGAAAGAAAGAAATAATGCTGCCAAGCGCGGAGCGATGCGGGCGAAAGTGCAGCCAAAAGAAAAAGGGATGACGTCACAAAGCGAGTCGTCAGACGGTGACATTGACTACGTCTCCGAAGGTGGAGAGGGGCACTACAGGTCGCCTAAAAATAAAAACAGGTTCGCAAGCCTAGCGCCGCCAGACAAGCCTAAGGAAAGGGAGATGGAGGTGCCTGATACCCCCAACGACAACGAAGCCGATGAAGTGGAGCTGGCACAAGAGCTGCAGGCAAAAAAGCACCAAATAGATGCCTATGAGGACCAGCTAAAAAAGCTGAAGGAGGAGATGGAGCCCCTTCTCAGTGCACTGAAAGCCAAAATTGAAGCGCACCGACAAAAAGAGGCAGCTGAGAAGGGGGAAAAAGCAACACAACGGCTGCAACAACAACAACAGCAGCAACAGGCGAAACGAAAAAAGCCAGAAACAAGGCAACAAAAACAACAACCACAGCAGCAACAACCACAGCCAAAGCCCGCCACCAAAATCACTGGAGCCTTTCACTACGGTGAAGTCCAGGCGAGGGAGTTATAGGCTGCCAATGTTCCTCGTAACATTATCGCCCCAAAGTAGTTTTGAGAGTGTGAGGAAATTCCAATCCCTCGACTATCAATCCGTACACTGGGATAAATTAAAAAGGCACGACGACATTTTGCAATGTACCAAGTGCCAGAGGTTTGGCCATGCCAAAGCCAACTGCAATATGCAGTTGCGCTGTGTCAGGTGCTCAGAAACCCACAACAAGGGAGAATGCAAGCTGGGGAATGAGCGGGTTGAGGATTAAACCCAGCTCAAGTGTGTCCTTTGTGGAAACCAAGGGCACCCGGCTAGCTATAGGGGTTGCCCCAAAGGCCCCTGTGCCTAAGGCACCAGAGGTGCAGCCTGACATTGTAGCCTTGTTGTTGAGCATTCAAGGTCAACTAACAGGGCTGCAAAGTCAGATAAAGGAGCAAGGCAAAAGGGTAGATCATCTCTACTCTTTGTTGCCTGGCCTGGCGCAATTTAGACCATAATGGGCGCGCTGCCGGAGACGCGCCTAAAAGTCCTAGCTGTGAATGTAAATTCACTTATTAGGATTGAACGAAGAGCCAATATGTTCCAATTGTTGAAAGACTACAGTCCCGATGTGTTTATGGCTAGCGAAACTAAGCTAAACCACAAACACAAATTGACTCATAAAAATTACAATATCGTAAGAAGAGACCAGCCCGACTCCACTCAAGGGGGCGGTGTCGCTCTCTTTATACGAAAAGGCATTAATTATAAAGTCATGTACAACACTGAATTGCTAATGCTCAAGACGCTAGAAGTTTGCGTTGTATGCATCTCTCTCACTCAAAGGAAGCGGATGTATATGATTGCGGCTTATGCGGCTGGAGCTCCGCAGGTCACTTACTTTGCTTCAGAACTCGAGATTCTTTTTAGGGAACTGAAACTGAGCTTGGAAGAAAACTATTTCATCTTGGCCGGTGATTTGAACGCAAAACATGAAGATTGGGGAAATCAACATAGTAATCCCAGAGGTAACCATCTTTTTAATTTGATGAATCTTTACAGCGTTGAATATGGCGTCGACCTGCTGGCTACTGAAAAGCCATCGTATCCAAGAAGCGACTCCTTTCTGGGACTTTTGCTGTACGACACAAGACTGACAGTTACAGACAAAGTGGGTAATCACCCTCGAAACTGCTTACAGACAATCGAGTACGACAGTGATCACTGCGGACTGGCTGCTGTAATGCAGATTCCGAATGAACGCGTGGAGTTGGAGGAATACGTTGCAACGCATTCTTACAATTACAGTAAGATGCGCTGGCCTCGTTTCACCAACGCCATAGCGAGAAAACTTCGATCGAGTGACATAGCCCACCAAACAACAGAAACCTGACAAATACAGAAATTGACCAACATTTACAACAGATGGACGAAACAATAAAACGAACAATGGAACGGACAATACCAAAGTACAAAGAACGGGACCAAATGGACGCTTACAGAAACTCGACTATTGACGCACTACGTAAGCACAAGAGTGGCTTACTGACAAGACTCAACAACTTGTACAGACGACTCACAGACCCACACGACTTGGAGGTTAGGACACTGAAGTCGTCAATAAAAAATGTCAATCTGTTGATTAAGGAGAACTACAGGCTGTCAATTAACAAGTACTGGGACCGTAAGATCCGGTCAGTTAATTCCAGTGACCCTAGTATGTTCCCTAAAATCAACAAGATATTCAGGAAAAAGAACGACAATGACCTTCCGTGTCTGAAACTCCAAAGAACTGAAGAGAACAGAGACGTACTTATGACAGCGCAAATAAATCCAGAAGAAGCCATCTTTGACGATGACTTTTATATAATTGAAGATCCGAAGGAAAAGGTGGAGGCGGTGGGAGCTGCTTTCCAGCAAGTGTACAAGGTGAATGTTAGCATTCGCCCCAACCACGACCTGGAAAACAGAGCCCTACTTAATCACTTTTACCTTCGAAATGATGTGACACATTGGCGATCTGAGAACCGCGGTTTTATGCGGTTCGATGACGATTCCTTGGCAAATGCCATAATCGCCGAGCAAACGGGACCAAGTCCCTTGTTAGTGACGAAGGTTGAGCTCCAGCTCATCTTCAACTCAATAAAAAATAAAAAGTCAGCAGGTGTCGATGGTATATCCAACGTTGTACTAAGACATTTACCGATGGAGGCAATTGACATTTACACCACACTCTTCAATAATGCATATTATCCAGTGCATTGGAAGAATTGGTTCATCCTCTCCCGAAAAAGGGAAAGGACAACTCCAACCCGTCAAATCTTCGGTCGATAAGTCTTCTTCCAAGCATCAGCAAAGTTTTTGAAGAGATCATCAATAGGGCTCTGATTAAGTGGGCTGCGGACAACAAAATAATTCCGGTTAAACAGTTCGGGTTCAAGGCGGGTCATGACACAATTCATGCTGCGTCTAAACTCATTTCTGATATCCAATGGAATAAATCAAAACAACAATGCACAGGTGCTGTTCTGGTTGATTTGGAAAAGGCCTTTGGCACCGTATGTTAGAGGGTCTTTACCTAAAACTGAGCAGGCTTGGCTTAAGCAAGCTATTGTTGTATATACTTTATGATATGCTTAACGGTAGAAAGTTTGTTGTCAAAAGTGGCAATGTAACTTCTACCACAACATTCTTAATTAAAAATGGTCTTCAACAGGGAGCGGTGAATTCGCCCATTCTCTTCAGCATTTACACCAGCGATCTGATAGGTAGTCTTACAAAGGCAATTGCGTACGCCGACGATCTAATTGCGTACAGAACGGCCCGAAAGGTTGAGGTTATTAGAATTCTCTTGCAGCGTGATTTCGACAAGATTCAGCGATATTGCGACGACTGGAAACTGAAAATAAATGTCCAGAAGTCGAAAACAATTTTGTTCCGGACTCCGTTGGCTAGGGCCACGAGAGATACGTGCAAGAATTGGCGCAAGATGGTTATCGTTGATCTTCACGGGCAGCCATTAGCGAGCAGTGAAGTACCTCGGTATCTGGTTAGATCAGTATTTATATTTCGACAGACATATAAATGCTGCTCTGACCAGGGCCAGAGGAGCCTTCGCTCTGACGAAACGGCTGTTTTTTAGCAGTCGGCTTGACCCCAGAGTGAAGGTAATTTGCTACATGGCCCTCATACGGCCGATGATCGTTTATGGTTGTCCTGTGTGGTTCAACGTTGCCCCTTCCCAGATGGAGAAGTTTCGGGTGTTCGAGCGGCAGTGTTTACGACGCTGTGCCGGCTTATACAGAACAGCCGAATCTTCTTATGTGCAGTACTATTCCAACGAGGTCCTATACAATGGGGCTCGAATCAACAGAATTGACAATTTCGTGATAAAACTCGTCCGAGGTCACATTGCAAGAGCTATGTCTTCGACCAACAATTTAATTTTCGGGACGTTCTATCCGAACGACGAGTACTTTGTGAGTGCACGCTTGAGCGGCTTCATTCCACCAGAGGCATTCCTCTTTTTAGACAGATGCGGTCTGATACAGGATAGATTGGCAGTTCCGCTAATCTACCACGTCAGACGACGAACCGTGGATAGGCGACTCCTGTACAATCGGGACGTCATGGCTTCTTCGGTTGAGTAGGGCTGTGTCCGAACGGGACCGAACTGATAGGATGAAGCAGGAGAGCCAGTTTTGGTGGCTTCAATCGGCACTTGATAGTGGGTAGTCGGGATGGGGTTTAAAGCCTTGGCCGGCTTACATACTTGTTTTATAGTTTTAGGGTTTAGTTTTTAGTCTAAAATACAAAAAAAAAATACCAAAAACAAAAAAAAAAATACCAAAAACAAAAAAAAAAATACAAAAAGAAATTTAAAAAAAACGTTAGATAGTAAGATTTGCTGCTGTGGTTGTTCTAGTTTTAAGTAGTTTATAGGTAGAATAGGTAGTTTTAGTTAGCTTTAAGTTTTATATTAAGGACCTTATTTTAAGTAGTTTTGAAGCAAAAATAAAAAAGGATATTGATATTATTTTTTTTTTGAAATTTTCTAATGAATAAAAAATAAATAAAATGAATTAAAGTTAAATAGATCTTAGGGCCGAAAGGCATTAGCATTAAGTATTATTGTTTAACTTAGAGTATCCGTATGGGACCAGTAAGTTAGTTGTAAGTTATGGTTAATTAGGCTAGTTTTATGAATTTTTGTCTAGCTTTAAGGATTTAAGATTGAATTAATAAAAATGAATTTGAAAAAAAAAAAAAAAGTGCGTTGGACTGTCATGCAATGGGTCTTGGGTTCAATCCCTGCCTGTGCCACCTAACTTTTTTCAAGGGTACTGCCTCTTGCTAGGAATTGACAAATCCTCTAAGAGTAATTCTTGTCATGAAAAGTGCTTTCTCAAATTAGCCGTTCGGACTCGGCATATAAACTGTAGGTCCCTTCCATCTCTGACAACATTACTCGCACACAGGAATGGTTGAGAGTTGTAAGTCACTAGGCCCTGGTTCTTCATGGACTGTTGCGCCACCTAATTTATTTTTATTTTTTTAGCCACTGGAAATGATGTAAATTTGATAAGACGCGATATTTATAAAATAATTGTCTCTCCGAAATGTACTCATTCTAATAAAACATTTAGTGGCTTAGGGAGTGCGTGCGTGAAGCCCTGTGGTAAAATTCGAGAAACAGTAAATTTAAAAGGTGATGACTTTGAAAGCGATTTTTTTATAATGCCGGAATATAGCATGAAGACAAAAATAATAATCGGTGCGGAAATTTTAAATAAGTGTGAAATATCCATAACTCCAAATAAAATAACTTTGCGGAAGATCGAGGTTTCTGATATGACAGGTGGTGGTGAGGACTAGACAGCTGCTCTGAATGAGCATGACATTTTCAACAATGGTGTAGCTATAGATTTCGACGAGATCGATGTTCCAAAAGAATATTATTCTGAGGTAAGAAATATTATTGATTCGTATATTCCTCAAAAGATAAAATCGTCAAAAATTGAGCCCAGACTGGTTCTGCATGACGATATACCAATTTTTCAGCGAGCCAGGCGTATGGCCCCGTTGGAAAATTCTGTTATCAAGGCGCAAACTGAAGAATGGCTAAGAGAAGGTGTTATAGTTTCAAGCATGTCAGAATATTCTAGTCCAGTCGTTGTCGTAAAGAAGAAGGATGGAAATTATGGTCTATGCGTGGACTACAGGCGTTTAAATAGTATTGTCTAGAAAGATAGATTTCTTATGCCAAGGATTGATGACCAAATAGATAAACTCTCAAGGTACAAAGTATTCTCTACCATAGATTTAAAGAATGGATTTTTCAATGTCCCGATGGCGAAAGATAGTCGTAAATATACTGCCTTTTCTACGGAAAATTCATCTTTCGTTTTGCTGAGGAAACTGCACCATTAACGCAACTTTTGAGAAATGGAGTATCGTCAATTTTGGTGATAAACAGAAAAAGTTTTTTGATAACTTAAAAAGGCTTTTATCAGACGAACCTGTTCTAAGAATATACAACCCCAAAGCAGCTACAGAACTGCATACAGATGCTAGTAAGGTGGGATTGGCGGGTATCCTGATGCAGAAGAGTGAAATTGACGACCAATTTCATCCGGTGTATTATTGGAGCAGGTGTACAAGGAAATCGGAGAAAAACTATCATTCTTATTCTTGCTATTGTATCAGCGTTCGAGAAGTTACGTCCATATTTATTAGGAATTCAGTTTACCATCTACACTGATTGTGCGGCGTTTGAAAGGACCATGAAGAAAGCTGATATGCCAGATCGGGTAAAGCGTTGGACAATTTACTTGTCAGATTATGATTGCAAGGTACAATTTCGATCTAGTACAAAAATGAACCACGTTGACATCTTAAGTAGGAATCCAGTTTTGGTTGTGAAAGATACAGTTAGGTCATTAATCAAACAGGCTCAAGAAAAGGACCAGAGAATTTTGGCAATAAAGACAGGAATATGAAGATTATTTTGTTCAGAATGGTGTGCCAGCTGAAATGCAGAGGGAATTAGTTCGGCGAGCTCTTGAAAAACATCACTTTGGTATCAGGAAAACTGAAGAACAGCTAAAAACCGAATTCTTCATACCAAAAGTAACTGACAAAATTTAAAAATGTATCCAATGTTGCCTCTTGTGAGGAATTGACAAATTCTCCAAGAGTAATTCTTGTCATGAAAAGTGCTTTCTCAAATTGGCCGTTCGGATTCGGCTTAAAACTGTAGGTCCCCTCCATCCCTGACAATAGTACTCGCACACAGGAATGGTTGAGAGTTGTAAGTCACTAGGCCCTAGTTCTCAACGGACTGTTGCGCCACCCAATTTTTTTTTTTTTTATCCAATGTTGTATCCAGTGCCTGCTGATGAGAAGGAAGTACGGCAAAACCGAAGGTGAGCTTCATCCAATTCCAAAGGATGATCAGCCATTGGAAACGCTGCATGTGGATCACATTGGGCCCATGACAGAAACAAGGAAGTCCTACAAGTACGTCCTAGTTGTGGTGGACGGATTCTCCAAGTTCACGTGGTTATATCCAACCAAGACCACGAATACTAAGGAAGCACTGGATAAATTGGAGATACTTTCCTCAACTTTTGGGTATCCCAGGCGCATCGTGACAGACCGAGGAGCAGCGTTTGTATCAAACGATGTCAACACACTTTGCGAAGACAATAAAATAGAGGCAATCAAAATAACAACAGGAGTTCCACGAGGCAACGGGCAGGTTGAAAGAGTTAACCAGGTCATTATTTCGGTGTTAACAAAGCTCGCGATAGAAGAACCTGAAAGGTGGTACAAATACACAAATCGAGTGCAGCGATGCATTAACTCTACGTATCACTCAAGCATTGACTTAACTCCATTCGAAGTCATGACGGGAGTTAAAATGAGAGATGGTGTTGAGTTGATGAGTCCGTATTCGAATTGCTTCGGAACGAGATGATACGAGACTTCGTAAGCGAGAGATCCGAACATCGGGCAGAGGTGAGGCAGAACATTCTTCAGGCTCAAGAACGTCAAAAACAGTATTATGATAAAAACAGAAAGGGAGCCAATCAATATTCCGTTTGCGATACAGTGGCCATGAAGCGGACACAATTTGGCAGTCACCTAAAGCTTCGCAATCGTTTCTATGGTCCGTACAAAATCATTAAGCTGATGGGCAATGACCGATACGAGCTAGAGAAAATCGGTACCAGTAAAGGCCCTTACAATACCTGTTCGTCGGCGGATAATTTAAAGCTTTGGCGGTACGAATCATCGGAGGCCGATGACATGTAGGATTGGCCGTGTGAAGATGAAAAAAACATTACAAGTAAAGAACGAAAAGAGACAACTAGTATAAGAAGATGCAGCCGGTTGCAGCAGCACAAAAAAAAAAGAAAAACTCAGTTGAAGTTAAGCAGTAGCGGTGATCGCATCGTATCTATAATATATCTATAATTTAAACTTTAATTAATTACTTATGAATTTCTTGAATAAAGATAACTTATCTAAATTTATTTTGATATAAAAAACGTCTTTGAGTGAAGAATTCTACATACATGTATATATTTGCAGTTTTTATTTTTTGTTTGTACTATTTAAAAAAAAGTTGTTTCGTTTAATCCTTTTATACCAAACCAGAAGGGCTAAATTGAAAACTAGTGATCGTAAGTTGGCATAAAGCAAAAGTTTGCAAAAAAACATAAAAATCCAAAAATGTCACTTAACACCTTGTTCTTCTCAACGCTTTAATTATTATAATATAAATTATGTCAAAAAACATATTTTTTCCATTGAAATAGTGTTGTGGGAATGATTGTCAAAACAAAATTAAACCAACGCAAATCAACATTTAAATATATGAACAAATACAACAAAGTAAGATTCTAAAAAAAAAAATAATTATAATCATCTAGTAAAAAACTTACCATGACTCTGTTGTTCTTGATGCTGCTGTTGCGCCACTGCTAACGCTGTCGCCGCTGTTGTTGCTGCCGGGGATGAAGCTGAAATGCTGCCGGCGGCGGTATTTGTGCCTTCGTCCGTTGTTCGCTTAAAGAAATTATGTTGCAAGGCATAGTAAGGTGTGACACGTGTTTTTGGATCGAAATCTAACATTCGCAGGATCAAGTCTTTAAATTTTAAATAATCTGCCACAGAATGGCCAGGCTCATCCAAACGTCTGCCACCAGGACCGCCAGTTTCAACGCCAAGAATATCGTGGAGTTTTCTTGAGCCCGGCGGTTTGTACTTACGATGGACGCTTTTTTTCAGCACGTATGAACCATCGGAGTTAGTTCTGTCGAAGAACTTTCGTGTCTTGTGCGCTTGATCAAGCAGATATTTAGGTGGCATACCTAAAACTTCGACTATTTTGTTCATTTGATCGACCTCATTGCAGCCAGAGAATAATGGTTCCCCAGTATGCATTTCAACTAATATACATCCAAGTGACCACATGTCAATGGCTAGATCATATGGTATTCCAAGCAATACTTCGGGTGAACGATAGAAACGTGATTGAATGTACTGGTATATCTTCAAATGAGCAAACGAAAGCTCAAGTTAATACAAAAATAAATAAATCTATACATTTTTATACAAAGCTCACCCGCTGTCCCAATTGACAAGAACTACCGAAGTCCACAATTTTGATTGCTGACCGTTTTGGATTACAGAGCAAAATATTTTCGGGCTTAAGATCACAGTGTATTATATTCAGTCCTGGTGTACTCAAAAAGAGTAGAGCAGTGCACAGCTGTTGAGCGAATTTTCGCGTTAGGTTTAATGATACACCACGGAAATTAGTATTCCGTAATAAATCGTATAAATTATAGGATAGAAGTTCAAAAACCAGACATAAGTGATTGCGCCACATAAAATGCCGTTTGAGTTTAACTGAAATGAAAAATAAATTTTAATTAGATACAAGATATGTATATTCTTAGTTTTTAATTTGTTGCCATTTAAAAACTTCAGTTTTTAATAAATTGTGTTGCATATAAATGAATATTTTGACCTCATTCCATCTATCAATTTTATTTTATAGCTTATAATATTAACGGTTAATCGAAATAAAATTTGAAACTTTTTAAAAGACCATTCAAATTTCTTTAATAAAGGTCTTAATTTTGATTTAAATTAAATACGAAGCAAAAACGTTAAAAGATATTATAGGATTTGTATGGCAAATATTAATCTAAAATGTTGGCAAAATTAATATTCAAAAATGCTAAAAAAAACTAAATTTTATATGTACAGTGGCTCTCCCAACTAATCGGACAAAGAGCAGGTAAATTTTCGCAATGCAATTTCTCCAAGAAAGTGTTTAGAAGTAGTAGAACTCTATTATCATTTTATAACACAATTGAGTGCATTCAGCAAATAAATAAAAAAAAAAAAAAAAACTTCTTAAATTAGCCACATAATCGGACACTGATTGTTCTTGCACTGTAGTAACTCTGTAACGGTACTTGTCCCGTCAAATGACAATGTTATAAAAAAACTTTATATTACGGAAGACTTTTACTTATATTTAAGGCAGTTTCCTGCTCCACGTTGAAATAACACCAAAAGGAAAACAAACGCTTTGGAAATTCGAACATTGGTTTTGTTGTATAGCCAGAAAGAAGTCAAAGGAGTCCTTCTACAGTCCACTACATAATTTCATGATTTTATATTATAACAAAAATAGGATTTATAACGTGAGCAGAAAAGTAAAAGTATGCTAAAAACTTGACTCTTCAATACCTCGACGCCTTGAGAAAGCGATTAAATCGAAAGGATACGCAACTAAGTACTTAATATTAAGTGTCGGATTATGTGTGAGGTATAAAATTATAGAGTTGTTTGTTTTTAATATTAATTTGGTGTTTAATGGCTTAAATTCTAATTTTGGTTTATTTAATATAAAAACGTGATTATGCGTCATATAAATTTTACACCCTTCATAGATTTTCTGGAGAAAATGCATTACGAAAATGTATATTTCTTGTGTCCGATTAGTCGTGGTAGCCACGGTATGTACATAGAAACTTAACAAGCACTTATGTATGTTTTGCAACTACTGCAGAAAATGCACTCCCGTTTTTTATTTAATTTTAATAGGCAGTGGTATATATGTATGTATATTAAATAATTAAATACACTTACCTATATAATATTTGTTTTCTGCATCGGCTCGATTCATCATTTCAAGCAATTT
The DNA here is from genome assembly GCA_951509635.1 of Eupeodes luniger. Taxonomy (NCBI): domain Eukaryota; kingdom Metazoa; phylum Arthropoda; class Insecta; order Diptera; family Syrphidae; genus Eupeodes; species Eupeodes luniger. Next base: position 68,470,695 of record OX608074.1, read on the forward strand.
AACTTCTATTTGTGCCTGATTTAGGAACGGTTTTTTATTCTTTATAATCTTTATCGCTACATGACACTGCTCTTCGTGGTCATAAGCCTTAACAACTTGTCCAAAACTGCCTTTGCCTAAAAAAAGAAAAAAAATATATTACGTACACCATGTATTTACAAAATCAACGTACTCTGTATAAGGCATACAAATTTTTAAATATAATTTAAAAAATTCAGTTACTTTATTAAATATTGTGTTTTCAAATATAAACAAGTGGTTCCTTGAGGCGAGTGTATGTCAGGCGCTTCCTGTTTAACTATTTTTATCCTAAATACTCAACATCGAAATCGTTATTAAAATGAAAGACGTTGATGGTACGATCGCGAATCAACGGCATATTGCTAATTGATGTGGACAATTATCTGCAAATATTCACGACCATGAACAAAAGTGAGAAAAATGGCACGTACCAGGAACTTCATTTTTAATTCCATCAGCGGAGTTCTATACTTTACGACAGATGGCGATTTTTAACTCCTAGACATTTTTACAAAGTAGGCGGAGATGACACGGTAGAACAATGTTGTTGAAGAAATGACGACAGTAGGCTGGCACAGCCTAGCAAGGACATAAATTATTTTGAGACACTGAAATCCGTCTAGGGCAATGTTGTGTTTTATTATTTATAATAAATTAAAGAAACAATAAATTAAATTAATTTTGTATTTTCAAAACTATTCAGGAAAGAAAACACGTTGTTTTTTTTTATGAATATACAGAACAATGGTTTTAGTGTCTCTGTTCAGAATATGGTTACAAAATTATTTTTTTGTCATATTGAATATGCCTTGTTACTTGTTTTTTTTTTATATGATATTTATAGCTACTTCATTTTAATATGCCTTGATGTTGATATTTAATAAACATACCCATCAATAAGTTCTTATTGCAAGAGTAAGGAAATTCTTGCTTTTGTGATTTTGTAAGGAAATTCTTGCTTTTGTGACTGTAATATGAGACTAAGCGTTTTAAAGAAAGTTATAACAAAAGAAATGCAACATACATTGTAAATAAATGGATTACTTTTACGAAAAACTGAATGTGAAAATATAAAAAAAATAAAACAACATTTCAATCGAATTCCAAACATTCAAAACAGGTATTGCATAAATTGCATCCGTTTTACTTATTATAAAAGCCCAAAAATATGAACGCATTATAAAAGAACCTTACCGATTAACGAATCAATTTCATATCGATCTAAGAACTTTTCTCCGTTTTTTATTATGTAATCATGATTATCATCGTCATAGCCGTCATTGTATAGTTTACGTTCTTTCTTATTAGATGAATCATCCTCGCCCTGGGTTTGCTGGGCTCGTCTTTTCTTTTTCGCATAATACACCTTAAATCAAAATAAAATTATAAATTAATATACAAATTACAACATTCTTAAAATTATCCCACCATCCACATAAATTCCAAATAATAATTCTCAAATTAAGAAGATAGCCAATACTAAGTATTACTTTACTTCAATTACTTTGAACAATCTCACTTATAGTAATAGTTTTATAAGTAATTGGTTCCTTTTTCGTTAGGTAACATACAATTCAAAAATTTGTTGACTAAAGTTTAAATTACAAATAACTAATTCATGAAATTTTATTCAAAATCCGGATATTCGTTTTAGCCTGGACGCCACTTTGAAGAAAATGATGTGTAATTTGATGAGATTTATTTTGGTACAATAAAAGTATATTAGATGTATGTATGAATAATTTTAACATCAAATGTAATAAAGACTAATAATTTGAAGGTTTTTGTGTAGTATATACAAAAATTACACCTAACATTGCCAGTAACAGTTATTAATGAATTAATTAATTTCTAACTAGAGATAAGTATTCGTCCATGACCATGACGGAACAAATAAACGGAAATATCATATATCTTAAAGGTAAGTTCCTAAAAATATTTGCATTATATTAACTTTAAAAATAATTAAAATTCAATACCAAAATTCAGTCAGCGAACAATATTTTACTTTGGTTTTAAGCGTCTTTGACTAAACTAAAAAGCTTTGTCAACAACATAACAAAATTAAGAAAAACAACTTAATTAACAAAAATATTACTGTATGATGTGGTAATACAGATTGTTGATGTTACAATGTTCTTTCTTTGGTTATCTGCATGTATGTTATAATTTGGTTCTAACAAGACATTTTTCAAAATATTTCCTCCTTCCTGTTTAATTCAGTTCGATTTTTGTTTTACAGTGGATACACAAAACAAACAAAAACATTTTTTTCTTTTCTTTTACCACTGGTATCCAAGTAAGGAAAACAAATATCAATCGAAAATTAATGTTCATATGTTATCAAATTACTTGTAGTCATTTGTCATACGGCCATAATGCAAATATAATAAAGCCATATAGTGATTTCAGCTTATTTAATTAATTTGTTCATCGGTTTTAATTCGAATGTGTTCAAATTATCTGTTTGGTTATTTTCCACGTATTTAAACTTAAATGCGAAAATATAAAAGCTCAACTCCATGTGTCAGAAAATTTATCTGGGATTGCTATAAAAAAATCGGAGATATTTCAAAAGTGCTTTCTCAAATTAGCCGTCCGGATTCGGCTTTAAACTGTAGGTCCCCTTCATCCCTGACAACATTACTAGCACGCAAGAATGGTTGAGAGTTGTAAGTCACTAGGCCCTAGTTCTCCATGGGACTGTTGCGCCACCCTATTTATTTTATTTTTTATAATAATGTTAAGGCCAATTTCTAAAAGTAATTCTTAGTTAAACTTAAAGTTTTTAAAAAGGCGTTCAAAATTTGGTGCTTGATCCTCTTCGTTGAATAACATCTCGTGATGTGGTGGTATTGAAATTATTTATCGTTTTATTTGACACATATTAATTTTGGCTCACTCTTCTTAAACAATTCTTGGCAAATAATCTATGTATAGTGTAAAATAAACGTATATTTTTAAAAACATTTGTATTAAAATTGTCCAAACGTTTTCATGGGGTTCAAATCAGGACTGCAAAACGTAAATAGCAGCGATATTCTTGTGAAAGATACATTCCGCAGCAAATATTTCATCCGTATATTTTTGGAAATTTATTTTGGTAGAAACACCACCCCAAACCATCAACGTACCACCTTCAAAATTGAGAGCACTTCTATGCTGCTTTTCGGTTCGTTTAGCACGCCGAAATTGTTGGCAACCGTCTGGGCCTCCTCAATTTTGTCTCATTCGAAAAAATTGATACTTTTCAGCGAATGTCAATCTGTTCGCTTTTTGACAAAATGTAACTTTTACACTTTTCAAAACTTGTCGCACCCGCCTAGGTGACACATTGAGGTTTAAAATGTTAAAAATTTTAGCAGGGCTTATCGATTCATTAACGGTTAGGCGTTTGACTTTGGCGACAAAGTTTAATGACGGAGGGGGTCTATCTCCCCCCGTTTAGGCGGTAGGGGCAATTTAAAAAAATATGTACATTAAATGGAAAAAAATAATTAAAAAATAACGGTAATATTTACAATTAAGTATTATACCTTTTTTTAAAGCCAACATTTTTGTCTATTAGCTTGTTTTTAAATCAAGTCAAAACTTTGCATAGTTTTTGAAAAAAATTGTTTTAAACTAAAAATGTATGCAAACAAAATTAAAAAAAAAGGTTTAAAGTGTAGTTTTTCAAAACTTTCAAATTATCTACTGTTTTTTTTTTTAGAATTCATTGCTCTTATTTGTTTTTGATCAAAAACTGAAAACTAGATGACTTTATGTCTTCTAGTTCTTGCGAAAATTACCAACAAAAATATTTTAATTAAATTACTTTTTCCTTGCTTAGTATTAACGTAGTCTTATTTTGATAGTAATAATCGAATATGGATTAAGATACACCTAGGGTAAATTAATTTTTCTTAAATCCAGCTTATTTAAATGGAAAAGAAACTTTGCATGCACCACATCTTGCACCCACCGAACCTTGTCCCCTCCCCACCTTGCACGCACTCCAACTTGCACCCACTCCAAATCCTATAGTGTTCCCAAGCAGGGGGTTGCATGCCCCCCTAACAGATCCCACTGTTGCATATACCCAAACTCGCACACACCTTACCGTTGCATACACCCAAACTCGCACCCACCATTGTTACTATCAAAATAAGACCACTCAAGCAAAAAAAAAAGAATTAAATTAAAATAGTAGTTGTGGTTATTTTCAATTTTCTCAAAAACTAAAAGACATAAAATCATCTAGTTTTCAGTTTTTGATCAAAATCTTGAAGTATTGAAAAATTACACTTTAAACCTTTTTTTTTTTAACTTTTTTTACTCAAATTTTGAGTTTAAAATTAAATTTTTCAAAAACTACGCATAGTTTTGACTTGAATTAAAAACTGGCTAATAAAACAGAATGTTGACTTTAAAAAAATGTATAAAACTTAATTGTAAGTATCACCGTTATTTTTTAATTATTTTTTTCCATTTTAAATAATAATTTTTTTAAATTGCCCCTACCGCCTAAACGGGGGGAGATAGACCCCCCCTCCCATAGTAAAAAATGCTTGTATTAAGCCCCTCTACCAAAAACCGTTATTATATCTTGGCGCCAAAGTTATCGTACTCGTGCCGATTTCTCCTTAGCTTAATTTAGGTTTTTACCTGAATTTCGCTTAACTCCATAATTTTAACTCAGCTTTAAGAAAATATCTATTACAGATTTACTTCTTGAAAGTTTGTCACCGATTCGGCTAGGTGTCTTCCTCTGTTCTCGATAATCAGCAAAAAGACCCCGCTCTTCTTTGGATAATGGATTTCAGCAGGCATTATAATTATAAAATCATAACGACGTGTTTTATTCTAATAAATTCAATCTACGTGATTAACAAAGTATTTATAACTAACAAACTTTTGTTATCTGAAGATTTTGTTATTTTTTGTCCTTTTTAATAGTGATTCTTAAATGTACAATCATTTGGCCTTATTAATTTTTCGTACCGCAATAAAGTTTAATAAATTATTATTGGGCAAACGGTACAAGAGAGAGAAATTTAGTTTAATCGTTATAAAAATATAAGATCAAACAAAAGGGTTGCCATTCCTTGATAGTAATTTATCATAAAAACAGACGAAACAGCAGTTTTTTTTTTTGTTGTCCTTATCATTGTTTTGCAGAGTATTCCTACTTAATTTTTAAGTAAAAATGATACTCGAGTTATAACTTCCTTATTGGTCTGTTGCACAAGCTGGCGTCTTTAGAAGAGCTCATAAGAGACAGAAAAATAGGTTCAAATCAATAATACAAATTTGTAAAAATCTCACCAAACGATTTCTGTCTTAATCAAAACAAAATGTCGTCAATTCCTTTTTAATAAAACTGGTAACGTCACTTGGTACTTGCCAATGCAGTGTGTGTGTTTGAAATAGTCCTTTTAGGCAAATATGTTTTACGACCCATATAAAACTTTAAACCCAACCAATCCCAGTTCAAATTTTATTTTTCATTGATTTGAAGTCATTGTTTTAATTTTGCATCGTTTATTTATAAATATAAATGGTTCCATCAATTTTTGTACGAGTATGTGCAAATATTTGTAAAGGCAACATTTCTCGTTTATGTTAAGATACAAATTAGGGATTGTTTGAGTCACAAGAAAGACCATTAAACTTGTTTGAAAGTACGTTACCTATACTGGATTTACGAAGTTACTATTAATACAGCTTAGATCTGTACGAGTGTTAGAATCTTATTTTGAGAATAAGTCTATTAAACAAAAAAATCTGCAAATACTCCACCAGACGAAACAGTGGTCCCTTGTCATACCAATCTTTCAACTTTTTCTTCAAGTTTTACTTAGATAGGTATTTCGACTTTAATTTTTTTTTTTCGATAAACTATGCACTGTTGTCCGTTATAGTAGACCTTTACTTTTATGTCCATTGTTTTATAAGCGAAATCCTCTCCAATAAAGCTTTTAATAGTTTTTACATTTAATTCATTGATAAAAAACTAACAACATAAGTAAAACAATAGAAACGTATATGACGTATATGACAACCAACTACCAACATAACGCATTATAATGAATGTACGTATAAGTGTTATTTGGGTATATAAAAAAGGATCGCACACACTAGCACTGGGGCAACGTTCTGAGTCTGAACTGGCTCTAATAAGATATTATAGCGGAGTGCTGGGGAACGGGAAAATCGATAAATATCCACAAACACATACGAATGAAATTGTTGGTCGGGTAAAATATAAAATATTTGTAATGATGGTAGTATGATGGCGCTTTGTATTTATGTGAGTCTACAGTCTGTTAAGGTAAGAGTAGTAACTCGCCGTGTACCGACGAAAGAACCAAAACTAAAAAGGATGAAAGAATACACCATCTTCGCGACTTTATAAGCATCCAGCAACTGACAGCAATCGTTACCGTACCTAAACAAAGGTTTTAGTGGGACTCGAAAGGTTCTGGTGCTGGTTTTTGCATGCAGATTTCAGGAAGGAAACAAAACAACTTTTCAGGGAGGAAGACATAAATTTGCTAAGAGATGATGAAAATGAGGAAAAAGCGAAAGTACAGGGATGTTCAAGATAGATTTATGAATGAAAAGCAGCAGAACTCCATATGGGTGTGTGCTGTGGGTATAAATAGGCTGAAAGCTAAGAAGAAAACACGAATATGAAATTAAAATTTACATCACAGCTGAAAAAATGTTGGCTACATATTTATGGTAAAGGCTCTCGGGGTGTATTGGTTGAATTTAAAAAATTAATTAAGACCGACAAGTGTCCCTTCACCCATTAAAAAATAATTTTGAAACTTAGATTGTTTGTATTTTATGTATGTCATTACATTACATACATTATCAAAACGGTACATACCATTCTAAAAAACTGAAGTTCTCAAAAATTCATTTAAATGAAACAGATTATTATGCATTTGAGAAAAGGAATTTGGTCCATTAGTCTAAAATACTAAGAACAAATCTTAATACTCTCAAAAAAAAAGTTGGACATTAGTAGTTACGAACACTTTACAAAATTATTAATCCCAATGGAAACGCTTTAACTAATAATTTATCTAAGTTTATTATACTTAATTTTTGTGTAATTAAGATAAGAAAATAAGAATTTTCTTTTACGAAATAGTAGGATTTAATGAGATTTTTCACATTGCTGTGATATTTCTGTCTTATGTGTTTTTTGTTCTAATCGATTTTATTTATAAGTGTAGTACCCGTGGCATGATGGTTAGTGCGTTGGACTATACCCCAGAGTGAAGGTAATTTGCTACATGGCCCTCATACGGCCGATGATTGTGTATGGTTGTCCTGTGTGGTTCAACGTTGCCCCTTCCCAGATGGAGAAGTTTCGGGTGTTCGAGCGGCAGTGTTTACGACGCTGTACCGGCTTATATCGAACAGCCGAATCTTCTTACGTGCATTACTATTCCAACGAGGTCCTATACAACGGGGCTCGAATCAACAGAATTGACAATTTCGTGATAAAACTCGTTCGAGGTCACATTGCAAGAGCTATGTCTTCGACCAACAATTTAATTTTCGGGGCGTTCTATCCGAACGACGAGTATTTTGAAAGTGCACGCTTGAGCGGCTTCATTCCACCAGAGGCATTCCTCTTTTTAGATAGATGCGGTCTGATACAGGATAGATTGGCAGTTCCGTTAATCTACCACGTCAGACGACGAACCGTGGATAGGCGACTCCTATACAATCGGGACGTCATGGCACAAGGCGGAGGAGAGCTCCTTCGGTTCAGTAGGGCTGTGTCCGAAAGGGACCGAACTGATAGGGTGAAGCAGGAGAGCCAGTTTTGGTGGCTTCAATCGGCACTTGTTAGTGAGTAGTCGGGATGGGGTTTAAAGCCTTGGCCGGCTTACATACTTGTTTTATAGTTTTAGGGTTTAGTTTTAAGTAGAATAGGCATGGTGGCACAAAAAAAACATACAAAAAAAAAATACAAAAAATACAAAAAAGAAAAATACAAAAAATTACAAAAAAAAACACAAAAAAAAAAAAATAAAAAAAAACATGGAATAATCAAGAATAAAAAAAAAGACAAAATATGAAAAACAAAAAACGTTAGATAGTTAGATTTGCTGCCGTGGTTGTTCTAGTTTTAAGTAGTTTATAGGTAGAATAGGTAGTTTTAGTTAGCTTTAAGTTTTATATTAAGGACCTTATTTTAAGTAGTTTTTAAGTAAAAATAAAAAAGGATATTGACATTAGTTTTTTCTAAATTTTCTAATGAATACAAAAATAAATAAAATTAATTAAAGTTAAATAGATCTTAGGGCCGAAAGGCATTAGCATTAAGTATTATTGTTTAACTTAGAGTGTCCGTATGGGACCAGTAAGTTAGTTGTAAGTTATGGATAATTAGGCTAGTTTTATGAATTTTTGTCTAGCTTTAAGATATTCTTAAGAAGGAATTAATAAAAATGAATTAAAAAAAAAAAAAAAAAAAAAAGTGCGTTGGACTATCATGCCAGAGGTCGTGGGTTCGATCCCTGCCTATGCCATCTAAAGTTTTTTTTCACGGGTACTGCCTCTTCCGAGGAATTGACAAATTCTCCAAGAGTAATTCTTGTCATGAAAAGTGCTTTCTCAAATTAGCCGTTCGGATTCGGGATAAAACTGTAGGTCCCCTCCATCTCTGACAACAGTACTCGCACACAGGAATGGTTGAGAGTTGTAAGTCACTAGGCCCTAGTTCTCAACGGATTGTTGCGTTTATTTTTATTTATAAGTATATAATAAGAATAACATATAATATCAAATGCAAAATGTTTTTTATATAACATTTTAGAAAATTTAAACAGTATTTTCTTAAATAAAATTGGGCTAGTTGGACCACGCAAATTACTCAGAAATAAATGATCCTACAAAAACGTTGTTGAACAAGGTGTCCTCTCATATCGGATTAGAATTAGGAATTTTATTTAATTTTTCTACTGAACACATCAAATATTAAAGCTATGCAAAATCACGAAAATCATATGCATTCTTTGAGAGTGTTAAAATCTAGCTATTTTTAATTTATTCAATATTTTTTTTTTAAATTAAACAAATGCGAAAGTAAAATATAATTAGAAGGTACACATATAAACATTGGGTTTGATGATAATGGTCAACATATGCATCATAATTAATGACGAATATTGAGGCGGGTAAAGTCGGTCACATTCGTGCCATTTTAGGCTCAGATTAAGCTATTGTCTTATTAAAATGTAGAATTTGCATGAACAAATTATTATTATTTATCACTAGTTAAAAACTTTTTGGGATATACATAAGTAAGAAACTTTATTGAATATTTGGTTATTTTGGAATAACCTTATAACACAAAAACGTATATATTATTGGCTAAGTAGATTTATAAAGTTCCTTTATAAGTGAAACAACGTCTTCTAGGTAACGATATTTTATTCAGACAGAAAAACTAAAGGAAAATGTTCTGATTTTCAATAAACTGATCAAGTGATTATAACTTAATATTTTATATAGAGTGATAATAACAAAGTGTTGTCACTTAACGAATGTAATATTTAACACTCTTCCTCATTCGTTTGGAGACCACACTTAGTTCTAAATTGTATAATTCGCACAGCTCCCAGTGGTTTCGTCAACATATCTGCAAGCATGTCTTTTGTTGGACAGTACTGACACTTAACAAAATTCTTGTCCACGTAATCCTTTACAAAATAAAATTTGGTGTCAATATGCTTGGATCGGTTGCTTAATTTTTCTTGACATATAAGCTTGAGACAGCTCTGATTATCTTCGTAGATAAAAGTTGGTTTTTGTTGGGGAATGTCGAGATCGCTTAAGAGCTTAGCCAAACTGTTTCTTTGCATGTTTCCGATAAAGCTAAAAACTCTGCTTCAGTTGTGGATAAGGATACGCAAGTTTGTTTTCTACAACACCAGCATATAGCTCCTCCGTTTATGAAGAATATGTATCCTGATTTTAATTTTCGGTTTGCTCTATCTGCTGCCCAATTCGCACCAGCATATTCGATTAAATTATTTTTAGTTGTATTATCCTTACTGAGATTTAATTGCAAATTTGATGTACCTTTTAAATACTTAAGAACCCGTTTAAGTTCGACCCAATAAGCTTGATTTTGTGACGATGTCTTTTTTGCCAAAATTGATACACTTGCTGCTATGTCCGGTCTGGTGTTAATTGCTATATATAATAAGCATCCGATTAGTCTTTAGTATTCCTTGTTTTGTAGTAACGGTTCTCTTCCTTCAGTTGACTTGTCATATTCAGGTTCAATAGGAACTTTTGAGTCCTTTGCATTTGGAAGTCCAAAGTCTTGAATTAGTTTATTAATGTATTGTTTTTGCCTTATTCTGTAATTCATATTGCCGTCTTTGGAGACTTCAATCCCCAAGTAGTGATTAATCGCTCCCAAATTATTCATTTCAAAATGATGATTTAGCAATGCCTCTGTTTTCTTGATAAGTGATTCATCCTTACTAGCAACCAAAATGTCATCGACATACACCAGTATGTAACAACCTTCACCTTTCGTTAAACTAATGTATAGGCATAGATCTGCTTTGCTCTGGATGAAACCACTTTCAATGAGAACATTACGAATTACTTCGTTCCACACGTGTGCTGCTTGCTTCAAACTATAACCAGGCGGTTGTTTCATATAAATCTCTTCCTTGAGTTCTCCGTTTAAGAACGCTGACTTTACATCCATATGTTGAGCTTTCATTTTGCATTTTACTGCTACAGAGAGAAGTCTAAAAGTTGTCTGCCTGATAACTGGTGCAAAAGTTTGGTCGTAATCTTGTCCATATTTTTGACTGAATCCCTGCGCGACAAGTCGAGCAAGTCGAGCTTTGAATACCTCCCTGAACGTTTCGTTTAATCTTATAGGTCCATCTACAACCGACTATGTTCGCGCCACTTGGTGGAAATACTAATTCCCATGTTTGGTTTTTCTGAAGTCCTTGAATTTCTTCTGTCACTGCCTTTTTCCACTATTCTTTATTCTTACAAGTAATGGATGTTCAAATGGTAGACATGTGCATTCAAGAGGACACAAGCGTACACTAGTTTTTCTCAAAACCCACCTCTGTCTATCAACTCCTACTCTCACCTCCCCGCGGTGAACATCGGGTGCCTACTACCTCAACTGGAGATTGGGTTCTAACCCCAGTGGAAAGTTGTTGGGGGCAGCAAACGAGAGAGGGGGGGAGAGGTATTTCCACTAAGGCACCTCTCCTTATCCAGACGGCAGCGGACGAATTCCCGAGATGGAATCAACGGTGGCGTCTACAGTTCCAGTAAGGCTGAACTACTTAGTGAACACCTTATAGGGCTTCTACGACTTATTCGGAGCCCAGGCCTATAAGGAGCGGTTTATTGGGCTCCCCGTTGTTGGAGTTATACTAAGGATCTGGCCCTCCAGGTTGTGGGTTGTGCCGTCGGGGGACTTCCTGACCACTTAAAAACTCATAGTTGCGAAGCACCAACAAGCCTTGAATACGGACGGATTCACTGTTGACAACCTAAGCAAACGAATTAAGGATAACGAACTTTGGATATGCACGTGGAATGTTAAGTCCCTTAACAGACCACGTGCAGCCGAAGAATTAGCGGAGGCCCTAGACTGCTATAAAGCAGACATCACCGCCATCCAGGAAATACGATGGGATGGGCCGGTCAAAAAGAGGATGAAAAACTGCGATATTTACTATGGTGACTGCTACCGAGAAAACCAACAGCGCTTATTTGGATGCGGCTTTGTTATTGGAGCCAGACTTAGGCAACAAGTCTTGAGCTATAGGTGCATCAACGAGCGCCTCATGACCATCCGCATCAAAGCTTAATTCGGCAACATTAGCCTGATATGCGCGCACGCCCCCACAGATGAGAAGGATGACAACACCAAAGATATGTTCTTCGAGCTCTTAGACAAAACATATGAGCAGTGTCCTAGCTACGATATTAAAATTGTCCTGGGCGATTTTAATGCCAAGCTAGGAAGGAAAGACATCTTTGGTGGAATAATCGGGAAAAATAGCCTGCCGACAACTCTTCCGACAACGGATTCAGGCTCATAGATTTTGCTGCGGGGCGAAACGTAATGGTAGCCAGTACGCGTTTTCCACACCTAAACATCCACAAAGGAACTTGGAGATCTCCAGATCAATCTACCGTCAACCAGATTGACCATATTGCGATCGACGCCAGACACGCTTCCAGCATCATGGATGTCCGAACTTTCCGAGGAGCTAACATCGACTCGAACCACTACCTCGTTGTAGCCAAGGTAGCACTTCGGGTTTTCAGGCCCAAGGAAAAACAGGGAGATGCTGGAAGAAGGTACAACGTCGAACGGCTACAATCGCAAGAGATCGCCAAATCCTTCTCCGACCGAGTTACAAGTAACCTCTCTCGAAGTTCTGTGCCGCCAACACAATGTATCGAAAACCAGTGGCAACATTGCCAAGATGCACTCAGAGAAGCCGCCTCTGACGTGCTGGGTTTCAAGCAACCACCAACAAGGAACCACCCTGGTTTGATGAGGAATGTCGGCAGGCAAATGCAGCCAAACAGGCACGCAAAGCGGCGCTGCATAAAAGGAAGAGAGCTGCTCATGAGCTCTATGAGCAGAAGAGGCGAGAGGAACACCGACTTCTCAGAAGGAAAAAGAGAGAGCATGAGAAGCGTGCGGTCGAAGATGTTGAGAGGTTTAAAAGCAGGAGGTGAAACGAAATTCACAAGTACATAAACCTAGAACCGAAGGCTGCAAAGACGAAAGTGGAAACATCATAGTGGAACCGCAGTCAATGCTGAGGATATGGAAAACCACTTCTGCAGACTGTATAACGGTGACGACGGACCGAATTCCGCTGTCAGGCAAGATGATCCATTCAACATAGACGACGAAAGCCAACAATCCCGTCTTCCCGACTTAGACGAAGTAAAGATTGCCATATCTAAGCTGAAGTCTAACAAAGCCGCTGGAGCAGATGGCTTTAATGCCGTGCTCTTCAAAGCAGCTGCAGATAATTTGGTTAGGAGCATGCACCAACTTATCTATAAGATATGGTAGTAAGAAAGCATGCGCTATAAATGGAACCTCGGTATTGTTTGCCCTATTCTGAAAAAAGGAGACCCTCTAAAGCAGAGAGAAAAGAACTAATAGAGAGAACCAACTTCGACGGTTGCTCTCTTTTTGACTACAAGCTGTGATTTGGACACCAACTAGCATATGTATTAACTCCATATAAAAAAAAACGTGGGGAACAAATACTTATGCAAGTTGGTGTGCATACTCACCACTAGAGAGAAAAAACTTTTCTCTCTTTTCTCTCTGCCCACCACCTTTGAAAAATGGCGACCACCTTTGAAAAATGGCGGATGTAGTCAGCTGTTCAGAGGTGCTCAAAGAAAATTCAAAGTTGTGAATGAACAACTTTTTGGTACTCTCATTGTGTTCGTTTGGGAGTAATATCACTCGAATATGTATGAAGTGAAATTAATTACTCTTGTTAGGTGCCAGAACAATGAAGATTTACAAACAATTCTAAATTACGTATTTAGAGAAATATTAGTTAGTTATTTGAAGCCAGTTTTAATCATTAAGTAAGTAAAATAAATTAGGTGGTGCAACAGTCCAATGAGAATTAGGACCTAGAAACATAAAACTCTAAAAGCACTACAACTATTATTTTTTATTATTAGCTGCGTTTATGCGTTTAATTTCGCTCAGACCGTTGAAAAATGCAAACAAAACTCAGATTTGTCTCAATTTTCAGAGTTTATCGACTTAATTTTGTCGATGCGAGAGTTGCAGGAACATTGAAAACGAGAGTTACAGAATGTAAACATGGATCATGAAAATAAAACAACGCAGGAACATTGAAAACATTTTTATATACTCATCTCTTTTTTCCATTCCTATTTTATTTGTTTGTACTCGTTGTTTATTTTCTTTACATTACTCACGACATTTCCAAAATGCTGAAAATAAGTGATTTAAGTAGAGACTAAATAAAAAGACCGTCAACTTGTTACTTCTGTTGCCAATTTTCATTGCATAATATTTGTTAAGAGGTGATAAGCTATTCTTACTGCCTTCCACTAAGCTAGTGTGTTGCTTTTAAAGGCTTATCTACATAAGCCGAAAAGTACTTTTGTACAAAAGTAAAAATATTTGTATTCTCGCTAGGTCAATGGTTTTGTGAAAAGAATATACAAATTTGTTCTTCAACCAAAATTTAAGTCTTATGCATCATTTTTATAAATTTTCCAGTTCTAAGTATTTATATCTTATCTTTCAGTTATACGAGTATAGCGACAAGGAAAAATCTGTGAGGGAAAGTTGTAGCTACAGTTTTTCTGAAAGTGCATTGTTGCTTATTCATAGATGTTTGCTAAACTTTTTAGGCTATTCATAAATAAATACAAATCAAAGTTAAGGGCTAAACCTGAATAACTATAAACATAGAAAATGCTGTGTTTTCAAGTAATTATTATCGCAGCCAAATATCATAATTGATTTTTTTGGTGTATAAAAAAGCTGAAAGAGTGACAAATAAATGTTACTAAGTTCCAGAAAATATCGATTGATACCGCAATTGCAGAAGATATGGATATTTTATATAAATATTCCTGGTAAACTGTAGAACTTTATTATTTCCGCCTTTTATAATTCAAAGTAAAATAATTCAATGCAGTATATTTTAGATAATACTGTAGATAAGTTAGTAGTTAAGGTATTACTTTTGAAATAAACATTACATACATTTATAAAAAGCATGTACTCGTTCAAATATAACAATAAAGTCTAGTCTAAAAAACCTTAACCTTGTTACACTCTTTCTGCACACATCCTTTCTTGTTTTGGTTGTTAATGCCATCTATCTGTAACTCAGAGAAAGAGAAGAGAAAAACAAATTCACCACGAACTACCGGTATAACTTCTTTCGTTATTTATTGACAAACAAAAATGTTTTGCTAGAATTAATTTGACTTATAGAAGTATTTTTGTAGATATAAAAACGACAAGATGTTAGTAAAATTAAAGAAAGAAATTCATGAGAATTACAAATATTATAATGAGACTTTAAAAAACATAGACTTCTTAGCTATCAATAAACAAAAATGAGAAATGTCGCATTTCCCGGAACTGATGTTTTTTTGTGTACTCTTCTCCGAGGTGAGGTGAAAACATGTATACACCGATACGAATTCAACACGCTATAAAAAATGAGAGTAAGAGGTTTCGAAGGGACGGAGACGAGGAAATTTGGCTCTCTCGATTAGTTTTTTCTCTCTGGTCTAAAGCCCATCGTCAACAACCTGATAGGTCCTTATCAGTGTGGTTTTAGACCAGGAAAGTCCACAGTCGATCAAATATTCACATTACGGCAGATCCTGAAAAAAAACCAAGAACATCAAATCGACACCCACCATGGTTTCATCGATTTCAAGGCCGCATATGACAGCATCTACAGGGACAAGCTGTATAGGGATATGTCTAGTTTTAGCATCCCTGCCGAACTCCTCCGCTTCTGCAGGATGACCATGGAGAATTCACTGCTCCATAAAGGTTGGAGACAACTAAACAGAACCTTTCGATGTCAAAAAAGGTTTTAGACAAGGTGTTGCGCTGTCATGCGATTTTTTTAGCATCGTACTTGAAAGAATAGTGCAGAGCCCCCACATCAACACTAGAGGCACTATCTTTCAAAGAAGAACTCAGCGTGGGCTTTTGTGAGTATTGAGGCAGAGGCGGTAAAAATGGGTTAAACGGTTAATGGGGCAAAACAAAGTAAATGCTGTTGTCAAGAAAGAACTTACAACACCGACGTCTTGGTCAAAACGTCACGATGGACAGACGTAACTTTGAGGTAGTCAAGGACTTCGTCTACCTAGGCTCCGTTATTAACGTAGAAAACAACACCAGCGCTGAGATCAAACGAAGAATAACTCTTGCTAACCGCTGTTTCTTTGGGCTAAGGAAGCAATTGAGTAGCAAAGCCCTCTCTCGAGCGACCAAAGTGTCGCTATATAAGACCTTCATCATCCCCGTCCTGCTATACGGTGCAGAAGCATGAGCTAAGACAAAAGCGGATGAAAGCACCTTGGGTCGTTTCGAGAGAAAAGTTCTTCGTGTGATTTAAGGTCCCGTATGCATCGAAGGGGAGTGGAGGAGAAGATGGAACGACGAACTGTACGGGCTGTACAGCGACGTAGACTTAGTTAGAAGGATAAAAGTCCAACGACTAAGATGGCTGCGTCACGTAGAGCGCATGGAAACCAATGCTCCGGCCCGGAAAGTCTTCGAATCTACACCCACAGGACAGCGCAGTAGAGGAAGACCGCGAATCAGGTGGCGCGCACAAGTGGAAAGTGACCTCATCCAACTTGGAGCGCGAAACTGGAGACATCTAGCTAGGGACCGAGCTAGATGGAGAAGTTTGTTGGGTGAGGCCCTAGTTCACACAGGACTGTAGCGCTACCTTAAGCAAGTAAGTAATGGATTCCTTATAGTTCATAGGCTCTTTCACAAGGTCTTCCTGTTCCATATTTGCACCGCTTATAAAGCGTTGTGGTGGGACTCCTTTATTTTGTCTGCTTGATGTTCTTGGTAGATCTTCCTGTGTTGGTTCTTCTATTATATTTTCGTCGTTATTGGTATCTTCTGGTTCTGTAGTCACGTCTTGGATTTTTGGTAAAATTGGCACCATTAGTTTTGAACTATTCGTCTTGGTACAATTACCCTTTTCCGTATGATCCTCCTCATTCTTTGATAACTCAAAGAACTTTGCATCTAATTGTAATTTTCTTGGTTCTTTTGTCAACAAACCAATAAGCTTTTGAATGCTCGTCGTAACAAACAAAAATCTTAGACTCAGCTCTATCATCTTACTTTCTTCGAGTTTCTTTAGGGGTGTTGACAAAAGCCTTTGTTCCAAAAATACGAAGGTGACTTATATTTGGTGTCTTTCCAGTCCATCTTTCATAGGGTGTTGTTGGAATTGTATTCCAGGGCAGTCTATTTTGCAAGTAGTTCGTGATCATAATTGCTTCTCCCCAGAATTCATATCCTAGGTTCGCCTCCAGAAGCATACACCTACTAATCTCTAACAAAGATCTGTTTTTGCGTTCAGCCGTCCCATTTTATTGACGAGTGTAAGGTGCACTATGTTGATACTTAATGCCGTTTTTCTAAAAATTTTAAAACTCTTCCAGCAGTGAATTCACCGCCATTGTCAGATCTTATGACTTTGGGCCTTAGCGAAAAAATATTTTTGACAGTTTCAACATACTGAATAAGCCGTTCAAATACCTCAGAATTATCTTTTAAGAGGAATACTACAGTATAACGGCTAAAGTCGTCAATAAACGTCAAGAAATATCTATTTCCACTTGGTGTAGTTGTCTGCATTGGCCCACATACATCACTATGTATTAAATCCATAGGCGAATGACTTTCACTGCATGATTTTATGAATGGCAAACGAGTCATTTTTCCTTGCGCACATATTTCACAGTCTCTACTGTGCTTACAATCGATAATATTAAAATCACTCACCATTTTATCTTTGGCCAATCTTTTAATAGCTTCAGTACTTCTGTTACCAAACAAACGATGCCAATAATCAATAGTGTTTTTGAGCCCCTCCGTCATTCACCAAAAGTGCCTTCAAATTGTTGAAGTTGAATCTAAGCCTCAATTTGTATAGGTTGCCAGTTAAGTCAGCTACTGCTACCTCTTGTCCTTTATTCGTCTTGATTGAGCAAATCCTATTTCTGAAACTTACCGCAAATCCTTTGTCGGTTATGCTTTTCACAGATAATAAACTGCCTTGAAGATAGGGATATATAGAACATCTTCGATTCGAATTGCTGCTTCCTCGTTATTGCCGTTCAATACTTGAAGCTTATAAAATCCTTTTCCTTTCGGAATAATTTCTTCACCATTTGCCACTATCACCTTTTCATTATGACTTGAGTCCATACTTGTGAAATTGTTAAGGTTGTTGGTTATGTAAACTGTTGAACCTGAATCAATAACCCAACCATTATACATCCTGTCACTCAAACCAAAACAAAATTCATTGGAAGAAGTTACGGTGTTGACTTTTCCTTGTTTCTTAGAATTTCTCCTATATATGATCCTCTTTATTACAAAAGAAACATTTAGTAGATTCGTTCGAATATGTATAAGATACCTTTAGTGCAGTATTATCATTCCCCTTATTTTGCCTTGAAAACTCTTCCAGTAATTTTGCTTCTACTAGATCCAAAGTTAATGCCGCATGATCTCTGGTTTCAAGAGCTGTAACAAGTGTATCGTATGACCTGGGCAGACTGCTTAAACCCATTGCAACAGTCCAACTTTCTGACAACTGATCTTCACCCAATGCTGCTATTTTGTCGAAAAGTGTCGTCATTGTCTGAATGTGTTCCTCCATGCTTGAATCTTCCAATTTTAAGCTACATATTTTTTGCATGAGCTGTACCTTATTGCTTAGTGTCGATTTTTCATGATGATGTCTACGCTTGTCCCACGTAGCTTTTGCTCTGTCAGCCTTCCTGACATGGTGAAGTTGGTTGTCCTCAACAGACAAGCCGATGAGAACTTTCGCATCGACGTCCTTTTTGGTCCATTCTGCTGTTGGTGGTTCACGTTTTTGATTAAGAACCACTTCCCACTGTGGTAGTTATCTTGACCCAATTTTGTTATTGAAGTCCTTAGAGATTCGGCCATTTTTTTTGTATTTGTTACGTTGTTCCTTCTAGAAATCTGGGCCCATAACCTATTGGCTAATTAGATTTATAAAGTTCCTTTATAAGTAAAACAACGTCTTCTAGGTAACGATATTTTATTCAGACAGAAAAACTAAAGGAACATTTTCTGATTATCAATAAACTGATGTGATTATAATTTAATATTTTATATAGAGTGATAACAACAAAGTGTTGTCACTTAACGAATGTAATATTTAACATATATAACTGATAACAGTTGTCATACATATGCAAGTATAATAAGTTAAATTTGTGTTCACATATTATAAAAACGACTGAAATAGAAGGGGACGGCCGACACTGGTAAAGGACAAACAATAATTGGGATTATTTATCACTAATTGTGAGCTTATAAGATTGTTTTAGTCTATAAAATAGACATGGATTGGATATTCTTGTATCATAACTGACTCTTTATAATTCTGTTTTCAAATACATCTATTTGCCACCAAGAACCATATTATAAGATTGCTTCGAAGACAATCAATAATGTTTTGCTTAATTGGAATTCCATTTTTTAGTTTATTTATTCATAAGCGGCCCGTCCCGGCTTCGCACGGGTAGACATAAATAGGTACAGATATTTAAGTTATAGGCAAGCTAATTAAAACGACCATGAATCACTAAATTAGAAAACATTTGTTTGTCCTATCATTAATACTCTTAACAGCGTATGCGATGAAAGACATTTTATGGCAAATTTTTTTACACCTTCAGTTGGTTTTAATAGGAATTTCTAAAGATTTCTATAGTAATCTAGTACTAAATATAGCCTTACTCAGTGATAATGTAGCTTAATAATGAAAAAAGAATTATTAAAATCGGTCCAGTACTTTTTGAGTTTATTCGTTACATACAAAAATACAAATCTTTCCTCTTTATAATATTAGTGTAGATTTACAACATTTAGAGATTTTAAATCTACAGTTAGACTACCGAATTCGAATACATACTAATACATCGGATGGACTATTATAATATTAACACAATACAATATTTTTAATAAAATAACAATAAACATTAACAATTTGACAACAGTAAAATGATATTGTAAAATTAAAAATCAATTAAAATGAAAATACAATAAAAATCTATTTTTTAAAGAAGATCTACTCAGATTAAAGTTAAATTCAATATGAGACACAATAAGATTAGTTTCACTGACAGGGGGTTATAGGTTCATTTTCATTTTTTGCATAGTTAACTCTATGATCATCTTCACAAAATAAAGAACGTACTCTCAGTTGTCGTGATGGAGCATATAAATTAATTAAGGACAAAAAATTCATATAAACATTTTGGTTGTCAATTTAAGATCTAAATAGAAGCTTCATTGGACCTGGTTGCACAATGCTGATATTAAATTTTACCCTACGTAGCGTTTTAATACAAAATGGTTCAGTAAACCACAATATAACAAAGGATCTGAAAATTAGACTCTTTCATTTAATATATTTTCCAAAAACATTGTTGAAACTTTGGCACCAAACAAAGGTGTTTAAATATAAAAGTTGCGACTGCTGATTCATCACAAATGAATGATTTCGGTTTATTTTATTTTATAAGAAAACAATAATCATAAAAAGGGAAAATGCAAGCAAAAATTCTATCATCATCCTTGTCTAATAAAGAATTCATAACACGTCTTTTCCCGACATTTATTACATTCCAGGACCTTTAGCTTTAGAGCAAATACCTTCGTCCTCGCATCAATATATGAAGTGTCCTCGTATTCATATAATTATTCTATTCTTAAAAAACAAAAAAATTAAAGCTAAAAGGATGCAAATAGAAGCAAGCGCGAAGCTAATGACATTCTTTATCCTTTGGGAAAGAGAAAAGCCAAAAGAACAAAAAAACGTCCCGAGAAATTCGCACTTACGATAATAATTGTTGCATAAGAATTAAATTAATGAAAATAAAAGGATTATAAACTGAAAACATACGTTAGCCAAGACCAACCGTCGACGCCGTTATTTTAGTTTTCTGAAGAGGTGTTCTTCAACGCTTACTAAACCACTGCGAAAGCTTTTCCATCTCTCCTATTCTGCGGTTCTCTTTCCATGTGGATGGAAGCATGTTCCTAAAGAAGGCGAATACCCCTCACTCTTACTTCTGATTTGGTTTTATGATATTTCTTAAAAAGAAATTTGTTTGTTTTGACATTTTAAGTTTTAAATGTCATCGGCCAAATGCGTAGCGTTAAGCTTTATTTCACTTTCAGAAACCCCAATTTTTAAAGTGAAATAAAATGAAACGGTTTGTTTGTTCGCAATACGAGCATTATGGCGTATAAACAGTGAAATATACATGGGGGCATGCTAGCCCTGCACTCTCCCTGCTTGGCCTCACTATAGGATTTTACCATAGCCGAAATGCGAATAAATTTGTGATGACAAAAATTAAATATATTCAATGACTCTAACAGATTAACACTACATATTTTCTTGATAAACTAACTGGCTACAATCTTTGAAGCAAACTTAAAATCTCTTTCGTAGATATGTTGTTTGTTTTTTTTTTCCACAACCAAGTTATTAATTCCTGAGAGGATACATCCAACTAACATAACCACAAATTATATGTACACGATATACATATACAACAAAGCAAAATGAAATCAACGGCTGCAGCAGAGAAATCACATAAGTAGATCATATTGAAGATGAAGTAGCAAAAGTGTAAGAATAGAAGTTTACAGGAGACCAGAATGTCGGGATAAAAATACCGACTCGACGACGAAAATGCTAGATTTTTTTTCTTTTATCGTCTTTTTCTCTTTCTCCTATAACATATCTTTTAATGGAGAATAATTGCAATATTGGTGCCGCCAGACAGGCAGATATGCAAGCACCACCAAAGTGGGTGAACGAGGCGAAATAGTAGAACTGGAACTGGCAGACACTAATGTGCACTCACTATCCATGAAAACAAAAAATGGGAACAGACTGTCGGTGTCAACTAAACTGTTGTCTGCCTATATGCATTTCATAGCATCGCCGCCGTGACCGTCGCTTCGTCGCTACCACCACTGCCACCGCCAACGTCGTCGTCGTCTTCGTTATCTCTTCCTCCTCAATTACCGAGAGTTTATGGGAGGTCGACCAAATACAATCGAGGACAAAATAATAAGATTTTTGTACGAAAAAGCATGTCATCTACAGAGTCAGAAACTTAGATACAGAGAATGTTTAAAGGGAAAGAAAAAAGCTGATGGTGAGTTCATTTTTTTTTTTTTGAACATTGGATAAGGTGAGTGACATGTAATTGGGTTTCTGATTTTACTGTTATTTCCTTTCGTTTCGTTCTTTTTGGCTAAATCTTCCGAAAGCAATAAGTAATACGAATATATCCTATAAATTTCATTTCTAGTATAGAAAGTAGAAAAACATTAAACAAAATAATTGGAAATTAATTTATTTATAATAATATAAATTTAGATATTATTTTGATATAAGAATAATTTTAGACTTAAAATCTGAAAGGTTGGCAATTCAAAGAATCCTTATTGGTAAGTACATACATATGTATGTAGATAAGACTGATTGAAATAAACTATAATGCTTTCAATTTTCAATGCAACTCATTTTTTGGTTAGAGCTTGGTGATTTTTAGATTGATATGTAGAGTTCACTCATCGCCTTTTCCTATTTGACTGTTTGGCTTCTTCGAACTTAAGAACCTCATAATATGCATTTAAATCCTAATATGACTTTTTCCTAGATGAATTTTAATGGCATTCAAAAAAGTTCTTTTCTAATTAGTGCATTACCGTCAAATTTTATAGAGGTTTACTTGGTTAAATAACAGCTATGATATAAAACTAAATAATTTGAAAAAATGTATTGAAAGATAAAACTTGCTTATCGAACCAATTTTTATCAAAACAGCAGTTGGTTTCATCAAAATGATGAAACAGATGAAGCAAAAATAATAATACGATTTGGCTATTCTAAATTGTCACATTTTTTGATTTTTGTCAGTTCGGCGAAAAAAATTAAAAATCTTATTTCAATTAAACCTCTAAAAACGCACTAATTAGAAAATATTTCGAGAACTTTGTTTAAGGTAATTTAAAGTCCTTTAACACACTTATGATTTAAATATAGCAGGTTGCTAAGCTATGTCAATAAGCCATAAGTTCCCACACAAATGAAAAACGCAATGAACGACCTCTAAATATCAAACTACAGAGCTAAAATTTACCCAGGAGTATTATTACTTCAAAATACGGATAGATACATTCTCTATTTTATGTAAAAAATGTGGAACATATACTTTTCGAAAGAACTGGCCTTCCAGTTACTTTCATTTCAAGGAACCTTTCATTAAAAAAAAACTGTTGATATCTGTAACGTTTTCGCGATCATTTTCAGATACTAATTTGTTAACACTTTAACTGCTGACGTCGACGCATCGTCGACAACATGTTTATTACTGACCACTTCCAATGCCTCCGCACACCCCGCATCCGGGAAAAACGCCACACTATGATGCTGACCTTGATTACGCGACAATCATTTTTTTATAATTAAAAAACTAAATATTAGTAAAATTAAGCACTGATATAAGTAAAGTAGAGTAAAAGGAACCTTTTTGACAAAAAAAATTCAGCATAGAGGATTCGCTCAGGTCAAACCATGCCGCAGTCAAAGTGTTAATAGCATTTACGACTTATATTTTCGTAATTCACTCTTTTTTTCGCAAACTAGCTGTATCCGGGTGTTAAAAAGGACGATCCCAGATCATATTTCTGTGTAAAATGATCCGATCCCGATGGAATAACCCTGGTAGTACTTACAAAAATATAGAAATACTTTAGTTGAATCCCTTACTTTCATATTCAAACTTTACCTCCAAACAGAAAAATTTACAAGAATATGGAAAAAGATGCTTCTTACATCAATATTCAAAAAAGATGAGGTATCAATAACAAACTGCAAGTCTATTGCAAAACTTTCTTGCATTCCTACTTTTTTAACAAGTTGTGTAGCATTTTTTAAATATCATTTGCGAACAGCAACAGGGATTCGTGAGAAAAAGATCAACCGCTACAAATCTTCTCACTTTCTCAAACAAATATTCAAACGCTTGAGAACAAGGGTTTGAAGTTGAATATGTAGTATATACACTGACTTTTCTAAAGCTTATGACCAACTTAGCCAAGCAATTATATTATTAAAACTTAAAACTCTCCGTTGTTCACCCTTTTTCTCATCTTGGATAAAATCTTAACTTGAAAATAGATCCTAACAAGTAAAATTTTGAAATTGTCTCTCAGAAACTTTTGTTGCTCAATCTGGTGTTCCGCAAGGAAGCCATCTTGGCCCTATTCTCTTCATCATGACTATTATCTGTTATCCACGTAACGTCATGTTTGCGCTCAAGTCAGTTTCTCATGTTTGCTGATGACATGTTGATTTTCAAAGTAATAAAGTCCATCCATGATCGTATACTTTTACAGGCTGATAATTATAGTTTTACATTTTTGTGTAAGAAAAATAGCCTTAACCCTTTAAAGTGTCAGACGTGAACTTTTATTAAAAAATGAATCTTGGGACTTTGATTATTGTATTTTGCAGCAAAAATTTGTCGCGTTTTCACGTTTAAAGAATTAGGTGTTAATTTCTGTCCCAACTTAAAATGATCCCTATGTTACTCTTTCTTCCTCATCTTGAATATGCTTCACAAGTATGAACCCCTTTTTTTGTAATACATAATTGTATTGAATCAATTCAACACAATTTCATTCGAGTTGCCTTAAGGGTCTATTTTTTTTTTAATGATTAAGATAATTCTTAAGACTGCAGCAAACAGTTTTTTTTTTAGAATTTAATATTGTTTTTCAAAAAAAAAAAAAGTAACAAATATCCTGTACATCATATTCAAGTCAACATTTTGTTATTTCTGAGCAACTTTTCGTAAATTAACAAGAAACTGAAGACCGTTTTATTGTTCAATCATTCATTCTTCTATCAATTATATTGAAAAATTAATAAAAAAAAAAACACCAAAATCTTGGGACCAGTGTTGCCAAGTTGACCTGTTTCATGTCAAATTTGACAAGATTTCATCGCTGTTGACATGAAATGAAATACAAATCTTGTCAAAAGTGTTTTGACTTGTTTTTTGACTTTATTTAAAAATTCAATCATTTGCGCAATAAAAACTGTTGCAATAACTTTGCAATTCCTGAAGAAGTAACAAAAAAAGTTGGAACTTATGCTATATACAAAAATATAGATATAGCCAATGAAATTGAATGTGATAGCTCAGATTTTGAAGATCTTTAACTATATGTACCTTAACTTAAGTATTATTACTTAAGTACTATTTTTATATAATAATAATTCATGAAACATTATTTGTTTAAATTAACTCGTTGAATTGAAGTTGAAATACTTTTTTTGTTTTGTTTATAATTAATAAAATGTATTTATGTTATCATTAATATTTGGTGTTTTGATATTTAACTTTTTTTTTTACTAGAAACCAAATTTTCAAATATTTGACTTTTTTTTTACTTGATTTGGAAGAGTCAACAAGTCAGAATTGACTTTATTTAGAATTTCGACTTGGCAACACTGCTTGGGACCACATTTTCCAAAAGGGGATTTTTTTATAGTATATTCCCTTATATTTTTGTTGATGAGGTTTAAAACAAATTAGACCCTTTTTTATATTCATGTTTTTAATCCATTTATATTTCCCTAGCAAATGTTCACAGTGCAGTATTTATTCCAAGCTCATTTTACACTCGAAAATATTAATTGAAAACAATACAATCTAAGCAAACCAATTTTGTTCAAAATCTAATTTGCTTGCATTTAACTATTTTTGTATAGGAAAAGTTTTCATTTTAGTTTATCCTTTTTTAATAAAAATCATTTATTATTCTTAATTTAATTTTTGTTTGTTACAATTTATAACTTTGCAAATTTCAACTTTGTATAAATGGAAATAATTTTCATTTTGCATTGTTTTTTCTTTAATGCAAAAACATTTATTTTTCAAGGCGTGCATTTCGGTACAGAGAACTTCTCAGCCTTGAAACAAAACCCAATACTAACCAATACGGTTGGATAAAATTGGCTGTTCAATTAGTCCAATTGCTGTTCCGTTGTAACACCACATTGGATTAGAGGATCTTCTCTTCTTGTTTAACCATGTGAAGCTTCTTGTTAAGCGTTTGAGACAGCAGGTGGAATCGCTGAAACTATTATAGTAGAAGCCTCCTTAGTGAAGTCTTTGTGATAGGGCAGGACATAAACTTAGAAGGTGAGAAACTGTCTCCTTCTTCTTTTCACTCACGCAGCTTCTGCAAACATCATTTAACGTAAAAATAATAAATATATTTAGTGGCGCAACAGTTCGTGACTTACAACTCTCAACCATTCCTGCGAGTACTACTGTCACGGCTAATTTGAGAAAACATTTTTCATGACAAGAATACTCTTCGAAGATTTGTCAATTCCTCCCAAGAGGAAGTGCCAATGAAAAAACTTTAGATGGCACAGGCAGGGATTGAATCCAAGACCTTTTAAATTCATTTTTTATCAATTCATTCTTAAAACTGTATTAAAGCAAGACAAAAATTCATAAAACTAGCCTAATTAACCATATAACTTGCAACTGGTCCCATACGGACACTCTAAGTTAAATAATAGTAATAATACTTAATTCTAATGCCTTTCGGTCCTAAGATCTATTTGAGAATAATTCCATTTAATTTATTTTTTTCCTTATTCGAAAATTAAAACAAAAAACTTATTTCAATGTCTTTTTTAATTTTACTTAAAAACTACTTACAATTAGGCCCTTAATATAAAACTTAAAGCTAACTAAAACTACCTATTCTACCTATAAACTACTTAAAACTAAAACAACCACAGCACCAAATCTAAGTTTATTGATTTTGTTTTCATTTTGTTTTTCGTCGTGTTTTTTTTTATTGTCTTTTATGTTTGTTTTATATTTTATATTTTTTTTTTTTTAATTTGCCACCATGCCTACTCTACTTAAAACTAAACCCTAAAACTATAAAACAAGTATGTAAGCCGGCCAAAGCTTAAACCCCCATCCCGACTAACCACTATCAAGTGCCGATTGAAGCCACCAAAACTGGTTCTCCTGCTTCACCCCATCGTTTTGGTCCCTTTCGGACACAGCCCTACTGAACCGAAGGAGCTCTGCTCCGCCTTGTGCCATGACGTCCCGGTTGTACAGGAGTCGCCTACCCACGGTTCTTCGTCTGACGTGGTAGATTAGCGGAACTGCCAATCTATCCTGTATAGACCGCATCTATATAAGAAGAGGAATGCTTTCTGGTGAAATGAAGCAGCTCAGGCGTGCACTCTCAAAATACTCGTCGTTCGGATAGAACGCCCCGAAAATTAAATTGTTGGTCGAAGACATAGCTCTTGCAATGTGACCTCGAACGAGTTTTATCACGAAATTGTTAATTCTGTTGATTCGAGCCCCTTTATATAGGACCTCTTTGGAATAGTAATGCACGAAAGAAGATTCGGCTGTTCTATATAAGCCGGTACAGCGTCGTAAACACTGCCGCTCGAACACCCGAAACTTCTCCATCTGGGAAGGGGCAACGTTGAACCACACAGGACAACCATAAACGATCATTGGCCGTATGAGGGCCATGTACCAAATTACCTTCACTCTGGGGTAAAGCCGACTGCTGTAAAAATGCCTTTTCGTCGGAGCGAAGGCTCCTCTGGCCCTGGTCAGAGCAGCATTTATATGTCTGTCGAAATATAAATACCTATCTAACCAGATACCGAGGTACTTCAATACACTTTTGCTCGTTAATCACTGCCCGTGAAGATCAACCATAACCATCTTGCGCCAATTCCTGCATGTATCCCTCGTGGCCCTAGCCAATGGAGTCCGGAACAAAATTGTTTTCGACTTCTGGACATTTATTTTCAGTTTCCAGTCGTCGCAATATCGCTGAATCTTAACGAAATCACGCTGCAAGAGAATTCTAATAATCTCAACCTCTCGGGCCGTTCCGTACGCAATTATATCGTCGGCGTACGCAATTACCTTCGTAAGACTACCTATCAGATCGCTGGTGTAAATGCTGAAGAGAATCGGCGAATTTACCGCTCCCTATTGAAGACCATTTTTAATTAGGAATGTTGTGGTAGAAGTGACATTGCCACTTTTGACAACAAACTTTCTACCGTTAAGCATATCATAAAGTATATACAACAATGGTTTACTTATGCCAAGCCTGCTCAGTTTTAGGTAAAGACCCTCTAACCATACGGTGTCAAAGGCCTTTTCCAAATCAACCAGAACAGCACCTGTGCATTGTTGTTTTGATTTATTCCATTGGATATCAGAGACGAGTTTAGACGCAGCATGAACGCCACCTCCACTAGGCTACGTATCACTTATATAATACAGTGGCCACTTGCCAACTTTACTTTAAATCAAACAATTGCACTTATTTAACTTCGAATTTTGGTACACATCTTTTTTATTCTTAACAATATGTAAAAAGTCGACCTCGATATCATGTACGCGTCAAAGGTTATTCGAGGTCAAAGGTCACGGAATTAGCCTTTTTTTTAATATCTCGTTTTTTATTGGTCGTACAAAAAAAAGTTTTAGACACAAATTGTAGAGGAGGTAATTATCTACAAAAATGGTCTTTTAACATTTTCACGTCAAGTTGATAGTTTTTCCGTTATAAGGCCAACAAAGTGTACACTTTTAATGAAATATGATTTTTTTCACTAAAAACAAGTAGCGTTTGCGTTAATATTTCGCTTCATACTGTTTGTACAATAAAAAGTCTCGAACAAAAATTGTAGAGGACAAAATTATCTACAAAATGGTTATACTCGTGTATATATATAATATATATATCCAATCGCACTTTCGCTATACAAATTTTAATGTTTACCATACAAAATTACAATAATATATAATATTATATCATATTATAATAACGATTATAAGAATGCATTCGTTTTATGCAAGATGTACATATATGTAGGTACATAGTACATATTAGTGTCGTCTGGATGCCAGACGGCGAACTGGATGGTTGGGGGGTAACAGGTTGTACATATACATATCGTCGGTGCAACCAGAAAAGTGTGTAACTCCATATTAGCAAATTTTACAGGAGAGCATTAAAACGTCATAGTTTTGAAGTTATTGGCACGATTTGCCTGATGTCACTCACACTTTTACTACCGCATAATGGGGAGATACACGGTTTTCTCACAACATTAAGTGAGCATGGAGTTACACCATTTTCAAATTTGCCAATAGAATAAAAAGCATGAACTTTAAGGGGATTCCCAGTTTAAGTAACGGTAGATATCAGGTTTGACTAACAGATGCCATTCAAATCTCATTTTCAGAAAATTTGGAGTTACACACTTTTCTGCTTTCACCGACGATATATAGTATTTATAAGGACTAGGTCGACCTTTTTCAGTAGCTCAAGACGATGCTGACGTATTTATTATAGAAACAGCAATTGAAGAAGCATACACTCGGAAAACTATTATTGTTGGAAAGGACGTAGACCTCTTAGTTATACTAATAAAGAGTGATTTTTTTGAGGTTAGGATTTTCATGCATTAGTATTTGACAGATCACGCGGGATTTCAGACATGGTGTCAAAGAGAAAGATGCTCAGTATGCTTTGACATTTCATCATGAATAGACTTACTAACGAGCAACGCTTGCAAATCATTGAATTTTATTACCAAAATCAGTGTTCGGTTCGAAATGTGTTTCGCGCTTTACGTCCGATTTATGGTCTACATAATCGACCAAGTGAGCAAACAATTAATGCGATTGTGACCAAGTTTCGCACTCAGTTTACTTTATTGGACATTAAACCAACCACACGAATGCGTACAGTGCGTACAGAAGAGAATATTGCGTCTGTTTCTGAGAGTGTTGCTGAAGACCGTGAAATGTCGATTCGTCGCCGTTCGCAGCAATTGGGTTTGTGTTATTCGACCACATGGAAGATTTTACGCAAAGATCTTGGTGTAAAACCGTATAAAATACAGCTCGTGCAAGAACTGAAGCCGAACGATCTGCCACAACGTCGAATTTTCAGTGAATCCAAGATCATGCGATTTGACGCCTTTAGACTATTTTTTGTGGGGCTACGTCAAGTCTAAAGTCTACACAAATAAGCCAGCAACTATTCCAGCTTTGGAAGACAACATTTCCGAAGAAATTCGGGCTATTCCGGCCGAAATGCTCGAAAAAGTTACCCAAAATTGGACTTTCCGAATGGACCACCTAAGACGCAGCCGCGGTCAACATTTAAATGAAATTATCTTCAAAAAGTAAATGTCATGGACCAATCTAACGTTTCAAATAAAGAATCGATGAGATTTTGCAAATTTTATGCGTTTTTTTTTAAAAAGCTCAAGCTCTTAAAAAATCACCCGTTAGCACGCACTCCGTCGCAAAAACAAATTTTTTTTTTTTTAAGTTGACACAAAAATATACTCATCTACTAATAGCATGGATCACTACAATTTTGGTAGAGAACATATTTTATTTTTGCACGCTGTCACAGGATGTAATACGACATCTACATTTTTTAATAAAGGAAAGGTAAAAGTTTTAAAACTATTAGAAAAGCGTCCAGACCTTCAAAGTACAGCAGCAGTGTTCAAAAAACCAAATTGTTCCGTTTTCAAACATGGAATTAAATTTATTTTAGCAATGTATGGTGCCCAAAAAAAAGTGGTCTCCATCGATAATAGCAGATATATAACATTTGCTAAACTAATTAGAAATAATAAACCTATGAAATTATCATCTATACCACCAACAAATAGCGCCACCCAACAGCGTCTGCTTCGAGTTTATTACCTGGTACAAACTTGGTTGGGTAACAAATTAAACGCAGAAAACTGGGGGTGGATAATGAATAACAATGTTTTGGAGCCTATAATGACATTGTTACCACCCGAACCTGATTAATTGGTGAATATAATTGTTTGTAACTGTAAAAAAAGGTTGTGGTACTAACTGCAGTTGCAAAAAAATTGGAATCAAATGTTCGATTATTTGTGGACATTGTCGTGGGCAGTCATGTTTCAATTCAAGTTCCGATAATGCTTTATATAACAATATAGACACACT
Organism: Eupeodes luniger; assembly: GCA_951509635.1. Classification (NCBI taxonomy): domain Eukaryota; kingdom Metazoa; phylum Arthropoda; class Insecta; order Diptera; family Syrphidae; genus Eupeodes; species Eupeodes luniger. The sequence continues at coordinate 68,501,679 of OX608074.1, forward strand.
TGACGTTTTGTCAGCGGATTTAACGGAAGAAGACAATACATATTATAATTTTGAAAAAAATGAAGAAGATCAAAATGACGAAGAAGAAATGCATGAAGACGAGAGCGATGTTGATGATTAATAATAATTTAAATGTAATATTTATTACTTTGTTTTGACGATAACTATGATACCTATAATAACTATTTAACAATTATTGTTGACTACATGGACTAGGCTACCGTGGAAACCATGAAAAAAAAACGCACCATGCTTCAACTTCAATGGTGGTGTGGAAACGAATGCATTCTTATTATCGTTATTATAATATGATATAATATTAGATATATATTATTGTAATTTTATATTGGATATATAATATATACATATATATACATAGGTTATAACCACAGAAAATACACATAGAATTTTTTGATCTTAATTTTTATTTGTAAACAAAATAAATAGCATCAAATTTATATCCCACTATTGAATATTCATTTGATGCCATTTCCTGTTATTGTCATTAAGTCCAGAGTATATCTAATAATGAGTAGGGACACTCTCCACACATATGCAACACCTACTAATACAATTAAAAATGAACAATAAAACAAAACAAAAAATATTATGAGTGAAAACAGGTCAAATGTATCCATTTTAATTCTTACCTGACATAGCTAATGTTAGAAAGACACACAATCGGTTTTCCCAACACCAACACATACACCTTCGATCGTATGATACATAAATGAGGTCTTTTTTCATAATGGATTTTTAAAGGCGATCCAGTTTGATCGCATGTGTGTGTGTGGTTTTGCTGTGCTTTTCATTAATTGAATGTGACCAGCCTCTACTCTTCTTTTATTTATTGTGTCACTTTTTTATTTTATAAATTATACCTCTTATTTAATTTTTAAATAAATGTATTGTTCTGAAATATGAAAATTGCAACTTCATCTTTGTTTAGTTCTTCTAAAAACATAAAAAAAAGCTATGTTTAGCGTAGTATAAGAAATAGTATTTTTGACTTCTTTAGTACGTATTTAAAACAGCTGGTAACACTAAAATGTAATTAGGGGTGGAATAGGAATTGTTTACATTTTTTCATAATGCATTTTTAAAGGCGATCTGGTTTGAATTGTATTCATTTGTGCGGAAGTGTTTCAATGAGTTGAATAAAGGGTGACTTGTGTATCTTAAAAGTGATTGAAATAAAAATTAAAATGGGTAAACATTATTTAAAGTGTTTGGCATGCGGTCGAGAAGAAGAAGTTTATTCTGGTGTTAAATATTTTAAATTGCCAGAAAATATAGAAGGGTAAGCAATATTTGCTGTTGTGTTATTGAAAATGTAAAAATTGCAACGTTTTTTTTGTGTTGAGTACAAAAAATACATTTAAGTTTTATAATCTCAGGCTATGATTATGTTTTTTTGTTATAAAAGATGTACGATCTGAACGCTTTTTTAGTTCGTGGTAGTAGATTGTGTGGTTTTTGATCAATTTAAATTTTGGTTGTAACTTCGCGCCCTTTCAGCGTTTTGTAAACACAATAACATCAACTGCCTGAGATTGCGATCCGACTTAAAATACGGTTAAAAATAATTATTTTTTTCTTTCTTCAGGAGAACAAAGTGGTTAAGTGCTATTTACAAACCTTAATGAAGATTGTTTAGAAAACACATTTGCTGTGTTACGAAATCGAGGAGGAAATAATAAGTTGCTGACTCCTTTTCTATTCACATGTGCTTTCAAAAGGTCGTTTGCGGCCAAGTATATGGAGAACATTACCCAAGGAAACTGCGAGCCAACTATAAATTTGGAACTGCCGCATATTGATATCCATATTAAATCAAACGAAGAAAAAAAGACGAAGTAATGAAACCGAATCTGACTACAAAACTGTTAATTTGGTTGTCAAAATGCGTTTTATTATTTTGCGGGCTATATTTTGAAAAAATACCGTCAAAATCATAAGTGTGAAGTGGAACTGAGCCAGCAACCTAATATTTCATCCATATTCACAGATTTTAAAGAATTTGATAGTGCGAATTTAACATGACCACAACAAGATTTTTTAGATGCATTAGAGAGCCTCGAACAAAAATTTATAACTAATTTTCCAAATTTATATTTTTGTAATAATTTTGAAATGAAAATGTTTGATATTTTAAAAAATGAATTTGATTACAATTGCTGTAAGAACCAAAATAAGGACTTTATTATAAAGTTTTTTATACGAGTTCGAGTATACCATATCCTTAAGAATTTCAATGTAACTATGAAAAAATCTAGCAATAAGCATAAATATTTAAGCGTTACAAATAATGTAAAACATTATTTATAAGACCTAAATAAAATTACTCTAAAAAATGATATAAATATGCCTTTATTTTTCGGAACACCCTATGCTACAGTCAAAAGAAAAATTCTTTTTCTTCCTTCTCTTTTACACTGTAACACTTCTTATTACCATCTATTTCTCGTGTTTGTGTGACATAGCGGTAATTTAAAATATGAACTCAGAACGAAAATTTGGAGAGTGTCCCTACTCATTATTAGATATACTCTGATTAAGTCTGTTCAGTGACGCTATGCTGTACTGTTCTAGACAGAAAAGTACAGCTTTTTGCTGTTCATTGAGGTTTTTTCTGTGCTGAACTGTTCTACTCCTGTTCATTGACAAACCTAGAACAGTTTAGAACAGGATTTTCTGTTCTTGCTTTTGAGTCAGATCAGGTTAGAACAGATTCGTGAGAAATGTCAAAATCGAAGTTGTCATTTTTTTTGTTTACGTATTGATTTGGTTGTGCTTTGTGTTTTTTTTCTCGTGATTTAAAAAAATTAAAATAAAGTTATTTTGCCAATTTGTTTAATTTGTTTAATAAAATAATTATAAAATACATTTTTTTACATTTTACATAAATAAATCTTTTACATTTCATCAAAGAAAAGGTAATAACATTCGTCACACTTTCATTCCAATCATCGAAGAGGAATCCGACGAAAAATCACTATCGGTGTCTGAACCACTAACATTTTCATTTAGTATTATCTTAGCAATCACTTGATTTTCCATTTCAATAATTTTTAATATATAATATTTTTCACAGTAAAAACACAAAAAATAAGCGAGAAACGAAAAATTCACACAATTTGCAATTTGTTTTTTTTTATGACAACTGACGTTTAACTGACTGTTCTAACTTGATCTGACGTTTCTCACGAAACTGTGCTGTTCTGATCTAGAAAAATCCTCGCTGAACACAACTATTAAGATATATCACAAAGAGAAATAAAATGCTGACAAAGTCTTTGTCGCGAAAAATAAAGAATTAATAAATTAAACGATGACAAAGAGGTTGTCGTAAACACACTGTCTATCTGCGATGGTATAGTTTAGTTCTTAAGATACTCTCAATTGATAAAGACATAAAGAGCTCTGCTCTTTAAAATAATTAAAAAAAAAATCTTTCATTAAATTAAATATAAAATTGGCGCAGTCGGTAGGATACGCATAATATAATATATGTATCCCTCGTAAAAAAAAACCTACTAAAAGTTTATAAATTACGGTCAACCCATGAAAGGGAAAATTAGCATAGTATTTTTAACTTTAGTTGTGATTGTATTCGCATAAGACTCTACGAAAAAGAGCATACGCAATAAAATATACCCACGGTTTATTCAAAGTGTATCGTTCAAGTGTACTTAAAAGTTTAATAAAAATCAATTTCTACGAAAAAGAAAGATAATATTTTAAAATTACTTGTACCCGTATGAAAGTGAAATTAATATCCAAAATTCTGTGAAAAAGAAAACTTTGGAATTAATAACTTAAAATCGGACTACTTAAACGATATTACAAAGCATTTCAGTGAAGAACAAACCCTTTAATGAAAATAAAGATTACTTCAGTGAATAAAAGTTAATAGAACACTTACCCAAAATTCTAAGAAAAATAATCAATTAGTTAGTGACTCACCCCAGTTTAAATGGTAATGCCACAAAATCCATAGAGGAAACTAATTTTTAAAAACAAAAACAAAACAAATAATAAAACTAATATAAAAGAACAATGCTGTAAAAACAACCGATGAGCTTCATCAACAAAATTAGAAAGAAAAGGGAACAAAAACCCAACACCCTACTCTGGACACACAGTTGACTCATCAGATGAAGAAAACCAGATCCAGAAAATAAATAAAAACGATAGTAAGAATAATTTAAGTTATATTATAGATACAAACTTTTCCGATATAGAACTAAATAATTTACCAAATTTAAACAATAAAATTATTGCAAATGAAAATATTACAAATAGTTTGTTAGAAAAAACAAATTACAAAATGTCTCTTACACTGACTCTCGACCCTCTAAAATACATAGAAAAACTTAATTCTTTCGACGGACGAAGGGAAGATCTCTACACGTTCATTACGAATGTCGATGGAATCACACCTACTCTTAATAAATACGATGATCAATCGCAAACAATGTGTATAAACATTTTAAAATCAAAATTAATAGGAAAAGCGAAGCGTTGCATCGAGATTCATTCTCGTTTGCAAACGTGGAAAAATTTTTGAAACGCCTAAAAACCATTCTAATCAGAAACCACATCAAAATAACCAAAATAACCAAGGTAATCACTTTAAACAACATCCAAATAATGTTGTCCCAAGAAATCCAACATATATTAAACCTCCTTTTAATTATCATAATCCCAATCCCAATTATAAAGGACAAAATTACAATCCAAATTATAAACCCCCATCCAAGCAAATCAAACCTATGGAAGTAGATCCAACCTCTAGCCAACTCAAGAAAGTTCAGGTAAACCATAATAATAAAAAAGAACAGGGTTTTCCGGAAGTAGCCTCGGACCATACCCACAACTCCCCTTTATTGTGTTAAGAAAAGCAAACCAAAAGGTCAAACTATTAATAGATACTGGTGCAACCAATAGTTTGATAAATAGGGAAAAAGCACCATCACTTTTAATAAAAAAAGAATAACCCCCTTAGAAATAAAACTGTAGGAACACCTATATTCATAAGTGAAGAGTTAGTCATCCCAAAAGGAAAATTCATTTTCCAAACTCAAACAGATTGTGTTTTTCAAATTCACAATATTTTAACAACCAATTTGATGGTTTGATTGGAAATAATATCCTATATCCAAACAATACCGAAATTAATTTCAAGAACAAAACATTGAAATTAAACAATGAAATAATTCCTCCGTTCTTTTCTGAGGAAGAAGAACAAGAATACAATAAAGAAATTAATCACTTGGAAAATATGATACCAGATTCTACACTGTTCGAAAATTTGGAACAACAAAGAATCGATCATCTTAATACCGAGGAACATACAAAATTTATGAAACTTTTAAATAAACACAAAAAAGTTTTCTACCACAAAGGTGATGATCTAAGTTTCACAAGCCATGTGAAACATAGAATCCCCACCAGTAATGAAGAGCTTATCTTCACTAGAATATATCGCTACCCTGAAATACATAAACAGGAAGTCGATAGACAAATAAAAGACTTGCTAGATCAGAAAATCATAAAGTCAAGTGTTTCTCCGTACAACGCCCCAATATGGGTTGTACCTAAAAAAGCCGATAAAACAGGTAAAAAAAACCGCAAACTTAACAGTGCTACAAAGGAGGATAAATTTCCTATACCTTTGGTCGATGACATTTTAGATAAACTAGGCAAAGCAAATTATTTTACCACTTTGGATCTCACGAAAGGTTTTCACCAAATAGAGGTCGATCCTGTTGATAGAGAAAAAACAGCGTTCAGTACGTTGTCTGGCCATTACGAGTGGTTGAGAATGCCATTCGGATTAAAAAATGCGCCAGCCACCTTTCAAAGGATGATGAACGAACGTGTTAAAAAGCTTTATTGGGAAAATATGTTATGTCTATCTTGACGACATAATTGTATTTTCACGTCCTTGGATGAACATTTAGATTCCTTGGACAAAATATTCAAAACACTCCATGAAGCAAATCTCAAGCTTTCGCTCAATAAATGCGACTTCTTAAAAAAGGAATCCGAATTCCTGGGACACATAATCACCCAAAATGGAATCAAACCAAACCCGCAGAAAATAGTTGCTATCAAGAATTTTCCAATTCCAAAAACGATAAAAGAAATTCAGTTATTCCTAGGATTGACAAATAGATATCAACGATAAAGATTATAAAGAAGCGTTCGAAAAACTTAAATTAGTTATGTCAGATGACTTAACGAATAGACACCCAGATTTCTCAAAAGAATTTTTGTTAACCACAGATGCTTCAAATCATGCAATAGGAGCAGTCCTAAGCCAAGCACATGGTCCACTCTGTTTCGCATCTCAAACTCTCAACAAACATGAATGCAACTACAGTACCATAGAAAAAGAATTCTTAGCAATCGTTTGGGCAACCAAACAATTCCGTCACTACCTATACGGAAGAAAATTTAAAATACTCACGGACCACCGACCTTTAGCATGGTTACAGAATATAAGAAAACCAAATTCAAAATTACAAATATGGAAAATTAAGTTGGAAGAATATGATTTCAACATTGAGTACATCCCAGGTAAAGAGAATAAAGTAGCAGATGCTTTATCTCGAATTAAATTGAATGAAATAAATGCCATGGAATTAGTCTCCACACAACACTCAAATGTGTCAGATAGTTCAAACCTAGTTCCAATTACCGAACAAAGTTTAAATATATCTATTCGACAATTTATCTTAGAAATAGGAGCACAAAATGATGAAACCATAACCTTTCCTTTTAACAAAAGAAGAATAAAAATAATTAGGAAAAGTTTCAATGAATCAGATTTCGAAAAAGTCATATCAGAAATTGATACAAATCATAAAAATATATTATATTGTAGTAACGATAAACTATTTTTACAATTCCAAACTTATTGGAAAACACACCACAACAATCAAAGCCTAATCAGAGCTCATATATTCTTAGAAGATGTTTATGATATAACTGAACTAGAAGAAATCATAAACAAAATACATAAGGAATTAAATCACGTAGGAATAGAAAAATTATACTTAGATTTAAAAAGAAAGTATTATTACCCAAACATTAAAACACAAATAACTAAAATCATAAATAATTGTGATATTTGCAACCTAAAAATAGATAGCAAAACAATATATGATAGAATAGAAACAAATAAAAACAAAATTCTAAACAAAATAAATAAAAATCGTTTAGACGTAGAAGTGAACCCAAATTTTTCAAAAATAAACAACCCAGAACAATTTAATAAACTAAAAACTAAGCACAAGAAAGTAAAACCCCTTAAAATAATTGGTAAAAAATTACTAATCAAACCCCATATAAGAAAACAACTTTTACACAAAGACCAATTCAGAACGAAAAAGAAATTCACTAAAACACAAAATGAAGACAACCAAGATATTAGCAATCATGATAATGATTCTCTTATTAACAACCTCAGTGAAAGCTAAGGATATAAAAATAACAAAAATCGACAGAGAATTTTTAATCCTACAGGAAGAACAAATAAAACTTATAAATAACTATGACATCCTCTTACATGTAATTAACCTTACAGAATGCCAACTATTAATAAATCAGTTAAAATCTCAATACCTTTTAGTAACGAATCCTAACGATTTACAAGAACAAAAAATAAATACATTAGAAATAAAACTCCAAACAATCATTCCACATCATATTATTCGTAAGCGAGGATTATTAAATATTGTAGGTAAAGGAATGAAGTGCATATATGGAACTATGGACGACAGACAAGCCATAGAAGAAAGACTACAAAACTTAGAAGATAGTAACATAGAACTTTTAACAAACAATAACAAACAAGTTACCATTAAAAAACAATTCAATGAACAATTTTTTCAATTACAAGACACACTTAAACAAAGTTCAAAAACATTAGCTAAATACAAAGACATCAAATCGGAAATAAATACTTTACGCATAGAATTGGAATTCAACAGAAACTTAGTAGAAGTACAACAAATAAAAATTTGAGCTTTCGTTTCGATGGGACGTCTTTTTGTCTGGCTCTTGTTTTAAAATTGTTTTGCTATAAATTTCCCTTGCCTTTTGCCAAACATGTCATCTAATGTGTGTAATTTATGTAGTTTAGAGTTTGTGGATTCAAACTTTATCCAATGCGAATATTATTGCAAAAATAAATACCATAAAAAATGTGCCGGGATATCTGAAAATAGCTTTAAAGTTTTGGTCGCAGATCCTAATATAATGTGGCGGTGTAACTCTTGTATTGTTTCACCACAAATAGCAAATGTTCTGTTTGATAAACTCGATAAACTGCCTTCTGATTTAAAGGACCTTAAAGATCAATTTGATTTGAGTGAATTAAAAAGATATGAGCTATCAAAAGAATCAGTAAATGGTGCAAAGAAAAATAAATCGAAAAAAAATGCAAAAAAAGATAATTCCAATTTTGTATTAGGTCAGTGTTCCCAAAGCTCTTCAAATCCACCGTTGAACATTACTCAAAGTAGTTCTGAAGAGAAAAATATACCAACAATTCTACCTATCATCCCTCCCCAGGCCCCTGAACCTGATCATGGCATAACGATGCTTTCTCGCAAACGTATAATTGGAAATAACTCTTCAACGTCACTACAAGGTGTTTCTGTCCCTATTATGAAGTGGTTGCACTTGTCTCACCTAGACAATAAAACATCAGTGGAATCAATCACTTCATTTATAGCCGATTTACTTAAAATTGCCCCAAATGTGATTAAGTGTATTATGCTTACTAAGAAAGATCAGGACATATCACAACTTTGTTATCTAAACTTCAAAGTTGCAGTGCCGGAAAATTACATCGATCTATTAATGCTAGCTTCAATTTGGCCAACCGGAGTTCAAGTAAGAGAGTTTATTCACATTCCAAAAAACGAAGAGCGAATGTTATCATCAAAGCCACCAATAAATTCTCTTTAAAAAACTCATAGCTAATAAATACTACTGCTGCTCTTACAAAATCAAGCTCGTATACACACGATAACGAAGCTTTCATAAATGTTTCTGATGATGTTTCTATTGATGCTGCTGTTGCTGTTGTAGATAATGCTCCCAATGCTCCCAATGCTCTTGATGCTGATAATTTTGTTGTTGTTGCTGATGTTCTCAATGCTCTTGATGCTGATGATGTTGCTGTTGTTGCTAATGTTCCCAATGCTCGTGTTGCTGCTGCTGATGCCGTGGAAGATATTTCCAATGCGCTGTCTGTATACTACCATAATGTAGGGGGAATGAGATCGAAGCTTGGAAGTTTTTATTCTGCTGTAGTCGATTGTTGTTATGACGTCATATGTCTCACAGAGACGTGGTTAAGTGATGATGTTTTCAATGCCGAAATATGTAATAGTGACTACGATATATATAGAAGAGATCGAAATCAGGCCGCTACTGGTTTAACAAGAGGAGGTGGAGTGCTGTTTGCGGTGAAATCTAGTTTTAAGAGTAGGCAAATTTCTCTTCCAAATTCTTCAGGTATGATCGAACAATTATGTATACAAATCAATTTTCCATATTCAAATGCTTATAATAATTGTTGTACTGATGTATATTTTTTTCTGTCTTATATTCCTCCGAGTTCAGACCATAGAGGAAATATATTATCTAGAGTCCCGACTGGTACCCGTCTTGCCTAAAACACCCTCAAATTTTATTTGAGGTAACTCTCTTAAAAGCCCGTAACAACTACATAGAATCTGGATTTTCCCATAAGAAATGCACAGGACAACTAACACATGCTTATGCTAATGGGCAAAATTCTCTCAATTTAGTTTGTAGGCAAAAAGAGAGCAAACCCATTAAGTCGGGACTCTAGATAATATATTTCCTCTATGGTTCAGACCATAGAGGAAATATATTATCTAGAGTCCCGACTGGTACCCGTCTTGCCTGAAACACCCTCAAATTTTATTTGAGGTAACTCTCTTAAAAGCCCGTAACAACTACATAGAATCTGCATTTTCCCATAAGAAATGCACGGGACAACTAACACATGCTTATGCTAATGGGCAAAATTCGCTCAATTTAGTTTGTAGGCCGAAAGAGAGCAAACCCATTAAGTCGGGACTCTAGATAATATATTTCCTCTATGGTTCAGACTTAGATATTTATACTGCTCATGTAAATAATGTTCAAACAATAGTAAGTGAATTAAATTCTAACTCTTACATAGTTGTTTTAGGAGATTTCAATTTGAATAGAATTAAGTGGATTTATTCAGACGATGATAAAGCATTACTTCCGTTTAATGTAATAAGTGAAAGCGAAATTGTTGTATTAGACACAATGTCAGCTTTAAATTGTTTTCAAATTAATAATGTTGTGAACACTCTTGATAGAATTTTAGATTTAGTCTTTGTTCATGAAGAACTTAATGTTTGTTTATATAAAGAAGAATTTCCATTATTAAATAATGAAAAAAATGATGTCCACCATAGTGCCTTAAAATTTTCTATTGATTTTATTTCTTTTTATAGGATTAATTGTAAAAGTAAAGATTTAAGTATTTACAGATTTGATTTCAATAAGGCTGATTATGGCAGCATTAATAATTATTTGAGTAATATTAATTGGAGTTCATTCTTATGTAATCATAATGTTACTCAGAACTATGAAAATTTTTTTGGAGTTTTAAAATATGTAATTTCTAGTTATGTACCTGTCAAACGAATAAAGAAGAATTGTAAACCTCCTTGGTATAGCAAGAGTTTATCGCGTTTAAAGAATGCAATGATGAATATGCAAAAAAAAGTAAACTTAATTCTAGCTGTCGAATCGATTATTGCCGTATGCGTCGAGTATGATTTTTTAAAGAAATTCTTACATAGTCAATATCTATGGTCACTTGAATCAAAGATAAAAACGAATTCGAGGTGTTTTTGGCAATATATAAATTCAAAACGAAAAACTTATGGTATTCCAACTTGTATGAACTATAATGAAACTGAAAGTTGTGATTTAAAGACAATTTGTGATTTATTTGCATCATTTTTCCAATCAAATTTTAAGATCAGTTCATTTAATTCTGAAAATGTTATGGATAATATTAACGCTATAACAAATATGGGGCACATAGAACTAACAGAGAACGAAGTTCTCTTGGAACTAGGTAGTCTTGAAAGCAGTATAAGTTTGCCCCCAGATAATATTCCTGCATTATTTTTAAAAAATTGCAAATCAAATCTATCCAAGCCTCTTGTTTATATTTTCAATTTATCTCTAAGCGAAGGTGTCTTTCTTGACTATTGGAAAAGCTCGTATATAACTCCGATTTTTAAATCGGGGTCTAAGCAATCTGTAGCAAACTATAGGCCCATTGCTAAGCTTCAATTAATTCCAAAAGTTTTTGAATCTTTAGTTAAAAAGAGAATATATGAAGCCGTTAAAGATTTTATATCGCCGTTTCAACATGGGTTTGTCAGTGGGAAATCTACTGCAACAAATCTGACGTTATTAACGAATTTCTGTGTGAATGCAGTTGAAAATGGAAGTCAAGTAGATGTTGTCTACACTGACTTTTCGAAAGCGTTCGATAGAGTCAACCACACAATACTCTTACAAAAACTTAAATCATTAGGTTTTCATGCTAAATTATTGAAATGGATCGAGAGTTATTTAACTAATCGCATTCAATATGTGAAAATCGGTCCAGAAGTATCAAAGATGGTTTTAAATGTCTCGGGAGTTCCCCAAGGCAGTCATTTGGGTCCATTGTTGTTCTTACTGTTCATTAACGATTTGCCTAGCCATATTTCGTTTTCTTCATGTCTAATTTTTGCTGATGACGTAAAAATATATAAAGTTATTAAATCTCTTGTAGATTTTTCTCAATTACAGAGTGACTTAAATAATTTTTATCATTGGTGTATTTTAAATGACCTTTCCTTAAATGTCGAAAAATGTAGTATACTCTCTTTTTCAAGATCCTTCTCTACGTTGATTTTCAATTATAAATTGTCAGACAACGAGCTTCGGAGAGTATACAATCATAAGGATTTAGTTGTCATATTTGATTCTAAGTTAGAGTTCAAAATGCATGTAGACTATATTGTTTCTAGAGGCAACTCTCTTCTGGGATTTATCACTAGAAACTCTAAAGATTTTAAATGTCCATACACCTTTAAATCTCTCTATGTTAATTTTGTTCGTCCTGTTCTGGAATATTGTAGTGTTGTTTGGTGTCCGTATTATAAAAACGCTTCGAATCGAATTGAAAAAATTCAAAAAAGATTCACAAGATATTCGCTTCGCCAGCTAGAATGAAATTTGCCTTTGCCTCCTTATAAAGATCGGTGTACTCTCATTGATTTAATGAGTCTCGAAGCCAGAAGAGAATACTTTCTGATTTCTTTTGCGAGAGATATTATTACGGGTCATATAAATTGTCCTCCATTACTAATGTTGTTTAGGCCATACAGCCCAGCTCGATGCTTAAGACCTAGGGTGAACAATTTTTTCTTTATTCCCACACATACAACAAACTATGGTAGCAATGAACCTGTTTCTAGAGCTTGTAAAATATTTAATAAATATGCTCATGTAATAGATTTGGAATGTTCTAGAGATGTATTAAAAAAAGAAATAATGAAAGCTATTAAAATCGAGTAATATTAAGTAATTTATTTTCTTGTTTTATGTAAAATATAATATTGTAAGATTGTATATACAACATATAAATTGTTAAGTCTAAGAAAGTTTATATTTATAGGCAATAAATAAATAAATAAATAAATAAATAAAAAATTGACAATATAATAATGACGAGTAGGACAGGTATATTAACGCAAGATATATTGACTGTAAAAGAAATTTACGACTTCGAGATAAACCTAGAAAAACTAAAAGAAATAAAGTTGACATTAGCTATTTATAACGAAAACTTACTTATTGTTCTAAGTATACCAAGTTTTAATGAAAACTTATATAATAAAATATGTATCCATACCCTTCCGGTAAAAAATAAAATCATATCAATACCTAATGACGAATTTATAGAACTTAATGAAACTATGTATAATGTAAACAAAGAAATAAAAAATCTAATACAAATTGAAGATAATTGTATTAAAAACTTATTTAAAGACAATTCTAAACTAAGCTGTAATATAAAGGATTTCTAAGATGAAAATGTTGTAATCAATAAAGAAAAATATTTAATATTAAAAAATATAAAGAATGTGAAGTTGGAACAAGATTGCAATAACTTAGATTATACTCTACAAGGAAACTATATATTAGAATTTGAAAATTGTAAACTAAAGATAAAAAATGTAACATACAACAGAAAATTATATCAAAATAACTATAAAATAATACCATTAATAAATTACAATTTTTCAGATGAATATTTTAAAGAATTAAATTTCCAACCAATAAATAATATTGAAATGTTAGAATCAAAAATACATAAAAAGCATATAACGTAATAACTATCGTAATAATAATATCGATAATACTTTTTGTATTCATGTATTTAAAAATAAAATTAAAGCATAAAAAATCCATTACAAATATAAGCCTTCAAACGGTCGCTTTTCAACCGTTAGAACACTCGAAAGAGGGAGGAATTTTTTGATCTTAATTTTTATTTGTAAACAAAATAAATAGCATCAAATTCATATCCCACTTTTGAATATTCATTTGATGCCATTTCCTGTTATTGTCATTAAGATATATCACAAAGAGAAATTAAATGCTGACAAAGTGTTTGTCGCAAAAAATAAAGAATTAATAAATTAAACGATACCATCTGCGATGGTACAGTTTAGTTCTTAAGATACTCTCAATTAATAAAGACATAAAGAGCTCTGCTCTTTTAAATAATTTTTAAAAACATCTTTCATTAAATTCAATATAAAATGTATATATGTATATGCAGTCCGTAACATTTGAATAGCCTCACACATAATTTATTTTCCAATTAGATTTTTTTGGCACTTCTTTGATGTCTATATATCGAAATGTTTATTTAATGAGAAGGTAAGACTAAGCTCTTGAGATAAAAAAAAAATTCAAGTGATTTTTAAAATCTGCCAGAATTTTGTGAGGTGGTTTTGTTTGTAGTCGCAAAAACTTATATTTTTTTGTCACATTAGAATAGCCTCACCATGTTTATTTTGGTCAAAATGAAAACAAATTAATTTTTTTTTAAGAAAACAGTTTTTATTTATTTTATGTAGTTAATATAACATCATTTTAGTACTTTGTACAGCCACCCTTATTTTGAATGACGTCAAAAACGCGATCTTTTAGGGAATCATACAAAGATTTTAGGAGATCTAAAGAAATTTGTGCCCAGGCCACTTTAATGCCTTCAATAAGCTCCTCTTTATTTGCGTACTGCTTACCACCTTCATAAACTTTGCGTGTTAAGCACCCCCAAACATTTTCGATTATGTTTAAATCTGGAGAGTAGGGTGGCCAGGATAATTGTTGAATATTTTGGTCTTGCAACCATGTTTTAATTACACCAGCAGTGTGGATAGGTGCGTTGTCCTGCTGGAAAATAATCGGAATCGGTCCAAAAGTATCCTGGAACTTAAGTAGTGCTGTTTCTAATATAGTCTTGTAGTATGCCGCCGTCATTTTACAGTTCACAAAATATAAATCAATTGTGCCATAAAATGATATTGCACCCCATACCATTACTCCTCCCTCTCGGCTATGATGTCGATCTAAAAATAACTGTTCCTTTCTTTAATCATGGAAGTAATAGTTATATCCGTCCGGCCCATCCAAGTTGAATTTTTTCTTGTCTGAAAATATCACTTTTCACCAATCGTTTGAATGACTGCTGCCATCGGCATTCCATGCCATGTGAAGTCTTGCAAAATTGAGCCGCTGTAACTTACGCACATTGTTCAGTGGTGGTTTTTTCTTTAGTTTTAGGCGCTTCAAGTGTCCAGCACCTTTAATGACTCTACTTATGGTCATTCGGCTAACTTCTAATCCAACTTCGTGCCTTATCTTATTCAGAGAGTAGGTAGAATTGGAAGCTAATCTTGTAATATTCCGCTTGTCTCGGCTCGAAAGTACTTTAGAAGTACGTCCTTTGTATTTTTTTCCATAAAATAACGGATCTTTAAAATAATTGTTAATCACTTTTGGGCTTCGATTAAGTTTATTAGCTATAGATCGATTAGAAATCCCTTGCTCACTATAGGCCTCTATTTTGGCTATTTCCGTTGCAGATAATGCGTTTTTTCTGCCCATTTAAACGATTTAAACAAAAAAAATTAAATAGAAACAGAAGAAATAAACTATTTATAAATTCCAGATGGCTTTCCGATACTCACTATGGCAAATTTTCGCTTAAACTGTGTAATAAGTCAAATGAGGCTATTCTAATGTTACAAAAAAAATGCACATTTTATTGACTGCAAACAATATTAGCTCAAAAAAAAACCGTTAACGTTAAGAGATTGGTTAAAAACTCTCTTAATCTCAAGAAAACTCTCTTATCTTTAGATCTAATATTTATTTCGTTATGTTCTCATCAAAAATGCATCAAAAACAGTTAGCTCCAAAAAAACAAAAGGTGGGCTATCCAAATGTTACGGACTGTATATTTTGTAGATAATTTTGTCCTCTACAATTTTTGTTCGAGACTTTTTATTGTACAAACAGTATGAAGCGAGATATTAACGCAAACGCTACTTGTTTTTAGTGAAAAAATTTCATTCATATTTCATTAAAAGTGTACACTTTGTTGGCCTTATAACGGAAAAACTATCAACTTGACGTGAAAATGTTAAAAGACCATTTTTGTAGATAATTACCTCCTCTACAATTTGTGTCTAAAACTTTTTTTGTACGACCAATAAAAAACGATATTAAAAAAAAGGCTAATTCCGTGACCTTTGGCCTCGAATAACCTTTGACGCGTACATGATATCGAGGTCGACTGTTTACACATTGTTAAGAACAATATAAAAAAGATATGCACCAAAATTTAGCTAGGTGGGAATTTTTCCGAGCTGAAAATCTAATTTGACTGGACTACTACTCATTTAACATAAAACCTTGGCTAAATTAGTTTTGTCGAAAGGCAAGTGGTGGTGTGCACTACATCATAACGTCACGAAAGTTTGAAATTTCATCTACGTTAACGATAATATAATAAGGGTATTCATGCAAACACAGAAAACCCATAGAAAACTTAAAAACTTTAGAATTTTCTATCGGTAGAAATTAACTGTCAAAATTTGTATGGGAAAAATATTCTGCAAAATATAGAATTTTATCTCTCAAATTTGAAGCAGAAATCGTAGAAAAAAAAACAGATAAATTTTGTGTTTTTTTCTAACGTTTCCGCAAATATTTCTAATGGGGTGTTCATGTAAACCCTTTGCGGAAATTTATATTTTTCTACAAAGCAGAAAATTATATCGTTACATGAATACCCTTAATAATAATTATAATAAAAAAAAAATATGACTTAATTGAAAACACAAATTTTTTAGAGCTGAGTAACAATATATCCTTAAATTTGTCATATCCTTAAATTTGTCATTTAAAGTTAATATCCTCTTTTTTAAACAATTATCCTGGCGCCTGAGAGCGGACGTAGGCATATAAACAAAATAATTGAAAAAAGATAAATACACTAAGAGAAAGGTACATACATATGTATCTATTGCACAAGACTCCCAACTTTAAGATGTCTCTTTGAAAAAATTCTGAGTGTGTGCTCGTTTTAATTGAAGAATTTTTCGCAAATAATGGTATTGTTGTAGCATTTCTCGTTCTTCTGATTTAACTTTGATTAACAAAACACAAAATGGTAGCTGAAAAAAAGCCCAACAAGCGTTTGCTGCCAAATCAGCATGCTTGGCTACAGCAGTCCAGATAGATCTAGGACAAGGAGAAAAGTTGACAGTAATCGGCGTTTACTTCAAATGCGGTTCCAATAAAGTAAACATCCATGGGGACCTCAACATACTCAACAGTGTCTTAAACAAACAACTTACGGTCTAATTGGTGGTGACTTCAATGCAAGACATCACATGTGGCAGGATACCGCTATCAGTGCTTAAGGCAAAGCCATCGCCGATTGGTTGGAAATTCACAGCGATGAACATTCTTTGGTTGTAGTGTCGCAACCAAAGCCAACCTTTCCAAGAACTCCATCAACTTTAGATTTTTTCCTATCAACTTCCAATTTTATTTATATTCTTCCAGAAATCAGCAACATCACCTGTTCAACGGTGCCCAGCGACTCTGACCACGAAGCAGTTCTGCTTTCGATAAAACTCAACCAGCCAGCCATCCTAACAGCGATACCCCAAGCAGACTACATAAATTATAGAAAACACAACGTCGAGAGAATGCAGAGGCATATCGAGCAACACTTGTTACTTCCTCCTGCCAACAGAAACCTTCAGAATAATAAAATCGATGGTGCCGTCGAAATTCTGGAAGCGACAATCGGCAACGCTCTTGACGTTCAAAAGGTTCCCATGACATCCAAAGATAGGTACCAACATCTACTGGAATAGGTACAAAAGTTGTATTCGCACCGACAAAGGTTGAGGAAAAGGCTACAGAGAATTCACCAGAGAGAACTCAACACAGTGAATCGGGAATACCAGACAGTGAAAAGCGAACTCGAATGCGTTAACATCATGTTCCGGAACTCTATTCGACACCACAATGACAAATCTCTCAAGAAGAGATTGCGAGAAATAAAACCCGGACCAGACGCCTTCAAAGAAATCAACCGCTTTATAGGAAGAAATATACCACTACCGGAAGTCATGATGGACAACACCACTGAAATTACATCGTTGGTTGACAAAGTGGAAGCCTTTGCCAACCACTTCGAAAGCAACTTTACCCCCAACCCTCCGTCTAGCCCACTTTTCATTGACGAAATGGAAAATTCCATCCAACAAACTCTTACTCCCACTTCAGAGAGAAGTGTATTCAATGAAACCAACTTGGCAAATAACCCAATGGACAACCCATACTTGAGCACTACAGAGGAAATATGTGAAATAATAGACCACTGCAAACCAAAGAAGTCAACAGGGCCGGATGGGGTTTCTAACTTCATCCTGAAGAGGCTACCGCAAGCAGTGTTTGTATTCCTGACAATCGTCTTCAACAACTGCCTTAACAACGACTACTTTCCCCAAAAATGGAAAACTGCTAAGATTGTGGCAATTCCCAAGAAAGGAGATCGGAACTACATTTCTAACTACAGACCCGTATCTCTCCTGTGCAACATCAGCAAACTCCTGGAGGAACTTATATTAAGGAAACTGAAAAAATTAATGACATGCAGTTTGGTTTTCGAGAAAAACACTCGACGCTGCATCCTTTGATGAAGTTTCAACACGACATCACCACAGCTCTTAATAGCCATCGTGTCACCGTTGCATGCCTTCTGGACGTTGAGAAAGCATTTGATAGCGTATGGATTGAAGGCCTTATCCATAAACTTCACATGCTGGGCTTTCCAATCGCACTAATAAGAATAATTTTTTCTTTTCTCTCTTCCAGAAAATTTTATGTACAATTGGAGAAATGCTCATCATCAAAGAAGAACATCAGGGCTGGAGTTGCCCAAGGATCGAAGCTCGGCCCGTTTCTATACAGCATCCTGACATCTGGCCAACCTAACTGCTCCTCAATGTCACCACATATAGCCGTGAAGTAAGTAGAAGCACACATCCACCGTCTCTTTGATTTTTACCATAAATGGGGTATTAAAATCAACGCAGCAAAGTCGGAACTCATCTGCTTCAGAAGGCCGTCAACTGTCGTCCGTAGAGGATCTCAAAAAGCGACAATATGCAGAAACTTGAAGTTAAAACTCCCAGATAGATCGTCACTTTCTGCCAAAAGGACCGTCCAGTACCTGAGAATTTATTTCCACGAGCTGTTAAAGTTTAACCCGTTTAAAAGTCAGCTGGGCCTTTCATCGTGTACATCCATTGATGAAGAAGAGCAATGGACTAAGTCAACAGACCAAGACACTGATGCACAAACAACTGTCGAGACCAGTCATTGGATACAGCTTTCCCGTTTGGTACACCATCTCCAAAACGGCAATGAAGCAGCTAAGAGCCTTCGAAAGAAAGATCCTAAGAATCTGCACTGGGCTTGTCTTTGACAGGGAGCGTCAAAAATATTTTAAAAACGACAGAATTTATTCTGAAGCGAGAATAAATACATTGGACAACTACCTTCTACTCTTGGCTAAAAAGTTAGTAGGTAACTCATCTAGCCACCCGAACCAACTAATAAGAAGGATGACAACCCAACAGCGACTGCCAGAGCCCAGGTACCTCAGCGTCATGGACATTATGGATGAAAACATAATTGAAGTCAACATACAACGAAGATGCCGTTGCATTCTACGCTGACCCCGTGTCAGCCCACCGACGCACGTGGTTAAACATTCCAACAACCCTCTAACTAATCAACAAATCCAACATATGACAACCGGGAAGGAACACTCCGAGGATAACCAAGTCAACCGATTTTTATTTTTAGAACACCACAATATTTAAATTTAATCTTAAGCCAATATATAAAGTTAAGCCCCCTATGTGCCAACAATCTATTTTATTCTAAGACAATGTATCTATTTAATCTTAAGACTATCCAATTGTATATATAAAAGTTCAATAAAAATGTTGAATCTTGAATCTTAACTTTGATTTTTTCCCCTGAACTTTACCAACTCAAACTACCCTTTAAGTGTGCAGAGAAATACAATACAAGAGGAAAAGAAAATTTAACAACGAATAATGAATGTTCAACCCTTCACTGCTGACCGACGAACGCGACAACTGCGGCGACGACGTTACTGGCTTGTCACACCTATTAGTTTCATGTCCATGTCCGTATTGATTTTAAGAAAAAACAGAGCAACAATTTGAGGCACATAATAAGAAAATTGGATAAAAAAGATTAATAAAAATATAATATATTAATAATAAATATATGAAATGGTTTCGCTTGCTCACTGTTTACAAACACCCAATATCATATATCATATAATAGTTAGTAGTGGTGAAAAGAATAAATTGGAATATAAAAACGAACCAGTTGTTACATGTTTCTTTTTTTATGTTATTAATCTATGGCACGATATCAAAGAATTTTTAATATAATAATAATTAAAAGGTTTTGTTAATTACTTAATTTGATTATTACAAACCACAAATTGGAAACTTAAACTAGTAATATTAATGGAAAATTGTTTTAAATCTTACAAAAATAAAAAAGTTATTAGGTTTCAATTTTCAATTGGCGCGGGTAGATGTTGGCACCCCGTGGCGGCCATTTTGTTTTGGTGACATCTGACAAATCTTTTGTTTATCATTCAGTTGTTTATGCCAAATCACCATGACAAGTAACACGATTGAACAGCACGTTCAAATGATAAAACTTTGTTACCAAAATGAGTTTTCGTTAACGAAAACGTTGCGCGAGTTACAATCAACATTTCTATCAGGAGATATGTTGCTTGTTATGTCCACCAAACGGCAACGGCAAGTACTCTTGAGCTGAAACATAGCAACAAAGCAAAGCTCCTCTTCTCTTCGACTATGTACTCGCAAATCTGACATAGCAACAAGCAGATAATATGATGTCAACCCAAGCCAAGCTTTAACTTCTCTTTGGCTACACCAACTTATATAATCAAAGAGAGAGAGATGACAACTCTAATCTGCTAATCAAAACTACCGCAGAGCTTATCTTATCATTATCTTGATTAATCCTAAACCTGAGCTTGTACAGTCGTCACCGAGGAATGACGCATATTTTGTAAAATTAAAGTTATTATCATTGTAAAATTATAATTGTAAAATTAAAGTAAAAATTCTAAACAAATTGTAAAGAAAGTAAAAGTTTTAAATTAAAATAAACAAATGTATTATTAAAAAACATATAAAACCTTGAGTATTATAACTGGCGCAGTCGGACTAGGAATACTGCATCCATACAACCTACATAGTGAACATCTCGAGTAGCTTAAACAGGATTGGATACAGTTGGAGCACACTACAATGGATTATTGAAGTGGTGGTTCTTAAGCCTTAAGCACCGTGAACCAAGTATAGTGAAGATTGGTAGGGTAAGTCCAATTTGAACATTTTTATCGGTTTCCTATGCCTCCTATCCTTAAATCCAAAACTCAAAAAAATAAAGTTCGAAGTCTCCTTTTTGCCCCAAGTTGGATAAAAAAAGAAATTAAATTAAATAAAAAAGTTTTACAATATAATCATTTTGTGCACGAGAGAAGCATAATGTTTTCTAATACCCCAGTCGAAATCTTTAATTCCCTTCGAATTCCGGATGCAATTAAAGATATTCCCACTTTTGATGGGAATACTCGGTTGCTATTTGACTTTATCAGTAACGTAGAAGAAATGTTAAGTCTTATGCCACAATTGAATACAAATCCAGCATATAAAAAAGTAATTTTGAGAGCCATACGAAATAAGATTGTTGGGCCTGCCAACGAAGCTCTTAATATGTATGGAACTCAAGTAAATTGGGAAGACATTTAACATTTAATAATTCATTACGCGGATAAGAGAAACGAAACTAGCCTCATAAGGGATTTGCATCAGCTTCGACAAAATCAATTATCTGTTGAAACCTTTTATTCAAAGATAATCGAAATACTTTCCGCGATGATAAATCACATAAAAGTCCATGAAACGAATACGAATGTTGTCGAGGCTAAGCAAAGTCTTTATCAGGAAATGTGTCTTTTTGTCCGGTCTAAGAGATCCTATGGGTTCCACTGTTAGAGCAATGTGGCCCACAAAACTTGCCGATGCGTTTAATTTTTGTAAACAAGAAGAAAACTATTATTATTTCCAAAATTCACAATATAGATCACAGATCCCGCATACAGGTATATATCAAAATAGAAGAACAAATATTCAAAATACGAACACACCAACAAATTTAAATAATTCCACACAAAATTTTCAACAGTCAGGCAATCAATCTCAAAACAATACGCGTTATCATAATTCTAATTTTGACAATAACCTTTCTCAAAATAACCTCAGACAAAATTCAAACTATAGACAAGATAATATTTCCGATAATTCAAGGCAAAATTTAGATAGTAGACAAGATAATAGTTTTAGGCAGGGAAATAACTCAAGACAGGCTTATAATAATTCAGCTAGAAATAATAGCAATTCAAGACCAAATAGTTCTGTTCAAAGTCGTCAGTCCAATACTAGTAGAACCTCACTTCCAGAGGCAATGGACACTTTAAGTGCAAATACAAATAGAGGAAGTGGAACAAGTAAGAATGGACAGACTTTTAATATTGAGAGCCATCCTGAAGAGAATTATGAGAGCTATCCTGAAGAGAATTGTGCTTTGAATTCATCAAATATAAATGTTGTCGATGACAGAAATTTTCACATATAAGCCTCGGAAATGCAATAGGGTATTTAGATATACACAACTATAATACAAACCGTTTACCGTACATTAATATTAAAAGCTTATACAATAAAAATCTAAAATTTTTAGTAGATACTGGAAGTAACAAATCCTTTATAAATCCAGAGATTGTCAAAGATGATAACATAGAATATATTGACCCTATAGGAATTAGAACAATTTTTGATAAAAAAATCGTTAATAAACAAATTAGGATACAAAATTTGTTAGAATTTAAAACAGATGAAACTTTAATATCTTTGTTATTTAAATTTCACAATTATTTTGATGAACTTATTGGAACAGATATAATGAGGCAACTTTCAATGAAAATTGATTTAAAAAATTCAATCCTAGAAACTAAAACTATAAAAATCCCATTAAGCTTTAAACCGAATTCGATCTCGAAAACTTACGTGATCCCTGAGCAAAGCAAATTAGTTTGCAATCTTCCAGTAGATATCAAATCTGGAAACATTTATATAATGCCTACTACAATAAAAGAAAACCTTAGTATATCTGAAGGATTATACAAAGCTACAGATTGGTATTCTAACATTGAAGTTGTTAATAACTCTGATAGTCCTCAAACATTTTTAATTGAACAGCCAATTAAAGTTGAAGCCTTCTCACCTAGCGAATATGTTGAGATACATAACATTTCTTTCAAAAATGAAAAAAATTTGGAAAAAACTAATATTTTAGAAAATTTAAATTCCAATAACTTAAATTCTGAAGAAAAAAAAGCTATTCTTAATTTATGTAATAGTTATAATTTATAAAGATATATTCTTTAGAGAGGGTCAGATTTCGACCCCATCTAATCTAACAAAACATGCAATTAATACTAAAGATAATATACCTATTTACTCTAAAACATATCGCTATCCATATATCCACAAGGAGGAGATTCAAAAGCAAATTTCCGATATGTTAAATCAAGGCATCATTCGCAATAGTTTTTCTCCTTGGTCTTCCCCTATATGGATAGTGCCCAAAAAAACAGATAGCATGGGCAAGCGGAAATGGCGGCTAGTCATTGACTACCGCAAATTAAATGACAAGACAATTGGAGATAAATATCCCTTGCCAAATATAACCGAAATTCTAGACAAACTAGGTCGATGCATGTACTTTTCAACGCTTGATCTCGCTTCCAGTTTCCATCAAATAGAAATTAGAGAGGAAGACATAGCAAAGACAGCTTTTTCATTTCATAACGGGCATTACGAGTTTCTTCGCATGCCATTCGGCTTAAAAAATGCTCCGTCTACATTTCAAAGAGCTTTGGACAATGTTCTTCAAGGTCTAATAGGAAAAAATTGTCTTATATACATGGATGATATAATCATATTTTCCACATCACTTCAACAGCATATTGAAAACTTGAAATCCGTCTTTGAAAGACGGACCCCAATTTATTTTTGCAATAATTGCAAAAATAGTTTTTTTTATTTGTAAAAACAATACAAAGTGAACCTAAGAAAATAAAATGTACCTAATACATTTTTGTTTTAAATACTATTTTCACGACAGAACGGGTTCAAGTCTAATAACCACACAACGAATTCTGGTGTGCACCAGGGCTCTGTTCTGTCTCCAACACTTTCTCATTTTTATTAATGATCTCCTTTCTGCAACTTCTAATCCAATACATTGTTTCGCTGACGATAGTACTCTTAGCTTTTCATATTCGTTTTCTTCGGATAAGGAACTCAACCAGAAAATATGC
The DNA here is from genome assembly GCA_951509635.1 of Eupeodes luniger. Taxonomy (NCBI): domain Eukaryota; kingdom Metazoa; phylum Arthropoda; class Insecta; order Diptera; family Syrphidae; genus Eupeodes; species Eupeodes luniger. The sequence goes on from OX608074.1 coordinate 68,525,896, forward strand.
TAAGCTAAATTAATTTCGATCTAAAGAGCATTGTACAATGGGGAATAAAAAACCACGTGGAATTTAATGCTTCGAAAACTCAAAAAAAAAAAAAACCATCACATACGGAATGTAGCGAAAAATGCTGCAAGATGTTTTGGCGATGCAAAACGTTTTTCTCCCCCTCTAATATGGCTTACATATATACGTCCAAAGCTTTAGTAAAACTCCTATCTTTGACCTGGTGCTCCTGCAACTTACTTAAGGCTCTTGGAAAGTATTGAACTTAAAGCATCATTCTTACATTAACGTCAATTGAAAAATGAAAAAACTCAGCTATTCAAATAAAGAAGGCAAACATTTATGTTTCGAGGTCCAAAATTATTTTAAAATACAATTTTCCTCACAATTTTTACCAAAAAAAAAACATAAAAAAGTAGATCAATTTTCAGGTTCCTTCGGATTCACCATAATGTTGAAGCTGTACTCTAAGATACCAACATATACCAGAGATTCATAGATACCCTTGGATTTATTTGTTCATGGTCAAGTTGTTTTGGATCAGATATTCTTATTAAATTGACAACAGAATTGACATGTATAAAAATAAGTATATGTGTCCCTGTCTATGAAAATCTATGATTTCGAAAAATCAGATTTTAAGAATAAACAATGCATTTCGTCAGTTTCTCGATAGTTCTTCTTCTTCCTACGCATTGTATCTCGTTTGTTCAATGGCACCAAGTGAGATGCAGTGTTGTTTTTGGGTATTATATTATATGTATTATTGTATTATATTGATTCTGGATTTTCAATAAAATTCTGTTTTTCTTTCATTCATTCCGTCCCTTTGCTTCATTTTTAGTACACTTCTAAGGAAGTTAGGACTTTCCGGTGAAAGAGCGTCTCAAAAACTTAATCTTAATAAAACAAAGTAAAAAATAATTTTTTGATTCCTAAGCCACCTTTTTTCATAACATGACTTACTCTTACAATAGTTTTAAATTTCTTAAAAGAGCAAAACTCCTGAAAAAATATATGGTTTTGTTTTCAAAACAAGACCTTCAATCTTGACACCCCATTTAACTATAACCATTAAAGAAAACTATTCTAACCTAAATGTTGTCGAAATGGATTGGCGATTCCAAATCTTTTTTGCTAAGGCCCCTTTTAAACCAAACGAAAAGTTGAATCTGATTCGTCATCTCCACTCTTTCACACCAGCTGAATCAACCTGAATCTATAAAAATCCTTTCATCTTCTTTTTGTTTTCAATTTAGTTGCTCTCTCTCTCGTATGGTTGTTGATTCAAGACTGACCGGACGAGGAATCTGACAGGTTGAATCAAGTGCGACCTCGAATCAAACCTGATTGAACCAGATTCGTCCGGTCTGAAGGTGGGAAAAGAATCCCTTCACATTTAAACGGAGCGCTCGAAGCCGAATCTTGGTCAATCAGATTCAACTTGATTCGGAGTGATTCTGATTGATTCGGATTCGTTTGGTGTGAAAGGGGCCTAACGTCCAAAATTGAGCGTTGATTGTATTTAACTGCGACTTACCTCATTAATGTGTTTATATGTTTTTATCAGATCCACACTAAGCTTTCGTAAAGGCGCCGTAGCTGGATCTCTAAAATGTGTTGGTATTCGAGCTTGCATCGCTCGAACCTCCGACGATGAAGTCGGACTCGATCGCTTCAAAAACAAAAATTTATTAGCATTACAAACAAAATTATAAATATTTCTTACGTGATGCATGACATCTCGATGTGTGGCGGGTAAGTCTTCCTCAACAACAAATCGTCCATAAAGAGGTGCGTGTCGCTGGCGCCCTGATTCAGCACCAGCTGCACCCGACACATATGCCGCCGACACTAAAATTAAACAAGATAATGAATTGGTTAGCTAAAAATATAATACAATATTTGAAATAAAATTAAAATAAAATTTATAAAGAAATGGAAGCCTAATTTCACAACTGGCACTGCAACGCACTCAAAAAGTGCTCACCTGTCGTAGTTAAAAGTTTGATTTATATTTCTTATACATTTGTGTGCACTCTGATTTCAATTTTCTACGATAAAGATGCCAATAAAAGTAGTAAAAACTGAAACTAACAGACAAACATACGATTAGAAAACAAGAACAATATGGAACCCTGCGAGACACAAGGACAACAGAAATTGTAAGCTATAGACAAGGTGAGTTCAATACAAAATACTTTTTATGATGGACTGAGAAGCATCTTAAGAAAATAAGACTCCAAAACGTTTTACCGCCTAAGAGTGATTACAATTTTTGAGGGAAATGAAAAAAACAGTTTATCTTTTTTTGTAAAATAAAAAAACGAATATTTGTTATCAGCAAAATACAAACCATTCACTTTATTATTATTATTGAAGTCGATCGAGCTGATTGTCCTTGCAGTAAATACTCTTAAAGAATCTTGGCGTACAAATTGGTTTGTACTACAAAAACATACGTATTTAAAAAGATTGGCCGTTTTATACCTGGAACTAAAAAAAATTGATTTACATCAGCTTACTGACCTCTTAGTTTTAAGGCCAAGAAAATAGCTGAACAAGCCAATAAAGAAAACAGTTTCAAGGGTTAAGACAGTCTTCGATAAAAATTATTATTAGATTTAGATTTTTTATCAAAACCAGTTTTAACAATAGAAACTAGAAAAGAAGAATACACTTTTTGGCTTTTATTTCAGATTGTTTGCTAAGGATATTTTTTTATTTAGCTGGAAAATTTTAAGTGACGTGTCGTGATAGAATCAAGACCTCTAAAATGACATTTCTACCCACAAACCATCATGCCACGGGCATTGTTCAAACTTTAGTTAACTATTTAATTAATTATTATTACTCTTTCTTCGTTTCTTCTTTCTCTGTGCTTGACGTGTAAGTTGCATATTCAAATCGTGAGTATTTAAAACAAATGTTCGGATAACAGATGTAGCCCACCAAATTATATCACATCGAGGGCTCTTTGATACCAGAGTGAAATTATGTAAACAAAAAAAATGAACTTGTATCCTGAACAGCGCTATGAAAATCTCAATTCTTAATTAAATTTAATGTTTAGTAATAGGTATATGAAGAAAACTACTTATGTTATATTTTGACAGAAAGATGTTAAATCCAAATCAATTTTAAAAACTAGCAGCAGAAGTTGAAGTGATGGAAAACTATTGACAAACGCAATTTAATTTACAAGTGTTATTGGTGTATTTTAAATTATTTCAATACGATTTACCATTGAAACTTTTTCATGAAGATAAAACTGTTAATGCCTTTCAAAATTAATGTTGTGTTATTATTGTTACACCGAAAATATAAAAAAGTAAAAGTAACTCATTTTTTATTTTTGTAACCGATAACTCATGTAATTTAAATTTAAATTGTATCTAACATCACAGGAAAATAAGATTTTGTACATTTAGATTGAAGTTACTAGGAATAAAGTAAACAATAATATTATACGTCACAAAAAGATTTAAAATTTGTTAAGCGCAATAGTTGTTTAAGTTTTTGTGTTGAAAGAAGTTTCTATAAATCTTTATGCCCGTCTTAATCCCAAAAAATTAAATGCAAGCTTACTGACCGAAAAAAACTTAGCATTATTATTTTATTCCAAAAGATTTTACGTTACTTTGTCAACACTGGAACTACTTTTTTTAATTGCTTTGTGTTTTTTAACGGCGTTTGTATTAGAAAGAAAGTAAAAAGCCTTTTAATTTTTCATGCCCTCTCTGCCTCGCAATTAAATGTGTAGGTACAACTTGTCAGAAAAAATGTAGACTGATTTGTTTGAATGTTTATATTTATGAAAGAGACAACTCCTTATCGTTATTGGCAACTCATAATTAAATATGCTTGATAAATTTTTTATCAATCACAACAAATTCACCAAAGTATTTCTAGCTGTCAGTCTTCTGATCATCCACAAACAAAGGAATCATGAATAATTTTTAATTTACAAATTTATACGGAAACCAAATTAAATAGTCTGCCCTAGTTTCGGAAATAAAACAACCATATGCGAATGCAAAAAATATTCTTATTTCCCTTCATCCCACCATGCTTTTCTTAATTATTGTTTTATTTATAGTTTAAAATAACTTTTAAAAAAATATAAACACACAAGCGGGAAACAAAGAAAATTACTTCCTGGATTATTGTGTACATGGCTACATCGTTTTCCTGTTTATCATGCTCAATTCAACAATGTAATTTTTGTTTCTATTTTCAAAATGCAAATTCGCTTTATAACTATAGGATAGGTACATTGTATTGTATTGAATTAAGCTTAAAAACCAAACGAATACAGTCCACTGTGTAACATTTTTGGGAAATATAAGTCTCTTGCCAACATATTCTAAAATTATGTTATATGGCGGTGTATTGCGTAATCCTTGACGGCAAAATCAGATAGTTTTACAGAAATAAATATAATTGATTTGGGTATTTTTAGTCAAAAATATTCGCAATAGTTAGGTAGGTAGATATACAAAAACAATCAGCTGAATTTTTTCTTGTCAGGATCAAAGAAGTTAATAAAGTTTCGAGTGACTATGGGTATTGACGTTGTCACACCGATATCGACGCAATATTTATGTAATTCAAAAAAGCGAAACGATTTGTTTCAGTTCAGAATTTATAAAGTGTTATTGGTATAAGAAAAAATATTACACTCCTCAATCTCAGTTGATCAAGTACACATATATTTCGCAACTTAACAAAATGTATTTTTAATTTTTGCCTGGCAATATTATGATGGAATAATTTTTGAAATACATTTATTGGTCCTAGAGTTCTTAATACTTCTTTAATCAACAAATGCTATTTACTTTAGTTAACCAAGTATCTTCACCGTGAGGAATGAAATAATTTGTACCAACAATATGCACTTTTAAATATAAAAGCCCGTATTTGGTCACAAAAACTTTTAAATCGATTTATGATCATAGTAATTTAAAAAACAAATTTGGATTTCATTGACCGAACCGAAGTGTCATATGGATGTTTTTGCATTTACCGGAAATGAATGTACTGAAGAAAAATATTTTATCAATTTAAAATGATGTAATTAAATTCGTTGCTAGGTCCTGTTTTAAAGAAATAATTGAGTACAAGTTTATATTTTAGTATTTAGTTAAAATATCCTTTGAAAATGTTGGACATTAATAGGAACAGTTTCACAGAACACATTTTAAAAAATTAGTGACACTGAATTTTCTTATGTTTCGTTTTTAGGCAATATTAAATTTATATCAGTAATATTTTTTGTATATATTGATGTCACTCAAACTTATGTTGTTTAAGACTTTTTAATAGAGCGCATACCTTTTCCAAATCCATTCGAAAATTTTCCACTTGTTATTTCCCAATCATTCTTTGAGGATGAAATTGATTGAAGGTAACAAAGAGTTGCTGTGGACATTTTCATTTTTAAAAAATATTTCTCTTAATAATATTGAATGTTTTGGTAGATACACTTGAACACTTGTTAAATTCACTATACTACTGTTGGTTAAAAAATATATTAAATTTTGCAAAGTATTTAATCTAATTTGCTTGTTGTATGTTTCGATTCCTATTTAACTGAGATAACATTTACAAACAAAGGAAAAAAACCGTTCCAATGCTAACAACCACAAAGCACTGAAGAGGTCAGAATAAAAGCACTCTATATCAAGATGCCAAACCCCGGTAGCCATCTTGTTTTGTCTACAAGTTAACCAAACAGTTGATGTACAAGTTGGGTCTTTGTTTGCGTAAAAAAAACGAACATGAAACAAACTCTTCCGTTTATTAGATACAACATTGTATTTGATTTTGGTAGAAATTCGACATTACAAATATAACAATATAAACAAATTATTATTTTTTGGAGAATTGAACAAACAATAGTTTGGTATCTTCAAATAGAGTAATTTTGGTTCAGAACTTCATCAAAACCAGCGAAATTTAGCAAAATGAATCGTGCACACAAAACGAATGAAAAACGATTAGGAAAAACGTCAGTTGATAAAAACAAAACGTGAACTACGAAAACAAAAATAAACAGTGCAGTTGCGTTAACTTACAACTTAATGAGAAAATACTCAATGCCCCATTGACGCAATTGCGCATGATTTAGCATAAGGATGTTCAAGTATATTTTTAGACGCAAACATTTTATTTCGTTTGGCATTTTCTGTTCTTTATTAGTTTTTTTTTATTTTTTATTTTTGACGTAAGCTTCCTAGAGCAGAGTGTGTCGCTCTTCTCTTGTTTTAACATGGGTGTGAACCTAAACAGGACAAAATTATTACGTCTGCGAAAATTAACTTTTGTTTCTAAATCAAAGAAAAGGATATCATGTCATTGCAATTTTTGTAGATCTTAAGTATGTTATGGAAATCAATGTATATGTAGGTTATAAGTAAAATTTCTTAACACAATTAATTTTTATAAAGCCACGTCCACACTACGATTTTTTAAAAAGACTCAAGTGGGCATAAACTGCAAATTCTCCGACATTATAAATAACGCAGCTTAATACACATAAATCAAAAAGAAAAAAATATGGAACAATGAGAAGACTGACTTTCTTTATATTTTTTTTATAAATCTTCTATAAAATATAGACAATCTAAGTAAATACCTGCAAAAGTGACAAATACAGTAAAAAGAGATGAGACATTCATCAACACAAATCCAAAAGTATTTTACCGAACGGAAATAGTCTTCATTCAAATTAATGCATAGAAAAAGTTTTAAAACGTCTATTTTTGAGAAAATATCTCTCGACGAAAGTGCACCGACATTGATGTATACAACACAATTAGCATATATATTTTTTTTAATTGGTGAAATTTAAACAATTAAAAATAGATCATGCGTGATTTCGATCTTTTTTTACATTTTGTACAATACCTTTGCGACGAGCAGAATACCATGTATGGATAACACATTATAAGATCTCAGTCTTGATATTTTGATAGTCTAAAAAGGCTTAAAGAAGATAATAGAAACCAAAGACTAAGTACCACAAATAAATGGAATCTGATGATCGGTTGGCACCCGTGAAACATATATGTGTAACAATACCATATCATACTATTATATTACATAAATGGTAACACTTAGCCTATGTACTATGTTATAGGACATACACATTTAATAAAGCCAGTTGATTATCATCCGTCGCGTCGTTGACTTATCATTTATCTCGTATCACATGGTGTCAGAAGTTCCGCGTATTAATCAAATAGTGATTAATTCGCGATAATGGCTACTAATAACACATATAACACTTACGAATCCGGTATTAATATCAAACCTCCAAAACCATTATAAGTAAACAGCAAAAATGTTGCTCTATCATGGAAAAAATTGTACCAACAATATAAATGGTTTGAAACCACGTCTCAGTTGAATAAAAAACCTGCTGAAATACAAGTTGCTACTTTTATGTCTGTCTTAGGACCTGACGCGGTAAACATTTACAATTCATTCACACTTACTTCAGAAGAAAGCAAAAGTTTAACCGTTCTAACTTCTAAATTCAAAGAACATTTTGCCCCCAAAATAAGTATCACCTTTGAGAGATACGTTTTTAATAAAATGATACAAAACAAAGAAGAGCCTTTCGATGACTTTTTTACGCGCATACAAAATCAGGCTAAAAAATGCGATTTCGGTACATTGCTAGATAGCCTAATACGTGGCAAAATTGTTGTCAGCATCCATAGTAGAGGTATCATTAGATGATACAGTTAAGATTTGTAGGGCAAGTGAAATTGTGGCGAGTCAACTCAAAGAATTACATAGAAACGAAGAAACAGTACATGCAATTACCAAATACAGAAAAAAGTACGAGAAAACGAGGAAGCCGATAAATAACCAAGAAGTGAATGAATTTTATTGTCGAAGGTGTGGAACTACTCACTCACGAAAAAAACTGCCCAGCATTCAACAAAGTTGGCAACAAGTGTGGAAAAAAAAGTCACCTAGCCACGGTATGTAAAACGAGAACAAAAAAACGAGACAGAAAAGTGCATGAAATTACAAACGAAACAACAAGTGATAGCGAAGAGAGTGATAGATAACAATAGTTTACTAGTACTATCAGTTGACACAAACAAAGATGACAAAAATAATTACATGGAAGAGATAATGATCGAAAACAAAAAAGTAAATGTTAAACTAGACACGGGTGCTCAGTGCAATGTATTGCCAAAAAACATAATCGATAAACTTAAGAACGTAAAACTAAATCAATCAAAAACAAAAAAGCTAGTTTCATTTGCAAATGATAAAATCAGTGTTCTCGGTGAAGTATCCCTATGTTGTATAGTGCGAAATATGAAACACATGTTGTCATTTAAAGTTGTTGACAAGGCCGTCAAACCAAGTTTAGGTAAAAGTGCATGCGAGAAATTAAAGTTGATAGTGCGGGTAGAAGAACTTAAAATTGACGAAAATATGTTCGAAGGGTTAGGTTGCATTAAAAAATTTATTTACGACATTGATTTAGTCAAAAATCCAGTCTTTGAGAATTATGATCTTAAAAAGCTTAAAAAGCTTGATGAAGCAGGAATAAAATTAAATAAACAAAAATGGATATTTACTACTACAAAAGCACGCTTTTTAGGCCACATCATCACATCAGATGGAATTGCAGCAGATCCCGAAAAGATTGAGTCAATAAAAAACTTAAAGCAACCGACAAATAAAACCGAACTTCAAAGATTACTTGGTATGGCAACTTACTTAGGTAAGTTAATTCATATTTTATTCGAAATTACAAATCCAATGCGACAACTTCTTAAGAAAGACACTCAATGGCAGTGGAGTGTAGAACAAGAAGAATCCTTCAATAAGCTTAAGTGGTCTCTGTCAAAAACACCACTATTAAGATATTATGATCCGAATCTTCCAGTAAAGCTTCAAGTAGATGCCAGCCAGTCGAGTGCAGGTGCCGTATTGCTACAAGATAACCAGCCAGTGGCGTATACATCGAAAGCGCTAACAGAAAGACAGAAAATAGCTCCTCAGATCGAAAAAGAAGCGCTTGCGATCAAATTTGCATGTGAAAAGTTCCATGACCTAATATTCGGAAAGCCTCTTACTATCAAAAGTGACCATAAACCTCTGGAAACGATTTTTTCTGCAATTAACAGATAAAACAAAAAAACGACTACAAGAAGCAACAAAGAATGACAAAAATCTACAAAATGTTTTGCAATACGTAAATTCTGCGTGGCCTGATACAATTCAACACGTTCCGAACGAGATTAAAAATTATTGGACGTTTCGAGAATCGCTCAGCAGCAATGATGGTCTACTCTTCAAAGGATCCAAAGTCGTCGTTCCAGATGACATGAAGAAGGAGATGATGCATAAAGTCCACCAAGGTCATTTTGGCATTGATCGGACACTCAACAGTGCACGCGAACAACTTTTTTGGATCAAGATGACGACCGAAATCACGAAATACGTTGAATCCTGCAGTATTTGTCAAAGTCAATAGCGTTCTCAACCGAAAGAGCCAATTATTATCAAGAAGATTCGTGAGCTGCCCTGGGAGATAATTGCAGTAGATATATTTTATATTAAAACTAATGAATATCTTCTCGTTGCAGATAGCTATTCCGGTTACTTTGATTTTGTTAAGTTAAAGCAATCATCCAGCGCAGAAGTCATACTCCAACTCAAAAAGATGTTTGCCGTCCATGGGATACCGTTTATCTTGGAATCGGACAATGGTCCCCAATTTTCCTTCAAAGAGTTTAAAGCGTTTGCCAAAAAATGGGACTTTACTCATCAGACCTCAAGCCCGAGGTATCCAAAATCCAACGGTCTTGCCGAGAGGTTCGTCCAGGTGGCAAAATCCCTACTTAAAAAGTGCCACAAAGACCAGTCAGACGTTTATCTTGCTCTGCTCAACTACCGCAACACACCTCGAAGCAACGATTTGTTATCGCCCAATCAACGTTTGATGAGCCGAAGAACCAGAACAAATATACCATCCAGTGAACAATCGCTTAAACCTAAGGTTCTACAAAACGTACAACACAACCTCATTGAAGCCCGGAACAGAAGCAAGTTCTATGCTGATAAAGGAAGTCACCAAAAACAACCCTTGCAACCCGGTGAAAAAATCCGCATTCAACAACCTAATCGAAACTGGATCTCTGGCACAGTTGTAAAACCGGCTAACACACCACGTTCGTATATGGTACAAACAGACGATGGATCAATCTATCGTAGAAACAGCAGTCATTTGCATAAGACCAGAGCCACCATCGTTCCTGAAAAAGATGTAATGATCGATCCAACAGCTGATAAGACAACAATAAGTTCTACAAGTTATGTTGAACCAGCTCCAACGAACACCTTAGGGTCTAAACCATATGTCACCAGGTCTGGAAGAACAGTGAAACCTGTTGTAAGATACAATCCATGCAACAAAATTTGATTTCTTTTGATTTTTTTTTATAAAACTTGAATTTCATATTATTTTTTTTTCGTTAACCTTTATATTTTTAAACTTTTATTTTTGGAAAATGTTAAAAGGAAATAACTTTTATTTTTGAAATACAAAATAAAATAAGAAAAAAAAATGAATTAAATAATTATATTATTTGTATTATATTATGCTATTCAAACTAAAATTATAAAAAGGAAGATGTAACAATACCATATCATACTATGTACTATTATATTACATAAATGGTAACACTTAGCCTATGTACTATGTTATAGGACATACACATTTAATAAAGCCAGTTGATTATCATCCTTCGTTGACTTATCATTTATCTCGTATCACAATATGTAATTCCAGACCTTTATATTTTTAAACTTTTATTTTTGGAAAATGTTAAAAGGAAATAACTTTTATTTTTGAAATACAAAATAAAATAAGAAAAAAAAATGAATTAAATAATTATATTATTTGTATTATATTATGCTATTCAAACTAAAATTATAAAAAGGGAGATGTAACAATACCATATCATACTATGTACTATTATATTACATAAATGGTAACACTTAGCCTATGTACTATGTTATAGGACATACACATTTAATAAAGCCAGTTGATTATCATCCTTCGTTGACTTATCATTTATCTCGTATCACAATATGTAATTCCAGACTTTTGATAGGACAATCAAGGTGTTGTTGTAGTATTAAAAACCTACTAATGTTCTGGACATGAGCATGGTCATTGCTCACATGTAAATTGACAATAAATGGAACCAGTGACGGCGACTCGTCAGGGCAACGGTATCCAACGTTTGTCGGCGGCCAAGGAACATCAGTGGTTGATTATGCTATCATAGGAGAAGATTGGGAACCGTACGTAAAAGATTTTGAGAATAGTTAAGTATTATATTCAAACCACTTTCCTGTTGTTGTGACAATGCAAATTCACACTAAGCATGATGAGGAAATAATCTTTATGAAACTCCTGCCCAAACTCAAATGGAAAGAGGCTAAGGCTCGGGAGTATCGACGATCTCTAGATTTGTAACTCCAATCACTGCAAATCGAGGACTTGTCCCACTTAGAACGAATTGTGAAAGCATCTTACCCACAAGAGAGACTCAGCCAAAACAAAGAAAATATAAGAAAAGAACCTTGGTTTGACGAAGAAAAACTCGAAAAACATCTTTTGCGTGGTTGATGATTTTCCGTAACTCCACCCAAGGATTATTTAGGGATTCTTATATAGAGGCCAATTACAAGTTTAAAGAGCTTTGTAAGACTAAACAAAAGTTATACGCTGAAAAGCAAGCAGTCCGAACTGACTAGGGAGTTGAATGGATAACGTTTTACTATCCACACAAAACTGTCTTCAAATGTAATGTATTCCCATTCTTTTAAATCCTGAAACGACACGCCGACAAAGTGGCAATTCGCAACACCTAGATTCGTAGTCGACTCTCTGGACTGTTCATTGGAAGAAACGCTAGAGACGCTTAAAGATGGAAAAGCAGCCGGTTCAAATGGTATTCCAGTGGAATTTTTCAAGTATGGAACTGTTATGCTCAAATGCACCTTTTAAAACTTTTTAATATAGTTTTGGAGAAGGAACTGTCTCCAGATGAATTTAGAGATGCAATTATATTTTCAATCCACAAGAATAGATCGTTAGTCGATGCAGCTATAAGCTGTGAAGTCTTTGGTTATCATTGAAGCTTGGCGCGTTCTTGAGCGACTATATAGAGGAACCAGGGTGGCAGTATGGACAGGTGAAGAACTCTCTGACTGTTTTGAAACCTCATCGGGAGTGCGACAAGGTTGTACATTAAGCCCTACTTTGTTTGCATTCTTCATAGACAACATTTTAGACTACTTGCCGGATGGAGTGGATTTCGCAGGGATGCGGAGGATTAAGGCACTTCTTTTCGCAGACAATACACTCATGTTTGCGCATTCTTCGGAAACTTTGCCTGCAGCTTATCACTAACAGGGTCTACAAATATTTTCACCTATCTAATTTAATAGTAAATATCAATAAATCGAAGGTTATGATTATTAAAAGTGGTTGTTGAAGTAATGTATCAAATGAAAAATTGTGCTTTAAAAATATTGAATGTGTGCGAGACTACAAATACCTTGGCATTACTGTTACAAATAATTTGAATATGGAGAAACGCTTAAAGAAGTTGGTTAAGGCCAAAACTGCTATTAATATGACATGAAAACAATGCTTCATAAATAAGTGTATAGCGCATAGTAGCAAGTTTAAGGTCTTTGAAGCAGTAGCTGAGAGCATAGTTTATATGGATCGTAGGTATGGGGATGTAAAAAGTACAATTCGATTGAAAAACTCTTTACGCACTTTATAAAAAGAATATTTCATTTGCCGAAAAATACGCCAAACTACGTCATCATGCTGGAAACGGGTCTCTCTCCTTTATTTATAAAAACATTGAAGTTACAGGCGGACTTCTTGCTTAACGTTTTTTAAAATAAATGATTCACGGGTCGTGAAAAGAGTTTCCATAAAAGCGATACAAGATCAAAATAGTTGGTACCGAGAGTGGCAAGATCATGCTGAGGAATGTCAAATTAATTTGCCATCGAGGATTTATCAGCCGCGAAAATATCTTGTATTAAGTCATTTTAAATGTTGATGAGAAATGTAGAGCTGAATATATTGCTGAAGCGTCTCATTCCTTGTACAGAACAACTTAGAGCAGATTAAATCACATCCTTGCAGAGAACAACTATTTTAAAGATTCCAATAATGTCTATGTGATTTCTATGATGGTCAGACTACGTAGTGAACTTTCAATTTCAATTTCAATTTATTTTGCATTCATTTCACTTATATCTAATTAACGAATATAAAATTATATAATTAAATGATGGAAACAGAATACAATAAAGTCAATCTATAACTATAAAGTTAGTGTTGATTTATCTAACATATAATTTTTATCTGAGAATAACTGACATGGGGTACTATCAGCTTTTCTTAAGTTTTTTTTTTTTTAATTTAATTTTTATTCAGTAATGAAAAATAATTTATTATTTTATTATAATTTAGTAATTTGTAGGAACCGAGAAGAATCTTTGTTGTGTGTGTATTTATATGTATATGTATATTAATAGGTTCTAGGAAGTAACTCAACATCATTAATGTCAATAGTAAAAAGCCATGATCTGACGTTTTTAAGAAATAAGTTAAAATTACTATTAATTCTGATAGATAAGGGAAGCTTATTGAACAGTTTGGCGGAGGTGGTTAGATAAAACTTTGTGAAAAGTGATCTACGTGCAAACGGAACATTGAAGAGTGCTAAATTATTTACTCGTAAGTTATATACGGACGAATTTCTAGATGGTATATTGCCGCTTTGTATAAAGAATTCTCTCAAAACTTTGAAAACATAAAGATGTCTAAGAGGCAAGATGCGCAGATCACAAAAAAGAGGCCAGCTATGTGTGAGTCGATTTCTACCGCATATGATTCGTACGATATGTTTTTGAGCAACCAAGAGGGACTCAAAAGTGTTCATGTAAACGCCTCCCCAATTTACTATACCGTATTGCAGTTTTGAGTTAACAAGTCCGTAATAAATCATTGACAAAACACTACGTGAACAGTAAGGTTTTAAAAGATACATCTTTCGAGTTACTAAAGTCAAGTAGGTTCTTACTGTTTCAATATGACACTTCCAGTTCAGTTTTTTGTCGATGTGTACCCCTAAATATTTAAATGAATCAACAGAATTAATTTTAAAACAGGTTTTCGAGCAAAGATTAGAACCTTTGAAATTATCTCTTCCACAAATATGTAGCGGTAAACTAAATTTTTTACAATCGTATGAATGATAGGAAACTTCGTAGTCATCAAAAGTGTATCCTGATGTCTCAAAATGCATCATTTTAGTTTTTTCACTCATTATTAGTTTGTGAGCTGCAAACCAGATTCTGAGCATTTGAAGGTCCTCATTCATCCTAACTATACATTCGAAAGGTGTTTTTTCCGCATAAGTGAAAGCGATATCATCAGCAAAAGCTATTGGATTACCATTAAACCTTTGTTGAAATAGGGAGTTCATATAAATAAGAAATAATAATGGCCCAAGAACAGATCCCTGTGGAACTCCATTCTTTATAAGAACCGATGTACTAAAAACTCCATTTACACGAACCTTTTGCTCTCTGCCTACCAAATAAGATTTAAACCACTCATAAGTGGAACCCCTAAAACCCGCATTATAAAGTTTGACTAATAGCAAATCATGGTCTACCATGTCAAACGCTTTGGTCATATCAATGAAAAGTGCCATATTTGATTGATTTTGTTCAACACCATTGTATAAGTTACAGCAAACTTTTAGAATAGCATCTTCAGTGGATTTACCGGATCTAAAACCAAACTGGTCGGATGATAAATGGCAATTTTTTTCTAAAAATGAAAGCATTCGCACTTTTATTAATTTTTCAAAAAGCTTTGAAAAAGTAGGAAGTAACGAGATTGGTCTGTAGTCACTAATATTTTTTCTATTACCTTTTTTAAATAGTGGAATTACTTCAGCACATTTTAACAACTTCGGAAATATACCACTCTCAACGCTAATATTAAAAATAAAACTCAAAATATCAACAATTTCCCATGCAATTTCTTTTAAAAATTTTCCAGAAATACCATCACTGGTGCAAGAATTTGTATTTTTCAGGCGACTTATCATTTTAAAAACCTCTGCAGGCGTGATAGCTTGGAAGCAGAAGCTATTTACTTGCATTCTATCTTCTTTTAAGTTTGAAAAAATATTACAATTGCAACTGTTGTTAGTTGGAAAAGATGGTTTTAAGCTATCTGAAATGTTAACAAAAAAATCGTTAAAACTATTAGCTATTTCGCTGTTATCATTAACTATGTTGTTGTTTATTAAAACATTGTTGATTTCATTACTTTTTGGTTGTTTTCCTAGTAAGTTATTGACAACTTCCCATTCCATCTTGACGTTACCTTTGAAACGATTAAAACGGTTAGTAAAGTAGGAATTACGGACATCATCTACCATTCTTTTAGTGTGTTTGCAGTTTTTTATAATATTTTTTTAAGCCTATATGTGGATGCTTACTACATTTGATAGCAAGTTTTTTCTTCTTATCTATTAATTTTAATAAATGAGGTGTCATCCAGACTTTTAACATTTTTTTCGTGTGTCTAAAAGAAACAAATTGAGAAGAATCTTTGATGTGTTTATCTAAAACTGAGTTAAATAAATAAAAAGCTTTAGTAGGATCACATTCAAAGTAAACTTCTTCCCAAAATTCATACCTTAACTTTTCCCGAAGTATACAAAAGTCCGTCCGAACTTTTTCTTTTCTTGTTATAAGGATTTGATTATCCGAGCTATGTTTGCACATATATAAAGCACACAAATGGTGGTTCGTTATTTTGTAATCGGATACATAACATTTAAAAACTGATTTATTATTTTTATGGAAACGCACAAACATATGGTCAATACAACTAGCACTAGTATCTGTCGGGTAGGTTCATTTATAACACTTTTGAGACCAAATGACGCCATTAAGAGTGAATAATTTTCCGCATATTTATCACATTTATCCAAAAGATCAATATCAATATCTCCTAGTACTATAAGGTTTTTATCTTTTTTTACTTTAAGTATGCTTTCAAGTTCATCGAGAAAAATATTTTTAGTTATAAATTGCAATCGGTAAATGCAAATTAAAGTAAACCAATTATTATTTAAGAGTAAATGTATACTTAAAATATCAGCACTCGTAGATTCAATTTTGTTGCAATCACACAAAAGATCATTTTTCACAAAAACTACTATACCGCCGGCAGAATATGATTCATTACAATTGCCATACAAGGTGTAACCATTTATATTATAATTACTCAATTCATTCTCATATATCCAAACTTCACTTAAAATTATAACTAGCGGCAATTTCACCAATGACACAATGTGCACTAAAAAATTATCAAAATTTTTCCTAAGGCTTCGAATATTCTGATGAACACAAAAAGATTCTTCTAATAAAATTTCATTCATATCACTATCATAATCGAAATAAAATTCATTTACATTATTAAATTCATCTTCATTAGGGCATAAAGGATTGTTTACATGGCTGTTTACAATGTTAATTGAACTCATAGTTTATTTAAGTCAGAAGTGCAAGTTATTTTTATAAAATTATCACCCTCTTTTTTCCTCATGTAAACAATCCCATTTCTTACCCATAAGAATTTGAATTTCTTTGACTCTTTGATTGCTGCTGCTGCCTTCAATAATTGACGCGAGCCATATGTCAGGCTTTCGTTGATGAACATTTTCTCTTCTGGCCCAGCGGTGATCATTGATGTTTTAAGCTGCACTTTGTTTTTGTAACTCGCTCTCATTACCTCTTCTTTTACGATGCGTGATGCAAATTTTATATGTAAAACATTTTTTGTTGCATTGCCATCAGCTGGTTGTTTGGCCAGTTTAATTTTTTTTACATAGCACTGGTCTAAGTCTCTCTCTGTGACATTTACCTTCAAGCCATCACAAAGAATTTTAAGTGCGAGATCGGTGTTGTTCAAAGTTGGAATGGTGTTACTTACTTAAGGTGGCGCTACAGTCCGGGGCGGACCTGGGCCTCAACCAACATGCGTCTCCAGCCAGCTCGGTCCCTAGCTAGCTGTCTCCAGTTTCGCACGCCAAGTTGGTTGAGGTCCTCACCCACCTGAGTGCGCCACCTGAGTCGCGGTCTTCCTCTACTGCGCCGTCCCTCGGGATTGGATTCCAAGGCCTTCCGGGCTGGAGCGTTGATGTCCATTCGCTCTACATGACCCAGCCATCTAAGCCGTTGGACTTTTATTCTGCTAACTAGGTCAGTGTCGCTGTACAGCCCGTACAGTTCGTCGTTATATCTTCTCCTCCATTCTCCATCTATACGTACGGGACCAAAAATCACCCGAAGAATTTTCCTCTCGAAGCATCCTAAGACGTTCTCATCTTTCTTTGACAGGGTCCAGGCCTCAGTGCCATAAATGAGAACCGGGATGATGAGTGTCTTATAGATGGTGATTTTAGATGCTCGAGAGAGGACTTTACTTCTCAATTGCCTTCTAAGTCCAAAGAAGCAGCGATTTGCAAGAGTTATTCTTCGTTTGATTTCAGCGCTGGTGTCGTTGTCTGTGTTTATAGCGGTGCCTAGGTAGACAAAGTCCTTAACTACCTCAAAGTTATAGCTGTCCATGGTGACGTTTTGTCCAAGACGTCGTTGTTCAATGTCCTTTTTCGATGACAGCATATACTTGGTCTTGCCCTCATTGACCACTAAACCCATCTTTTTCGCTTCCGTCGCAATGCTCAAAAACGCTCCACTAACATCACGCTTTGATCTTCCAATTATGTCAATATTATCTGCGTATCCGAGTAATTGGATGGACCTTTGGAAGATTGTGCCTCTAGTGTTGACGGTTGAGTTTTGCACAATTCTTTCCAGAACGATGTTGAAGAAGTCGCATGACAGTGCATCGCCTTGTCTAAAACCTTTTTTGACATCAAATGCATCGGTGAGATCTTTTCCGACCTTGATAGAGCAGCGTGCATTCTCCATCGTCATTCTGCACAAACGGATAAGTTTGACAGGGATGCCAAAACTAGACATTGCTCTGTAGAGCTCTTCCCTATAGATGCTGTCATACGCGGCTTTAAAATCGATAAAGAGATGGTGGGTATCGATTTGAAGTTCCTGGGTTTTTTCCAAGATCTGCCGTAGTGTGAATATTTGGTCGATAGTGGACTTTCCTGGTCTGAAGCCACACTGATAAGGACCTATCAGGTTGTTGACGAACGGCTTCAGACGTTCACATAATACGGCAGAGAGGATCTTATATGCAATGTTAAGGAGACTTATGCCTCTGTAGTTGGCGCAATTTAGGGGGTCTCCTTTCTTATGTATCGGGCACACTATGCTGAGATTCCACTCATCGGGCATGCTTTCTTCCGACCATATTTTGCAGATGAGTTGGTGCATGCTCCCTACCAAGTCATCGCCTGCTGCTTTGAATAGTTCGGCAGCGATGCCGTCAGCTCCAGCAGCTTTGTTTGACTTAAGTTTAGATATAGCTATCTTCACTTCGTCAAGGTCGAGTAGGCGGAATTGTTGATCTGCGTCGCCGAGGTTGAGTGGTTCTATCTCCCTTACAGCGGAATTCGGTTCGTCATCGCCGTTATATAATTTGGAGAAGTGGTCTTTCCATATTCTCAACATAGACTGCGGTTCCACTACGATGTTCCCCAGATCGTCCTTACAGGCTTCGGTTCGTGGCTTGTACCCTTGGGAGGTTTTTTTTACCTTTTGGTAAAATTTACGAACCTCATTCCTGTTGTGACATCCCTCTATCTCCTCGATCGCGCGCTTCTCATGCTCTCTTTTTTTCCATCTAAGAAGCCGGTGTTCCTCTCTCCTCTTCTGCTCGTAGAGCTCACGAGCAGCTCTGGTCCTCCTGTGCAGCGCCGTTTTGTATGCCTGTTGTTTCGCTGCGTGCGCTTGCCGGCATTCGTCGTCAAACCAGGGGTTTCGCTGTGGTGGCCGTGTGAAACCTAGCACTTCAGAGGCGGCATCTCTGATGGCTGCAAGGCAATGTTGCCACTGGTTATCAATGCTCAATGCAGGCAGCATAGGACTCCTTAAGAGGTTACTAGAGACTCGATCGGAAAAGGACATGGAAGTCTCTTGCGATTGTAGCCGTCTAACGTCGAAACTTCTCACAGTACTTCCTTGTTTTGGCTTGGATCGGGATATCCGTAGTCGTACCTTGGCTACAACGAGGTAGTGGTCCGAGTCAATGTTGGCCCCTCGGAATGTTCGGATATCCTGTATACTGGAGAAGTGTCGTGCGTCGATCGCAATGTGGTCAATCTGGTTGACGGTTGATTGATCAGGAGATTTCCATGTCCCCTTGTGGATATTGAGATGTGTGAACTGCGTACTAGCTACCAGAACGTCTCGCCCCGCAGCAAAATCGATCAGCCTGAATCCGTTGTCGGAGGTGGTGTCGTGCAGGCTGTATCTCCCGATTGTGCCACCAAAGATGTCTTCTCTTCCTAGCTTGGCATTAAAATCTCCTAAGACAATTTTAATGTCATAGCCAGGGCACTGCTCATATGTCTTGTCCAAGAGCTCGAAGAATATGTCTTTGGTGTCTTCATCTTTCTCCTCTGTTGGGGCATGCGCGCATATTAGGCTTATGTTGGCGAATTTAGCCTTGATGCGGATTGTCGTGATGCGCTCGCTCACACTGTTGAAACTCAAGACTTTTTGCCTGAGTCGAGTTCCAACAACAAATCCACACCCAAATAGACGCTGTCTTTGTTCTCGGTAGCAGTCGCCGTAGTATACATCGCAGTCTTTCAGTTTGCGTTTGCCCGGTCCATCCCATCGCACTTCTTGGATGGCGGTAATATCTGCCTTGCAGCAGTTTAGGGCTTCCGCTAATTGTTCGGCTGCACGTGGTCTGTTAAGGGACCTAACATTCCACGTACAGATCCGAAGTTCGTTGTCCTTATTTCGTTTGCTTGGGTTGTCAACAGTGAATCCGTGGAATGGTGTTAGGAACGTTAAATATATCAATGCTGTTGCCTAGTAGCTGTTGTTCTAGGTTGTTGACCTTTCTCTCAAGTGAAATGATTTTTTGCTCATATTTTACATTTTTTGCAGTAAGAGCATCAATTTGTGTTTTTAAAATCTGTTGAATCACTAGAATATCTGCATGAACCATTTCCAAAGTAAGAGCTGAATTAATATTGGCTGTTGTGAGTTTGGAATGTATATCTGAGTTTTGGACTATGGATATTGATGTTGGGCTACTGGTAGTGGTGGTGGTAGTGGGTGCATATGTGGCGACGGTAGAAGGTGGGGCAGATTGTGAGGTCGTCGGTGCTAAAGAGTTTGGTGGTGGTGTGGCGGACGATGGAGAGTGTTGAGTACAAGGCAATGGTAAATTACCATAGAGGCACGACGTTGAGTGCAACAGCAATTGCACCTATATGCTTTATTTGCTTTTTTCATGAAATCGATTTCATTTATTGTTAATTTTATGCATTTAGCATGAAAAAACTTATTGCAGTCACTGCACTCCACTTTCAATTCCGAACCAGTGGATTTTTTTCGACAAACTCTGAACGACATTGTATGTTAGGTTGAAATTATTTTTACGATTGACTTGAATAAAAATAAGAAAAATATTTATTTTTTTATTCATTAGAAAATTTAAAAAAAACTAATATCAATATCCTCTTTTATTTTTACTTAAAAACTACTTAAAATAAGGTCCTTAATATAAAACTTAAAGCTAACTAAAACTACCTATTCTACCTATAAACTACTTAAAACTAGAACAACCACAGCAGCAAATCTAACTATCTAACGTTTTTTGTTTTTCATATATTGTTGTCTTTTTTTTTGTATTCCATGTTTTTTTTTTATATTTTTCTTTTTTGTATTATTTGTATTTTTTTTGTGCCACCATGCCTATTCTACTTAAAACTAAACCCTACAACTATAAAAGAGTATGTAAGCCGGCCAAGGCTTTAAACCCCATCCCGACTACCCACTATCAAGTGCCGATTGAAGCCACCAAAACTGGTTCTCCTGCTTCACCCCATCAGTTCGGTCCCGTTCGGACACAGCCCTACTGAACCGAAGGAGCACTGCTCCGCCTTGTGCCATGACGTCCCGATTGTACAGGAGTCGCATATCCACGGTTCGTCGTCTGACGTGGTAGATTAGCGGAACTACCAATCTATCCTGTATCAGACCGCATCTATCTAAAAAGAGGAATTCCTCTGGTGGAATAAAGCCGCTCAAGAGTGCACTTTCAAAATACTCGTCGTTCGGATAGAACGCCCCGAAAATTTAATTGTTGGTCGAAGACATACATAGCTCTTGCAATGTGACCTCGAACGAGTTTTATCCCGAAATTGTCAATTCTGTTGATTCGAGCCCCGTTGTATAGGACCTCGTTGGAATAGTAGTGCACGAAAGAAGATTCGGCTGTTCGATATAAGCCGGTACAGCGTCGTAAACACTGCCGCTAGAACACCCGAAACTTCTCCATCTGGGAAGGGTCAGCGTTGAACCACACAGGACAACCATAAACGATCATCGGCCGTATGAGGGCCATGTAGCAAATTACCTTCACTCTGGGGTCAAGCCGACTGCTAAAAAAACAGCCGTTTCGTCAGAGCGAAGGCTCCTCTGGCCCTGGTCAGAGCAGCATTTATATGTCTGTCGAAATATAAATACTGATCTAACCAGGTACTTCACTACACTTTTGCTCGCTAATGGCTACACGCTACGGGTCTATCGACATATCTATCTGTACTTAAATCAAGTCACGAATAACGTAATATTTGACTTCTCCGTATTCAATAGCTTTGAGCAACCTTGACATTGTGATTTTGTATATTATACCATTATAAAATTCTGGGACTTGAAATAATATTCTCAGCCACTCCTTGTTTTTTACTTGCATAGCTTATAATACTTGCTTGAACATTATCCAACAAATTTAAATTTCCCTCTACTAAGTACTACAAACTGTAAAGATTGCGTTCTTTCCAGTGCTTCCTTGTTTGTTGTGTGTTCAATCGGACAAAGTTTTGTAGTCTTGGCGGATCACCTCTATAGGTTTCTTTTCTTCTTGACTCGTTTTTTCTATCTTCCGATACTTAAGCATTTCAGCTAGGTTCACAAACCGAGTGAAAAAGGCTAAGTATAGATTCGAATGTGTCTTGTTTTTGAAAGAACGTTGTTTTTGGTATAGATAAGACATTTGGTGTGTTGAAAAATCGTTTTAAATGATGTATCCCTTTCTTCAAAAAGAAAGTAATATCTGCGATATTCTTAAGGTTTATTTTCTGTAAGTGAAACTATTACTTGTTTTAAACATTTTTTTCTTGTCGAATTCAAATCACAACTTAATCTGATCGAATTCAAATCACTTGTAAATCGCAAATATCGAAATGTAGAACTCAAAAATTCACTTCCTTTTAAGTTCGATTTTCTGTTCTGCTTTTGTATCTAATAACCTGTACCCCTTCCATTTATAACAATTATCAATAAATAGTACTTCTCCACAACATCCTCCAGATTATGTCGAAATGTCTTTTAAACATACTGGTATGCCAAACAACCAAAACTTTGTACGTTTTCCAATACAAGTATCCTATTTACAGCTTTTGCACAATACTTTCTGACCAACCCAGATAAATATGCATTAATTGTGGCTTTTTCATTTTATTTGACAAAGTAAGACTTTTAACTCTTCTGACTTAAAAAACAGTTACTGAAAAGTTGTTGATCTGCTAATTGCTTGGGGTTCCATAGTGTCAAACATTTCACGAATGTGAATGTTCCATTGAATATACATTGTACATGTACATGTCTTAGTTGTATACCAAATAACTTCTTCCACAACATCACTTCTAGCATGCTTTGTTCGGAGTACACCAGCATTCTTAAGCAGTACTCTCTTGTTTCTTTCTTAGAATTAAGGTGTTAATAATTTTGTTTATAAAAGAACTCAAGGCTGGACCTATGTTATTTGTATGTTTAAAATAAAAAAGGGAGACAAAAAAGTCAAAGGTTGAACCAGCTAAAGAATATAATAATCTTTTCTTTTAATCCACCCGAGCGATGACGGGCAGCTCATTTCTGATATGATTTGGGATTAAATAGTGATTTCAGATACCGTGAACTAGGCTTAAAACACTTTCTTAACTCTTTACATCAAAAAAATAACATTATAAAGAACACCATGTAATTTTTGTTATCTCTTGCAAAGGTCTATCGATTGATTGATATATGTAAATAACCCGTTTTTCTAATGACAACCTCATATTTGTCAAATCACACTTCACTACATAAATGGAGCGAAATTCAAATTATGCCATAGTATTTGAGTACTCATCTTCTAAATACAGTAAGAAAGCTAAAATTCAAAGCGAAAATACATGAAACCTACTCTTTTCTTTTTATTAAAAAAAGAAGAAATTTCAATCATTGACATTTCTTATTAGTAAAAGTATTTGCGGACCCAAGGGGGAGAGAACGATAACTTGAGCACCAAGATTTAATACTTGGATTTTGTAGGAATTAAATTGAAAAAAAATATATTAAAAAACAATGGCAACACTTACAATAAAGTACTATACCAGAAGTTTGATCTATAATCCTGCATTTAAATTAAATTACTCATGACAATGGTTTTTGAGAAATTTTTTATTCAAAGTCCAAATTTGTATACAAAACATGAAAAAAGAGTTTAGACCCATTGTTTTCAAGGTTGTGAAATGAAATTGTAAATTAACTTATATGTGTACCATGTAACTATCAATTCTGCATCGAAAACAAAAAACCACATGGATCTACATATGTATATGTCTTCTAGTTTTTTAGAAAATCGAAAATTACCAAAACTACTTTTTTATGATTTTTGATGGTGCTTTATATTTATACATACATATTATGAAATTATATATATTTGATGTAGTCGAGCAGTAGTACCTAGGTTATGTGAATTTTTCTTAATGCATGACATTTTAATATTTCAAAATTTTAAGTTTGGAACTTTGGGTTACGTATATATACATACATACATATGTATGTATTTAGTGGACTGGACATGGGATAAATAAAATAAATTTGAATTTTTTAATACAAATTCTGTGAATGCAAAAGAAACTTTGCATGGCTTCAAAACTTTCCCTATGGCTTCAAAAGTAATCCAAAACACACAAAATTGGGACTGCGGTCTGGTCCTCTTGTTTTTTTCTGTATAATCTTAGAATTAAAATACAACATTTATAAAAAGACGTGAAGCAATAAATTTACTTGAAAAAAAAAACATTGCAACATTTACTACCAGTTGAAATAACCTGCATACAAACATTCTTAGGAATTAATCAAAACAATTCAAATGAACCATCGGGGAAAATCTTTTTAAACAGATACATATTTATTCCAGCACTTTGAAAATACATTGTCAACTTCAAAATAACTAGTGTCATAGACACAATACACAATACATTTGAAACACAAAATGTAAGGTTTCCATTGATCCGTGTATTAGTCATCATTACAAAATGTATTAATGGCGTATTCATAACAATATTGCAAATTAGTGTTAGCTATGGCATAGATGCTTTAAAAAAATAACAAAGAACAAACCTGGCATCAGACATGAATTAAGCACATGTGTGTCATTCAAACACTGATAACACAAAAATATGATGCGCAAAATAAACACTAATGCTAACTGCGCGCTATTATAGTTGATGCAAATATAATATTTATATTTTTGACTAATTGAAATTGATACATTTTTAATCTTGCTGGCTGTCTAAAAAGAGCGCCGCAGTAGCAACCGACGCGTCGCGACGTCCACAACGCGCCGCCGCCGCCGGGACGAACCCTATGATTATCAACGTATATACTGCAGTTTCTCAAAAAGGTAATTTAAAAGCTTCGATTTGATTGCTGTTGAAGAAATCGATTTTAATGCTGCTTGGCTATCAGCTTGTGATACTGTAATTATTAGACCTGTTTTGCAGTGTATGTCAATACCAATACCTCGGCTTGAAAGGCGCTCTGATGAGAGAGTCTGAAGGATTAATGTTGCTAAGGAAGAGTAATTACTGCCTAGGCAAGTGGTTCTAATTTATAGATTGAGCAACACAAGAACCAATCTGACAACACAAAATCTATGTAGCTGATTTACAAGACAATTTGATTTATGTTAGTAAACTGACGAACTCTGAAGCTGGGGGTAAAATCTGTGGCAAAAAGGCTTTAATTTTGAATACGAGGAATTGATAGCAAACGAACTACAGTAACATAATACACTATAATAATACAAAAACGAACGTTGAAAAAGAAAAACAAATACAAACAAATTCATAGAACATTTAAGTGCGTGTACCACGCTGGTCTTTGGTATATTTTTAAGAATAGACTTACTCATGCTGAAATCAAATAGGTTTGAGTTCATATTTAAAAGTTTAGTCATGCGAGTTAATGGCTCATGCGTGCCATCATTAGTGGTAGTTGAAACTTAATATATTAAATCAGGTGCATTAGTTATAACAGCTAAAAGTTGATAAATAAATACAATGTCATTATTAGCCCTCATTTGCGATAGAGGCTGCATTTGAAGAAGCTTTATCCGATATTCATAAGGTGGGAAGTTATAAGGATCAGAAAATGGTAGCCCTCTTAAGGCGAAACGTATGAAGTTGCGTTGAACAGATTCTATCCTATTCTATCCTAGAGTAACATAGGGATCCTGAAATTCTTTAGACCAAAACGTTTAACAAATTGTAACATAGACTTGGCTTTACTAACGATCGAATTAATATGCTCCGTGAAATCGAGAATATATTTAAAAAGAACTCCTTGATCTTTAAAACTATGAACGTGATGTATAGAGTGCTGCGATATTTTTTAATCAAACAAACTTTGGGTTAAGGTTTAGCCCATTATTTTTGCACCAAATAACAAAACTGTTAATATCCTCTTGGAGTTGTAAGTTATCGTTTATAGATTTTACGCTTTTGAATATTTTTATATCATCCGCATTGATTCAAATGTTACTGTATCGAATTATCATTGATAGCTTAGATAAAGAGTAGAGATCCTAAATGACTTGACTACCCTGGACAACTCCTGATTTGACAATGAAAGGGTTAGAGAAAGAACTTCTGAATTTAACTTGATAAGACCTGTTTTGAAGATAAGATGAAATCCATTTGATAAAATGAGGAGGAGCTTAAATGTGATGATATCATAAGAAAGTTGGTCAAAAGGTTTAGAATAATCATTGTAAATACAGTCGAGCTCTTGACAGAGTTCTTGGGTATTTGAAAAATTATGCAAAAGTGCAAGTAGATTAGTAATTGTCGAAAGTTTTTGCATAAAACCATGTTGTTGTTTACATATAATATTCTTGCAGTTAAAATTTAAACTAAAGTGTTTTTCAATAAGGGCGGATAGATGTTGAAATGGAATAAAACAAGCTGTGTGGGGTTATTAACAAAATTAGTTTTTTGTTTGAAAGGCGCATGTATGCTATTAAGTGTGGAATATGATATCCAAATGCCCGCCTCGGCTTTTTACGGTGGCACGGATCCTGGTGGTTCAATTTTTAATGACACTTCCGCATAGATCCGGCTGAATTTGAGCGATGCACTGTGTTATGTTCACCTTTAGGGCATCGGTCAATTGTGGTTTATTTGCATAGACCTGCGACTTCAAAAAACCCCACAGGAAAAAGTCTAGAGGGGTCAAATTGCATGACCTTGGTGGCCAATTCACATCATCCCTGCGAGAGATAACCTTACCCCCAAATCGTTCATGCAAAATGTCAATCGGGATGTTTGCTGTGCGGCACGTAGCTCCGTCCTGCTGCAACCACATGTCGTCTAGGTCCATATGGTTCAATTTGGGCCATAAGAAATAAGTTATCATCGTTATGTAGTGCTCGATGTTGACGGTGACGCCTCACTAACGTCGTTTTCCAAAAAGTACGGACTAATTTCGCCGGCGCGGCCTAAAATCCACACCAAACGGTAACTTTTTGAGGATGCATTATCACCTGGTGAACCTCGCGTGGGTTGGTGTCGTCCCATATACGGCAATTTTGCTTGTTAAAACAGCCATTCATCTTCCAAACGAATCGAAGCCCAGTCAGCGAACAAACGGCGCTGTCTATGGTCATGAACTTTGAGCTCCTGGGTAAATTGGATCTTGCACGGGTGTAGGCCCAAGCCCCGACGCAAAATTCGCCAAGTTAAAGTCTGCGAAGACTGAGTTCTTGTGCACTGCGAGGAATAGACTGCCTCGGGTTCTGCGGTACACTTTCAAGGACCGCGGCGATGTTCTCGGCCGATCTTGCGTTCCTTGAACGTACGGGTGTTGGCTGATTGTTTACTGACCGGTGGTCTCAAATTTGGCCACCAAACGTTGAAGATTCGACTTTGAAGGGCCACCACGTCTACAGTAAAATGGGCGCAATGCGCGCAACGTTTTCGTTAACGAACACTCATTTTGATAACAAAGTTTTATCATTTGAACGTGCTGTATAATCGTGTAACTTGCCATGATGATTTGGCACTAAATAATAAACAAAAGATTTGACAGATGTAAACAAAACAAAATGGCTGCTGTTGTGCCCTTAGTTACAGAGACCACACACAGTTGCCACAATTACCCAATTCTTATGAATCGCATTCAAGACACATGACATAGTTCTATTACGACCAAGTGTTCCGCATGTGTCATGTATATTGTTATATTGTTAAATATGTGTCAAGTGAATGGAAATAGAATGCGTGGTTGATCTGGAGGAAGTGACGATCTAGGGAATAGAAGAGGTAGCGTAAGAAATGATGAGTAGAATTTCGGTCACTCTGTTTCAAAAACTTAGACGAAAAAGTCTTTTTTTACAAAATACAACATTTGATGGCAGCGGTGGGATTGTAAAGTTTTAGCATCTGACTTTACTCCCGAATATTTCATAAAAAAAATATATTACTAGTTCAAAAAATAAGAAAAAATCATATCAAAAAGCTATCAATAAAAAACCCGTGACTGAAAAAATATAATAACAAAATTAAAAAGAGTAAAAAAAGCCCTATCAAAAGTGAAAGTGAAAAAAAAATATATAATATATTTCACCGAGGAAATCTGATTCCTGTGGTCAAGAAAAATAGAAAAAAAGAGGAGATTGCCACGCCGAGGCAATCAACAAAGAAGGGAGAAATTGCCACGCCAAGGCAATAAATATATCAACAACATCAACGACATCAGCAACAATAACATCAACAAGAGCTCCATAAGTATTTACGGGGAAAGAGCTAATACCCCTTTCTATGAACTTAATAACGCTAATGCTAGTACTAAAGATGACGCTGCTAATACAGCCATTAGAAATCTTAATAGCGTTACAATTGTGAATAGTTTCTGTAGCGGTCTAATCCCTCAGCTTAAACCCCTTGTAAAAAGCGCTAGATACAAAGATCTAGATGAAGCTATAAACAAAGCAATGGAAAAAAAAATGTCTTACCACTGTAGAAAACAAATATTGCTACAACTGCCGAACAAAGACACACAACACAATAGTGTCGCTTTCAGCAAAGCACAGACAGATATTATAACAATTCAAAAACTAATAGACTGAATTATTATACGATTCAGTATGTGAGGGTTAATAATGTACAAAATACCATCACATGTCGCTATTGCAATAATCTGGTCATGCAATAGTAATGTGCAAAAAAAGGCAATTTAACAATAGTAGGCAAGATAATACGCCTCAACGTGGAATCTCACAAAGTTCGGGAAACTACCAAAGACCTGGCCCGTCTAACAGCCGGAGTCAGGTAAAGCACATGTATTAAGGTGTGAAGACGATATTAAATCACTAAAACCTGATTCATCAAAATTCAAATAGATCAATAAATCCACTGTATCCACTGATTCATCAAAATCCAAAAAAAATCGTTTAACCCGTTGTATCAACAATCTCAAGATGAAGATTCAATCTCACTGCATCCACTGTACCAAAACAAAAAATCAAATTCACTGAATCCACTGTCGCATAAAAACAAATAAAATCCACTGAATCCTCTGTCCCAAAGCAACAAATCAAATTCACTGAATGCACCGACTAAAAACAAAAAATCAAACCCATTTTGTCCACTGTTTTAAAATAAGAAACTAAATAATCAATCTAAATATCAATCACTGTATCTGAATTACAAATCTATTAATTCAGAACGCGAGAAAACTCCTCAACAAAAACAACTGAATCTGTCTCAAATTCCTATATCTCCGAATTCAAATATAAATTCAACTGAAAACTCTACTTTAAAGCAATATACAAATTCAAACCCATTTAGAAACGAAGACGTTGAGTTGCCAAATTTCAATAGAAAACGAGACAACGTACCAACAAATCTTAGATATAACCATAACTCTACAAGAAATAGAAATATTATATTATTATATTTACTAAATCAAACCCACCGGCATAATAGGAGTGCCACGCAAATAAATAATCTACAAGATTTTCTGAAAACATTATGCTTTTAAAAACGGGTTCTGAGTTAAAAATAAATAAATTGAAGAAAGAACTTTGGGTTCATACCAATAACATAACTGAATTGAAAGGCATAGGTAGTACTCTTACTTCGACACTGGGCACAATTCTTCAAAATATAGAAATAACACCAGGAGCAAAACTAAGATATTCATTTCATGTAGTGCCCGAAAATTTCCCCATAACCCAAGATGGAATTTTAGGTGAATACCTATTTCTAAATTTCAACGCTATACTAAATTATAAAGACAATACCTTAACATACTATTACAAGAATAAGAGATATACCACAGATTTCGTTAAATAAAAGAAAATCTATTACTATACCTGCTAGATCTGAGAGAATAATTAAATATGGTCCTATTCACGATCCCTCGAACCGCATATACTTCGCACAAGAAATTCTGCTAGACAGATATATTTACATATATATATCCGTGTTAAAAGCCAAAAATAAAGATGCCGTCCTACAAGATCTTAATTTAGAATTTGCAAATATGTAGTAATGACTATTACATTTATAACTTAAATTCATTTGATACTTAATATGTTATAAACGACAGATTGAGTAAGATCCAAAACCAATTCCGATTAGATCACCTTAATATTGAAGAAAAGAAATTTATTGTTGATATTTGTCGAAATTTCAATTATTTATTCTTTCTCGGTGGCGATACCTTGTCAACTACGTCTGGAATTACACATCAAATAAAAACAAACCCAAATAAACCTCCAGTCAACATTCGACCATACCGTTTAGCACAAATTCACACTCAAGAACTAAAGAATCAAGTAAAATGTTGCATAATGAAATAATAAGACTAAGTTCAAGTCCATGAAACTCTCCTCTATTAGTCGTGCCCCCCCCCCCCACTTTTCAGCGGTTGAAGAATAAGGTCCTCGCGGGACTACAAGGTATAAAATATTTAGTGTATTTGGATGATATAATGATATGTGGGAAAAATTTGGATGATCATAACAAAAAACTAATTGAAGTATTTCAAGCCTTAGATAAATACAATCTCAAAATTCAGTTAGAGATGTGCAAGTTTCTAGAGAAAGAAGTGATGTATTTAGGACACGTTATTTCAAAATCAGGAGTAAAACCTGATCCAGAAAAGACCTCGGCTATTCAAAATATAGAGATTCCCAAAAACCAAAAAGATATTTAATCTTTTCTTGGTTTAGCATTATATTACAGAAAGTTCATACAAAACTTTTCTAAAATAGCTAATCCCCTGAACAAACTTTTACGAAAGGATGTACTCCTTAAATGGGATGCATTTTGCGATTAGTCCTTCAATCAATTAAAATAAGCAATTATCGAACCCCTATTCTACAATATCCTAGTTTCGAAAAAACTTTCTATATAACAACAGATGCAAGCAATGAAGCTATAGTGTTGTCACAGACAGACAACAATGAAAACGATTTACCTATAGTATTTGCTAGTAGAATATTAAATAAATCAGAAAAAAACTATTCCACTATAGAAAAAGAAGCATTATTTGTTGTTTGTACGGAAGACACTTTGAAGTAATTACCGATCCAAAGCCACTTGTATGGATGTTTGACCTTAAAGATCCTTCTTCAAGAATAATGCGCTGGCGTATTAAACTTGAAGAGTATGACTTCAAATGCAGACGCTTTGTCTCGTTTGAATGTAGCTGAAGTCAAAGTGATAACGCGAAGTCATAACAAAGTCTCGCCTATTGAACAACCTGAAGTTATTGAAGTTTCAAATTCAGAACAAATCAAAAATTTTATACACGAATCCATGACACACCTTTATGGGGTTAAACGTATGCTCAAACGCATTAAAGACTTACAAATGGAAAAATATGTATGAAAACATAAAGAAATACATTGCGTCATGTGAACTTTGCCAGAAGAATAATCACCAATGGTCATCACTACAACAGCAAACACTCCATTCGAAAGAATAGCTCTCGATATAGTTGGAACACTTCCTACTTCAGTACAAATAAGTACATACTGACGTTCCAAGACGAATAAATTTGCACAAGCCATAGCCAAGCCATACCCAATCAAGAAGCCAGAACGGTAGCTGAAGCACTAGCAAAGAAAATAATTTGTACCTATGGGATTCCTCAAACAATTCTTACAGATCAAGGGACAAATTTTGCAAGTGAATTGTTTAAAAATGTTTGCAAAATCTTAAAAATCAATAAAATACAAACTAGTCCGTACCATCCATAGTCAAATTGTGCCCTTGAAAGGTCACATAGAACATTAGGTGATTACCTTAGAAATTATGCAAGCAAAGATCAATCAAATTGGGATAGTTATCTGGAGTATGCAATATTTTGCTACAACACAACCCCACATTCCAGCACAAACTACAGTCCATTCGAAGTTCTCTTCGGTTTCGAAGCACCGATTCCTTCCGTGCTGAACAGAAGCGTACAACCAACGTACAACTATGACGATTATGTCTCAGAAATGAAGGCAAAAATACAAACTGGTTATGAGTTAATTCGTAACAATCAAATAAAGGCTAAAGAGAAATCTAAAGCATATTACGATACAAATTCTAAACAGACGAGCTATAAAGTTGGTGACAAAGTATTAGTAGAAATCAAGAATCGATCGAATAAAAAACTCTCTCCAATTTTCGAAGGACCATACGAAATAACTGAAGTTTTGTCCCCAGACAAAACACTACAGCCAAAGAGACAATACACACAACAATTAAAACACACCCAAACTCAATTAAAAAAAAAAAAAAAAACAACACATACATACATAAGTACAATACCCAAATAATATCGGTGTTGTTTTCATTTCCAGTAAAGTCATCATAACCATAGTATTAGCAACATTTATAAACACAGGCGAGGCAGAAATAATGATACAACCTATGAATAGAACCGGAGTATACCTGGAACCCATCGGAGTGCTAGAGAAGTCTCTCACGAGATGGGCATTCCACTTAAACATCAATAATACTAAGATTAAAGATAACACAAAAGCTTTAGAAAAAACCCTCGACACCCTTTCCGAACTGTGTATCCTAAGTATAAAGGAGTATCCTTTAGACCATTGCAAAATCACCCTACAAATTTTACAGAGTTCCATCAAAGAAATAAATTAAAACAACGAAGTCCTTGACAGTATATTGTTTAAAAACATTGTAAACAGTGGGATAGGAATGGAATAGGGATGGCAGAGAAATTCCTATTTGGAACAATGCCTTTAGAAGATGCTGCGAGAATAGATGATGCGCTACAGTTATAATTCAGGAAAGCCAGAATAACTTACACCACATAACAGAAAGTCATATGACAATAATTACCAACGTGTTAGACGCCTTGAACAGAACAGCTGAAAACATAAGTAATACTTTAAAATTTTAATAATTTGAAGTTACCGAAGAAATTAGGCAAAACACAGAAACTCAATAATCTGACTAATTTCGAAGATATTACATAATTTTGATGAAATATCCAATTTAGCACCTATGTGTGCTACATAATTCCTTTCAAAACAATCACAAATACTAGACATTTTACAAGGTGCAAAGGTAAATAAGCTAGATAGTCGACTCCTTAATTCAGAAGTTTTCATTACTACATTAAAACAAATCCAATTAGAACTTCCACACAATATAAGATTTCCAGTAAAAATATCCAGAATGAACCTTCCTATTATAAATAAAATCACAACAACGACTCCAATTTTCGTAAATCAAAACCTTATAATAGAAGTTAATATTCCACTGGTAGAAGAAGAATTTAATTTAGTATGACTTACACCACTACCAGCTAAATACAAAAAGAGCGCATACAGCTACGACGCTACGTTTCAGTATATAGTGAATTTGTCGCAATAAACGAAAACTATAGGCCATACATATTTTTGAATAGAGAAGATCTAAATAAATGCACCAAAACAGACTCCAATCATTTTATATGCGAACAAAATTTTGTGGTACACAACTATAACACTGACAACTGTATAATACAGATAATATCAGGAATTTAAAATTATGCTACTTGTGAAACAAAAATATTTGCGCTTCAGCAAGAAGTTTGGTTCAATCTTATGATTAGGAATTCATGGTTGTTTGTCATGCCCAATCCAACAAGCGTTAGGATTGTGCGAAGACGTACCAAAAATAGTGGAATTCTGTAAAGCAATAACAAAATAAGTTTACATCCAGGCATCAAACACCATATAAAATAAAACTCCTATTTCATACTTTTTAGAAGAATCAACCATAACCAAAGACATAATAATATCAACCAATTTATCCCAATAGTTCGATTACGACCAAGTGTTCGACATGTTCCATGTATATTGTTATATTGTTAAATCATACGAACGGCAATCGAACTATGTCAACCAAATAAACACAATACAATAAGGGATCATAAGGGATCAATAAGGCATCGTAGTGCAACTATGTCAAGTGTGGCATATCTTGATGTTGCACTATTGTATTGTTATTTGTTAAACAAACAAACTGTGTCAAGTGAATGGAAATAGAATGCGTGGTTGACCTGGAGGAAATGACGATCTAGGCAATAGAAGAGGTAGCGTACGAAATGATGAGTAGAAGTTGGTCACTCTGTTTCAAAGACTTCGAAGAAGTTGTTTTATTTTACATTTTTGCAAAATACAACACCGCCACGGGCGCCAAAATCTACCAGCGCCAATTGAAAAACTCTTTATTATAAACAGCTTCAGACAGTTTGGGAATACAGGACAAGTTCAGAGATTGGTCTGTTAATACTTTTTTTAAGACAATTGGAGGAATTCTATCTGGACCAGAGGCGTAATCATCTTTAAATAATGCCAAGCATTGCAAGATCTTATCAAACGTCATTTAAACATTATTAAAGGTCTCGCGAGTATAGAAAGAAATGATCATCTATTTTTACAGGAGTCAATGAAAGATTGCTGAAAGTGGTTAGCAAACACATATTTGTGGAGTATTAGGTTAGGTTAGGTTATAGTGGCTGTCCAAGATGGAAACGGACACACTTAGGCCAGTTTAATGGCCCGTTGTGATACCAAATGAATCTTTAGGCTTCCTCCTAAGCTCAATGGAACCAGTTTGAGTCCCTTACGAAACGTGAGAGGCTGATTATGTTGATATGATTTAGATCGTTCAGATCGTTAAAGAAGAATTCTCCTAGGTAATTCTTGCGTTTTCGAGCCAGAGCAGGGCATGTACAGAGAAGATGGAGAGTACTTTCCTCCTCTTGCCTTGCTCGTCCATACAGCTTCTGCAAAAGTCATTTGAGAATACGCCTAGTCGCGTGGCGTGCTTTCCTATTAGACAGTGTCCGGTTATGACACCTATTATCGAGCTTATATGCGATCTGCTTAGAGATAGCAAGCACCTTGAACGTTTTAAATCCAGTTTTGGCCAGATGTTCTTTGTGACTTGACACTTGGTGCCTGCCCTCCTCACAGCATCTTGCATTAGCAACAGTTTACGAGTAGCGATTGGTATGCCAGTACGTGCCAAACGTGGTAGGATGGGATGTACTGTACCGTTCCTGGCGAGTTCATCTGCCTTACAGTTATCTGGAATGTCTCTATGGCCCGGCACCCAGCAAAGGTGAATATTAAACTGTTGAGCCATCTCCATTAGAGATGATTGACAGTTATGGACTGTTATAGAGTTTGTAGAGAGAGAGTCCAAAAATTTTATATCGGCCTGACTATCTGAGAAGATATTGATATCAGATGTTGATATCACGTTTTCTTTAAGCCAGGACAAGACTTCTTTTATCGCCAAAAGTTCCACCTGGAACACGCTACAATGATTGGGAAGGCGCAATGAGAGACTTAACTCGTTCAGAGTACACACCTCCACCAACCCCTTCTTTTGTTTTTGACCCATCTGTATAGAAATGAATTGACTCATCTTCCAGGAATATCCTATCCCCCCAAAAAGATCTAGGAGGTATAGAAATCTGGAAATTTCTGTCGAATTGCAGTTGGGGGATGGTGAAGTCTGTGTGCTTTGGAATTGATTCTAAATACCTAAGAATTACGGAGTAGCCAATGTTGTTGTTAGTCCACTGCGACGAAGCTTTGAGGCGAATAGCAGAGCTTGTAGCTATTTGTTTGCTAAAAATGTCAAGAGGTGTAAGGTAGAGTAAGGTGTCCAGTACCGCAGATGGGGTCGTGCGAAACGATCCGCTTATACATAGGCAAGCTGAACGTTGGATTTTATTTAATTTATCCCGGTTTATACCTTTTTCTAAAGCAGTCCACTATACTGCCACACCGTACATTAAAATCGGGCTGATTACCGATGCACACAGGAATGGTTGAGAGTTGTAAGTCACAAGGCCCTAGTTCTCAACGGACTGTTGCGTCACCCAATTTATTTTATTTTTTAAATGCGACAATTTTGCTTGTTTACATACCCGCCAAGATCAAAATGAGCTTCATCTGAAAACGAACCAATTGGACTTTGTATGGCGTCATACCAAGGTCTTTATGCAAAATTCGTCTCAATGATGTCTCCGAAATGTTCAATTGTTGAGAACGACGGTGAATTTATGTTGATGGCGCTTCACGCACACTTTCTGCTACAGCAGCAATATTCTCAAGTGTACGCACTGTTTTTGGCTTTTCACGCTTTGGTTTATCGGTGAGGATGTCAGTTTCTTTCTCTTTTTTCACAAGATAACAAACATACGGAGCTGACGGTGCTTCTCTTCTTCCAAAATCCGTACGTAATTTTCGCACACATTCTGCAACATTACCATGATTTTCAAAATAATGTCGCAATATTTCCCAGCGTTGTTCAAGCGTATACACAACCATATTCGTTCAGCGGAAGGATACAACTAATTATCTGTCAAATCAGACATGAGCTAAGTGCTACCATTCACGAAATAAGCACTACTTAAAAAAAATTTAGATGGCGGATCAAGATCTTTAATATCAAATTTTCAAAAGCTTTTAAAGTCAAGCTTAAGAAACTTTCCATAAGTATAAGATATTCGGCATATAAATAATTGTATAGAGTTTTAAACTCTTCAAAGAGGGTAACATATACGAGTACTTCATGATCTTCAGCTGACATGTTTTTTATAAGATTTTTTCCAAGCCTTGTTTCGAAGCATTTTTAGCTCTTTCGGTATATTATGGATGACAAAAACTCGTATATTTGGATATTTTAAGAGAAATGATATCTTTTAAGCAGGATTCCCATATATTGTAGAAGTATGAAACTGCAACGTCAACTTCATTCAAAGTTGGTAATTCCACAAGTAAATAGATGATCAGAATATGAACAGTCAGGCGAATTTATATTTTTTAGTAGAAAATTCAGGTCAAGTCAAGTGGGGAATGGTATTTATCTATATTCAATATAAGTAAATCGAGTTGTCGATTTAAAGAATTTTGTATATTGCTAACTTATTGTAAGTCCGTGGAGATAATATGGTCTAATAAAAGAAGCTCCTGTTGAGACGAACTCAATGATGCTTCTAAGTAAGACTCGTCTTCTGATGTGACCCAGTTAATAGATGGGAGGTTAAAGCTACCTGAATGAAGATATCCAAACCAAAGATATCATTGATATCATCAAGGGCAAGAGAGACACATTTAAAACAAATTAATCTTTTGACTGCAGCGAAATTTGAACGCAAATAATTTCAATTGTCAGTTTAAATGGAATGTTATGAAAGTTGTACAAAAATTATTTCTAATAGCTATTAAGACTCCACCACCTACTGAATTTGCTTTATTCCCGTGACGATCTTTCCTGAAAATAAAGAACTCTTGATCAAAAAGTTCCATGTCTAAGATAGACGCGTTCAACCATGTTTCAGTTCAGGACAGATAAAAAACTTACGGAGTGGTTTTGCCAGCGTTGAAGAACATCTTTTCAGAACAATAGCGGGTATATACAAATGGAGTATCATTGACAAAGAGCGTGGGAACCGAGGAAGAGGAAGAATTTCTCAAGTTTTTTACGAATGACATTTGTACTGCCTTTGGGACATTGCAGTATTTTTTGCCGTAATTTTTGGTCATGTAAAAATTTAGTCCGTCCAATATGGGCGTTGCAGGCCTTACTGGCTTGTTTGAACTTATTCCTGTTTTCCTCAGTTGGGTTGGCCTTAAAATAACGGAAACATACCTCTTTAACTCTAATAACCTCTTTACAGCTCGAATCAAACCATGCGTTTTCCTTAGGTCTGATGCTTTTAACCTAGTTTGGGATAAAAGTTCTCATTCCCAGGAGAATCAAACTTGTGATCATACCAGTGCTGCCATCGACGTCACTATCAAGGAAGCATAGTGACCAGTTATAGATCCTGAAGTAATTATTGAGACCGTCCCAGTTTGCTTTCTCGTATTGCTCTTTCTTTAGCTGGAGAGTTTTGACACGAGAAATTTGCTGATATGGCACAATGGTCAGATGCGCCTAGGGGAGATAGAACACTAATAGTGTTCTTACCAGGGTCAGAGGTAAGAAATAAGTCAAGAGTGTTTTCTACAGTAAAACTAAACGAGCCATGGAAAGGCATTCAGGCAATCAGATGCTTGTGGCCCTTTCAATACTATTGTAACTGACGGTTCTAGGTACTTTGTTTCTTTCATCAATGACTTCAGTCATTTTGCGATGATTTATCCGATCAAGAAGAAGTCTGACGTGTTTTCAAAATTCAAGGAGAAAGAAGCTTTAACCACCTATGTTTGGAAGCTCGATTTCAAAACTAACAATATACCATGGACCTGAATACCTGTCAAGAGAACAAATTTGCTGGTGCAAACAAAAAGGTTTTCAAATCGAACCAACAATTACTTATTGCTTTGATGAAGAACTTAATTCCATGAAACAAAATAATAATTGGAAAATCTTTCCATTCCCACACAAAACAACTCAAAAATAAATGGATTTTTCGTATAAAAGAGGATGAATATGGCAATCCAACAAAATTCAAATCTAGATTAGTAGCAAAAGCTTTTCTGCGGCGATTCGGGGTAAACTATGGTAAAATATATGCACCAGTGGCAAAGTTAACCACAATTCGTGTTGTATTAGCGGTTGGTATCTACCGGAAATACCACTTCCAACCAATTCGATATAAAAACTGCGTGTCTTCATTGAGATTTAAAAGACGATATTTATTTGGCAATACCAGAAAGATTAAAAGGAAGAGGGGGAGCAACGGTTCAGCAGATCAAACTATGATATGAGTACTGCCTGTATAATAAATTTTAGTTAGCAAGAAGAAGAAGTTCTTATTTTAGTAATTTATGTTGATGAAATGATGACATTTTAATAAGATGAATTCAATATCGAAACTCTCTAACCATTTTGAAATGTCAGATTGTGCAACTCTGAAATTCTTCTTAGAAACGAAAATAGTTATCTGAAGACTACTTAAATATTTCACAACAATACAGATTTTGCAGTACAAAAACATTCTTGGAAGCATATGTACATAATGCTGTGTTCAAGACCAGATATATGTTTCGCTGTTTGTTTTATGGGAAGATACCAACGGATATTCATTCGCAGCATCTCAAAAGAATTGTGCGGTACTAGGTACCGCAGAAAAAAGTTTCTAAAAATAAAATGTAAAAGCTTTCAAACTAAGCTTCTTATTAGATATGCCGATGCTGATTGTGCCACTGATTTGATAGACACAAAGTCAGTTAGTGGGTATGTGGTTTCAAGAATATGGAAGAACTGTGTCCTTGTGTAGCTAGAAACAACCAACTGTAGCCACTTCTTCAAGTGAAGCTGATTATATAGCTTTAAGTTTAGCCACTGCTGAAGCTTTGGTATTTTGCAAGATGTAAAGGAGCTTTATCGGTATGGCTCATAATTTAGAGAATAAGCGAGACCAACTCGAAATCAATGGATTGAACGCAGGGGAGAGTACGATAACTTTGGCGACAAAGTTTAATGACGGATTTGTATAGAACAGTTAAAAACAAGCATTTTTTACTATGGGAGGGGGGGTCTATCTCCCCCCGTTTAGGCGGTAGGGGCAGTTTAAATAAATATGTACATTAAATGGAAAAAAATAATTAAAAAATAACGGTAATACCCTCAATTAAGTATTATACCTTTTTTTAAAGCCAACACTTTTGTCTATTAGCTTGTTTTTAAATCAAGTCAAAACTATGCATAGTTTTTGAAAAAAATTGTTTTAAAGTCAAAATTTGTGCAAAAAAAAGTTTAAAAAAATTTTTAAAGTGTAATTTTTCAAAACTTTCAGATTATCTACCATTTTTTTTTTTTAGGGTTCATTGCTCTTATTTGTTTTTGATCAAAAACTGAAAACTAGATGACTTTATGTCTTCTAGTTCTTAAGAAAATTGAAAATTACCAAAAAAATATTTTAATTAAATTACTTTTTCATTGCTTAAGTATTAACGTAGTCTTATTTTGATAGTAATAATCGAATATGGATTAAGATATACCTAGGGTAAATTAATTTTTCTTAAATCCAGCTTATTTAAATGCAAAAGAAACTTTGCATGCACCCCACCTTGCACCTTCCCCACCTTGCACCCACCCCAAATCCTATAGTGTTCCCAAGCAGGGGAGGTTGTAGGGGGTTCAGCATGCCCCTCATACACATCCCACTGTTGCATACACCCAAACTCGCACACACCTTACTGTTGCATACACCCAAACTCCATAAGACCACTCAAGCAAAAATAAAAAGAATTAAATTAAAATAGTAGTTGTGGTTATTTTCAATTTTCTCTAAAAGTAGGAGACATAAAATCATCTAGTTTTCAGTTTTTGATCAAAATCAAATAAGAGCAATAAATTCTAAAATAAAAACAATGGTAGATAATCTTGAAGTATTGAAAAAGTTACACTTTAAACCTTTTTTTAACTTTTTTTACTCAAATTTTGAGTTTAAAATTAAATTTTTATTTTCAATTTTCTCAAAAACTAAAAGACATAAAATCATCTAGTTTTCAGTTTTTGACCAAAAACAAATAAGAGCAATAAATTCTGAAATAAAAACAATGGTAATAGGTTGAAGTATTGAAAAAGTTACACTTTAACCCTTTTTTTAACTTAATTTAAAATTAAATTTTTCAAAAACTACGCATAGTTTTGACTTGATTTAAAAACTGGCTAATAGAACAGAATGTTGGCTTTAAAAAAATGTATACAACTTAATTGTAAGTATCACCGTTATTTTTTAATTATTTTTTTCCCCCGCCTAAACGGGGGGAGATAGACCCCCCTCCCATAGTAAAAAATGCTTGTATTAAGCCCCTCTACCAAAAACCGTTATTATATCTTGGCGCCAAAGTTATCGTACTCGTGCCTGAACGCACTTCTTAAAGTTGATAACAAATCCTGGATTGAAAAATTAAAGAATATTGTAGCATACTATTGAGAGAGGGTGTTCAAAATCAAGCAATCGTTTTTTTTTTTAAATGTTATTGAAAATAATTTTTCAACTACATTTTATTTTTATTCTGATTTTAACTGGGACTAAGAAGACATCTTTTTAATTAAATTTTCTTTCTTTATTCATTTTGAAACCTATAAGCGTTTAATAACAATATACTTTATTTAAAATAAAATGCTCTGAAGGTAAGGATTTTCTTGGCTTCGCACTTAAGCGGTAAAATATCATGTCGTAAGAAGTAATGTTCTAACAATAATATGTAATCTGGGTCATTTTAAAATCATTTCATTGAAAAAGTGCAATTGTTTTTTTGATCATACCATGAGCAAAATCGTAAATCTTGTGCATTTTATTATTATTTTTCGTGTGCAAAGTTAGATTAGGTAAGTGGACTGACAGTTGTTCTTATTATCGTTGTTGGTCACAATAAGATCAATGTCGATTCATTGTGATATCCTGGAGTCCGAGCGAAGGACGTGGATGTAGTTTCAGTGACTTAAAACCCGAAATTATTATATATAAGGTTTCAGTTGGTATAATCTCTTGGATTGTTACGAGAGGTTAACGAAACAATGTAGATTCTTTGGCGTTCTACCATCTTCTTCACCCACAGGGTAAATCATCTCTCCCAGGCCCGTAGGGGCGGTGGGTCCATCCAACGTTCGGTGGGTTTGGTAAGCCAGTGGTTATTGTATGCATCGGTTGAGTGGTCCTGTTGGCTTATTAATGCTGGGATGGTGTAAAAAGGCGGAAACTGCTATTGTTATCCTTTAACAACCGTTTTTGGCATTTGTTTAATCAATTGGGGTTAAGCGTTTTCAAGCCATTTTATGTATCTGTGTATATCTATTAATTTTTCAATATTTTTTAATAGAAACGATGTGAGACTGATGGGTCTGAAGTCTTTGGCATTTGTGTGACTTGATTTTCCATATTTCGAAATACAAACCACTTTGACTTCTCTCCACGCCTTAGACACATATCCCATTTCAGGCTACTTAAATATATATGTATATATGTTTATATGTGGGATTGCATGTTTTTTACATGTTTGTAGCATTGTGGAAAAAACACCATTCAACACTGGTGATTTTTTCGGTTAAAAGGAGTTAATAAATAGACCATTTAATCCTTTCTTCCGTAATCAACTCCGTTCGTAGCGTAGTGTGTATCCATTAGTGGTACAATTAGAAAGTGTGCGTTTACCAGAAGTTCTAGTGTTTCGCTGTATGATCCTACCCAATGTCCTTTAAAAGATTCCAGAACAATCGGCCCCTTATCAAGTATTTTACTCAGTCTTGCAAATTCATTTGTACTTTCTACTTGACCGCAGAATTTGACCAGCTCTTTTTTGCCTTTCCATCTTAAAATTCAAGGTCTCAGTGGACAATCTTCACGGCAAATTTCAGTGAAGCAATTTGCTTTGTTAAAAAACTGCGGTTCTAGAATCACATTAGTGTTCAGCCTTCGTAGTTAGGTTTCTACTTTCCTATTTAAAATATCCAAATTCGTTTTCCTGATAATCTTAAAAGATTAACGAGGATCTAGAGTGTTGGGTATTAAGAATTCTATGATTTTATATCAGAGAATTATTCATCTTAAGATAACCCCAACTGGTCAACAAGAATAGTATCCCAGTTGCTGTTCGTATGCAAACAACTTGTTTAATTCAGTACGCCTGTATATCTTCATTTCAAATTTTATTTTTTTTAAATATTTAAATACCTAGATTTCCATGAAACGCAGTTACACCCTTCTGATTGGGGAGAGCAGGATAACTCAGGCGACAAAGTTTAATGACGGATTTGTATAGAACAGTTAAAAACAAGCATTTTTTACTATGGGGGGAGATAGAACCCATCTCCCCCCGTTTAGGCGGTAGGGGCAATTTAAAAAAATATGTAAGTTAAATAGAAAAAAA
Source organism: Eupeodes luniger (assembly GCA_951509635.1). Taxonomy (NCBI): domain Eukaryota; kingdom Metazoa; phylum Arthropoda; class Insecta; order Diptera; family Syrphidae; genus Eupeodes; species Eupeodes luniger. The sequence continues at coordinate 68,568,848 of OX608074.1, forward strand.
TAATTAAAAATATTGGTAATACATAATTACAACTAAGTTTTATACATTTTTTAAAGCCAACACTTTTGTCCATTAGCTTGTTTGAATTGAAAACTATGAAAAAAAATTGTTTTAAACTCAAAATATGGGCAAACAAAAATGTTCAGTTTTTGATCAAAAACAAAGAAGAGCAATAAGTTCTAAAATAAAAACAATAGTAGATAATCTTGAAGTATTGAAAAATTGCACTTTAAACCTTTTTTTTACCTTTTTTTTACTCAAATTTTGAATTAAAGTTAAATTTTTCAAAAACTATACATAGTTTTGACTTGATTTAAAAATTGGCTAATAGAACAAAATGTTGGCTTTAAAAAAATGTATAATACTTAATTGTAAGTATTACCGTTATTTTTTAACTATTTTTTTCCATTTTAAGTAATAAAAAATAAAAATAAATTAGGTGGCGCAACAGTCCGTAGAGAACCAGAGCCTAGTGACTTACAACTCTCAACCATTCCTGTGTGCGAATAATTGCAGGGATGGAGGTGACCTACAGTTTACATGCCGAATCCTAACGGCTAATTTGAGAAAGCACTTTTCATGACCTCTCGCATGACAGTCCAACGCACTAACCATCATGCCACGGGTACCAATAGTAATATTTTTTGTAATTGCCCCTCACGCCTAAAGGGGAGATAGACCCCCCTCCCATAGTAAAAAATACTTGTTTTTAACTGTTCTTAAAAAATTCGTTATAATATCTTGTCGCCTGAGTTATCGTACTCCTGACTTCTGATTTTATGACGGGAACGATATAAATTATAAAAACAAAAAAAAAATGTTTACATCTCAATCAACATCCGGGCTCGAATGCAAAAATCTGTACCATTTTCCAATATTACACCACCCAACCCACCAAAAGTGAAAGCTTTATTACAAACTTTCAATTTGTGGGTTGAAAACAAAGTTGTCATGTTAATTTTGTAAATGAATAAACATACATACATATATGTACATATCACATTTGTATTTAGTATTTCTAAATATGTATTTATTTATTTTGATTTCGCTCTATTTGTTAAGTTTTCGATAGATAGAAATCAAAAGCAAAAACAATTCAACACAAAGAGAGTAAATTGAAACAAAACAGAAACAGAAGTAAAAACAAAGAATACCGTGCATTGATGTTCGCACAAAATAAAAACAATAAGAAAAACGCAAACAACAGTGCTGGATTGAGACCACTAATACAATTCCTTGCTGCAGCAGACATAATAGAATTGTTTGCATGACGGAAAAAAATCAACAACAAAAAAAATAAGTTCTTGTCTTGGAGTATAAATTTGGTTGTATGTAAGTCACCTTGAAAATGATCATCATTAGTTATGAAATGAATTTTTGAGTCTGTTTTTTATTCCTTTTATATTTTAAAGACTGCAAATCATGTGGAAATGGGCCCCATTCTGTGGATTTCTACAATGCTTTTAACATCTTATTTATTCCAACACTGTTTCATTTTGTGAATGTATATTTCCCCTTTAAAATAACTAAATTTTACAAGCATAAGATGAACGCCACAAAACAGATACCTACACATAAAGATGAAAGACGGAGCAATAGAAAAAATGGTGCTTCATCACGTGTCCTAAACAATAAGGAAGTTTTAAATTGCAATATGACGCGGGACGATGTTTGACCGCAGCGTTTATGATACGCAACTTCACCAAAAAAACAATGAAACATGCGATTTTTTTTCTGTGTCCCTATTGGATTACTAAGTACTTTTCTAAAGTTTTGCTCAAACGTTAATACAGAGAAGTCCTATATCAAAAATTAATCACTAATACAAATTATTCGATTTTATAATTTATTTTGAATAAAATGAATTTGAGATTATATGTATCTATACTATTATATAAAAGCGAAACCATTTTAAAGTTTGTAACGCACGATCTCAGAAAGTAGTCAACCGATTTATTTGAAATATATTTTATTTTTTTCTATATTGTTATGGCTTTAATTTTTTTTCATTAATTATTTGCCAAACTTAAATATTATTAATTTTACATTTTTTGTCCGTTTTTTTTTTCATTAGTTGACTTATACAACCACTCATATCTTAAAACCTATACAATAATCGACAAAGATTAGCATTGCTTCATAAAGTCAATATTGTTGCGCAAATTTTAAGCCTAAAATCACTTCTAAGTTAAACATACAACCTGAGAAATAAATAAAACAAATTATAAAATTATAAACTTTTTGAATTTATTTCATCCAGGAAATTAGATTCCATCGCAATCGCGAGGTCGCTGCTTTGTTTCATTTCATTATCATTCCAACATTTTTAATTTTCTTTTCTTCCCATGCTCTTTCTCTCTTAATATGTGTTCCATTTAATAGTTACGTTTTTTCTCTTACCTACCTACCTACATATGTATATATATTTTATTTAATTAAAGCTAGTATTTGGTAGCATGACCATTATTTTTTATAACGGCTTCACAGCGACGTTTCATTTACTCCACAAGTCCCTGACATCTTGATGGTGTTATTGATTGCCATACCTGCTCAGCAACGCTCCATAACTCTCCGTTATTTTTTTGGTTTTGCCTTGGATACTTCTATTTTAAGATCTGCCCAAAGATTCTCGATGGGATTGAGGTCAGGAGACGGTGCAGGCCACTCCATGACCTCAATCCTATTATCTTGGAACCATTGCATGGCTGCTCTGCTGGTATGCTTTGGGTCGTTATCCTGCTGGAAGACCCATTTGAGGGGCAATTCGTATTCGGCATATAGCAGCATAGTGTTTTGCAGGATATCCACGTAAGAGTGCTGGTTCATAATGCTTTTGATGCAGTATATTGGCCCAACTCCATAATAGGAGAAGCATCTCCAAACCATTATACTGGATCCCCCATGCTTAATAGTTTTTGTAGTGTATCTAGGGTTATATTCCATGTTCGGGGGTCTTCTCACAAACTATGCCGAGATCCTTTACTACCATAGAGAGCCACCTTGCTTTCATCGGTCCAGAGAATGTTTCTCCACTTTTCGGGAGCCCATCCAAAATGTTGGCGAGCAAACTTTACCCTTTTAACTACAAGGCGTTTCTTTAAAAGTGGAACCTTTCTTGGATTGCGAACATTTAAGTTATGCTCCCTTAGTGTTCTCCTCACCGTATGCACACCGCACGGCACCTCAAGCTCGTCCGCAATTTCTGTAGCTGCTTCTGTAGGATTATTCCTTGAAAAGCGGACCACACGTTTTATATAAGATGGTGTAAAATATTGTTCTCGTCTAACGTTTCTGCCCTTCTTTCAAAGGTTAGGCGTTCCTTAGCATCTTCGCTGAACAGCCAAGAAGTTCCTGAACCTTTTTGTACGTTTTGCCTTCAAAAATGAGCTTTATTATAAATTCCCGCCTCTCCAGTGTGTAGTGTTTACCTCAACCCACTTTAAATTATTAAATTCAATAACTTTATTACAATTTTAACGGAAATATAAAATAGAATAACAGGACTTGTTTTTATAATTTTTGAAATCAAAATTTTAATTAAAACACAATTATTTAAATTGAATTTGTCAATCACTGCTATTATTTTGCTAGAAAATAATGAATCACACTACAAAAAGTGACATTTAAACAAAGTAATTAGAATTTACCGTTAAATTATCACTTGCACCTTTTAAGATAATTACTCTGAGTACCAAAATAAAGTAGAGTTGCAAAAAAATTGGCTGTTATTGATTTATGAACAATTATAGCTTGTTGCCTATTACACTGCTATTATTTTGCTCGCTACTGTAAGTGTTTTTTGATTTTTGTATTAAATACGAGCACATAACAAGCTTAAATTCGTTGTTTTTCTTTTATCGCATAGAAATATAAATAGGTAAAAGAAAGGCTAACATCAGAAGAAAATCCATAAGCACAAAAGGAACGTGTTGGTTACAATTTGCGAAGCAACGCGAGCACGGGTCGGCTAGTGTTTTATAAATGTAGAATTAATGTGAAATGCTATTTTTGGATTTGTATCAAATATTTCGAAACAACTCGATCGATATTATCCATTATCATATGCCTATCGATTAAACCTTTTCTGAGAAGTGGAAATCTTGATTAATATACATTATATTTATGAGCCTTATAGTCATATAGCCTTTATTATATTATTTTAAAACAGTCTATAGAGTAACTTTTTTTCTTTCGATTGCAAAAACCGAACTTATTCGAACTTTAAATCTTACTAAATTAAATTAGAATCTCAATGACATTCTGTAATTTGTATTCTTTGACAAATGTGACTATAGAATCCAGACAGCAAATAATATATTACAATGGAAGCTAAGTTCCTAAAAACAATTAATAATTTTTTTATAAGCAATTTAATTTTAATGAATACTGATAATGTTTATTTGAGCTGCGTTTTTGTTCATTAAAAAATTTAAAATCTTTAAACATCTTCTATTACTGCGCAGTAAACTAGGATGACATTATTTTTACATTTGTCAGAGGCACTTCTATGTCAGATAAAAATAAATATTTACGTTGTACATACATTTTGGCTCGGCGTTCTCAAAAAAGCTATTTAACAATGCCTCAATTATTTATAAGTAATAAATAATATAAGTATGGGAGTAGTTTGACGTTAGTTTCTTAATTTCACAGATTTGTATGTTTAACAACCCTGTAGTTTTCTGCAATAACTGATTGGATATATGCTTTAACCATATAATTTATAGAAAAATATTAAAATTTGATAGTTTCTTTAGTCTTTTGATTAAATCCCACGTAACAATTTTGCATTCCTTGTGCCATTTTATCACAAGTTCACAAGAACAACGCATGTCATAAAAGTGGAGGACTTTTCATCACCATCACCACATAAATATTTTAATAATGGAGTTTTTGATATGTTTATTATTTCCAGTAATTTTGTCATTTCTTAAATCTGTTCAGATTTTTCGGTGAGTTGGTATTGGCTTCTTCTACCTGAGCGTCGAACTTGTCGGGTTGTAGAAGCTGAGTAAGGTCAATGATTCTCGGGAATTATTTCTCTAGAAGAGTCCTGAAACCAAAGGTCACTTGCCCCTCCCCTTCCCAATCCTTACCCCCTACTACGTCGGCTTTGTGATATTATGCTGGCTGATGGCTCCTTATTCCCTGACTGTATAGTGTATCACTGTCTGTCAATACCTTGTTTCCTTCCTGGGACGCTTATGGCTTAATTGCTGTTCGTCTCTCCTTTTCCAAAACATATCCTTCCCTTCAACTTCCCAATTGGGCTGGATCTAAGGTGTTATACGACCCGTGCCGATGATCAGCCAGGCTGAGGGCCCAATTTCTAAAAATAGCTCAGTCATTAACGGAGTATCCGGATACCAGGCGACCTCCGGATTAGCTAGCCTTATCTGTGTAAGCGAATCTCTGCACAGATGGACCCCCCCTTTACTTCGCCTACTCGTGGGAACTAAATGAACAATACAATACAAAAACAAAAACAAAAGCAAAAACGTCAAACCGGTACCGGTACTCCAGCTGCACCGGGCGGCAGTTTGGCGGCACCGTCGGCTGTCGTTGCACCTGGGCCAAACATCGGAGAAGGGATTGTGCCAAGTCACTGCCCATCTTCTTGTGCGGTACAGGTTGTATATACACCGGGCGGCAGTTCGACGGCAACGTCGGCTGTCGTTACTCCTGTGCCAAACACCGGAGAAGGGCTTGTGGCATGTCACTGCCCATCTTCTAGTGCGGTACAGGATGTATCATTGGCGAAAACGCTTCCTCTGGTCGGTAGTGGAAAGTTCGTGAATAATGTTCTTTCCACTACCAAATAGAGTAAACCTCTCCAGAATGCTCCTAGGAGCTCATATAAACAACGGCTTTATGCGATGAGAATTCTAAAATCCCCTGGTTCAACATTGGGGGATGGAAGTAATCCCATCCTTAGCAAGAGGCAGGAGTGGGCTAAATCCATCCTAGAGAAAACAAACGACTCCACGTCAAAACGACAGAGGTCTTTGGAGGAGTCCACTCCCGTCCCTAAAAAGCCCAAAGTGCAGAACACCAGCACTTGATATCCATATACGTAATAGCATTGATAAGAGACTATCGATGTCTCAGCATGCGTACTGTAAAGGGAAATCGGTAGAAACAGCCTTGCACACTCTGGTAAGAACTATCGAATACTCCCTAGAGCAAAAGGAATATACTATGGTGACCTTCCTCGATATTGAGGGCGCTTTCAACAACGTTGACACATCCGCTATCACTTCTGCTATGACCACCCTAAACGTCGAATATTCAATCTGTGAGTTGATTAATCTAATGCTAAAAAGCAGGATCATCAACTCTAAGTTTGGGAATTTTTGTACGAAAAGGTCTGTCAGTAGAGGCACTCCGCAAGGTGGTGTTCTGTCCCCTCTCCTGTGGAACATAGTGATTAACGAACTACTAATATCCCTTGAGAGGGAAGGCTACAGAGTGGTTGCATATGCATATGATGTTGCTATCGCCGTCACAGGGGAACATCCTAAGACACTGAGAGACCTCCTCCAAAACGCACTCAATATGCTCATAGATGGGCTGATCACTGCGATGGCGCAGCAATTTAACATTCACCTATGTTGGGTGCCGGGCCACAGAGACATCACGGGAAATTGTAGAGCCGATGAACTCGCTAAAAATGGAACCGTCATGCCTATTTCACCTGAAAGCGAGAGGTATACCGATAGCTACATGTAAACTCATGCTAAAAGAAACAGCTTTTGCGATAGCAAACTCTAGGTGGCACAATTTACCAACATGCGCAGCCACAAAACTCATATGGCCATAACTGGCCTTGTTATCTCAAAGCAGACTTCATATTAGCTCCTTAATAGGTGTCCTTACGGGACACTGTCTCATAGGCAGACACGCAATACGACTTGGCGTAGCCTCAAATGACTTCTGCAGGAGCTGTATGGACGAAGAAGAAGAGGAAACAATCTCTCTCCTTCTCTGCACTTGCCCTGTTCTTTCACTAAGACGCAAACTTCATCTGGGAGACTACTTTTGATAATCCCAGTGAACTAGCTAAAAAGGATATCAAATATCTTCTTCGCTTTATAAAAAGCTCAAAATGGTTCGACTAGTAAGAAGTAATTCTCTAGATTCATGTGGTATCACAATGGGCCTTTTCTTTTGGCCTAAGTGTGTGGATTCTAAATCCGCAGCCACGTTAACCTAACCTAACCTGGTATTGGCTTTATCAATAATTAAAGTTTCTGACCTCGTGCGCTGAACACAACATGGTCAAAAATAAGAAAAATTGTTCCAAATACATAGTCTTCTTTTTTAAATGTAATTTAATTACATAAATATTTTGTTTATACATTTTTTTTGTATTCATATTTTTGATACTAAAAATGTTTATTTGTCATAAATTTACTATATTTCGTAAGGTACTGAATATAAACAGACTAGATTAAGCTCAGAATAAATTTAAAAAAAAAAAACATTTTCTTAAAGTGGTTGAGTGTAATTATGTATGTAGAAGAAACTAGCCAATTAAAACTAACAATTTTCGCGGTTATGTCCACTTTTCCATGTTGCGTTTAGAATTCGAGGTCGTAAGATGGATTATTTAGGAGACCAATATCATGTACACCTAGAAAAAATATTGTATCTATCGTATTTAAGAAAACCGCTCTTTCAAGATTACCTGATTAAAAAATATTTTAGTATTTATTTCCAATTTTTTCAACAACTAAACTCTCTTCTTAGATTTGGATTTTTGAGTTTAATGAATGACAAGGGCGTTGATTACTTTACAAATATTTTTTAAAATTATTTTTTTCAGTTTTTTTTTTTTAAATTGTGATTTACAATTTTTTCTGAAACTATGTACAACATCAATTTTCTTAAAAAAAGGACTGCAGTAATGGGTTTCTTGCTTTGCAAAAGTTATGTTCCATTGTTTGCTTTTATACATACATATGTCAGATTTAACGCATGGTCTGGTGTATTTTTAAATACAAAAAATTGAATTTTCCTTAATTTTTACACTAAAAGGGAATTATGTTTTTCTCTACAGTCTGGAGGTATTTGTTACATATGTAAGTTAACAAATTAATGAAATAAACCTCAGGAATAAAAAAATCAGGGGGAGAGTACGATAACTCAAAGTTTAATGACGGATTTGCATATAACAGTTAAAAACAGTTTGGGCGGTAGGGAAATTAAAAAAAAAAATATGTACGTTAAATGGAAAAAAAAAAATAATGGTAATACTTACAACTAAGCCAACACTTTTGTCTATTAGCTTGTTTTTAAATCAAGTCAAAACTATGCATAGTTTTCGAAAACAATTGTTTTAAACTCAATATTTGGGCAAAAAAAGTTAAAAAAAAAGGTTTGTAATTTTTCAAAACTACAAGTTTATTTACTATTGTTTTTTTAGAATTAATTGCTCTTATTTGTTTTGATCGAAAACTAGATGATTTTATGTCTTCTAATTCTTGAGAAAATTGAAAATTACAACACAATTTTTTTAATTAAATTATTTTTACCCTGGCTTGAGTATTTACGTAGTCTTATTTTGATAGTAATAATCGAATATGGATTAAAATATACCTATAGGTTATATTAATTTTTCTTAAATCCAGCTTATTTAAATGCAAAAGAAACCTTGCATGCACCCCACCTTGCACCAACCCCAAATCCTATAGTGAGCCAAACAGGGGTGTTGCATACACACCATACACACCGCACTGTTGCATACACGCAAACTCGCACCTACCATTGTTACTATAAAATTAAGACCACTCAAGCAAAACAAAAAATTAAATTATAATAGTAGTTGTGGTAACTTTCTCAAAAACTAAGACATAAAATCATCTAGTTTTCAGTTTTTGATTGAAAATTAATAAGAGCAACAAATTATTTTAAAAAAATATTTATAAACTTATGGTTTTGAAATATTGAAACTGAACATTTTTTTAACTTTTTTTTACTCAAAGTTTGAGTTTAAAATTAAATTTTTCAAAAACTATGCATAGATTTGACTTGATTTAAAAACTGGCTAATAGAATAGAATGTTGGATTTAAAAAAACGTATAATACTTAATTGTAAGTATTACCCTTATTTTTTTCCATTTTAAGTAAGTCCTAAACGGAGGGAGATAGAATCTCCACCCCCCCTCCCATAGTAAAAATGCTTGTTTTTAACTGTTCTAAAAAATTCCATTACAATATTTTGTCGCCTGAGTTATAGTACTCTTGCCGAATTAATATACTTACTTATACTAAAACGGAAAACCAATCAAATTTCTAATAAAATATAATTTCTATACACAAAAAATAATCGATTTTAAAATACTTATTATAAAAATCAACATACATAAGTATTGTATATGGAAATAGTTGTATAGGCTATTACGTATAGTCAGTCCTAACTCCAGACTATAATCCATTTGGCGCCTTAATTATCTATGTATACTTTCAGGGTTTATTATTATTGTTTTGTGAATGTCGTTCGCATTGACGTTGTTTCTAATGTTTTTTTGTTGCTTGCGTATGTCATTTTACATTTATATTCCACGTAAAGAAAATAATTTCTTAAGAGCCACATGGTGGATATATTGAATGTAAACAAAAACTTTGCATCGCATTGCACGTATCGGATATAATATACAATTTCCAAAGTAATATGACCGTACTTAGTAGCATTCTGATCGACAAGTGTAAATAATAATAAGTTTTTTTTAAAGCTGCGTCACATAATAAAAATATGAATAGATAGAATGACTACCAAGTTTGATGGCTCATCTAATACTCAAGTTTTTATTATAATAACTTTTTGATCCTGATGTATTGAATGCAACGAAAGAAGGAAGTAAACATAACGGAATCACAATTTTGTTTTCCAAAAAACAACAGTTGAGATATCTGCAACGAAACACGTTTTGCTTTGGTTTTTATGTTTCCCTTCATTTGGAGTGAGTTGCGCTGCGCCATGAGAAAGAAGCCAATTATCGTCAATGATGTTAGTTCGAACATGTTTTGTTGCATTCGGTGTGTGTTGCTCGTATGTTTATTCCGCAAATGAATTTAAATTTGAAAATTCGTAGGCACAAATGAAATATATTGCAACTTTCAAGGAATTGCGCCTATTATTAAGGGTGTAGCACTACAACCTCAAATTTCGTTCTTTGTTCGAGAATGAGTTCCAAGCTTTAGCGAGGTGAATAAGCCAACACTAGTTAACCAAACATTTTAGTGAGTACTTAAATTGGACATAGGAACAAATTCTCAAATAGGAATTCAAATTGAAAAAAAAATCCCAAGATTTAAACTCTATTATTTTAATTCTGTTGTTAGAATTATGATATAATTCTAATGCGGTATTTGTTTAAGTTACTCTCATTTTCCCATTCTTTGCCAAATGTTGGTTAAGTTTGAATGTATTTTACACTGATAACCCATTTAATTCTCTTTTCTAATTTTTAAAAACTTTACCTTCCTAAACAGTACATCGAAAAACAAAAAAAGTATCTAAGGCTTCTATCAATTTTTCTTATCAACGTCTGGATGTCCTGTTTTGTTTATTAGTTTTATAGGTAGTTTAAAAATAAAACAAAGCCTTGTTTAAATTTAACTTTTATACATCAATAGATTGCTTGCTTTCACTTTTCACATAACACAGAATGTCCGCGATCACACATGCTTTCTTGTCTATTACATTTGCGTCTGGTGGCTGCGACAACAGTCAAATCGCCAAACACCAAAGTGTTTAATTGCTATTTTCACTTTTCTCTGTCACCCACACACAAGCTATAGACTTTATCGTGAAGTGGATACTGCCGCTATAAACATCCCAGGTACAAATTCGTACTCATGTCATTGGTGATGTAATTTAAGTGGATACCGGTTTATTTTTATACCTGCGGGCGCACTATAACGAACCCTTCCCCAATCTGAAACACTGAATATAGTGACCGACCGACAGTGCTCGCTCCCACATCTCGTATAGTCGGCCGGCGCGTTGGAGGCAACGGCCGGCACCTTTTCAAACGCCTTGTCTGTTGCGGCTCTTGGTTTCTCCCTGTTATGAAAGAGGCTATTTATAATTCCAAAGCTGATGGGTACTGGTTATGGCACATAGCTAGTAGTTGGAAGACGCACGTCATTGCCTACTTAATCATTGCACCGATTGTCAGCATTAGCCAATGCATCTATGGCAGACGTCCAGTTTTAAATAAATACATTCATACTGATGGATGATTCAAGATAAGACGCGCATGTATGAACTGTACAGAGGTGAATAGCTCAAATGTGTGTGTGCGGGTGCTGAAAAAAGATAAGATACAACAAAGGGGTTGCCGGCCTATTCAACGCACATCAGGCGAACAAATCAAACACAACGCGCGTTATAAAATCAAAAAAAGGTGTAGTTAAAATGGGGACCCTCGCATGTTGGCTAGGTGGCCGTCTATCTGGCCGTGTTTTATACAGAATGTTTAGACAAATTGGGATGCCACACAACAGTACATTTAATAATTCACCTTCAGGAAGGTTTCTTTTCGAAGTTATAATTGATAGCAAATCGTACCAATATAATCGGATTGAATACACACTCCGCTTCAACTGAATACGCACACAAATTTTCGACAATGCTTTTTACATTTTTTCCAAATATTGAGGGATGTTGTTCCATCTGTTGATGCTTACTACTCCCTTATGATGTTAAGAAGAAAATATCCAAATGAGTTTTTTCATAAATAATAAATTTAATTTCTGATCATTAATTTTAAGATCAATGGGTAGATCTACATACCTTAGTGTTAAAAGCTTCATCACCGCTGTGAAGGAGATATTATAATAGGAAAAGCTGTCAGTTGTTATGGCACAGTTAAGGTTGAGTTCGTTACATCAAAAATTACTACAACTGTTTATAAGGGAATCATGGAAAGAAATTTTCCTAAATAATCTAACTTTTTTTGACCCTTAATTTGACCTACCAACCTGATAACGCGCCTATTCACTCGATGCGCATAATAAAAGCTTGGACAAAGGAGCAAGATTTGCACTTCCTTCAATTACTGCCGTAATTATCTGGTCTAAACATTATTAAATATACTTAGTACCTACCTAATTAACGAAATGATTAAAAGTAAAGGTAGAAGTATACCCACTACCAAACTTAACAAAAACTGACATTAGTCAAATCCAATAACAATTTTATTTTTTGTACCTATTCAGTTGACTCAAAAATATGTATTTGCAATTAGTAGTAGAAAGCTTTGCAAGTGGGCGAAAGAAAAACTAGTGGTAGATTTTGGACAATTCATTTAATTTTTTTTTCTTAACATCTTTAGGGAGTAGTTAGTAAAGTAAGAACCGATGGCACAATACCCATCAATATTTAAAAAAATGGAAAAAGTATATATTTTCAAAAATGTTTGTGCGGAGTGTATGTACACTTCGTGTCACATGGATAGGGATAAGCTTTTTTCGTTTTTTTGTTTACGTTTTTTTAAACGCTTAGGTTTTTTGGAAAAAACCCAAATGTGGAATGAATGAGGTATGTATTAAGTTTGTATTGCAAAAAATATGTTGGATTTAGTTGATAAATACAAGCTTTGTGTCGTTTTTTCCGAAGAATGTCATAAAAATTACCTTTTTTTGTGTCACATGGATAGTGACAAGATCTAAATTTAACTGTTAGACCCTTTAAAGTAAAGAAAATATTAGAAAATCATATAGTTTATGTAAAAACTGGTGTTATTGAGTGGATTAAAATAATTTTTAGTAATGTGTGCTGCCGCTGATTTCTGAATTACTTCAAGTAAACCGTATTGTATGGATTCATAGAGTGATGTCAGATAATTGAGCGAAATTTGGGCCCAGGACCGAGCAACAGTAGATCTACTAGCATTTACCCCAGCTTCTGCCTTGAATTTACTAATGGAAAACCTTGAATTTGAAGCAGCTCTTACTTTCGCTCGCTTTTCTGAAATGATGTGGCCTTCTTGGATCTTCCTTTGTGGTTTTTTCTATACCTCTCTGGGTCCTAGAGGTAGTTGTATACAACATTTGAACTTTTTATAATTTTGCTGGCTATAAAACGGATGGTTTTGCCGAGATTCCGGTAAGCTCGAATTTCGCCTATTTCCTCCTTGGTTAGACCCTTACCTCTACCCATACTTCTTGATTCTCAAATTAATATTCGTACTAAGCTCCCAAACAATCAGAGTATCCTTTTATCTGATTTAAAACACGCTAATAGTTAAATTTAGATCATGTGACACAAAAAAAAACAGGTACTTTTTATGACCTCCTTCGGAAAAACCGTCATAAAGCTTGTAACTTTATAAACTTAATCTAATATATTTTTTGCAATACAAACTTAAGACATACCTCATGCATTCCACATTTGGGTTATTCCAAAAAACCTAAGGGTTTGAAAAATAACGTCAAATAAAAAACGAAAAAAGCTTATCCCTATCTATGTGACATGAAGTGTACATACACTCCGCACAAACATTTTTGAAAATATATACTTTTTCCATTTTTTTTAAATATTGATGGGTATTGTGAGCATTTGCTTTAAATAAAAAAAAAATTCAAAAATTATCTATTTTTGTTTTCTAACTAAGTGATCATGTGATTAAAAGCTGTCTCAAAAACTTTTTGTTTAGATAAAATAACAAATAAACTAATACCAACCAACAAAATATTTGATGGGTTTGTTTAAGCCCAATAGAACAGGTAAAATTCAAAACAAGTTCGAAAATGTAACCTTTTTTTTGCACTTTTTTGACATTTTTATCATTAATGCATTCGGCCCTAGAAGTTGAAAGCTTGGATTTATCATTAGGACAACATCGTAGAAACAGCCAATAAATCAAAAATCTGCTATGTTCAACGCTTGGTATTATTTTCACGTTTACTGAGCTAATTTTGAAAACTTTTGTTTTTGCTAAATTTACTGTAGTATTGCAGATTTTTACCAATAACTTGCTATTGACCCTAGATATAATAATAAGTAATACCATTTTGAAATCTGCATTTAACGCGCATATTTTTAAAATAGTTGGCCACTCACGTATTCATGCATTTTTTTTATACCAGCTATGATTTAACTTTTTCAAAAATTATTTGTTTTCACATTTTGCATTGAAATTCAATGTTAAATAATTTTTTTCTCTAAGAAGTCCAACAGTTATAATAATTTTTTTCTACTTATGTGTTGGCACAAGTAATGTAAAATATTCCTGCACAAACAAAATGATGGAACTCATTCACTTGTAGTCGTGGTATTCAAAAATGTAAAGTAAGAAAAAAAATAATGCATTGAACAAAAAAATGCATATAACTTTTCTTGTGGTTGGGATATAACTTTTTTTTATCAGTTTTCAGGACGGTCATAAAGTCTACTATGCGGCATTTCAGGGTTATCCATTACTTACGGGACACCCTGTATAAATACAAACATTTAGTTATCTATTTTTTTTAATTTTCAGTATGTTTTTTTTTTCTACTTACATTTTTGCTTTGTCTTATCCATAGCGGCACCGCTGGTATCATCGAGTCGATACATTTCAAATCCGTTTAATTTTGTTTTCTCTTGAACACGAAATGAAATACAAAGATTTTAAAATAATTTTTTGTTTATAATTTTTGTATTGTTTTATAACAATAGTTGAGTGTTTAGTCGCACTTTTTTTATTTTTCACACTATAGTTAATTTTTTAAATACTTTCTTTATAAAGTAGTAAAATATCTGTTGATTATCTATCAATAATAAGCTGTTACAAATGCGTTTTTAATTTTGTAATTGATTTTATATTGAAAAACATATTTTTCACTTTCTTAACATTGTTTAATTTTTTTTTTTTTTTCAAAATAAATAAACAAACTTCAAAGATGTTTAAGCAAATCAAAATTTTCTTATGTTATGCTATATAACGACTAATAAGGACATATTCCACAATTTTTTTATTTTTACAGATTAAGACAATACCTTTACTTATAGGAAGAGAATAAATATTTGTTTGAAATTAAAAAAAAAAAGAAATAAATTAACTAACTCTAATCAGAAATTCACAAAAGGATACTCAACGAATTCAATTGAATCAAAGTTCTTTTCACATCTTTTACATTAAGAAATAAACACACAAAACTACGATGAGGATACATTTTGAGTTATTCAATTTTTTTATATTTTTTTTATTTGGGTGTGTTTGTTTTACCCGGCACTTTATTGTAACACTGTTTGTATATATTTTATTATCATGTTTTATTTAAAATCTTTTGCATATTAAAAAGTATGCAATTCTTTGAATTTTTGTTTGATTTTTCTGAGCGCAAGCAAATCAATTAACACAATATAGTATTGTAACACAATTTGTCACATAACACGCAAAAAAATGCTGATTTAATTGCACTGAATTTTATTTAACTGATGACAGTCAGTTGTTTTGTTGTTGCTCTTGAAGTTCATTGAAACGTAGCCCAATTACTTTAATCTGAAAGCACATATGTAAAAAAAAACAATTAAATTTCAAAAAACACATGTTTATTGTAAAGGTCAAGTTAAAGCTTCATGAAAATTCAATCCATGAATATAGCAAATAAAAGCAATACAAAAATCAGACACCAAATTATTAAATTTGATTGTTTTAGTGTCTGCTACTTATAACGTTTGTAGTTCCTTTTTTTAAATAATCTATTACACATTCAAAAACAAACTAAGTTATAATTTTGCTATATTTAAGTAGCAAAATGCAATTCAATTCAAACTCGTGCCTGTTCTAAAAGGCTTGTAACTTAAAAATGTACTTGGCAGTATAACAGTTCCCACTAGAAGTACTTAAAAGTATTGCAGTACCTAGTAAAAGTACTGGTAATGGCGATTTTCTGGTACCAAGTACCATTTACTTATTTTTTCAAGCCGGTACTTTTACTGGAACTTTGAATGACATCTTAAGGGTGATCAGAAAAAAGAATATTTTAAGGGAACCATTGATATCTTTGTTTTAAGTTTATTGGGCAAAAATGAAAAAGACAGCTGCTTCTGTGCTGTTTCGATATACAAACTCAATTTTTGAACTGTATAAAGGTCCCAAACAATAAACAAATTTAACTAGTGCAAAACAATATTCAAATATATGGGTAACCAGAAACTTCAGTAAGACACGAAGTCTTTGCAGATATCAGTGAAAGGGAGGAATGAAATGCATTATCTCAAGAAATCCTTTCCTTTAAGTAAAATTTCCTACCATGATCCCTGTTAATTACAAAAACAATCAATTTTATATTAAATCTTAAATTAAGTCTTACATCCAAGTAACAAGCGCCATAATATTTTTTAAAAGTTAATTATAGTCATGCGAGATATGACGACTTTGACTACGACGTCAATATGTAAAACATGACAAATTTTAAGAGTAATAGAAGACTGTTTTTGTAAGAGCATTAGAGTCTTATTATAATAGAATCTTCCATTCACCGCTTTGACACATAAAACGCAGAGTTAAGTCGTGAAAACCTTACAATTGGAAAATATATTATAATCCCGAACTGTGACGTCTAATTTTTGTTACGTCAGTGCACCAACAAAAAGTTTTAATTATATGTGGTTTAAATTCACCACCCAAAGGCGCATCATTCGCACGTGTTTTATTTATCGTAGCCTGGATAGCAAGTTGACTTCCAAACGAATTCGATGCGCTGTTAGACAATCATATAAAGAATTGTATCCCGTTTTCCGTACAGTGAGATGGTTGTCACCGGCGATTTCAATGTACACAATTCTTCTTGGCTGCCCTATTCTGGTCAGACAACACCCGAAGGAAGGTACATATGTCGAGATATTTGCTGACTCAGTTAGTTGATGCTAATTTCTCATACCAGAAAACCCCAGTTAAGAAAAAGCCCCTACGAGAACCGTATGGCAATATGAAAGCCAACTGGGGTGGTCTCAAAGACTTCTTCAGTAACTTTAACTGGTCACTATGCTTCCTCGATAGTGTCGTGGACTCCAGCGCAGATATGGTTACAAACTTAATTCTTTGCGGAATCAAACATTTTATCCCGAATAGGGTAAAATCGAGCTGTAAAGATGTTTTTAGGATCAAAGATGCAAGTTTTCGGATTTATAAAGCCAACCCCACTGAGGAAAACCAAAATAAATTCAAACAAGCTAGAAAGACTTGTAACGGACACATTCGACGCATTACATTTTTACATGACCAGAAATTACGGCAAAAAATGCTACAATGTCCCAAAGGTAGTACAAAATGCTGGTCATTTGTAAAAAATGTGCGCACCACTACGTCATCGTCAGTTTCTAAACGATTCTATTGGACGAATCTTCTTTCTTACTCGTACAGTTGCTAGAGTACTAAAAGATCTTGAAATTCACAAAAACGCTTGCCCGGATAGTATCCCGGCTATTGTTCTGAAGAGGTGTTCTTCAACGCTGGAAAAACCACTGCGTAAGGTTTTCTATTTGTCCTATTCTATAGTTCTCTTTCGGAGTTAATGGAAAACACCGTTTGTCCCTAATAAAGGCGAAGCCTGCTCACCCTCTATCATCCAATTGCACTTACGCTCTTCTTTCCAAGGTCATGCAAACGCTGATCAATTTTCAGCTTAAGAAATATCTTGAAGAACGAAAGCTTCCTAATCTCACCGAACAGTGGAACAAATCTTTACATCGTTTTGGAGAAAGTAAGATTATTGCACTTGATATTTCAAAGGCATTTGATAGAGCTTGGCAACAAGCTCTCTGATCGAAAGTATGTGCTTTTGGTATTAATGAATCCCTTCTTTGTTTGGTTAGAAATTACCTTTCGGACCTTTCAATACAAGTAGTATTGGATAGGTTCAAATATGATATCCATAAAATAAATGCTGGTGGGCCCCAGGGCTCCGTTTTGTCTCCGACGCTCTTCCTTATTTTCAAAAACGATCCACACCCTCAGCTTTTCATATTCGTTTGTAGATTCTCATCCTTGTTCTTCGGGTGTGGACTACAAACGGCATTATATGATAAGCTCATTCATTTCCGATCTTGACAGCATTGTCCAATGGCGAATAAAAAATCGTGTAGAATGTAATGCTTCAAAAACTCAATGCTGTCTACTGTCAAAAAATCGTAACCCTCCTCCAATGCCACTATCCATAGGTGGTTCTTGCATCGATAAGCTGAACAGCTTTCAATTATAGGTATGTGCATCACAAACCACTTGTTTTGGAGTGACCACATATTCTCAGACGATGCCTCCTGATCTCCGGCCTAGAAAGTCTTCGAATCAACACCCACACGACAGCGCAGTAAAGGAAGACCGCGGATCAGTTGGCGCGCACAAGTGGAAAGTTTCCTCACCCAACTTGGAGCTAAACTAGAGACATCTTGCTAGAGGCCAAGCTAGATGGAGAAGTTTAGTGGGTGAGGCCCTGTTCACACAGGACGGTAGCGCACCTTTGAGTAAGTAAGTATTTAAGTATTTTCTTTATAAATATGTATTTGTATGTACACATAAATAAATGATTTTGTTTTAGATATTTCCTTAAACCAAAATATGTTAGGTATGATCATTCTAACACGTAGAACAAGATGGATATACAAAAAGTCAATAATAAATAATAATTTTGTTAATAATAATAAACATCTTCATTTAGCCTCCAAATATTAGAAACTCTAATCCACAGGATTAATAATAATCAAGCATTTGTATTTCTTTTTATCTTTTTACTTTAAACTAAATTGAAAAACCGAAATTCAAATCGAATCGGGGACCCACTTTTATCACCTTAATTACTATCGTACATTTTTTCCTAATGTAATATTTGCCATATACATTATGTATGTAGTTCCTATACATATATCGTATGTAAAAATAATTTTTAGAAGCGTTATTGTAGTTCATATACGGAATGAACACTTTTTATTTCACACAAATTTATATAGGTATTTTGAAACACGTGAATGTTCAATCTGTAAACAAAGTTTAAACTTTTAATTTATCTGGCCAACAGAAAAATGTATGAAGATTTATGAAAAATAACATATTTTTTTATATTCATGCAGAGAAACGTAACCTAAAGCACTTTTTTGGTATGTAACTTCTAATGGAATATCAAGTTTTGGCATTCTATGTTTGAAGTCCATAAATATAAATACAGTACCTAGATAGGTATGTTTTAAATGAAAATAAACTAATATTTTCTTGGAAAAAAAAACGCAAAAAATAAGACTTCCAAAAATGAAACAAAAAATCCCATAAGAACAATAGAAATTATAATAAAATAACACCAGTAGAAGACAGAACAAAATGCAAAAAATAATACCAGTCCATATGTTTATCTAAGTAGATATGCACATACATATATATGTACATACAATACAATATTCCCAACCAAAGGGAACATTCACCTCTTTCTTTGGTATTTCATTTCGGTAGCCGACCAAATATCGACGAGCGACGCACGATGACACCGACTCAACATGCATCCAGCGTTGTTATAATTTTATAGTTATCAACTAATTTTATTAGTAAACATTGATTATATTTATGATCAGTTGTTAGTTTACGTTGCGATGGTCAAATTAATTGAAAGTTGGTCTTACGTGTGATTTTATTTATTAATTCAACTAATTCAATACAATAATAATTCCAAGGCTTTTGCTTAAAAATTTAGTATTGATTTTGTTGTAAACTCATTTTGTTCCTAAGAAAACCTTCCATTACACTACCTTCAAACACTTTAAGTTTATCTAAATTCCTAACGAACATATTATTGAGTATCTACGGCAATTTTTCTTTTTAATATTTTCAAAGTATTAGTTTTTATTTAAGTATAAATAAAAGCGTTATAATTTGATCTCTATTCACCTTTAAAACTAGTTGTGAAAAAACTCAATAATATTGGTATAATTAAATGTATTGCTTTCTAAGACATAATTTAATTATTGGACATGTGTACCTAATGTATATACAGTTCATACAAAGCATGAATGTGTTATAATAATTACAAATTTAATTTTAAAAATAAAATATGAGAATTACAAATTATTTGAAAATTATAATTGTTTTACAGTAGATCTGGCATATATATGAGTGTTTTCTCAAAATCCAACTTTCTAAGGATTCCTTAAAATTGTTTAATAGAGTTCAAATATATATATGTACATATGTAGGTATACCTTATCTGGAATATTTTATATTTGAAAATATAAATTGAAAGGTATCGAAACTATGCATTAAACTTTATCCAATCCAATCAAGTTAAGCGTTTTTGCTCGTGAGTATAATAAATTGATAATATAAATGTGTAAATTGCATAAAGATGTCTTATTTATTCCTATTTGCAAGAATATTGTTATTTTCTGGTGCAATTAAAAATGACGCAAATGTGGTTAGATACAGTTAATTTGTCCAAGCTGTCAATGCTTTTCATTATTTTCTCAAAATCTTTCAAAAAAATAATACTAAAGAAACACAAATTTACTTAAAAAAATGCCTCGAAAGGAATAAAAAGGATTTTGATTGTTTTTCTTTTGTTCTTATTCTTTAATTGCATTCCAGCATCCAGATGGAAGATATCGATTTCCCTTTTGCTTCTGCTCAATTTTAATATACTAGTATCAAATGGTACTAGGCTTAAAAATGTATATCTAATATAAAAAAAGAGCAAGTCAAATAGATTTGAGTAAATAGTATTTAAATTCGATTTTGTCAAATGCAGAAAAAACAACATTTCAGTAATTTTTTACTTTTGTAATTTGGTGGCGCTACAGCTTGTAAAAAAACACGGCCTAGTGATTTGAAACCTGTGTGCGAAAAATGTCAGAAATTAATGTCCGTCAAGTTAACACTACCACTTTCAAATATTGTTGATTTCTAGCTTGACAGTTCAGACAGTCATACCCTTATAACTGAAAAACTACACAAAAAGTAGTGTTTTCACGGAAATCTGATACTATCCTACCTGAAGTATAAAGCGTTCTACCAAAGATTTTTACAATGAAATTTGGTTTAAACAACATGTCTACTAATGAGTTTAGCAATAATTTATTGAACAACGTCCAGTAAAAAATCCAGGTATTTTTTAGGTATAGCAGTGCTAGATTTACTTGGTAATTTTTGTATTGTACTTATTAATCAAATTTGACAACTGTTTAAACAAATAGTACTGTTGGTTCTTGAAAAAACTACTTTTGGGTAATCTTTTAGTTAAGTCTTTTGTTTGGGAAATATCCTAGCACGTGTTCAACATGTATTTACGACAAATTTACGATTAATGTCTTACGCAGGTGATAGTTCTAGCTTCACTGTGAAATTAATTGTTATAAATGAAGGTCAACATTTTTTTCTTTTATTCACCCTTTTTGAAGGGTGGTAACTAGTTCGCATTCTTGTAAAACAAACGCGAAAAATTGTATACTTACACGAACATTTCAAGAAAAATTCACGACAGCTAATTCAATAACTAGTTGCCTTTAATATTAAAATGGTAGTGCTTACTTTACGGACATACTAAACTTTTTGTAGCGTTTAGTGTTCAAATGTTATGAACTGAAATACGGATTTTTCGACAAAAAATTTAACTTGTGCCTACATAGAATTTTTTAAGACTTTTTTTACGTTATGTGAATTGTGCCCAAGCTTAACATGTGTTTTTTTATATGAAAACAAAAATGACTATGTGAAAATTTGGAAATATACTTTAAAGAAATCAAGTTTTTTGGGGCAACTTTCCATTACCGCAGCACGAGTATGGTCTTTGTTTACAGTTAGGTTAGGGTCTCAATAGAACATGTTTAAAATATTAAGGTGAGGAAACACCGTTAAGTCATTAAAAAAATATTTTCTTTTTCGGACTTAAACCTACTTTGGGTATATGCAAACTACTTTTTGCATTTGAGCACTAAAATCAAAGAAATCCCCAACAAAAAAAATTAAGTATGTATGTCACCAACAAAACGGAAGAAATGTCGAAATCAACCATTTTTGCGTGTTTTGTATGTGAAAAAGTGAACTTTGAAAACTAATTGAAAATAGAAATAAATGTTTCCTCGCCCCAAAATTGCTATAATTATTATTTATTTGCACATATCTATCTAATAAAAAAAACCGCGTGTTGAAATTCGTGCTGCGTAATGGAAAGTTGAGCCTTATAATTTATTTGCACATATCTATTAAATAAAAAACGCATATGAAAGCTAGTGCTGCGGTAAACAAATTAAGCCATTTTATTAAATTTGAAATTTTAATAATGTAAAAATATAACAACCCTGATCACCAACCACATCGCATCGCAATCGCAGTGTAAAGAAGCCGAACGAAGACAACAACTAAAAAAAAAAACAACTCTGAATTTAAGAATGTGAAAAATGAAAAGCCAAAAAGAGAAAAAATACTTCATCACATTAAAAAGAGAAAAAAGAACAATACTTTATAAAGTCCTATTAATAAATTTCGTTTATATTTTAATTAAAAAAACAAGACAGATTTCGTCAAATTAGCAAAAAAAAAAACGGGAAAAAGCATTCTGCGAATCAAGTGCATATCTACCAACATCCCACCACTGCATAGGGCTTTTTTTATCACTCATTTTCTTTCTAATTTGTCGTTAAATGAAATTTGAGTAGAGGTACTGCATTGTGTCGTTGAAAGGAAATCAAAATCACCGTCATCGTCCCATCCCAATTCAGGTCCCTACACACATCTGTCAAATAAATTCTTCAATCCTTTTCTGGTTTTTTTTTTCGTTCTCAATCTTCTGTGCACTCCCACTCGAAGAGAAAAAATTAAACTAATTGAACTCTTTTTTTGCAGAGGACATTATTTATGAGGGAATAATTTTGTAACAGGGATTTGATTATTAAGTAAAATTAAATGGATAAATCACCCAGACGAGCTCGAGCAGGCACCACTATACGCAACATTAAACAACCTACCAATCACAACAACACCGCCAACACAATACCACGGTAGATCACACACTTCCGAGTATTCCACAAGAAAAACTTTCATAAACGATAATGAATCAATACACGAATTACGATTAATATTTTTTAGAGTTTTACATTGACTGACTAATTTAAAATAGTTTAAGGTGTCACACAACACAAAATCATTAAAAATAATTATCTTTCTGTGGTTTTAAAAAATACCATAAGACATTTTTGTCTACTGCTGCTAGGCTGCCGTTGCTACTGCCATCAAAGATTCTAATTTTTTTCTCATTCATATCATTGTCTCATTTATTCCCGAAAATTTAGAAGGTGGAAAAGAAAAGACGATAATCGAATCCAAATAATAAACCAACAACTGTAAAATGATGGCAATGACATAAACTCGCACGCACGACATGCGCTAGAGTGAGACATTTTTTTAAGCAAATCTACGACTATGAGTGAGCGAAAAGATGGGTTATCATAAAAAGCAGATATCTACCACAGTATTTATTAAAAAAATATACTTAAATTTTCAAAAAAATCAAGAATTAATTAAACAAAAAACTTGAACACTAACTTTTTCTATTTAATATTTTCCCGAGATTTGTTGAAGCTTTGTAATGCAAGCTATTCATATATACAATTCACATAATTTTCAATTTTGATATTTAACACTTTTTTCTTTCTGGGAATTGTCGTCAGCCAACACCAACACACTTGATAGACAATTCAGCAGGCGTTTTCGCAACCAACCGAGAACACACTAATTGAAAACCAGTGCGGAAGAACGAGAATGATATATATATATATCATAGTAGAACGAAACATTTAACAACTTTTTTGTAGGGGCATTTTTTCACATCAACCTAAACCCAAACCCGACGAACATTTTTGTTTTTTAACTTTTACTTAAATTATTAAAAGATTAAACCCATCCACACACCACAATAAAGAGTACAAATTCCGCTGCGTAGACTATTCAATTACATTTTAATCAAATTTACAATGGAAAGGTATATTTAGACGCAATTCTTTATAAGGAAATTTTCTATCGTCGTTGGTCGTTGTGTGTTTTGAGATTTAAAGCATTAAAATTTCAGAATTCAAACATTCAGACGAGACGAGGTTTCAGTTCCCAGGCTTACAACGAAGTTAGGAAGAGCAACGAGTACGAGCAACTGAAGAAGTGAAGATGAAGACGAAACGCAGAGTATTTTCATTTCATTTATTTAAACAGAGTCGATTTGTTTAAGCGTGAGTTAGAAAAGGAAGCAAAAAGTTATGGATGCCCTATATCGATCGTTTCATTTTTGGTATATCTTATATGTTTGGTCTGTTTGATTGCATTGGAAATATAATAACAATGCAGGTGATAGACATAAAAACAGAGCAATTCCGAAAAGGGTATATGTAAGGTGTGGTATATGTTTTATTCACGTCTAAATATTTTGGAGAGTTCGATGTTTTACTTTATTTATTGAACGTAAAGGTGAAATAGTTTTGAGGGCGCTAAGATAGAATATGTTGAGTTTCTAAACAGTTTATTGCACTGAAACCCACGCCACCTGTATTTTAAAGCGTGAAGTTGCTTTATTTAGTAGACTTGACGATGAAGATTAATACGATTAGATTTAACTTTGTTATGTTTAAAATAAAAATGAAAACCCAGTAAAATTTCGTTTAACATTAATTAAGGCTTAATATAGAAATTATAGAAATTAAGAGTTACAGCGAACGCCATTCTTTATTATTTGGCAATAGAAAAAAGTAATTTGGGCTATTATAAAAGGTTCATGTATCTATTAAAAAGGGAGTTTCACCCATTTAAGGATTTATTTTCGGTTATTTCTTTAAGATTGTACAGTTTTTATATGTTTTTTACACACAAAAATCCTAAATAATCTTTTCAGTTTTTCTATATTGTCCGTCATGGACAAATTTAATACGCTTCTAATCTCGATGATATACTTATATGTACATACCTACATATACTATTTTTGCAATGATGATAGTAAATCGCTATAGGATCTGGTCGGTGATGCAAACGTCTGCTTCAAAATTTCATAAGCATTGTTCAGCATTTTTGGTACATAGTAAGGTTTTAATGGTGTGTAAAAATGTAAGGCATCCAATTCTGATCACATTAAACAATCGATGTTTATGCTATGCTATTATAAATGATGTAATATCACTTTCATAAACGATAGCTTTTTAAATGTACAATTCTGTTCGAAACCAGATAATGGATTACAATCATAGATAAAGGCTCTTATCCCAAAAGCTGGTATACAAAGCTGAAACAAAAGAAAAGGCATTAGCCATAACCTTGCAAAGCCAACAAATCCGAGAGACAAGAAAACATCTTGGTTGCTGTCTGAAACATAGACACATATTTTAAGCTTAGCGCACAACCAAACGGTTACTTGTTTTTAATTTCTACTTCTTCATCTCAACGCTTATGATTTAACTGTCGCTTTTTCGAGAACAGTCTCCAAGGCAACCCACACCCTATAGTCATCTCTTTTGAGTAAATGAATGTTTACAGAAAGGCATCACTTCGCTCTGCTTTAACAAATAAATCCTACAAGGAAAAAGTGTATAAGCTGTCGCGTAATCTTTCGAGCGCATAGCAACACAAAATTTTTCAGAAAATGTTCTTCGCCTCGCCATTGCCACTTGCCAGTTGTAGACTGTAGTAGTCCCATAACTTACAATAATCTTCATCATTTAAAGTTTGGGGTTGGCGAAGACGAGTCGGCGACCACTCGTTTTCTATGGTGTGGGTGGTAGGTATGCAGTTGGAGGTTGGAGTTTCTCCAATGGAGAATAAAGTTTCCTAGCTTTTAGTTGTTAAAAAATAGGAGTGGACTTGCAGACAGGTATAAAAAAGGAAGTGTAATGTTTGTAAATTATGTACTCGAGTTATGTATGTATATTATATATATATAACAAGTAGGTAGCTGTTCTGCGATTATTACTATTTTTTCCAAACTTCAGTTGAACGCATTTTAAATCTAACAAAGCCTTTACATTTTGTTTTATTTTGAGAATTGAGAAGGTCTGGTCCCAACTTGATTAAAATTTAAAATTTAAATCTATCATCATACACCTAAAAAAAATATACCTACCTATCTTGGTATACCATATGCGTTTCTATAAACCCTGAATAAATACGTATGTAGGTTTTTTTTTAAAATTAATGTTTATTAATTCATTCTTAAAACTATCTTAAAGCTAGACAAAAATTCATAAAACTATCCTAATTAACCAGTTAACTAAGTTAAACTATAACACTTAATACTAATGCCTTTCGGCCCTAAGATCTATTTAACTTCAATTCAATTTTATTTATTTTCGTATTTATTAGAAAATTTGAAAAAAAAACTAATCAATATTTTATTTTTACTTAAAATCTACTTAAAATTAGGTCCTTTAATAAAACTTAAAACTAGCTTAAACTACCTATTCTACCTATAAACTACTTAAAACTAGAACAACCACAGCAGCAAATCTAACTAGGTATCTGACATTTTTTGTTTTTCATTTTTTTTCCTTATTCCTTATTCCATATTTTTTTTTCTTTATTATTATTATTATTTTTTTTCGTAATTATTTTTTTTGTGCCACCATCCCTATTCTATTATTCTTATTATTATTTCTATTTATTAGAAAATGTGAAAAAAAAACTCAATATTCTTTTTTTTTTATTTTTACTTAAAAACTACTTAAAATTAGGTCCTTTAATAAAACTCAAAACTAACTTAAACTACCTATTCTACCTATAAACTACTTAAAACTAGAACACCCACAGCAGCAAATCTAACTATCTGACAGTTTTTGTTTTTCATTTTTATTTTCCTTTTTTTTCCTTATTCTATATTTTTTTTTTTTTTTTTTTATTATTATTATTATTATTTTTTTTTAAATTTTTTTGTGTGCCACCATGCCTATTCTACTTAAAACTAAACCCTAAAACTATAAAACAAGTATGTAAACCAGCCAAAGCTTAAAACCCGCCAAGGCTTAAGTGCCGATTGAAGCAACCAAAACTGGTTCTCCTGCTTCACCCTATCAGTTCGGTCCCGTTCGGACACAGCCCTACTGAACCGAAGGAGCTCTGCTCCGCCTAGTGCCATGACGTCCCGATTGTACAGGAGTCACCTATCCACTGTTCTTCGTCTGACGTCTATCTAAAAAGATGAATGCCTCTGGTGGAATGAAGCCGCTCAAGCGTGCACTCTCAAAATACTCGTCGTTCTGATAGAACGCCCCGAAAATTAAATTGATGGTCGATGGCTCTTTCAATGTGACCTCCAAAGAGTTTTATCACGAAATTGTCAATTCTGTTGATTCGAGCTCCGTTGTATAGGAATAGTAATGCACGTAAGAAGATTCGGCTGTTCGATGTAAGCCGCTCGAACTCTCGAAACTTCCTGTAGCAAATTACCTTCACTCTGGGGTCAAGCCGACTGCTGTAAAACAGCCGTTTCGTCAGAGCGAAGGCTCCTCTGGCCCTGGTCAGAGCAGAATTTATATGTCTGTCGAAATATAAATACTGATCTAACCAGATACCGAGGTACTTCACTACACTTTTGCTCGCTAATCACTGCCCGTGAAGATCAACGATGACCATCTTGTGCCAATTCTTGCACGTATCCCTCTTGGCCCTAAACAACGGAGTTCGGAACAGAATTGTCTTCGACTTCTGGACATTTATTTTCAGTTTTCAGTCGTCGGAATATCGCTGAAATATTGAAATTTTTTCTTAAACTTTTATTTTTGTTTAAAATTAAATTTTTCAAAAACTGCATAGTTTTGACTTGATTATAAAACTGACTAATACAACAGAATGTTTGCTTAAAAAAACGTATACCTAATACTTAATTGTAAGTATTACCGTTATTTTTGTTAACTATTTTATTTTTCCATTTTGAGTAATATTTTTTTTAAATTGGCCCTCCCGCCTTAACCGGGGGAGATAGCCACCCCCCTCCCATAGTAAAAAATGCTTGTTTTACGTGTTCTAAAAAAATGCGTTGCCTGAGTTATCGTACTCTTGCCGTTATTTTTATAGTTTCGAGAAAATTGCAGACTCTATCAACAAATTAATAAATATAAACAACACTTCAAAACATTAAGGAAAAAATCAAATGTGGTGAAAGAACAAGTGGTAGTGCCAAGACTCAGTTTTTAGCATTCCTTGGGTGAATGTTATAATAATACAAATGAACAAAACATACAAATAATTGAAATATTTTTAATAGTTTTCTGACACAGAGAAGTTTCAAATTTTTTTTCATTTCTGTTTTCCAAATTCATGTAGAATTTTAAAAATGTTTAACTTTTGACACCTCTACACCACTCGTTAACACGTACAATGACAAAAAAAAAATCAAACTGTGTTCCTTAAGCCATGAAAAAAATCCGTTGTTGACGGAAATCTGAATTTGCTTATGGGAAACCCTATTAAATTGACATTTGTTTCGGTTAAAAATAACGTAATCATAAAAAACAAAATTAGGTAAAATTTTTGGTTGAAAATAATTGTAAGTGTATTTTAAACACATAGTCTGTATTCTACTATCTTCAAACAATTGTGAGATTTTTTAACTTATTTTACAAGTTAGATACAATTTTTTCTCTACATAATATGTAGCCACGAAAAGAAAGAAATCAAAAATTCTTATTATACTGTAGCTTTGTGGTACACTTGTTAAACAAGTACTTGTAACAAATATATATGTATATATAATTCTTAAGGGGTTTAGTATGAAATTTTATACTCGCAGGTTAAGGCAGCTGCTTGCCGACTTTACAATTGAAAATTTAGAATGAAACAACAACAACTTGTGTGTGCTACCACCAAGTTCATAGGCTGGAGTTATAGCTATTTCACGGGGGCCAACCCGATCATCAGACTCCTTTAGTGGTGCTTAATCGCTTTTTGTTCAATTTAATTTTTGAAGAACTTTTGCCCGAGCTGGGCTTGAAAAAGCGACCTAGCGTGTGAGGAGCTAGTGCACTACGCACTACGCCACCGCACCCACGTGAAAGTTGTAAGCCAATTACAGGTTTTTTCGTTCTATCGAACTATACTGAACCGATTAGCATTTTTCTAAGACACACAAGTAATTGTTGTTGTTTTATTCAGGTTCTTTCTATTATCTCCTCTCTTTTCATAAGCCAACAATTCGATTGGATTCGTATGAGGAGGGAGATGAGGCGAAAGAGTTTGACGCTGGTCAAGATTTTTAATTTTAACAATTTTTAAGGGGTGTAATTGGCTTACAACTTTCATGTGGGTGCGGTGGCGTAGTGCGTAGTGCACTAGCTCCTCACACGCTAGGTCGCTTGTTCAAGCCCAGCTCGGGCAAAAGTTCTTCAAAAATTAAATTGAACAAAAAGCGATTAAGCACCACTAAAGGAGTCTGATGATCGGGTTGGCCCCCGTGAAATAGCTATAACTCCAGCCTATGAACTTGGTGGTAGCACACACAAGTTGTTGTTGTTTTATTCTAAATTTTCAATTGTAAAGTCGGCAAGCAGCTGCCTTAACCTGCGAGTATAAAATTTCATACAAAACCCCTTAAAAATTGTTAAAATTAAAAATCTTGACCAGCGTCAAACTCTTTCGCCTAATCTCCCTCCTCATACGAATCCAATCGAATTGTTGGCTTATGAAAAGAGAGGAGATAATAGAAAGAACCTGAATAAAACAACAACAATTACTTGTGTGTACTTAGAAAAATGCTAATCGGTTCAGTATAGTTCGATAGAACGAAAAAACCTGTAATTGGCTTACAACCTTCATGTGGGTGCGGTAGCGTAGTGCGTAGTGCACTTGCTCCTCACACGCTAGGTCGCTTGTTCAAGCCCAGCTCGTGCAAAAGTTCTTCAAAAATTAAATTGAACAAAAAGCGATTAAGCACCACTAAAGGAGTCTGATGATCGGGTTGGCCCCCGTGAAATAGCTATAACTCCAGCCTATGAACTTGGTGGTAGCACACACAAGTTGTTGTTGTTTCATTCTAAATATATAATTCAACGATTTTCAACAATTCATAGATTTCGCTGTTTGTGAGAATGTTCGGTGGTCGTAATTCGGTGACGCCTAGTTGAATTCCGATTTAAGCTGTTTCTAAAAATGCTTATTATCAAGTGTTTTTATATTTTAAACGTATTTTTACTTTGACTTTATTTATAAAAAACAGAAATAATTTAATAATTTAATTTAATAATAATATTTCCTTTATGAAATTCCAGTCGAACTCGTTATATACCATAGACATATAGGTATCTACCAAGAGAACCGACTTATTAAAGTTTGCTCTCTTTCGACCAGAGAGAAAAGAACTAATAGAGAGAACCAACTTCGACGGTTGCTCTCTTTTTGCCTACAAGCTGTGATTTGGCCACCAACTTGCATATGTATTAACTCCATATAAAAAAAATATGGGGAACAAATACTTATGCAAGTTTGTGTGCATACTCACCACGAGAGAGAATAAACTTTTCTCTCTGCTCACCACCTTTGAAAAATGGCGACCACCTTTGAAACATAAGACTCTGAAAGCACTACAACTATTATTTTTATTATTAGCTTCGTTTATGCGTTTAATTTTCGCTCAGACTGTTGAAAAATGCAAAAAAAACTCTGATTTGTTTCAATTTTCAGAGTTTATCGACTTAATTTTGTCGATGCGAGAGTTTCAGAAACATTGAAAACGAGAGTTACAGAATGTAAACATGGAACATTGAAAACATTTTTATATGCTCATCTCTTTTTTCCATTCCTATTTTATTTGTGTGTACTCGTTGTTTATTTTCTTTACATTACTCACGACATTTCCAAAATGCTGAAAATAAGTGATTTAAGTAGAGACTAAATAAAAAGACCGTCAACTTGTTACTTCTGTTGCCAATTTTCATTGCATACGATTTGTGAATAGGTGACAAGCTATTCTTACTGCTTTCAACAAAGGTAGTGTGTTGCTTTTAAAGGCTTAACTACATAAGCCAAAAAGTACTTTTGTACTAAAGTACAAATATTTGTATTTTTGCTAGTTCAGTGGTTTTGTGAAAAGAATATACAAATTTGTTCTTCAAACCTGAATAACTATAAACATAGAAAATGCTTCAAGTAATTATTATCGCAGCCAAATTTCATAATTAATTTTGTTGGTGCCTAAAAAAACTGAAAAAGTAATTCATGACAAATAAATGTTACGTTAACACTAAGTTCCAGAAAATATCGATTGATACCGCAATTGCAGAAGATATGGATATTTTATATAAATATTCCCGGTAAACTGTAGAACTTTATTATTTCCGCCTTTTATAATTCAATGTAAAATAATTCAATGCAATATATTTTAGATAATACAGTAGTTAAGTTATTAGTTAAGGTATTACTATTGAAATAAACATAACATACATTTATAAAAAGCATGTACTCGTTCATATATACATACAAATAAAGTCTAGTCTAAAAAACCTTAACCTTGTTACACATTTTCTGCACACATCCTTTCTTGTTTTGGTTGTTAATGCCATCTATCTGTAACTTAGAGAAAAAGAAGAGAAAAACAAATTCACCACGAACTACCGGTATAACTTCTCCCGTTATTTTTTTACAAACAAAAATGTTTTGCTGGAATTAATTTGAATTATAGGAGTATTTTGTAGATATAAAAATGACAAGATGTTAGTAAAATTAAAGAAAGAAAATCATGAGAATTAAAAATATAATAATGAGACTTTAAAAAACAAAGCCTTCTTACCTATCAATGAACAAAAATGAGAAATGTCGCATTTCCGGGAACTGATGTTTTTTGTGTACTCTTCTCCGAGGTGAAAACATGTATACACCGATACGAATTCAACACGCTATAAAAAATGAGAGTAAGAGGTTTCGAAGAGACGGAGACGAGGAAATTTGGCTCTCTCATTTAGTTTTTTCTCTCTGCTTTCGACCTACAAACTGCACTGAGAGGATTTTGCCCGTTAGCATAAGCATGTGTTAGTTGTCCCGTGCATTTCTTATGGGAAAATCTAGATTATATGTAGTTGTTATGGGCTTTTGGGATCAGTATGGGGAAAACAATGTGAGGTGAACTCAGCCGTTCAAAAAAGGGATCCGTTGAATTCAAAAATTGAAAAATTAATGCAATATTTAAAAAAAAATTAATTGTGCAACTTCTTTTTAGTGAAAACTATGCTAAAAATAATATTTGACTGCTTTTGGCATACAAATTCTATGATTTTTATAAAAATTTTCGCTAAAAACAGAAAAAATCATGCAGAAAGTATAGGTGCACCCTAGAACTGCTATGCGAACGTGGCCCAATTTGAGTTAAGCCCAGTTTTGAGAGATTAACAGCGAGGTGAGTATATTTGGACAATTCTACGAAAATGTAAATAAAACAAAATTCATTCAGATTCCCAATAATGGAAATGCAAATGAAGGTAAAACAATTTAAATAAAAAGTATTAATTTATTGAAATAAAAATATATAATGAATTTGCACTTAATGTAACCCTCAGCTAAAGAAGAAACTAAGGAGGATGTTCCAACAGAAAAAGTGGAATCCCCAGAAAAGAAAGCCACCAACGCCGAAATAATTATTCTGGAGCGAAAAATCATCAGCCACGAAGAGGTACAAATTCAAGGTAAGTGCGTTCGTCACATTAATTTTATACTCAAATTATATATGTAAATATTATTTGTTTTGTAGTTAAAATTAAACTAAAGTGCCCCATACACATTTCAACTCGATTGTAAACTGAGTTGTCAACTAGGTTTGTGTTCGAGCACACACTGTATAGACTGAGTTGGAAGGCATTGCTTCTACTGTCAAAAAAGCAATTCGTGTTGTAGAAACGGTATTATTTTTGTGATGGGGTTTCTGGTTTGGTGCAATTTTAAAGTGAAGAATAATGGAAAAAAGAAAATTATTAGCATTAATGATCATTACAGAGTGTATTACAAATGAAGAAGAAGAAAGTGTTAAAAAACGTAGAATTTGGACAAAGAATTGGTTAAAAAATAAAAAAGAATTTTCAAATGAAAGACTTGTAAGATTTATGAAAATAAGTGCACCAATTGACTTTGCAAATTTTTCGAGAATGAATGCGAAAGCTTTTGATGAACTCTTACTTCAAATAACTCCGTTGATCAAAAGAGAAGACACTTTTATGAGGGACGCAATATCGCCAGAAACGCGACTCTCCATAACCCTCAGATACCTTGCAAAGGGTAACGATTTCGAAGATCTAAAGTTTTTTTATGCAGTTTCGCCACAAGCAATAGGAAAAATTGTTATTGAAACATGCGAATCCATAATATATGTGTTAAGGGAATACATAAAGGTACGTTTTTTCTTGTTTACGCTTAGATATTATAAATCCCTAGCACTATATTTGTGTGTTTCTTTTAGCTACCCCAAACAGCTGGTGATTGGAAAATAGAATCCGAAAAATTCTGCAATGTGAGTGGATTTCCACATTGTCTTGGGGCAATTGATGGGAAGCACGTCGAAATACGGAAGCCACCGAATTCAGGATCTTTTTACTTCAATTACAAGAAGACTTTTAGCATCGTTTTAATGGCCATTGTTAATGCTAAAAGTGAATTTTTGATGGTGGATGTTGGAAAAAATGGCCGAAACTCCGATGCTGGAGTTTTTGGGCACACAACATTTTCAAAAATGTTAGAAAGTGGTTCGCTCAATTTGCCAGATGCTGAAGAACTTGTCACGGGTGAAGAAAAGTTGCCGTATGTATTCGTGGCAGACGATGCTTTCCCATTAAAAGAACATATAATGAAGCCGTATTCAGGTACACAATTATCTCCGCAAGAGCTGAATTTTAACAAATGCCTTAGCTCATCAAGAGTTCGTGTAGAAAATGCTTTTGGTATTCTTGCTCACCGTTTCCAAGTTTTGCTAAAGCCCATTAACTTGCGACCCGAAAAAGCGACAAAGATAGTCTTGGCTTGTTGTTTTCTCCACAACTTTTTGAAACGAAAGAATGGACCAGTTTATGAAGCTCTATCGTCCAACGAAGACGTTCTAATAGGTCTGGAACTTACCACATCAAGAAATGCCAAAAACATCCACAACAAATTATGCGCGTATATAAACTCAAATATATCAAACATTTAATTCAATTTATTCATTTCTTATTAATAATAAAAAAAAAAAAAAAGTGTAGATAACAAAAAAGTTTTTAACAAAATTCTCTGTCTTCAAAAAGTTCCGATATGCTGGAATATTCGCCTTCTTTGTTTTGGGTTAATGAATCCTGAATATTGTTTTCTATTCGTTCTTGAGTTCTCAAGGAGTTTTGATCTAAAATTAAAAATTTTCTGGGAGCAACTTTTTGAATTCCGTGTTGGGTCAAATGGACATATTTTTGTGGTAATGAACTGCATGGAGGTGATGATGTGGAATGTGATGGTTGGATTAACGTTGATTGATGGTATTGTATGGGTGATGAACTGGACATAGGAGATATGGAAATGGGTGGCGATGGTGAAAAATGTTTGTAGCTATTTGTAGTTCTTGATGACGATGGCATTGATGGTGATACAATAGAATGCAATGTTAGTTGTTTAAGTTCACCAAGAATGAGAATTTTTTCAATGCTTTTTTTTTGCATAAAGTTTCCTGAAGGAACATGCCCAGGACTTTGCATGGATAATTGCATCATCTTCATCGTCATTTTTGTTCATCGACTGAAGTTGGGCACAGGCTTGTTGCAGAAAATCTTGTTTCGGATTGTTCTTGCTGCGTTTAGGTCGAATTTCCTAAAACAAATTTAAATTTGAAAAAAATTCTTAACTTACAAATATTTACCTTTAACGCTTCAACATCGAAATCTACTGTTGAGACGCTTTCGGAAGCCTCTTCTTGGTCTCGAAGAAAATCCAACTCGTAAAAATACCATAACGAGGGAATATAAACATCTTCTCCCCCAGCTCCAGATTTTAGGGAATCGGCTACTTTTTTCAGCTCCCGACGGTAGCACGTTCTGATGTTAGTTATTTTGTTTTTAATTGTGGCCATGGTACCGTCAGGGTCAATTTCTTTATACTTCTCTAAAATTAAATCCCATGCCTGGTTTTTCTTCATTTTATTCCGATATTCGGTGCTTTTTATTTTCCAAATAGCTGGATGATTTTGAATTATTTGGAAAATTTCTTTCCAAATATTCGTGTTCGCGTTGAGAGTCATTTTTAGCAATAGATCAACTTGCTTTAAGTTTAAATTCAAAAATTCGACCGACGCTGTTTTGACAGCAAATCAACCAACTTGTCCACATACAGTTCAATTCAGTTGAAGGACTTTACATGCAACTTCAAAAAAATCAAAATCTTTTGATTTTTCTTCAACCAACCATTTAACTGTCAAATCGATGAAATGACAACGCCACACACATGTTGATTTACATTTGATTTGATTCAGTTGACAATTGAGTTGAACTGTGTATGGTGCGCTTAAGTGAAGTGAGGACATATGTATTGTATGTAATCTTTTTATTAGTAAACCCTATGCATGAGCTTATACAAATTTAATAAACATTTTTGTATATAAAAAAGAACGTACACTAAAGATAAGCAAAATATAACATTCCTGGACTGTCATTATCATTATGGCTATCTCCCTCTATATAATGAACCTTTAGAAGCTGTCAAAATCGATCCTATATGCATTAGTAGTTTGTCATATAGTCACATTATCATGTAAACCACATATACAATAGGAGAAGTGAAAAATGTTGTGCTTAATTTGTTTTAAATCATTTTTATTTCCATATTCAAAATTAATTGGAGTTTAGGTTGAAATATTCTAATCTTTGACAAAGATGCAGGCAGAATAACTATATTGCGTATCATGTAGTAGTTTATTTGATTGACAAAAGAGTTTAACATCAAGTTTGCAAAATTTATTTCTCGCATTTCAAAAGACGCCTCTTACCAGAGCATATTTGGAAGACGGGACAAGAGCGTGAGGGATTTCTATTCTATAAGAAGACAAGATGACTCCTTTTGACGATTTTGCTTATTTGATTAATCATGTTCTTTTGGGAGAGGAGCCGGTAAATTAAAATGAAAATTGATGAATTATGTAAATTCTCTAATTTGGTTTCTTGGTGACAAATTTCATTTTACTTTCTTAAGACCATCGAAGATTTTATTCTTCTGGTTGGAACCCTGGTGGCATTTGTAGCTTTTATACTTTGGTGCTGTTTTCCCATACAACCTAAGGTAATTGCATTAGTTAGCAAAAATAATATTAATATTGTTATTGTGATACAACTATATCTTTTTATATTAAAAAAAGAAATAAAATTGAACTAAACCAAATATTCTAAATATTTAGAAATTGATTTTTTTTAAATACATTTTTTATTATTACTTATTTGGGCCATGCAAAAGTATGTACCTATTTGTGTAGTAAAATTATCTTGTCTACTATTGTTAATCGTTTAATAAGCCAAACGTTTGTATGTGAATATGTCAGTTAAGATTTGAAAAACTTGAAAACCACCCAATGTTTTCGTTCGATGAATCTCAAACTATCACAGTGCATCCTTTTCCTAATTCTAAAAGATGCACTTAAAAACAAATACATTAGTGGAAAATAAATTTCTAAAGTATCTACACAAAAAGGGTTATCCATTTTGTGGTTTCAAAAGTAAACGTGTGTATTGGTCGGTATCACAGCATATCAACATATAATATCTGCATAAACACGGTCTTTCGCGAAGCCTCACAAAAAAGTCTAGCCTTGTCGGATCTATTTAAATACTAACTTGAGGATTCTAAGAACCCCAAATACGAAAATTTTGTTTATTAGCATATTCACCGAGATAGAAACAGGCTTCGTCGCTGAATAAAATTTTGTTGGATACATCGCCGTCCATTGCCTGTTGTTCCAGCACCCGTACGACGCATCGTTTCGCTCATACCACTGAAAATATCGCTGCTGTAATTGGAAGTGATGCCGAAGAGCCGAATGTGTCGATTGCTCGTCGTTCCCAGAAATTAGGACTGTCTTACGACAAATTATGGCGTATTTTGCATTTGCATCTACACCTACATACATACATCCATATAAAGTCCAGCTCACACAACAACTGAAGCCAGCTGACCACTCATAACGTCGTAGATACATGGAGCACAGGCCTTACAAAATCTGTAACCAATCCAGTCTCTTCAAATTTGTTCACAATTTAGCCAACTACTTGCTTAGTTGAACGATTATCTAAACCATAATCTCTTAAAGCATGTAGTAGGTTTTGACAATTTGTATGCGTTGTTCGATAGTTAATTTGCGTAAATATCAGACTTTCAACTGACAAAAAAAAATGGTTTTAACAACTTAGTTTGACAGATGTCGAATTCCAGCCCTATATTTGTAAAACCGCAAAATGGATTTCCGTAGTATGAACGTATGATATCCAAAAAGGTTTTAAAATCAAATAGCTAAAACTTTCATATTTCATCATATTTTCCCAAAGATAATTATTAAAAAAAAAACACATTAAGTTGTTTGCTATATTTTTTAATACAGGTGGTGTACTAGATGGCACACCAAAAAACATTAAAAAAAAACAAATTAGGATTTCATCATCATCATCAGGTCCTCTAACCCCGTACGGGGCATAGGGCGTCAACAAAACGTCTCCATCCTTCTCGATCTGCAGCTAGATACCTTAACTGTGGCCACGTCTTTCTCTGGGAGTTAGCTTCCGAAAGCACTGTAGATTTCCATGTTGTTCTTGGTCTTCCAACCCGCCGTGACCCATGTGGATTCCATTCAAAGGACTGCTTCGCAATATCATCGTTTGGTTTCCTCAGTGTGTGACCAATCCATTGCCATTTGCGCTTTCTGATGTCGATGTCCAAGCGCCTCTGACCTGTCCTACGCCACAATTCCTGGTTAGATATTGTTTGTGGCCAGCGAATTTTGAGGATGTGACGCAGACAGCGATTCACAAAAGCCTGTGATTTTCTCGAGATGGTGGCCGAGACTTTCCATGTTTCACAAGCATATAATAGCACGGATTTCACATTGGATTCGAAGAATCTCAGTTTAGTGCGTAAGGAGACTTGACTGGATTTCCAAATTTGAGACAGAGCACCAAAGGCAACGCGAGCTTTATTTATTCTGCTTTTTACGTCCAGATCCGTACCACCATTTGCTGATACAATAGCATTATTTTTGTCTTTTTGCTATTTATTTTAAGACCGCACGATTCTCCTTTCACCCGTAAAGTTTGACACATCTCGTTCAGCCCACTGATGTTATTTTCCATGAGACATATATCGTCGGCATAGTCTAAATGGCTAAGCCTTTCAAACGTTCTCCATTGAATACCTTGCCTCTCAGTTGTACCGACGCTGGCCGTCAGAACATCATCTATCGCCAGCAGAAAAAGAATTGGCGATAAAACATCCCCTTGTCTCACACCCTGCCGCACTTCGAAAGAGTCGGATAGCTGCCCATTATGCAACACGAAACACCTTGCATTGATGTAGGACTCCTTTATAATGGCAACAATTTTTGGCGGAATTCCTCTCCCAAGAAGTGATCTCCATATACATTCTCGGTTAACTCGGTCAAAGGCCTTCTCAAAATCTACAAACATGAGGTTTAGCGGTGTTTGAAATTCTGCAGTCTGCTCGAGAACAATGCGTAAGGTGTTGATATGGTCAACGCACGACCGACCGCTGCGGAAGCCAGCCTGATTCCTCTTGAGTGTAGTCTCAATTCTAGCCTTTATCCGTTCGAGGATTAAAGTTGCCATTAGCTTTGGGAAAACGGACAAAACGGTAATACCACGCCAATTGTTGCAGTTCTTGAGATCCCCTTTTTTTGGCACCTTAACAATCACTCCATCCTTCCATTCCCTGGGATAGGTTTCGTTTTCCCAAACAGTTTGTATAAGCGGATGCAAGATACAAGCTGCTGTGGCGGGATCAGCTTTCAGGAATTCCGCTGGTACTCCGTCAAGCCCGGCTGTTTTGTTGTTTTTGAGGAGATTAATCGATGTTTCAATTTCCGCTACTGAAGGGGGTTCGATGTCAATACCCCTGCAGGATCTGCGCATCTCGTTAAGTTGGGGCACTTCAGCACTCTGTTCAACGGGATCCTCATTTAACAGGGCACAAAAGTGATCCTTCCACCTGCGAAGTTGATCTTCAATTGATACCAATAGTGTCCCATCCACATCCATTATAGGATGATTGTAGTTGCTTTTTTTTCCGACAACTTCTTTGGCTATTTGGTACAATTCACGGATATCTCCTCTTCTTGCAGCGTTTTCAGCATTATCAGCGAGTCCATCTATCCTCACCCTCCTGTCACGTCTCACACAGCGATAGACCATCTTGTGTGCAATCCGATATTCGCTTCGCAATACAGCCTTTCGTTGAGCGTCTGTCTCGGCGTTTATTTGCAGCTTCAACGATTTACGAAGCTCGATTTTTTCCCAGGTGTCTTGGGATATCCAAGAGTCACTAACTCTCGTACGCCTAGGTACAGTCTCGGATCCAGCCTCCATAAAAACACTTTTAATTTCACCCCACATCTCGTCAACATCTGAGTCAACACTCACATTTAATGACGAAGCTCTGTAGTTAAGGGTGTTGATATAGCTACGACTTATGTTGGGATCACTTAAAGCATTCGTATTGAATTTTGGATTTCTTGCTGCATTCTGCGATTGTCTTAATACAGCCGCGGTTTTTAATTTGAGACTCATGACAACCAAATGGTGGTCGCTTCCCACATCGGCATTTCTTATATTTCGGACATCACACATAGACTTCCTCCATCGCTGCTGAATCATGATGTGATCAATTTGATTTTCGGTATGACCATCTGGGTGCACCCATGTGACTTTGTTGCATGTCTTATGTTTAAATACAGTTCCACCAATTACAAGCCGATTTGCGTTACAAAAGTCGACAAGCATGTCACCATTTTCATTTCGTGACCCCAAGCCATTTTTTCCCATAACTCGTTCCAGACCGTAATTGTCTGCACCGACTTGAGCGTTGAGGTCTCCCATGACGATTATGATATCGGCTCTCGGAACACTGCTGTAAACCGAGTTAAGATGAGTGTAGAACGCGTTTTTGTCTTCTTCGGTCGCTTCATTTGTGGGGGCATAACACTGAACGATTGTGATGTTGCGAATTTTCGAGCGGAACCTTGCAGTCATTATTCTTTCAGATATTGGCGCCCAGGAAATAAGACTGCGCCTAGCTACTTCGTTCAACATAATTCCAACACCATGCAGCCTTTGGCCACCCTCTCTTTCATCCTCTCCGGAATACAGCATTCTCGTTTGTCCAGAGTCAGATCTGTATTCAGCTCTTCCTCTCCACTTTGTTTCACTAATGCCCAGGATACTGATCTTAAGGCGAAGCATTTCGCGGATTTAATTATTGTATATTTTTGTTTTTAAAATTTAAATAAATATTTACAGTGTCTTATGAAAAATAAAATAAAATGATTTTTGTAATAGTCAAAACAAAACCAACTTTTAAAAAATACATTTATTTTATTTTGACTTACTAAAATATTGCTAGTTTTTTTTTAGCAAACCCGTTGTTTTTAATCACTTCAGCACATCTTCATTGCATGGAGTCAATTAAATTGTAATTATGCTGTTTGGGATAATATCCCAAGGCATTTTAAATTGATCAAGCAGATCATTTTTATTTTTGCAATTAGTCCTTGCAATTCGTTGATCTACAATTTTCCCTAGATTTTCTATGAGGTTGAGATCTGGGGACTGTGCTGGCTATTGTAACACGTAAATCCGGTTTTCTTAAAATCACGTCTTAACTATTGGACGTGTGCTTTCGGTCGTTGTCCTGCTGAAATATCCATTTCAGAGGCAACTGATCCTTAGCGTGTGGCAGCATTACATGCTAGTCCATGCCCTGAAAAACATCCTCACACCATTACCTTACCTCCTCCGTTTTTCACAGTAGCTTTGGTGTGACGTGGATTTAGTGCCTCTTTGGCTGGTGTGTGAACACGACGGAAATCATAGAAACCCTTGAAATTAAATTTGGACTCGTCCGAAAAGAGTACGTTCATCTATTTTTTAACGGTCCAGTTGATGTGGTCACGAGCAATCTTTAATCTCGCATGCTTGTTTTGGTTGAAATAAAAGGCTTTTTACAGCTTTACAGATTTAAGTCCACATCAATAGCTCGACTTCGAATTGTTCTCGCGCTTACGTTTAGGTCGTGTTGGGTTCTTATTTCTCTCGATGTAATAAAAGGGTCTTTTTTTAATTTAATCGTCTCGTGTTGTTGTTTTTATTGGTATGCCGTATGCCACCTCGATGAACCAATTGGAATGACTCTTTGTAAAATTTTATTAATCGGCAAATCACTGATTTTGGAATGGAATATATTTCCGATATTTTAATTTGACTTTTATATTCTTTTATATTTTTTTTTATTTCGTAAAAGTATTTCTTTCCGGCCATTTTACAAAAGTTAGCTAAGAACACTGATAAGCTTCCCCGTGAACTAAATAACACCTAATAAATATATTCAACTGAACTTGTTTGCCAACACCTTAAATATGAACTAAATAGATTTTGTAGTTAACGGACTAACTTTTCTCTATTAATAAGAAAACGAGAGATATCAATAAAAGTTGCTTTTGTCTTGACCAACAAAAAATTTGGTTTACTGTCCTACTTATCTCAATTTAATAAACCGTTTACTATTTTCTCTTATGGTCTATTCAGAAGTACATACATAATGTATTAAATTTTAGAAAAAAAAAATAACATGACTAGTTAAAGTTATTCATTTTTGAATGACAAAAAGATGGATTTAGTTTTAGTTGATAATGTTTTGGCCAACACTATATATTTATGTATGTACGAAGGTTGCTCTTTATATTTTTGACATAACGCTGGTAACATAGCGAATAGCATCATTATCGGGGAATAAACCGCTAACGGTATGAAAATTGTTTTCTATTTGATAGAGTGAATTAAATTATTTGAAAGTGTTGTGTTGATTTAAAAGGTTGAAAAGCTTAGGTTAAGAACATCATTTTTGATTATGCAGATATGATTGTAAAGCATGGGGTTTTGGCAGTTGAATGACAAAAAGATGGATTTAGTTTTAGTTGATAATGTTTTGGCCAACACTATATACTTATGTATGTACGAAGGTTGCTCTTTATATTTTTGACATAACGCTGGTAACATAGCGAATAGCATCATTATCGGGGAATAAACCGCTAACGATATGAAAATTGTTTTCTATTTGATAGAGTGAATTAAATTATTTGAAAGTGTTGTGTTGATTTAAAAGGTTGAAAAGCTTAGGTTAAGAACATCATTTTTGATTATGCAGATATGATTGTAAAGCATGGGGTTTTGGCAGTACTAAAAAAAGAATTTTTCATTTTAACAGTATAAAATACTTTCTATCTTCTGCCTAAGCAAAATGAAAGAAGCAAACATATTGAATTCGACGCAAGTAGAATTCAATATATAATTAAAAATACAATCTTAGAAGACCATTCAATTATTTTTAATTAAATTACTAGATACATGTTTTTTTTTAATCTTGTACTGATTTTCCTTCAAATTTAATTTGGTGTTGGTAGAACACTGAGTTAGCTCCTAATGTGTGCGTTATTTAAAAAATTATTTAATTATTATATTATTCAACATTATTCAAAATATAATACAATAATGACATCGACTGATTTTGACAGTTTGTACTAGCACTAGCTTCAGAACTAGAGACACTAGTTCAGCTCAATTGACGCTGTAAGTGTAAGTCAGTGCAGACATTTTCTCAATGAACACGAAAAAGGTACACTTTTCCTATGTGTGCAGCTAATGTGATTCTTCATAAATGATTCATATACAAACAATTATGACAAATTTCGTCTTTGTTTATTCGAATATTGCTAATAACTTTGAATTTGATTTTTGAAACAACCATATAGTTTTTGTTTTAATTTCAAAAAAATTCAGAATTCAACACAAGTGATGGTCACAAAAATTGAATTTCAAAGTCTTCTTTTGAGTTATAATATTTGAAAGTGAGTATACCTTTTTCACAAATAACTGTTAATGCAATATCATATTTATGTTTAAGGTCTTCCGGTATGTCACATAACGAACATTAAGAACCTGGCTTTAGAATCCACTGTTTTCAGCAACACAACTTCTTTCTGGTGAACTTTGTGAGCTTCGTCGTTTAACAAAGGTAGTCCAGAATTGTTAAACCAAAATTAAATAGTATTATACCTTCAACTTCAACAGACGT
This sequence comes from Eupeodes luniger, assembly GCA_951509635.1. Lineage (NCBI taxonomy): Eukaryota > Metazoa > Arthropoda > Insecta > Diptera > Syrphidae > Eupeodes > Eupeodes luniger. The sequence goes on from OX608074.1 coordinate 68,612,113, forward strand.
GAATTTAAACTGATAAACATAATAAATAATCGAGGCGGAACAAAACAGCATACTTAAAGGAGCTTATAAAAATGTTGATGCTTCAAATGCATTTGATAAACGACTATCACATCTCGACCTGTGACGTCAGTGGTCTAAAGTAGTGGAGTGCGTAGTGCACACGACTTCTAAGACTGAGCAAATCTGATATGCGTGGGTTCGATTCCTATGATGTGCATAAAAAGTTTTTCAAATAAAATTGTATTAAAAGCTCAGCACCACAAAAAAGGAGACTGATGAGTGCAAAAGTGGCAAAGCACGAAATAGCTATATCTCCAGCCAAAACAATGAGTGGTAGCACCTTTAAGTTGTTGTTGTTGTTCAAACATTCAATTCATAAATAACCGTATTTGTTTATTCCAAACGATTTGAATAGTTAAAATATTTCATAAGTTTTTCTAAAAACTTGATTTAAACAGACAAACAAATAACAGTAACACCTACAGATTTACGTTATAGAATTTTGAAAAGCCAGATACTTTAATTTAAAAAAAAAGTTGTTTGAGTGAATAAAGAAAAATGAATTTAAAAAAAAATCAAAAATGTACATACATATGTATGTACTTAAGTATAGTATTAGGTTTAAAAATTCAATGCTCTTATTAATTTTGAATAAAGATATAAGAAAATCGGGCGTTAAAATACGAGTATATCTTAGTTTTTGATATTTCACAAACAAAAGTACTTTTGTGGAAGAAAAAGATTTGTTTGGTTTTTCTAAATTTGCTACGTCAATTATTAAATTATTGGATTCTCCCTTTTTTATTTTTTATCGCATACCGAACATTTTTTTTAGTAAATAATAAGCTGCATAAATCATATTTCATCTTTTTTATTGAGCTATGTGTAAATATGAATATAAAACATATCTTTTAAAAAAATGTTAAACATACATTTTTAATTTCATTCTCAGGATAACATCAACCACAGACAATTCTCATGTAAATCGACTCAGCATTCAATTGCTTCGGCTCAGTTGCACAATAATTACAGTAAGAATTCTACAGCTCATAATAACTATAACTTACAAAACGGCCACGCCTACCATTGTTGTACCTAGCTATTAAGTGTCTACAACATTTTTCTCAAGCTACCATATGCAAAATAAAAATGAAAACAAATTGTTTAAATATGTTTTCCCTTTATGAATCTAGACATTCTTGAGCTCACAAAAACCAAAGCAATTTTTGAAGTTTGTTTTATGATAGCAAACAAGTTATTATTATTAATAATAATTCTACATATACAATAAATATATACACATTATAAAATTGTGTTTAGCTTATTAAAAATAAAGCAAGCAAAATATAAATTTAAAAAATCGTATTAATTTGCAGACTGATAATATTTACATACAAATTATACTTACGTATTAACAATTAAATTTTATTAATTTTTTAGAACAATATAATATTTAATAATTTGTTACAAATTTTTTATACATCAATAATAAATTATTACAAGTAGAAATGGTACTGAAATGCCAAAAACGTGTAAATTATTCAGACTATATGCATAATGAAGTATACAGCACAAAAACCATATGAGATAATTACAAATTATGAGTAAAGGAAACATACATATGCCATAATATGTTGTACATATTAATATTTTTGTACTTAATAGTGAATAATTTAATACAATGTACATATATGTATATTGAATGATAAATAAATACTAAATACAAAAATACACACATTGTAGCATTTTAACAGGGGGATGAAAACTTGAAAAATAAATGTTTGTATTTTGAAGTAATTAACAAATGCTTTAAGCAAACATTTTAACAAGAAGAGACTCAATATGTTACTTACTTACTAAATTACAATACTTTTCCAATATTCTTAAAACAAAACCACTATCTACCGTAAAATGAAGCAATAATTCGATCTTATATGAACATTTAATTAAGTATACCAAATATTCTTGTTTTCTTTTTCAAATAAAAATATATGACAAAATGTAACCTAATTTTAACAGTTTTCTATAAACAATATAATTATAATAAATAAAGACCGATGTTTTATTATTTGTTTGATCGAAACAAATTTCAGGTTTACGCTTTTCAATGCATGTAATTTTCTTATCCGTAAGGATTGGATTATTTAAATATAATTGAATTTAATAAAACAAATATTAAAATAGCGTATATATTTTAATTTTCAGTGTCATAACGAATATATTATAGACTTACATCTCAAACAAAATGGAGGACAAACTTGCACTTGTGATTCAAGACTATAATTTATAATACTGTTGAGAAGACTTTTGAAGTATGAAAAATAAACATTAAAAAAACTAGTACCCGTTATAAGTTAATTTTCATAAAATTTCAAAAAAACATTATTTCTAAACCTCAGAAGTATCAAGACATATTATTGAAATTAACCCTGAGTAATACCCTCTATAGCTAGTCCAAAGACTCCCAAAATACTCTCAATAATTATACTCTATTGCAACAAAATCAAAAAAAAAAATAAGAACTGTTCGTCTGTTTATGGATTAATATTTTTTTTTTGAGTAGAGCCACATACATACATACATACAGGGATATTCATTTTGTGGTTTCAAAAGTAAACGTAAATAAAACACATATAAAATATTTTTGTTCATGATATTATTCTTTTATTATAAAGTTTGAACGTTGACATCATGTGTGAAACACTACATCATTTAAGTGACGACCACGCGAATTGTTGAAAGCATCGATTCTTTTGAGGTAATTTTCGACCACTTTATGACACATATTGGGCGGTATCTCAGCCATAACTTGACGAATGTTGGCTCAAGAGTAAAAGATTTATCTGAATAAACACGGTCTTTCGTGTAGCTCCACAAAGAAAAGTCCAGCGTTGTCAAATCGCATGATCTTGGTGGCCAGTTGATATCGCCACCACGAGAAATTACGCGGCCAGGAAATGTTTCTTGCAATAAAGCCATATTCGATCGAGTTGTGTGGCATGTGGCACCGTCTTGTTGAAACCACATATTCTCCAAATCGTATTCTTCAATAGCAGGCAAAAAAAGTCGGTTATCATGTGACCATAATGCTTCGAATCATCGTTTTCGAAGAAGTAAGCACCAAACAGTGACTCTTTTCTCTTCAATTACTTGAGGATTCTCAGAACCCCTATGTTAGGATTTGTTAAACGTTGGTCTAAAGAATTTCAGGATCCCTATGTTACTCTCGCTCTGTGTTACTGCTATTTCGATTCGCCCCATCTTGAGTACGCATCCCAGGTATGGACTCCATTTTACGAGATCCACAAGGAGGTTTAATAATGATATTGTCTTTATTCATCAACATTTAACTGATGTAACTACCATGGAGGTAACCACAATACCCGTAGTTTCCAATTAATGCATGTTTCACAACACCACAACAATTATGGCATGCACCATAAGCCATTAACTCGCATGTCTTAACTTTTAAATATAAACTCAAACCTATATACATACATAATAGTCGATTATGTTACTGTAGTTCGTTTTTTTTCTTACTTACTACTAACACGCACTAAGTTATGAGACAGATGAGCACATTTTTTGTGTTGGCAATTTTTTGGTCGTAAGATATAGTTTGTATTAAGTTTTTCTATGCCAAGATCTGAAAGTGTAAAAAAAACCAAATACGACAATTTTGTTTATTAACATACCCACCGAGAGAGAAAAGTGCATCGTCGCTGAATAAAATTTTGTTCGAAAAATCGCCGTCCGTGTCGGTACGTGTGAGCTGGACTTTATATGAATGTAGGTGTAGATCAAAATACAAAATACGCCATAATGTTAGACAGTCCTTACTCCTGAGAACGACGAGGAATCGACACATTCGGGTCTTCGGCAACACTTTCACTTAAAGCAGCGGAATATTCAGTGGTAAGAGCGAAACGATGATGCACAGGCCTTACAATAGTCTCTTCCAGTCTCTTCAATTTTTTTTCACAATTTTGCCAATTGCTTGCGTAGTTGGCGATTATGTAAACCATAATCTCCTCTTGAGGCAGGATATGTGGCTGTGGCAGAATCACCATTTTTGTTGTAGGTTCTAACAATTTGTATGTGTTGTAGGATAGTTAAGCGATACATTTTCGTAAATGTCAGACTTTCAACTGAAAAAAAAATGGGTTTAACTACATGACAGTTGTCGAATTCCAGCCCTATACTTCTGAAACCGCAAAATGGATAACCCGTTACATATACATATATTGATGGTAAAAGTGTGACAATAACTTTTTTTAAAGATATATTTATATATTTTTTAAAGATATATATACCTATACATATATATGTTATATCGCTAAAATATATATGTGTATATATATCTTAACTTGAACACTTTTGGACTAAGCATATTAGGTATATTTCTATAAATTAAATTTTGTAATTCTTCAGTATCTCGTTTTTATCTTATTTTTAAATCAAATTATATTGAATGAAGAATTTTTTTTTAATTTTATTTTCGAAAATTTGTAATTGTTAAGGGTGAAAGGTGAATCTGGATAAATCTTCTTAGAGTTTTTGTATAGGTTTGGAAAAAGAACCCCTACGTACAAATGTTTTTGCTTAGATCTTATACTTTTTAGAATACAAGATATAGAAGTTGTTTGTTCAAAACGAAGCAAACAGACAAATAGTTAAAGTGAACTATAAAGAAACGACATAAACTTTTAAATTACCCAGAATGAAATAGATTGAGTGTTTTTTTTGTAAAATAATTAAAATAAGTCTAAATTAATAATTAAGATGTATGTATTACTTAAAATATTATTTGGTTGTTTATTTAACGGCCATTAACAACTCAAGTTTTTAGGCACAAAATTGTAACACTTTTAATGTATATTAATGTAAACAAATCATATTATACAATCTAAAAATTTTCTAATTTTTAAATTAATTTGACTTGCAAAAAGAAAAATAGATATCTTAGTGTAGAAAATAGTCCCTACTTAATGATTTGTGAAATTTAATTCGATATTTATAATTCAAACAAATTTATTGTTAAAATCAAATAAATAAAACTGTTATTTTGTTTATGTACATTATAATGAAAAGATAGTTAAATTTGCAAAGCAATACTTCTTTAAAATACTGATATTTAAAAATTTGACAAAGATGCCAGAATATATTTTGACGAATATCAATATTGTATCTTAGTTTACAAGCAATATGTAATATAAATTGATAATATTAAATCTAAACAGTCTTAGAATGGCAATAGTTTAAAAACTACTAACATTGCCTCGGGAAAAATACATTCATCTCGATTAAAATTTGCAATGCAATGAAAATACCATACACTGTGAATAGTGCAATTCCAGCTCGTTTCGTTAGTCGATATCCACTACAGCTCAGCACCACAAAAAGACCAATAGTTGATGCCATAAGAATTAATATTGTATACTCGATTCCTTGAGATGTAAGATAAATGGCATTGGTGCCATCAGTTTTGTTGTAATTAATGCAATTTTTAATAAACCATGGGACACCGAGTGATAGGAGAATTGCCAACGAATTGGCACCCAAGGAATTAGATACACCTATACCGCTCTCACCTGTCGAAATGAAAATAGAAAATTTGAATAAGTTTATGTTGAATTCAAATACCTATTCAAAAGTTCATTTACCTTTTCGCACAGAAATTAAACTAGAAACTGCTTCAGGGGTGGTAGAACCAGCTGCAAGAAAGGTAAGACCCATGACAATTTCGGGTACTCCAAGAGTAACACCTGAAATAAATAAATAAGACAAACTAAATTATTTTTTTAAATATTGTGAGCTAACCGTGCGTCGTCGTTAAGAACAAGTCTAATAAACGTTGCCTGCTATTTCAAAAAATAAAATAGTAAGACTAAAATTATAATTTACTTTTGAAAAAATTACATTAATAGAATTTATTCAAAAAATGCACAATTAAGTGGTATGGAATAAAATTGTTAAAATATACTTTGCTGAAAACTGTTTTCATTTCAGAAATGTTGCTTTTTATGTAACAAATCAAGTAAACAATTTCTTACTATTTACAATCAAGCGAATTTGAGCTTTAATTTTTGATTGTATTGATTGAAAACAACAAGAAACTTAAAGACAGTGAATACAATGCGTCATCAAAAAGAAACTATTAAAAATGTTTCCCTCCATCAAAATATGTATACAATTAAGGACAGGTGTACAAATTAAGAAAACTTACCCAAAGCTGTTAACATCCAGACTATCATATATGCATTGCCTCCAATAATAATAATGCACATTATAAATGTCAGTGGATACCAGTTTCTTTGCGTTATTGGATTAGGAATGATGCAAGACAAAAATGCTTTGATTGGCCATGAATATGCCCACCAAATTTTCATTGCAATTGATTTATCGCGCGGTAATTTAAATAATTTATCAGGCATTTCAATTGTTATTCCCCCATCATCACTCCCTACACATAAAAAAGATAAGCAGTGTACATATGTTACGAAAATTTTAAAAACAATTTAATAATTTTGTTTTCTTACAGCTTTTGGAATTTGTTAAGTTGATGTTTGAAGCAACCGATGTATTTTCTGGTGTATTAACGACGAAAATTCCATTTCCATTAATGTCGTCTTTTTTGAGTGGGAGTTTTGCTTTGGCACTGTGCTCTGGTGCAATAGTCAGATCTTTAAAAAAAAATATAAGCATATTATAACAGTGAAATAGTAAACTCACCATAACGTGTTGAAAAGCAACAATTAAGGCTATCCTCAACAAATGTCCTAATATGTTTCATAAATGTATTATTGTTGAATGTTAGGATGAAGTATAGTATTAAAAATACCATCATAATACAACTGTCTAGAAATGTAATTTTTCCACCCCACGCAATGCATAGAAGAACTGCTGTGTTGAACATGTAAATAAAGCAATCCCTTGCTATTGGCCACCAATCTAATTGAATAGGCTAAAAGTAATAAGTGTTTAACAATCATTATATTTCAAACTAAAATACTAATATGGATTTCTGTATTGCAATTAATATGTACCTTATTTATGGCAAGTGCTGCTAAACCTGCAACACCAAGGGTATTGAACATAAGTGAACCGATAATGGTTCCAAGTCCCATATCAGATTCAGTAATTAAGGTACTAATGGTATTTGTAAAGAACTCAGGCATTGATGTTGCGGTTGCCATAAATGTTGCCGCTGCAACATCTTTCGATAAATGTAAGTCGTCGCAAATACATTCAACTGTAGGTAGGAAATAATCATTGCAAACCATGGCTAGGAGAACAAAGAAATATATGGCTGCAAAGATGTGTATCGCAATCCATCCCTGGCGTAGTTGCTCCTCTGAAAAATAACAAACAAAATAAATTGAACAATTGAAATCATATACATACATATCATATACATATTATTTCATATACATACATACACATATCTTTGTTGAGTTTAGTATACAATGAGAAGCGAAATAAAAAAAAAAGAGAAAAGAAGATAATAAAATGAATTTAATCATTATTTCTGATCTTAAGTTTCATAAAGCAAACAAAATGAAATGGAAGTATTTTTTTGCAATAATTTGAAAAATATAAAATATAACACAATTTATTTTCAATTATCAATACATAGGCTTAAGATAACAGTCAAATAGAAATTATGTTTACGTATTTAAGTTTCCTGTTTAACTTTTTTAAATAAATGATTTATTTTGATACATTTTTCGACTGAATTGGTTTAATTGATAATGATATCCAATTGCACTTATAATATTGTACATTTTAATTAAAGAACACTTATTATTACTGTAAGTAGGTATAGAGCTATCTTTGTTTATAAGAACGCCAATCATACACCTGTGCCACTTTAAATTAACGAGTGGTCATAGTATGACTTGAAAACAAATCTGAAATGCCTCTTAGGACACAAGCAAATAAACTTGTACGTAGGTAATATTCTTAACTTAAATATCAAGGTTACACAACAACTGTATTATTTCGTGAGACAGTTCAAAAGATTACTGGCCTTAAATTGTTCACTTACGACAAAAGTAATGGCTCGTAGTTGTTCGTTCATATGTAATTCGTTAAAACTCACCTGTAAACAATTCAGGAAATTCATTCAAAGGCGATCCATCATCGTCGATGCATTCATTTGGAGTTCCATTTTCCCTAGGTACAACGTGTAATGTTAAATGTCCTTCAATATATGTAATGACGTCTCGGAGAACGTTTTCCGTATTTGCTAAAACAAATCAGAATTTGTATTAAAGTGTATCCATGGTTCATTTTTTAGATAATAAATGCATTTTATGTTGATAAAATAGACAGGGAGATGCTGATATACATTTATTTTAAAACATTCAAATGGGTCTTCAAGATTGGCAATAAAAGGCATAGTATTCCAAATTCCAGCCAATGGCAATTAAATCACATCAATGATTAAACATTTGATTTTATTATAAAATATTTACATAAGTTTTTGATGCAGATAAAAGTATAAGGGCGGTTATTTATCCTTTTATTAAGCCATAGAAAATGAATTATCCTGGAACAGCCCCAGTATCATCATAGGTCAATATTTATTTGAAGAGATTTGATACCACCGAATGATACCTTATAATTATTCGTCCGAATTTAATGAATTTAAGTAAATGTCATGTCATGAGCCATTCGAAGGCATGGTTATTTCGCAAAGAAGCAAAACACGTGGTCTGGTCATCAAAGTCGCACAATTCAACCTGGTTTTTCTTGTGGGGCTTATTTAAGTCATAAATCAGATTATTTTGCTGTAAACAATTATTTAAGCAATGTTTTTATTCACTTTATTTATGGGCCGATTTGAAAGCTTGAAAAAAATTACGGAGAGAATAGCTTCTAGAATTTTGTTCATTTTTTAATAAATCTACATATTAAAAATTATCTCACCCATTGCACTTATATATGTCTTTTCTATGTACATATGTTAATAATTTATTTTCAGTATCACACGAAATTTAAAAAAACGTGTTTTTCTTTACTAAATTTCAAAATAAACTGATAAAATTCAAGTAAAACCTAAGTTTATATCGATTTCAATCAATATTCTACCGCAATTATCCATCAAAAGGGGAAATTTTTACTTTTTATTATAATCAAAATGCCCCATAATATGCATCTTTAAGTTGAGAGAAAAATTCCAATTTTTTCTTATAAATATTTAATTCAAGCATAGGTGCAAAAGCCTTACTGATTTATCTATATTTAGAACAATTTCAGATTGATTGCCGAGTGTAGTAACTTATAGCTAACTTATCTGCTTTATCTATGACAAAACTTTTTGAAGCGATTGTGGGTAATTTACTTGGGACGTTAAACCGGTATGGAAAACGATTTTCAATTTTGCAAATAAACCAAAACCAAAAGTATTTTAACTAGCAAAAAAAATATCGGGAATTCCTTGCGCCGGCCGCTGTGTCATTGGACCCACAATGCGACAACGTCATAGTCCAACGTTCAGATTTAGTTCAGTTGATCTAGGTATGGTGGAGGGGTGTTGTAGAAGATCTACTCTTCTACCTTATAACTGTTGTGGTTATTGAAGTGAATTGAGTTATGTTAAGTTAAATTTTAATTGTTTATCGCTATGTAATGGATAATAACCTGGTGAGTTTAACAATTAAAAACAATTAGCACGTGGTCTAAACAACAAATAGACAATTTTTTGTTAAACTTATTTTTAAGAGTTTCTCTGTTACCTAGAATAAAAAACAAACAATGAGTCGTGCGAACTTGTTCTTGTGATTAAAGGCTTAAATATAGAAATAAGACCCACAATTAGTTCATTCATTTTTTGAGTTTACTCCTTAAATGTAGTCGTATATTTAGTGCCCTCTTTTTGAAGAAAAATTCCATTCTTTCTTAAATAGAAATAATAAAAAGTAAATACCTTACAAACGCAACAGCTGGAATTTTGTTTTAATTTTTTTGATTATATAAAAAAAAATGTTAGCGGCAGATATTGAAGTGATACCGAGTTTTTGAGAGGCACGATTTTTGTGTAATTTTTAGATTCTGATTGCTTGGTTGTTTATTACTTCCTTAACAATAATAGGTTTCAAGTACATATCTATATGATTAAATCGTGTACTTTTTTCCTCTGAATACTGAAGGCTTCGAAGAACAAATTTAACAAGGTCCAGTATTTTAACAAACTGTGTAATTTCGAAAAAATGTGTCTATATCAACAATTGCTTAAAAGTATCCTTAACTAAATAAATTTGTACAACACTCATGCATACATGTGTTTTTATTTAGGTATTTTTTTTTGTGAATGGAAATTAGGTTGCAACCACAAATTCTTTTAAATAAATCAAAAAGTATTTGAAACTGTGGTTACTTTATTTATAGGTAAAAGTTTTATCTTCGATTTAACACGATCATTTTTAGAGAATACATTACATTGCATTTTCTGCTAACAAAAGAAGCGGCCAATTTAAATAAAAATTAATGTGTTTGCACTTACACAATATAAAGGCTGCATATTGAACTTAAATTATGTAAAATCAAATTAAGATTTCTTAAGTATGAATAATTTGGTTTTAAATTATTGTGCTTCATTATTTAATATTTATTTTTATTAAGTAAGGATATCATCATTATTTGATAATAATACTATGAAAGCATTACTTGTAGTTTAAAATTGTGTACATATTACATATATTTATTTATACTTGTATAATCATAAATACATATGTGTGCAGACCAAATGTTTAATATATATTCTAATTGACTAGTTTTTAGCTTAAAAACATTTAAACGTAAATAAAAAACATTAACTACAATAAATCATGTTATATCACACAACTGATTTATTTTCTATAATTACAATAGAAGCTGAATAATTAGTTTCAGAAAAAAGCTATTACATTTAAATGGCACGTGGCAGTTTTTCGATTAACAAAAAAGACCACAACGCGAGTGCGATAACTCAGTCGACAAGATATTATAACGGATTTTCTTAGAACAGTTAAAAACAAGCATTTTTTCCTATGGGATGGGGTCTATCTCCCCCCGTTTAGGCGGAAGGGGCTATGTACAAAATTATTACTTAAAATGGAAAAAAACGGTAATACTTACAATTAAGTATTATACGTTTTTTTGAAGCCAACAGTCTGTTCTATTAGCCAGTTTTTAAATAAAGTCAACATTATGCATAGTGTTTGAAAATTTTAATTTTAAGCTCAAAATTTGGGTAAGAAAAAGTAAAAAAAAAATTTAATTTCAATATTTGAAAACTATAAGTATTTAAATTATTTTTTTTTTTTAATAATTTGTTGCTCTTATTAATTTTCCAAAAATAAATTTTTTCAAAAACTTTGCATAGTTTTGACTTGATTTAAAAACTGGCTAATAGAACAGAATGTTGGCTTTAAAAAAACGTCTAATACTTAATTGTAAGTATTACCGTTATTTTTAAACTATTTTTGTCCATTTTAAGTAATCATTTTTTTAATTGCCCCTCCCGCCTGAAGGGGGGGGAGATAGTGCCCTGACGTGTGTGCCTGTTCGGGTAGACCCACTCAGTGATGTCCTCCCCCCGCGCCGCACTACCACTGCCACTCGCCCCGCGCCTCTGCCAAAACAGAATTATCAGAAGTAGAAGACAGACCCAGTGAATTATTTGTTGTACCTACATGGCTCGTGCTTGGCGATGAAAGGTTGAGCATAGCAAAGTTTAGGTTTAAAATTATTATTTGTAGAACTTGGTGGGAGCCACAGTTTGCGTCTAACGTTGAGGGCTTGAGGCAAGTGGCGCGCGAAGTCCGCGTTAATATACGTGTATGATAAGTTTAACATGATCGACAACTTATTTCATAAGGGTTGGGAATGCGTTGTTTTACCGTAATACCAATTTTATCCAAATATTATTCAAATCTTTGGTAATTTAGGAGTGAAATACTCAAGAAAGGCTGTAGAAGGCTTTTTTAATCGTGCAAAAAAGACTAGACATCCCCAAGACTGGGATTCCTATAAGGAATCCCTCAAAAAGTATAAACAAGAATTGAGAATAGCCAAAAGATCCTCATGGAGATCCTTCTGTAGCTCAATAGAAGAATCCTCGGAGGCATCAAGGATAACGAAGATTTTCTCGATAACCATGCCTACTTGTCTTAAAAACTTGGATGGTACATGGACTAACTCTTGCGAAGAAACGCTAAATCTGCTACTAGACACCCACTTCCTAGGTAGCTCCAAATCCGTTTATACAACAAACCGTCCTGGGTCGGGTATTAACTTAACTTTTCCTCAAGGTATTGTTACAAAAGAAAAATTGGCATGGGCTCTGAATAGTTTCGAACCTTATAAATCTCCAGGTCCAGATCAAATCGTACCAGCTGAGCTACAACCTACCATTGACATAACTTTAAAAGTTGTCTAGATCTAGTCTATATACCTCAGCGATGGAGAGAAGTAAAGGTAGTTTTCATTCCCAAGGCGGGCAAATGTTCGTATGTCAACCCTAAAGATCTAAGACCTATTAGCCTATCATAATTCATTCTCAAAACTCTGGAACGATTGATTGATATCCATGTAAATAATAGCATTGATAAGAGAGTATCGATGTCTCAGCATGATTACTGCAAAGGGAAATCGGTAGAAACAGCCTTGCACACTCTGGTAAGAACTATCGAATACTCCCTAGAACAAAAGGAATATACTATGGTGGCCTTCCTGGATATTGAGGGCGCTTTCAACAACGTTGACACATCCGCTATCACTTCTACTATGACCACCCTAAACGTCGAATACTCACTCTGTGAGTTGATTAATCTAATGCTAAAAAGCAGGATCATCAACTCTAAGATGGGGGATTTTTGTAAGAAAAGGTCTGTCAGTAGAGGCACTCCGCAAGGTGGTGTCCTGTGGAAGGAGAGGTCCTGTGGAACATAGTGGTTAACGAACTATTAATATCCCTTGAGAGGGAAGGCTACAGAGTGGTTGCGTATGCCGATGATGTTGCTATCGCCGTTATAGGAGAACATCCTAATACACTGAGAGACCTCCTCCAAAACGCACTCAATATGCTCACTAGGTGGGCAGATCACTGCGGACTTAGTATTAATCCTTAAAAACCAGACCTTGGCCTTTTTACACGGAACTACTAGATCCCAGTAATTGTACCTCCTTCAAGTTGGAAACCTAATATTCAGGAAAGAGTTAAAAAAGCTACAGTAGCTCTTTTCCTTTGCAAGAAAGCCATAGGAAGCAAATGGGGTTTTCAACCTCGCATAACCTATTGGCTATACACATCGGTCATCAGACCAATACTTATGTACGGGGTTGCAGTATGGTGGACTGCATTGGAGAAAGTCACATACTATGACAAACTCATCAGAGTCCAACGCACTGCATGTCTCTGCATAAGCGGGGCATTAAGAACCACACCCTCAGCAGCGTTAGACACTCCTCCATCTGACACCCCTCGATATATTCAGCAAACAAATGGCAGCGAGTACAGCTATAAGACTCAACGCCTCATCTCAATGGACCAACAACAATGTGGGGCACTCCATCATTTTGAACCTCTTTGGTTCTATACCAAAGTACATAGACTACACTATTCCAAAACCCCAATTTGGAAAAAAACTTCCAGGTATCCATTCCATGCATCCAGAGAAGAATGGGAAGACAAAAATCTCCTGGATGACAAAAGCATCCATTTTTATACAGATGGATCCCAGACAAATGAGGGAGTTGGTAGTGGTGTTTACTCAGAAAAGCTTAATCTAAGCATCTCATTCCGCCTCCCTAATCATTGTAGCGTCTTCCAAGCGGAAATTTTAGCGATCAAAGAGGTTCTCTCCTGGCTAAGAGAAAACGTGATATCAACTTCTGATATCCGCATCTTCTCTGACAGTCAGGCTGCTATTAAATCTCTTGACGGTGTCTCAACCAAATCTCAAACGGCCCTCGATTTTCGATCGTCTCTTATGGAGATGGCGCAGCAATTTAACATTCACCTATGCTGGGTGCCGGGCCACAGAGACATCACAGGAAATTGTAGAGCCGATGAACTCGCTAAAAATGGAACCGTCATACCTATTTCACCTGAAAGGGAAAAGATAGGTATACCGATAGCTACATGTAAACTTCTGCTAAAAGAAACAGCTTTGGAGATAGCAAACTCTAGGTGGTACAATTTACCAACATGCGCAGCCACAAAACTCATATGGCCTTCACTGGACCTAAAGCGCTCTAAAGACTTGTTATCTCAAAGCAGACTTCATATTAGCTCCCTAATAGGTGTCCTTACGGGACACTGTCTTATAGGCAGACACGCAATACGACTTGGTGTAGCCTCAAATGACTTCTGCAGGAGCTGTATAGGCGAGGAAACAATCTCTCACCTACTCTGCACTTGCCCTGCTCTTTCACTAAGACGCAAACTTCATCTGGGAGAATACTCTTTTGATAATCCCAGTGAACTAGCTAAAAAGGATATTAAATATCTCCTTCGCTTTATAAATAGCTCAAAATGGTTCGACTAGTGGGAAGTAATTCTCTAGATTCATGTGGTATCACAATGGGCCTTTTCTTTTGGCCTAAGTGTGTGGATTCTAAATCCGCAGCCACTTTAACCTAACCTAACCTAGGAGTGAAAGCAATCAGATTCCCCGGAAAGTTATTTTTCCCACGGGAATGCGTTGTTTTCCCGAGGTCAAAAGTAACTCATGTCCTTTCTTAAGTCTCAAACTATCTCCTTACCAAATTTCATTTAAATCTGTTCAGTAGTTTAGGCGTAAAAGCGATCGGCCCACCTGAATTTTCCCATGGGAATGCGTCATTTTCCCGGGGTAAAAAGTAGCCTATGTCCTTTCTCGGGTATCAAAATATCTCCATTTCAGTAGTTTAGGCGTGATTGAGTAACAGACAGACAGAGTTACTTTCACATTTATATTATTAATATAGATTTGATTAAAGATTTGTTACATATATAAATCGCAAATTAAAAAAAAAATCACAACGAAAATTGAAAAATGTACATTGTTATTATTGTTATTTCATCAACAAAATATATACATATGTATGTACAATAAATTAATTAAAATATGAAATCATAGTATGTATTTGAATACTCGTATTAAAAACATGAAATGCATTTAATCGCAATCCTCATATACAATGTCAGCACTTTAAAATTGTAACCACCTCGGCTCATCGTTATGACGTTATTACCAAATTTGAAATAATTCTCCAATGTGGGTTATAAAATATTTAACAAACTTTTGTTCGTCTTGAACAAATAAATATTATAAATATCAAAAACAAGATATTTTGAATGAGACATCTTCTGTCTGTTGTAAGTATTTCGTTGGTAGGATATAAATTAATAGCTAACATAATCTCAAGCAGGAAAAAATATTATGTTAATCTTTCATTTGAATTTTAAAACTTTTTATATGAAACTCACATGTGAGAAATAAATGTTTACATACAAGTTATCATCAGCTCTTTTAAGATTTTGATTGATTAACTCAAACAGGTTTTTAATTTGTTTTGGAAAAATATTTGCTTTTCTCTTGAACGTTATGCCTTATGCATGTATGACTAATTTGGTGGAAATAGTTTTGTATGAAATGTTTTAATAGGCGGAAAACTCATTATTGCTATACTAATATGATTGTTATATAAAGGTACACATCACTATTATAAGGACTTGGTCAACAAATTATACTAGATAAATTTTATTTTAATTGGGATTGCTTTAAAATACTTTATATATGTATATGTATGTAGTCATAGGACTACACTACAGTGGAATTATCACAATTCCAAAAACAGATGCACAACAATTGTTTTGATTTTGTGTTCTCTTTTTTTCAAGGCTTTTCTTTTCATTTTTAAGATTACTTTTTTTATATCTCTAAATTAAGAATAAATCTTAAAAACTAGCAATACTTCTATCAATTTTTATTGAACATAAATTATTAATAATAAATGCAAAAATGTCTAAAGCTATGGGAAAACCGTTTGGTATGACATGAAAGCCATGGGATTGAAGGAACGTTTATATGCATATGTTTTTTTGTTTTTTAAATTGCTTATTTTTTTTTTTAATTTAATACATACATAGATAAAACCCTTAGCTTTTTTTGCAGATACCTGTTGAAAGTTGTCATTACCTTTAATATTATGAAAAAATATTTGAAGTACTGAAAATATTTCATTTCTTTCTGGTTTATAAATCCTAAAAAAAATCTTTAAAGAAGGTGTCAATTCTTAATGTCAATAACGTATCCAGGGGGGGGGGTCGTAGGGTTCATGACCCCTGGAAGATAGGTTAGGTTAGGTTAAAGTGGCTGTTGGTTGGGACGTCCAACACACTTAGACCAAAGTATGGTCCGTTGTGATACCACATGGATCAGTTAATCAGCTTAACTCGTTGAACCAATTGGAGCTTCGAATGAAGCGTAGGAGACAAGTAATGTCTGAATTTTTTAGATCGCTGGTATCGTTAAAGTAGTAGTCTCCAAGGTGGATTCTACGTCTTTGTGATAAGGCAGGGCATGTGCACAGAAGATGAGAGATTGTCTCCTCTTCTTCTTCGTCCATGCAACTCCTACAAAAATCATTTGCAGGGGCTCCAAGTCGAATAGCATTATTCCTTCCTATTAAGCAGTGCTCAGTCAGGACACCTATAACGTAGCTAATGTGCAATCTACTCAGAGGGATTAATTGTTTTGAGCGCCTGGCGCTAAGATTAGGCCAAATTAGTTTAGTCGCTACACAGGTGGTGGTGTTATTCCACCTGAAGTTTGTTTTCTCTATGGTATCTTGCTTTAGCATGAGTTTACATGTAGCTAAGGGGATACCTATGCTAGCATTGTGAGCCAGCAGAGGTAAACTTGTTCCGCTTTTTGCAAGTTCGTCAGCTTTGCAATTTCCTGGAATGTCTCTATGGCCCGGCACCCAGAAAAGGTGAATGTTGAACTGTGTAGCCATCTCCGTAAGAGATGATCGACAATTTAGGGCTGTTTGTGAATTTGTGGAGACAGAGTCTAGGGACTTTAACGCAGCTTGGCTATCCGAGAAGATGCGTATATCATTAGTTGATATAACATTTTCTCTAAGCCAGGATAGGACTTCTTTTATAGCCAGGATTTCAGCTTGGAACACGCTACAATGATCGGGTAGACGAAAGGAGAGACTTAAGTTTAGTCTATCTGAGTATACGCCTCCACCGTCTGTATAAAAGTTTATAGGGCCATCGTTCAAAAATGATATATTCTCCCAAGAAGACCTGGGAGGTATAGTCACTTTGAAGCTATAGTTATTAAACTGAGGATGGGGTTTGGTGTAGTCAATATTACTGTTTATAGTTCTGAACGAGTTCAAAATAGTGGTGTTGCCAATTCCATTATTGTTCCACAGAGAGGAGGCTTGAAGCCGTATGGCAGTATTAGCGGCCGTTTGCTTGCTGAAAAAGTCCAGCGGTATTAGATGGAACAGAACATCTAGTGAGGCGGAGGGGGTAGAGCGAAGTGCTCCTCCCATACACAGGCAGGCTGTTCATTGGACTTTGCTGAGTTTATCGCGATTTGTCGCTGTATCTAGCGCCGTCCACCATACCGCTACTCCATAAGTAAGGATCGGCCTTATGTACGAGATATATAGAAAGTGTGTAATGCGGGGCTGTAGGCCCCATTTATTACCAATGGCCTTTTTACAGGAGAACAGGGCTACTGTGGCCTTGTTTATTCTCTCTTGAATATTAGGTTTCCAGCTTAATTTCTTATCTAAAATGAGACCCAATTATTTTGCTTGTTCAGAGAATTTGAGTGGTACACCGTTTACGAGAGGAAGGTTAATGTGTGGGACTTTGTATTTCCTTGTGAAGAGGACAAGGTCGTTTTTTTTGGGGTTTAAGGCCTAGTCCACACCGATTTGCCCATCTGGTGAGCTTATTTAAAGCGTTTTGTAAGAGTTCTTTTAGTATATTGGGATGTTTACCCGTTACTGCAATAGCAACATCGTCGGCATAGGCAAACACTCTGTATCCCTCTCTTTCTAGAGTAATTAGTAATTCATTTATTATCAAGTTCCAGAGGAGAGGGGATAGGACACCACCTTGTGGCGTACCTCTGCTGACACCCTTTTGTGTAGTAAAATCGCCCAGTTTTGAATTGATAATCCTGTTTATCAGCATCTGATTAATCAATTCACTGATCGACTTATCTACCTTCAGAGATGTCACTGCACGTGCAATTGCAAATGTGTCGACATTGTTAAATGCACCTTCTATATCTAAGAAGGCAACTAAGGTGTACTCTTTATGATGGAGGGAATATTCGATTGTACGTACTATACTGTTTAGAGCCGTTTCAACTGATTTCCCTTTGTTGTAGGTGTGTTGAGCCCTTGAAAGGAGGGACTTATCAATACTTGCTCTTAAGTGGATATCGATCAAACGTTCGAAAGTTTTGAGAAGGAATGATGATAAGCTGATAGGTCTTAGGTCTTTAGGGTTAACGTGGCTGGATTTTCCAGCTTTTGGAATAAAAACTACTTTAACTTGTCTCCAAGACATCGGGATGTATGCCAATTTAAGGCATCCCTTGAAGATGTTTTCTTGGATTGTATGAAATTTATGATTTGGATGAATGATGAATGTATGAATGTTCGATTTGTGTGAAAATGTATAGTGTGTTTTGTTTAATAAATTGTTTATATTTTGTAAATTTAATAATTGGTGTTAGTAGTTTTGATAATTTGTTACCAATTCCAATTTGTGTTTGTGTAATCGTGTACCTCCTTGTTGTGTTTATAATTACGTGTAAATGTCTGTATGTATGTCCCGTCTGTTGTTTGTTTAAATAAAATAACCTTGTTCAATTTATTAATAATTAATTGACTGTACTTTATTATTTAATGATTGTGAACTGTGTGAATTTATGTAGAATGTTTGACTGTACAAAATATGTATGACTTGTTGTGAATTGTGATTAAGTGTTTAAGCCAACCGAACTCGTTGGTGATTGAATGCAGAGTGACGATTAAAAAAGGTATACAGATTAGGCAATTCAATGGAGATAGAGAATTTACAGTTTATGTTAGTACATAGAGTGTGTACATAAAAGAAAATATGATGTGCATTGCGGGAAGCGCATACATAGATAAAATGAAATTTAATGTTATGATTTTGCAAGTTATATTTTATAGGGTGTTGCGTCCGATGTTCGGCATTCTTAAACATACAGCCCCCCTGAAAGCCTATGGCCTTTCAGAACAAGGTAATCGAGCAATTTTGATTGTTGGTCGAACGTAGTCTCCAAATTTGGTGCGAATAGTTACTACTCGGCATTTTTCATCTGCTCCAGGGTGGGTTTTGATAATTCGTCCAACGATCCACTTAGATGGAGGCAAATTGGGTTCCTTGAGGAGAACGACATCATCAACTTCGAGGTTTGGTTGCGATTTCTGCCATTTTGAGCGTTGCTGCAATGAAGTTAGAAATTCAGCATGCCAACGTTTCCAAAAGCCTTGAAGCATTGCCTGCAAAAGAGACCAATTAGTTTTAATTGAAATGACAGAGTTAGAAACATCGGGTTGAGGAACAGCTGTGTATGCTTCCCCTATTAAAAAATGAGAAGGTGTTAGGGCAATAGGGTCACAGTCAGAAGTTTGCCACATTGGGCGTGAATTAAGCAAAGCTTCGATTTTTGTTAATAAGGTGTACATTTCTTCATAGGTGAGTATTGTATCGCCTATGACACGTTTCAGGTGCAGCTTGATGGATCGAACACCTGATTCCCAGAGACCTCCGAAATGTGGAGAGGACGGTGGGATGAACTTCCAACTGATGTTGTCTTTAGACAGGTGGTCGATGACGATGTTGTTGTGTTGTTGACTGCAGAGATGATTGTAGAGCTCGTTGAGTAGACGTTTAGCACCAACAAAGTTGGTTCCGTTGTCGCTCCAAATCTCACAGGGTTTACCGCGGCGGGCAACAAAGCGGTCGAGAGCTGACAAAAAGGCAATTGATGACAGGTCACCGACGAGTTCGATGTGGATTGCCTTTGTCACGAAACATACGAATAGCGCTATGTAAGCCTTTACGAATTTTGGGTTCCTACCCCGATTTAAACGTAGTGATATTGGACCTGCATAATCGCAGCCTACTCTACTGAATGGTCGAGCGTACCGAATGCGTTCGGATGAAAGATTTCCCATCAGCTGTTTTGATGTTGCTTTACGCTGACGAATACATTGAGTACAGTCCCGAACAACCTTTCGAGCGAGATTTCTGCAACCCAGAATATAAAAGTCTTGTTTGATTAAGGCGAATAAAAGCGAGGCACCGGCATGTAAGTGATTTTTGTGTGTAAAATCCACGATTAGCTTTGCGACTCGATGAGATTTGCACAAAATTATGGGGTGCTTTTCTGAATAGGTAAGATTTGAGTGTTCTAACCGACCGCCGACACGAAGAACACCTGAAGAATCGATAAATGGACTTAAGTTTAAAAGCCTGCTTTTTGATGAAAGTTCGTTTTTCGTTTTTAAAGAATGAATGTCTGAATAAAATAAAGACGATTGAACATATTTTATGATTCGAATTTTGGCATAGAATAACTCTTCCGTGAAAAGTGGATTTAAATTCTGCTTTTCCTTAGGTAGGAAATAATTTTCGATGAAACGAAACACGTATGATGCTACACGTACTACTTTAAACCAGCTTGAAGAGTTATTGATTATAGTTTCAAATGGGTGATTCGAGTTTATATTTGAATGTAATACCTGTGCGATTGGTTTAACCTTTCTTTCTTCCAAGTGCTGAGTGTCGATATCTGCCGTATTGTAACTTGATGATGGCCATTGATCTCGAGATTTACTAAGCCATTGGGGTCCCTCCCACCAAAGGGTAGTTTTTTCCAAAGTTGATGGTAACAATCCTCTTGTAGCGGCATCTGCAGGATTAGAAGCCGAACGTACATGATTCCAAGATTTTATCGGCAACGATGTGAGGATTTCAGATGTACGGTTTCCAATGAATACCGACCAATTCTTTGGGGGAGCGGCCAACCAATGCAAGATAATGGATGAATCAGTCCAGGCAAACGTTTTGACTTCTGGTTCCTGTAATGAAATCTTAATTTTGTTAAGCAATCGAACGAGTAATAAGGCTCCACACAACTCAAGCCTTGGAAGAGGTAAAACTTTTAAAGGGGCAACCTTAGATTTAGCTGCAACGAGCGTAACAGATATAGAATTATTTGGTTTTATGTTTCGACAATAGACGACTGCTGCGTATGCATCCAGGGATGCATCGCAAAAGCCGTGCAGTTCCCATTCATTTTTATTTTGTAGCATGATCCTTGGAATTGCGAAGTTTTCCACGATATGTAGCTCGTTCCTGTGATAAAGAGTCTGGAACTTCTTCATCCCAGTTGATCTGCTTCTTCCAGAGTTCCTGAAGCAATATTTTTACTCCTATTACGATCGGCGCGAGAAATCCCAAAGGATCGAAGATTTTGGAAGCATCTGACAAGATGTGGCGTTTAGTACATGAATTTACTAGATTCAATTTGACCTTATATGAAAAGATATCTCTGGATGGGCACCATTGCAATCCCAGAACTTTGACAGAATTAGATTCTTCGAAGTCCACCGGTGAAAGTTCGCGCTGGTCCTCTGGTAAAGAGATAAGTAGTGGCCAGCAATTCGTAGTCCACTTGCGAAGGTTGAATCCAGCTGATTTCAACAACTCCACCAATTCAATTCGAAGAGAAATAAGATCATCAATGGTGTCTGAACCGGTGATGACGTCATCAACGTAAAAATCATTGAGAAGAGTTTTGGATGCTCGAGGATGAGTTTTTGAAGACTCTGCAGCTAACTGTTGCAAAACTCTTACAGCCAAAAATGGAGCAGCCGAAGTTCCGTACGTGACAGTGAGCAAACGAAAATGTTTCAATGGTTCTTCAGGGTTTTCGCGCCAGACAATTCGCTGAAAGTCTGTGTGGTTTCGAGAAACCCGGATCTGCCTGTACATTTTTTCAATATCTCCTGTTATGAGATAGGCATGTCGACGAGATCTAAGACAGATTGAAAATATGTCACGTTGGATGGTAGGACCCACAAGAAGGGTTTCATTTAGAGATTGAGACGATCGAGTTTTCGCAGATGCGTCGAAAACAACTCGGATTTTGGTGGTACTACTATCACCTTTGAAGATTGCATGATGAGGCAAATAGTAGCTTGAATTGTTTGACTTTAGAATTTCATTGGAAGGTACTTCTTCCATATGTCCAAGTGAAATATATTCATTTATGAATTTTGTGTATTCAGATTTCAGATTTGGATTGCAATTGAACTTCCGTTCAATGGAATGAAAACGCGCTAGAGCTGTACCGAAGGAATCTCCAAAATTGAGTTTTGTTGACTTGAAAGGTAGTTGTACTTCGTATCTGCCATCTTGAAGACGAGTATAAGATTTGACGAAGTTTTCCTCAGCTAACTGTTCTTCAAGAGACAGTGGTTGTTCGTTGGAAACTTCCTCAAGCCTCCAGAATTTTTCTAAGTCAAACTCCTGAGCATGATCTAACCGAGTACAAAATGTTTGAATTCCTGATCTTACTGGTGAGTGCTGTGAATGATGACCAGCTATGACCCAGCCAAAAATAGTTGGAATCGAAGTAAGAGTTCCTCCTTTTTCGATTTCAGCAGCTCCCTTTATGATATTGAAAACTCTATCAGCCCCTATCAAAATGTCGATTGGACCAGGATCGCAGTAGTTAGGATCAGCAAGATTCAGAGAAGAAAGATTTTGAGGAATTTGATCGATTGATAGTGGTGGAAGCGATGAAGTGATGGTAGGCAAAACGTAGCAACTGAGATCAATCATTTCGGAACTGTAGCAAGAGACGATGTTAAGATTGACTAAACCATTAGTTACTCCAGCAGATTTTGACGCAATTCCTACTACTGGTATTCTTAAACGTTTTCGAGGGAGCCCTAGGCGTTGAGCTGCTTGCTCAGTTATAAATGATACCTGAGAACCAGAGTCGAGAAGAACGCGCACGATTTGATAAAGTCCTTGATTATCCCGAATTCGGGCTACAGCTGTTGGTAAAATTGTTGAAACTTGGTGATTAGGTTTGAATGAGATTGAATGATTTGCAATGAGTGAATTTGAAGAATGTGGAGTTGGATTTTCAGAATTAGAATTTATCGACTGATGATTTGAATCAGAAACTGCATTAGAACCTTGATTTGAATTACGACTTGAATTAAAATTCGAAGTTTGATTTGATGTTTGATTAGAGTTTTGAGACTGAGACGAATGGAGAAGAGAATGATGACGAGAGCGACATAAATGGCAACGAACTGTGAGGCGACAATTATTGGAGGCATGCCCCGAACGCAAGCAATTGAAACAGAGTGACTGGTTTCGTACGAATTCACGACGAGATTGGATATTCAAGGTCTTAAAGGCTTGACAACTTGAAAGTAAGTGCCCTTCTTGGCATTTTGGGCAGCTTGGACCAGATTTCACTAAATGCGCACGAACCGCTCGGGTGCTGGTAGGATTTGGAAAAGAACTGCAAGCTTCAAGACACTGGCAACGTGTTTGAAGAAATTCTAAAAATTCATGTATGGTTGAATCACCTCGTGAACCAACTTCCTCAGCCCAAGCCCTCTTAGTATCTTGATCTACCTTTTGGAGAAGCAGATAAATAAGCCATGGATCACGTGTGTTCGTGTCCAACGCGTTGAGTCCCCGCACAGCTTCATCAGCACCGTTGGTAATCTTACGAAGCGATTGGACGTTGGCTATATTGCATGATGGAAGCGAAAGAAACGAATGAATAAAAGAACGGACGATAAGATGCTTTTGATCGTAACGTTGCTCTAATCTTGTCCAAGCCTCAATATAATTATTTTCCGAACACTGAATATGCTTGAGAAGATTCGCGGCTTCTCCCCGCAGAAACGATTTTAGAAAGTGTAACTTTTGCGTATTGGTAATTGTTCTATTCGAATCGACAGTTCCCTGGAACATGTCCCGAAAAGTTGGCCAATCTTTATATTCACCCGAAAAGGGTTCAATTGTAATGGTTGGTAATTTAACGGACTTGTACGGCATGCTCATATCAGAATCTTCCGACGGCGTATGATAACCTTGAGCGATACCCTTTTCACTAGACCCGTGAGCTTTAGATTTAACGCGAATCGCATCTGTCAGCAAAGCGTGAGTTTCAAAATATTTTGCCTCATATTCGGCAAATTCCGATTCACGATCAACGTAATCTTTGGTACCGATAAAGTCTAAAAGTTCATTTTGTAATGTTATGAACTCTTGCCACGCTTCATTAAGTTTTTCAAGACGAAATTCTAATGTCTCTGAAGTCGTCGAAATTGGAATTGCACTAGCATATGTTGCTGTAAGAGTAATACAGCCTTTAACACGACCACGCTTTGCGATAACTTTATTCATTTTAATTAGAAAAAACAATGAATTAATTAAAGCGTATTTTGAATTAATTTTAATTTCAAAATGTATGAAATGTCTGCATAAAATGCCCGTTAGGAATAGTAGGTACCGTTTGTTAAAAAACGTTAGCGACTAACTGTCTAAATAATCAAAACTATACGCCTAAATAACGGCCTACACCTTCCCGCAAAATCACCTCTTTTTTTTTATGTGTGGTCTAAAAACCGGAATAAAAAACCTGTCCACTTTATTACGAACCGCACTGTAAATGTGCTTTTTTTTTATTTGAGTTCAATTAATTAAATTGAAAGGCACTGGTTTTTCATAAAAAAAGCGTCATTTTGGCTATCGAAGGACCAATTTGTATCTTGGATTGTATGAAATTTATGATTTGGATGAATGATGAATGTATGAATGTTCGATTTGTGTGAAAATGTATAGTGTGTTTTGTTTAATAAATTGTTAATATTTTGTAAATTTAATAATTGGTGTTAGTAGTTTTGATAATTTGTTACCAATTCCAATTTGTGTTTGTGTAATCGTGTACCTCCTTGTTGTGTTTATAATTACGTGTAAATGTCTGTATGTATGTTCCGTCTGTTGTTTGTTTAAATAAAATAACCTTGTTCAATTTATTAATAATTAATTGACTGTACTTTATTATTTAATGATTGTGAACTGTGTGAATTTATGTAGAATGTTTGACTGTACAAAATATGTATGACTTGTTGTGAATTGTGATTAAGTGTTTAAGCCAACCGATCTCGTTGGTGATTGAATGCAGAGTGACGATTAAAAAAGGTATACAGATTAGGCAATTCAATGGAGATAGAGAATTTACAGTTTATGTTAGTACATAGAGTGTGTACATAAAAGAAAATATGATGTGCATTGCGGGAAGCGCATACATAGATAAAATGAAATTTAATGTTATGATTTTGCAAGTTATATTTTATAGGGTGTTGCGTCCGATGTTCGGCATTCTTAAACAGATGGGTATTAGAAAACTTGCATTTTCTTGCAGTTCGGTTGGAATTACACCATCCGGACCTGCAGATTTATATGGCTTAAAGCTGTTAATAGCCCATTTGATTTTTTCTCTAGTGACACGATGTAATGTATTGTCACAATTATTAGGTGCAATGTTATTAATAATATTAGAGCTACCAGGAAAGTGAACGTCTAGTAGCAAGTTGAGTGATTCTTCGCTTGAATTGGTCCAGAGACCAGAGACGTTTTTCAAGCAGCTTGGCATGATTGGATTTTTGGAGAGGATTTTGCGCAGCCTGGATGCTTCGGAGCAATCTTCCACGTTGCTACAGAAGTTTCTCCAGGACGATCGTTTGGTTTTCCTCAGTTCTTTTTTATATATCTTCAGTGATTCTTTATACATTACATACAGATACATTTTCTTAAATTTCCTAGAAATTCCATTGAATTCAAAACATATCGTATGGCGTTAATGGATATGACCCCCTTATATTTTAAATTATTTTTATATTTTTATTTTGTATATACATATACAAAAAACATTGTATTTTACTGCTTTAAACTTTGTTGCTAAAATTACTAATTTAACTGAGGTCTGGTTCAAGAACAGCCCTATACCAATCGCTCGTACAGTTAAGTTGTATGACTAAATATTCCATCTAAGGATTTGCTAATAATTTAACGATATTCACCAAAAAGCGCTTTGCTGTCAAAAACAACTAAAATCTTTGTTTTCACACAATCTACAATTTGGAAAAGCTTTAGCAATGGTTTAAATTATTTTCATAAGAGATTTTATTATTTTTATTATTTTCTGAGAGACAAGAATAAGAGATCACCAATTTAATAATAATATTAAGTTGCCTTAAACTGGAGATTTTAATCAAACATGATTTTACGATAGCAGAGAATTCGAAAAGGTCAAATTTGGAAATTAACGTTTTGAGCCGATTCGCGGTATTTTTTTTTATTTTCTTAAGACTAAAAATAACTAGTAGCCATACAATTTTTTTTGTCAAAAATTTGGATTTTCTCAAAAACAAACCGATAGATTTTTTTTTGTAATTTTCGCTAAATTTTGTTTCTTCTTCTTTCGATGTAAACAAAATATTTTTGTTTGCTGCAGAAGGCTATTCCCCATAGAACCTTTATTTACACAAGCTCTTATACTGACTCATAGTATTTGATGATCAAAAATGTCATTTAAATAGTCAATTTTTTTTAAATTCGATATCTTGAAAATGGGTCATAATTGTTTGACAAAATTGAAATTTAAAGTGTGTATGAAAAAGCTCTAAATTACTGCATACTGAAATATTTTTTAAACTAAAATTGAAAAAAAATTTAAATACAAAATTCATTTAAAAAACGACTTTCAAATAAAAAATTTGAAAAATCAAGTTTTTTTTGAGAAATCAAATGGCATTTAAATTTTGGAAAACAAACTTTTTTACAGGTACATTTTTAAATCATTTAAACAGGCTCTTTGCATACAATTAGCAAGTTCGTACGAATCAGTCGTGCATTTTTTTTGACGCACATAAATTGTGTGAGGCTTTCTTAGAGTGTTTTTTCTTTTAAATTCAATTTTCTAAATTTAAGATATTTACTTTTTGAAGTGAATTTGCTTTGGATGCTCTAGAACTGAGATTTAAACACAAATGTAGAAATATAAAAGTCCCAAAAACGAGAAAAGTGAAACTTTCGTTAAACTAATGGCTAATTAAAAACATAATGAACGTTTCATATTTTATACTCTAGGTTTTTGTATCTATATTTTTTTAGCGTTCTTTGCTTCTATAGAAATGCTAACAAGAACAAAATAAATAATTTTTAATTATTTAATTTCTAATATTTCTGCATGAAACACACCCAAAGCCTCACTATTTAGGTTGTATTTTGGCTCTTAAATAGGGCGTATTTAAAAAACTGTTGAAACCTTGGAATGCTTTCATATGTAGAGAGTCGTCAGAATTAGTTAGTACCATGCCTCGATGGACAGCAGTAACTAAAATTTTGACCTTAGCCCTTGAAATAGTAAACATAAAGCTAAGGTGTACGAGGTGTGTTCAAAAAGTACCCGGAATTTTCAAATTTCGCGGGTCTGGAGAGTCCGAAGGTCAAAATTATTTTTTATTGTGTTGGTATACATGCCCCTAAAGTATGATGCAATTTTCAGCTATATTCACTGTTTACTTTGTCTGTGGTAGTTGCTAAGGTTCGACGTGTTTTTATGGGCTCGGCGATTTTTGTTGAAACTGCTGAATTTTGACCAAAAAAACAATCGAATGAACATGGCTCAAGAGCTGTTGACGTCAACGACGATCCAAGTTTGCTTGAAAGGGTCATAACTGGGTGCACTATCGTCCACCTGGAAGCATCTAACGTCAAGAACGAAAAAAGCACGTCAAGTTCGATCAAATGTGAAGGTTTTGCTTACTGTTTTCTTCGATTATAATGGTATAGTGCATCAAGAGTTCTTACCACAAGGTCGTACGGTTAATAAGGAGTATTACCTTGAAATTATGCGTGGAGCAATCCGAAAAAAACACTCAGATTTATGGAAAAACAGTTCATGGCTTTTGCACAACGATAACGCACCTGCTCACTCGTCGTTGCTTGTTCGTAATTTTTTGGTCAAAAACAATACCGTAGTCATGCCCCAACCTCCATATTCACCAGATATGGCTCCGTGTGACTTTTTCCTGTTTCCAAAGTTGAAGAGACCCATGAAAGGACGGCGTTTTTCCTCGATTGAAGAAATAAAAGCAAAATCGCTGAGAAAGCTCGAGGACATATCAAAAAGTTAATATCAAGAGTCCTTCCAAGATTGGAAAAAATGTTGACATAAGTGTATTATATCTGGGGGAGACTACTTTGAAGGGGACCACATTGATGTAAACGAATAAATAAATATTTTTTTGAAAAAACGAAAATTCCGGGTACTTTATGTGTACGAGGTGTACACATAAACGATATTTAATTATAATTTTGTCGGCCTTTACAAAACATTAAAGCACATTTTTAAGCGGTGCTCAAAAACTCATTTTTATGTTACTCTGGATCTGCCCTTGCTTGATGTTCTTAATAAACTCAAGTTTCTTTAAAAAATTAAAGTGTGTTATATTTAGTTTTAAAATTGTTGTTGCTCAGTCATCGAAAATTCCAAATTCTAATCAACAGGGAAAATGTACATTCGCTGTACATTGCTGAATTTTAACAAAATAGCAAGAACCTCACGCTAATAAAAACAACACAGCGAGTTCCCAATGTGCTCCCCGCCTTCCCCACTCTCCCCATTCTAACTTCCCTCACAGTTACTTGCATAGCTGCTGCGCGCACTGTCTGCTAAATCATGCAGTGTAGCAAAAGACTATGTAAGTAATGCAAGATAAATTGCGGTTAAATTTTTGTTGATGTACAGGAGCGGATCAGTGTGATTACCATTAAGGCATAACACTAATGGATAATTGCAACTGTGAAGCTTTTTTGTAATCAAAATAAATTTACTGCATAGTTAACTGTCTTGCTTTGGTTTTTTTTTTGTGTTTTTGTGTATTGTGATGGCTGGTAAGTTTTGTGTCGAATATAGCAACATTCGGGGGCTAAGAAAAAATTTGTGTTCTGTATACGTCCATACTGTTTTAAACAGGCCAGCTATCCTGGCACTAAGTGAAACCCAGGTTGGTGAAAACACCGATCATACGGAGTTTAACCTTCCTGGTTATAACTTAGTGCCATTATTCTTTTCTCATCATGGTCTAGCCGTTTACGTCCGTAATGATGTTGCCTACCAGCTTCTGCCACAGTATGGCCAATGTACTAATACAAATTTTAATTATATATGGTTCAAATTTACTGTTCAAAGGCGCATCATTCATACTTGTTTTATTTATCGCAGCCCAAGTTTGGATAGTAATTCGACTTCAAACGAATTCGATGCGCTGTCCGACTCTATCCAGAGAATTGTATCCCATTTTCCGCACAGTGAGATCGTTGTTACGGGCGATTTCAATGTACACAATTCTTCGTGGCTGCGCTATTCGGGTCAGACAACATCCGAAGGAAGGTATGTCGAGATTTTTGCTGAGTTAAACCATCTGACTCAGTTAGTTGACGAGCCAACTCGGATTCCTGACGTTGCAGGTCAATCCGCCAACACTCTAGACTTGTTTCTTACCTCTGATCCTAATAAATATACTGTCAGTGTATTATCGCCTCTAGGCACATCAGACCATTGTGTCATATCTGCAAATTTCTCATACCAAAAAACCCCAGTTAAAGTTAAAACCCCTACGAGAACCGTTTGGCAATATGAGAAAGCCAACTGGGACGGTCTCAATGAATTCTTCAGGAACTTTAACTGGTCACTATGCTTCCTCGATAGTGACGTGGATTCCAGTGCAGATATGATTACAAACTTAATTCTTTGTGGAATGAGAAATTTTATCCCGAATAGGGTAAAATCTATCAAACCCAAAGAAAACTCATGGTTTGATTCGAGCTGTAAAGAGGTTATTAGGATCAAAAATGTAAGTTTCCGGAATTACAAAGCCAACCCAACTGAGGAAAACCGGAATAAGTTCAAACAAGCTAGAAAGACCTGTAACGGACATATACGACGCATTAAATTTTTGCATGAGCAGAAATTACGGCAAAAAATACTACAATGTCCCAGTGGTAGTACAAATTTCTGGTCATTTGTAAAAAATGTGCGTAACACTACGTCATCATCAGTTCCTACGCTCGTTTCCAATGACACTCCCTATGTAAGCTCGATTGATAAAGCCAATTTGCTTGCAGCACAGTTTGCTGTTAATTCGATGCTGCCAGTGAGTGACATGACTCCGCCTGTACTTGAAAGCGTAAACGATTCTATGGGACGAATCTTCTTTCGCACTCGTTCAGTTACTAGAGTACTTAAAAATCTTGACATTCACAAATCCGCTGGCCCGGATAGTATCCCCGCTATTGTTCTGAAGAGGTGTTCTTCAACGCTGGCAAAACCACTGCGTAAGCTTTTCCATCTGTCCTATTCTACAGGTCTCTTTCCGAGTAGATGGAAAACTGCATTTGTCCAGCCTGTCCCTAAAAAAGGCGAATCCTCCTCACCATCTAACTATCGTCCAATTGCACTTACGTCCCTTCTTTCCAAGGTCATGGAAACGCTGATCAATTTTCAGCTTAAGAAATATCTTGAAGAACGGAAGCTTCTTAATGACCGGCAGTATGGCTTTCGTTGCAATAGGTCCACTGGTGATCTCATGGTTTATCTCACCGAACAGTGGAACAAATCTTTACATCGTTTTGGAGAAAGTAAGATTATTGCACTTGATATTTCAAAAGCATTTGATAGAGTTTGGCATCAAGCTCTCTTATCGAAAATGCGTGCATTTGGTATTGATGAATCCCTTCTTCGTTGGGTTAGAAATTACCTTTCGAACCGTTCAATTCAAGTAGTATTGGACGGGTTCAAATCTGATATCCACAAAATAAACGCTGGTGTGCCCCAGGGCTCCGTTTTGTCTCCGACACTTTTCCTTATTTTTATAAATGATCTTTTGTCTGAAACTTCTAACCCACTTAATTGTTTCGCTGATGACAGTACCCTCAGCTTCTCGTATTCGTTTTTAGATTCTCATCCTTGTTCTTCGGATGTGGACTATCAACGGCAGTGTATGATAAGCTCATTAAATTCTGATCTTGACAGCATTGTTCAATGGGGAATAAAAAACCGTGTAGAATTTAATGCTTCGAAAACTCAATGCTGTCTACTGTCTCAAAAGCGTAACCCTCCCCCAATGCCACTATCCATGAGTGGTACTTGCATCGAGGAGACTGAACAGCTATCAGTCCTTGGTATGTGCATTACAAACCACTTGTTGTGGAGTGATCACATATTTGACATCGCCAAAAATGCTGCTAAGTGTTTAGGTTTTCTCCGCCGATGCAAGAAGTTTTTTACCCCTTCTGATCTGGCTATAATTTATAAAGCCTATATTCGTCCAAAACTTGAGTACAATTCCCATATTTGGGCAGGTGCTCCTATAACCCACTTGAGTCTCCTGGACAGAATTCAAAAGAGAGCTCTAAAAATGATAGGTGACCGTGTTGTCTAACTGAAACTTTTGTATCTCTTGAGCACCGTCGCAAGGTTTCATGTCTCTCATTATTTTATCGCTACTTCCATAAGCAATGCTCTAATGAAATAGCCAGTTGCATTCCTCCCCTCAAACAATTCAACCGTAATACTCGTTCTTTTAGGAATGCTCATCAGTTTACCCTTGAGCCCAATTTCGGACGTACTTTAAAGTACAGAGATTCTTTTTTTAGTCGCACTACACGAATGTGGAATGCTTTACCAGACTCAATATTTCCCACCCATTACAATGTGCAGGCATTCAAAACCAATGTGCATCGGTATCTCCTTTCAAATCCTATCCTCCCTTCCTAATTACTCGCACTGTGTATAATCATTATAAGGGCATTCATATCCCCTTGAGTGCGCGTACAATTTAAAAAAAAAAAACCTCACGCTAATGGATGAGAAAAACACGTGTTCCTATTTTTAGCTTTTACAACTTCAAATTTATAGCTGCCGAGTTGAACACGATATTTTTTTCATTTACTAGAATATTGCAAACTCTAACTGTTATCAGATCTGATTAGAGAGAGTTTCCAAATTGCCAAATAAATAATGACAGTAGACATTAGATTAGGTTGATTTAATTTTCCTTTGTTTTTGTTTGGTCTTGTAAGCAGCGTTACCACTTCTCAAAAAAAGTGGAAGTAGATAAGGAAAAAAGTGAAGTAGATTGAGAAAAATGGAAGTAGATTTTAAAAATTAACTTTTTCATATTATTCTACATATTTTTAAATTACATTATGTCAATACAAAAATTAAAAAAAAATAGAATTATTTAAGCCTTTATCTATACACTATACACTAATATTATAAAGAGGAAAGATTTGTATTTTTGTATGTAACGAATAAACTCAAAAAGTACTGGACCGATTTTAATAATTCTTTTTTGATTAGACATCTACATTATCACTGAGTAACATAGGCTATATTTATTACTAGATTACTATAGAAATCTTTAGAAATTCCTATTAAAACCAACCGAAGGTGTAAAAAAAATTAGCCATAAAATGTCTTTCATCGCATACGCTGCGAAGAGTATTAATGATAGGACAAACAAAATGTTTTCTAATTTAGTGATTCATGGTCGTTTTAATTAGCTTGCCTATAACTTAAATATCTGTACCTATTTATGTCTACCGGTGCGAAGGCGGGATGGGCCGCTAGTATCATATAATTCAATATGTTAATGTAACATTTCTTAAATTAATTCTTGGTTGTTGTCAACGAAAACACATAGATTGGGCTCGTGTTGGTCAAATGAAATGACTTAAGGATGTTTTGATTGCAAAGGACGAGTTCTACAAGAAATAGTTATTGTAATCGTAATACAATTTCAGTACATCAACAAACCTTACAAAAAGTATTTTTTATATTGAAAGAAGCCAAACTAAGAACATACATTTTAGCAAGAATTTAAGAAAAATCTATCGGTTTGTTTTTGAAAAAAATCGAATTATCGATTTTTGACCGTACAAATTTGTATTGGGACTACTGTTATTTTTAGTTTGAAAAAAAAAAACAAAAAAAGACATACAGACAAACCGACAAAATCGGGGGACCCACTTTTTTCGACTTATCTAACATCGTAATGTCATGTTTGATTAAAATCTCGAATTCGAATTTGTTTACGAATGCAAAACTTGCCATACAGGTCCTATATGTCGAAAGTAAAAATGACAAAAGGGTTAAACTAGACTACATTAGATAAAAGGGAACCTCACCGCAAATGCAAATACTCAATCGATTTTTAATTCTCTAGAAAATTTTGAGACTACATACAAGAGTGATAGGAGAAAAAAAGGAGTAGATTCAGTCTATTTTTATTAAAATTGAAGTAGGTAGAAACACAGATCTTAAAAATGAAGTAGATTTCAATATTTTGATGATGGTGCGAAGTAGGAAGTAGATTTTTAATTTATTTGAAAAAAAGAAGTAGATCTACTTCAATTGAAGTAAAGTGGTAACGCTGCTTGTAAGTATTTATCTAATTTAAACAAATGCAAATACGGGCAATGTTCGAAATTATGTAAAGTTTTCTTTAACTGAATTACAGTACCTAAAATTCTCTTAGATTTGATGTTCCTGATGTAAATCAGATTTCACAGCTGTTGGAATGCATGAATGAATATTCACTAACACCTGCACAAACTGTTAACAGGATTCAGTATGAAACAGTCTTTGAGTTAAATTCTCCTTGAATGTAATACTGAAAGTGTTTTAAAGCTTAGTACCTGTACTTAGTTGGGATTGAAATTTTTGTTTTGAGGTTTTGTTAATGCAAATTATGTTTTCTTGCTGCTAGTTATACGCCACAGAATTTTGGTCCCTGTGCATTTGGATATCTTGTCACATATGGTTAGTCCGCCACTGACAGCAACTATTGCGACATATGTATGTATGGGGATAATTTTCGCTTCATCGATCTCTTTCTTTCTAACATTTAATTCCAGGCATATATAGAAATATAGAACCGAAGGCTGCAAATACGAAAGTGGAAACATCATAGTGGAACCGCAGTCAATGCTGAGGATATGGAAAACCACTTCTGCAGACTGTATAACGGTGACGACGGACCGAATTCCGCTGTCAGGCAAGATGATCCATTCAACATAGACGACGAAAGCCTACAATCGCGTCTTCCCGACTTAGACAAAGTAAAGATTGCCATATCTAAGCTGAAGTCTAACAAAGCCGCTGGAGCAGATGGCTTTAATGCCGTGCTCTTCAAAGCAGCTGCAGATAATTTGGTTAGGAGCATGCACCAACTTATCTATAAGATATGATAGTAAATTAATTTGAAATAAAAAATAAATTGTTTAAATAAAAAATAAAAAAAAAGAAAGCATGTCCGATAAATAGGAGACCCTCTAAACTGCACCAACTATAATGTCTACTTAACATCGCTTACAAAATCTTCTCTGATGTAATATGTGAACGTCTAAAGCAGAGAGAAAAGAACTAATAGAGAGAACCAACGGAGCAACAACGGTTGCTCTCTTTTTGACTACAAGCTGTGATCAGAGTATATCTAATAATGAGTAGGGACACTCTCTACACATATGCAACACCTACTAATACAATTAAAAATTAACAATAAAACAAAACAAAAAATTATTATTAGTGAAAACAGGTCAAATGTATCCATTTTAATCATTACCTGACATAGCTAATGTTAGAAAGATACACAATCGGTTTTCCCAACATCACCAACACATTACACCTTCGATCGTATGATACATAAATGAGGTTTTTTTTCATAATGGATTTTTAAAGGCGATCCAGTTTGATCGCATGTGTGTGTGTGGTTTTGCTGTATGCTTTTCATTAATTGAATGTGACCAGCCTCTACTCTTCTTTTATTTATTGTGTCACTTTTTTATTTTATAAATTATACCTCTTATGTAATTTTTAAATAAATGTATTGTTCTGAAATATGAAAATTGCAACTTCATCTTTGTTTTGTTCTTCTAAAAACATAAAAAAAAGCTATGATTAGCGTAGTATAAGAAACAGTATTTATTACTTTTTTAGTACGTATTTAAAACAGCTGGTAACACTAAAATGTAATAATTCTTTTCTCATTGTTTACATTTTTTCATAATGCATTTTTAAAGGCGATCTGGTTTGAATTGTATTTGTTGAATTTGTGCGGAAGTGTTTCAGTGAGTTGAATAAAGGGTGACTTGTGTATCTTAAAAGTGATTGAAATAAAAATTAAAATGGGTAAACATTATTTAAATTTAATTTATTAATGCGGTCGAGAAGAAGAAGTTAATTCTGGTGTTAAATATTTTAAACTGCCAGAAAATATAGAAAGGTAAGCAATATTTGCTGTTGTGTTATTGAGTATGTAAAAATTGCAACGGTTTTTTTGTGTTGAGTATAAAAAATAGATTTAAAATCTCTGGAGTTTTATAATCTCAGGCTATGATTATGTTTTTTTTATTATAAAAGATTTCAGCGTTTTGTAAACACAATTACATCAACTGCCTGAGATTGCGATCCGACTTAAAATACGGTTACAAATAATTATTTTTTTCTTTCTTCAGGAGAACAAAATGGTTAAGTGCTATTTACAAACCACATTTGTTAGAACAGCAAATTTCACGAGATTTAAGGGTGTTCGAAAATTATTTCTCAAAAGATATGTTTTCCGCTTCCGAAATTCGTTTAAAATTTGCGGCTATAACTTATTACATTTCTTCTCACAAGAAACCTTAATCAAGATTGTTTAGAAAACACATTTGCTGTGTTACGAAATCGAGGAGGAAATAATAAGTTGCTGACTCCTTTTCAATTCACATGTGCTTTCAAAAGGTCGTTTGCGGCCAAGTATATGGAGAACATTACCCAAGGAAACTGCGAGCCAACTATAAATTTGGAACTGCCGCATATTGATATCCATATTAAATCAAACGAAGAAAAACAATACGAAGTAATTTACGCTTTTGAAACCGAATCTGACTACAAAACTGTTGATTTTGGTTGTCAAAATGCGTTTTATTATTTTGCGGGCTATATTTTGAAAAAATACCGTTAAAACCATAAGTGTGAAGTGGAACTGAGCCAGCAACCTAATATTTCCTCCATATTCACAGATTTTAAAGATAATTTTGAAATGAAAATGTTTGATATTTTAAAAAATTAATTTGATTACAATTGCTGTAAGAACCAAAATAAGGACTTTATTATAAAGTTTTTTATACCTACGAGTTCCTGTATACCATATCCTTAAGAATTTTAATGCAACTATGAAAAAATCTAGCAATAATCATAAATATTTAAGCTTTACACATATGTAAAACATTATTTATAAGACCTAAATAAAATTATTCTAAAAAATTATATAGATATGCCTTTATTTTTCGGAACACTCTATGCTACAGTCGAAAGAAAAACTCTTTTTCTTCCTTCTCTTTTCCACTGTAAAACTTCTTATTACCATCTATTTCTCGTGTTTGTGTGACATAGCGGTAATTTAAAATATGAACTCAGAACGAAAACGTGGAGAGTGTCCCTACTCATTATTAGATATACTCTGGCTGTGATTTGCACACCAACTTGTATATGTATTAACTCCATATAAAAAAATGTGGGGAACAAATACTTATGCAAGTTGGTGTGCTATTTGGCATGATAACTTTGGTTTCAGCAAATAGTCTGATTTCTTTTTATTTAGCTTTTGAGTACTCACCACTAGAGAGAAAAAACTTTTCTCTCTGCTCACCGTCACCACCTTTGAGAAATGGCGACCACCTTTGAACAATGGCGGTGGTAATCAGCTGTTCAGAGGTGCTCAAAGAAAATTCAAACTTGTGGATGAAAAACTTTTTATTACTCTCATTGCGTTCGTTTGGGAGTAATATCACTTTTGTCAGAGAGAAAAAACTAAATGAGAGAGCCAAATTTCCTCGTCTCCGTCTCTTCGAAACCTCTTACTCTCATTTTTTATAGCGTGTTGAATTCGTATCGGTGTATAAATATTTTCACCTCGGAGAAGAGTACACAAAAAAACATCAGTTCCTGGAAATGCGACATTTCTCATTTTTGTTTACTGATAGCCAAGAAGGCTATGTTTTTTAAAGTCTCAATATAATATTTGTAATTCTCATGATTTTCTTTCTTCAATTTTACTAACATCTTGTCGTTTTTATGTCTACAAAAATACTTCTATAATTCAAATTAATTCTAGCAAAACATTTTTGTTTGTCAAAAAATAACGGGAGAAGTTATACCGGTAGTTCGTGGTGAATTTGTTTTTCTCTAAGTTAAGCTGAGATCACACGATTGGTCAAATGTACCGATTTTGGCCGAAATTTGTCTGTACACATTTGGCGACAGAAATTTTGTGTACCGAAGATATTTTTAGGTGTTCACACGATTGGTGTATTTTAGCCAAATATTTTCTGCTCTTATTTGTGTACTGTAAAGTTCTACAGTTTACCGGGAATATTTATATAAAATATCCATATCTTCTGCAATTGCGGTATCAATCGATATTTTCTACAACTTAGTGTTAACGTAACATTTATTTGTCATGAATTACTTTTTCAGCTTTTTTATGCACCAACAAAATTAATTATGAAATTTGGCTGCGATAATAATTACTTGAAGCATTTTCTATGTTTATAGTTATTCAGGTTTAGCCCTTAACTTTGATTTGCATTTATTTATGCCTAAAAAGTTTAGTAAACATCTATGAATAAGCCACAATGCACTTTCAGAAAAACTGTAGTTAGAACTTTCCCTGACGGATTTTTCCTTGTCGCTATATAACTGAAAGATAAGATATAAATAGTTAGAACTGGAAAACTTATAAAAATGATGCATAAGACTTAAATTTTGGTTGAAGAACAAATTTGTATATTCTTTTCACAAAACCACTGAACTAGCGAAAATACAAATATTTGTACTTTAGTACAGAAGTACTTTTCGGCTTATGTAGTTAAGCCTTTAAAAGCAACACACTACCTTAGTTGAAAGCAGTAAGAATAGCTTATCACCTATTCACAAATCTTATGCAATGAAAATTGACAACAGAAGTAACAAGTTGACGGTCTTTTTATTTGGTCTCTACTTAAATCACTTATTTTCAGCATTTTGGAAATGTCGTGAGTAATGTAAAGAAAATAAACAACGAGTACACACAAATAAAATAGGAATGGAAAAAAGAGATGAGCATATAAAAATGTTTTCAATGTTCCATGTTTACATTCTGTAACTCTCGTTTTCAATGTTCCTGAAACTTTCGCATCGACAAAATTAAGTCGATAACATCTGAAAATTGAAACAAATCTGAGTTTTTTTTGCATTTTTCAACAGTCTGAGCGAAAATTAAACGCATAAACGAAGCTCATAATAAAAATAATAGTTGTAGTGCTTTCAGAGTCTTATGTTTCAAAGGTGGTCGCCATTTTTCAAAGGTGGTGAGCAGAGAGAAAAGAGAGAAAAGTTCATTCTCTCTCGTGGTGAGTATGCACCCAAACTTGCATAAGTATTTGTTCCCCACATTTTTTTTATATGGAGTTAATACATATGCAAGTTGGTGGCCAAATCACAGCTTGTAGGCAAAAAGAGAGCAACCCTCGAAGTTGGTTCTCTCTATTAGTTCTTTCTCGATGCTCTTGTTAGGTGCCAGAACCATCGAGAAAGAACTAATAGAGAGAACCAACTTCGAGGGTTGCTCTCTTTTTGCCTACAAGCTGTGATTTGGCCACCAACTTGCATATGTATTAACTCCATATAAAAAAAATGTGGGGAACAAATACTTATGCAAGTTTGTGTGCATACTCACCACGAGAGAGAATGAACTTTTCTCTCTTTTCTCTCTGCTCACCACCTTTGAAAAATGGCGACCACCTTTGAAACATAAGACTCTGAAAGCACTACAACTATTATTTTTATTATGAGCTTCGTTTATGCGTTTAATTTTCGCTCAGACTGTTGAAAAATGCAAAAAAAACTCAGATTTGTTTCAATTTTCAGATGTTATCGACTTAATTTTGTCGATGCGAAAGTTTCAGGAACATTGAAAACGAGAGTTACAGAATGTAAACATGGAACATTGAAAACATTTTTATATGCTCATCTCTTTTTTCCATTCCTATTTTATTTGTGTGTACTCGTTGTTTATTTTCTTTACATTACTCACGACATTTCCAAAATGCTGAAAATAAGTGATTTAAGTAGAGACTAAATAAAAAGACCGTCAACTTGTTACTTCTGTTGTCAATTTTCATTGCATAAGATTTGTGAATAGGTGATAAGCTTTTCTTACTGCTTTCAACTAAGGTAGTGTGTTGCTTTTAAAGGCTTAACTACATAAGCCGAAAAGTACTTCTGTACTAAAGTACAAATATTTGTATTTTCGCTAGTTCAGTGGTTTTGTGAAAAGAATATACAAATTTGTTCTTCAACCAAAATTTAAGTCTTATGCATCATTTTTATAAGTTTTCCAGTTCTAACTATTTATATCTTATCTTTCAGTTATATAGCGACAAGGAAAAATCCGTCAGGGAAAGTTCTAACTACAGTTTTTCTGAAAGTGCATTGTGGCTTATTCATAGATGTTTACTAAACTTTTTAGGCATAAATAAATGCAAATCAAAGTTAAGGGCTAAACCTGAATAACTATAAACATAGAAAATGCTTCAAGTAATTATTATCGCAGCCAAATTTCATAATTAATTTTGTTGGTGCATAAAAAAGCTGAAAAAGTAATTCATGACAAATAAATGTTACGTTAACACTAAGTTGTAGAAAATATCGATTGATACCGCAATTGTAGAAGATATGGATATTTTATATAAATATTCCCGGTAAACTGTAGAACTTTACAGTACACAAATAAGAGCAGAAAATATTTGGCTAAAATACACCAATCGTGTGAACACCTAAAAATATTTTCGGTACACAAAATTTCTGTCGCCAAATGTGTACAGACAAATTTCGGCCAAAATCGGTACATTTGACCAATCGTGTGATCTCAGCTTAACTTAGAGAAAAACAAATTCACCACGAACTACCGGTATAACTTCTCCCGTTATTTTTTGACAAACAAAAATGTTTTGCTAGAATTAATTTGAATTATAGGAGTATTTTTGTAGATATAAAAACGACAAGATGTTAGTAAAATTGAAGAAAGAAAATCATGAGAATTACAAATATTATATTGAGACTTTAAAAAACATAGCCTTCTTGGCTATCAATAAACAAAAATGAGAAATGTCGCATTTCCCAGAACTGATGTTTTTTTGTGTACTCTTCTCCGAGGTGAAAATATTTATACACCGATACGAATTCAACACGCTATAAAAAATGAGAGTAAGAGGTTTCGAAGAGACGGAGACGAGGAAATTTGGCTCTCTCATTTAGTTTTTTCTCTCTGACAAGAGTGATATTACTCCCAAACGAACGCAATGAGAGTAATAAAAAGTTTTTCATCCACAAGTTTGAATTTTCTTTGAGCACCTCTGAACAGCTGACTACCACCGCCATTGTTCAAAGGTGGTCGCCATTTCTCAAAGGTGGTGACGGTGAGCAGAGAGAAAAGTTTTTTCTCTCTAGTGGTGAGTACTCAAAAGCTAAATAAAAAGAAATCAGACTATTTGCTGAAACCAAAGTTATCATGCCAAATAGCACACCAACTTGCATAAGTATTTGTTCCCCACATTTTTTTATATGGAGTTAATACATATGCAAGTTGGTGTGCAAATCACAGCCAGAGTATATCTAATAATGAGTAGGGACACTCTCCACGTTTTCGTTCTGAGTTCATATTTTAAATTACCGCTATGTCACACAAACACGAGAAATAGATGGTAATAAGAAGTTTTACAGTGGAAAAGAGAAGGAAGAAAAAGAGTTTTTCTTTCGACTGTAGCATAGGGTGTTCCGAAAAATAAAGGCATATCTATATAATTTTTTAGAATAATTTTATTTAGGTCTTATAAATAATATTTTACATATGTATAAAGCTTAAATATTTATGATTATTGCTAGATTTTTTCGTAGTTGCATTAAAATTCTTAAGGATATGGTATACAGGAACTCGTAGGTATAAAAAACTTTACAATAAAGTCCTTATTTTGGTTCTTACAGCAATTGTAATCAAATTAATTTTTTAAAATATCAAACATTTTCATTTCAAAATTATCTTTAAAATCTGGTTCTGGCACCTAACAAGAGCATCGAGAAAGAACTAATAGAGAGAACCAACTTCGAGGGTTGCTCTCTTTTTGCCTACAAGCTGTGATTTGGCCACCAACTTGCATATGTATTAACTCCATATAAAAAAAATGTGGGGAACAAATACTTATGCAAGTTTGTGTGCATACTCACCACGAGAGAGAATGAACTTTTCTCTCTTTTCTCTCTGCTCACCACCTTTGAAAAATGGCGACCACCTTTGAAACATAAGACTCTGAAAGCACTACAACTATTATTTTTATTATGAGCTTCGTTTATGCGTTTAATTTTCGCTCAGACTGTTGAAAAATGCAAAAAAAACTCAGATTTGTTTCAATTTTCAGATGTTATCGACTTAATTTTGTCGATGCGAGAGTTTCAGGAACATTGAAAACGAGAGTTACAGAATGTAAACATGGAACATTGAAAACATTTTTATATGCTCATCTCTTTTTTCCATTCCTATTTTATTTGTGTGTACTCGTTGTTTATTTTCTTTACATTACTCACGACATTTCCAAAATGCTGAAAATAAGTGATTTAAGTAGAGACTAAATAAAAAGACCGTCAACTTGTTACTTCTGTTGTCAATTTTCATTGCATAAGATTTGTGAATAGGTGATAAGCTCTGCTTACTGCTTTCAACTAAGGTAGTGTGTTGCTTTTAAAGGCTTAACTACATAAGCCGAAAAGTACTTCTGTACTAAAGTACAAATATTTGTATTTTCGCTAGTTCAGTGGTTTTGTGAAAAGAATATACAAATTTGTTCTTCAACCAAAATTTAAGTCTTATGCATCATTTTTATAAGTTTTCCAGTTCTAACTATTTATATCATATCTTTC
The DNA here is from genome assembly GCA_951509635.1 of Eupeodes luniger. Classification (NCBI taxonomy): domain Eukaryota; kingdom Metazoa; phylum Arthropoda; class Insecta; order Diptera; family Syrphidae; genus Eupeodes; species Eupeodes luniger. The sequence goes on from OX608074.1 coordinate 68,654,259, forward strand.
AGTTATATAGCGACAAGGAAAAATCCGTCAGGGAAAGTTCTAACTACCAGTTTTTCTGAAAGTGCATTGTGGCTTATTCATAGATGTTTACTAAACTTTTTAGGCATAAATAAATGCAAATCAAAGTTAAGGGCTAAACCTGAATAACTATAAACATAGAAAATGCTTCAAGTAATTATTATCGCAGCCAAATTTCATAATTAATTTTGTTGGTGCATAAAAAAGCTGAAAAAGTAATTCATGACAAATAAATGTTACGTTAACACTAAGTTGTAGAAAATATCGATTGATACCGCAATTGCAGAAGATATGGATATTTTATATAAATATTCCCGGTAAACTGTAGAACTTTACAGTACACAAATAAGCGCAGAAAATATTTGGCTAAAATACACCAATCGTGTGAACACCTAAAAATATTTTCGGTACACAAAATTTCTGTCGCCAAATGTGTACAGACAAATTTCGGCCAAAATCGGTACATTTGACCAATCGTGTGATCTCAGCTTAACTTAGAGAAAAACAAATTCACCACGAACTACCGGTATAACTTCTCCCGTTATTTTTTGACAAACAAAAATGTTTTGCTAGAATTAATTTGAATTATAGGAGTATTTTTGTAGATATAAAAACGACAAGATGTTAGTAAAATTAAAGAAAGAAAATCATGAGAATTACAAATATTATATTGAGACTTTAAAAACATAGCCTTCTCGGCTATCAATAAACAAAAATGAGAAATGTCGCATTTCCCGGAACTGATGTTTTTTTGTGTACTCTTCTCTGAGGTGAAAATATTTATACACCGATACGAATTCAACACGCTATAAAAAATGAGAGTAAGAGGTTTCGAAGAGACGGAGACGAGGAAATTTGGCTCTCTCATTTAGTTTTTTCTCTCTGGCCAGAACAATGAAGATTTAGAAACAATTCTAAATTACGCATTTAGATAAATATTAGTTAGTTATTTGAAGCCAGTTTTAATCATTAAGTAAGTACAATAAATTAGGTGGTGTAACAGTCCAATGAGAATTAGGACCTAGAAACATAAAACTCTAAAAGCACTACAACTATTATTTTTTTATTATTAGCTGCGTTTATGCGTTTAATTTTCGCTCAGACCGTTGAAAAATGCAAAAAAAACTCAGATTTGTCTCAATTTTCAGAGTTTATCGACTTAATTTTGTCGATGGGAAAGTTGCAGGAACATTGAAAACGAGAGTTACAGAATGTAAAAATGGATCATGAAAATAAAACAACGCAGGAACATTGAAAACATTTTTATACTCATCTCTTTTTTCCATTCCTATTTTATTTGTTTGTACTCGTTGTTTATTTTCTTTACATTACTCACGACATTTCCAAAATGCTGAAAATAAGTGATTTAAGTAGAGACTAAATAAAAAGACCGTCAACTTGTTACTTCTGTTGCCAATTTTCATTGCATAAGATTTGTGAAGAGGTGATAAGCTATTCTTACTGCCTTCCACTAAGCTAGTGTGTTGCTTTAAAAGGCTTATGTACATAAGCCGAAAAGTACTTTTGTACAAAAGTAAAAATATTTGTATTCTCGCTAGGTCAATGGTTTTGTGAAAAGAATATACAAATTTGTTCTTCAACCAAAATTTAAGTCTTATGCATCATTTTTATAAATTTTCCAGTTCTAAGTATTTATATCTTATCTTTCAGTTATACGAGTATAGCGACAAGGAAAAATCTGTGAGGGAAAGTTGTAGCTACAGTTTTTCTGAAAGTGCATTGTTGCTTATTCATAGATGTTTGCTAAACTTTTTAGGCTATTCATAAATAAATACAAATCAAAGTTAAGGGCTAAACCTGAATAACTATAAACATAGAAAATGCTGTGTTTTCAAGTAATTATTATCGCAGCCAAATATCATAATTGATTTTTTTGGTGTATAAAAAAGCTGAAAGAGTGACAAATAAATGTTACTAAGTTCCAGAAAATATCGATTGATACCGCAATTGCAGAAGATATGGATATTTTATATAAATATTCCTGTTAAACTGTAGAACTTTATTATTTCCGCCTTTTATAATTCAATGTAAAATAATTCAATGCAGTATATTTTAGATAATACTGTAGATAAGTTAGTAGTTAAGGTATTACTATTGAAATAAACATTACATACATTTATAAAAAACATGTACTCGTTCAAATATAACAGTAAAGTCTAGTCTAAAAAACCTTAACCTTGTTAGACTCTTTCTGCTCACATCCTTTCTTGTTTTGGTTGTTAATGCCATCTATCTGTAACTCAGAGAAAGAGAAGAGAAAAACAAATTCATCACGAACTACCGGTATAACTTCTTTCGTTATTTATTGACAAACAAAAATGTTTTGCTAGAATTAGGTTGAATTATAGGAGTATTTTTGTAGATATAAAAACGTCAAGATGTTAGTAAAATTAAAGAAAGAAATTCAATGAGACTTTAAAAAACATAGCCTTCTTAGCTATCAATAAACAAAAATGAGAAATGTTGCATTTCCCGGAACTGATGTTTTTTTGTGTACTCTTCTCCGAGGTGAAAACATGTATACACCGATACGAATTCAACACGCTATAAAAAATGAGAGTAAGAGGTTTCGAAGGGACGGAGACGAGGAAATTTGGCTCTCTCGATTAGTTTTTTCTCTCTGGTCTAAAGCCCATCGTCAACAACCTGATAGGTCCTTATCAGTGTGGTTTTAGACCAGGAAAGTCCACAGTCGATCAAATATTCACATTACGGCAGATCCTGAAAAAAAAACCAAGAACATCAAATCGACACCCACCATCGTTTCATCGATTTCAAGGCCGCATATGACAGCATCTACAGGGACAAGCTGTATAGGGATATGTCTAGTTTTAGCATCCCTGCCGAACTCCTCCGCTTCTGCAGGATGACCATGGAGAATTCACTGCTCCATTAAGGTTGGAGACAACTTAACAGAACCTTTCGATGTCAAAAAAGGTTTAAGACAAGGTGTTGCGCTGTCATGCGATTTTTTTAGCATCATACTTGAAAGAATAGTGCAGAGCCCCCACATCAACACTAGAGGCACTATCTTTCAAAGAAGAACTCAGCGTGGGCTTTTGTGAGTATTGAGGCAGAGGCGGTAAAAATGGGTTAAACGGTCAATGGGGCAAAACAAAGTAAATGCTGTTGTCAAGAAAGAACTTACAACACCGACGTCTCGGTCAAAACGTCACCATGGACAGACGTAACTTTGAGGTAGTCAAGGACTTTGTCTACCTAGGCTCCGTTATTAACGTAGAAAACAACACCAGCTCTGAGATCAAACGAAGAATAACTCTTGCTAACCGCTGTTTCTTTGGGCTAAGGAAGCAATTGAGTAGCAAAGCCCTCTCTCGAGCGACCAAAGTGTCACTATATAAGACCTTCATCATCCCCGTCCTGCTATACGGTTCAGAAGCATGAACTAAGAGAAAAGCGGATGAAAGCACCTTGGGTCGTTTCGAGAGAAAAGTTCTTCGTGTGATTTAAGGTCCCGTATGCATAGAAGGGGAGTGGAGGAGAAGATGGAACGACGAGCTTTACGGGCTGTACAGCGACGTAGACTTAGCCAGAAGGGTAAAAGTCCAACGACTAAGATGGCTGGGTCACGTAGAGCGCAGGGAAACCAATGCCCCGGCCCGGAAAGTCTTCGAATCTTCGACACCCACAGGACGGCGCAGTAGACGAAAACCGCGGATCAGGTGGCGCGAGTTAAGGTAGCGACTCTACCGTTTGATAAAAAAAAACGAATTTTAATTACTTATGACAGCTTGCTGCTGCGTTTATTATTCAACTGAAAAATTCTTATGGATAACAATAGGTTTAAATACATGAAATGTGTTTATTAATCAGTTTAATTGTGGGAAAGCAAGAATACATGAAATGTGTTTATTAATCAGTTTAATCGTGGGAAAGCAAATGACAAAATGCAGTAATGTGATCTTGAAATACAAATATGAATATTCTAATGATAATGCAATAATCTACGGGAAGTTGTTGGTGTTGATGACCGGAGCCAAGGCTGGTGCTAGGTGAGGTATGTAACTCCTCCCCCCTTTAAGAAAGCTACGGTCAGAGAGGCTGTAGGAGGCATCTGTAGCCGGAGCGAACAATACGTTGACTGCTGGAGTGTGTTGATTGATGCTGGGCGTTGTTGATGGCGTAGAATCTCTGGTATTTTTGATTTTTGTAAGATAAATTACGACTAAAATTCCAATAAGCATAGGAATCGTTAGGATTGTAGTATAGTCGAGGATAATCTTGTAGCTAGTGTTTTTTTCTAGGTTTCTTATTGCTTTTTTATTTTCGAAATGGAAATCTTGTAATGTCTGGAGACTGATTGTTTCGCTAGGCGTCAATGTGATTTGATTGAACGACGTGGGAAAAATATGTACATCCTCAAAGTAGACTCGGGTTTCGCTTTCATAGGTTATTCCGTTCACCTGTACGCTGCAGTTTGTAAAGTGTATTACGAACGTTCCATTAAGGCGATGATCTTCGGGGCCGCAGGTGGATTTTATTGTTGTACTTGGGCTATTCACAAATAGTATGTAACCTGGTTCTGGCTGAAGAATTTCGTGATTTTGGTTTTTGATTGACGTTTCGCAATTTGTTGGCTTGTTACGAAGTAAGTCCTCTACGCAGCTGGATTCCATCTTGAACTCTGGTTTAGCATTGTTTTTGCAGTAGTACACCCTCTCTATTTGTTCGCACTTATTGTCGAAATATTGAACTTCATTTTTACTCAGAGTGCAGAAGGGTTTGGTGTGGATTAGTTGGTTTCTTATAGGGATAGGTATTAGATGAAGGAAGGAATATGTTTCTTTTTTAAAGGATGGGATTTGTATGTTAAAGATTACGTTTGAATGGTTATAGTGAGCTTGTAGTTCCAGTAACTCATAAATGTGTTCATTTGACTTTATTTCAATGGATTCATTTTTAAATGACTCGTAGATAAAGTCTAATTCTTCTGTGTCTAATATATGTTTAGAAATTATATTTAGTTTTGCGAAGATAATGGATTCCGCGATATTTGATAAATGATTGTCAAGGAGCTCTATATTGAAGTTGATTTGATTTAAATACTGAATGTACCTAATAGAACTTTCTTCCGATCTTATTCTATTGCCTAGGAGTCTTTCGGTTTTATTCAAATAATTCTCAATGGTCTTTTGTTGATAGTTTATATGGTTTGTAATATTATTAAACCTTTCTATCATTTGATTGTTGAGTCTAATTTGGTTGTTCTCATGTTCTTCAATGTTGTTTTCTTTTTGAGTTAGGATTTCTATTTCCTTGTTTAAAGTAATAGCGTCGTCAGCATCCATATTTCCTGTAATGCTCTTTATTACTGTACCTAGCCCATTTATTATACCTCTTTTTTCCCTAGAATTCGGAGTTAGTGATTTGAGCTTCTTTTGTAGTTGCTCGTATTTCATTTGAATTACTTTTGCTAGATCATTGAAACCGTCTATTTTGCGAAAAAATTCTATGGAGTTTCCTATTGCCTTTACATTTTCATCGTATTTGTCTAGTTGCACTATGAGAATCAGGTTCTTATGTGAAGTTATTGTCTTTGCTGTTCCTAGTTTTATTGCAAACAGTCCGTGGTTGTTTGTTAGGTCATGTATTTCAATTTTTTGTCCTGTCGTTATTGTTGTCGTTGTTGTTGTGAGCAGTATGTTGATTATTAACCTGAAATTTGCGTTTCTTTTTAATTTTCGATTTATGTAATTTCTGATTGTTAGTTGTTAGTACTGTTACTCTTCTGTTATTTTTAATCCTATGTCTACTGAATCTAGGTGTTATCTTATTTCTTCTATTCTCCTTCCTAAATATGAGTGACCCTGTTTTAATGCTTAAGGGTTTTTCTCTATTTTTGTTTAATTTATTTAAGTTTTCAGTTACCTGTTTTCCTATTTTGTTTTCGATGGAAGGAAATAATTCTGCCTGAAATTCATTAAGTCTGTCCAGATAGTCGTGAACATTATTATATTTTATATTTTTGAACTTATATGTTCTACCATAAAATAGTTCGTAGGGAGTTAATTTTGTTGCGGAATGGATGGAGTTGTTGTACGTAATTATGGTTTCATTGAGTATGTCGTCATGGTCTCTGTTTCTGTGTTTTGCAAGAATGATTCTATATATTTCAGTTAAGGTGGAATGGAGTCGTTCCACTGGAGAATTGCTACTAGATTGTTGGAGTGAAGTCAAGTGATGGTTAACATGGTATTGTCCGATGAAATCTTTGAAAACGGAGGAGGTGAACTCCGCACCTTGGTCCGACACAATTTTGGTTGGAATGCCGTGGAGGCTCATAAAATGCAAAAGTGATTTTATTATTGTGATGCTATTCCTTACTGGGACTGTATATGCTGCGGCGAATCTCGAAAATTTATCAATAATTGTAAGGATTTTTTGGTTATTAATGCAATAGATGTCAATGTGGATGATGTCTAATGGCTTACGGGGGTTTTCAGGGATTTGAAATTCAATTTTTTGAGGATTTCTATCGTACTTTAAGGTCTGACATAGCTCGCAATTGTTTATAACCTTTGTTATTTTATTTTTCATGAAAGGGAAGAAGTATTCACGTTTAAGGTATAAAAGTGTCTCATTTATGCCTCGGTGGTTATTGTTTCTATGATAATCACTAATAAGTTTGTCTTGATTGTCACTCTCTAATACTTCCATAAGTTTTTCTGTACAACGGATTAGTTTAAAGTTTTTGTTATTCGAAAAGAAATTCGAGTAGACGCTTTGGACGGTTTTAAATGTTTCGTCGTCCGTATAAATAGCGCAATATTTATTTGTGGGTAAGAATTTTTTAAATATATCTATGATGATATTTTCTGAAAAATTCTGCTTTTCGATTGTGCGTCTTAATTTATTTTTAAATGGCATTTCTACTCGAGGTGGTTTATCTATTTCAACTTTCCTAAGAACAAGCTGTATGTTAAATTCATTCAGAGGGCGTTCAGAAATATATATATGATCATCTAGGTTTTCTAAAGCTGAGTGTATTGTGGAACCGCTAGAATTAGGATTGACCTGGTCTATTTCATTGATATTTAGTTCAATTTTTGCATCATCATTTTTAATTCTACTAAGTGCGTCGGCATTTAGATTTTGAACTCCTTTTTTGTATACTATTTCATAGTCAAACTCCTCTAACTTTAGACGCCACCTAACGAGTTTGGAATTTGGGTCTTTGAGATTCATAATCCATTGTAGGGGTTTGTGGTCGGTAACTATCTTGAATTTGTGGCCAAATAGGTAAGGACGGAAATACTTTGTAGCCCAAACGACTGCTAGTAATTCCTTTTCTATGGTGGAATATTTGCATTCCGAATCTGTTAGGGTTCGGCTGGCATAGCAGATGGGTTTATCGTTACCTATTGCTCCTTGTGAGAGCACCGCACCTATGGCGTAATTACTCGCATCTGTGGTGAGAACAAACGGGCGGGAAAAATCTGGGTATTGGAGGATTGGGTCGTTTATGAGAAGATCTTTACACATTTCAAAGGCCGTGACGTATTTTTTGTCTAAGGTGATTAACCTTCCTTTCTTTAGACATTCCGTCAAAGGTTTAGTGAGCTTAGCGAAATCTTTTATGAATTTTCGATAGTACCCTAATAGTCCTAAAAATGACTTTATTTCTTTCTGGGTTTTCGGGATAGGGAAGTTTTTTACAGCCTTTATTTTATCCGGATTGGGTTTTACTCCTTCTCTAGAGATAATATGCCCAAGGAAGGCTGTTTCTTTGTGGAGAAATTCTGTCTTGTCAAGCTGAATTTTGAAGTTAAATTCTTGGAGTCTTAGGAATACCTTTCTTAAATTTTCTATATGCTCCTGTAATGAGGTCGAGAAAATTACAATGTCGTCCAAATAGACTAAACATATTTTTTCTACAAGACCACTTAACACGTGATCCATTACACGTTGGAAAGTTGAGGGGGCGTTCTTCAGCCCAAATGGCATCCGAACGAACTCATAGTGGCCTCCTTCTACATTAAACGCTGTTTTAGGTATATCTTTGGGGTTCATTTCAATTTGGTGGAACCCGCTAGCTAAATCTAGTGTTGAAAAATACATGCATTTACCCAATTTATCCAGAATTTCTGTTATGTTGGGGAGTGGGTATTTGTCGCTTATTGTTTTTTCATTTAAACGACGGAAGTCAATGACAAGTCGCCATTTTTTGGTTGGTATATCTTTTCCTTTTGGAACTACCCATACTGGAGAGCTCCAAGGTGAGTGACTAGGACGGATAATACCTTGTCTTAGTAATTCTTGAATTTGATTATTGACTTCCATTTTGTGTATGTAAGGGTACCTATATGATCTAGTGTAGATGGGAACATCGTCATTCGTTGGTATCCTATGTTTGACAGCATTTGTGAAAGTGAGAGGTTGACCGTTTTTGTAAAAAATATCATCGAACTGATTGCAAAGCTTGATTATAGATTTTATTATTATTATTATTTATTAATTTCCACATAAATGATACAAATTAATACTTAAAACTAAACAGCACTAACCAACAAGGCTTTCGGCTGGTATCTTAAATAAAACGATGTACAAATAAGTATGATGTAAAGATCCAGGGGGAGCGGCCGAAGGTGGCAGGTGGGGGGATGATAAAGTCCCCGCACATGCCACCCTCGGTCGCTCCACCGGTAGTTGAAAAATAAGATATTAATATTATATACATACATGAATCAAGTTTAAGAATTTGTAAGATTTTAAATACAGATTTTATGTTTTTTTTCAGTAGGATTTGAAAGCAAAGTTAGAAAAGTAGTATTATGAATATTTTTCAATAAGCTATTGACTTTAATGCATTCTGTTGTTAAATGTTGAATTGTTAATATAGTATTTGTTTGGCAAAGGTGGCAAATTGGTGGAGTTTCTTTTTTTAATAAATGGTTGTTGGTTATCCAGGTATGCCCAAGTCTCAATCTTGTAAAACACTTGTTTATTTTTGAGGACGTGGTTGTGGGATAAATGGCAGGTTCGCCTTCTTTGTTAACTCTCGAATAGTGGTGAATATGGTGAGCCCAATATTCTTTCCGCTTACGCTGCCAGTATGCGTCAATCATTCTTTGGAGGTCCTTTTTGGGTGGGCGGTGTTGCGTGACCGCTGTGTTGGGGCATACAGAAATAGATTTAGCTTCTCTGTCTGCGGCTTCATTTCCCGAAATGTTGGCATGCCCTGGGATCCAGACTAATCTTAATTTTTGACCCTGCGATATAATGTTGTCTCGTATTTTATTGATGATTGGTGTTCGGTGTTTTATGTTTCTTATGGCAGATAATGTGGAAAGGCTGTCGGTAAGTATGATGGTTTTTTTGTTTGTTGTTTTGGCTATCATTGTTGCCCTTAAAATTGCTAATGCTTCAGCAGAAAAAATTGAAAAATAAGCTGGAAGTTTCTCAGTAAAGCAATATACTCCGTGTTTGTCGACGACAGCGTATCCAGTACCTTCACTACTCTTAGAACCATCGGTGTAGAGTGCGTTCCAGGTGTTTGTAGGATAAGTCTGCATCAGGTTTAGGAAAAGTTGCATATACTTTTCTTTTGGGGTATAGTCTTTGGGATATATAGATAGATGGGTGTCGATGGTGTCCAATGTGAGTTTCCATGTCGGGAACTTTTCAATGGGTATACTTTTAATAGTAAGGTCTATTCCGAAGTCTTTTCCAAAAGAGAGGGCTTTATAGAGGGTTGATGGTTGTTTAGGTAATTTCTTTCTCCGAATAATTTTTTTTGCGTCGTTGTGAATTGGCGAGTTGTATGATTCGCATATTTTTGGGAGAAGTTTCGATATGAGATAGTCCCTCCTGTCTTCGATAGAGTAAAATCCACCTTCCGTCATCATGTTTATAATTGGTGTTGTACGGAATGATTTGAGGCTAGCCCTTACTGCTGCGTGATAGATTGGGTGCAGGATTTTAAGGTTTGAATTTGCAGTTTTGCCGTAAATAGTAAGTCCGTAGTCGAGTTTGGAGCAGAAAATAGCTTTTGTTATGTAGATGAGTGTGTTAATGTGTACAAAGCTGTTACGTGAAGATAAATATTTTATAACATTAAGTCTAGATGCTAATTTTATTTTCAAATCTGTACAATGTTTTTCAAAGTTAAACTTGTTATCGAATAGTATACCTAAGATGCTTAAAGTATTTACAGTTTGTATGTTTATAGTGTTTATATTAATAATATGATTTGTACAATTGTATTTTCTACAGATGTGTAGATGCTTATTTTTATCTGGTGAAATAATTGCACCCGACTGGGCGCACCAGTTGCTTATAGAAGTTATAACATCCTTAAATAAATTGATTGTTCGTGACATATCATTGCATTTGGCCATTAAATAAAGGTCGTCGGCGTATAATGAATGATCTATATATTTGAATCTTATGATTATGTCACTGATGTCATTATAGGCAATTAAAAAAAGGACCACCGAAAGAGGAGATCCTTGTGGTATACCATTGTTCAAGGTATACAGACCGGAATAAAAATTATTTATTTTAGTTCTGAAAAATCTGTTTGTTAGAAATGATTTAACAAAACTGTACATTTTTGGACCAACATTCCAACTGATTAGTTTATTCAAAATGACATGGACACCAATGCGTTCAAAGGCTTTTTCAAAGTCAATTGAAACGATTGACACATGGTTTTTGCAGGACATTGCAGATGCTACGAATTCGTCGATGTGTAGGAGTGAGTCTATAGTACTGCGACCGTTTTTGAAAGCAACTTGGTTAAGATTTATGAGATTTTGCGTTTCAATAAACCAAAGAAGTCGTTTTGAGACCATTTTTTCTAGAAGTTTGCTTGTGCAAGATAGGAGTGAAATTGGTCTATAGCTATTGCTATCAGATGGTTGTTTTTTTGGTTTCGGTATTGGAATGTTAGTGGCGATTTTCCAAGATTGTGGAAGGATTCCTTGATCGTAAATATTATTAAATAACTCCAGAATACGTTTTTTGACAATAAGAGGTGCGTTTTTTAACATCGGGTAAGAAATACGGTCGAATCCAGGTGTTTTACCTTTAACCAAGCTTAAATTACTTTCTAATTCAAGAAAGTTAAAAGACTGTTCAAGAAATTTCGCAGGTGGAAGTAAATTGGTGGTCGTAAGGTTATGGCTTAGAGCTAAACGTTTCGCATTACAAAATTGGGTCGAAAAATTATTGTCGTTAGAATAGGTGGACCAGCGATTTGCAAAGTGTTCCGCTATTGCTTTTGGATCTGTTAGAGTTACTGAATCTGTTTGGATTATTTTTATTGAGTGGGGTGTGTAGTTGCCTGTAAGTGTTCTTAAGCATCTTGCACATGAGCTACGAACTGCGAACTGCGAACTGTGGATGTTCGCATATTTTGACTTTTCTTTCACATGAGCTTTATTTCTATTCGCAGACGGCGACGAATTGTCAACCCTATTCTCCATACTTTCCTCAGCCATGATCTTTCACACAAAAACAAAACAAGAGTGGTATAATTTTGAGGTTAAGTTGAGCGCGAACAATTTATTCGTTGCAGTGTGGATGGTATGTGGAACGCGAATAGAGTTTGACAATTCGTAGCAACCACACTGCGATTCGTTACTACCAAATTGTTTTTACAAAATTCTCTTGTTTTAGAGAACAAAATGCAAATTTTATTATCCTAATATTAGTGTCAATTGGTTTCTTATAATTTAAATGTGTTTTTGTGTGGAATTGACTTTTTGAAATGTGTAAAATCACGTTTGTTCGTCCATTCGCAGTTCGCAGCTCGTTGCTCATGTGCAAGGCACTTTACATCTGACCAGATTTTTTTTATCGATGTATGTGGGTTCAGTTTTGAAGTAAATTGTTTAAAACTTTCAATTTTTGATGCTTTGACTTGTCTTCGAAATAAGGCGTTAGCTTTTCGATAGTTGATAAGATTAGTGTTATTAGGGTACCTCTTAAAAATTTTGAATAGGTGTTGTTTATTTTTACGCAAGGAAGCGATTTCGGCATTCCACCAATATAAACTATATTTTTCACGAGTTGGTTTTTTGTTTGTGGGATGGCAACATTTGCTGCGAACCGTAAACTTTTGGTGATGCTTGCTGCTTCTTTATTTATGTTTTTAGATATTGGCTTTGCATTTGAAAATTCTTCAGCTTTACTTTGGAAAAGGTCCCAGTCAGCGCGGTCAGTTAAGAATTTGGGGGTAGGAAGGGAGTTGTTATTTAAATTTCGTTTGAGATTTATTGTGGTAATTATGGGGAAATGGTCACTACCGTGTAGGAAGTCGAGTCTCTGCCATGTGGTGTTAGGTGTTAGTTGTGGGGATGCAAGCGTCAAATCTACATGTGTAAAGGTGTTATGGGTTGAGAAGTGTGTAGGACTGCCATCGTTTAGGAGGGATATGTTTGAATTGATTAAGAAATTTTCCACAATCTTGCCTCTTTTATTTGCTAGTGGGGAGTCCCAAAGAGGGCTCCAGGAATTGAAATCCCCAGTTATTAATAAGGGAGCGTTGAGCGAGGAGATAATGTCAACTAAATTTGCGGTTGAGAATTGTTGTGAAGGGTGAATGTAAATTGAGACAATGGTGAGTTTAATTTCGAGATTGATTTCAACGGCTATTGCAGATATTATATTTGAAGTTAAGAATAATGGTCTGTGTGGCACGGATTTGTGTATAAGAAAACCAACACCTTGTTTTGCAGTAGTGACAGAAGGTAAATTATGGAAATAGGGTTTGTATTGTTTAGGAGATTTCGTTATTGTGTTAGTAAAGACATGGGTTTCTTGAAGAGAGATTATGTGGGGTGAGTGTTCTTTAATTAACAGCTCAAGTTCATGGTAATTGTTAAGGTATCCGTTAATATTCCATTGAAGGATCTTAAGGAAAGATTTGGTAGTTAGAGAAGGCTTTTGTACAGTATGGGAGGAACCATACTGAGAAAAGCCGTTGATAGTTGTATTTCCTTGACTCCGTCGCCCCGGAGTTGAAACATCCAAACTCCCAGTGGAGTTTGGGTGGTTCAACCCCCCGGCGACGGAGTCGTTGTTTGAAGATCCGATTATTTGTTTAGATGACATCATCATCATTTTCGGAAATTTTTTCGTATTGTTCGTTGTGATCGTCGACGATCATAGGTGAGTTAGTTGCATTTTTGTTTGAGTCAATATTTAATTTATTAGTGTTTGTTTGAGTGGAAAAGTTAGTTAAATTTAGTTGAGAGACTGTGTTTGAGGGTGAATAGAGTGTGGAATTGGAATGTAAGGAGCTTGTTGATGGATTAGTGTTTGATGGTTTTGGTGTGATAGAAGAGTTGTTTTTGTTTGGTTCATTGTTTGAGATCGGTAAATTAGTTTTTGTTAGATTTTGAGTTGTTGATGTTAGAGAGACTTTTGAGAATTTGTTCAAGTTTGAAGGTTCTGTTGGGGGATTGAAAGATGAGTTCGGAGGTTTGACTGTTGCTTCTGTAACTGAAGAAGTTGTTGTATTGTTGTTGATTTTTTCTTTGGTTGAAATAATTGGGAGAGAAGAATTATTTCTTTTTTGTGTTGTGTTTAATTCTACGGAGGTTGAGGATGAAGGAGGTGTGGTGAGGTTGGTAACGTTAGCTTGCATGTGAGAATTGGGTATAGAACCGGTTTTCGTCACATTGGAGTAGGATGGTGAGGAAGAGTTTTCGGAGATGTAAGGGTTTTGTTTACTGTAGATCTGTTTCGCTTCAGACAAAGAGCACTTTTTAACTGTTTTAATTTTTAGAATTTCTTTTGCTTGTATAAAGCGCTTACATTCTCTTGAAGAGGCAGGGTGTTTCTCTGCGCAGTTAGCACATAAAGTGCGTGTGCAGCTTTCAGGCGAGTGAGGGGGGAGATTACATGTAACACATGTTTCACTGCGAGTACACCTGTTTTTGGTGTGGCCCAGAAGTTGGCATTTCTTGCAGCGCATTGGATTTGGGAAAAATTCTTCCACTTTAAGGTTGTACCATCCTACATTGACGGTTGTGGGAGGGCGGAAGAGATCAAATGTAAAAAGTACTACACCGGTTGGTACTTCTACATTTTTGTCGTCTTTTTTTATAATTTTTTTAAATTTATGGATTCCGGTAACACCTTGGTCCTTCATCTCATTTATGATTTCATGTTCTGAAAGGTTATTCAAGCATGGGGCATATACGGTACCTTTAGATGAATTCAATTGGTTATGGAGCGAAATTGCAACAGGACAAAGATTGGCAAGTGATTTCTTTGAGAGGAAAATGTTGGCCACGTGTTGAGATTTAACTAGAATTAGTAGGTTTCCATCTCGAAGTTGAGTTATAGACTCATAAGCCGTACTTATGCCATCTATTGCTTTTTTTAATAGAAAAACACTGATAGAGGTAAGGGGTTTTAGCGGGTTTGAGAAAGATATGATTATGAATTTGGGATTTTTAAGGTGGAGGGCGGAAGGTAATTCGAAATTGGGAGTTATTGTAGCGTGTGAATTAGTTTTAGTTTTTTTTTTTGGCGGGTCGGGATGCTGATTAAACTCAGCGAACCGATTGCCCGAGAGAACACTTGGCCCTGAGGCCATTTCACTCTTTTATACCACTTATTAAGTAATTGGCACTTTGTTGGGGGAAGGAAAAAAAAATATATGAAAGGAAGGGAGTGCGGAGAGCGCGGAAGGAAAAAAAAGTCACTAACAACTTCGGGAGAGCAGAAATAACACAATCGAAAACGATCTTGACGGCTCGAAGTATAGTCGGTGACTGTGATTATAGATTTTTTTCTTCCAAATTAAGGTGATCGAGTTTCAAGGAGTCTACTATATTATCACTTGGATTTTCTTTTTCAACTTGTGAAAATGCTTCAGAGATATTTATTTCGCGATACTGGGAATTTGAGTATGGGCAGACTTTAATTGGTTGCTCTAGGAGGATGTCTTGTTCTGCGTTTGAAGTGTTAGTAACTTCAAAAATTGTATACCAGTTGTTGGCTGTGTAGATTCCTTCCGAAATGGAAACGTGTGGTTTTATCTCAGTTGGTCTAACGAAAATGTCTCCGTTTTGTACGTCTACCGGGAGGCGGCAGATGATTTTTGAAAGTGGGGGAATTGTATATTGGGATGATGTGTAATTTGGTTTAAAAAGGAGGGGAATGCTAGCGTTAACAGTGATGAGTCTTTGTTTCTCGAAGTCTATTTTCGCTTTAATTTGGGTTAAGATGTCTAAACCTATGAGACCATCAAAGTATCCATGGAATTTGAATATCAGGAATTTAAATGTTCCTTTTGTTCGAAACTCTGTGAAGCAGGGAAAATTAATTTCTTTGTTGATTGTGTGATCTTTAAATATTCTTTTTATAACAGTTGGATTAATTTGATTTTGGAATTGGGGATCGGCGAATTCAGGATTAATGAAGGAGGAGGAAGCTCCAGTGTCGATCAAAAACCTAAGGGGTCTGCCAAATGGTGATGAGATATTAATATAGGGTAAGATATTTCCATGCTTGTTTATATCTATGAACCCGATTGGTTCCCAGAGGCTATATTCTGAAAATTATAAGTAATTGGCACTTTGTTGGGGGAAGGAAAAAAAAATATATGAAAGGAAGGGAGTGCGGAGAGCGCGGAAGGAAAAAAAAGTCACTAACAACTTCGGGAGAGCAGAAATAACACAATCGAAAACGATCTTGACGGCTCGAAGTATAGTCGGTGACTGTGATTATAGATTTTTTTCTTCCAAATTAAGGTGATCGAGTTTCAAGGAGTCTACTATATTATCACTTGGATTTTCTTTTTCAACTTGTGAAAATGCTTCAGAGATATTTATTTCGCGATACTGGGAATTTGAGTATGGGCAGACTTTAATTGGTTGCTCTAGGAGGATGTCTTGTTCTGCGTTTGAAGTGTTAGTAACTTCAAAAATTGTATACCAGTTGTTGGCTGTGTAGATTCCTTCCGAAATGGAAACGTGTGGTTTTATCTCAGTTGGTCTAACGAAAATGTCTCCGTTTTGTACGTCTACCGGGAGGCGGCAGATGATTTTTGAAAGTGGGGGAATTGTATATTGGGATGATGTGTAATTTGGTTTAAAAAGGAGGGGAATGCTAGCGTTAACAGTGATGAGTCTTTGTTTCTCGAAGTCTATTTTCGCTTTAATTTGGGTTAAGATGTCTAAACCTATGAGACCATCAAAGTATCCATGGAATTTGAATATCAGGAATTTAAATGTTCCTTTTGTTCGAAACTCTGTGAAGCAGGGAAAATTAATTTCTTTGTTGATTGTGTGATCTTTAAATATTCTTTTTATAACAGTTGGATTAATTTGATTTTGGAATTGGGGATCGGCGAATTCAGGATTAATGAAGGAGGAGGAAGCTCCAGTGTCGATCAAAAACCTAAGGGGTCTGCCAAATGGTGATGAGATATTAATATAGGGTAAGATATTTCCATGCTTGTTTATATCTATGAACCCGATTGGTTCCCAGAGGCTATATTCTGAAAATTTACAGTATTTTCAGGATGATTTTCTGCTTCGAATAAATCGAGGCCTTGTTGGAATTCTTCATTATAGTAAGTATCTAAGTCCTGGTAGTGGTTATCGAGTTAATTTATATGTTTATTGCCGTCGTCTTGCTCAAGGTAATTTGGGCCTTGTAATTGTTCTGTATTAATATTGTGGATTTCTCTAGTGAAAGGATTCGAAGGACCTGCTTGGCCTGAACTTTGGAACTGTGTAGGTTGTCTCAATTTTGAATAAATGGTACTGGCTTCCATCGGTTCGGGTTGCTGCGCTTTTTGTCTATTTGAAAAATTACCTGAGCCGCTGTTATTTTTAAAGGGTTTATTAAAAGGGGCATTTTGTTGCATTTGACCTAGTGAGGGGGTTGTAAAGTTATTGGGTTTATACTGTTTCGCTTGTGGGTTGAAGAGATTAGTATTATTTTGTGTTTGTTGCAAAGATCTATTTTGTGGGTTAAGATTAAATGCGTTATAAGATGTTTGGACATTTGGTCTTGAGGAATAGTTGAAAGGTTGTGACTGATTTACTTGGGGGTTTTTAAAGGAGGAATGAAAGTATGTATTAGCAAGTGAAAATTTCTTTTGTTGTTGTAAGTAAAGGGGTTGATGTTTCATATAAGATATATTTTGTTCTTTTGTACAGAATGCAAAAGCTTCTGCAAGAGTTTTAGGTCTCATAGCCCTAACTGTGGCTCCTAGTGGTTCTTTTAGTCCCGATAAGAAGCTATTGAGGCACATTTCTTGATATAAGTCTTTTTTTGCAGTAATCACGTTTGCATTAGTTTCGTGAATTCGTATATGGTTAGTCAATGCAGATTGAATTTCAATAATTTCACTATAAAAACTTTCCATAGTTTTATTGTTTTGTCTTAAATTGTGTAAGTCCCTAATGAGGGAGGTTTCGTTGCGTTTATCAGAATAGTGGTTTACTAAATTGGTTTTTATAGAACCCCAGTCTAACGTGGTCCCATAGACATTGAGTACTTCGTTGGCAGGGCCAACTACTTTGTTCCGGACTGCTCTTATTATTATTCGTCCTAAATTAGTTCCTTCAATTGCTCCAAGGAGGGAAAGTATTTCTTCGACATTGTTAATAAATTCAAACAAAAGTCTAGGGTTACCGTCAAAGGTTGGGATATCTTTTACTATATGAGGGATTTTAAGTGAATTTAAAAGGTTTAAAGTGGCTGCAGCAGCGGTTGCTGCTGCTTCAGCATTATTTTGATTATCGTCAGGCATCGGACTAACTATTTCAATCTCTCTTTTATTACTAGAATCTGTTATATATAATTCTTTGGTACCTAAATTTTTATTCTCAAAATTAGGTATTTCAATATTCAAATCAAAATTCTTTATATTTGGCTCTTCAGCATTTAAATTTACCTGTTCAATACTTGTTTCTATGTTAGAATTATTCGAACTACAAGCAATATTCTTTTGCGTATGTAAAGGGTAAGGATTATTCTTTGTTTTGGGAACTCTGAACATTAATAGAAATTGTATATTTCGACTTACGTGGCACAAAACAGCATGGTGTCCAGTGTTGGTGCAGACTTCAGAGTTTTCCTTTTAATATTTTCGATGTGCTTTCGAAAGTTTTTAACACTTGATGATTGTTGTTTTTTTGTTTCTAATTGTTTTTTTTTTTTGTATGCTTATTATTATATATTTTTTTTGTTTTCAGGTAATGTAAATTTTATTATTATTTTTCTTAATTAAAGTCACCAATAGTTTTTATTTATTATCGTTGTTAAGGGATATTTTCGATGTTCTCTCGAAGGGGATTTTTTATGATTAGGTATATTTTTTTTATTAAATTTCGTTCGTTGATATAAATATTTTTATTTTTCCGATGTTTTCTTTTTTTTTTATGAAAGGTTATTTGGTTATTATTTTTTTTATATTTTTTTTTTTCGATATTCTCTCGAAGGGTCGTTATTTAGGTTCTACCAGTGATGAGGGAATGAAATTCCGCGGAAATTAATGTTGCTTGTACCGATTTTCTCTCGATATTGGCGATAGTTATTTATCACAACATCAAATGTTTCTTTCTTTTATTTACTTTTCAATATTCACTATCGGGAAACCACCGACATAATTATTAGAATGAAATAGAAAGAATTTCCGTCACTGGGCTACTCGACTGCGCCAGTTAAGGTAGCGACTCTACCGTTTGATAAAAAAAACGAATTTTAATTACTTATGACAGCTTGCTGCTGCGTTTATTATTCAACTGAAAAATTCTTATGGATAACAATAGGTTTAAATACATGAAATGTGTTTATTAATCAGTTTAATTGTGGGAAAGCAAGAATACATGAAATGTGTTTATTAATCAGTTTAATCGTGGGAAAGCAAATGACAAAATGCAGTAATGTGATCTTGAAATACAAATATGAATATTCTTATGATAATGCAATAATCTACGGGAAGTTGTTGGTGTTGATGACCGGAGCCAAGGCTGGTGCTAGGTGAGGTATGTAACTCGCGCACATATGGAAAGTGATCTCAACCAACTTGGAGCACAAAACTTGAGACATCTAGCTAGGGACCGAGCTAGATGGGAAAGTTTGTTGGGTGCGGCCCTAGTTTACACAGGACTGTAGCGCCACCTTAAGTAAGTATGTATATAAATTAAAGTTACAACTTTTGGCACACCGAAGTAATACACAGTGACTATTACGATAAATGGAAACCCTTGAAAATTATTCATTTAAACCAAAAACACTAATAAAGATATATGTAAATCTTCGGTAGCCATTTTGGTTTGCCTACAAGCTAAAGCGAAGAGGAAACACAGTCAAATATCAATTCTCAGAAAAAATGTACGGATTGATTTCAATGAAAGCTATAACTGACCCCTAACCGCTGCCAAGTGAAATAAGACCAACTTTCAAAAATTGGAATTACTGCACTAAAGCCAATTTTATGTAGTTGGTCTTATTGCACTTTGACAAAGTGAAATAAGGCCAAATTAGAAATGAGGCCAGCTCATTTGTGCGGTGAATATAAGCAGTGAGATATTTAAGAGCGGACAGCATGCCCCTTGCTTTGACGCACTGTAGGATTTGGGGTAGGTTCGATGTTGAGTATGCTTATTTCACTTACCACGTTTTTTGTGGAATTATGTGAATAAGTTCCTTGTCTACGCAGATAAACCTGATACAATTGACGCCTATTTATCCTTGAAAACCACATGTCTTAGTAAAACCACCCTTTATAACTCTCTTGAAAATACCGGTGAGACACCAAAAGCTTTATTTACCTGGCTTGAGAGCCCTACCATTCATATTGTATCTCACTCAGTCTTATGTGTGCATACATATGTACATATTAATGTAAAAAAAAAACTTTAAGAAATATAATTCTAATTTTTAAACAAAAATAATACGATCAGCTTGATCGCAGGTTCGCAAAATATGTTACAAAATTTAAAAATTGTTAAGGAATAAGATAAAACAAACAATTAGCTTATTTTATTTTTTTATTACCGTTGTTGCATACATAAATATTTACGGTTAGATAAATGAGTCATTTTTGATTTATTCTGAAGTAAAGTAAGTTAACTTCTTCATATTTATTTATACATTTTTATTACGGATAATAAATAATTAGCTAAAGTAATAATTCCGAATTTTTACCCTTTAAAACTATTTCCGAATCTATGTAACCGATATAACTCGTTTATGATCAAAATATTGAATATAACTGGGTAGACCTAGGATTGACAATTTTTTTTTTGTATAAACATTTTTTTTTATAATTGATTAAAACACTTGTAAATTAAATTGTAATTGTAATTGGAGTTGAGTTCGATACATTTCAAAAAATGTTGTCTTTTCTTGGATTTTAACCCAATGTTTTCTTCTCATAAGCACGAAATGCAATATGTATGTATTTACCAAAAACATACCGTTTCCGGAATTGCCACAACTTGGGTCGGGGTATTTTCGTCAACTTCCATCCGTATAAAATTCAACTGATCCAAGAACTGGCTTTAAAGGAGTTGAAACCAATATATGTACATGAGATCCAAGAGCATTAAATCTCAATGCCACAATTATTGGCACCAATGACATGATGCTTCCCCAGGGCCGGAAAAAGCATATGTGCAAGATGTGCAAATGCACAGGGCGCAAAATTCTTGGGGCGCATTACCAGGAGCAAGAAAATGTAATCTGATCTTGCAAACAAATATGTACTACTATTTGCCATTCTTTAACCACAAACATTCTTAAAATAATCCCAAAAAAACATCCATCACAACTGTCCTAAGTTATCTCTTGCGCACTAACTAACATCACTTTCATTGTTGAATTCAATGAAAATTTAACTCAAGATATCGCAGAACTAAAAATCCTACCTACCTCAATCCCAAATATTTCACCCTGTTCGTACAAGAGAAAAAAAAAGAAAAAATCTCAATACAAAAAAGTTCCATGCAAGAGAAAAAAATCTCAACACAAAAAAGTTCCATGGCATCTCATATGTGCAAGATTTTTTCATGCACACTGAGTCCCAAAATTAGCATAGAGAGTATGACAAAGCAAAATACTTATTCATATTGAATCGTATGGGCTAGAACCTAGTACGTGCAGGTTTTGTATTATGCACCGTACCTGATAAGAACTATCTTTGGTAAGAACTATCGAAAACTCCCTAGAACAAAAAGAATATACTATGGTGGCCTTTCTGGATATTGAAGGCGCTTTCAACAACGTTAACACATCCGCTATCACTTCTGCTATGACCACCCTAAACGTCGAATACTCACTCTGTGAATTGATAAATCTAATGCTAAAAAGCAGGATCATCAACTCTAAGATGGGGGATTTTTGTACGAAAATGTCTGTCAGTAGAGGCACTCCGCAAGGTGGTGTTCTGTCCCCTCTCCTGTGGAACATAGTGGTTAACGAGCTACTAATATCCCTTGAGAGAGAAGGCTACAGAGTGATTGCGTATGCCGATGATGTTGCTATCGCCGTTATAGGAGAACATCCTAATACACTGAGAGACCTCCTCCAAAACGCACTCAATATGCTCACTAGATGGGCAGATCACTGCGGACTTAGTATTAATCCTCAAAAAACAGACCTCGTCCTTTTTACACGGAAATACAAGATCCCAGAAATTGTACCTCCCTCAATAAAAGGTGTACCACTAATTTTTACCAATGAGGCCAAATACCTTGGTCTGATATTGGACAAAAAATTAAGTTGGAAACCTAATATTCAGGAAAGAGTTTAAAAGGCTACAGCAGCTCTCTTCCTTTGCAAGAAAGCCATAGGAAACAAATGGGGTTTTCAACCTCGCATAACCTATTGGCTATACACATCGGTCATCAGACCAATACTTATGTACGGGGTTGCAGTGTGGTGGACTGCACTGGAGAAAGTCACATACTACGACAAACTCAGCAGAGTTCAACGCACTGCATGTCTCTGCATCAGCGGGGCTTTAAGAACCACACCCTCAGCAGCGTTGGACACTCTCCTCCATCTGACACCCCTCGACATATTCAGCAAACAAGTGGCAGCGAGTACTGCTATAAGACTCAACGCCTCATCTCAATGGGCCAACAACAATGTTGGGCACTCCATCATTCTGAACCTCTTTGGTTCTATACCAAAGTACATAGACTACACTATCCCAAAACCCCAATTTGGAAAAAACTTCCAGGTATCTATTCCATCCAGAGATGAATGGGAAGACAAAAGACTCCTGGATGACAAAAGCATCCACTTTTACACAGATGGATCCAAGACAAATGAGGGAGTTGGTAGTGGTGTGTATTCAGAAAAGCTTAATCTAAGCATCTCATTCCGCCTCCCTAATCATTGTAGCGTCTTCCAAGCGGAAATTTTGGCGATCAAAGAGGTTCTCTCTTGGCTAAGAGAAAACGTGATATCAACTTCTGATATCCGCATCTTCTCTGACAGTCAGGCTGCTATTAAATCTCTTGACGGTGTCTCAACCAAATCTCAAACGGCCCTCGATTTTCGATCGTCTCTTATGGAGATGGCGCAGCAATTTAAAATTCACCTATGCTGGGTGCCGGGCCACAGAGACATCACAGGAAATTGTAGAGCCGATGAACTCGCTAAAAATGGAACCGTCATACCTATTTCACCTGAAAGGGAAAAGATAGGTATACCGATAGCTACATGTAAACTTCTGCTAAAAGGAACAGCTTTGGAGATAGCAAACTCTAGGTGGTACAATTTACCAACATGCGCAGCCACAAAACTCATATTGCCTTCACTGGACCTAAAGCGCTCTAAAGACTTATCTCAAAGCAGACTTCATATAAGCTCCCTAATAGGTGTCCTTACGGGACACTGTCTTATAGGCAGACACGCAATACGACTTGGTGTAGCCTCAAATGACTTCTGCAGGAGCTGTATAGGCGAGGAAACAATCTCTCACCTACTCTGCACTTGCCCTGCTCTTTCACTAAGACGCAAACTTCATCTGGGAGAATACTCTTTTGATGATCCCAGTGAACTAGCAAAAAAGGATATCAGATAACTCCTTCGCTTTATAAAAAGCTCAAAATGGTTCGACTAGTGGGAGGTATTTCTCTAGATTCATGTGGTATCACAATGGGCCTTTTCTTCTGGCCTAAGTGTGTGGTTTTTGTATCCGCAGCCACTTTAACCTAACCTAACCTAACCGTACCTGAATGTGAGTTCTCATCTACAAAAAAAAAACAACAAAAATAAAATGCCTCCGAAAAAAGAGAGCAGGTAGGTTGCTGTGCTACCTACTACTACTACTACAAATCAAAGACACTCTATATATATATATATATTATGTATTATGTAATTTAATGTAAATAAATCGTCGGTCTCACGAATAATAAGCCGTTATCTAAAAACAAAAGAAGTGTCTGTTGTGCATCGCGGTGGTCGACCACGTAAAACAAGTCTTCGAACGGATGCTATGCTAATAAGAAAAGTAAAAAAAGATCCCTTCATATCCGCCTCAAAATTGGTACAGGAGTTCCAATTAAATGTAAGCACTAGAACGGTATCTCGTCGGTTGGCGGTTGCTGATTTGAGCTGTTATCGGCCTTCTAAGAAACCTTTAATTTCGTTCCGAAACCAGAAAAAAAGAATGCAGTTTGCTAAGGAACATCTTTCTTGGGACAAGCAGAAATGGAGTCGAGTCCTTTTCAGTGACGAATCCAAATTTAATATAATGGGAAGTGACGGAATATCTTACGTAAGAAGACCACGTGGCAAGAGATTTGAGTCACGTTATTGCATAAAAACTCTCAAGCACGGCGGTGGGAATGTAATGGTGTGGGACTGTGGGGTTGCTTTTCTGCTGCTGGAATGGAATAATGGACCAATATGTCTACAAAAATATTTTAGTGGACGTTATGTTGCCATATGCAGAATGGGAAATGCCATTGCGTTGGGTCTTCCAGCAGGACAACGACCCAAAACACACGTCGAGACTGGTTAAAACCTGGCTTAATGATCATAACATCACTGTTATGAATTGGCCACCACAGTCACCAGACTTAAACCCGATAGAAAACCTTTGGGAAATCGTCAAACGGAAAATTAATCGGGAAAATGTTAAAAATGCGGACGATTTTTTTAAAAGAGTACAAACGGCTTGGAATGAAGTTCCACCTAACATCATTCAAAATTTAATTGAATCCATGCCAAGAAGATGCAAGGCAGTTGTCAAAAACAAAGGATTCGCTACTAAATATTGATTATTTTATAATGTTTATATCTTTCCTTTTGAAGTTGCAATTGTTTTGTCGCGGGTGAATTTGAAGTTACTTGATAAAATTAAATGTTAAGTTACTAAAAGTTTTTTTTTTTTGTGTTATATATTTTTAATAACTTTGAATACACAGTATTAATAATATATCACGATTGTTTTGATTCTGAATAAAATTTTAATATTTTTTTTAAGAAAATGCTTAGTTTAATTTTTAGTTGCAAATGTTTTGTCCGATACTGTATATATATATTATATATATATATATATTATATATATATTATAGGTATACATAATATATATTATATATATTATATATATAATATATGTAATATATATTATATATATAATATATATATTATATATATATAATATATATATATATATAATATATATAATATATATTATATATACCTATAATATATATATAATATATATATATATATATAATATATATATTTTATATATATATATATAAAGTGTCTTTGCTACAAATGGTCAATGGATGTGCAAGTTTTCTTTTTTGCACACTGAGTATCGAAACTAACATGGGAGATATTTAAAAAAAAAAGTATTTATACGGAATGATATGGGGCAGAGCGTGCAGGTTTTCTTATTGCACACTGTATCTGTTTAAGAGTTAAGTGCCTGCTTACAGAAGATGAAATTTTTAATAGAATGGAAAAGGAGAGATGAATCTATGTGGAGTCGAATCGTTCTTGCGCAGACAGTTTTTTTTTTTTTTTTTTTTTGAAAGTTAATGACTGTTGAAACGGCTACTTTTAATGTATATCTAGTCTGGTGCAGAATGCAGATTGTTTCAATTGTTTTTTCGCTTTGTTGGTTAATTAACATTAAATAAATAGCTATCAATTTTTAATAGAAGTGACGTATTTTGTGATAAGACAAGACCGGAATGTGACTGACTCAGTTGATTTTAGACAAGCTTCAATTACATAGAATTTTAATAAACTGTCGAAGCCAAAGTTATGATAATCATAATAGTTCGAATATGAAAGGAAAAGAAGCGGGTGTTCCTTCCATGTTGCTCGCATTCCTTAAATTTAGTGGTTAATGACGCTGCTCGGTGCTCATTATATGCAGTTAAATTTTTCGATACAATTCAATGTTTGTATTAATTTTGTTTACAAGTTCCACAACGAGGTGGGATAGTTATAAGAAAAAAGTTCCAAGTCTTACTTTGAAACCCCTTTTTGAAACTAGATGGGAGAGCAGGTTAGATGCATTGAGGCATTCAAAAACAAGTTTAGAAGAAATACATGAAGCCCTTATAGAAATATCTGAAATATTAAATCTAGAGGCAAAAAACATTGCAGAATCGTTAGGAAATAAAACTTTTGATTTTACATTTATTTGTTGCCTGCTAATTTGGTTTGATATATTAGAAAATATAAATAAAACTAGTAAATATTTGCAAAGTCCGTCCGTTAATCTGTCAACTGAATACAAGTTTTAGAAAATACAAAATAAAAGTTTGATTTTAATGCGTTCCGATGAAAAATTTAATGAGCAGGTAGGTATGTTCAATTAACTGAACGTATTGCTAGTTCCCTAGAAACATCAAATATGTTTCCTGAAGCTTCATCATTGCGGAGAAAAGGGCTTTATGCTGATGAATGTCCTGAAACTATATTAGACCCGAAGCAAAGATTTAAAGTAGATTTTTTTTTCCAAAGTTCTTGATCAAGCCATTTAATCAATTACAGAAAGGTTTGAACGGCTTAATACGTATAGTATCAATTTTTCATTTTTAAGTAACATAATCGAATTTGCAGAATGTTTTAACATTAGGTAGTGTTAGAGATTTAGATGGAGAAGAATTTTTTCAAGAGTTAACCATAATATCGCCGCTTGTTACACCACAAAGCTCAAGTTTATATGTGTTAAATTTTATTTTTAGTTCAAACCTTGAAGATTCTGCTCCGAAATTAGGAATTGCTCTCCAAATCCTTAATACAATCTCGGTCACGGTAGCTTCAGGAGAACGTAAACTTAAAATTATTAAAAATTATCTTAGGACAACCATGACTCAAGAGAGTTTGGTAGGCTTATCTATAATGTCAATTGAAAAGGAATTATTAAATTCTTTAGACTTTGATGATCTCATTTCTGAATTTGCAAAATGTAAGGCCAGAAAATAAGTTTCCAAGTTTAAACGTTTCCCCTTTGCTCATTTCTTCGCTGCGTTTATGGTTTAGACCTACTTGTGATACCTCAATAAAAGAACGCATTGAAAGTCTACCTCCTGGGTAATTTGGAAAAGGCCTATGCTTGTGTATCAGTTTATATGTAAACATTTAAAAAAGGGGCGCTTTCTACTAATCTTGCACAGGGCGCAGGTTTGGCTGGGGCCGGCCCTGCTTCCCAGATCGAAGCAGTCAACCTATGTATCGATCAAATTTGGTCTGATTTATGCGCAAAAGTTAGGAATTATAATTAAAATTAGTATAAGGACATCCTTATTTTGTATTGTATGTTGTTTTTTTTTGCAATAAGTATATTGTATATTGTATGTATAATTGTATGTATGTAAGTAATTTTAAATATAGGTATTTCATTATTTATACACACATGTGAAACATATATGTACATAGATATGCAATTTCATATTATATCAATATTTGTATACACACTATACTAAATATTAATAAAATTTAAAGTCATAATAAAATGTAATTACATATTTATTTGACAATTAAATTAAGATTAATTCCTTATGAACTTAGTCGGCGGGCGTTATAAACCACGCCGACAGAAAAACAAAATTATCAAGTTGACTCAAAAGATTAGTTTTTTATTTTTGAATAATTTTGTTATGTATAAGCTGACATTGAAATTTAATTTAACTACAAGTATAATTCATAAATTTAATCTCTAACGCTGTTATATGGTTTGGTTTTACATGGGGAGTACAAATTAATAAAAACATAAAATCAAACCTTTCCAACCAGCTGTTCCTGTCGAAAAACCATCTATCTTGAAATAATGTGTTTAGTATATAAATTCTGACCGTCTCATGCCACCTGTACCACTGAATATTTTGCAATAACAATATTTTAATGACGAATGAAACACGATACAACCTTTCTTTGGTAATTTGTTGATTTTGTTTATTGTTAGAGGAACTTAATTGTCGGTTCGGTTAAACTTTTAAATGTTTTCACTTGAAACATTTCTACTAAGTTAAACAAAAATAAAACCACATTAATTAAACCAATAAACTAAAATTGTATTGGTGTTTAAAAAGCAATAAATATCAAGATAAGTGTAGATGTGAAAATATGATTTTAAATCAAATATACTCGTAAATCAATTTATCTTGTGTTTTCACGGGTTTAAATAAGCAATTGATTTACATATTTTACTAATGGAAAATAATTTTTTATAAATTTGTTAGTATACGCAATTGTACTAAAAAATACCAACGCCGACGAAGCTTCATACAGGGTGTCCCGTAAGTAATGGATAACCCTGAAATGCCGCATAGTAGACTTTATGACCGTCCTGAAAACTGATAAAAAAAAGTTCTATCCCAACCACAAGAAAAGTTATATGCATTTTTTTGTTCAGTGCATTATTTTTTTTTCTTACTTTACATTTTTGAATACCACGACTACAAGTGAATGAGTTCCATCATTTTTTTTTGCAGGAATATTTTACATTACTTGTGCCAACACATAAGTAGAAGAAAATTATTATAACTGTTGGACTTCTTAGAAAAAAAAATTATTTAACATTGAATTTCAATGCAAAATGTGAAAACAAATAGTGTTTGTAATGTAACCTTTTTTTTGCACTTTTTTGACATTTTTATCATTAATGCATTCGGCCCTAGAAGTTGAAAGCTTGGATTTATCATTAGGACAACATCGTAGAAACAGCCAATAAATCAAAAATCTGCTATGTTCAACGCTTGGTATTATTTTCAC
This sequence comes from Eupeodes luniger, assembly GCA_951509635.1. NCBI lineage: Eukaryota > Metazoa > Arthropoda > Insecta > Diptera > Syrphidae > Eupeodes > Eupeodes luniger. The sequence goes on from OX608074.1 coordinate 68,682,489, forward strand.
GTTTACTGAGCTAATTTTGAAAACTTTTGTTTTTGCTAAATTTACTCTAGTATTGCAGATTTTTACCAATAACTTGCTATTGACTCTAGATATAATAATAAATAATACCATTTTGAAATCTGAATTCATGCATTTTTCTTAAACCAGCTATGATTTAACTTTTTCAAAAATTATTTTTTTTCACATTTTGCATTGAAATTCAATGTTGAATAATTTTTTTCTCTAAGAAGTCCAACAGTTATAATAATTTTCTTCTACTTATGTGTTGGCACAAGTAATGTAAAATATTCCTGCAAAAAAAAAATGATGGAACTCATTCACTTGTAGTCGTGGTATTCAAAAATGTAAAGTAAGAAAAAAAATAATGCACTGAACAAAACAATGCATATAACTTTTCTTGTGGTTGGGAAAGAACTTTTTTTTATCAGTTTTCAGGACGGTCATAAAGTCTACTATGCGGTATTTCAAGGTTATCCATTACTTACGGGACACCCTGTATGTATACGGGTAATAGGGTGCTGTTTCTTTGGGACAGTTTTACAGTAAATTTAATTTTCTAATAAAAAGGTCTCAAGCACCAAATCACTTCTTAGATTGATTGATATTTTCGGAAATATGTACCTACCTATAATTCGTTGAAGTGCACGAGTTTTTTTGTGGGAAATTGTGGAAAAATAGGAATAATACGGGAGCCTAAGATCTTAAGTGTGGATTTACTCGAGTGTACATTTTCCAAAATGGGGCCGGTCAGGCAGTTGGTGTGAATGGTGTTCGCTATCGGGAGATGATAGCAAACTTTTAATGGCCCAACCTGGAAGATATGGATGTGGACGATATGTGGTGTCAACAGGACACGGCGGCGGCGGCGGCGGCGCGGCGCGGCGCGCGTTGCCACTCGCCACACAGCTATCGAAAGACAATTCGGCACATTATAGAACCTCAATTATGCCTCAGCGTCATGGCGGTGTGATGAGGTCGCGGTGGCCATTTGGCCGATATATTGTTCGACACATAATTGAACCATACCAATATTATCATAATAAAAATAAGTTACTATAATTTCCTAAATACTTTGTGTTTTATCCAAAATCAAATGTAACCATCCTTTAGCACTAAATGGCAAGTATTTTCGAACTCGATATTTTAATAAAATATGACGTTACGATGGTAGAGAAGTTGAAAAAGTCTGTCTGTTTGTTCTCGCCCCTTTTTTCTTAACTTGGCTTCTTGGAATGTAAAAACAATATTTGTGTATTTGATCTATGTAGGACGATAGTCAAATTGATAGCTAAAAAGCTGTCACAACAAAAATGTGTTAATTATTTGCAATAAATATGTCCTGTCTGAATAGAGCTATCAAACGAGTACCTACACAAACGACTGGTACATTTTCTCAGTCACCTTTTTTTCGTTAAATAAATACTCTCTTGTAGTCGACAAAGCTTACGGTATTATTCGAAAAACAAACGAGATAAGTTTGTTATTAAAACACATCCAATTTTATATTTTTATTTAAATACATATTTTATAGGATATTTTATTCATTTTAAAATAAAAAAAAAAATCAAAAATGTGATATTTCTAAAAAAAATAGAGAAAGTTTATTTGATTATGTAAAAAAGTATGTATATACATTAGAGCGTTTCAAAAAAAAAAATATTTTTTCTCGGAACCAGGCTCAAAAGTTTCGTTTACATGCCAAAATAGACCTCTGAAAATATGAGCCCTTAATATTAATATTTAGGTAATCCGCATCGCACTTTTCGATTTCCCATAAGAATAACACAGGAAACATTTTTTTTCTTCTGATTTTTATAACTAACGAACGATAAATTGCATTGTAATACCTCTTATGTATTTTGTAGAGAATTGAACGCTCTACAAAAAAGGTCTACAGTCACTTTTTGATAAATCAACTCAGTCAAAAGTTATTCAGGATCAAAGTTTAATTTACCCTTAATTAAGGCGTTTTCTTTACAATGCTCTTAAATTTATAAGATTACTAGTTTCAAAACAAACTGAAAGTTTATTTCTAAGCTCTCAGAGTTAAAAAAAAAAAAACAAAACTCTTATATTTCGCCCTCAAAGATTGCTGAAATTTTATTAATCAAATCAAAATAAAGTCTTTAGTTATTTTCCAAGAAACTATACACAAGTTTAAGGAACGATATTGACACTAAATGAAATGTACCAATCTAATATTAAATTGTAAAATGGTAAAATTAATATTGTTTCATTTGCATTTAAAATTTGTCTATAAAACCTAAGAAAGAAAGAATTTAAAATGAAAGTTTGTAATCAAAAGACTAGAATGCCTTTGTCCTATTAACATAACATCTTACATCACTTTTAGTCTGTAAATTATTTTTCATTTAAATTTTTAAATCATTTTACTCCATTCAAATTTAACTCCGACATTAACAAGTCATTCTTGTCGCATATGTATCAATAAAAATGAACTTGAAAAAGTACTTAATACTTAATGCCCATCAGGGTGAACGTTTTGATAAAAAAAATCAATCCCATGGTCAATGAAAATTATCGAACATTTAAATATTTACCATTTTTCTTAAAAACACTGCTGCCGAATATTGATGGTGTTGTAGAAAACAATAACAAAAAGAAACACAAACTCCTTTTACTAAACATTTTTCAGTAAAAACTCCAAAACTGACAAATTATTTTTTAAGGCACAACCACTCGATAAAAGAATTATAAAATGCAATAATTACTAATTAACAAATTTAAAATTTGTTTTGTATTACAAACATACAATTATTTTGAACAAAACAAAATACCAGCACAACTTTTTCCGGATATTTTTGTACCAAAGGAGCAGATCGAAAAACTCGCCTGTCGTCCGAACGGATAGGAAAATTTATTTTTACTGATCGGGGTAGCAGTCGAAAGCATTCTTAATGTTATCACAGTTTTAAGTGATTGTTTATATCTATACACCTTATAATTTTTGCTATTTCGCTATAAAATTGAGTTAATAAATTTGATAAGAAATCCTACGTATGGTGGTTTTTGAAAGAAGTACTGAGGCTTGATGAGGTTTTTGTTATTTATGATTTTTGAGTGTGAAGTCTAGGTATCAGCAAGTTTGTATATAGAATTTTTTTGTTGTTGCTTATGATTTCCAAGTATAAGTTTCTACAATGTACATTTAAATGTATGTACAATTGTACATATTATTTGTTTTCGCATACTTGAAGTTTTGTTTTATTCCGAATAAGTTTTCTCGGCGGAGGAGCGGCGATGGCAAGTGGTTAAACATTTAATCGGTTTGCAGCCGGTTCAAGAAAAGTACTTATACTTTTATTTGCAGTTTATCCGGTGATTTTTGTGGGTAAATGGAGGTTTTGTTTAAATTCGATTACCTTGGACATATGGCCAAAGACCCTACACAATTGTTTTCATCAGAAATCGGATCAGATTACTTAAATATTTACCTAGAGTTTTTACATCTCCTTAAGTTCCTTTCTCAATCAGTCTTTCTTTTGATGAAAACAGTTTCTGTGTTTAAAGTTTTCAAATTAAGAGAACTGCGTAGTTCACACTCAAATAATTAAATGAATTATGCCAAAGTTTTGCTGCAGGGTATCACAGGGGATAACTTAATCAATCGCCAGCCCATTTACATATCCCAACCTAAATGAAAACTATATTTGTATGATTCATCTAGTTCTGATTCTTCCATACAACATTTTTTTTTTTCAAAATTTGTCAAAAATGGCTAGCTGCACTCCATGGTTTAGACACATATTTTTCTTATTTTTGTTCATTATTTACTAATATGTTTGTAATAAATGAATCAATGTTATTCAAATTTTTCCAATAGCTGTTTTCTGAGATTAATATTTCAAACCCTTTTATAAACAGCTTGCGTGATCCAGTCTGGAATTTAATTTCATTTTGTGACCAATTCATACGAGTGAAATATCTGAAGGGTTAGCTAGTAAATGTTGTTGGTGAATTGTTGCTGAACAATTAAATAACAGAACATTTCTTTGAGCAAAACCTTGCCAATAAAACAGACGCCCCTTACTTGGACAAAAACTAGCATAGTTTTTTAAATTCAGTTTCAACATTATAGTAAAGTGTTGCATTCAGAAGCACGTAACCGAATAAAACGGATTATAAATTCTGATTGTTGCTTTTTAATTTTTTTTAGGCCACAATTTTTTTTATTTCTTTGTGTGAAATGGATTCTTGTCATGATTGAAATCTTTACCAATCTTGAATTTAGTGGAGTCAAAGTATGTAATTGCTTTCGGCAACGACGTACATCTAGTGGCAACAGGGAAATAAATAACCATTATAAGCGAAAAACTTTGAACCAATAAGATGTGGCTGGACGATTAACTCCCATTTTCATTTCATTTAGCCAAGCAGCAATAAAATGAATTTCTGTCACAATTAAATAAAAAAAAAAACTGTCGCCAAGATTCTTAGTATAACATTACACTTTGCTGGGTACCAGGTCAGAATGATGTGCCTGGGAATGAGAGAGCTGTTGAGCTTTCGAGGAAAGGTACAGCACTGGATCAATCCAATATAGACTCAATCATAAGCACCCCAACAAGTGAATTTAAATACTCCAGGAAACCAATGAAAGATCCCGTTTGATTATATACCTCGACAAAAAATCTCTACAATTACTAGTGACCAATAATAATCGGCCACAATATGTGGGGCTACCACTAGATGAAAATGCGGCTTGTCGACGATGATACGTAAGTGGACACTACTCACTTCCTATGTCACTGCCCAGCATTGTGCCACACAGGATACAATTTTTTAGGAAAATAATTCTTTAGTAATCTTGCATTAAACAGTCTCTTACGCTTTAACAAAGATTCTAAATGGCTGGAACATATATTATCATATGTTATACTGTAACTTCTCAGGCAAGTTATAGAACTTTCAGGGTATCACAGGGGATAACTAAATCAATCGCCAGCCCATTTACATATGAGTGAAATATCTGAAAGGTTAGCTAGTAAATTTTATTGGTGAATTGTTGCTGAACAATTAAATAACAGAACATTTCTTTGAGCTCTCATTTTTGGCTTTCTTAAAACATGGGTTACATTATTACTTTTGGGATAACACCATATTGGTCTGATATTTTGTTGGCTTACATTTTGAAAGACAATAAAGTCATTATCCTTTTTATATTTCCAGAAGGCACGAGTACGATAACTTTGGCGACAAGATATAATAACAGTTTTTGGTAGAGGGGCTTAATACAAGCATTTTTTACTACGGGAGGGGGGGTCTATCTCCCCCGTTTAGGCGGTAGGGGCAATTTAAAAAAATTGTTATTTAAAATGAAAAAAATTAATTAAAAAATAACGGTAATACTTACAATTAAGTATCATACCTTTTTTTAAAGCCAACATTCTGTTTTATTAGCCAGTTTTTAATTCAAGTCAAAACTATGCGTAGTTTTTAAAAAATTTAATTTTAAACTCAAAATTTGAGTAAAAAAAAGTTAAAAAAAGGTTTAAAGTGTAACTTTTTCAATACTTCAAAAATATCTACCATTGTTTTTATTTCAAAATTTATTGCTCTTATTTGTTTTTGATCAAAAACTGAAAACTAGATGATTTTATGTCTTTTAGTTTTTGAGAAAATTGAAAATAACCACAAATACTATTTTAATTTAATTATTATTTTTTGCTTGAGTGGTCTTATTTTGATAGCAATAATGGTATTTGCGTATGTGTAATGCGTGTTTGGGTGTATGCAACAGTAAGGTGTGCGCGATTTTGGGTGTATGCAACAGTGGCATCTGTAACCCCCCTGCTTGGGCACACTATAGGATTTGAGGTGGGTGCGAGGTGGAGTGGGTGCAAGGTGGGGAGGGTGAAAGGTGCGGTGGGTGCAAGATGGGGTGCATGCAAAGTTTTTTTTGCATTTAAATAAGCTGGATTTAAGAAAAATTAATTTATCCTTGGTATATCTTAATCCATATTCGATTATTACTATCAAAATAAGACTACGTTAATACTTAAGAAAGGAAAAAGTAATTTAATTCAAATATTTTGTTTTGGTAATTTTCAATTTTCTCAAGAACTAGAAGACATAAAGTCAACTAGTTTTCAGTTTTTGATCAAAAACAAATAAGAGCAATAAATTCTAAAAAAAAAAATAGTAGATAATCTAAAAGTTTTGAAAAATTACACTTTAAACCATATTTTTAACCAAATTTTGAGTTTAAAACTATTTTTTTCAAAAACTATGCATAGTTTTGACTTGATTTAAAAACAAGCTAATAGACAAAAGTGTTGGCTTTAAAAAAAGGTATAATACTTAACTGTAAGTATTACCGTTATTTTTTAATTATTTTTTTCCATTTAATGTACATGTTTTTTTAAATTGCTCCTACCGCCTAAACGGGGGGAGATAGACCCCCCTCCCATAGTAAAAAATGCTTATTTTTAACTGTTCTATACAAATCCGTCATTAAACTTTGTCGCCAAAGTTATCGTACTCTCCCCTTCCAGAAACATGATCTACATTATACACCTTTTTGAGCTTGAACAAAATTCAAAAATCCATAGAATTAAGATTTAAGACCAGCTACTTACATAAAGCAAACGAAAATTAAGAATAGCCCAAGTGTACCAATTACAAGTTTAAGAGGGTACATGTAATTTTGTAGTTGGAACAGTTTTGTGCAACAACATTTCTTCAAAGTGCAACGCATTGATATACAATTGATATACATACATAACTCTTATGTCTTAAAAACTAAAGAATAATGAAAGATGAATCAAATAATAAAAAAAACAGTATTTATAGAGCTATGAAATGCATACATAAATTAATTAAAGTTCATTGCTTAATGTTCACATATCGGTAAGTTGACATTAAAAAAGAAATTAAGCTCAATCATTGATGCTAAAATTAAAAATCCAACATACATAACTGTGCATGCTATACCGATTTTCCAATCTAAACGAAATTTATTTGCAGCAAATGCGATGTATAGTCCAAAAAGTGTTGTCAATAGTGAAATAGCAGAATATGTTAATCCAGATGAATTAAGTACAACGAAATGTTCATTAGGTACTGTCGGAACAAAAAACGCTTTAACAAACCAAGGCACTCCCAAACAAAGCAAAATATCGAATGTGTTCGAGCCAATAGAATTACTGATGCCCATTTGACCGTGTCCTTGATTTGTTACAATGACACTAGAAACAGCCTCGGGTACGCTCATACCGGCAGCTAGAATTGTAAGACCCATAACGGAGTCGGGAATATTGAGGGTATCTCCTGCAAAGAAAATATGAATGTATTTATTGAAAAGGGCATTTCTAATTTTATAAAAATGTTATCAGTAATGTTTTGTTGGTTAGAGTCAACATTTAAATTAAATAGATTTGAAAGACAGGAACTTTTTATTTCGTGTTATCATGTAAATTAAATGAAAGGATAGAAATACATATTCTTCGAACTTAAAATGAATGAATTTATTTGTAATTGTGTTTAAGGGGATCCAATCAGACGAGTGATAGTTTCTTTAAGAAGGACTATAAACTTCCCATAGGAAGATAAGATTTGTAATTGAAGATTGTAATCGGTCCGATTTGCCGAATTGAAAATGTTGACATTTCTCGACTTTTCAACGTACCTGGAGTAGAAATACGTCCGTACGTCCGTACTTCCGCGATGTTTTTTCGTCGTCAATAGCTCAAGAACCAGTAGAGATATCGACTTCAAATAAATTGTGTTATACAGGTAATAATGCAGAAAGATGCAGAAAGAACTCTCAAAAAAATTGGTTAACCCTAAATATCTCACGAACCAATAACAATAACAAAAAATCAAATTGAAAGTTTTTTTTATAAAAAATAAAAACCTACAAAAAAAATTAATAATAGTTGGTAAATATTTATTTTCGACTCAAATATCTTTTCAAAACTTTGAGATATTGGCTTTAAACTAATTTTATCTTTTTAAAAATATTGTTTCTAACATTCAGTTTTGAGAAAAATCGAATTGACACGAATTGAAAGTTTTTTTTACAAAAAATTAAAAACCTAAAAAAAGCATTACTAAAAGTTGGTAAGCATTGATTTTAGACTCAAATATCTTTTCAAACATTTAAAATATTGGTTTCAAAATTATTTTTTCTCATAGAACGTATTGTTTTCGACATTTAGTAATTTTTTTATAAAAATCCAACAGTCAGTTTTTTATAAAAAAAAACAAAATCTACTTTTGCATATATAATAGTACGCAAATTTGGTAAAAATTGATTGTAAGAACAATAGAAGATATTGTTTTCGACTAAAAATCTCGTTAGCAAAAGTAGATTTCGAAATCAAACTATTTCATTATATGCAAAATATTGTTGTGAATTAAAAAATTTTTAAGAATAATTCAACTGACAACTTTTTTAACAAAACACGAAAACCTATAAACTTTTAAGCAAGACAAATCGACAGACAGGATGGGGAGTTATCAGTGTGGGTCGCATCCCAGCCTCTTTTTTTCATGCCGTTATCAGTTTCGCCATAGATAAAGATAGATAGAGATAGATAAAGATATTATATACAAAAGATACTAATGTGTACACCTTATAAATTTCTTTTAATAAGTCCTACATTGTTTAACTAGGTAATAAACTCCATAAAATATTCCCTAGAAAGAAAACACGACGCGTGTACGATATCAATAACTTATGATAATGTGCTTATGGGTCTTTTTATAACCAAGTAATACAAATATTTTGAGTGGCTAAATTATTTGTACACACTCCCACTTCAAGCTCAGACAAAATAGCCCGAAATAGCTTTAGTAATATTTTATTGCTTATGGACAGCAACAGCACATAATAAGTATTTTTTTAAATGTTAGAGAGACGTCATACTTTATTCATATGTGCTTACGGTAAAATATCTTTTCATACAAAAATAACTTATTATAGGCATCACTGGTTTACTGGCTAGAATGTGCCAGATTATAATTTATTAACACTCCGTCTAAGGTGAATGAACGAATTTCAGCAAATTGATATGATTTAATCTTGATCGTTGTGTGTATATCAACATTTCTCTTCATTTGAAATGTTGATAGATTATGAAACTTGATTTTAGGGAATTATATTGTAAAATATGACTGATGTATTAAGGTGAATGATAAGAATGGTCATATATTACATTTTAAACACATCTAAAATTTTGTTCATTTTGAGATTTTACTTATATGTATGTATGTCCACATATGTATACAAAAGATATGCTACCAAAAAGAAAGAAAAGAGCTTGAGAGAAATATTTATATATATACATACTCGTATGATTATGATTAAAAACAAGATACTGAGAAGAGAAAGAAATAAAGAGCGGCAAAAAGTATAGTTTAGAATAGCATAATATATTTAAGATCTAGAAGTACTTGTAAGCGAAAAATTGAAGTCAAACTTTTGAAATTCATTGAAGTTAGTCAAACCACACATCGCGTACGTGCGGGTTTAGCGGAATTTAATTTTAAATTAAATACTTTGAAAATACACTTGAAGGCGTGAAAGGACATTACACAAATACTCTTATTGCTACGAGCTTCCAGCACAATCAGTTACATCTAAATTTGTACATAATGATACCTGCAAACTAATCATTGTTTGTTAGCTTTGTCAATGATTTTAGTCCTTTTTATACGTTATATAGAATATCAACTTACCTACAATTGTGATTAGATAGGCAATGAAGTAAGATATAATTCCTATCCAAACTATAGCCATTGTAAATGTAAGAAAACGACATGATGGATGGCGTTTACTATCGGGGACTGTTAACCATAGCAAAAAAGTCATAGGCCACCTCAGAAGATAAACGAACGAAAAAGAACCGCGCTTATTCCATGGGTCATCAGCGAAATCTAAAATTAATTTGAAAGTGTATATTTTTTTTATTCAAATGTCAAAACTTTAAAAAAATATTTACCACTTTCGGCACTGCACACGCTATCATTCATTGCCGAATTATTGTCAATGTTCTCGATGTTACAATATTCAACATGGAGCGATGTGACAGGCTGTATTTTCTCTTCTACCACAGTTCGGAGAAGTGGACTTATTTCATTAACTTGTCGAAATGGACGAACTCTTGATTTTCTTCTTACTTTTGCGATCAGTGTCCTTGCTTTCCTCGCCATTACATCATTCCAGTACATTGCTGTGGTTTTATGTTTAAAAATAACATATCTCAACTATTGCAATTACTTACCAGATAAATAGAAGAAATATGCTAAGACCAAAAATAAGGCTTCATACCACATTACGATACCATCATAAAGTGTACAAATTAAACCCAATACTGCCAGACAATACATTATAGAATCTCTCGTTATTGGCCACCAATCTAAATTGATCATCTGTCCAGCAAAAATACCACAACATGCTGGCACCGCAAGAATATTAAACACCGCTGACCCAACAATAGTCCCAACACCTATATCCCCTTTTGTGATAAAAGTTCCCACGCAATTAATGAAAAGTTCTGGACTGGAAGTAGCAGCTGCCATAAAAGTTGCACCAACTATATCTTCTTGCATATTGAGTCCTAAACATTGATCCACACAAATGACATAATTACAAATCATTTATCATCAGATAATTATAATCATTACACCTACTAAGACACATCTGCTCAATAGCTGGCACGAAGTAATCATCACAAATTCCTGCAAGAAACCAAAAGCAGTAACAAACCAAGAGGATATGAATCAGGATACAGCCATTTTTACGTTGTGTTCTTGTAAAACCATCAGATGGAAATTCATTGATTGTGGGTTTGGTACAATTGGCTGGAGGTGCGAAGATGTCTTCAGACAAAATGACAACTGTATCTTTTTCATCGTAAGCCGGTCCTTTTATAGCAAATGATTCAACGAGAGGAAGTTTAGATTTTGTCGGAGCTGGTGTGATTAAGAGATTATTTGAAACGCCTAGAAGATTCCGACCATTTCGAATTTCTGCAAGTAAAAAACTTAAACTAGATTTAAAAAAAAATAAATCTGATAAAATAATATTTTGAAAAACAAAACAATGTTTTTCAAAATATTAAAATCAATTGTAATCAAAGCAAACATCTCATTCTTAGGATATTTGCATTCACAGGTCGTGGCTTTTACGCAATATGGTTAAAGGAAATCATAGTAATACAAAAATTGTGGCCGTGGGCTAAGGAAAACACATGGCTTAAGTAAGTAACTGTGATCAGTTCTAAAAAAAGTTTGTCCAAGGCTTGGCGCTTAAACTTAATTTCGAACGTTTTGAAATTATGTATCTATGTATGTATATACTGTTATAATAATTCTTGTTTGTAAGCTTTTTAAGAATAAATTCAATCCTATGTTTTTTTAAGTTTTCTTAGATATTTCTTAATTAAGATTCGACAACTACGTTTCAAGAGCGATGGTTACCTATTGAAAGATAATAAAATAATGTTAATTTCAATTATTTTTTGGTTACTTGTTTTAAACCATGTGCATTTCATGTGAAATATTATTATTTTTCTAAAGTTTTATAACTTCAAAACTTTAAAATATTTAAAGAACTTATGTATGTATGTATGTATTATACATAGGTACAAAACAAATACGATTTTCTTTGCCGTACAAAACAAACAATTTTTGCTTGCTTGAATTGAAATCTGATGTTATGTTGTGTTACGTCAGATTTCAATTCAAGCAATTATAATAATTAATTCAATTCTCTTGTGTGTATACATATACAGTTCAAATAATTATTTTAGAATAATACTTTTTTTTTCAGCAAATATCATTAGTTATGTAATAACTTATGAGACTTAATTTGACTTCGTGTGAAGTTTAGAAAAATCTTCAATGGTATGCTTTCATGGTTTTGAAAAATACGTTTTAAAGTTAATTTTTGGTTCTGATTTCGAATTCAAGCTCCGATTGAAGCATGTGTCAGATTTTAAAATACCCGTTTCAAAAATATTATTTCAATGTGTGTTCTATGATTTTTTTTTTTGAAAAGAAGATAAGATACTAAAAATATTTAAAATTAATATTGAAGCCAGAGATAATAGCTGAGGAAAGTCATCACACATTTTATTAAAAAAAACTACGCCTCTATACCTCGAAAACCTTAGTGCTATGTAATTTGAATTGTTAAGTTGAAACTACAAAAAAATTAAAGCAGAAATTTATTTTGCCTATAGTCTGTGATCAGTTCTAAAGTAAAATTTGGATACACGAAATAACAATCTGTGAAAAAAAATCCAAGTTAAGATTTATTATCTAATTTAATAATAATAAATCTTAATTTGGATTTTTTTCACAGATTGTTATTTCGTGTATCCAAATTTTACTTTAGAATTGATCACAGACTAGAGGCAAAATAAATTTCTGCTTTAATTTTTTTTGTAGTTTCAACTTAACAATTCAAATTACATAGCACTAAACTAATTTTTATTTATGCATAATGAATGCTCATTATAAAATTTATTTTTAAATCCTTTTCATAAAAAATGCCATCCCAACTGGTCAGTTTATATTATATATGAAAAGCATTTTTTGCACTTGTAAATAATAGATTTTTCCGACTTATTATTAAAAAATACATTTTGTTGAAAATTATGTTTTCTTAAAGTAATGTTGTTGAAGTTAATAGATTACCGATTTTCTGTTGAGAATTGTCAGTACTGTATGTGTATATGGCTTCGATTTAAATTTTTTTGTTTTGGAAATGAAACATATGCTTTAAAATGATTTAAGCTTTTACTGTTAATTTAGTTTCTGTTTGTTCTTCTTACACTTATATTCGCACCGTCAAAACTTCTATAATGAAAAAATGACTTACGGTTAAAGCTATGCAAATCTCCGGAACCGATAGTCAAAAGAATTGAAAATATTCCAACAGTTCCCAAAAAGATTATAAGGCGTATTCGTAGTGCAGTATTAATTCGACGCTTTTGCAACGCAATGCCAGGTTGAGAAAAAGCTTTGTTCATCCTATTTTGAGAATGAATTTTGTTTACTGTTGGGCTTTTCATCAATCAGAAAAAATGAAATTTTAGTTCTATCGTGTTTAATTTAGGCTTACAACAAATGCAAAATTAAATTCGAACAAGGGACTCTTGAGAGCTAAAAATCGTTCTGAGGAAAAATCCAAGTATTTTATACACAAATCCCACTGATCAGAGTGTCCAAATAATTGCATTTTGATAGTTTGTCGAAGAATGCACACAATTTTATCACCATGGATTACAGATACCACTCGAATAGATAAGTATATTCGAAAATTCTTGCGGAATTCAAGGTGGCGAATTGGAACTTTTAAGTAGATGTTAAAAACAAAATAAAAAATAAAACAAACAAAAACTTTTGGTTTTTATATGTTCCCTTCAACGTTCGCACTTTTAAAGGAATTCATGTTTTATTTTTAATTATTTACAAGCCACCCTATGTTTATTGTTTATACTTTGATTAAATACAATAATTTCTCAATTATTTGCACCCAATATAAATATAATACTATGCGTTTATCTCAAGCATTGGAAATATTCCAATCAAAAACAAAAATAAAAGATTTATTGTTTATTTTAGGTTAAGTCATTATGGAGAAAATTCAAAGTTACTTCGAACGAATTAATTTTATACTTTTCTTCTTCACGTGTTTTCTAAGACTAACTTCACTTGAGTATGTAGTTATCTTGGATCTTCGGTAAGATATCAGCTCAAATCATAAAACCATAAAATTACCTTCATATTAAATGAGTAAATAAAGAGGTGTTTACTTACAATATCGTCATTTTCGCACTTGACATTATATACGAAGCTATTGCATTTGGGTCGAACCACATACCGTTCTTATCATTGGAGATTGGAAACACAAAACAACATACACAATCTCCAGTGGTTAGTAATAAAGTAATTATAGTCTTGGCTGTATAGTTTGATAGATACATTTTCGCATTTCAATTGTTAACCCTCTACTGCACGCACTATGATCCAATGAAAAAAAAAATAATTTTTTTTCGTTTTTGTTTTTCATTTAGTAAAATTAAAAGAATTAAACAAAAAAAAATTGTTTAAATAAATTTTATTAAAAGTTAATAACTTTTGCCATATATGGCTGCTTGTGCAGTTACACATATTTCAATAAACTTAACTTTTGCCATATATGGCTGCTTGTGCAGTTACGCATTTTTCAAGCTTACAAAAAAAACAAACATGTATACCTAGAATTTACTTAAACAGTTTAACAAAACAAAAACATTTTCATAAATATTCGTATCAAAAGTCAAAATTTAATAAAAGAAACAAAAACACTAGGAATGAAATGATGTGAAACAATTTCGATCTTTGTTCAGGCACAGACTTAGTTTGCATTTTTTACACATAATAAATGACCTTTATTTGCAGTCGTTTTGGCATAGCTGCTTGATTTCTGCCATTCCGGAATGTGATCCATTGCGTCCAAACGAACCGAATTCAATGGAAAGTCATGGCGCCTTCCTTTTTTCTTCAAATGTTGAGTTAAGGAAGCGGGGGTCAAAGGACTTGAATCAATGTTAGTTTTTTGACGCTTTGGAGTTTTCGAATTTGAAGCCATAGGTGTTCTGCTATAGCCAGCTTAAAACCGAAGAGAGGCATATACGTGTCGCTCTTCTGCCACCACAAAATCCATGCATTGACAACACACAAATCTAAAACGTGGAAAAAAAAATTGATGTACCACTTTTTGGATGGTATGTCAATTCGAAAAAGAAGGATAACACCACCCATATACTTATTATATTCATCTATTATCTTTGGGCAGTCAACATCTACGTACTTTTTTTCCTTCCTTGAGTACCTTCATACACCATAAATATTGTTGTGAATGGATAAGGAGCCATATATGGATGTTGTCAAAAACACTTCGTGTCTTGAATTCCACGGACATAATTGAACATTTAACACTTTAATATTACTTATCAATATTGAATCTTCCGTAAAAAAAAATATTACTGTCAATAATTATGCACAAGCCAATGAAAAATAAGCTTTTATTTCTATGTTTTTTTCCAACGGTCACACCACGCGCACTGTCAAATTTGATTGCGGATTTTCGCGATAGTGCAACGAAAAATAAAACCCAATACACTAAAAAATATAAACAATGAACTCTTGTAAGATATCAAAACGGTACTTTTCCAATATCAGTTGCGTGATCCAAGCAGTGGGCGTTTAAAAATCAAAAGCCATATATGGCTTCTTGTGCAGTAGAGGGTTAAAATTGAAAGGGAATATTTATCTAGAAAATGTTTTAACTTCTTTAAAGACACAAATACAAAAACAACGAAATTTAAAATGGTTAGAGCACTTAAAAACATATTTTCTATAATTTTGATTTTTTATCCCAAAATACATATTTTCCAACGAACTCTTCTATATATATGTATGTACATACATATGTACATATAAACATATCGAGCACGCATATCTCAAAGGCAAGTCTACTGAGACGGCCCTGCATGAGGTAGTGCATATACCATTGAGAAGACAATTCATTATAAAGAATTTACTCTTGCTACCTTCCTAGACGTAGAAGGTGCTTTCAATAACGACCTTACTGAATCGATTCACAAATCACTTACTCACTTCGGGGAAGAGGTTTTTATTCAAGAATAGAAAACTTCTATGCAAAGTGATAAAAGGTTTCAAGCTTCTTTAGGTAACACAATATCTTCCAAACCTGTGATTAGAGGAACACCCCATTGCGTTGTTCTCTCCCCGCTCTTATGGATTGTAGTAATGAATAAAATCCTCATAAATTTAAAGAGTTGTGGGATGAAGGCGGTTGCTTATGCTGATGATTGGGTTTTACTGGTGTCGGGAAAGTTCGTCACTGTAATTTGTGAAATCATGGTGGCTCTGAAGAAAGTTAGGAGCTGGTCCACGAGAAGCGGACTAGGTGTTAATCAGAGCAAAATTGAACTTGTGCTCTTTACGACCAAAACTAAAATACCTGCCTTTACCCTTCACCGACTGAAGGTCAAATCCTGTCTTTATCCTCAAGCGCGAAATATATAGGAGTCATTCTAGATCCCAAACAAGACTGGAAAGTAAACATCGAGGAACGTGTTAAGAAGGCTTACATTGCCTTATGGTAAAAAGCGGGGCATTCAATCGAAGATGATTTTGTGGACGTACACAGCCGTTGTATGTCCTTTTGTCATACTGATCGATTGTGTGGTGGCCTTAGCTTAAATGTTATTCCGCACTTCCTACTCTTCACATTATATATTTGGTATCGTTCAGTGCAATAAGGCTTAAAGAATCAATCTGTTGACTTTCCAGACCCTCACCCTATGGGCATGGCAACATTAACGAACTGATTCTCTGAATCTTTAAATGTCGCTTAGTCTTTTCGGCTACCTGATCGTGCCAGTGTATTTTAGCGGAATTACTAGCAATCAGAGAAGCATGCACAATAGTCAAATAAAACTAAAACTAAAATAGAAACACGGCTATCTGCACTGACAGGCAAGCGACTATTCGATCTATCAATTCGACTACAACATCCTCTATACTGGTCCAACAATAATGTTGGGATGAACTCTCCAGCTCCAGCCTAAACACTAACCTCCGAGTCACTCTTATTTGGGTTCCAGGTTATAGCGGTATTGATGGAAATGAAGGGGCTCATGAGTTGGCCTGGCAAGGATCGGCCTTTCATAGCTCACTTGCAAAAAGTGAAATATTCCTCTTGGAGCTTTAAAGGGCACAATTTTCTCAATTTTTCATAACATAATCCAACCGCAGGTGGAACAGTCTAACGGACTTCCTTAAAGATCTTGATGAACTTTTCGAGACGAAACTCAAAGACCTGATTTCCTTTCTGAATGCGATGAAATGGCTCTAGGTTTGTTAATGTTGTCAATATAAAAATGTATATTTTTACTTTCCATTAAATAGTTCAAACGACTTATTTAATGGAAAATATCGATTAATTAAAGTAAGTTGCACGCAATCCAAGGATTTTCATGTTTACATTAAATTAATTCCATTTTTTATTTTAACAAAACGTATGGATTACCTGTTAAACAGAAATAGAAATACATATTCCAGTCTAAAAGCCCACTTTAACTTTAATGGAGAACAAGTTTAAAATTTGTATTATATAACACGCATTGTTTTTATTTATGCACAAATGTGGTTTTTCTTACTTGATGCGTACTTAAAATCAAGCAACAGTTCTTATTTAATTCTCAAAGTTGTCTTTATACTTGTATCTTACTGTCTCCATTTCATTCCTAAAACTTGAAACAAAGCCAACACTTTTTAGATACATACTAACAAGTTTTCTATGTATTTGTTACGAGCGTTATAAGCACTTACGTAATAGTGCTTTTGCAACTTATTATTTTTCTAAATATTTATGGTGTGACTGTTATAATAATTACATTTTTGGTGTTTAAAAATAATCTTGTTGAAACGTATATCATGCGGAACTTAAACTAGAGTTTAGATCTTCTGAAATGTCAGTTTGATTTCAGTTCAATATTAGCCCTAACTTAAAACATTGACTTATAAGTAACTATTTAGAGTTTACAAAATTGAAGCAACAAACTTAATTTGGTTTTATGTATTTTTCCATTGTACAAGTACTCAACTAATAAGCTTCATAATGATTTATAGATTTAAAGGAATTAACAAAAGTACTGATTTGAAATTGTGTCGATTTTGCTGACAAAAAAAAAACATGTGCATTCGGATTTGGACGTCCATTTTATTCAAACGCTTCAACGAAACTTGGTTGAGTTTGTCAAAGGCATTTCAAATGAAGTCGGACAACAAATTTGATGTTAAGGTGTAGAGCGACTACAATTCACATCGTGCGTAATGCTTAGATCACACCTTAGTTCTGATAATAAATTCAAATTGTAAAATCCAAGATGGCTGCATCTTTCATCATAATATCTATGGAAGCACTTGGGTTAGGTTTCGAAAATTCTTACATTTCCTTGACAGAAATTAATTTTACTTTTAAAAGTGGTACAATTTACCTCATGACGTATCCCGTTTTAAATCGTTTCACGTGGAATCACTAAACAGCTCTAAAAAATACTTTTCCTATTAGCTACTTTACTTTTATGTATGTATGAATGTATACAATATGTATTTCCCTGTGTAAATATCGATCTTTTTTCCATATTTTGAAAATACTTTTAAACTCTTTTATTTAAAACTACTTCGCTTGTTTACTTAATCAATTTATTGTTGCTTATTAAGTCACGCAAAATTAAAACAAAAAAATAACGACGTTTTTTAATTGTAACACTTAATTCATTATGTTTACTTATATGCGGGGACTGGACAAAAAGGGTAATAGAACCGTAAGATTAAGACACTGTTGAATAATTTTGCCCGTTTTTTTTAGATTTTAATTGCACGGATCCAGCTATTGATGAATTTCCATCTGATGGTCTAACGAAGGAAGAAAGAGCCGAAGGTTATGTGGTCTTCCATATTGTTTTGAGTATTTACATATTTATAGCGTTGGCAATTGTATGCGACGAATATTTCGTACCAGCTGTGGAAAGGTTATGCCTTGGTAGTATTCGTCAATATTATAATCTGCAGGAGGATTGACTAAATTAAATTGTATAAATTTAAGCTTTGGATATGTCAACTGATGTAGCCGGAGCCACATTTATGGCAGCGGCAACATCGGCTCCAGAGCTGTTTGTAAACATTATTGGAACTTTTATCACTGAAGGTGATCTTGGTATTGGAACTATAGTAGGGTCTGCTGTATTTAACACATTGGGTGTTGCTGCAGTTTGTGGTGTAGTTTCAGGGGTGGTTTGTTTAACATCAAAGTACACGTCAAAAGATTTGTTTTTGTATTTTTTGTTTAACTTTGCAGACAATTAAACTAGATTGGTGGCCTTTAACAAGAGATTCATTTATATATGGACTTACAGTGTCATCCTTGGTAGTAATTCTTTATGATGGAACAGTTCAATGGTATGAAGCCTTGTTTTTGATTTGTTTTTATTTCTTTTACTTGCTGATAATGTACAATGACAAGAATCTACAAAAACGTGCTAAAGGTAAGCTAAATTATAACTTTATGCAAAAATAACATACTTTCATCTTTTTAACTTTTAGTAAATTCAATATGAATACGGTAATTGACCATTTTCGATAACTTTTGCAATTAATATTATTATATTTGAAATTATTATATTTGAAATTCAAATACATGAACAATATATTTGCATGTGTATGCATAAACGGATATTATCGATTTAACTAAATTTTCAAGGAAAACTTTCACACAAAAACATAAAACACCTTACCAGGCTAAAACTTTTTCGAAAATTATATTCTGATGATAAACACTAGAAGACAAAAATTGCTCTGATATTCGTAAGAAATTCAATAAAAGTACATTTTAGCAATTTATATCTTCTTAGAATTGTATAAAAAAAAAATATTGCATTGTTAAGATAAGACTTAAAGTGACTCAGCACAATTTAATAAAACATTCATTTAGAGTAAAAGACGAGTTTATAAGAAAAGCACTAGATTTAATTTTTTGATTTTTATAGGAAACCCGACTTGTCAGAAAATTCCGTGTTTTGATATGACTCTGGATGAAAACGTTAAACGTGATTCACAAACTTCAAAGGCTGGGGAAGATGAAAACGAAGGCTCAAGCCAGAATTTGTGTAAACTTCCCACTGGAAAAGGATTTTTGTATGCCGTGTGTTGGGTCGTGCAATATCCAATTTACTTAATGTTCTATATTACCATACCGGATTGCCGAATGCCAAAGCTCAGAAAACTATATCCGTTGACATTTTTGATGTGTTGTTTTTGGATTAGCGTTTTGTCATATGTTGTCGCATGGATGATTACAACTGTGGGTAATGTGGTTTTTATGTACATATTATTATTAATTGCGGGAAGGAGTAGAGTTAGAAACAATTTATTTTTTCGTTCGGTCAGATTTTTCTAAAACTTCAGAAACTTTAGAATTCTACAATCAACTTTCTTTTAATAAAGTTGTTCCAATTTCTGTAAATTAAAAAGTGGTAAAATCTATGAAAGTTATATGATTTCGACAATTTGTTTCAATAGACAAATTTTGCCCACACAGTTAACAAAGATAACTAAACGCAATAAATTGTCTACATCCTACCACAACTTGTCTGATGCTAAACCCAGTTTTCGGGAGATTATCTCTTTAATGCACTGACATCAATACCATTTTTATCTTAAGTAATATTGTTGTGTGTTTTAATTTCACTAATTCAATTGAATTATAAAAATTGCGTTCGATTTTTTTTAGACATAATTCTTATTTAAATATGAAAGCAGTTTTAAACAATTTAACTGACACAATAAAAGTTGTATCAAGCGAAACCCAATTTGAATACATATTGGACAGCTACAACTACACTAGCTCTACCAAAAAGAAAAATTATTATTGTATTAAAATTCAAATTTGACCAATTAAAAACACAATTTGAAGCTTAACTCTCGTATCTCCTAGGCGACACATTCAATATTCCGGATTCAGTCATGGGAATAACTTTTCTGGCCGTAGGAACAAGTATCCCCGAAGCAGTTTCAAGTGTAATTGTTGCAAGACGAGGTAAATTTCATAACTTCATAACCAATAAGCAACGTTCAGTAAATCATAATTTTTGTTTTGTTTTAAGGTTATGGTTCTATGGCGATCTGCAATTCAATAGGTTCAAACACATTTGACGTTTTAGTTTGTCTTGGCTTCCCTTGGTTAATTAAAACGATATTTTTTCCTTCAACACCGGGAAATCATTCCTTGGATATAAATTCATCGGGCTTGATATATTCAACTGTTACCCTCTTGTCAACAGTATTTATGCTTTATACTTCGTTTGCATGCACTAAATTTGTTTTGGGAAAAACAGTAGGTTATGCATGCCTTTTTCTTTATGTTAGCTTCGTGGTATTTGCAATTTTGATGGAAATGAATGTTTTCTTTGTCGTTAATTTGCCTATGTGCACTGTTAACTGATTAATTTGTAATATCTCTTTTTATTTACAAATCAAATAATTTTTTGTTTTTAAATTTAACCCCTTCAATATGATTTCTTTAATTAAACCAAAAGGATAGCCTAAATAAATGAAATTAACCGCACATGAAACATGTTATAATGTTGTGTACACCTACACATCTATGTGTATGAATTTTGATTATGACTCCACATCCAGAATTTGCTGCCGGCTCTTCGTTTTGGGGGTGTTTAAATAAAATCATAAATTTATGCCGAAAAGTCTTTCATTTATTTTTAGTTTCGAAAATTTTACAAGTTCTACAATTTCTTTGTATTCAGTTTCTTTGTAAAACAGAGGCTGGGATGCAATCAATCTACACAGGTGCTTCTCATTTTTTATTTGTCATCTAATTTGATTGTGCTATAAGAAATCACGAATTACAAAGAGCCATAATATGATATTCGAAGCGAAAAAATTACTTGTAACGATCAATAACATTCCATTTATGTAAATAAATTGCTAGTTGAGCATCAGTAATTTTTCTTATTTAAGTTTATACAACCTTTTAATACCGCAAAATGTGTCAAAATTTAGTTGCAGACCAATAGTGCACGATAAGGTCGCACGAACTTGCTTATTTATCCAAAGATCCTGTATTTTAAGATTTGAAAATGTACCTGCAAAATAAGTTTTTCTTCAAAAAAATAAATGCGATTTAATTAATCTGCCAACGGAGACCTAAATATCTGTGAGACCGGGGTCACCAATTATGTAAGCCATGTAGTCACTATTACACTTTTTACGAGAACATTTTTGTTTTTAATTTTTCGAAATTTTTAGTGTCAAGAGACAAACGGAAATTATTTAATTTTATGACTTTTTGTTTTTATTTAATTTATAATTAAATTTGTAAAATCCTTATTATTTTTAACGATTTATGTCAAAACTGTTTTACAATATTAAGAGTGAAATAAATGGGCTAAGGTTGGTTGGATCTTTCTTTAAATTATTTTTTTATAAAATATTTAAAATATTTTTGGTATGCTATTATTTAATGCTTATAAATATAATTTTTTTTAAATCCAAAATGATCATCAAATATTATTAAGACAGTATATAAGAGCTTGTGCAGACAAAATAATTGAAATCGATTTAGTTCTTGAGAAAAATTAAATAAAATAACAGTTCTAAAGTGGCTGTCCGTGTGTCCGATTCCATCATGGAAAGCCACTTTAACCTAACCTAATCTAACAGTTTTATAGGGGGTAAATTTAGATCTTGTTCGTTGTTCCTATCCATGTGACACTAAAAAACAGGTACTTTTTATGACCTTCTTCGGAAAAACCGCCATAAAACTTGTATTTATCAATTAAACTCAACATATTTTTTGCAATACAAACTTAATACATACCTCATTCATTCCACATTTGGATTTTTGCAAAATCTAAGGTTTTGAAAAATAACGTCAAATAAAAAACGAAACAAGCTTGTCCCCATTCATGGCACACAAAGTGTATGTATTTTTATGTCGGAAGTAAAAACAAAACATTTATATATACATAAAGAGTTTTTCAATAAGGGCGGGTAGATGTTGAAATGGAATAAAACAAGCTGTGTGTGAGGTATTTTTGATTCCCAAAGGAAGTTATTGTAATCGGTCCGATTTGTCGAATTGAAAATTTTGAAATTTCTCGAACTTTCAAGGTCCCTAGAGTCGAAATAAAAGATTTTTCTGTATTTATTCCGTACGTTCGTACGTCTCAAGAACCAGTAGAGGTATCGACTTCAAAAAAAAAGTTGTTATACAAATAATAATGCAGAAAGGGCTCTCAAGAAAATTGAGTGGGTGGTTTTTTTTACCATAGCAATTTGAGTGAAAATTTTGGTTAACCCTAAATATCTCAAGAACCAATAACGCTGGAGACTTGAATTAAATTTTATATTATATATTTTACCGTGATACCAAACTAATATATTTTTCGATAATTCCAATTAACGGTTTTTTTATAAATCAAAAAAACTGAAAACTGCGAACAAAATATGATTTTATCTTCAAAACAATTTTGCCCAACGAAGAATAAAGTTTTCAACATCTGGTAAAATTTTGAAAAAAATTCGAATCGACAGTTTTTTTAAAAAAAAATTAAAAACCTAAACAAAAAATTAACAAAAGTTGGTAAAAATTGATTTTCGACTCAAATATCTTTTCAAAAATTTGAGATTTTGGCTTCCGACCAATTTTAGCTTATAAGAAATATTGTTTTCAACATTCGGAAAAATTTTGAGAAAAATCGAATTGACAGTTTTTTTTTACAAGAAATAAAAACAATAAAAAAATTAGTAAAATTAGTAAAAATTGTTTTTCGACTAAAAATCTCGTTTACAAAAATAGATTTTGAAATCAAAGTATTTCATCAAATGCAAAATATTCTTGTAATTTTCAACTGACAACTTTTTTAACAAAACACGTAAACCTACAAACCTTTTAAGCAAGACAAATCTACAGACGCGATGGGAAGTCTGGAAGATGGGTCGCATCCCAGCCTCTTTATTTGAAAGGCGCATGTATCCCATTAAATGTGAAACATGACATCATTCAAATGCCCGCCTCGGCTACTAACGGTGGCACGGTTTTGCGTGGCCCAATTTTCAATACCCGTGTTTTTTTGGCATTCTATAAATAGTACAGTAGAAAATTCCCAAGAAAACCCATCGGCAGTAGCCAGATTTTTGTATTTAAAAATCGGTACAACTGAAAGAAGACCTGTCAGATTCCCAACAAAAGGTTATGAGCCCAGACCCAAGACAAAGAACTATATTTCACGATGGCGTCTTCTTCCTTGTATCAAATCGAGAAATTAGACGAAAAGAATTACGAGTCATGGAAACTACAAATTAAAAGCGTTTTAATCCATAGTGAATTGATTTTGCAGCCTGGACCAAAAATGATGAGAATGCATTGGCCACCATCCTTTTTTCCGTGAAACCGTCTCAACTCAACTATACCAAAAATTGTAAAACATTAAATGAAGCGTGGATTATTCTACAAAAAACACATCAGCCACAAGGACCAGCGAGAAAAGTAACCCTCTTTAAGCAGCTCCTACAACGGAAAATCAAGAAAATAGTCACGTGCTACCACATCTTAATAATTTTTCATCACTCGTCGAAAAATTAAAAGAGATAAGTATTGAACTCCAAGATGAACTTTTATAAATCATTTTGCTTTCCAGCCTCCCTACCAGCTTTGAAAATTTCGTTCTTGCTATCAAAGCACGAGATACTCTACCCACGTGTGATAACCTTAAGATAAAGCTTCTGGAAGAAGGACATAGGAGACAAAAAGCAGAATGTAATAATTTTACACCAGAACAAGCATTGTTCGTAAGAAATCGTAGGCAAAAACAATCCTCACACCAAATCCAGCAACAACAGCAACCACAACGTGGGAAGACAGATCAACCAACCTTTAAAGAAATCTGTTTCAGTCAGAGATGGCAGAGTAGATTAAGTCAGGTAATCTACTCGGTAAACTACGTGTAGTTAATTGGATAAACTACACGTTTGATTTGTTTCATTTACTACCCTTCAGTTGTTACGTGTGCTACCTTCACAAAAAACGTTAAATTTCAAAAAGAATTTAAAAAAAAACGAGTGAATAAGTAACGACTAACGAGTGAAAAACACTGAACTATACATAAGAACCAAATATGTTGCGTAAATAAACTAAATCAAGGAATTCGAAGTTTTATGAAAGAAAAATGCAAATTTAATAATCATCTGTTTTATTTTTGTCGTTCATTTTAAGAGTATAGTGTATGTATATCCAGAGATGGCAGAAATGCGATTTTTTTTCATTTACTACATTTGTTACGTCTACTACATAAATGAGGTAGTTAATGTAGTTAAATGTAGTTAAATGTAGTTAACGTAGTTAAATGTAGCAGACGTAGCGGTAGACGTCAAAACGTAGTTTGAAATGTCCATTCAGCCACCAAATTGAAAAATTGCATCGAAAAGATAACTGTGAAAGTGTGAAAAACTAACTCTCGTCGTCTGCCCCGGTCGCAGAATCGCAGTTCGCAGCTAATCACTTTCATTCAAGTTTCGTTGCTTACTGTTGTGTTGTGTAGTGTTGTGAAATCTGAAAACTGAAATTAAGAACAAAAACAATCCTCGAAAAGCATAGATTATTAAAAAACAGATGATTATTAAATTTGCATTTTTCTTTCATAAAACTAATATGTGAAATCAAAAACTTATCTGTGGTAGAAGGTAGAAGCACAGCAACCTACCTGGCTCTCTTTTTTCGGAGACATTTTTTTGTTGTTTTCTTTGTAGATGAGAACTCACATACAGAGGTACGGTGCGTGATACAAAACCTGCACGTTCTACCCCAAACGATTCAATATGAATAAGTATTTTGCTTTGTCATACTCTCTATGTTAATTTTGGGACTCGGTGTGCATGAAATGAATCTTGCACATATGAGATGCCATGGAACTTTTTTGTGTTGAGATTTTTTCTTTTTTCTCTTGCATGGAACTTTTTTGTGTTGAGATTTTTCCATTTTTTCTCTTGTTCTTGTGAAAATATTTGGAAATTAGGTAGGTAGGATTTTTAGTATTGCGATATACTGAGTTTAATTTTTATTGAATGCAACAATGAAAGTGATGTTAGTTAGTGCGCAAGAGATAACTTAGGACAGTTGTGATGGATTTTTTTTCGAGATTATTTTAAGATTGTTTGTGGTTAAAAAAATGGCGAATAGTAGTACATATTTGTTTGCGCAAGATCATATTACATTTTCTTGCTCCTGGTAATGCGCTCCCAGAATTCTGCGCCCTGTGCTTTGTCCGGCCCTGAGTATGTTTATCAGACTTCGCCCGCACGCTGAACAAATAGCGCTTGCTAATGATGCACATATTTTAACAGATGGCATTGGTGAGGTTTTATTAAAAACCAAACACGGAATTGTTACTCTGAAAGAAGTTCTTTTTGTGCCATCGATGAAGATGAACTTTGTTTCAATTTCCAATTGACAATTTTAATAAAATTATTTTTGACCAAAATAGTGTAAACATATTGAATACTAATGGAGGAGTTCTATTATCTGCAAAGAAGTCGCAAAATATGTACATTTGTACTGAGATAATTAAGAATGAGGTTAACGCATACACGTGTTCAAATGGATCATCGAGTGAAAATGATATCGCCGTATGGCAGGAGAAGTATGGGCATCTAAATAAGAAGAGCTTGGGCAACCTAATCGAGAAGCAATTGGTTAGGGGTCTAAATTTGAAAGGTAATATCAACAATTTTAATTTTCAATGCGAAGTTTGCATGAAAGGAAAAATATGCTCGCTACCATATGTGTGTGAACAGAACTGGAGCGAAGGTATTTTAGATGTAATACATACTGATTTATGCGGCCCCATGAGGAAAACGTCCAGTGGAGGAGCAAAATATTTTCTATTTTTTGTTTATTTTTTAAAGGCTAAAAGTGAAGCGATAGACATGTTCAAGAAATTTAAGGCCATGGTTGAAACCCATACCTCGAAACGAATCAAGACTCTTAGGAGCGATAATGGAACTGAATTTGTGAACCGACCATTGAAAGAATTTCTTGAATCCACCAGTCCATCACCAGTTAACTGCACTCTATACTCCGCAGTAAACGGCGCGCGGCGTTGCGGAACGAGCTAACAGGACAATTTTGGAGATGGCTCGTTGTATGTTGATTGGGTCAGGTTTGCCTGAGAGCATTTGGGCAGTGGCAGTAAACACAGCAGTGTATTTAAGAAACCGCTCGCCATGCAGTACTTTGCAAGGGATCACTCCATTCCAGGCTTGGTCTGGCCTCCAGCCTAATGTCTCACATTTGAAAGTATTTGGTTGTAAGCATTCATGTTGAATAAGCAACCATGATACTCCAAGTTCCAATCGAAAGGAATTGAATGCGCAATAATCGGGTATGCAAGTGAGTCTAAAGCGTATCGCCTTTACAACCGCAAAATTGGTAAAGTATACATAAACCGAGATGTTAAGTTTATTGAAAAACATCCGAATCTTGAATCGAAAAGTATAGATGTTGATTACCTTCTTACAGAACCTTCCAAAACTGAAATAAGCAAACCACAAGCCGAGGTGGCACAAATTGATGTTTTCGAAGATGCTTTGGGACCTGAGAGTCTGGATGTTGCTGCTGCGGATGCAATTGAATGCTGTTGAACCTGATGTTGATGCTGCTAAAAATGCTGCTGGAGATACTGCCGTTGAAACTGCGACTAGAGATATACAAAATGACGATGTTGAAGAAGATGGTAGGGAAAGTGGTATGGATGAAGAGAAAGAAGAAGAATCTCTCGGAGTAAGTCCTAAAAAAATATTAAGGTAGAGTTCGTGTTGTAGAGAGCAATAGAGGCAAAGGTAGAGGTAGGGGAAGAGGAGTGACTAATTTACTGAATTATGGGAAAGATGTTGAAAATGAATGCCCTTTAACAATAGAAGAAGCCCTTTAAAGTAAAGATGCTCATAAATGGTGTCAGGCGATGCACAACGAGTTCAATTTTCTGTCCAAAAATCACACTTGGACAGTTGTTACCGAAAAATAGACATGCCATTAAGTCAATGTGGGTATTCTTGTTGCTTGTTGCCAAAGGCTGTGTGCAAAAGTATGGCGTTGATTTTTACGAAACATTCTCACCGGTAGCAAGATATTCGAACATACGATTGGTTATTGCATTATCAGTTGAATTTAAACTGCTGTTACACCATTTGGTGTAACATTTTCTTGGCATAGAAATCCAAAGAGATGGCCCACGGGGGGGGGGGGCAATTTAACTCAGTCAACAACAGCGTATAAAGGGTCTGTTAAACGATTTCAAGATGACTAATTGCAGGAAAGTTAGCACACCAATCGATCCAGGAACGCAGTTGAGGAAATGTGATGGCTGTAAAAATTGTTCGAAAGTCGAAAAAACAATGTACCAATCTTTAATTTTATAAGCATCACTAGTTAGTTAGTTGTAATGACTTTTTATTTCAAATAATTAATTTTCAATGCCTTAGTTATCTTAGTCTATTTGGTGTGGCTCAAAGCCGTCTACCAGGTTGACAATAAATAAATAAATATCGTAAGTTAATTTAAAAACAAAAATTTTAAAAATTTAAAAAAGAATTTCAAAAATATTTACAAAAAAAAATTAAAAATTAAAAATTCGTTTTCTGTATCGAAGTGCAGCTATTGTATAGTTGTATAAAACATCCCATCCTTTTTCGCCGTTTAAGATGCTTATTGTCTCTCCTTCTTCAAGGGTTTCTTTACGAAATACCATAACACGAAGTTCTTTTAAAATTGGACAAACTGCAAGAAAATGGAAAACGTCCTCCCTGGTGTTCATGTTGCAAAGTTCGCAAATAATTGGTAGATCCGTTCAGTGGGGTATAAAATTTAAACTTATTATTTCACCTCTTATTTTAAAGACATTACTGATTTTTTCAACAGAGTAGCAATCAAGAAAGTATGTGTTTTCACTAAGATACTGGTTTAATTTGCTATAGTAATTCCTATACAGTGAAGCTCCAGCATCTTCAGTGTATCTATCTTATAAGATTCTACCGAATTTATCTAAAAACAAGTTCTTTTGTCTGGATATCTAACTCTACTCCACACTCTGATGCGATTTCTATCCACACATTGCAAATACTTCCACCCGTTCGAATAATATTTCTCATTACTATGTTTGGTATTCTAGTTTCTTCCATTTCTAAAACTTTGATAACATAATTAAAATGGAATTCTAGGGTATACAAAACATAGGGGAGTACCAGTTTCAATATACAACATATAATTTGGAGTGTTTTTCGGTAAACGGAACATCCTCTTTAAAAAATAGCGAAGAAATTTTTCGACAGATTCATATGTTTTGTATCCCCAAACCTGTGCTCCGTAAAGAAGGACTGAAGCTGCGGTTGTTTGCACTGTGCGACACGTTATCGATGAAATTGCTCGCTTAGCATCTGATAGTTTTTCATCGAGATCTATATTTACATTTAAGTTCGCCGATATCATCATACCAAGATATTTGTATTTGCGTACTATCTCCACATCTTCTCCATTGAACTTCCATTTTTCCAAGCAAGCATATCGACCACCACCGTCTCTGAACACCATAATTTTTGATTTCTCCAGGTTGACTGTTAAATTCCAAGTTTTACAATATATGCTGAGTCTGTTAATCATTCGCTGAAGCCCATCCACAGAATCAGACAGAAATACGATGTCGTCCGCATACATTAAAGCTGGAATTGTTACCCCGTTGAAGTTTATACCACCTTTAACAGAATCCGTTACATCATTTTTTTGTTCCATATTTTCATATTTCATATATTTTATTGAACAGGTTATACTGTAAGTTACATTATCTTTTAAAATAGTATAAACTTAATTATTATATTATGTGTTGTGTATATTTGTTTGTGAATTTTCAAAATGAAAATTAAATTAAATTGTATGTATGCATGTGAATAGTTTTAAAAAAAAGTTTAATTTAAATTAATACAAAATAAAAATCAAGAATTAATACTTTATAACTAACAGAAAAAAAAAATAATAAGGACTCAAATCATCACTACCTTAAGGTTTGCAAATATTCCTCAATTTAAATTCGAAAGAGCTTAGTACAGTTTATCATTCTTAAAGATAGAGGAAGACAGTTCCACAGACGAATCGCAGCTATGAAAAATTGGCGTTCTGATACTAAGAACGTGTAACGTATGGGTACAATATTTAATGTTCTAGCAGAATGTGAGTAACGTATCCTATCATAAAGGTAAGGTGGTTGACGCGTTTGTATAACATTATTTAGCAATACAAGTGATCTAAACTTGAAAAGGTTTTGAAGAGTAAGGCCATAGATAGACCTTGAGAAATTAGAAGCTCGATCGTATCTTTTTAATCCAAAAATGTATCTGGCAATACTGTTGTAAGCAACATTAAGTTTGCGCTTGTGCTCATAATCACAATTATGAAAAATTTCACAGCAGTAGAGCATTATAGGCACGAGCAATGTTTTAGCCAGTATCATACGAGTTTTGAATGGTGTTATTTTATGATTTGTCCAAAGTAGACGAAGGCCTCCGTAAACACGGTAATTCCAAGAAAGCGTTTTTGTAAACATTAAACCTAAGTTTTTGGCTGAATCGACAAACTCAATTTGTTTATTATTTAAAATTATCACGGGAAAATAAGACGTGTCGATGGCTTTTCTTGAAATTACCAAACATTTTGATTTTACTGGATTGAGACAAAGTCCATTTTTCTCTGACCAAGAAAAAATATTGGCAAGATCTTCGCTGACTTCAACGGCAGCGTTTTCAACCAATCCTAAAGGAAAACTTTTACTTATTTGAACATCGTCAGCATACATATCCAATTTAGAGTTCTGCATACATAAGGGTAAATTATTGATGTACATAGAGAAGAATAGTGGTCCTAATATTGAACCCTGCGGAACCCCTCTTTTAACCATAAGAAGTTCTGAAGCAGAAGAGTTTGCAATAACTGCCTGAGATCGTAAATGCAGATAAGAATGAACTAGATTTGCTGAAGAAGTAGAACAATTAAATTGATTTGTTAGTTTACTAAACAGTATTTTATGATTGACCGTATCAAATGCCTTTGAATAATCAAGGAGAACTAAAAAGGTGACATTGTCGCTATCAACAGCTTGTCTGATGTTTTCTACAACGTTAATGAGAGTTGTGGTGCAGCTGTGCTTAGGACGAAAGCCAGATTGGTTAACACAAAGCAGATTGTTCTTAGTTAGGTAATTCCTTATCTGACCATTCATAATTCTCTCTAAAACCTTGGAAAGAAATGGTAAAATCGCAATTGGTCGAAATTCACGTTCGTTTTTTGGAATTGGAATAATTTTTGCTTGTTTTCAAGCTGATGGAAAAACATTCGACATTAATATTGTATTGTAAAGATGTGTTAAGTATCTTAGAATGTAGGGTAGTATAGCTTTAACAAAGACTGGATGAATTTCATCTATTCCAATAGATTTTGATTTTATATTAATGCAACTCTCTAAGACTTCAGCTTCAGTTACTTGCGAGAAACTAAAACAAGGAAATGAAAAAGACGCATTCTCAAATGGAGCAAAAGATGTTTCGTTTAAATTCAATATACAAAATATTTAGTCGAAAACGCTTCCAACGTTTATAGGCCTGGTCGCGTTCATATATAAGATTTTTAATGTGCGTGTTAAACCACGAAGAATTTTTTGTTACTACCGTTTTTGTGATCAGTGGAATGTGTGTTTCAAATAAGTTTCTTATATTCTCTTGAATGAAAAAAACTTGATCTTCGACAAAAGGCATTTCATAAACTCGAAACCATTCAATTTGTTTTAAATCATCTTCTAATTGGCTCGTATTCACTCGTTTGAAGTCGCGAAATCTTATAGTTTTGCTCGAAATCAATGGTTCACATTGAAATGTCAAATGAATTAGGTCGTGACACGAAAAGGCAGGCACTGATATTTAATTAAATTTGAGAACTTTATAAATATGACTGACAAAAAATAATCAAGAAGGTTGCTGCTGTGAGAAGTGAAATGGGTGGGTGATGAAGTGTTAACAGGAAAGAGATTTAAGGTACTCATATTGTTGACAAGAAATGAATCATTTAATATGTTGCAGTTAAGATCACCTACAACAACAACAAGCGGTGATATAAAAGATAATTCATCAATTACTGTTAAGATAGGTGTAATATCAATGTTGTTGTAAGGCCTGTATACAGAGCCTAGCAAGATTTTGTTTTCATTACACAATATCTCTATAAACACATAATCTATATTACTTCCTGGTTCCGCTTTTCTTAAAATTTTACAATTCATCTCACTGCGCACAAAAATAGCTATCCCTCCACCGCATCTCCCAATCCTATCACAACGAAAAGGCTTATGAAAACCATTTAAGGAACAAAAAGTATCACCAACATTACTTGAAAGCCAAGTCTCTGAAACACATACAACGTCAACCATCGAACCTTCAAATAAGAATCTAAACTCAACTATTTTTGGTAAAATACTTTGCGCATTTATGTGGACAACGTGTAAACCAAAAACACTCCATTACCAAGACCGGAATCTTTCGTACGTTTCACTCTCCAAAACCCGTTTGTTTACATTGTTGTATTTGTAATTTTGACAAATAGTCCATGAATAGATGTGAGCACAAAAAATAAAAAACGATGCCGTGGGCTAGCGGCACTTTGCAAAGCAAAAACAAAATGGAGGGGTTAATAAGTTTTTTTTTCGGGTTTTTCTTTTTACTTTTTTTCGATGAAAAAGTCAGTTTTAAGCTTTAATTTTGCAGGCATTTTGTTGATAGTGAACCAATGTACCTTTTTGTCTTGAAAAAAGCATGTTCAACATCAATTTATTATAAATAATTCACTAATTTACAGTACTCACTACGAAATTCTTTAAATTTCATAATAAACCTCGGATTTTTGTATCAAAGATGCGTTCGAAGAACCATCAAGTTAAGGGTGCGAGCGCAATTTTTGTATTGAATTCTAATAAACTTTCGTTAACGAACGGCCCAAATATTTTGTTTGCAAGTAATTAAAATCTGTATCAATTTTACTAATCCAAGTATATTTATAGTTTGTTTTTAATGATTTAAGCTTGCAACTATTTTTCAATGCCATTTTGATTAATAAATAATAAATTTAAGATAAGTTATAATCGAAAAATACCTTATCCATAACATTCTTGATTGATGGAAGCATACATATATTTTCTATCAAAAAAACTATGCATCAAAGGAGCAGCAATGTTTTAAAGATATAATCAGAACAATTATAGCAAACCTGTTGAATAAATGCAGAGCAAATAAATTGCAAATTTTGACATATCATAAAATGAAAACTTCTCAAAATCGTTCTGAATTCATGCACAACTCATTCAATAGATCATGTAAACGACATGAATGTTTATTGTTGCGTACAGAAGTTTTTTTTAGTGAATTCCCACAGTCTAACGCAAAATATAATTTTCATTCATTTCTTCAAAATGTTTAGTTACCAAAGTTGAAGTTTACTTATTATTGTTTGAAGGGTATGTTTAGTAAAAGTGCTGCTAATAATGAAAAAAAATAATGAGTTTTAAGGACATGTTTTTGTTTTTCTTAATATAATAAATACTTCCATATATTACATTTTATAAATGCAGAACATAGAAGAAAATATACATAAACAATAGTTTTCAGATATAAAGCAGACGTTAGTGTAGACAAATATTTTGAGAAAGCCAATATTCTAGGTATTTTCATTAAAGAAATTTCGGCTTCAGCTGACCTTCATCAACTTTTTAGAAAAAAAATTAGCATTAATAGCAGCCAATTATTTCCTAGCATATTTAATTGTTCACATTGTAAAATGTCTAGAAATGTTCATATGCTACAAAATTCGTAATTTTATGCGTAAGCATAGAAGATAACATTATTAAGCAAGAAGTATGCATTTTGGCGCGTTCACCAATTTTTTTCTATTGGTTGTTCGGTTTCCTCATACTGGAATAAAAAAAGTTGCTTAGATCTATTTATTGCACTCATTTAGTTGGTATTGTGTGTAGCCATATTGCCTATTTTTCTATTCCTTAAAGATGCTTTACACAAAGCAACTTATTTTTAAAACGTGGTTCCCTCAAATTTTTATTCCAAAATCTAACTACAAACAAAATTATAACTCTAACATAATCCCTCAAAAAGAAATTTTCAGGAATATTTCTGCAACAAACAAAACTAAAATTTGGTCTTGCATTTGTCGAACTTCTTAAATGATGAAAATACTAATCTAATTGACGAATCTGAACTAGCTAAAGTTGGCAATGGAACTTCACAAGTATGCTACTCGTAGCATTGTCTGTACAAAAAAAAACGAAAGCACCCGCCTATTGTTTCAACCTGAACTTCTAACGTCGCCAAAAAAATGCTCTAAGGAAACTACAGCTGAAAAAATTGTCTGTTTTGTTGTTTTACAAAGTATTGAGTTACACTTTTGTCCATTTCCAATAATTATACTTAACCAGTTGCAGCGCATGTTGCGTTCGCAAATAATTTAAGTAAACAAAATAAATAATAATAAACTAATAAATCATTAAATAATATGTATTTGGTCAATTTGATTTAATTTAATATACATTTACAACATTTATTTTGGATTGAAATTAAAAAGCTATACAAATCTTCCAATTTAAGACCCTGTCAGCACTTCAGATTCTGTTGGTTAGGATTGTTTAGTTTTTGAACGAGGCCATGAAACATTCAAAATGAAGCATTTAGATGGGGCTGATTACTATAATGAAGCATTTTGATGGGCCTGAGGACTAAATATGAGAATGTGTTTGGTTTTTTGCATCATTTCACGCACACTTTCTCACATTTAGTCCTCAGTAGCTTGTAGGCAAACCGAAATGTCAGTCTGAGATTCCGGTCTTGGTAATGGAGTGTTTTTGGTGTAAGCCCGATTGCTGCATAAAACTTTAATCATTGCGCGTTCTATATTATTTAGCTGCGATTGGTTTGTGCAACTTCGGTTTATATTATTTATTTTAACCATATTCGAAAAACCAAGATGGAAAAGAGAACCAACCTGCGATCCAAACGAATGACAAACTCCTTTGAGAAGAAAACATTAGACAAATAAGCAAAAGGTGTGATGATAAGAGGTAATTAATGCAAATAAATATTACTGACAAATATATTGATCTTAGAAATTCAAGAAATATGTTTAAAATAAAAGTAATAAAATATATAGAGATTTGTAAGAGAAAAAAGAATAATAATTATACATTGCATAAAAAAAATTAAAGTTACAGGTGATATCTTTCATCAGTTCATGAGTTGGCATCAGGTTGAAGCGTTGTTGTTGGTAACGTTTTGGTTAAAAACGGCAAGGTCATCAGCAGTTTCAATTAATTTCGCATTTTCTTCCTTATTCTTCTTAACGTAAACAAGTCCACGAAAATTAAATGCAGATTGTATTTTTTTCTCTTGTTTGAATTTGAGTGCGTATTGAAGGAGAGTACGATTACGCATCGTTAAGCATTCATGAATGTAAACGGGAGAAATTTTGTTGTTGACATCATCACCATCATTTAGCCCATAGAGGAAATATATTATCTAGAGTCCCGACTTAATGGGTTTGCTCTCTTTTTGCCTACAAACTAAATTGAGGGAATTTTGCCCATTAGCGTAAGCATGTGTTAGTTCTCCCGTGCATTTCTTATGGGAAAATCCAGATTCTATGTAGTTGTTATGGGCTTTTGGTGAAATGTGGACAATTAGGGGGAAAACAATGTGAGGTGAACTCAGCCGTTCAAAAAAGAGATCCGTTGAATTCAAAAATTGAAAAATGAATGCAATATTTTAAGAAAAATGAATTTTGCAACTTCTTTTTACTGAAAACTGTGCTAAAAATAATATTTGACTGCTTTTGGCAAACAAATTCTATGATTTTTATGAAAAGTTTCGCTAAAAACAGAAAAAATCATGCAGAAAGTATAGGCGCACCCTAGAACTGCAATGCGAACGTGGCCCAATTTGAGTTGTTCCCAGTTTTGACAGATCAATAGCGAGGTGAGTATTTTGACAATTCTAAAAAAATGAAAAACAATACAATGTTTTTATTGTGATCAACAAGAAAAAGTGTCTAGACTGTCTGCAAAGAATAAATAAAATATAATTTAATAAAAATTTAACTGAATTCAATCTTTTAAAAGTAATAAATACTAATTTTCTTTTTGAAGTGTTTCTTTCTCTTTTTACAGGTAATTTGGTTTTTAATATATCTTACACAATAAAGCTATTTTCTAGAAATAAAGATTATGATTCGGTTCTGGCCAAATTGCTATTCTCCTGAAAAAAGTTTTGAGTTTTAGTTGGTGTAATAGTATTTCATGGATATTTCAATAAAATCTAAACAATTCTTTTGATTTTAAGGCAATTTTAATGAAATCTTGCTCCACAAACTTAAAATTTTAACATTTTTCAGCTGAATTTCGGGAATTAAACGGTAATACCTACCTACATATATCATATCCCCATAATATAAACATGTAATGTATAACACAATATGTTATATTTGTGCAAAGTTCCCGCGTATAAAAAATAGACCACGACGAAAAACATGCGAGTTTAATTCAAAAGTGTTTTGTTTAAAGACATGAGGTATGTACAAATTTCAATAAAAAGTATTGCATTTACTAGGAAATGTTTTTTTTGGAGGTGAGGTGATTCATAATTTAGAATCATTACTCCAAATGAATAATATGTTTCCTCTATGATTTAGCCGAAGATCACGTAGACAAAGCTGCACTTTATTTGTTTTTCGGTAGTTGCCGATCGACTTCAGAAGAAGACTCTTGTCACTTGGCGAGGGTAATTTAATCATTATCGGTGGTGCAAGTGAATTGCTTTTTGCTCTAAGTCGAAAGATATTTTTAACGGTCGGTGGTTTGATTTTTAAGCAATCACATATGTAGCTTGTGAAAAATAATTTCTAAGTTTTCGTTCGGTAATTGTGGAACTCCATGTAAAAGCGCATCGCTCATTGTCTCCTTAAGTTGTTGTTTTTCATCGTTTGACTCCACGTGGACTTTAAGTTTATAAATAGCCTCTTCTTGTTTTTGTAAATTTTGTTTCAGCTCCTCGTTCTCGACTTTAAGTACATCAATGTCGGTTTGTTTTGATTCCAAGGCAGATAAACGGTTGTTTACAGCTTGAAGAGACGACCTGAGAGCTCCTACTTCGAAATCAATTTTTTGGGTTATTCTCTTTTCGGAGTCGGTAATTAGCATTATGATTTTTTCTAGTTTTTCGGAAATTGAGATGCCAGCGGGAGAAAAATTTTCATTTGAATCAGACATCGTTAAAGTTTCGATCTGCGATTTATGTGAAACTGTAAATTGTGTTGGTGTATCAAAATTTGAATGTTTGGAACGAGAAAGTGTTGATATTTCTTGCGGTTGTTTTGAAGGCGAAGGAGATTGGGAGAAATGTTCTCTATAACGTTTTGAAGACATCAAATAGAGTCTTCATGTATGTATGTATAAATGTTTGTGTTTAAATTAATGTCTGGGTAGGTTGGGGAAATCTTATTCAGCTGTTTATATCAGGGAGAGAAAGTCACCGATTCAATCTTAAGTTAGTTTTTGTTGACTTTCATCAAAATTTTAATGATTAAAAATTGTTATTTTGGACAGTTTTTCATTAAATAAATGCACATTTTCAATCACTGAACATTTAAGAAAGCGTCAGTATAGTTTGTGACGTTGGAATAGAATTTAAAACTACTTTAAACCAAACCGAAAACCGCAACACTGTCACACACGTCTGCTCAGTCACACATCATTCAGATACAATATGAAGAGTAGGACACTTAGTATACACCCCTGTTTAACTCCCATTGAAGTTTCAAATTCTTCAGATGTAAGATCTCCATCCCACACAAAAGCCACATTATTTTCGTACAATGCTCTCAAAATGCGAATAAATTTGGTTGATACTCCCATTATAAAGAGTTCATAAAATAATGCTTCTCGCGATATTGTGTCAAATGCTCCACGAAAGTCCACAAAAAATGCATACAATTTTTTCTTTTTAATTTTATAGGCATCAGCTATGTTGGTAGTGCAAATATTTGGTCAATAATTGTGGAATAGCCCTTTCTAAACCCAACTTGGAATTCTGTTAGAATTTTCTTTTCTTGCACCCATTGACTAAGTCTTTTGTATAATAACGCATCAAACAATTTGGCTGTAGTTTGCTGGATCTTTGTAATAACCTTTTTTGTGAATCGGATAAATAATGGATTTTTTAAAACTTTCGGGAACTTCAGCTATTTCGAAGATTTGGTTGAACTCCACGGTTAGTAATTTCATAAACTCATTTGTTGAATTTTTATAAAATTCAAATGAGATTCGGTCAATTCCCGGGGCTTTATTTAGCTTTGAGTTGTTTATGGCTTCCTGAACATCTTGAAGAGTAAAAAGTGCATCCAAATTTTCATCTAGAAACAAAGACCAATAAGGACTCTACGTCCAAACGGGAAAGATCTCGTGAGGGGGCCGTACCGACACCAAAACGGCCTCGGGTGCACAACACCAGCACTCCCCTCAATCCCATCAAGAAAACCAGTTTCAGTGACGTCGCGAAGGGCAAAGTCGTGGTTGCGGTCATTGACAGGAGCGATGATGATGGAACAATATCGGCTGATCGTTGGCAGTTGGTCAAGGTTAAGCTCTCGGGTGGCTTTTTAAACATTTTGAGGGAGCTTCCTTCCATAAGCGATGGGGGTTGGCATCAAGGCCATGTCAAACTCATGGTTTGTGGCGATCAGAGGTCTTGTGACTTATACAAGCTCGCTGTCAGCCGGTTAGGTGAAGTTTGGCCAGGTGCGAAGCTCGAGGTTGTCGCTAACGAAGACATTCCTAGCAGACCTAGAGCCCGCATTTGGATCCCTGGTATCGAGGACATTCTCGAGATGATCAGAGTTTGTAACCCGTCCTTTCCGACTCATAACTGGAAGATAGCCAAGCTAGAGGAGGTGAAGAATCTTTATAGGAGCGCCATTTTGGTACTCAATAAGGAATCTTTGGCTCCTCTAGCCATAAACGAGGGCTCCATAAATTATGGCTTCGAAACAATACAAATTCGAGTTTATAAAAAAGATGAGGTTAACGCGTAAAGCGGGCCTCCAAAAACAACCGAAGGTGAACTAGCGATTGATGGGCCTGGGACATCGTCTTCTCTCTTAACAGAGGGTGACGATGCACCCGTGCCCTCCCCAATAGCGACTCCACCCTCGTCGTCGTAGACAGTCCATCCTCAATGGAGACTGAGGACGACCTCAACATGATCCTTTTGAGCGAGGACGAACTCTTGGCTTCATCCTCAGACTCAGAGGATCAGAACAAAACCGTGGTGGAGGTTGATCTGCCTAATTGTAGCCAAAATGCTGCAGTTAGTACAGATTAATCTCCAGCACTCCGTAAATGCCTCGGCCTCACTTCTTCTCCGGCTGGCAAGAAACGGGGAAGACATTGTCCTGATCCAAGAGCCATGGATTGTGAGATCCATTGTTCGAGGACTCAGGACTCCTGGGTACTACACGATGTGTGTGACAGATAAAGGTGAACCTAGATCTTGCATACTAGTGAAACGTAGCATTAATGTATTTTTACTCCATCATTTCAGTGACAAAGATACCACCGTAGCTAGGCTGGAAACATCCAAGGGAAGTTTCTGGATAGTGTCGGCGTATCTTGGCCATGACCACCTTGGCCCTCTCCTTGGAAAAACCCTGGAGAAGATCGTCGCTGAAGCGGAAAGGCAAAGGATCCGCCTAATTATTGGGAGCGATGTCAACGCTCATCATACGGTATGGGGAAGTACCAATATCAACGACAGAGGTGAGTCTCTTTTTGATTATATTCTTGGTACTAACCTCCTAGTAAGTAATGTTGGAAATGAACCAATGAAAAATAGAAATTGCTTGTCCACTTATACACATAAGAGGAAAGAGGAAACCACAATGGTGGGCCTCAGAGCTTGACTCGCTCAGGAAAGAATGCAGGAAACTTTTCAACCGAGCCAAAGCCGCAAGACTAGCCTCTCACTGGGATTCGTACAAAGAATCCCTTAGAATTTACAAGAAGGCACTAAGAAAATCTAAACGATCTTCTTGGCGATCCTTCTGTGGCACGATAGAAGAAACTTCTGAAGCCTCTAGGTTACAGAAAATTCTTTCAACTAATTCAGCGATGCCAAGCTGCTTAAAAAATGCAGACGGCTCCTGGACAAATTCAAGTAATGAATCGCTGAACTTGCTACTGGATACTCATTTTCCTGGAAGTTCTCTTACCGAGACTTGCAACGGTTATATACGTTCAAGTCCCAATACAACATATCCACAAGGTCTGATCACAAGGGACAAGCTACAATGGGCTCTCAACAGCTTCAAACCATTTAAATCTGCAGGACCAGATGAAATAATACCAGCCGAGCTACAAAAGACTTCTGACATAATTGCACCAATCCTTGAGGCAATTTTTACCAGCTGTCTTTACCTGATCCATGTTCCCTCGGCATGGCGAGAAGTTAAAGTTGTTTTTATACCCAAGGCAGGTAAATGCTCGCAAGTCAATCCTAAAGATCTACGACCTATAAGTCTATCATCATTCCTTCTTAAGACCTTGGAAAGATTGATTGATATCCATTTAAGGGCAAGTATTTATACAAGACTTCTGTCTTCGTCTCAACATGCCTACTGTAAAGGTAAATCGGTGGAAACAGCGTTACACACCTTAGTACGCACCGTCGAATATTCCCTCCATCATAAAGAGTTCACTATGGTTGCTT
The DNA here is from genome assembly GCA_951509635.1 of Eupeodes luniger. NCBI lineage: Eukaryota > Metazoa > Arthropoda > Insecta > Diptera > Syrphidae > Eupeodes > Eupeodes luniger. The sequence goes on from OX608074.1 coordinate 68,722,956, forward strand.
TCCTTGACATCGAAGGTGCCTTTAACAACGTGGACACATCTGCACTAACATCTCTAAGTATAGAGAGTTCGCTTCGGGAGTTAATTCATTTAATGCTTACTAGCAGGATAATTAACTCAAAACTGGGCAACTCTTCTGGCAGACGATTCGTTAGTAGAGGGACACCGCAAGGAACCTAGTGGTGAATGAAATCCTAACTAGTCTGGATGCGGAGGGTTTCAGAGTGAAAGCCTATGCGGACGACGTTACTATAGCAGTTTCAGGAAAGCATCTTAACACGTTAAAAGAACTCTTACAAAATGCCTTGGACAGACTAATACTTTGTGCTGATCGGTGTGGACTGGGTATTAACCCACACAAAACCGATTTGGTCTTATTTTCGAGGAGATACAAAATTCCATTTGTCAACCCTCCCCATATTAAAGGAATCCAATTAAAATTCTCAGACGAGGCTAAATACCTGGGTCTTGTCTTAGATAAAAACTAAATTGGAAACGCAACGTAGAGGAAAGAGTCAAAAAAGCTACTGTAGCTCTCTTTTCTTGCAAAAAAGCCATCGGTAATAAATGGGGCTTACAACCCAGAATCACGCATTGGCTATACACATCGGTAATCAGACCGATTTAAATATACGGTGTGGCAGTATGGTGGACTGCTTTAGAAAGGTATAAACCGAGATAAATTAAATAAAGTCCAACGTTCATCTGCGGCACTGGACACCTTACTCTACCTAACACCTCTTGACATTTTTAGCAAACAAATAGCTGCAAGCTCTGCTATTCGCCTCAAAGCTTCGTCGCAGTGGACTAACAACAACATTGGCCACTCCGTAATTCTTAGTTATTTAGAATCAATTCCAAAGCACACAGACTTCACCATCCCCCAACTGCAATTCGACAGAAATTTCCAGATTTCTATACCTCCCAGATCTTTCTGGGAGGATAGGACATTCCTGGAAGACCAGTCAATCCATTTCTATACAGATGGGTCGAAAACAAAAGAAGGGGTTGGTTAGAGTGTGTACTCTGAACAACTGAAATTAAGTCTCTCATTCCGCCTTCCCAATCATTGTAGCGTGTTCCTGGCGGAACTTTTGGCGATTAAAGAAGCATGTCCCGGCTTAAAGAAAACGTGATATCAACATCTGATATCCTTATCTTTTTTAGATAGTCAGGCCGCTATCAAATCTCTGGACTCTGCCCCTACAAACAGTCCATAACTGTCGATCATCTCTAATGGAGATGGCACAACAGTTTAATATTCACCTTTGCTGGGTGCCATGCCGTCCGATTCATAGAGACATTCCAGGTAACTGTAAGGCAGATGAACTCGCCAGGAACGGTACAGTACAGCCCATCCTACCACGTTTGGCACGTACTGGCATACCAATCGCTACTTGTAAACTTTTGCTAATGCAAGACGCTGTGAGGAGGGCGGGCACCAGGTGGAACAACATCACCACGTGTCAAGTCGCAAAAAACATCTGGCCAACACTGGATTTAAAACGTTCAAGGTGCTTGCTCTCTCTAAGCAAATCGCATATAAGCTCGATAATAGGTGTCATAACCCGACACTGTCTAATAGGAAAGCACGCCACGAGATTAGGCGTATTCTCAAATGATTTCTGCAGAAGCTGTTTGGACGAGGAAGAGGAAGAAACAATTCTTCATCTTCTCTGCACATGCCCTGCTCTAGCTCGAAAACGCAAGAATTACCTAGGAGAATTCTTCTTTAACGATCTAAATCATATCGGCATAATCAGCCTCTCACGTTTCGTAAGAGACTCAAACTGGTTCCATTGAGCTTAGGAAGTAACCTCAAGATTCATGTGGTATCACAATGGGCCATTAAACTGGCCTAAGTGTGTCCGTTTCCATCTTGGACAGCCACTATAACCTAACCATAGGGGCCGCATATTCAAATAAAGGAGACAATAATGGGGTATTAAGAAGGCTGTTAAAGTGGGTTCTCAGCAGAGGAGCATTTAACGACAGCGAAATAGTGTTAGTGCGTCCATTTATATATTTTACCGCTTTCCAAAACTCAGCTGAAGATCTTGTATTGTTAATTTCATATGAAAGTGACACCTATTTTGGTTTTATTTATTTATTTATTTATTTATTTATTTAATTCGTTAAAATCTAACGTTAACAATATTTAAAAAATTCTTATAATCTAATAATATCTAATATCATAATTTATATTTATTATACAATATTGTTGAAAAACATAAGTTTAAATTGTTTACATTTTATATTATCATTTACAGATTCTAAACAAAAATAAAATTCGTTATAAATTGTTATTAACTGATTGAGAGGGCTACATACACCATAGTTTGATCTGCTAAATATTTGAATAATAGGTTGCTGTCGCCTTAAACTTGCACGACTGAAACTGAAATTTTATTTACTTAGAACTGATGGTAATGATATCGAACCATTAATAATCCCAACAATAAAACAAAATTGTAAATACTTTCTGTGGTTAGTCAAAGAAGGGAGGCTGATCAAAGCTAGTCTTTGAGAATAAGGAGGAAATAGATTTTCCCTTGCCCATGGAAGAGACCGAAGACAGAAACGCAGAAACCTTTTTTGGATCGCTTCAATTCTTGAAACATGTATTGAGTAATAAGGTGACCATACCACACAGCCGTATTCTAAAATTGGTCTAACAAACGAAATAAATAGAAGTTTAAGAACATAAGGATCCCGAAAATCACGACCGAATCTTTTAATGAATCCAAGAACCCTATTGGCTTTTTTAATTATATAACTTAAATGATCATTAAATGATAATTTGGGATCTAGAATAATACCTAGGTCAGAAAACATAGAAACTTTACATAACGGACAAGAATCAAACGTATAGTCGTACAAAAACGGAATTTTTTTACGTGTAAAACTCATAGTTTTACATTTGTCAACATTTAAAACAAGTCGGTTTTTATTGCACCATTCCCTAAATATTGTTAAGTCTTCTTGTAATAATAAACAGTCAGAGGAGGATTTTATACTTTTGAAAAGCTTAATGTCATCAGCATAAACAAGGACAGACGAGTTTTTTAAGTTTGAAACCAAGTCGTTAATAAATAAAACAAATAAAATAGGACCTAGGTGGCTGCCCTGAGGGACGCCAGAATTGACAACAAATTGAATTGAACTTTCATTACGAAACAAGACAGAATAACGACGATTTTTTAAGTATGAAGAAATCCAATTTATAAAATTGTTGTTAAATCCTAGATGGTATAATTTTAGAATTAGTGTATTGTGACATAACTTGTCAAAGGCTTTACTAAAGTCAGTAAATACGCAATCAACTTGCCCGCGTTTTTCAAATACATCTAGACAAAAGGACACGAAGTTAAATAAATTAGTTACAGTGGATCTCTTTTTGACAAAGCCATGCTGGCTATCACAAATAATAGAACTACAATGAAAAGAAAGAACATTACTCACAATTGACTCAAACAGTTTAGGTATCACAGATAGTTTCGCAATGGGCCTATAGTTCATTATTTCATTCTTTGGGCCTTTTTTATGTATGGGAATAATAAATGAACTTTTCCAGATAACAGGAAAAATTGAACTTTTTAAGGATGCATTGAAGAGAACACATAACGGATATGACAAATAAGAAGCACATTTTTTTAATATATAAGATGGAACACCATCGGGGCCTGGAGTAAAGCACTCATCGAGTTTTAAAATATGTTGAGCAACTGTGTCTTCACTTATTTCAAAATTAATTGCGTTTAAATGAGTAAAACTGTCAGAAGAAGAAGAAAAAGAAGAGGAATTATTAAAGTCTGATTCTTCAAATGCTACTTTGAATTGATTAGCAAACATGTTTGCAATAATCTTTGGATCATGACTAGTTGACGAATTATTTGACATCGAGTTCGGATAGCCACACGTTTTCCTTTTATTATTAACGAAATTCCAGAAACTATCTGGATTAGATTTAATACCATGTTCTATTTTACAAATGTAATCGTCATATAGAATGTTAGAATAATCAGAAAAGAGTTGTTTTAGAATTAAGAAAGTTCTGTAATCATCGTCAGTTCTAGTTATGTTATATTTTACCCAAGCTTTGTTCCTTTTATTTTTTAAGTTTTTAATACGCGTATCAAACCATGGTGGTGCATTTGAAGCAAAACGTGATCTTTTTAAAGGAATAGTTTCGTAAAAGCAGTTAAAAAGAGTTCTATAAAAATTATAACACATATCCTCAATATTACAATTACAAAATAATTGATTCCAATTTACAGTTATTAACATATCAAAAAGATCTACAAAATTACATTTAGAAAAGTCAAATTCCAGTTTGTTGTTATTATTGTTATTGTAAGGAGAAGACATGTTTAAACCTAGTGAAATATCTAATGCAGGATGATGTCGATCTTCGTCTATTAGTTTTACAGTAGCAGTTAAAACAGCAATTTCGTTGTTAATTGTATCGGCGAAAAACACTAAGTCAAGAATTTTTCCAAAACGATTTCTCATTCCATTGAATTGACTTAAACCACACGATGACATACCATCTATACATGTTAGTTCATTAAGGCTGGACGCATTTATTGGAACATGGAAGTTGTCGTTGGTGATACGGGAAATAATCACAAAATTGTGATTGTCACAGATGACTATCACCTTACACAGACCGAATTTGTTGATTGTGACTATCAACTATCACAAATCACCTTACATGATTCCACACCTAATCTCCTTAAGAGATTTTTGTATTTTTGAAGCAAATCTTGTACTGTCTCTCGATTACTTTTATAGATCGTAACTCATAACCTTATAAGCATCTTGCACATGAGCAACGAACTGCGAACTGCGAACTGTGGATGTTCGCATATTTTGACTTTTCTTTCACATGAGCTTTTATTTCTATTCGCAGGTAGCGACGAATTGTCAACTCTTTTCTCCATATTTTCCTCAGCCATCATCTTTCACACAAAAACAAAACAAGAGTGGTATAATTTTGAGGTTAAGTTGAGCGCGAACAATTTATTCGTTGCAGTGTGGATGGTATGTGGAACGCGAATAGAGTCTGACAGTTCGCAGCAACCACACTGCGATTCGTTACTACCAAATTGTTTTTACAAAATTCTCTTGTTTTAGAGAACAAAATGCAAATTTTATTATCCTAATATTAGTGTCAATTGGTTTCTTATAATTTAAATGTGTTTTTGTGTGGAATTGACTTTTTGAAATGTGTAAAATCACGTTTGTTCGTCCATTCGCAGTTCGCAGTTCGTTGCTCATGTGCAAGGCACTATAAAGATAGTTCTGATACCATTGGAAGTATAGTTTTATTTTGTAAATTCATTTCCTTTTTTACAATGTTAATACCTCCAACAATGTTACTAAGAACATGCTGATGCTGGAACGCGAGACCGCCCGTCCGCATATCAATTTTGGAACCATACGTTCCATTTGGTCATCATGATCGCTGGAACACCTGTTTTATTGCTTTTGCAACATATTGGCTAAGTACACCACTGGCTGATGGAACCATGGTTGCCCTCAACCTCACCAATATTTTGCAGCAGCAAAGAAAGTAGAATAGGGAAGTCAATGAATCGAAGGCTGGTCATTGTTGCGGTAAATTTTACCGTAACAAATCCCACCCTTTCCTCCCAAGAAATGTGTTTACTTTTCGAAAAAAGTAAACCATTTCTTAAGGATGACTCTAGGAAAAAGGTTTTCAAAAAGTTAGGGTTGACGACACAACATAAGGTTTCCATCATAAAAGTAATGAAATAAAAAAATAAAAAAAATATGGCACGGTTAAAAAAAGTTCTTAATATAAAAATTAATGACAAAAAACTAAATTCAAAAACAAAAGAAAAGATAAAGGGACTTAACCATCAATATCAACATAAGGTTTTAAATCCTTTACGTGCCACGTCCCTCGATCTTTACCCTTATCGTCAATTAGTAAATATGTCCAAGGAGAAACACGTTTACTAATTTTAAAAGGCCCCACAAACTTGGTGGCCAATTTCGCAGCATAATAGTTTGCTGCGTCAGATAACGTAAAGTTACGTCGCCAAACCAATTCGTTCGGGAGATATTGAACATCTCTCCGACGAAGGTTATAATTTTTCGCCGAGATTTTACTAGCTAACTCTAACCTTTTCCCTATCTCTTCCCTAAGCTTTCTAAATTGTTCCCTAGTATCCACCGTATTATCGCCCCTAACATACGGAGTGGTGGTTAAGGAGTCGTTTCCAAAAGTCACCATTCCTCGACCAAAATTTGCGTAATACGGCGAAACCCCTAAAACTTCGTGTTGAGCAGTGCGTATACTGCACGCCACCTTCGCCAACTGCGAATCCCAAGACCTATGATTATCACTAACATATACCCTAAGTGTAGTTTTCAAAATTTGATTAATCCGTTCCGCCGGATTAGCCTGGGGGTGGTAATGAGCCGTAAACCTAAGTGTGGAACCATAACTATCGCATAAGGCCTTCAATTCCCTACTCTTAAATTGGGGACCGTTGTCACAAACAACAAATTTGGGTACGCCGAATAACAAGAAGACATTGTCTTCCAACTCCTTACAAACAGACTTTGCTGTTGCAGACCTCAAAGGGAACAACAACGGAAACTTTGTAAAATAGTCTACGACCGTGAGGATATACACAAAACCCCTACTCGACTTTGGAAGTGGACCCACCAAGTCCACACAAACCATTTCCCAAGGATTAACTACGCCCTTTCTCTCTGTCATTAACCCAGCCGGTTTATCATTAATCGGTTTCTTGCTTTGACAAATTTTACAGTTCCTAACATATTTCGTAATATCTGACCTCATTTTAGGCCAGTAGTACTTTTCTCCTACTCTAGCAAATGTTTTCTTTACCCCCATATGCCCTGCTAACGGATGGTCATGATTCTCCTCTAAAACTTTCTTCCTATCATCCTTTGGAACTACTAACTTCCACTCGTTGTTACTATGCACAACGATATGGTTCGGTTTAACAAACTTAAATAATTTTCCCTGTTCCACTCGCCAAGATGGAAAAGATAACGGTTTCTTTTCCACCTCTCCTATCATTTTCCCTATCCAAGGATCAATTTTGGGCTCTGAAATCCCAGATAAAACTGGTACGCTTCTGGAAAGCATATCCGGCACCACATGATCCTTTCCCTTCCTATGAACAATGTCGAACTCAAACTGCTGCATACGTACAGCCCACCTAGCCAACCTACCCGCTGGATCCTTCAATTTACTAAGCCAAATCAAGGAGTGGTGATCGGTTATAACCTTAAATCTCACCCCCTCCAGGTATGGCCGCAATTTCTCTATCGCCCACAGAACAGCTAAGCACTCTTTTTCTGTGGTCGAATAGTTCCTCTCATTCCTATTGAGTGATCTGCTCAAATAGCAAATCACTTTTTCCCCCTCCTCAAAATCTTGTGTTAGTACTGCGCCAATCCCAAAGTCAGAAGCATCAGTTTGAACGACAAACGGCTTCGAAAAATCCGGACACGTTAGGATTGGTGCAGCAACTAGACACTCTTTTGCTTTCCTAAAGCTCTCCTCACACACCCCACTCCAAATAAATTTCCTATCCTTTTTGAGAAGGTCGGTCAACGGTTTTATCAAACTCGCAAAGTTTGGTATAAATCTCCTGTACCAGGATACCGTGCCGATAAAACTCCTAACTTCCTTGACATTCTTTGGCGAGGGAATACCTAACATACTCTCTATCTTTTCTGGATCCATGTGAAGACCGTTTTTGTCAACGACATAGCCCAAAAATTTTAGAGAAGGCCTAACAAAATTACATTTTTCCCTACCTACTTTCAAACCTGCTTTAATTAATCTCTTGAAAACCTCATCTAAAACTTCCATATGTTTTTCAAAACTATCTGTCACGATAATTATATCATCGAGATAGACAAAAACATATGGTTCTAACTCTGCCCCTAAAACCTGATCTATAAATCTTTGCCAAGTTGCGGGTGCGTTATGCAATCCGAACGGCATCCTCAAAAACTGATACTACTACTTTGTGTCTCGTTTAATTCCGTTAAATGATCCGCCGTGGATATCGAAGCCAACGCACTTTGGTTCGAGAAAGTCCACTCCCCTGATTTTAAGTCCGGGACAATTCCCGATAGAGCCCAAAAATCGGCCCCTAAAATCAGTTTGTGGGGGAGGCGAGGAATAACGAGGCACTCTATCAAAACTACTTTCTCTTTTATCCTAATTGGAAGTGAAACAACCCCTTCCACTCCAATACCTGCACCATCCGCTAAAATAACATTCCCTAACTTTGTTTTACCTAACTGTGTTCCTAAACCTTTCAAAATTTCCCATCCGTTCCTACTTATTATTGTGCGTGAAGCACCAGAATCTAATAGCCCTAACATTTTAACACCGAAGATCTCAACGCCAACATATGGCCGTTGGTCTCTACCGTCCTGCTCAAGCGTGAAACCTAAATTAACAATCTCCGACTGGTTACCAGCAGGTAACCCTCCTAACGTTTTTGAACTGCTCGCCCTGCTGACTCGAGAGTTCGTTGCCCGTTTCCCGAACACTGTTGGCAGTTACTTCGTATAACTCCAACCCTACCGCAACCATAACAACGCCTTACAGCGGAACACCTATTAGCAAAATGGCCCACTCCATTGCATTTATAACACCTTGCGCCCTGTCCTGTACTATTCTGAGCAATCCTATTCCTATCCGAAGAATTTTGTTCCCTATTCCTACTTTGAAAAGGATTCGACCTCTGGCCCTGTTGAACAACCTGACTATTTTGTGAAACAATCGAAACAATCGCGAGTCGAAGCATAATCCACGCCTACATAAGCTAAATCTGGTTCTAAGAGATTTCTACTTCTACTATTTTGAGGGGGAACGTATGATTCTACGTTAGCTCTAACCGCTTCCAAATCTCTTCCTAATGCCACTAAATCTGACACACAATTCGGTCTAGCCAAACAAAGTTGTGTCTGGTAGAAAGGTGTCAAGTTCCGCTGAATCATTGACAACTTCCTCCGCTCAGATATTGGTTCGGAAAGCCGACCAAACAAATTCTGCATCGTTGCCACATAGACCCCAATGGACTCATTTTGGCCTTGTGTGCGGTGCCTTATCTCGTCTAGTAAACAATCATCGTAATTCGGTGGCAAAAACTCCAATTTTAATTCCCTGACGAGTTCTGGCCACGAATTTACGGAAAGCCTAACTGCCCTAAACCATATCATTGCTTTTCCTTCAAATAGCTCTATCGCGGACCTAAAAAGTTGCGCTTCCTTGACCCCACGGGATATGCACATTTCCTCAACCTTTTCTAGAAATGAGTTCAAGGACGCACCACAGCGTTCACCATTGAACTTCAAGTTCCATTTATAAATTTGTTCACTCTTGTTTGGATTAAGAACAACCTGCTCTACAATTCTGTTTTCTAACCTACCACTATCATTTCTACCATCAATCCTACCATCTGCCATTCCTAAGTCGTTCGATGTACTCATCGACTTGTTTTGAGATTCAGCTGAACGCTGTTTCTCAGCCACCAAGTCATTACTATTTTGTTGTTTTTGTTTCCTAATATTTTCCTCATCCTTTTCTTCATCATCATCTACCTCACTATCCTCATCATCATCCCCCTCTAGCCCAGCCATTGCCATCACCAATTTATTCTTCAGAGCAAGCTTGCTCTTCTCCTGACTCTCATTTTCTGGTATAGACCTATCTAACCTACGTAATCCCCACTCTATCTTCGTTACTATCTTCAAATATTCCTTTGAAGTTTCCGACCTTGGAGGTTTTTCTAAAAGTTTTCCTAATTCCTCCAACTTCTTCTCTACCGCCAACTCATCTTGTTCAAAATTGAACTTGTAAGCGGGAGCTACAAAAGAATTCCTACGTTCTAACTTGGTGGCAGCCCTAATCGCTTTGCGCATCTCATCTACTGTCCCTATTGGCAAACCTCGCCACTCCATCTCGTATGCGAGTTCATCCTGCGATAACCTATTAACCTCCATTGCAAATGTAAAATAAATAAAACAAAATATGAAACTAAAATTTCTAATGAAAGAATCGAAAACCCTATTTTCGTATTTATAAAATAATAATGAAAATTAAATTCCTCAAATTGTTGAAAACAAAATAAAAAAACGATGAAAAAAAATGTATGCTAATTTGAAAAAACAATAACTAAAAAAAATAAAATGAATTAAAAAAAATTTAAGAAAGTAAGAAAAATCACTTCGGTAATCCTATTAAAATTCTAAGAAAATTAGGTACGAAAATATTAAAATTTGTAAAAAAAAAAATTTTCCTCAATAGTTTTAACTTAACACTATTCGTTCAAAATCCTAATCAAAACTCACTAAAAAAACTTCAAAAATGTAACTAAGAAAAATTTAGTTTCACTAAAGTGGGAACACTTATTGAACTCTTATATGTATATCAATATTCAATGTAAAACACTACCACGAATAAGAAAGAGACAACTCTATTAAATATTAATTTCCAAATATTGCCAAAACAATTTATAATATATGGAAATTAAAAGATAATCAATATAAAAACAAATCAATAAAAAAAAATTCAAAATCAATAAAAAGTAATTCAATAAATAAAATCGAAAAAAAAACAGAACCACCTTACTCTTTGTTTTTGATTTTTTTGTTTCCCTCTCCCTTTGTGCCACCACACTAACGATGTCGAGCGAGCGCTTCTCTGCTCCAAAGAAACACTTCACCTAGGAGAAAAAGACTTTAGTAAAAAAGAACTTAAAAAGTTATTAAAAAAAGGAACAATTTATCTACACCGAAACACAAAAACAACACTTCCTATAGACAGGTGTTTATATGGAAAACACTTGCACTTGCACTTCACTATGTAGGTATTTATGTTTCTTCAGAGAAATCCCAACACGTTGGGCGCCAAAATTGTTGCAATATTTTCTCCTTACAAAATAACGACCGCGAGTATGACTACAATTAAATTGAATTAAACTGAAAATTATTTATATAAACAAGCGAAATTAATTAAAAAAACAAAAAAAGATGTGCAACTAGCACCGCGAAAGATTAGTTCGATTATGACTATGAGCTGTCATAACCGAACGAAGAACAGAGCAAAGAGAAAATAAAATTGCAACAACAAACTGCAATTCCCATGCAGCTCACCGGCTAGTCAGCTGGGGTGGGTTCTTTTGAAGAAAAATTGTATGCTTTTGATAAACTGAATCAATTTAACAAATCAATTCAGTTTATCAAATGAAAATATATATTTACACAGTAGGGTGTACAAGAAAAATGAAAAGGGCGCCAGGAATTTTTTTGTATGTTTAGAAAATTCCAAAACTAGTTGAATAGACAATTTATATGAATAATAAAAGAGAAATGGATATGTTTGGCTATATTATGTATTTTATTTTACTGTATGTTGGGAAACCGTGGGATAGAAAATCCCTGGATTAAAACCCAAATCTTTTCGAATTGAAATTCACAAAAATTACAATCTTTTAATGGTTGTATTGAAATAGAACAAAATGAAAGTTGAAAAAGTTAAAAGTAATAACAAAGAAAAAAAATGGGTCTTCACGAAATAACCGAAAAAAAAAGAAAAACGCACTACGACAATTTCTTGAACAGAATTAAATTGATAGAAATATATATATTTCGAAATTAAGAATATATATATATTTCTATGTAAAATTAACCACAACTACTTAGCTTTATCGGTATTCCTCCTTTCCACTATCCTTATTTTTCCTTTTTCCTTCCCACCTCGAATCTTGTTTTAAATTATTTTAAATTTCCTCCTTTTTAACTCCGCTAACAAATCTTTATCTCCTTCTTGATTTTTCTTTTTCTTCTTCCCAAAATTTCTCGATCCTTTTTTTGTTCACAAAATCACAATTCAACTTTTCGCTTTTAAGGTTCTCCTAAGAGTCCCTTCCAAGCGAAACTTTTAAACTATCTTTCCTCCCTCGTCCATTCCAATCATTCACACATACATACAACTCAACCAATCGTTTTCGAGATCGTCGGTCACGGGATTACGTAATGGCGAGTTCAGACCCCCTCCCAACTAAATTTTATTTCGAGAAAAATTGAAAAAAAGAGAAACAAATCGAGAAGGAGCCTTAATTAGGCTTTTTCCTACTACTACATTATTACCGCGGGATTCGAAGTGGGAATTCAATTAAATTATGTTCGAATATGCCGAAAGGAGGGTTATATTAACCACCATTTTTTCCGAAGTATCAAAACTTATTTTTACTATTTAAAATTTACCGACGTCAAAACCCATTTTGTACAATTCATAATTTAAGTAAATTTAAATGAAAAAATTATATATTACTTTACGTTAATCACACAAAAATCAATGACATTAATAACAACTTTCGGCTCATCCGCCGGAATAAAAGATGCTGGAACGCGAGACCGCCCGTCCGCATATCAATTTTGGAACCATACGTTCCATTTGGTCATCATGATCGCTGGAACACCTGTTTTATTGCTTTTGCAACATATTGGCTAAGTACACCACTGGCTGATGGAACCATGGTTGCCCTCAACCTCACCAATATTTTGCAGCAGCAAAGAAAGTAGAATAGGGAAGTCAATGAATCGAAGGCTGGTCATTGTTGCGGTAAATTTTACCGTAACACATTCCTAGCAAGAGATTATGTGCTTTGTAGCCTAGTGATTTTTCATATGCTCTAACAAAAACATTTTTTGAATAACCAAATTCAGTAGGTACAGGAACCTCATAAATGTTTAGTTTTTCAATGCTTCGGTTATTTACAGTAGGCAAGTGCACAGTAAGCTCTTCGAGTACATTATATGATGTACAGTCTATTTTACTCGTATTTATCAAACTCATTGTGGACCCTGTATCTAACAAGCATATGTATATGTAAAGAAAATGCACTTTCTTTAATTTAATTAATCACCCTGTAAGTCTGCCAAACGTCAACATGATGGATAACACTTCAAAATATTCAGCTGATAACATGTGCAATAAGATTGTCAAACTAAGAATTGCTGTCAAGCTAACAATTGCTAAAAGTATAATTTATTAACATTAAATGTCGTTTCTCTAATTACAGGTGATATTTATTGTAAATTATTTTAAGTTAAAATATTTAAATAATAAACAAAATAATACTCTAATTACAGAGCAACTCATATCTGTTATAAATTATTGTCATCTCACCTAATCAAGACATAACCTTTATAAAACGACATTTTTGGTTATATCAAACAAAATGGACAAGTTGCGATTTAAATTCACTATTTTGGGATCTTCAGATGGAAAATCGAATATAGTTTGCATAGCCTCAATCGACCCCCGACGGACGTATTTTCGATGTCCCTGATGAATCAAAGCCTGTGAGTAAACATGTTTCCATTATTAATTCGAGCATATTTGCAAAAGTCGAGAATTCGTTAAAAAAAAAACACCAAGTACGGAATTTATGGATACCATTAAGTGAAGAAATGAGAAAAAACTATTTAGATGAAGGTGAAAATATACAATTTAATGATCTGTATTTAGAAGAAACCATTGAAGAAAAACAGCCGGTGCCTGCAAATGCACCTACACCCACGGGTACAGAAAATAGTGCGCCAAAACCTCTAAATTTAGGAAAACTAGCTGAAAAATTCTGGATGGAAAAGTTCTCTAACAAAACTTAAAATGCTGACCAGTGGATTGAGGAATTCGAGAAGGAATGTGAAAGGTTTGAAATTCTACAAGGTAAGAAGAAAATCGAAACTTTAAAACAATTACTTGAAAAGCAATGTCTGGACTGGTATGGCAGTATGTTGATTAAACTCACTGTAAGCTCAACTTGGCATCTTTGGAAAAAAGCCTTTTGTGAAACATATTGGAATAAAGGCTGGTCTCAAGTCAAATATGCCTTTGCGTTTAAATTTTCAAGTTGGTTCAATGCTTGAGTATGCAACAAAAAAAGAAAGACTATTAACTAGAAGTAAACAAGTCTATTGATGACGAAACAATGATAAACCTGATTGCAATGAGCTTGCCAGATCATATAATCGATAAAATTGATAGGGAATCATTAAAGTCCACAATCAATTTATTCAGTGAAATCAATAAATATGAACATTTGATAAAGAAGAAAAATGAAAGATTAAGTTCAGAATACAAAGAAAAAGTTGAATCCAAACAAAACAAAAACCAAAAACAAAGATGTATCATTTTTGAGAGACTGGAGAAAGGTGTCCGCTATCACCCAGAAGCTTCCTGCTGGTTCAAAACAGAAGATAAAGGAGAAAAGAAAAACCAAATTAAACTCGTCAACAACTCAGAACTGGAATGCGAACTACAAAATGAAGACCAAAAAAACTTGTAGTGACACCATTGATAAAAATAAAATTAGTATTGAATACAAATCTTGAGGTGTTTGGAATTTATGACTCAGGCTCAAATGTTTCACTGATAAACTCAAGATTGTTAAAACTAAAAGAACATAAAATAGCCAATTCGAAGAATACTAATATAAAACTATTATTGGTGTGAAAAAAACAACATAGTTACTAAACTATAACTGTACAAATTTTTGACTTAGAAAAAGAAATAAATGCTTTTGTTATAGATAAGGAAAATTTTGATAACGATTTTTTAATTGGATTAGATTGTATTAAAAGTTTTTTTTTAACTCAAGAAAAACTAATAATAAGTCAAAAAATTCCAAAATCAGATATTATTTGTAATGAAATTGTAGATACAAATTTAAAAGATAATTTTTTTTCTAAAAATATAAAAAATACAAGTCAGGTAAAGGAAATCCATTATGAAAATAAGTACTTAAAATTAGTTAACTTTAATGAACACATTGAAGAGCAAAATTTTAATATTTCTGTAAACCATTTAAACAATGATCGACAATCAAAAATAGATAAATTGATTAAAGATAATTCTGCGATATTCGCCAAAAATAAATATGATGTCGGTACAATAAATGATTACGCAGCACGCATAGACTTATTAGTCGATAAATATTGCAGTAAACGACCATATCGCTGTACAATCGATGACAAGAAGGAAATAGAAAAACAAGTCGCGATGCTACTGGATAAAAAGCTAATAGAGGATTCATACAGCTCATTTGCAGCTCCAGTTACGCTAGCATACAAAAGAGATGAAGATAAAAAATCAAGAATGTGTATAGATTTTCGTGATCTAAATAAAATTGTTGTGCCACAATCACAACCTTTCCCTCTAATTGAAGATCTAATGATAAAAACATGCTTACCATTCGGCTTTAAAACAGCGCCAGCGATCTTTCAAAGAATACTAAGCAATATAATCAGAAAACATAAACTCACAGATTTCACCGTAAATTACATAGATGACATGTTAATATTTTCAAAATCTTTTTCGGAACACATGGAAATCTTTTTCGGAACACATGGAAAGAAGGTTTTAGATTAAAATTTTCGAAATGCGCATTTGCCGCGGACTCGGTAAAATACTTGGGTCACATAATTCAAAATAATTCCATAAAACCCATGAAGGATAATTTGATTTCAATCAAAAACTTTCCAACACCAAAAACACAGAAAAATGTTAGACAGTTCCTAGGAAAAATAAATTTTTACCATACATATATTGACCCACTCCATAACTTACTAAGAAAAGGACGAGATTTTATTTAGACAAATGAATGCCAAAAATCGTTTGACGAAATGAAAAATATATTGTGCTCTAACCCGATACTTACAATTTATGACCCGAATCTGCCTATTTACATTTACACCGATGCGAGTTTCCAAGGAGAAGGAGCTGTACTCAAACAACCACAAAACAACAAAGAGGAGAAACCTGTAGCATATTTCTCAAAAAAATTAAACAAAGGACAGAAGAGAAAAAAAGCTATATACCTGGAATGCCTTGCAATTAAAGAATCTGTGAAAAACTGGCAACATTTACTAATAGGAAGAAAATTCACCGTTTTTTCTGATCACAAACCCCTAGAGAACATGAACATAAAATCAAGAACTGATGAGGATCTAGGAGATTTAACATACTACTTATCACAATATGATTTTGATGTGAAATATTCTCCAGGAAAATTTAACTTGGAAGCTGACTCTTTGAGCAGAAATCCAGTTTTAGAACCCGATGAAAACGAAGATGAACAATTATTAAAAGTAGTAAATCTAATCAAATTGGAAGATATATTAAAAGACCAAGAAAATAATGAACACATACAAAACAAGAAAAACAATCTAGCATCTTAATGCAACATCTATTACAAAAAGGTAAAAAAAAGAAAAAATCATATTATCAGGTTAGGTAAGGTTAGGTTAAAGTGGCTGTTGGTTGGGAAGTCCAACACACTTAGACCAAAATATGGTCCGTTGTGATACCACATGGATCAGTTAATCAGCTTAACTCGTTGAACCAATTGGAGCTTCGAATGAAGCGTAGGAGACAAATAGTGTCAGAATTTTTTAGATCGCTGCTATCGTTGAAGTAGTAGTCTAAAAGGTGGATTCTACGTCTTTGTGATAAGGCAGGGCATGTGCACAGAAGATGAGAGATTGTCTCCTCTTCTTCTTCGTCCATGCAACTCCTACAAAAATCATTTGCATCATCATCATTTGTCGAATAGCATGCCTTCCTATTAAGCAGTGCCCAGTCAGGACACCTATAACGTAGCTAATGTGCAATCTACTCATGGGGATTAATTGTTTTGAGCGCCTGGCGCTAAGATTAGGCCAAATTAGTTTGGTCACTACACAGGTGGTGGTGTTATTCCACCTGAAGTTTGTTTTCTCTATGGTATCTTGCTTTAGCATGAGTTTACATGTGGCTAAGTGGATACCTATGCTAGCATTGTGAGCCAGCAGAGGTAAAGTTGTTCCGCTTTTTGCTAGTTCGTCAGCTTTGCAATTTCCTGGAATGTCTATACGGCCCGGCACCCAGACAAGGTGAATGTTGAACTGTGTAGCCATCTCCGTAAGAGATGATCGACAATTTAGGGCTGTTTGTGAATTTGTGGAGACAGAGTCTAGGGACTTTAACGCAGCTTGGCTATCCGAGAAGATGCGTATATCATTAGTTGATATAACATTTTCTCTAAGCCAGAATAGGACTTCTTTTATAGCCAGGATTTCAGCTTGGAACACGCTACAATGATCGGGTAGACGAAAGGAGAGACTTAAGTTTAGTCTATCTGAGTATATGCCTCCACCAACCCAATCCTCCGTTTTTGATCCGTCTGTATAAAAGTTTATAGGATCATCGTTCAAAAATGATGTATTCTCCCAAGAAGACCTGGGAAGTATGGTCACTTTGAAGCTATAGTTATTAAACTGAGGATGGGGGGTATGGTGTAGTCAATATTACTGTTTATAGTTCTGAACGAGTTCAAAATAGTGGTGTGGCCAATTCCATTATTGATCCACAGAGAGGAGGCTTGAAACCGTATGTCTGTATTAGCGGCCGTTTGCTTGCTGAAAATGTCCAGCGGTATTAGATGGAACAGAACATCAAGTGAGGCGGAGGGGGTAGAGCAAAGTGCTCCTCCCATACACAGGCAGGCTGTTCATTGGACTTTGCTGAGTTTATCGCGATTTGTCGCTGTATCTAGCGCCGTCCACTTCTACCCTGAACGTCGAACTTGTCGAGTTGTAGAAGCTGAGTAGGGTCAATGATTCTCGAGAATTTTCTCCAGATGAGTCCTGAAACTAAAGGACGTTCTTATCCCTCTACCTTTCCCAGAATCATCATCCATTCCCACATAAACAAGGCATACCAGCCTACGTTTATGTCACCAACTCTAATCCCACCTCCCACGTTGTAATGGCGAAAAAGCTAGACAGCGCTCCTATCTCCTATGCTCCTTCCCACTCTAGGTAAATTAGCTGTATTGCTGTTACCGAATCCCAATCTTTTCCTCCCGTATCAGAATGATGAATTGACATCAACTGATTCCTCACCCTATCTCTTCCTTCCCTACCACCTCTTATCTTTATTGGGCTGGATCTAAGGTGTTAAACGACCCGTGCCGATGATCAGCCTGGCTGGGGGCCCAATTCAAAAATAGCCCAGTCTCTAACGGAGTATCCGGATACCTGGCGACCTCCGGATTAACTAGCCTTATCTGTACATGCGAATCTCTGTGCAGACGGACCTCTTTTCTTCGCAACTCGTGGGATTAAGATGGAAAAAACAAAAAACAAAAACTTAAAGGATGATGAGACCGGTATCTCTTCAGGACCGGGCGGCAACTTGGCGTCAAAACCTGTTGCCGTATCTCTTGCGGCCAGCACAGAGAAGGGAGTAGTGGCTAACCATGGACCCTCCTCTGCAGCTGGCAGCAACGAGGATAGGAAGGTAGTGATACCTAATTTCAGTAGTGGAAGGGTTGTGAAAAATGGCCCTACCACTACTAATGAGAGTAAGGGGAAACTCTCGAAAAGCCAATATAGGCAAAGGCGGCAAGCGGCGAAAATCCTGAAGGCCTCTGGTGCATCATCGGGGGCTGAAAGGACACCGCAGCAAACCGCTAACGTCGAATGGGCAAAAAGCATACTTGCTACAACTAAGACCAGTAAGGACTCTACGTCCAAACGAGAAAGGTCTCTCGAGGGGGCCGTACCGACACCAAAACGGCCTCGGGTGCACAACACCAGCACTCCCCTCAATCCCATCAAGAAAGCCAGTTTCAGTGACGTCACGAAGGGCAAAGTCGTGGTTGCGGTCATTGACAGGAGCGATGATGATGGAACAATATCGGCTGATCGTTGGCAGTTGGTCAAGGTTAAGCTCTCGGGTGGCTTTTTAAGCATTTTGAGGGAGCTTCCAGGACCACTTACTTCCATAAGCGATGGGGGTTGGCATCAAGGCCACGTAAAACTCATGGTTTGTGGCGATCAGAGGTCTTGTGACTTGTATAAGCTCGCTGTCAGCCGGTTAGGTGAAGTTTGGCCAGGTGCGAAGCTCGAGGTTGTCGCTAAGGAAGACATTCCTAGCAGACCTAGAGCCCGCATTTGGATCCCGATGGAACCTGCCGGTATCGATGAAATTCTCGAGATGGTCAGAGTTTGTAACCCGTCCCTTCCGACTCACAACTGGAAGATAGCCAAGCTAGAGGAGGTAAAGAATCTTTATAGGAGCGCCATTTTGGTACTCAATAAGGAATCTTTGGCTCCTCTAGCCTTAAACGAGGGCTCGATAAACTATGGCTTCGAAACCATTAAAATTCGAGTCTATAAAAAAGATGAGGTTAACGCGGAAAGCGGGCCTCCAAAAACAACCGAGGTTAACGCGGAAAGCGGGCCTCTAAAAACAACTGAAGGTGAACTAGCGGTTGGTGGGCCTGGGACATCGTATTCTCTCTTAACCGAGGGTGACGATGCACCCATGCCCTCTCCAATAGCTACCCAACCCTCTACAAAAGTCGTAGACAGTCCATCCTTAATGGAGACTGAGGACGACCTCAACATGATCCTTTTGAGCGAGGACGAACTCTTGGCTTCATCCTCAGACTCAGAGGATCAGAACAAAACCGTGGTGGAGGTTGATCTGCCTAATTGTAGCCAAAATGCTGCAGTTAGTACAGATTAATCTCCAGCACTCCGTAAAGGCCTCGGCCTCACTTCTTCTCCGGCTGGCAAGAAACGGGGAGGACATTGTCCTGATCCAAGAGCCATGGATTGTGAGATCCGTTGTTCGTGGACTCAGGACTCCTGGTTACTACACACTGTGTGTGACAGATAAAGGTGAACCTAGATCTTGCATACTAGTGAAACGTAGCATTAATGTATTTTTACTCCATCATTTCAGTGACAAAGATACCACCGTAGCTAGGCTGGAAACATCCAAGGGAAGTTTCTGGATAGTGTCGGCGTATCTTGGCCATGACCACCTTGGCCCTCTCCCTGGAAAAACCCTGGAGAAGATCGTCGCTGAAGCGGAAAGGCAAAGGATCCGCCTAATTATTGGGAGCGATGTCAACGCTCATCATACGGTATGGGGAAGTACCAATATCAACGACAGAGGTGAGTCTCTTTTTGATTATATTCTTGGTACTAACCTCCTAGTAAGTAATGTTGGAAATGAACCAACCTTCATAACTAAAACTAGACAAGAAGTCCTAGACATAACTCTTGTCTCAGATACTGTACACCATATGATCTTGGACTGGAAAGTATCCAAAGAACACTCGTTCTCTGATCATAGATATAGTAGTAGTAGTAGTAGTAGTAAAGTGTTTTTTATTTCCAACTTAATATTTTTATACATTTTTGAGTTTAACTTGAAAGAAAGTTATTTTGAAAGATTTAAAAAACATACGACAATGACATAAAGAGTCGTCTGTCGGGTAATTGAAAAAATACAAATAATTTTACATTTAAGTTCATTTTTTAAAAAAGATACAATTTTTGATTTTAAATAAATTTAAAGAGAAATCATAAATTTTAAAGTTTTAAAGTGATGTGTACACGTTCATAGTTCACACTATTTTCAAATATATTCTGTTAAGATTTGTTTTCTATACTTTATAGCCACGTTAATATAACTCGAGAGTCTGTTCCAATCAGCCTTGCAATTTCCGTTAAGGACAGCAATAATTTCAGCTTCATTTAGAGTTGCCTTTTCAAAATGTCTTATCCTGAATTCTCTTAGTACGGGACACCTACCTAGGAAATGTTGTATATCTTCTTCTTCTCTCATGTTGCATAGGCTACATAATGTTGATGCGTTGCTTCCACGCCTATTTCCGTTGAGTGAGATAAGATCGCATCTAGCTTTGAAAATCCATGATATTTTGTAAGGCTCCAAGTCATCTGTTATGTATTGCGGTCCTATTGAATAATCCAACATCTTAAAAATTCTTGTGTTGCTTCCCCTCGCTCTCTGTTCTGCTTCTTGATTTGCCTGCGATTTCAGTTGATCAAGAATTTGTGAGTTATTGAAAACCCAACCAAAAAGTTGTTTTGTTAAGAGGAATTTGGTAAGTTGCTTAGGTAGTCTCGTGTCACTGTATTCAAATATAGTCTTTTGTACATATCTAAGGTGCAAGTCCAGTGTGTAATAGTGCCCGTCTTCAGCTGCGGTTTCAATCGGTAATGCATAGTTTGGGGTGTATGATGGTAACTTTAAAACTCTTTTCAGAAAGTATAGTTGTAGCTTATCCACTTCATCAAAAGTTCCAAAACCCCAGACTTGTGCACTATAAGTTTGAATAGCTCTGCATACTGCCAAAAAGAGTTTCCATTTTGAACTGAGGTTGATATTCTGCTTACTCAAAAAACAATGCCATGTCGCGTTAATGCTGTTCTTTGCTGCTGCATTTCTTTTCTCTACATGCTTAAAAAAGTTCATCTTTGGAGTGAGCAGAACACCAAGATATGTGTACTGAGGTACTATCCGAATTTCTTCTCCGTTGAAAATCCACTTTTCCCTATTTGATAGCCTGCCACCATTTCGGAAGACCATAATTTCCGATTTTGAGAGATTCACTTCGAGATTCCAATTGGTGCAGTACTCTTCAAAACGTTCTATCATACGTTGCAAAACCTCCACATCCTCTGCTAAGATCACCATGTCGTCAGCATACAGCAACAGCCTTATATTTAAATTTTCGATATTAAGACCTCCTTCAATAATTGCATGTAGATCATTTATATATAAAGCAAAAAGTAAAGGTGATAAAAGGCATCCTTGTTTCAACCCATATAGTGTTTCGAAGTACTCCGATAACTCCCTTCCTGTCCACACTGCTGATTGAGTATCAGAGTATATGCACTCTAGCAGGTTTACAAATTTAGTTGAGACTCCCATTTCACGTAACTTGAGCATTAATAGTTGTCTGGAGATTTTATCATATAGATTTTATAGATATATCCAGTTCAATATCAATGTGGATGATAATCCGAGTCCATTGACTTTTCAAAATTATCGGAAAACTGATTGGGCCTCATACAGGAACTCATTACAGAGTTTACTAAAACCTGGACTATCTTGTCCTTCCTCTAACGCTAATGAACTTGACAACAAAGTCAATGACCTTACCTCAGCTATGAACAGATCGCTAGAAATTGCTTGCCCACTTATACACATAAGAGGAAAGAGGAAACCACAATGGTGGGCCTCAGAGCTTGACTCGCTCAGGAAAGAATGTAGGAAACTGTTCAACCGAGCCAAAGCCGCAAGACTAGCCTCTCACTGGGATTCTTACAAAGAATCCTTAAGAATTTACAAGAAGGCACTAAGAAAATCTAAACGATCTTCTTGGCGATCCTTCTGTGGCACGATAGAAGAAACTTCTGAAGCCTCTAGGTTACGGAAAATTCTTTCAACTAATCCAGCGATGCCAAGCTGCTTGAAAAATGCAGACGGCTCCTGGACAAATTCAAGTAATGAATCGCTGAACTTACTATTGGATACTCATTTTCCTGGAAGTTCTCTTACCGAGACTTGCAACGGTTATATACGTTCAAGTCCCAATACAACATATCCACAAGGTCTGATTACAAGGGACAAGCTACAATGGGCTCTCAACAGCTTCAAACCATTTAAATCTGCAGGACCAGATGGAATAACACCAGCCGAGCTACAAAAGACTTCTGATATAATTGCACCAATCCTTGAGGCAATTTTTACCAGCTGTCTTTACCTGGTCCATGTTCCCTCGGCATGGCAAGAAGTTAAAGTTGTTTTTATACCCAAGGCAGGTAAATGCTCGTAAGTCAACCCTAAAGATCTACGACCTATAAGTCTATCATCATTCCTTCTTAAGACCTTGGAAAGATTGATTGATATCCATTTAAGGGCAAGTATTTATACAAGACTTCTGTCTTCGTCTCAACATGCCTACTGTAAAGGTAAATCGGTGGAAACAGCGTTACACACCTTAGTACGCACCGTCGAATATTCCCTCCATCATAAAGAGTTCACTATGGTTGCTTTCCTTGACATCGAAGGGGCCTTTAACAACGTGGACACATCTGCAATCACATCTGCACTAACATCTCTAAATGTAGAGAGTTCGCTTCGGGAGTTAATTCATTTAATGCTGACTAGCAGGATAATTAACTCAAAACTGGGCAACTCTTCTGGCAGACGATTCGTAAGTAGAGGGACACCGCAAGGTGGTGTTCTATCCCCTCTCCTCTGGAACCTAGTGGTGAATGAAATCCTAACTAGTCTGGATGCGGAGGGTTTCAGAGTGAAAGCCTATGCGGACGACGTTGCTATAGCAGTTTCAGGAAAGCATCTTAACACGTTAAAAGAACTTTTACAAAATGCCTTAGACAGACTAATACTTTGGGCTGATCGGTGTGGACTGGGTGTTAACCCACACAAAACCGATTTGGTCTTATTTTCGAGGAGATACAAAATTCCATTTGTCAACCCTCCCCATATTAAAGGAATCCAATTAAAATTCTCAGACGAGGCTAAATACCTGGGTCTTGTCTTAGATAAAAAACTAAATTGGAAACGCAACGTAGAGGAAAGAGTCAAAAAAGCTACTGTAGCTCTCTTTTCTTGCAAAAAAGCCATCGGTAATAAATGGGGCTTACAACCCAGAATCTCCTCCTCCTCGACGGGTCTCCACCTTGCCGTTGGTGAGGAGGCTTACGCGAGAACTTCTAGTAGGTTAAGTTGCAGATTCTAGCTCTTTGAGCAGACTCTCAGCCACCAACTTAGGTTTAAGCAAACTAAGAGAGGCCCACCCCTATGAATATGGAAGAACTACAAAAACAGAAAAAAACCATAGCGGGGATATACGCTATATGGTCGGTAGAAGTCACGGCTACCGGCTTGGGCTTTGTCTCGCGGTCTCAATACCGAGAGAAGAAGTCGCCAGTGACAATTTTTCCATTATTTTATACAACTCTACTTATAATTTCGAAACTTTTTCTTTTTCTTTTTTCTTTTTCTTTTCTTTTTTCTATCTTTTCAGTTTCTTCGGTTTCAACAAATTATAAGCAAAGAATAGATCTCAATATGAGCAATAAAAGCATTAAAGACCTCAGCCTGACTGAAGAAGAGGAGAATCTCCTACTGAACCCCTTCTCGAACATGGATATGGGGGATGGAGAAAGCGTAATCGAGGTCGACGATGACGTCAGCTCGGTCGCTAGCTCCAACCTTTCGACGGTATCCAGGGCATCAAGGAGGTGCAGAATAACCAACAGCAAGAGGACGGTGAAGAGGTTAGGTCAGTTAGACTGGGACCAACTGACTGAGCAGGAGAGGAAACGGCTGCATAACGCTCGTGCCTTCCTGGATAGAGAGGGCTTGGGAAAAGACAGGCACACCGCTAGTCAAGCACTGAACCCTCCCTCTTCAGAGAGCTCGAGCGTAAAACCCTTGATGGGACCACCTGCCCCCAACGCTGTTCCAATACATCGTAAGGAAGGGTGCTCATCAATGGTAGCGGCAACTCCTCAAGACGGACCAACAGAACGAACTCAACGGACAGACACTGACTTGCCAATCTTACCACCTGCTGATCCGCCACTGATCGCTTCGATATCAGTTGGTGTTAGTGAAGCAGGTGTAAGAGCGGCTCAAAACGAGGGGAAAGATGAGATGGCTTGTGGAGACGATGCTATTGGCCACAGCCTTAGCGTTAATCTTAACAAGACCATCGATTCTGTCCCCGAAAACCGAATGACCAATACGAACGACAGTCTTACGACGGTCATAGAAAAAAGGACGACTATACGCAAAACTAAGGTTTTGAACGAGAACGAAATACGACGACGACAAAGACGAAACGCTGAGAGGATTGTCCGGCGCTTTGCTAACAGGACTCCTGAGTCCTTGACAGCTAAGGAGAAGGCGGCGCTGGACAAGTCTAAACAGCGCCTTAGAAGCACAACAACAATAACGACTACAGATAGTGACGCAAACCCACAACCACCTCTTGAAGCACCTTGTTCCTCTAAAAGGGCAAGGAACGAACTCTCCCCGACCGACTCTTCGCCTAACAAGGCAACGAAGAGGTTAAAGATTTCCCGGGCAACCGTGAAGGGGCACCAAATGGCCATTGCCGATTTCGGCAAACCCTCACGGAAGCTGACCGAGGACGAGTGGCAACTTCTGGAGCTACGTATCCTGGAAGAAGTAAATGAGGCCATCGTCAAAAACAGGCCCCCCCCACTTTTCGGAAATCTAACGACCGTCCATGGGTTCAAGGTGATGAATTGTGAAAATGACGCCACACTCAAGTGGCTTCAGGATTTCACAAGCAGCACCTCTGCACCATGGCAAAATGCGGATCTTCGCCTAATTGA
Source organism: Eupeodes luniger (assembly GCA_951509635.1). NCBI lineage: Eukaryota > Metazoa > Arthropoda > Insecta > Diptera > Syrphidae > Eupeodes > Eupeodes luniger. Next base: position 68,748,245 of record OX608074.1, read on the forward strand.
TGTTAAAGAGATTAAAAACATCTCCAGACCAATAGGCATACTTCTGGTCAAAGGCCCCACTCTTCCTAATGATCGACTGGAGAGATATATAACATCACTCAACAGGGATCTTCTAAGCCAGGAGTGGGAAGTCGTAAAATGCGAAAAAACCAAGGAAGGCACCGAGGTAACGGTTAGACTAATCCATAAGTCTATACCACTGCTGAGGAAAATGGATTTCAAAGTGCGCGTCGGGATCACCAGATGCAAACTTAGATTGACATCCAATAAAAGAAAACAGGTTAGTAGGGCGATGAACAAATCTTTAGTATTATGTATATGGAATTGAAAATATTACAAATCAATCTTCATCATAGTAAAGCCGCCAGCGCCAACCTGGTCTACCTCATGCAGAGTAGACAATATGACATGGCCCTGATCCAAGAACCCTGGATAGTAGGTGGCATGATTAAGGGCCTGCACTCCAAAGACCTCATGCTGTATAAGTCAGATCTTGACAGCCAAAATAGTAATCCCAGAACCTGTATATTAGCTAGAAAACAGTTTAATCTCTTTCTTCTAACTTCTTACAGCAACATCGACCAGACCGCGGTCATTCTAGAACGCAAGGAGCACCCAACGCTCATAATAACCTCCACATACATGCCCTATGATGGAGTTGAAGGACCACCAGCGGATATAACAAATGAATTAATAACATTCGCAAGTAAGAAAAATTTTAACATTATACTAGGGTGCGACTCCAATGCACATCATGTACAATGGGGGAGCACCGATACAAATGCTAGAGGTGAATCCCTTTTTCAATTTATCATAGACAACAATCTTTGTGTGGCTAACCGAGGTAATACACCCACCTTTGTCACAAAAAATCGGAAAGAGGTGCTAGATATAACCCTCTCAAACAATTCTGACTCCTGTCTAATTGATCATTGGAGGGTTTTAGAAGAACCTTCCTTCTCTGACCATCATCTTATAGAATTTAAAATCCCTAACGTTGATAGACAGCACAAACCCTTTAGAAATAACAGGCGTACAGACTGGCTTATCTTCAATAGGGAAATTAGAAATAACATTGAGCACGTTAACACCAACGCCATTCTAGGACCAGACAGTCTAGAGAAGGCAACAGAGAATCTCACTGAGACTCTGCGTAAAGCGTTTGAAACCAGTTGTCCTATCAAAACAACTGTGAAGAAAAACAGTAAACCCCCCTGGTGGACAACAGAACTAACCTACATTAGAAAAGAAACAAGAAAGCTTTTCAATGTTGCTAAAAGAACAAGACTCGAAAGCGACTGGGACTGTTATAAGACTAGTCAAAGAAAATTCAAAACAGAAACCCAACGAGCCAAACGGAGCTCGTGGAAAAATTTCTGCAGCAAAATCGAGTGTACCAACGAGTCAGCTAGACTCAGGAAAATCCTTTCGAAAACCTCCATTTCTGTTGGTTCTCTAAGGAAACCCGACAATGACTGGACTGAATCAAATCGCGAAAGTCTGGAACTCCTGGTTGAAACACACTTCCCAGGCAGTAAACCTAACCCCGAACGCGAATCAGATAACTCTTCAATCTTCGAGTATGAAATCCCTACGGATGTTATAACGGAAGAAAGGCTAAACTGGGCTATTAACTCTTTCTCCCCTTATAAATCTCCAGGCCTAGACGGCATTTTCCCAATGATGCTGCAAAAGAGCATTGAATTTATCACTCCACACCTGATAAACATCTTTCAAAGCAGCATTAAATGGGGATATATTCCCAAGACATGGCGCGAGGTAAAAGTCGTTTTTATACCAAAAGCCGGCAAACCCAGCCATACCGAACCAAAGGACTTCAGACCTATAAGTCTCACGTCTTTTGTACTTAAGACACTAGAAAGACTTATCGACATTTACATCCGCAGTAATTTAAAACCGGAGACCATATCACCCTTCCAACACGCCTACACAAAAGGTAGAAGTGTAGAAACGGCACTACACCACGTAGTTAGAACCATAGAAAAATCACTTGACGTTAAGGAATACACTCTTGCTTCATTCCTGGACATTGAAGGAGCCTTCAATAACGTCCACAGTAATGCAATCGAGAAAGCACTTAATGATCAACGTATAGAAGAAGTAGTTATCAAATGGATCATGAGTATGCTGAAAAACAGGCAAATACATAGTGAGCTTGGTAAAACGCATTTAGAGATGTACGCATCTAGAGGAACGCCGCAAGGTGGAATTCTCTCACCATTATTATGGATCTTAGTGATGAACGAGATCCTAATAAAACTTAGGAACTACGGTATAGTAGTGGTAGCCTACGCTGATGACTTAGCGCTTTTGGCGACGGGTAAATACCTTACCACTATTAGCGAACAATTACAAACCGCATTATCAAAGGTCAGCAACTGGACAAAGAAATGCGGTCTTAATGTAAACCCCCTTAAAACAGAACTGGTTCTTTTTACAAACAGAAGGAAGATCCCTCCGTTTATAATACCTAAAATAGATAATACAACATTAAGAATCTCCGACCGAGCTAGATACCTCGGAGTTATATTGGATAAAAAACTCAATTGGGGTCCAAATATCCAAGAAAGATATAAGAAGGCCACAATTGCACTCTACTCATGTAACAAGATTCTGGGTAGAAATTGGGGACCGAACCCCAAAATAGTAATGTGGATGTACACTGCCATTGTCAGACCGATTCTAACTTATGGCAGCTTGGTTTGGTGGAAAGCGTTGGAGAAATCCACGAACCAAAAAACACTTACCAAAGTACAGAGAATGGCCTGTATCTGTACTAGTGGTGTGATGAGGACTACCCCAACTGCGGGTTTAGAAACGATCCTCAATCTCCCCCCAATAGACCTATTCGTCCAAGAATCAGCAGCAAACAGCGCCCTCAGGCTCAGTCAAACTAATATCTGGAAAACTAGCCAGAGTGGCCACGCAGCTATTCTTACGAAATACGTAGACAACAATATCTGTACAGATTATATGAGCCCTTACTTAGATTTCAACAAATCTTTTAGTACTAGGTTCCCCAATAGACTAGATTGGGTAAATAGTGAGCCCTACACCAACGACTCAACCATTACCATCTACACCGATGGCTCGAAAATGGACAATAGAGTAGGTGCAGGTTTTTACTCTGAAAGCCTAAACCTTGCCAAAGCATTCAGGCTCCCCGACTATAGCAGCGTCTTCCAAGCTGAGATCTTGGCAGTGAAAAACGCTGCTAAACACATATCCATGATGGCGATATCACACGCGGACATCACTTTTTTCATTGATAGCCAAGCAGCAATAAAAGCTATCTCTGCCACCCAAATAAAGTCAAAGCTTGTCTCTTGCTGTCGCGAAGAGCTAAAGGTTCTTGGCACACAGCATAACGTAAGACTCTGCTGGGTTCCTGGCCACAGTGATGTACCAGGCAACGAAAAGGCGGATGAACTTGCTAGGGAGGGCTCCACACTGGAACCCTCCCTGATAGACCATCATATAGGGATACCGTTATGTGAACTAAAACATAACGTCAGTAAAACCATCATTCACAAATCCAATGACAGATGGAATCTCCTAGAAACCTGTGTTAACACCAGGAAGATATGGCCTAGATACGATAAGAAAAGATCCGACTGGATCTTAACTCTTAACAAACCCTCCCTAAGATCCCTTATCGGCATTATTACAGGTCACAACCTACTCGGCTACCATAAGAAGAAGATGGGGCTCAGTACTGATGACCTTTGTAGAGGCTGTGGTGATGAAAACGAGCATGAAGACACCACTCACTTTCTCTGCCACTGTCCTTCACTCTGTCCTGCTAGGAAGAAAACTCTAGGCAACTTCTTCTTTAATGAACTAGAGGAACTATCAGAACTGCCAGGCAAAAGCTTACTAAACTTTGTCAAGACCTCTAAATGGTTAAACGAACCACATGATTCATAGGTTATTATATCTTTTCAGGAAGTTACAACACTTCGGGGTACCACAACGGATCTACATTGATCTAAGTGTGATGGTAACAACATCAACCGTCAGCCCGTTCAAACCTAACCTAACCTACAACCCAGAATCACGCACTGGCTATACACATCGGTAATCAGACCGATTTTAATGTACGGTGTGGCAGTATGGTGGACTGCTTTAGAAAGGTATAAACCGAGATAAATTAAATAAAGTCCAACGTTCAGCTTGCCTATGTATAAGCGGATCGCTTCGCACGACCCCATCTGCGGCACTGGACACCTTACTCTACCTAACACCTCTTGACATTTTTAGCAAACAAATAGCTGCAAGCTCTGCTATTCGCCTCAAAGCTTCGTCGCAGTGGACTAACAACAACATTGGCCACTCCGTTATTCTTACTTATTTAGAATCAATCCCAAAGCACACAGACTACACCATCCCCCAACTACGATTCGATAGAAACTTCCAGATTTCTATACCTCCCAGATCTTTTTGGGAAGATAGGACATTCCTGGAAGACCAGTCAATCCACTTCTATACAGATGGGTCAAAAACAAAAGAAGGGGTTGGTGGAGGTGTGTACTCTGAACGACTGAAATTAAGTCTCTCATTCCGCCTTCCCGATCATTGTAGCGTGTTCCAGGCGGAACTTTTGGCGATAAAAGAAGTCTTGTCCTGGCTTAAAGAAAACGTGATATCGATATCTGATATCCGTATTTTCTCAGATAGTCAGGCCGCTATTAAATCTCTGGATTCTGTCTCTACAAACTCTATAACAGTCCAGAACTGTTGATCATCTCTAATGGAGATGGCACAACAGTTTAATATTCACCTTTGCTGGGTGCCGGGCCATAGAGACATTCCAGGTAACTGTAAGGCAGATGAACTCGCCAGGAACGGTACAGTACAGCTTATTCTACCACGTTTGGCACGTATTGGCATACCAATCGCTACTTGTAAGCTGTTGCTAATGCAAGACGCTGTGAGGAGGGCGGGCACCAGGTGGAACAACATCACCACGTGTCAAGTCACAAAAAACATCTGGCCAACACTGGATTTAAAACGTTCAAGGTGCTTGCTCTCTCTAAGCAGATCGCATATAAGCTCGATAATAGGTGTCATAACCGGGCACTGTCTAATAGGAAAGCACGCCACGAGATTAGGCGTATTCTCAAATGACTTCTGCAGAAGCTGTATGGACGAGGAAGAGGAAGAAACAGTTCTTCATCTTCTCTGCACATGCCCTGCTCTGGCTCGAAAACGCAAGAATTACCTAGGAGAATTCTTCTATAACGATCTAAACGATCTAAATCATATCGGCATAAGCAGCCTCTCACGTTTCGTAAGAGACTCAAACTGGTTCCATTGAGCTTAGGAAGAAACCTCAAGATTCATGTGGTATCACAATGGGAAATTAAACTGGCCTAAGTGTGTCCGTTTCCATCTTGGACAGCCACTTCAACCTAACCTAACCTAGCGCCGTCCACCATACCGCTACTCCATAAGTAAGGATCGGCCTAATGACCGAGATATATAGCCAGTGTGTAATGAGGGGCTGTAGGCCTAATTTATTACCAATGGCTTTTTTACAGGAGAACAGGGCTACTGTGGCCTAGTTTATTCTCTCTTGAATATCAGTTTTCCAACTTAATTTCTTATCCAAAATGAGACCCAAGTATTTTGCTTGCTCAGAGAATTTAAGTGGTACACCGTTTATGAGGGGAGGGTCAATGAGTGGGACTTTGTATTTCCTTGTGGAGAGGACAAGGTCGGTCGAGTCCACACCGATTTGCCCATCTGGTGAGCTTATTTAAAACGTTTTGTAAGAGTTCTTTTAGTATATTGGGATGTTTACCCTTTACTGCAATAGCAACATCGTCCGCATAAGCAAACACTCTGTATCCCTCTCTTTCTAGAGTAATTAGTAATTCATTTATTACTTAGTTCCAGAGGAGAGGGGATAGGACACCACCTTGTGGCGTACCTCTGCTGACACCCCTTTGTGCAGTAAAATCGCCCAGTTTTGAATTGATAATCCTACTTATCAGCATCTGATTAATCAATTTGCTGATCGACTTATCTACCTTCAGAGATGTCAATACACGTGCAATTGCAGATGTGTCGACATTGTTAAATGCACCTTCTATATCTAAGGAGACAACTAAGGTGATGAAGACACTCTTTATGATGGAGGGAATATTCGATTATACTGTGTAGAGCCGTTTCAACTGATTTCCCTTTGTTGTAGGCGTGTTGAGCCTTTGGAAGGAGGGACTTATCAATACTTGCCCTTAAGTGGATATCGATCAAACTTTCAAAAGTTTTGAGAAGGAATGATGATAAGCTGATAGGTCTTAGGTCTTTAGGGTTAACGTGGCTGGATTTTCCAGCTTTTGGAATAAAAACGACTTTAACTTGTCTCCAAGACATCGCGATGTATGCCAATTTAAGGCATCAATTGAAGATGTTTTCTAGGATGGGTATTAGAAAACTTGCATTTTCTTGCAGTTCAGATGGAATTATACCATCCGGACCTGCAGATTTATATGGCTTAAGGCTGTTAATAGTCTATTTGAGTATTTCCCTAGTGACTAGACCTTGTGGGGGATATAATGTATTGTCACAACTATTTGGTACAATGTTATTAATAATATTAGAGCTACCAGGAAAGTGAATGTCTGGTAGCAAGTTGAGTGATTCTTCGTTTGAATTGGTCCAGAGGCAGTGTTGTGCCATGTAGACTATAAATGTAGACTACATGATTGTCTACATGTAGACAATTCAATGTAGACAATTTACAATAATTGTCGACATAAATTTGTCGACAATGTAGACAATTCGCAAAAACCATCATAATTCATAATTTATCCTACTAAAATGTACCTACCTATCGAACCAAAAACGAAAAAGTTGAAAAAAAATACAAAAAGAAAAAGATGTGTGTAACAACAAGATTTGTTCTAAATCTAAATGCGTACTTACCTAGTTCTTTGTTTATGAAGATGTTGAAAAACTTTTGAATTATGTTAGATATTTGTAATGATAACCAAAAACCAAACCTTCTTACTTCACTGGTTTACTGGTAAGGTTTTAAAAAGGTCGTCATCCAACGTCAAAGTACCTTAGTAGGTACCACTCGCCCTGAATGGAAAATTTCCAGTTTTCATTTCGTACCTTTATACTACATATGTATATGAACTTCATATCATATCACTCTACCAAATTTCATTTTTCTACAGGAAACGGAAGTGCTTCACAATTCATAACGATTCCAATAAAGTTGGCGGATACCACGCCCGCCCGGAAGACCTTAAATATTCAATTTTTCTTTTGTAGATAAATGCACTTATACCTACCATTCTACCGTTCTTATTTCATAATCCTACAGAAGTCCCAAGAACTCTTTTTAAATGAAAAAGGGAGTAAGTTCCAAAGTTTCCTAATATTAAATTTTAATGGAAAATGTCATCTCTGTAGGAAGACGAATCTGTTAAGTCCAAGAAATCCATTTAGCTAACAGAAATAGCTTGAAGTGGTTTTAAAAAGCATTATTTGGAATAGGGAAATAATTCCCAGTTTTATTTTCTTCTTCCAACTTATGCTTTTTAAAATCACCTACATTTCTGTTTTCAAAGTGGTTTCTCTTTCTTTCGTAGATTTAACAGATGCAGTTACGTAAGTATAAATTTTGATATATTTCTTTATTAATTTAAGCTTTATTTTAGAAAAATAAAAACTTTTTGCAGTCAACTTTATTTTCAGGCCTATTCTGCTATACGATTCTGTTCGATAGTGAATAAAAAAACAAGATTTAATTTTTGCACAAATTTATTTTATTAAGAAATGAACTGTATCGCTCATTTGCTCTTTGAAGATATTGATATTTCGCCATATCGCACCACTTCCAGTTCCAGTCATCAATGTTGATTGTTGTTGTTTTTGTTACTGCTGCTGCAGCTGCAGCTGGCCCGTTGATATTTGTTTTCCCTCGATGAAGTCGTTCTCGGTCGCAAGTACCGCTTATCTTATGTGGCCTGCGCACTTGCATGTTGATGGTCTGATTTAGATTTGATCGTCAACGTCGTCGATGATGAGGATGCGCAGCGTTAATGTGGTTGTTGTTGCCATGTAATGTGGGCCTATGAACCCTATGTCCTACCTCACCTACTAATCTATGGGGGATATAGGATGGCTTCCCCAAGCCGAATATGGTTGATGGCTAGAGAGCCGATCTGATTTCAAATTTAGAAGAAAAAAAAAACAAGGCTAAAGAGCCGAACTGTTCTGTTTACTTCCAAACTGAAAGTGAATTTATTTCAATCAAACTTAAGCTATTTATACAAAAATAATCTACTTATACACTAACATCTTAAGCCTATATCAAATACATATTATAACTTAAACATAGAAATATTTCATATTCCGAAATCCGAATTCTGTTTGAAATTGACGAACAACGGAACCAGGCAGCATACTTGCTATGTCATCAAATTAATAGTCGATTATCCAATGTGTATAGCGCTTCTAATACAATGCACAAATGTATCCAAATACATCCAGCCATATGCACTACACAGTATGCAGTGCATTGAACCTCAGCGAGTAGGTAGACACACTTGACCAAAGTAATCTGAAGCGTCGCGTCCCGTCATCGTCAGTGGCATTGAAATTATTACTTAATATTTTAGTGCATGAGGGTGATACTCTTGACCATGAATGAAATGCGAGTGCATTATTAAAAATAGAAAAGTAATGCGAGTGCATTTAAAATATAGGTCAGCTATTGTAAGGCGTAGTGTGGATTAAAGTCAATGACCGGTATTAAATGTATAATGAAGTGATCGCTAGTATGATTCCTTCACATGCTCGTTCCCAGAAATCTACCGGACGAAGAATACTTTCTTGTCGGCGCCGTTGCTCTGCTCATGGTTATTGTGCAAGTAGAACTTACACTTGGTGATGGTGTTAGGGTGTCCCGTTGGATGTTAGGGTGGCTCCTATGTTTGTCGCTCAGTGACTGCAGATGGTCAGATGTGAATCTCTAACATTCCTCCCCCCAATTGAAGGCTCGTCTTCAATTGCGATTGTAGGCTCTTCTAGAGGTAGGATGCATAGCTTAAAGATAGCTCTGCCCATTAGCTGCTCTGATGTTGCCTTGCTCTGCCGGAAACACGTTATGCACCGTGATATGTACGTTTTCACTGCACGCCTCAAGGTTGGAATCCATAATTTGTGCCTGACGTACTGCATGCACAACTGCACACCTCCATGTATTGTCTTCAGCTCGCATGGCATTTTGCTGATCCAACATAAGGCAATCGTGGAATCGGACCAGTAATTTTTCGCCAAATCTTGAAATGCACATGCACTGCTCACCTGCTCCATGAGTTTGCACAAAAGATCAGCTGCACATAGTTCCAGCCTAGGAACAGAAATCGTCTTGATTGAAGCTACCCTGGTTTTTGACGCGATAATTATGCAAGTAGTCTTGCCAGCAAGTGAACTACTGCAGCGTAAGCTCTGGTGGATGCGTCTGCGAAACCGTGAAGCTCCAATTTATGCTGCTCAGTGCTGCCTAGCCATCTCGGAATTTGTATTGCTTCCAATTGCGACAGCTGCTCGTTGTACTTCTGCCATGATGGCAGAATGGACATGGGTATTTGCTCGTCCCATGCAATTCCGGATCGCCATAAGTCTTGTATGAGGATTCTTGCACTGATTATCACTGGCGCAAGGTAGCCATTCGGGTCGTACAACCTTGCGATCGCACTAACAACTGCTCTCTTGGTATTGGAATCACCTTTATCTCTCGCTCTGACTTTGAATGAAATCTCGTCTCTTGCGCAGTTCCACACAAGGCCCAACATCGAACCGCTGTTGTCTTCCGGAAAAGTTAGCTCTCTTTCGCTCGACCAGGTTCTAGTAAGCTTCGATAGCACGCGCTGACTTGATGACATGAACTTGCTCAACTTAAATCCACCTGCTCTCAATGAAGAAATTATTTGCCTGCCCTTGCATGTCGCCTGCTCCTCTGCGTCTGCGCCGGTCAACATGTCGTCCATGTAGAAATTGCTCAAAATGGATAGGACCCCTGATGATCGCTCGAACACTGATGCATTGCTCGCACTGCATTAAATCCACTGGACGCCATACCGTAGGTGACCGCTGTCAGGCAGTATTCCCTTATTGGCTCATTTGGGCTCTCCCTCCAGAAAATCCTCTGGAGATCCCACTGCTCTGGATTCACCTTCACTTGGCGGAACATTTTTTCGACGTCCGCCGAAACTGCAATCTTGAAGCACCGAAACGTGTTATGATTGCCGACAGATCGTCCTGAAGCTTAGCACCAGAAAATTGCACATCATTTATTGACACTCCACTAAAGCTCTTGCAAGATGCAAGAGTCGGAGACGACCCGAAACTTTTTAGTGACGCAGTGGTGTGGAATGTGGTATGCTCGCTCGCTCGTACTTGGTTCAATCACTTGCTTCATGTGCCCAAGCTCTTCATATTCGCGCATGAAGTCGTTATTTTTGTCTCAGCTCTGGCTCTGCACATAATCGCTTTTCGGTTTGTAGGAACCTCTTCATGGCCACAGCTCTTGTGGACCCCAATTCTGCTGCTCTGGGATTTATTGGTATAGTTACCACGTAACGCCCAGATGGTGTTCGGTAGAATGTGCTCTTGAAGTTCTCTTCGACCCATTCGTCTTCTGCTGACAAGGTGAACTTCCAGCTCGGCTCTTCTAACTCCCAGAATCTCCTCAGCAACTGATCAAGCTCAAAATGCGCGGATTCTGAGATTGCGCACATTGCTCTGGCAGCTCGCTCGTGCCTTGGTTGTGGCTGTCCTAAGACGATCCAGCCCAGATGGGAGTCTTGCGCCGTCAATCCAGACTTGAACCTCTTGACTCCATCTTTAATTATCTCTGCCCATACTTGCGCACCTAATAGCATCTCAATCTTGGCTGGCCGACTGAATTTCGGATCCGCCAACTTTAGCTCGCTCGTTTCTATCGCCTGCTCTTGCGATAAAGGACTTCCTGGCAGGCAAGAAGTGATTTTCCTGACGGTGAACATCTCGCATTCCAGGTAAAAGCTCGGATCATTTCCCGAAAGAATGCTCAAGCTCATAAGCCTGTTTGGTCGTATGGCAACGCTCAACCCAATGCCACACACATCAAAAACGCATCGGCGTTTGATCAGGCCCAGTCTCTGTGCGCACTGCTCTGTTATTAAGTTTATCTGGCTTCCGCTGTCGAGAAGCGCCCTTGCTTCCACGGGTTGCCCTGCTCTACTCTGCACTCTAATGCATGCTGTTGCTAGCCATGCACACTGCACCTCGTTAATTTGCTCTCGCTCAGTTCACCCAAGAATTACGTCCGCCGAAGGGGGAACGTTATCTATGGCCTGCTGCTCTGCAGGCATCGTTGCCGATGGTTGCTATTGCTCTTGCGGTGTGGCGACTGACTGCTCGTCTGTTGAGCTCGCACTTGGCCCCGCCACTGCCGCAAGCGCATTGCCAGACGCTCGCTGGATTGGACAAAGCACTGTTGTGCTTCTTGTCGCACTTACGATATGCTCCGCCTGGACAAGCTTGCGCAAAATGCCCTGGTCGCAAGCAATTTGCACCTAGCTTCCAGCTCCGCACTTTATCATTCCTTCCTGCAATGGACAGTGCAAGGAAATCCCCACAGCGATACAGGAATTGTTGCTCTTCTGCACGGACCTCTGCACATTTTCGTCTGGCTTCTCTCTTCCGCATGCGCTCTGCTCGGTGTCGGAGAAGGCTGAATCGAGAGCACTCGCTCTGCGGTCAAGGTTATTTGCCACGCATGGTTCGTCTCATAGTCGAGTCTATTACGCAGCATGGAGCGGAAGACGTTCCTGCGTGAAACGTCACCCATAGCTCCTATTTAATTGCACTGCACAGTTAGGTTGCACTTTACCGTAAGACCGCACAAAACCGCTGCAATCCAGGTCGACCCTTCGAAAATCGCAACAATTTTGTACGGAATAAATGCACAGTTAAAAAAAGTTAAAGTTATTTGCGCTCTGCAATATAATTAAGCACACGAGATAGTTTTAAACATAAAGATGAAAAATACACGACATGGTAGTGGACTGTATTTAATCATTGCCCAAAAAATAGCACTGCACAGAGTTTTTCAATTCACGAATTTTAATTTTCCATAGGCACTGGTAAAATTATTCGGCTCGATAGGATCAGAATGTTCGATGGTGAATAAAAAAACAAGATCTACCGGACAAAGAATACTTTCTTGTCGGCGCCGTTGCTCTGCTCATGGTTATTGTGCAAGTAGAACTTGCACTTGGTGATTGTGGTAGGGTGTCCCGTTGGATGTTAGGGTGGCTCCTTTGTTTGTCGCTCAGTGACTGCAGATGTGAATCTCTAACAGATTCGTTCGAATCTTTCGATTCACGTGAATGATTCGTTACATTTCCTTCAAAATATTTCTTGAAATCTTGCACCCTTTGAATGCAAAACTTTAACAATATTTATTATTGAATTTCTAAAGGCAATCTAACTGTTTAAATTTGATTTCGCTATCAATTTATGAGCATTTTCAAGCAATTTCTTTTATCCTAGCGGATAGCAGAATACAAACATTCAAGTGAACGATTAGCAGAATAGGGCTGTTTGTAATTTAAATTTTTATTTTGAAGGAGAAAAATCCAAATGAACACGGTACATGAAGCTACTACGAACCTATAGAAATAACAAAATTATCTCATGTAACTCAAAACATCGACAGCTTTATTTTATTCATGTCAAAAATCTGAGAGGAGTCAAATATAGAAGTTATTCAGTTTTTTGCGTTTTCCTAAAAGTAAGGTCAGATCCAGATGGTTAAATTCATTTCTTCCAACTTACTGGTGATTTAATTGGTAACGATTTTAAGAAAGTGGGCGGATGCCACGCAACAACATTTCAGTTTGTACCTTTCTATTCACTTTAAGATTTACAGCTCTACCAAAATTGAATATTCTGCAGCAATCGGAATAGCCTCATATAATTCTAATTCATAATTCTATGAAAGTTTTCACCACAAGACGTACCGTTGTAAGAAATTATATGTTTTGAAAGTATCAGAAAGTGGTCCATAAATTTGATAATTCATAAATGTAAAAGTTTGGCAACACCACAAAGTTTACTTTTCATTTCTGAAGACAATTAATAATTTATTGTCCGTTAAATAATTGTTCTTTTTTTTTATTTTTTGTTGCTATTAAATCTTAACTATGGGGTCAATTTTTTACAAAAATAAACATAAATAGTACCATTTTTTTTTAATTTATACGGTATAAATTTATACACTATTTTAACATTTATGAAATCAGGATATCTGCCAGTGAGTGGGGAATTCCCCTATTTTCTAACGCCAGAATTTGACTAAACACTATACCGTGTCCATTGATTAAATTCCTATTTAAAAACACATTTAAGTAGATGTCTACATTGTCGACACATTGTCTACATTATCGACATTGTCGACCGATTGTCTACGTTAAAATGTAGACAATTAAAGTCGACACGTAGAGGACCAACACTGTCCAGAGGCCAGAGGCGTTTTTCAAGCAGCTTGGCATGATTGGATTTTTGGAGAGGATTTTGCGCAGCCTGGATGCTTCGGAGCAATCTTCCACGTTGGAACAGAAGTTTCTCCAGGACGATCGTTTGGTTTTCCTCAGTCCTTTTTTATATATTTTCAGTGATTCTTTATATGAATCCCAGTCAGACATGTCTCTAGAAGCTTTCGCTCTGTTAAAGAGTTTTCTGCATTCTTTTCGAAGTGGATCCAGCCCTGAGTTACACCAGTGTGGTTTCTTTTTACCTCTTACTTGTATAAGAGGGCATGCAGTATCTAGAGCTTTGTTTAGGGCTAATGTTAGATTATTGACTTTGTCGTCAAGATCTTCAGTGTTGGAGGGGGTATTAAAGAGTTCAGGTTTTACTAAAGTATTTAACGTTCTCTTATATTTTGGCCAATTTGTCCTTTTTAGATTTCGAAAGATCGGTTGGCAAGGTGGTTCATTTATAAAGTTAAATTGGATGTATCTATGATCAGAAAAGGAGTGATCTCTAGATACCTTCCAGTTCAAAATATTATTATTAATGAAGTCGGTGACAAGAGTTATATCTAAAACTTCTTGTCGATTTTTAGTAATAAAGGTTGGCTCATTACCAACGTTACTTATAAGTAGGTTAGTGTTTAGAATATAGTCGAAAATAGACTCACCTCTGTCGTTTATATACGTGCTACCCCACACTGTATGGTGGGCGTTAGCGTCACTTCCGATGATGAGGCCAATGTATAGCCTTTGCGCTTCAGCTATTAATCTCTCCAGAGTGTCACCCAGGAGAGGGCCAAGATGGTCATGGCCGAGATACGCCGACGCCAGCCAGAATGTTCCTCTGGCTGTTTCCAGACTTGCGGCGGTGATATCTCGATCGCTGAAATTAGGGAGTAAATATACATTTAGGCTACGTTTTACTAATATGCAAGATCTGGGTTCATCCTCAACTGATGCATATAGCACGCAGTGTTTGGGAGTCCTGATTCCTTGAACAATAGATTTAATAATCCAGGGTTCTTGAATCAGGACAATATCTTCATCGCTGCTGAATAAGCGAAGAAGAAGAGAGGCCGAAGCCTTTATGGAGTGTTGGAGGTTAATCTGGAGTAACCGCAGCATTTTCGCTACCGTACTCCCGATCAGCCTCCACCACAGTGATGTCGGAGTCATCTATATCAGAGCACGATTCTAAAAGAATGTCCTCTTCTCCGCTGTCGTAGACCTCGGCCTCCATTGTGGAAAAACCTTGGTTGGTGATAGGAGCTTCCACTGCTACTGGGGATACCTGGGATGCATCGTCTTCCAATGAAGGAAATGTGACCGATGCACCAGGTTCCTCAGCAACCGTTTCCGCTTGTATGGGTGGGGAAAGGGGAAGGGTTTGTGCCTCAGCCCCATCTTTTTTGTAGACCCTCAGCGGTATTTCATCAAACCCGAACCTAATCACACCTTTTGATTGCGCCAGAGGAGAAAGGGACTCTGCATTGATGATTACAATTGCACCCTTGTAGGGTCCCTTTGTATCCTCCAATTTCGCAACCTTCCAGTTGTGAGTAGGAAGGGTTGGATTGGAGAACCTGATTACCTTAAGGACGTGATTAGCTTCCTTGAATATGGCCGGAACCGTGATGCGAGCCCTTGGTCTGCAAGGAATGTCTTCCTTTGCGAGACCTCTAGCTTAGCAACAGGCCAGACCTCCCCAAGTCGGCTAACCGCCAGCGTCAGTAGATCGCACGACCTCTGATCATCACAGACCATAAACTTGATGTGTCTCTGATGCCAACCGCCATCTTTTGTGATGGGCGGTGGTCCCGGATTGTCAGACATGATCTCGACAAAACTGAAAGCCAGCTGTCCTTTGGCCAATATCCAGTTCTCGGCAGAGATCGTGCCATCTACGTCGTTTCTGTCGATAATCGCGAGTACCATTTTGTCCTTCAAAACGTCACTGAAGGACATTTTTGCTTTGCGAGGGTCAAGAGAAGTGCTGGTGTTAAGCACTTTGGGGCGTTTGGGTAGTGAAACACTACCCTCCATAGACCTTTGTCGCTTCGACGTTGAGTCTTGGCTGGTCTTTACGTTATTTTTGGCCAAGAAGCTCTTGGCCCATTTTATTTTGGCGTCGTGCTGAGATTTTCCTCCAGCGCCTAGTTGATCACCAAACGTCTGGAGAATCCTCTTAGCACTGCGCATGTCCTTGTAGAAGGCCTTGGAGGGTCTGAGCTTTCGCCCATCTCCCCCATGACCTTCTTTAGGATTCCTGGCTTTGGTGGTAGAAGGACCTGGCACCGCAGCCTTACTACCCCCGACTCGCGGTGTTGATGAGTCGAGAGGTTTACTCTCTGTGGAAGTAGAGAAGCCATTCTTCACAACTGCCTCACTACGAGAAGAAGGTAATAATACCAAATTATCCGATATTCCACTGGCGACAACAGGGCTGTGAGTGTCCACAGCCATGTCAGCACCAGTGGAAGAGGGATGAGCAGCTGACTTTGCCGTCGCACTGCTGGCCGGTTCGGTCTTTGAATATTGTTTTGTTTGTTTTGTTTTAAAATTGTTCATTTGAATCCCACGAGTAGCGGATAAGGGGTGGTCCATCTGTACAGATATCCGTGTTAAGCCAACAAATTAAAATTAAATTTAAATTAAAACAAAATGTATATAATTGTACATACATAGTTAAGAATGTATATAATTGTATATTTTGAATTTATTGAATAAACAAACAAAAAAAATGAATTCTAAACTTATACATAATATGTTTATATTTTCTTAACAATACTTAAGCTAAATAATAGAATTTACATAAAATATGAAGAAATCCAGCCGATCTGCAAAAAAAAAGAAAATAGGATAGGTTAAAAACAACAAAATTGTATGTACGTATACGTACTTACCAAATGTTGTCGAAACACCCTTTGCGCAAATACTCAGTTTGCATTGTAGGAACATTTAAATGATCCAAACATGAAAGAAAAAATATGAAACGGTTAATTAAACAAAAACAACACAAAAGCAAAAAAATTAATGTGTGCTTAAAACACAGCACACCCTATACTCACATGAAAACAATAACAAAACAAAACAGCGAATGCGTAGGTGTCCACAGGAGTCTCGGTAGTTGTTCACAAGAGTCTCACCGGAATTTGGCAATTGTTATTGTTGAGTGAATAATCTAAAAATAGAAAAAAAAGATAGATTTGAATATTAAATTTGTATTAGTTAATAAAAATTTACAACAATTTAGTTAAATAACACACATTACACGAACAAAACATTGACACAATTTGTAAACATATATTACAGTAGTTATAGTTTGGCAACCCTGGCTAGTGACAAAAGGTGTTAAATTTTTCTTCCCAAGTTAAAAGTTAATAAAAAACGATAATAACAATATTTAAATTATAAAAAGTACATTCAAAAAACGGCAAACACTTGCTTTATAAATCTCCATTAAAAAAAAAAAAAAACGTAAGTGGCATTTAATTTGTTTTAACTAAGAACATAAAAAATAAAGGCATAGCTAAAACTTAACCTAAACGTCAATATACTCGATAAACAAAAACAAAAGAAAAGCACACGAAATATCACCAGTAAAGTCGAATATAAACAAAAAGAGTTCAACCAACAACACAATGAATGCAAATGATATCCGTGCTGCAATGCAAGAAGCCCTTAATGAGAATCTTAAGGATATAAGAGAAACATTAAAATGTGTAGTCAAACTATCAGACTTAGAAAATTTACATGCAGAAATAAGACAACTTCAAAGTTGCAATCAAACCCTGACGGAAAAAGTCACTGCGCTAGAGGATAGATGTGAATTTTTAGAGGAGAAAATGGAGGCTGACCAGATGCGAAGAACCGAAGCCAATCTAATATTTCATATGCAAAATCAAAATTCAGTGCAGCCAAAAGATCAAATACAAACGATTTGTCGTACTCATGGCAAAATCGCATCACCACTCACTGAAAGCAACATCATTCCAACTAGATCCAAAAACTCGGCAAACAGTAGTTTTCTGGTAAGATTGCAGGAAAAAACTTCTGCGATTAATATTCTTCGTGCCTCAAAAGTACTCAGGGAAGGGGGAGTGGTAATTCACAGAGACTATCCATTGGCAATAAGACAAAAAAGAATGAAACTTCTTGAGGTCAGGAAGGAAATCAAAGCAAAAAATCCAAACGTTCAAGTTTTTCTTAGAGATGATCGACTTCTTGTACAAGGAAAAACATTTACGTGGAGTTTTAATTATGGGTTAAAATGCGGGAAATGTGATGCAAATTCATTGCTGGAGCAAATTGTAAACAACACGAATCTTGTTGTCAGTGGATCAGCTGGACATCATGAAGGTTACAATGCAACACCAGCTCCATCTGGGAGACAAACTGTTGGAACAACACTTAGTCAAGACGCACACCTTTTAACAATTTCTCAAAGCAGTGTTCACACTGCTACAAAAATATCATAGGAAATTTCCGTCTGCCGAAATAATGTTATTATAAGTAAAAATTTATTAAAAAATGTAAACTTTAGAATTTTAAGCTATAATATAAGTGGTCTACATAGTAAGCTTTTATTTACAGATTTTTTTAAATATGTTAATAACTATGAAATATTTTGTTTATATGAAACACACTTGTTAGAAGGAAAAGAAAAAAATTACTTAAAATATTTTGAAAATTATGTGCTTTGTTGGACATCGGGAGTCAGAAATAGCGGAAGAGGGCGTGCAAGCGGAGGTTGTCTTTATGGATACAGAAAAAGCATCAGCGATATAAAAATAGAATTTCAAGAATCGATTGGCTATAGCATTTTTAAAATTCATGCACAAGGTTGCAAATACTACATCATTCCTGTGTATCTAAATGGATCCCAAGGACCACAATGGAGCGTCGATTTACAAAGGATAAAAGATGTAATTAATAACCTACAACACCAAACTAATATATTAATAACAGGAGATTTTAACGCAAGAACCGGAACCCAGCAAGCTACCCAACCCGATAGTGATGACGACCCACCTCAGCTGCGTAACTCCAAGGACAAAATTTTAGATAGGAAAGGTATTCAACTATTGGACTTTTGCAGTGAATATGGCCTCAAAATACAAAATGGATGTTCTGAAGGAGATTCACAAGGCCAATTTACATTTGTGGGAGCCCAAGGCAGTTCAGTTATCGACCTTAGTCTAACTGGAGGAGAATGGAACCACATAATACAAAATTTCGAGGTACAATCACAGAACTTCTCAGACCATTTACCTATAGTTACAACCATTGCATTAAGTACCCATGAAACGATAAATACTGATACTGCGATTAATCTTCTACCAAAATACAAATGGAATCACAAGGAAATAGATAAATATCGCTCAATTATGAGTAGACAGATCGAAATAATGAACATGGATGGAAATATTGAAGACATAATGCGTCTTATAAAAAACACCATTTCATTAATGCCAACAAAACAAAATAAACAACATTATAAGCAACCATGGTTTGATTATGAATGTGAAAAACAGAGAAGGAAATCTTTCGCTCTTTTAGAACTCTACCGTAAGTACGATGAACTCAACTACAAGCTTATGTATTTAAATGCAAAAAAAGATTACAAAAACACCTGCCAAATCAAGAAAACAGAGTTTCAAAGAATCACAGCAACCGAAATTTCGCAATGCAAGGACTCGGCAACTCTGTGGAAAATGCTCAATAAAATAAATGGAAGAAAGTTTAAAATTGGACTTAATATCAATGCAGCACAGCTTAAAACATATTTCAGTAATATGCTGAATCCTCTCGATTCTTTACTCCAGCCTCGTTTTCAGTATGCAAGACCAGATGTACTAATTTGGAGTTTGGATAAACCCATCACTCAAGCAGAAGTAAGAGGCTGGTTAGTAAAAAGTAAAGATCGCAAAGCACCAGGAACTGACGGCATTCCTATTGAATTTTTCAAATATGCCAATGATGATTTATTACAAATTCTTACCAAAGAACTAAATCGAATATTTGAAACTGGAGACGTCCCTATGAGCTACCAGCAGAGTGTAATCTTTCCAATCCTTAAAAAAGGAGACCCTAATCAGGCTGATAATTATAGAGGAATTTTATTTTTAAACTCTGCGCTAAAAATATTAATGGGGGTTATGTCAAATCGTTTTAAGAGTTGGACTTCACAAAACAGATGCTTAAGTGAATTCCAGGCAGGATTCCGTGAGAACTACTCGACCATAGATCAAATCTTCATTCTGAATACGACAGCGCAGACATTTATTAGAGAAAAGAGAAATCTCTATGCGTTTTTTGTTGACCTAAAAGCTGCATTTGATACGGTGGACAGAAGCGCACTTTTTTATAAATTGTACAATATAGGTCTATCAAGAAAATTTGGCAACTTGATTGAAAAATTGTATGAACAAACGACTTCTGCTGTTTGGGACGGTAGCCAACTGTCAAATTTTTTTGAAACGGTTACAGGTGTGAAACAAGGATGCAATTTAAGTCCGCAAGCATTCATAATGTTTATAGACGACATTTCCGATTATTTATGTGGCGGTGTAAGAATTGGGGGAATTCTTATTAAAGTTTTGATGTATGCAGATGATTTGGTGCTCCTTGCGGACACACCAGAACGTTTACAGCGAATGATTAATCAGCTGAAAAAATACTGTGATGAATGGAGGCTGAATGTAAACATAAATAAATCCAAAACGATGGTGTTTAGAAAAGGAGGTGGGAGCTACGCTAGGAATGAGAAGTGGTTTTTTAATGGACAGGAATTAGAAACAGTAAAGTCGTATAAATACTTGGGAATAAATATCTGCTGCAACATGAACATGGAACAACACTTTCAGGAGAAGCTATCTTCATCTAAATCAGCTATAAGTGCCGCTTGGAAAAACTGTATGGAAGATAAACATATATCGATGAGAATCAAATACCAATTATTTCAGGCAGTTTCCAAATCAATAATGCTATATGGAGCTCAAGTGTGGGGATATAAATCATACGATACAGTAGAAAAACTGCTCCGATTTTTCTTAAAGCGAATTTTCAAGTTTCCACAATCCTCACCAAACCATATGCTATTTGTTGAAACAGGAATCTCACCACTATTCATAGAAACATTGCGACTTCATTTCAACTTCATTGCGAAAACTATGGTACTGGACGGAGAAAGGCTGACCAAACGAATAGCAAGTTACGTGATAGAGAAGAGAATATTGTTTTATGAACATTGGAAAGCACTCGCAGAGTTCGCTGGTCAGACTTTAAGGATTACTATGGATAATATCCATCAATGGAAGGAAGAGTTCGATAGTTTAATTAAAGCGGTGGATGAAAAAATACGAGCGCAAAGCATTGAAAAAGCACTAACTTCAACCCATCGCGAAATATATGCCAGCTTAAATCATAATCTTTGCGAAAACAACTATTTTAATGAAAAATACTCAACTGACACAATATCTACTGTTTTTAAGGCCAGAGGAGAAATTATGGACCTTAACTTTATACCCCACAGAGAAGATTTGCAAATTTTCTGCACTATTTGTAATATGCGTGAAAGGGAAAACATTTATCATTTCCTGGGAAGATGTCCTGTCTTAAAGGAGTTCAGGATTCATTTTTTTGGGAAACTAGAACTGGAGGAATCAGAAATGAAAATGATTTTAAATGGCGCTGACTGGAAAAAATTGCACAACTATTGTCAACAAGCATCGAAATATAGAAGAGCTATAATAGAAGAAAATTTTTAACATAAGTCTTACAATACTTTATTATGTACATTTTGTTAAACTCGGGCAGACGGCTTTTATAGTCATGTCTTAAAATTAAAGAATAATACTTTTATGTAAACTTAAATTTGGAAAATAAACAATAAATCTATCTAATCTAATCTATATTACAGTACAAAACACTAATTTTTGTCACGATTTTTATAAAAAAAACAATTAACAGAATAAGGTTTTATGTTTGTAGAAAACAATAAACTAAATTCTTAAACATTTTACATCATATAAACACAGCAATACATTCATTGAAAATAAATGAGGCAAACAAATATAACCTCAAATTACATTAAAAATTTACATTGACAATAACACTATTAATTTCACAAACCACAAAGAATAAACACTTGAATTAGCTAAATCACTACCCGAACATTTGTTTTAACATGAAAAATTAAACAAATCACAAATAATTAATTAGAATTTTAATAAACAAAATTTGCACAACATGCGCACAACAACTTGTTTAATTTGACAGGTAAACTTTATTATCAGTGTTCACAGGGTGCACTATATATAACGAATTTTATTTAAAGAACACGAAAATTTGGTCAAATTAGTAAAAAGTTAATTATTTTTCAAGTTATAAACAAATTATTAACTTTATAATAAAGACAATAAGTTAGAAAGAGAAAACAAAATGAAATAGAAATATATCAAAATTAAAACAAATCTGCACGAAAATTGCAAATGGCAACGAAATGGCATTGCCCGAAATTTATTTTTTTTAATGATTATTCACCACGGTAAGAACATAAAAATGTTTTAAATAATAAAAAAAACATACAAAATATTATTAAATATTGAAAAGAAGTAATTTTAAGATAAACAAATAATAATAATTATTGATTTCAGCAAAATTAAGCTTATTTCTTAATATTAATGAAAAATTCTTTATTATTTCATGTGGTGAATTCAACAAAATTTTTATTCCACCCAATTGGCAATGTCATGGCAATAAAAAAACTGCCCGAAAAGGGGTATAAAAGGCCGATAAATTTTACAATCGTCCTCTTTGAGTTCAGCACGCCGCCAGATAAACAGCAACCAGATTAAAAGCAACCAACATAATTTTGTTGTATAAAATCCAATTAAGTAAAGGTAAATCAGTGGAACTTGTTTGACGATTTATACGTCAAACATATATCACTGAGCATTTCACTAAACTTTAAAAAACTAACCTTATTTGTTTAAATAGAGTCAAATTAAACTTATGGGACGATTTATACGTCTCACACACATGGTTTGACAATTGCCGAAAATTATTAACAATTGTATTTTAAATAGAGTCAAATTGAACTTGTGGGATGATTTATACGTCCCACACATATGGTTTGACAGTCGCCAATTATTTAAATTAGTGATTAATTTAGTATAAGTTTGTCAATTGTATAAACTCACATAGATCATAAGAAATATCAGGAACTGAATAAAAAATTTGAATTATTAATGAAAGTACGCCTTGTTTTTGCGTTTTTATTTAAAGAAAATATTTTTCAAGGAGGAATAAAATCGGTTTGAATTACTTTCACTTTTGAAAAATATACATGGTGGTTCCATCCAGGAGTGCGATACACATTAATAATTTAATTGTCATATTCATTTAAATATTGTTTCTGATATTTCTTTGCTCAATATACTAACAAATAATACAAAAATAAACAATAAAAAGTGACAACAATCAACATTTACCATGAGTGACTTAAACGAGCTGTTAGTAAAACAAGTTGTTTTAAAAACAAAACTTGAAAAAACCATAGAAAATGGTAAGAAAACGCGATTAGAGAGAAGAACAGCTGGCTTTTTTAAACAAAAATTAATCGATTTGCGTGAATTGTGGCAAGAATTTGTCAAGCAAGACAGACACATCCACGAAATCATTATCAGTTCTGAAACGGAATGTGACAATAAATATATCAAGAAGCAGCAATTTGATGACGTTGAAACGAAATACTCAGAGTACATGGGGGAATTCGAAGATGGTCTAAACAAATCGTTGATAGAATCCAATCCCAATGCGACAATCCCACCTGAGACACCGTTTACACAGTCTACATATACTCAACTGCCTAAAATCTCATTACCCAAGTTCAATGGAGATTACAATTCTTGGAGATCATTTCATGATTTATTCACGTCACTTGTGCATCAAAACAAGCAATTGCAACCCGTGCAAAAATTACATTACTTAAAAGGCTGTCTGGAGGGCGAAGCCGGAAAAATACTGAAGCACACACCAATTACCAATGAGGACTATGCTCCAGCGTGGGCAAAACTCAAAGAGCGATATGAAAACACTAGGACGCTAGTTAATTTTCATTTGAAGGCTTTGGTAAGCCAAACAAAGCTCACTTCCGAATCTGGAAGGAACTTAAAAACATTAGTTGATACAACTGAAGAATGCCTACAGCAATTGAAGGCTCTGAAGGTAGACACAACCACCTGGGACGCATTAATAATTTATTTATTGGTGCAGAAGTTACCATTTGCAACATTGCGTCTCTGGGAAGAAGAATTGGGAGACAGCCAAAATCTTCCAAAGTTTACAACATTTTCAACATTTCTTCACAAACGAATACGAGTCCTGGAATCCATAAGTAGTACTATCGGCGCAAGGCCAACTACAACCGCGATTAAAAAGGAAGGTATTCAAACATACCACAATAGCATAAAGCTTAATTGTCCAGCCTGCAATGGGAGGCATTATGTGGGAACTTGTGAAACATATCTAAACATGGATATACCAACACGTAAAAAGACAATTCAAGCCGCAAACAGATGTTTAAATTGTTTTTCAAATAAACATGAACACGCTAAGTGTAAAAATAAAAAACGTTGTCAAAAGTGCAAGAAGGCACATCACACAACACTTCACCTTCCCAATGCTTCGTCGAAAGAAACTCACGAAGAAGGGGGCAACATAGAAAAAATACAAAATTATTTTGCAACAAAAGCACACAATGCTTTATTACCAACAGCGTTGGTAACAGCAGTCGACCGCAATGGTCATTCAACAAGACTACGATGCCTTCTAGATTCTGGATCACAATCATCCTTTATTACAGAGAAGGCCTGTCAAACTTTACAATTGCATAGCAAACGTACATCAATTCAAGTTGTTGGCTTGGACAAGAATCAATCTGTGAATTCAAGACAGCAAGTTCAAATACAACTTCAATCTACCAAGCCAAATAAAGCAACAATTGAAATAAATATGTTTGTTTTAAAAACAATCACTGACTTATTACCAACCAAGCAAATAGTCAGCAATAATTGGAATCATCTCAATGGACTCGAATTAGCAGATCCAACATTTTGGAAGCCAAGTCCCATCGATGCTCTACTGGGAGCAGATGTTTACGGACATATTATTCGAGAAGGCATACGTAACGGACCAGAAGGGACTCCGGTAGCCATGAACACAATCTTCGGATGGATAATCAATGTAAGAGAGTGAGAGTGTTTGAAGCAAGTCGAACTTTTGTAGGCTCTTGCAAAAAGACGAAGTTTTAAGTGTTTTAGTTTAAATCTAAAGTTAATAACACATTTTAAACCTTTTTTATTTATAACTGAGGGTGAGTCTGTTAAAATTCAATCAAAAGTCATCAAATTATAGGCAATAACCGAAGAAAAAGAATCCAATTGTTAACTATATATAAGCAAACTATGCAACGGACACCACCTCGTATAACCGATTCTTCAAATAACTCAATTTCACTGAGCACCACATCGAAGAGAGATCTATCTAAAACTTCACCCGAAAACTTCCCGCCACATAAAATTACTGAAAAAACCAGAAATAATATGTCGTCTGTAGGTTCAATGTCAGTCATGGATCTAAAAATCGTTGTGAACGATATTATGGCTTCGTTGCTTGATGAAAAATTAAAGGATCTTCCCAACAAAGCAGATATGGCAAAGATCGGGGCTGATATAAACACTCTGCAACAGCACAATCTCTCACTTCAAAATCAGCTTGTTAAAATGGAATCCCGCTGTTCCTCTCTCGAGCGACAAGTTGAGTTTCTATCAAGAAAGGCAAATGAAAAGAACGTCGTTTTCCATTTTCCAACTGAACCGGGTGTGTCTGCCGAGGATAAGGCGAAATCACTTTGTATGGATTTACTTAAATCCAATAACCAAGGAATAATATCTTCATCGCGATCTATTCGATCCAGAAACACAAACATCGAGAACGTTATTGTGGAACTTCAAAACAAAGATGATGTCGGGAGAATCCTCCAATCAGCTACGGCTTTAAAAAACACCGGTATATCACTACATAGAGATTATCCCGTCGCGGCAAGAGAAAGGAGACGAAAGCTTTTAAAAATAAAACATCAAGTTTTGAAAAAGAACAAAAATGCTAAAATATTTATTAGAGGAGACATGATACAAATTTATGATAAAACATTTTATTTCAACTCAAATAATGCGCTAACATGTGACGAACAAGGAGGAATGACATTTTTGCAAAAGCTGATAAACAACAATGATGAAATGTCAGGCAATGACATCCAGCCCAGTGGCTCTCAAACTTCCCAAATTATAAGAAGCGAGGTGCTGCCAAATTATTTTTTTTGATAATGTTGCCGTCAGCCATGTTCACACTATCAGTTCTTTTAAACAAAATTTATCTAACTTTTCATTTAAAATTATTGCATACAACATATCAGGTTTATTAAATAAGTTAATTTTTAAAAATTTTTTTGAATTTATAAATGAATACGATATATTTTTATTATTTGAAACATTTATTGAGCAAAACAAAGACAACTATGAAACATATTTTGAACAATTTATATTACAATGGATCCCTGCAACAAGAACTCATGCACACGGAAGAGCAAGTGAAGGCTATCTATTTGGAATAAAAAAACATTTTGGTTTTTCCACAAAGTGTCGTTTTGTGAACGAAATGAACAGAATTTTAGTGGAATTAGAGGCAATGGATGAAAAACTGTACATAGTACCAGTATATATAAATTGCAACAAATGGATGGACGAATTCTCGAATCTCTACGACTTTCTTTTGGAGATGCATAACGAAAACATAATGGTAATCGGTGACTGCAATGGCAGAGTTGGTAATACTCAGCTGCTACATTTGGAAGCTGA
Source organism: Eupeodes luniger (assembly GCA_951509635.1). NCBI lineage: Eukaryota > Metazoa > Arthropoda > Insecta > Diptera > Syrphidae > Eupeodes > Eupeodes luniger. Next base: position 68,774,727 of record OX608074.1, read on the forward strand.
GTTTACTCCAGAAGTCGTCTACCCCACTAGATCGTCAAGGGACACAAAAATCGATGGGAACGGAAGAAGACTGATCGAAATGTGCCAGACGTTAGGACTGACATTATTGAACGGAAGAACCAAGAGTGACATGAACGGACATTTCACATTCATTAGGGGTACGTCCTGCTCAACCATCGATTACTGTCTCGTCCGAGGGAAATGGTTACAATATGTAGAGGACTTAAAGGTAGAAGAACTGATTTTCTCAGAGCACCTCCCATTGTCCGTCAAATGTGTTCTCTCCGAAAACCCGCCCGCCAGTGATGCTACCATGAACCTCTTGCCGAAGCTCCGTTGGAAGAATGCTCATCTTAACAGATACAAAGACAACCTCAATGCCCTAATAGACCCTATCAACATCAACCAGCTCAACTCAAATCTTGGCGCAGATATCCTAGTGAATTGCATATCGGAGGCAGCTCATCCCTTTCAATCAATAATAAGAAAGAATTGGAAAGATCCCTGGTTCGACGCGGACTGCGAAAAGGCTAGGAAAAAATCATTCGGATTGCTAAGACTCTTGAGAACCACTAATTCAGACTTTGCGAAAAGGATGTATCAGGAAGCAAATAAAGCATACAAAAGGATATGTAAGGAAAAGCAACACTACTACACTCAACAGCTTATACGAAAATTATCAGAGGTTAGAGACAGCAGGTCTTTTTGGAGTCTCGCCCGATCACTAAACGGAGTCCCTTTTGCAAGAAAAATCGAAATAAACATGAATGTTTTAGCTGATCACTTCGAAAATCTTCTAAACTCAAGGACAAATCCAAACGCCATGTTATACGCTACCCCTTACATAGAAAACGAAAGTCTGGACCAAAATTTTTCTATGCAAGAAGTCATCGAGGTAATACATAGATGCAAATACAACAAGGCACCAGGTGAGGACCGAGTCCCATATGAATTTTTCATAAACGCCACTGAAAACTTTTTTGAAAAACTAACGACTGCTTTGAACTATACATTTAACGACGGTGTCATTCCCGAAAGCTTCCGCAAAACCATCATTTTCCCTTTATTCAAAAAAGGTGACGTAAATGACTAGTAACTATCGAGGTATATCGTTTATCAACACCATAACAAAAATCTTCACCGGAGTTATTCTTGACCGACTTTTGAACTGGACACAACAAAACAAACTACTCAGCGAGTTTCAAGCAGGCTTCAGAAAAGAATACTCTACTGTTGATCATATTTTCACCCTAACCTGCATTGCTAGATCCTATCTAGACAAGAGAAAGAAGCTGTACGCATTTTTCGTTGATTTCAAAGCGGCTTTTGATTCAATCGATAGAGACGCCCTTTTTTACAAGCTTAGCTGCCTTGGAATCTCCCATAAAATGTTGACAGTACTAAGACGGCTCTATGAAAACAATATGACAGCGATATGGAACGGTAACGAAGGATCCAATTGGTTTAAAACATCGACTGGAGTCAAGCAAGGATGCCTCCTAAGCCCACTCCTGTTCTCTCTTTTTTTAGATGACATCACATCGGCTCTTCCCGGAGGAATAATGTTTGCTGGTATCAACATCAAAGCGCTTATGTATGCGGACGATATTGTTATTTTAGCGGAATCACCTCAAATGCTGCAAATGATGATAAATAAGCTTAAAATATATTGCGACCTCTGGAACCTTACAGTCAATACCGACAAATCAAAAATTTTGATATTTCGAAATGGATCTGGTAGATACGCCAGAGAAGAGAGATGGACCTGGAATAATGTTGCACTGGATTTGGTTAAGGAGTATAAGTACCTTGGAGTTATAATTACCCCAAATCTTTCATTCAAGAAGCACCTGCAGGCAAAACTAATAGAATCGAAACAAGCCATCAACTGCAACTGGAAGGGAGTGCTGGGGAAAAAATATGTAGCACCAAGTGCAAAATATAAACTTTTCGAAGCGGTGATGAGGTCGATCTTATGCTATGCTGGTCAAGTGTGGGGATTTCTACAGTACGAGGAGGTTGAAAAGCTGTTAAGATATTTCCTCAAAAAGATATTCTGGCTCCCTGAGCATACACCTACGTATATGCTGCACATAGAGACCGGAGTCCCGCAACTATATATTTTCACGCTGAAGATGCATCTAAACTATATTAAAAAAGTGTTGGCGCTTCCAAATCATCGACTACCTAATGCCATTGTGAGACAGCTGCTCCGAGAGAGGTCACAGTTCTTCGTGGAATGGTCTCGTTTGGAGGTGCTACATAATGTTCAGCTAGTGGAAAGCGATTGGAGAAACTGGGACCCGACCTTCCAAATATTGTTGGAAAGAATTGATGCCAAAATTTTCGACAACTTTACGGAAAGAGCTGAAGGCAGTGAATCTCGTAATTTGTATAAGGCCTTGCAGCACAACCTTGGTGAAAACAACTATTTCCATGACAAGTATCCGCTAAAGACCATTTCAACCATCTTTAAAACCAGAGGAGAGCTGATACGGTTAAACTACCGACCATATGGCCCTGAAGAAAACACGGAGTGTACTCTTTGCAACCATAGAACAGTGGAAAACGTACTCCACTTCATAGGGATTTGCCCTGTTTTGTCACCAATCCGTTATGCGCATTGGGGAAAAAGCGTTCTTAACCAAAATGAAACTCTCGAAGTGCTTAATGGATCAAACTGGAACGTTCTAAGTAGTTTTGTCTTAACTGCACAAAGATATAGAAACCAAATTCTGAATAAAGCTTTCTAATTTTGTATACACTAACTTTAAATTCAATCATAAGATATTGATAACACTTTTTTTTTCAATTTATTTCAATTAAATCAATGAAGCCTTTTTATTTGTAAAATATATGTAAATTTAAACTTTGTTTAGATAATACTCTCTTTTTCGGGCTGACGGCACAGTCCAATGCTCTAATATTGTGAAAAATGTAAAACAAAGACAAATTATTATTGTTAAATAAAATCACATACTACTACTACTACTACTAATCATGGGACAAACATCAAAATTATATGAAACAACAGTCAAGGTATTTAACACTACAGTCAATCTAAACAACGACATTAACCATCTCATGCAGAAATTCTGGGGAACAGAAGAAGTTCAAATTTGCAACAAGCAAACTCCAGAAGAAAAAAAATTTCAAGAATTATACAAGACCGATTATACAAGACTGCCAACTAATCAATATATGGTTAAATTACCATTTATAGAGTCCAATGGACCGATTCTAGGCACATCAAGAGATCGTGCTTTACAAAGATATGATTATTTGCAACGGAAGCTCAGCAAAAATATCGAACTCAAACATGAATACGAGGCATGTTTGGATGAATACTTAACAATGGGTCACATGGAAGTATGTGAACCACCAAAAGAAAATGAACCAAACTATTATATACCTCACCATGCAGTATTTAAGCAAAGTACTACTACAAAGCTACGCGTAGTATTTGACGCATCTGCTCGAACAACCAATGGAAAGTCATTAAATGAACAAATGCTCATTGGACCCACACTGCAACCTAAATTGTTTTCCATCGTTTTAAATTGGAGAAAACATAAGGTAGCAATAACAGCGGACATTGAGAAAATGTACCGCATGATTTGAATGCATCCAGATCATCGGACGTATCAACGTATCTTGTGGCGAGATCCAAAAACAAAGGCTCAGCAAGATTACCATTTAAACACAGTCACATTTATAACATCATCGGCACCATTCTTATCAATCAGAACGTTACAACAACTAGCACAAGATGAAGAAAAACAATATCCACAAGCCTCAAAGGTTGTGTTCACCGACTTTTACGTAGACGATTTACTAAGTGGAGCAGAGACAGTGCCAGAATGCCTCTAACTGCAAAAACAGTTAATTGAAATGCTTAGTAAAGGTGGGTTTAAGCTCCGAAAATGGACAAGCAACAAACCAGAATTAATTAACCATTTGTCAGTAGAAGATAGAGAAGTTAAAGAACTTCTAGAACTCAACGAAAGTGAATCAGTAAAAACCTTAGGCATTCGATGGCATCCTGTTGAAGATTATTTCACGTTTAACACTCAAGGCTTATCAAGTACAAGCGCCAACACCAAACGTACTATACTGTCAGAAATAGCGTCGTTATACGACCCAGTAGGCTGGCTCTCGCCAATTGTGATAGTAGCAAAAATCTTAATCCAAACACTGTGGATCACCGGCCTTTCTTGGGACAGTAAAGTATCCCAAGACATTGCTACAAAGTGGCAGAATTTTAAGGAAGACTTACAAGAAGTCAATAAAATAAAAATTCCCCGTTGGATTGGAATATCAAAAAATAACCAAACAATCCAAATACATGGGTTTTGTGATGCATCCATTTAAGCATATGCAGCTGTATTGTATATCCGAACCCAAGACGAAAAAGGTCACGTAACAACGAAGTTGTTAACAGCTAAATCAAAGGTAGCGCCAGTAAAACCAATTACACTTCCTCGCTTGGAACTGAATGGAGCTTTACTATTAGCAAAACTTCTGAAAGTCACCGTCCAAGACATGCAACTACAAAACATTCCAATATTTTTATGGACAGATGCAACAATTGTTTTGCAATGGATACGTGAGCATCCATCTAAATGGAAAACCTATGTGGCTAACAGAGTGGCAGAAATTCAAGAAGTCTTACCAACTGAGTATTGGCATCATGTGCCAACGAAGGACAACCCCGCAGATTTGGCTTCTAGAGGAACGACAACACAACAATTAGTAGATTGTAATCTGTGGTGGCATGGACCGGATTGGCTTAGCAAGCCCCAAATTAAATGGCCATCAAATCCAATTGAAATCAATCATACTAACTTGGAAGCCAAACAACCTAAGACAACGAATATGTTCGCACAACCATACAGTGCAATTTTACCAACATACTCATCATATACAAAGCTCATAAGAGTCATGGCTACAGCACTACGATACATACAAAATTGTCACAACCCTGCTCAAAGGCAAACAGGTGCTTTAACCACAAGGGAATTATCTCACGCTAGTATAAAGGTCTTCAAAATGATACAAACATCGGCATTTCCAATGGAATTGGATAGCCTTAAGAAAAACAAACCGCTGTCTAAAAACAGCAAACTCATAACATTAAATCCGTTTATAGATCAAGATGGCTTAATTCGAGTAGGAGGTCGATTGGAAAATGCGAATATCACATACAATCGAAAGCATCCTATCGTTTTACCACGAGATCACCATATCTGCAACTTAATCATTGAGAAAATACACAAGGAAACATTGCATGGAGGCACCTCATTAGTGCTTAACACTCTTCGCAATAATTTTTGGATTCTTGATGGAAAACGAGTTATAACACGACAAATTCATAAATGCGTTATATGTGCAAAACATCGAGCAGCAACAATGCAACAGTTAATGGGAACGTTACCGGCGCCTAGAGTTAATCTTACAAGAGCTTTCTTACATGTGGGCGTTGATTATGCCGGACCAATACAATTAAAAACGTCAACGATCCGAAAAGCAAAACATTACAAGGGATATTTTTGCATATTTGTATGTATGGCAACCAAGGCTATACATATAGAGGTGGTGTCAGATTTGACCGCACTGGCTTTCATCGCAGCGTTAAAAAGGTTTGTGTCTCGACGAGGATTATGTTCAGATATCTATTCAGATTGCGGAACGAATTTTAAAGGAGGAAAGGCGATACTAGATCGTGACATAGATCAAGCCATTAAGGAAGCCACACCAAATATCGTAGATTATTTGTCTAACTTAAACATAAACTGGCACTTCAACCCACCTGCAGCACCTCATCACGGAGGGTTATGGGAAGCAGGTGTAAAATCCATAAAATATCATCTGCGTCGTGTGCTAGGCACGACAATATGCACATTCGAAGAACTTACGACATTACTCGCTCAAATGGAAGCATGCTTAAATTCACGAATTTTATGTGCACTACGAAATGACATTGACGATCTTGCAGTTCTTACTCCAGGTCATTTCCTCATCGGTCAAGCTATAAATGCAATCCCGGAGCCAAGTCTCATAGCATCAAACTCGACACTTAACCAAAGATGGAAACTTGTGCAACAAATGCACCAACATTTTTGGAAGAAGTGGTCAACTGAATATCTACACCGTCTTCAACAACGACCTAAATGGCTAACTAATGAACAAGGTATTAAGGTTGGAGATATTGTTCTCATTAAAGATGAAAACACCCCACCGACTGCGTGGCCTTTAGGAATCGTCGAAATTATCCATCCTGGAAAAGATGGATTAACACGAGTAGTAACGGTCCGAACTAGATCTAATACCTGTCAACGACCACTCGTTAAATTATGCCCATTACCAATCGAAAACAGTAAAACTACCATAACAACGTGTAATTGACCTGTTCAGTAGAACTTTGTTCATGTGTTGTCAGTAGTAAAATTGTATATGTTTAGTATATGTCAGTATAACTCATAAGTAATAGCGTTTTTCAGAAACAATGGACGCAGAATGGCCAATCGGACAATGGGAGGACTACCTCAACATTTTGGAAGAGATTAGATTTTCCCCACCTCAACTCACGACACCGACAACTCTACAAGATCTGATCCAGAAGAATTTAGAAAGGGAAAAAGAAGACACAAGCGACATAGTCGGGAATTTAATCCCAGTGAACATCAACGGTTCACAAGTTGCGTCGTTAAGTATGTTAAGGCCATCGACAACCGTTGAAGAGATCAAGATGCGAATCAACAACGATGTTCAAAGGTTTGTCACCAGAGAGGGAGAAGATCTCTTCATATTTAAAAACACCCTGCAAAGAATTGATTTCGAACGCATCCAACACAGCAAAAGGAAACAATTTACAGTCAATCTGCCAGATAAATACCAGGCCAGGGTTAACGTTAACCGAGCGGGAAAAGTTCTTTTCCACAGCTACCACCGCAAAGGCTTACAAAAAATAAATAAGCGAATAGTTGAACGTAGTCGTCCAAGGGGGGGAGAATGTTAAGCCAACAAATTTAAATTAAATTTAAATTAAAACAAAATGTATATAATTGTACACACATAGTTAAGAATGTATATAATTGAAGCGTTTGGATGAAGAAGGGGGTAAATGACATTTGCAACATTTCGAGATATAAGGACTTAAAGTTTTTTGTTGAGAACTTTTTTCGTATTCCAATCTAAATAAAATTGAATAAACTAATAAAACAAGAAAAATAATAGCTTTTTAACAATGTTACTTTTATTTCATTACAGTGGCTTGGTATATTTAAAAAAACAAAATTTTTCAGAAAAAGAGCACTTAACTCTTTCTTGCACAAAAAAGTTTTTTAGTATTTTGAATTTTTAAGAATACAAAGGGGTTAAGTAACAAAATTCATTTTTGTTCTTTTTATTTTGAAAAGTTGTTTTCTTTTTGTATGGTTTCGATAAAGCTTTTTCATAAAACCAGTGGTGTTCCCTTGGTATGAACATCATTTGTTCCTTTCGGGACGGGAGTGGGACATTTACATAAAAATATTACCTGTACCACTCTCGTACCGAAAGGGTTAAATTTTTTATTTTCTCAACAGAAAGCTGCTTTAACTTTTTTTCTCGGCCGAAAAAGTCTTGGTTTTTGTCTGGAACTATTCGGATGTTTTTTGCTATAACAGCTTCATTGAATAAAGCATCTTCCTCGTAGCATTCCTTATAAAAATAGGATCCATATTTGTTTATTCTAAGCCATTTGACGCTATCACGGAAAATGATTTTCTCATTCGATATGTTTTTTGTAACATTTTAAACGTTTAATTTAGCTGGAAGATTTTCTAATGATCGAAAGTGGTTCTCCATGTCAATTATAACGGTATTTTTTTTGCTGGCACTTTTTATTATATGTCGGTATTGCTCAGCAGTGTAAATGGTTTCGTTTTTTCGTAACTCTTTTTCGATTCTTCCAAAATCCCTGTCACTGTCAAGATAAGTATGGCCAACTTCAGGAAATTTGTGGTCAATCAGATCAAAATATTCCGTCAAAAAAAGGACTTGGTATAGACACAATAAAAAGAAGTTTTTGTTTTGTCCAGGGCAAGAATCGGTCCATGCAATCAAATGTTTCCTCTTTTTGGCAATTTCGCATTCTTGGAAGAATGTATAGAGTGCACTCATTACCTCGGTGCTTCCTCTGTCTGCAACATCTTCGGTCCAGGTTAACATATACGGCATCTTTACGTCGGAAGTATTAATGACATGGATTCCTAGATTATAAAACCACATCTGCCTCAAGTACAATGCCTTAGACGTGGTTAATTTTGGTAAGGGCATTGTTTGCTGGAGGTCAAATGTAGTATATAAGACGATAGGATCGGACCGAGCTTTTTCGAGGTCAATTTTTTGACTTTGGAATCCGGACTTATATATAGTTGTTTTGGTGTTTAGCTGAGTTTTTGCCAGAGTCACAAATGCTACAAGTGTCACTTCTTGGTAGGCGGAGACAGATTGAATTTTGTGATGAAAATTTGTCGGTAAAAATGTTGGCTAACAAAATATTGGACATTTTTCTCTTGTTCGGTGCATTTTTCAATGTAAAGTCTATATAATTTAGATATTATATTTAACAAAGGTGAGAGATAAAGTTTATTTGGGTTTTTGTTCCTTGAGTAGTGCGACTCTTCGGCTGGAAATTCGTTAATATGCTCCAAAATATAGTCGACTACATGATCGGATATTTTGTTTGGTCGGTTGAAAAGCTGAAATAGCGTTAGCATAAAAGGAATATCAAAACAAAAAAAAAAAAAAAACGGTTTCGCTGCCACAGCACAGCCTACTAAATGCATTGGAGTACATATTTTCGCTTAGAACCTTCATCGTTACTATAACCACTTAAAATATGGGTTTTAATTTGTCTGCAAGAAGGAGGTAAGTAAGCACTTAACCCCTTCATGCAAAATAATTTGTTTTAATTTTTTTTTTATTTTACCCAAAAAGGAGTTAAGTGCTGTTAGCCCATTCTTCCACTCATATTATACGATTTTTAGTTGTTAGTAACCCTTTTATACCAAAAATAAAAGCGCTAAATAAGAAAATACGAATCGTAGTGCAACGTAGATTGGACAGAAATTTAAGTTTTCGCAAGGCATCCTCATATTTCGAAAAAAAACGAAAATGGAAAAAATGTCACTTACCCCCTTCTTCATCCAAACGCTTCAATTGTATATTTTGAATTTATTGAATAAACAAACAAAAAAAATGAATTCTAAACTTATACATAATGGGGCGTATTCATAGAGAATTACTAAAGTCGTGATTTCTTGATCTATAGTTTAAGGCTTGTTGATTGAATAAACACAGTTCTTATTCATAGTCAATTTTCCTGCTGTGTTTAGTAAAACCCCAGTTTAAAGTTGTGCTCTACTACAATTATACTTCAAATAACAAAAAAAATACTGTTTTATTCCCAAATTTGTTATTTTGTGCTGTCATTTCTCAAATTGAATGTCGAAAAAAGTAAGTAAAACAAAACTATTTAATAATACATCAAAAAAAGCAATTAACAACGTTTTATAATATTTTAGATCAACAGCAAAGAAAATATAAAACGCGGACCGCAGAAAAACTGGTCGCAGTCAGAGAAACGATTTGCGGTCACATCAACATTGTCGACGATGAGGGAAATGATGTTACGATAATAAAAAAAAGGATCTTGGTTCGATATGAGGGCCGCTGGCTATGATAGCTGCTGTTAAAACCTGGAGATTGCCAGAAACGTGTTATCCTCTTTAAGTTCGTAGTTATTTAATATTAAGTAAATTTATAATGAATGTGACTGTTTCTATATCCAAACGATATCTTTTGTAGAAATCCTTGTCGCTTAATATAAATGGATTGAACCGTGTTTTTTATATTTTTCTTTTTATTGGTGCGATATTTTGCAGATCACGACATAACTGAAACTCCTATAAGATATCTACATATATATTCTTTAATGGCGGTATCAATCGACATTTTTCTGGACAGCAAGTTCACGTTACATTTATGTACATATGTGTTTTTTTTCAGCTTTTCAATTTACAAACAAAGATCAAATATGACATTTGGCTGTGATAATAACTACTTAAACACAGCATTTCCTATGTTTATAGTTAGACCACAGGTTTAGCCCTAAACTTAGGTTTAAATTTATTTATAAATAGCCTAAACTCTGGACTTGCTTAGTAACAAGTTAACAAGAGTTTAGCAAACATCTATGAATATGCCCCAATATGTTTATATTTTCTTAACAATACTTAAGCTAAATAATAGAATTTACATAAAATATGAAGAAATCCAGCCGATCTGCAAAAAAAAGAAAATAGGATAGGTTAAAAACAACAAAATTGTATGTACGTATACGTACTTACCAAATGTTGTCGAAACACCCTTTGCGCAAATACTCAGTTTGCATTGTAGGAACATTTAAATGATCCAAACATGAAAGAAAAAATAAGAAAGGGTTAATTAAACAAAAACAACACAAAAGCAAAAAAATTAATGTGTGCTTAAAACACAGCACACCCTATACTCACATGAAAACAATAACAAAACAAAACAGCGAAAGCGTAGGTGTCCACAGGAGTCTCGGTAGTTGTTCACAAGAGTCTCACCGGAATTTGGCAATTGTTATTGTTGAGTGAATAATCTAAAAATAGAAAAAAAAGATAGATTTGAATATTAAATTTGTATTAGTTAATAACAATTTACAACAATTTAGTTAAATAACACACATTACACGAACAAAACATTGACACAATTTGTAAACATATATTACAGTACAAAACACTAATTTTTGTCACGATTTGTATAAAAAACAATTAACAGAATAAGGTTTTATGTTTGTAGAAAACAATAAACTAAATTCTTAAACATTTTACATCATATACCTAAACACAGAAATACATTAATTGAAAATAAATGAGGCAAACAAATATAACCTCAGATTACATTAAAAATTTACATTGACAATAACACTATTAATTTCACAAACCACAAAGAATAAACACTTGAATTAGCTAAATCACTACCCGAACATTTGTTTTAACATGAAAAATTAAACAAATCACAAATAATTAATTAGAATTTTAATAAACAAAATTTGCTTAACATGCGCACAACAACTTGTTTAATTTGACAGGTAAACTTTATTATCAGTGTTCACAGGGTGCACTATATATAACGAATTTTATTTAAAGAACACGAAAATTTGGTCAAATTAGTAAAAAGTTAATTATTTTTCAAGTTATAAACAAATTATTAACTTTATAATAAAGACAATAAGTTAGAAAGAGAAAACAAAATGAAATAGAAATATATCAAAATTAAAACAAATCTGCACGAAAATTGCAAATGGCAACGAAATGGCATTGCCCGAAATTTATTTTTTTTAATGATTATTCACCACGGTAAGAACATAAAAATGTTTTAAATAATAAAAAAAACATACAAAATATTATTAAATATTGAAAAGAAGTAATTTTAAGATAAACAAATAATAATAATTATTGATTTCAGCAAAATTAAGCTTATTTCTTAATATTAATGAAAAATTCTTTATTATTTCATGTGGTGAATTCAACAAAATTTTTATTCCACCCAATTGGCAATGTCATGGCAATAAAAAAACTGCCCGAAAAGGGGTATAAAAGGCCGATAAATTTTACAATCGTCCTCTTTGAGTTCAGCACGCCGCCAGATAAACAGCAACCAGATTAAAAGCAACCAACATAATTTTGTTGTATAAAATCCAATTAAGTAAAGGTAAATCAGTGGAACTTGTTTGACGATTTATACGTCAAACATATATCACTGAACATTTCACTAAACTTTAAAAAACTAACCTAATTTGTTTAAATAGAGTCAAATTAAACTTGTGGGACGATTTATACGTCTCACACACATGGTTTGACAATTGCCGAAAATTATTAACAATTGTATTTTAAATAGAGTCAAATTGAACTTGTGGGATGATTTATACGTCCCACACATATGGTTTGACAGTCGCCAATTATTTAAATTAGTGATTAATTTAGTATAAGTTTGTCAATTGTATAAACTCACATAGATCATAAGAAATATCAGGAACTGAATAAAAAATTTGAATTATTAATGAAAGTACGCCTTGTTTTTGCGTTTTTATTTAAAGAAAATATTTTTCAAGGAGGAATAAAATCGGTTTAAATTACTTTCACTTTTGAAAAATATATAATCCGTGTATACAGATAAGGCTGGTTAATCCGGAAGTCACCAGGTATCCGGATACTCCGTTAACGTTAACCGAGCGGGAAAAGTTCTTTTCCACAGCTACCACCGCAAGGGCTTACAAAAAATAAATAAGCGAATAGTTGAACGTAGTCGTCCAAGGGGGGGAGAATGTTAAGCCAACAAATTTAAATTAAATTTAAATTAAAACAAAATGTATATAATTGTACATACATAGTTAAGAATGTATATAATTGTATATTTTGAATTTATTGAATAAACAAACAAAAAAAATGAATTATAAACTTATACATAATATGTTTATGCTAAATAATAGAATTTACATAAAATATGAAGAAATCCAGCCGATCTGCAAAAAAAAGAAAATAGGATAGGTTAAAAACAACAAAATTGTATGTACGTATACGTACTTACCAAATGTTGTCGAAACACCCTTTGCGCAAATACTCAGTTTGCATTGTAGGAACATTTAAATGATCCAAACATGAAAGAAAAAATAAGAAAGGGTTAATTAAACAAAAACAACACAAAAGCAAAAAAATTAATGTGTGCTTAAAACACAGCACACCCTATACTCACATGAAAGCAATAACAAAACAAAACAGCGAAAGCGTAGGTGTCCACAGGAGTCTCGGTAGTTGTTCACAAGAGTCTCACCGGAATTTGGCAATTGTTATCGTTGAGTGAATAATCTAAAAATAGAAAAAAAAGATAGATTTGAATATTAAATTTGTATTAGTTAATAACAATTTACAACAATTTAGTTAAATAACACACATTACACGAACAAAACATTGACACAATTTGTAAACATATATTACAGTACAAAACACTAATTTTTGTCACGATTTTTATAAAAAACAATTAACAGAATAAGGTTTTATGTTTGTAGAAAACAATAAACTAAATTCTTAAACATTTTACATCATATAAACACAGAAATACATTAATTGAAAATAAATGAGGCAAACAAATATAACCTCAAATTACATTAAAAATTTACATTGACAATAACACTATTAATTTCACAAACCACAAAGAATAAACACTTGAATTAGCTAAATCACTACCCGAACATTTGTTTAAACATGAAAAATTAAACAAATCACAAATAATTAATTAGAATTTTAATAAACAAAATTTGCACAACATGCGCACAACAACTTGTTTAATTTGACAGGTAAACTTTATTATCAGTGTTCACAGGGTGCACTATATATAACGAATTTTATTTAAAGAACACGAAAATTTGGTCAAATTAGTAAAAAGTTAATTATTTTTCAAGTTATAAACAAATTATTAACTTTATAATAAAGACAATAAGTTAGAAAGAGAAAACAAAATGAAATAGAAATATATCAAAATTAAAACAAATCTGCACGAAAATTGCAAATGGCAACGAAATGGCATTGCCCGAAATTTATTTTTTTTAATGATTATTCACCACGGTAAGAACATAAAAATGTTTTAAATAATAAAAAAAACATACAAAATGTTATTAAATATTGAAAAGAAGTAATTTTAAGATAAACAAATAATAATAATTATTGATTTCAGCAAAATTAAGCTTATTTCTTAATATTAATGAAAAATTCTTTATTATTTCATGTGGTGAATTCAACAAAATTTTTATTCCACCCAATTGGCAATGTCATGGCAATAAAAAAACTGCCCGAAAAGGGGTATAAAAGGCCGATAAATTTTACAATCGTCCTCTTTGAGTTCAGCACGCCGGCAGATAAACAGCAACCAGATTAAAAGCAACCAACATAATTTTGTTGTATAAAATCCAATTAAGTAAAGGTAAATCAGTGGAACTTGTTTGACGATTTATACGTCAAACATATATCACTGAGAATTTCACTAAACTTTAAAAAACTAACCTAATTTGTTTAAATAGAGTCAAATTAAACTTGTGGGACGATTTATACGTCCCACACATATGGTTTGACAGTCGCCAATTATTTAAATTAGTGATTAATTTAGTATAAGTTTGTCAATTGTATAAACTCACATAGATCATAAGAAATATCAGGAACTGAATAAAAAATTTGAATTATTAATGAAAGTACGCCTTGTTTTTGCGTTTTTATTTTGCGAAAATATTTTTCAAGGAGGAATAAAATCGGTTTGAATTACTTTCACTTTTGAAAAATATACAATCCGTGTATACAGATAAGGCTGGTTAATCCGGAAGTCACCAGGTATCCGGATACTCCGTTAGCGACTGAGCTAGTTTTTTAATTGGGCCCTCAGCTAGGCTGATCATCGGCACGGGTCGTGTTACACCTTAGATCCAGCCCAATTGGGAGGTAGATTGAGGGTAGGAGAGAGAGGGTAGGGAAGGAAGGACTGATTATAAGGATGGTTAAGAGAGGAATCGAAGGAGGGGTTCGTTGGATGGTTTTTTCACAAGCAACGTGGGGTGGGTAGGAGATGAGAGGGTAACAATAGTTGGCTATTTCGCTTCCTATGTGGGAGAGGAAGTGATCGACGGAGGGGTGAAGGTATGTGAGCGACCTTTGGTTTCAGGACTCATCTGGAGATAAATTCTCGAGAATCATTGACCCTACTCAGCCTCTTCAACTCGACAAGTTCGACGCTCGGGTAAAGGCATATTATCAGAACACTTCAGTAAAAAATTAATGAGAGATGTTCATGAACGCTACTGCCACATAGGTATTAACCAAATGAAGAAAAAATTAAACCAATACACGTCCAAAAATTTAACAAAAAATATTCAAAACCTCTGCAAGTGCTGTGAAATCTGTATAAAAAACAAATCCAGAGGGCAAAAAAAGTTTGGTCTAATGTCACATCTAGGTCCGGCTGCAAAAGCTTTCGAAATAATGTCCATAGACACAATAGGGGGCTTTGGAGGATCTAGATCAACAAAAAAATACCTTCACCTGTTAACCGACCACTTTACGAGGAAAGATTACATTCTGACATAGAAAACGCAAAGTGCAAACGATTTCATTAAGCTCGTTAGAAACATACAAAAAGACAACGAAATCGGTCTAATCTTGACAAATCAATAACCAGGGATAAATTCTAAGGAATTCAAAAAGTTTTTACACGATCAAAATATACAACTTGTTTTCACAGCTGTAAATTGTCTTTTCTCTAATGGATTGAATGAAATGTTAAACCAAACTTTAGTCAATAAGATCAGATGCAAAATCAACGAAAAAGATACAAAAAAGTTAACTTGGACAAACAGCAGCACAGATGTGCACACAAAAATATAATGAAACTGAACATTCTGTGATGGATGGCACAGATTTAACAATATTGCCAAATGAACTAAGGAAAACAAACTCCGAGCAGGATTGGAAACGAGACAAAAAGATAGCCCTAAAGAATACTATAAAGTCTCACAATTACAACAAACGGATTTATGATAAAAACCGAATACACTTTGACTTCAATATAGGTGACATGGTATTTTTGGAAAATGATAACAAATTGAATAGAAAAAAGCTTGAAGAATTAAAGATCGGACCATATTTCCATATTTCCATATTTCAAAGTTCATTCCAGCTCCTTCACTAAATAGAAAGGATTGTAAAAAAAATTAAACATGCTATAAACCTGCGAGATAATTTCTCCTCCGGAAGGGGGGGGGATATAAAGAAAATGCACTTTCTTTAATTTAATTAATAACCTTGTAAGTCTGCCAAATGTCAACATGATGGATCACACTTCAAAATATTCAGCTGATAACATGTGCAATAAGATTGTCAAACTAAGAATTGCTGTCAAGCTAACAATTGCTAAAAGTATAATTTATTAACATTAAATGTCGTTTCTCTAATTACAGGTGATATTTATTGTAAATTATTTTAAGTTAAAATGTTTAAATAATAAACAAAATAATACTCTAATTACAGAGCAACTCATATTTGTTATTTATTATTATCATCTCACCTAATCAAGACATAACGAGTTTCTGATTATTAAACTCGAACTCTACCTGTGTTTTATTATCTGAGAGGCTTCATTCAGAAAAACCGGAGCTTCTATTGAATTAATTTCTTCTTGGGCAACTTGAGATACTTGATCTAAATTATTTGTGTCCATTGATTGGTTCAACATTCTGTCTATTACGAGTCTGTCTGGAAAAGTTATTGTTGTAGTTATTAAGTGTTTGGTTGCTGTTTTGTACGGTATTATTTTGTCGGTTTCGGTTTGTCTGACCCGAACTATTATTTGTATGTCGTTGATTTGTGTTATTTGTTCTACTTGAAATGAATTTTGTCGTAGCTGATTCGTCTGTCTTGAGTTATTGTAATAAATATTGTTCTGAGCCTATTGATTATTTTGTGGGTATGACCTATCTGTCGGCCTAAAGTCATAATTTTGTCTGTTATTAAATTTGGTTGTTATAATATTGCCTGCATCGAACCCTACATACGAATACAAAATGCTTTTGACTTTTAGTAAGTCATAAACATCTCTTATTTCCCTATAGCTATGTTCCCTGTAGCTAGTTCTCTTATTTTATTTATGACTATTGAGTATAACATTGATTTTAACTGTTCTCTATTGTTTTCATACATAATAATTGTATTAATGTCAGTAAGAAAAAATTCGATTTTATTAAGTCTAACACAGAACTCACTCTTAAGGGTGACTCGATGGGTGACTTCTCCCTGGTCGATGTCGGAATGACAGCTTTAAAATATTTGTCGCCTCCTCCCACGAGCTGGTGTTGTTGGTAAGCAGTAGTTCCCTTGCCCATCCTATCACCTTGCATTGTAATATTGCTGTCCAGTGTCTACATAGCAGCTCCTCTGTCTTTCTGTGTCAAGCTCATAGGATTTTCAACAATCACAATGGCTCGACTATCTAGCTTATGAGAAGTTGAGAATTAGCCTCCAATCTCACCAAAACCTGTGCCATTGTATTAATAAAAGTTATTTGGTCGTTTGCGGTTGCCATTTCGTCTATGTGTATCTTCAATTGGAAAGTTTCTTCTGGAGTCGTGAAGAATATGACGTTTAATTTTTAAAATTTATTTTAATAAAACTCGAACAAAAAAAAACACGCACTGTAAAAAAAATTATTTGCACTGATTTGTAGTTACAATTTTTCGCTTTGCCCTAAAGGGTCTTCCTTGGCGGAATTCATCACCTACGTTCATTTGATTTTATACATATTGACTTCCATAGTGTATAAAACTATGGGAAGAATGAAGCTTTAAGTCGAATGAGCATTTTATATGTATGTATAACTTAAACTGTTCATCGTTAGATTTAAATTTAAATAAGGTCGGATTAAAATCATTGTTTAGAACCAGTGCTCCACTAGCGTAAACGTCTTTATTTTATTTTTTGTTGTTCTGTAATAATTCATGTTAAATGTTAATTATGTTTTGTATTTTGTGCGTGTGTTAGGCTTTAATTGTATTATCATCTTACTAACAACTAACACATGTAGTACCCGTGGCTTGATGGTTAGTGCGTTGGACTATCATGCCATGAGGTCGTGGGTTCGATCCCTGCCTATGCCATCTAAAGTTTTTTTCACGGGTACTGCCTCTTGCGAGGAATTGACAAATTCTCCAAGAGTAATTCTTGTCATGAAAAGTGCTTTCTCAAATTAGCCGTTCGGATTCGGCATAAAACTGTAGGTCCCCTCCATCTCTGACAACAGTACTTGCACACAGGAATGGTTGAGAGTTGTAAGTCACTAGGCCCTAGTTCTCAACGGACTGTTGCGCCACCCAATTTATTATTTATTTATAACAACTAACACATGCACTTATGATGAGCCTCTGATCGTAGTTTGAAGCTTGCTATAAGCTAACTACTTTCTGAAATTTTGAAGTGAAAAAAAATGTACTTTATGTATTATCTTTAAATTTTATACTTTATTATTTGTCAATTTGACATTTATTAATACTCATATTACATTTTATTATAAACTAATTGAATTACCGTTAAAGGTTGATGTACTATAGTGGTAACGAAGGTCACCATACATATATGTAACTTGCGTGATATTTTGTGCTACCACATCTAATGTTCTAACATATTTTTTTAAATTTGTATCTATGCTCCATCAAGACCGTTGAGAGAAAAGCACCTTCTTTTTCAGCTTAGACACAGAACTAACTACGGTACGAACTAGCCAATTTCAAGGTCAGCTAGCGAGCCTAATGAAATTGATGCTAATATTGATTTGACATTTTCAAGAATAAAATTCAAAAATGATACATATTATTTATTTTTAAGAAGTTAATCTTATTATTATTTAGTTTTTAAGATTATTTAAATAATTTATGTGCATATTTTGTAGTAATCTGTTTAGCTTGAAACTCGTAGATAAATAAATGAATGTAAGACGAAGACTCAAAGATAGAAATATATTGTATAATTTTTACCTGAACAAAATTTGACAGTTTTGCGACCTTTGTCAACATTCGAAGTAACAGAAGCAAACATTTATTTTTTATAGTTTTTGAAGATTATCCTCCGTTTAAAGCTCCGTTTAAATTTAAAGTTTAAATGTTCCATACTTACAGTAATGAGTAAGCAATTGTCTTTTGTTTGAGCCCAAACACAATTCTGATGGTGGTTGGTGTCAACAACTTTTTTCATTTTAAAATAATATTTACCCGCCCGGCTTAAGGTTTATAATAGCAATTCATATACATAAATAACAAATTGTACAAACATTAACTAAAGCAGATTATAAAAACCACATGCTAAACGGAACATCTCAACAACAAAATGATTGTAAAGAAAATTTCATATTTAAATACTATTTTAAATAATACACCGGTGAAATTGTTTAAAAAATTATCTTCCAGAGGGATAGATAATTGCTCTTCGTAATAATTAGTGGATCATATTGGCCAAATTAGTCCACCGTCTTAAGAAAACTTTTTTGGGAGGCGTTTAAACGCCAGATTATAATATACCGTTTCAACAAATAATAACCTCGTTTTGGAACCATTGGAAATTATTATTTAGCCCTTTCATGAAAAAGTTTTCGTTGCTTGAGTGCATTAAGCCCAACTGCTGAAAATTGGCTTTTTCCTTGGCTTTATTGCAAGGTGCTATGAAATAACGCCGAATTTCAAAATTCACATACGCCCAACCTTAGCCTCACTCCAAATCCCCTACCTGTTTATGTGTTGAAATTTCTTTCTTAAAATAAGAGTTGATCTTACATTGTTGCAAAGTGAACAAAATAATTCAACTTTATTTTTTAACTTGGTGTTATTTCACTTAGACAAATACAATAAGTCTGAGTCGTAAAAAATGGTCAAAGTTGGCGCCAGTAAGTATTCTGGTACTTATCATCACCAATCAAAGAAACACTGAAGAAGAATGAAAATTCCTTTCCAAGTAGAAATAAAGGAATTAAATCTACCTGAATAGGTTAAATAATTTTTATTCAAACTAGGACCTGGGAAACTTTTAAAAGCATAGGTAGAAAACCCATACATTTTTCGGAAACAAGTAAAATTTTGTTATTTTGGTAGAGGGCCAATTATTATTGAAAGTATGAGTTTTAAAAATAAATTAATTAAAATCAATTGGGTGTCACAAAGGACAAAAAGAAAGTGCACTTTGCAAAAGTGTCCAAACAACAAGGGAATTTAATAATAAATTAATTTCGGGACAAAAAAAAACGAGCTAGCCAACCACAAAATAACACAAAATCACTTAGCACTTACAACCAATTTTGTGTTGGATATTTTTTTTTTAATATTCCCCAACTGGGATTTGTAACGGAACCGCTTCTCGGCAAGGACTCTCTACAACTGGTTGTAATTCTCTTCAACAGCAGAGGTGCTAAAATTCTTAATCCAAACCACGACAGCACATTGTCAACCAATTCTGATCGAGAAGTCCTTTAACCTTTCCTTTCATTAACCACCCTTACAGCCCACTATTTACAGGTATAGTGGGTTGATCCTGGCAGAGGAAGAAAAGGTAGTTCAGGTACAACAGCTGGCATGCTTGCATAATGCACAACCTAGCTCGTCGGATGGGGGGGGTTCTTGCTGTTGTAACTCTGAACGATTGTTACGATTTTCATGCCATAGTAGATAAAAAAAATAATAGGGTTCATAAAATATGAAGCCCGAGTTCGCCTTTGATTGATAATTTCCCATTTTCCACCGTGAGGAGAGTCGGAGATGGTAATGACTCTCGAGGTTGCCCACCCATGTATCGTAATGACACGGCCTTGCTATTATTTCCCTCAACTGTTTATAATAGCCCCTACCTAGTATTTCTCAAAACTTAAAAGTTCATCGTCTTCAATTTAAATTCTATACTTAACGGTCCAAAACAAAATACTCAACTCATCTCAATGTATTTGCAAAAAAAAACTTTGTCTTAACCCGGAACAGAATAAATTGTATCCTATACTCAAATTTTCAAAAAAAAAAAAAGATTCAAATACATACTAACTTATAATCTTCCTTTCGGTCGTCACCTTCCTTCAGGATTGCCACATCCACCAATTAGAACTTTGCTTAATCCTTAATCATGTTTCGTTGTCGCATCTCAAACCTTAATTGATAAATATTCAACAATCTTCCCAAAAGAATTCAACGAGCCGAAGACGAATTAGGGAAAAAAAAACAAAATAACAACCAAATATTCCATTTGCAAATTCACAAAATTTTAATTTATTCAAGAAAAACTAAACCTAGACCTTAAAATACCTACGAAATACACTACAATAATATTGTGTAATAATATGTGTAGTTCTAAATTTTTCTCAGTGTAACTTTCATCTCTTATTTTTTTTTTTTACGAATACAAATTTTCTATTGCAACCAGAACAGATCAGCAAACAGTCACATCTGATTTAAAATACTATGAAAAAGAGAATTTTAAATTCTTTCTAAATTTTTGTTTGAATTCAAATTTTCGTTGGGTGCAATATTATTTTGATTGGGAAGGAAATTTACAGTGAATGAAATTTTATATAAAAGTATAATGATTTGTATTTTCTTGCATTTGATTGCTATCTGATTATATAGATGTATACAAAACGGTTTTGATGTTTGCTTATGACCTTGCAACTAGTTTGTAAATTTAATAATTAAGGTTATAATTCACAGAATTTCTTTCTCCACCGATACACCACATAAGTAATAATATAGCAAAATTAAATTTAAGGATTAACCGATCTGTTGTTATTGTTTTATACTTTTATACTAATACTCAGTGATAAAATTTCAATTCAAATATTTTTTTTTCATGTAAAATTTATTTTCAATCAATTTGTAGACTTACCATCAAAAAAATCCTTGTGGTGGTGCACCGCTCCAGAGGATATTGCCAATCTAGATTTCTTTTTTGAAGGGAAAATAGTTGAATGATACCTTAAACACTATATTACCGACCCACAATTTGCGAGACGTTATTGTTTTTGTACCAATTGGGAAATTCAATTACGATTTACGTACAGGCTTTCATTACTTATTCGGTGAAAGGGAAGGGAATGATCCAGGAAGATCAAAATGATATACGTACTATTATTTTTTTTTTATTTTATTAAATGGTAAATTATGTATGTAATAAGATTCTAAAATAAGGTAAGTTTTAACACAAGAAAATATAACAACAAAAATTTAAATAAAATAGAGAAATTTGGACAAATGATGGTGCATGGATTCGTTGATGGAAGAGTTGCTGGTTGGTGGTGGAACTCGCGGCACAATTCTACTTTTACCGTCAGGTGTGTGGACTTCTCGCAGGTGGATGGCATCTGATCTTGCAATTGTGTCTGTTTTTCGTAGGTCTCATACAGAGGGGTCAAATGCTGAATAAGCTTGCACGTTCACTTATGGTTATTAATTTTCGGGGAGTGAGAGGGGTAGTTTTGTTTAAGCTTTATGGTTTGTGCATGTGGGAGTCTGTTTTTTTTCTTTTATCGGCGCGACTTAGGTGTGTGGACCTTTATAGAACGATTAGCTGGATTTACTTCGCAGGGTTTTAGTGTTTTTTTGCTCCCTTTTTTATGTAGGCTTTTTTTTTTTAACGTTTTTACATCGGACTTAGAGTTACTTTTTTTTATCAGTTTTTTTTTTTTTTGCTCTTTTATATCGGGATTTTTATATTTTATGGGAGTAAAATCAGCACCCTTTTGACCACGCTTTTTACCACTTTTAGATTACGATTTCGGTCATAAAAGGAGGTATCTTATGATGAATAATAAGTACTTTTAAACCCCGATGTTAAAATTTAACTTTTTATTTTCTCGGATTTAAGATGATTTGAGTAAGCGTTTGAAAAAGTCTTAGCCCGAAGTTAATTCAGACCTTTCGCCCCGAACGCACCAGTCGAAAAATTTCACCATACAAAAAGACCGAAGCTGGCAGAATTTCCCTTTTATAGCCTATCGTCGTCACACCCGCTCACCAGTCATTTTCGAAGTTAAAAATTCCGAATATGGCACGTGAGCATTTCCGGAGATGTTGCTTCTGACCGAGTTTTTAACCACAGAACTACGATTTTGGTCTCTAAATTCATTTTAGAATTTTTGAAAAATAGGTGTGACCAGAAAATAATTCCGTAGTCAAAAACCAGCCAGAAAACATTCCCGGAAGGGCGTCCATCATTAACATTTTTGATTGTGTTTGTGACATGAAAAAAAACGAGCCATATATGTATACTGGTTTCTTTCACATTTTCTCTTAAATTTCTCTTTCGAGTCCAGCAAGTGAATAGCAATTTGGGAGTATTAATTTATGTTCGAAATTAATCTCTGTGCATCACGTATCCACCACACCATTTCTCTTCCACCATCAAAATCACCCACGCATTCCACATTCCTTTTATCAAATGATCATTGTTCGATTCCAGTTTGTTCGTATGCCAATTGATAGAAAGAGCTTCTAAAACTGTGACCGTTGCTGTTCTGTGGTTTATAAATAAATTTAAAATCGTTTCCCACAAAAATTTTACATTTGTTAAACACCGTGAAAAAAATGGAAAAGAAAACGAAACGATTGCAAATACTTCTTTTGTTCTAGTTGCTAGTCGACCCACCCCTGATATGTCTAATGCTAACGATTGAGCTAGCTGGGTAAATAATAAGCTTTACTTTTTGAAATCTTTCGAATGAAAAATACCTAGAACCTTCCCATTCATATCCTCTAATTCGTATAAACTGCTTCCAATAATTTTGCGGATTTTTGCCTTTGTAAACTTGGGGCATAGTTTTGCATTTATGCGTTTACTTGCATCACTCAATATAAAATTCCGTTTGTAAACTACGTCACCTATTTGGTGTTTAATGTCCTTGCTTCTGGTATTATAGGAATGTTCGTACAATAAATGAGCTTTTTGAAGCGATTCTTTCAGGGCCGAGTGAATAATGTTCATTTTCGCAGTTTTAGGGATTAAATTTATCTCTGAATTGTTCACACAATCAAGCTTTCTCAAGAGAGCATAATCGGACCCGTGCTGTACCATAGTTTGCCCGAACAGGGCCTCATAAAGAGACATGCCTGTAGCCGAGTGAGTGGCTGTCCTCAAGGCACAACTGATAGAGGGTAAGTTTACATCCCAATCTCGTTGATCCTTACCTAGATAGGACCTGATGGCAGCTAGAAGCGAACGATTTACTCGTTCACTAGCATTGGATTGCGGCGCATACACTGCCGTTCTAAGATGTTTAATTCCATATGAAGTCATCAACTTAGCAAAGGAACTACTAGTAAATTGTTTACCATTATCACTTAAAATAGTCTCCGGGACACCATAGGTACAGAGAATCTGATCATGTAGAAATTTGATGGCTAGTTCTGACGTCGCTTTCCTTATAGCGTGAATGATAACGAATTTCGTTAATTGGTCTAACGCTATTATTATGAAGGTGTTACCTGTTTTAGATCTAGGGTAAGGACCAAGAAAGTCCATGTACACATGTTGGAAGGGTCGTTCCACGGTAAAGGACTTTCCCATAGGTTGTCGCAAGATCTGATTTGACGCTTTGGAAGTCTTACAAACTTCACAACGAGAAACGTAGCACTTAACTTGCGATGCCATGTTTGGCCAGTAAAATTGATTGCGAAGTCTGTTCAAGGTTTTCCCAATACCTCCGTGTGAAGCTTTTGGTGGTTCATGGGCCAAGGATATCAGTTGAGAGGTCAGCTGCGATGGAATCCAAAGCTTCCATCCTAGGTCATCCTCAAGAGGATTGCCTGTGCTGTGTTTGACCTTCTTATACACGAAATTGTCCGAGATTTGAAGGTCAGGCAGCTGTTCCTTTTGCTTTTCGATGGTGTCGATAATCTGTACATATTCCGCAGATTTAAAACTGGGGTCAGTAAGATCTATGTGCAGTACATCGTTAGAGTATGATTCCGACACCTCATCAAGGGACAACCCATTCGCAGCAAAAACTCTAGACAAAGCGTCTGGTACTGTATGTTGGGAGCCTTTACGATGTTGAATATCGAAATCATACCCTTGAAGCTTAAGACTCCATCGAGCCAACCTACCACTGAGGTCCTTTTGGCCCATCAACCACTTAAGACTGGCATGATCAGTAATGACGTGAAAATGATACCCTTCAATATAAGGTCTGAATTGTTCGATGCTAAGGACTGCGGCCAAGCACTCCCTTTGCGTGACGCTATAATTGCATTGGGCTTTATTCAATTTGTGAGAGTAAAAATAGATAGGTCTTTCGGTATTGTCATCATCCCTTTGACATAAAACTCCACCTATACCGGTAGAAGAAGCATCGCACAAGACGTAGAAAGGTTTGTCATAGTCCGGAGTAATGAGTACAGGATCTGAAGTTAACCTATCTTTTATGGTGTTAAATGACATTACTGCTTCTGAATCGAATTCGAATTTCTTAGATTTTTTTAATGTATTTGTAATGGGCGTCGCAAGAGTTGAGTAGTCCCTGACAAATCTACGAAACCAGCCGGACATGCCTAAGAATCTGCGCACTTGGCGCTGGTTTTGGGGGATCGGAAAATCTTGTATGGCAGAAATCTTTGCCGGATCTGTTTTTATACAACCATTACCGATGACGTAACCAAGATACCTAAGCTCTTTAAAACAGAACTTAGACTTTTCGAGGTTAATGGTTAGTCCAGCTGTCTTTAATCTATCCGCGATAATGGTTAGAAACTGTATGTGATCCTCAAAGGTGCTCGAGACTATCAGAAGATCGTCTAAGTAAACAAAAACCTTTTCTCTTAGTTCGTGGGGTACCACTTTGTCCATTAATTTGCAAAGACGTTGAGGTGCATTGCACAGACCAAAGGGCATTACCTTGAACTGGTATAAGGGCCTACCAGGAACCGTAAACGCAGTCTTTTCCCGTGAGGATTTCTCCAACGGTATCTGCAGAAATGCGTCTTTCAGATCCACGCTAGATATATAGCGTGTATCTGAAATACGGCTAAGCACAGCTTGAATATGAGGCAAAGGATAGGCACTTTTCTTTGTCTTTTGGTTTACTTTTCTGTAATCCAAGCACATCCGGTTTTTTCCCGGTTTTCGTACAAGGACTACCGGAGAGCTCCAAGGACTGTTGCTCTCTTCAATTATGCCCATGGACAGTAACCTATCCAATTCCTCATATAACAACTTTTGCACCGCTGGAGAAACGGGATAGTGTCTTTGTTTAATTGGTTCGGCATCCCCTGTATCGATTTCGTGTTCCTCCAGTGTGGTTCGGCCCAAGCCAAGTTTGGCATAGGATGGGAACATACTGATGGTGGTTTTTAATTTACAAAGATCCTCCTCCGAAAGTTCTCGCATCTCTGAGGCGAAGTTGTCAAATGAAATGTCTGGAAGAGACATTTCGGATATCAAATGCGGGGCAATGTTATACGCTTTCCAAAAGTTTATACCTAAATATAACTTTTGTTGTAAGCTGGGGACTATAAACATGTCTATCGGTTTGGTTATATTTTTATAAGTGATGTTAGCTACGAATTTTCCAATAATTGGTTGGTTTTGTCCGTCTGCTGTTCTGACGTTGGAATTGAAACGAGTAAATGGGACTTTATGCTGACTTAGAAAATCCTCACCACCTACACCTAAACAGCTGATGCTGGCACCACTATCCAGTAATCCAAGCATGTTTTCTTCGAACAATTTTACCATCGCATAGGGACGGGGATCGTCCGAGCAACATAGAGTTGTTGCCTCTATACTTTTTAAAATATTTTTCCTATTCTTTTTACGTTTTCGTATCCTTGCGATTCTGTTTGAGACTGTGGGGTTTGGTGTAGCAAAAATCCTATTTCTTGCAGCATAGTACTCAACTTGACGTTCGTGCAGACTTTTAATTTTAAGGTTTGAATTTGGTTTTGGGGTAGATAAATCTTTGACTATTGCTATTGAATCTGGAGTTTTTTTTTAAATTTGAGTTGGGGTAAAATTAAGTTTGGATTTGGGATATGAATTCATTGTATCTAATTGGTTTCCGGATTTTGAAGTAGAGAGCAAAACAGTCCGGTTTATGGTTTGCTCTGGCTCGAGTTTCCCGAACATTTTACACTTATACATTTCGGGGAAGTGGTTCCTTCCTTACCACATCGATAGCAAAATAAGGATCTCTGGGCAACAGGGCATTCCATATAACCATGGCCTAGCATTCTGCAATTCCAGCAAACGTATTTACTGGTGTCTCGTGCTTCACAAATAGCTTCGACGGTAGCTGTAGCTGGTGTTTGGCTAACTGGGGAATAGAAATCTTCTGTGGTTTCGATGTCACTCACATTTCTGCGAATTGGTTGGAAACCCGAACTTTTTGTTCCTCATGCTTATTCAGATACCTTTCGATATTTCTGAAAACATAGACCATTTCATTCAACCCTTGAGGTCTATAAGTTAGCAGAAGTTCACCCATTCGCCTTCCAACATTTTGCTTCAATAGGGTCATGATCTCGTGGCTTGGTTTAGGAACAAGTAAGCGCGCATTTAAACTTTGAATTGCAGTAAAAAAATCATCGAAAGATTCATTCGTCTTTTGACGACGGTCGTACATACGTCTAGAAAGTTCACCGTCAGTTTCTAAGGTACGGAACCGTTCAATTATGGCGTACCGAAGGCCTGGCCAATTGACGGCAGGATTGCCTTTCAAATAAAGCCAATACCAAGTTGCAACATCCCCATCAACAAATTGATGGAAATTAAGAACGATCTCGTCCCAAGTAGACTTGTAACAACTTTTTAACCTTTCTAAACGGAAAATAAATTCGTCAACCGTCATATTTTCATTGTTGTATTTCAACCC
Source organism: Eupeodes luniger (assembly GCA_951509635.1). NCBI lineage: Eukaryota > Metazoa > Arthropoda > Insecta > Diptera > Syrphidae > Eupeodes > Eupeodes luniger. Next base: position 68,802,219 of record OX608074.1, read on the forward strand.
CCATCTGTGGTAATTGTAAAATTTAGAGTTAAAATTAGAGGGTGTACTACTACCTTCCGTTAGGTTAACTTGAGATTGTTCCCCGGGATCGTCATTTAAATTCATATTACGGATTCGTGAAAGAAATTCATCTGCGCCAGGATCTAAATTGGTTGCCTGAGCCATTTGCTGGGCAGCGACTGAAATTCGAGCTGTGATTGGGACAGAGGAAACGGGAGGTTGGTTGGTTGGGGGTGGTTCGCGTCTACGGACCTCATATTCGCTTCGGGCCGAAGGAGTATTGGCTAATAAGGTTTCCCGAACTATGTCAGCCATTTGTTTCTTCAGTTCTTCCCTATTTAATTCCATCTCTCTACGTATGTCTTGCAATTCTTCAGTTCTATTCACTCCGATGGAGGCAGTTACTAAGCCTTGGATGTAAGTTGGCAAGTCTATTTCATCATTTCCATTTCCTGGAAGTCTAAGATTTTGATCTTGATTACGTTGAGAGCCTGAAGCTACATCAGCCGAATTGAGAGATACTTGTGCGGGACCTATCTGACCTGAACCCCTATTCTGCGATTCAGAATCTCCATTTATGGCGGCCGTCTGTCCTGGCGTTATAGGTTTTCCAGAAGCCATGATTCCTTGTATATGTCTTCCTCTACCACGGAGGTGCCTTTGACCTCGACCGCGAGTTTCCCTACTGCGACCCCAACTACGACCTGAACGCAAGGAATGTCTTTCCTCACCTTTAAAAGAATGCATACAATGCTAACCGAATCTTTTGCAAAATTTTGAATAACTTCAAAAAAATATATAGAACTAAGAAAAAAAAATGGAAAATATAATAATATCTAAAAACCTAAATATCAACTCTTAACAATAATATTAAAAAAAATATAACTATGCCAAGTTTATAAAGAGGAAGAAAAAATCTAAACTTGTATTAAACAATAAAAAAAAATCGAAATAATAAATTAAGCTTTTAAACTTTAAGAACAAAAATTTATTTGGTTGTACTTTTCATAGATAGGTTTGGTGAATGTGACAATTAGAAAAAAAAAAGAATGACCGAAAGTAAGGATTTTGTATTATGCTAAAAACTCACGAAAAAATCGAATTTTATGTTGGAAATTCTTAAAATTGAAAATGTATACTGCAAAATATATTAAAATCTGTTTTTCTGTATATTTGGTCTGATTTGTTAATTGAAGATAGTAAGAACTTTTCATCTCGTAACGGACTTAGTACATGCTACCTGAGCTTATACTAACGGACGAACGATGATAATTTTCTGTAAGCAAATATTCTAAAGTACCTTCTGAACAACTATAATTCTGGTATATGTAACCTGAAAATACGGATTCAACAGGCAAAAGAACTTTGATGTTTAATTAGATAATAATTGAAATATAAAAAAAATCGTCGCAACAGACTAAACGGGGATAAAAAAATGCAACCCATTTACTGGACGTATCCGATCCTAACTTCAATCTTTACACCTAAGGAAAACTTATTAACTTTCAAACCAAAATTTACTAAAAATAGATCAAGATACATGCTCAATCAGAAAAAAAATGTATTCATACAGTATCAAATATTCAAATTTAAGGAATGGAAAATTAAAGCGAATCGGGCCCCACGTTGGGCGCCACCTGTAACGGAACCGCTTCTCGGCAAGGACTCTCTACAACTGGTTGTAATTCTCTTCAACAGCAGAGGTGCTAAAATTCTTAATCCAAACCACGACAGCACATTGTCAACCAATTCTGATCGAGAAGTCCTTTAACCTTTCCTTCCATTAACCACCCTTACAGCCCACTATTTACAGGTATAGTTGGGTTGATCCTGGCAGAGGAAGAAAAGGTAGTTCAGGTACAACAGCTGGCATGCTTGCATAATGCACAACCTAGCTCGTCGGATGGGGGGGTTCTTGCTGTTGTAACTCTGAACGATTGTTACGATTTTCAATAGGGTTCATAAAATATGAAGCCCGAGTTCGCCTTTGATTGATAATTTCCCATTTTCCACCGTGAGGAGAGTCGGAGATGGTAATGACTCTCGAGGTTGCCCACCCATGTATCGTAATGACACGGCCTTGCTATTATTTCCCTCAACTGCTTATAATAGCCCCTACCTAGTATTTCTCAAAACTTAAAAGTTCATCGTCTTCAATTTAAATTCTATACTTAACGGTCCAAAACAAAATACTCAACTCATCTCAATGTATTTGCAAAAAAAAACTTTGTCTTAACCCGGAACAGAATAAATTGTATCCTATACTCAAATTTTCAAAAAAAAAAAGATTCAAATACATACTAACTTATAATCTTCCTTTCGGTCGTCACCTTCCTTCAGGATTGCCACATCCACCAATTAGAACTTTGCTTAATCCTTAATCATGTTTCGTTGTCGCATCTCAAACCTTAATTGATAAATATTCAACAATCTTCCCAAAAGAATTCAACGAGCCGAAGACGAATTAGGGAAAAAAAAACAAAATAACAACCAAATATTCCATTTGCAAATTCACAAAATTTTAATTTATTCAAGAAAAACTAAACCTAGACCTTAAAATACCTACGAAATACACTACAATAATATTGTGTAATAATATGTGTAGTTCTAAATTTTTCTCAGTGTAACTTTCATCTCTTATTTTTTTTTTTTACGAATACAAATTTTCTATTGCAACCAGAACAGATCAGCAAACAGTCACATCTGATTTAAAATACTATGAAAAAGAGAATTTTAAATTCTTTCTAAATTTTTGTTTGAATTCAAATTTTCGTTGGGTGCAATATTATTTTGATTGGGAAGGAAATTTACAGTGAATGAAATTTTATATAAAAGTATAATGATTTGTATTTTCTTGCATTTGATTGCTATCTGATTATATAGATGTATACAAAACGGTTTTGATGTTTGCTTATGACCTTGCAACTAGTTTGTAAATTTAATAATTAAGGTTATAATTCACAGAATTTCTTTCTCCACCGATACACCACATAAGTAATAATATAGCAAAATTAAATTTAAGGATTAACCGATCTGTTGTTATTGTTTTATACTCCGTGTCTGAAACTTCAAAGAAATGACGAGAACACAGACGTACTCAGGACAGCGCAAATAGATCCAGAAGAAGCCATCTTTGATGATGACTTTTTTATAATTGAAGATCCGAAGGAAAAAGTGGAGACGGTGGGAGCTGCTTTCCAGCAAGTGTACAAGGTGAATGTTAGCATTCGCCCCAACCACGACCTGGAAAACAGAGCCCTACTTAATCACTTTTACCTTCGAAATGATATAACACAATGGCGATCTGAGAACCGCGGTTTCATGCGGTTCGATGACGATTCCTTGGCAAATGCCATAATCGCCGAGCAAACGGGACCAAGTCCCTTGTTAGTGACGAAGGTTGAGCTTCAGCTCATCTTCAACTCAATAAAAAATAAAAAGTCAGCAGGTGTCGATGGTATATCCAACGTTGTACTAAGACATTTACCGATGGAGGCAATTGACATTTACACCACACTCTTCAATAATGCACTGAATAATGCATATTATCCAGTGCATTGGAAGACCGCTGTGGTTCATCCTCTCCCGAAAAAGGGAAAGGACAACTCCAACCCGTCAAATCTTCGGTCGATAAGTCTTCTTCCGAGCATCAGCAAAGTTTTCGAAAAGATAATCAATAGGGCTCTGACTAAGTGGGCTGCGGACAACAAAATAATTCCGGATAAACAGTTCGGGTTCAAGGCGGGTCATGACACAATTCATGCTGCGTCTAAACTCGTTTCTGATATCCAATGGAATAAATCAAAACAACAATGCACAGGTGCTGTTCTGGTTGATTTGGAAAAGGCCTTTGACACCGTATGGTTAGAGGGTCTTTACCTAAAACTGAGCAGGCTTGGCATAAGCAAGCCATTGTTGTATATGCTTTATGATATGCTTAACGGTAGAAAGTTTGTTGTCAAAAGTGGCAATGTAACTTCTACCACAACATTCTTAATTAAAAATGGTCTTCAACAGGGAGCGGTGAATTCGCCGATTCTCTTCAGCATTTACACCAGCGATCTGATAGGTAGTCTTACAAAGGCAATTGCGTATGCCGACGATCTTATTGCGTACAGAACGGCCCGAAAGGTTGAGGTTATTAGAATTCTCTTGCAGCGTGATTTCGACAAGATTCAGCGATATTGCGACGACTGGAAACTGAAAATAAATGTCCAGAAGTCTGAGACAATTCTGTTCCGGACTCCGTTGGCTAGGGCCACTAGGGATACGTGCAAGAATTGGCGCAAGATGGTCATCGTTGATCTTCACGGGCAGCCATTAGCGAGCAAAAGTGTAGTGAAGTACCTCGGTATCTGGTTAGATCAGTATTTATATTTCGACAGACATATAAATGCTGCTCTGACCAGAGCCAGAAGAGCCTTCGCTCTGACGAAACGGCTCTTTTTTAGCAGTCGGCTTGACCCCAGAGTGAAGGTAATTTGCTACATGGCCCTCATACGGCCGATGATCGTTTATGGTTGTCCTGTGTGGTTCAACGTTGCCCCTTCCCAGATGGAGAAGTTTCGGGTGTTCGAGCGGCAGTGTTTACGACGCTGTACCGGCTTATATCGAACAGCCGAATCTTCTTTATTTTATTTTATTTTATTTTATTTATTCAGCTTAATACAAGCTATAACTTAACATAACTTAACTTAACTTAACACTAACTTAACTTTTTTTTTTTTTTTTTTTTTTTTTTTTTTCTTGTTATCAGTTTTCAACATTAAATCATGTGGGCCCTAAGGCCCACATAAAAGCTCTTTAATGTACAAGAACTAACAATTTTGATTTTATTAGACTTAAAATTAAAAGGGACGAGGAATTCGGACTCAAAAAGGGAAAAAGTAAAGGGTATCTTTCAGATGGGATTTGGAAATGTTAAAGTCGAAGACTAGCATAGCAGCGTTGCAGTGACGGAGAATTCTGGACATTGGTTCAAAGTGCCCGTAATTAGTGCGGTGATGAGGGATATAGAAAAGGGAGACAGTTCGCAGATTTCGAGGGTTGGTGTTAAGATGAATATCATTCAGGAGTGCCGGGGAATCTATATTGCCCATTAACAATTGATGAGCAAATAATATATCAGCGTTTTTGCGCCTAATATATAAGGGTTGCAAACCTATCAGTTTAAGTCGATCGGCATAAGGAGGCAAGTTGGATGTATCATCCCAGGGGAGGCCACGTAAGGCAAATCGAACGAAACGTCTTTGAACATTTTCAATTCTGAGTGAATGGTTTTCATAAAAAGGAGACCATACTTGGCATGCATATTCAAGATGAGGACGGACTAGGGAAATGTAAAGTGCTTTAGTTACATAGGGGTTGGAAAATTCTTTTGACCATCTCTTAATAAAACCGAGAGATCTATTAGCTTTATTAATAATTTGGTCAAAATGGGAATGGAAATTGAGGTGTTTGTCACACATAATACCAAGATCTCTAATAGAATCGACTTCGTTGACGGCGTCATTAAGGAAGAAGTATACTCTATGAGATGGCATTTGTTTGCGCGAAAAGGTCATTTGTTTACATTTACCTACATTTAACTCTAGGAAATTATGCATGCACCAAACAAAAAAGATATTAAGATCATTTTGTAAAAGTAGGGAATCAGATGGAGTTGAGATAATTTTAAATATTTTCTTATCATCCGCAAACATTAGGATATCTGAGTTTTTTAATTTGAGACAGACATCGTTAACAGATAAGACGAAGAGAAGGGGGCCAAGGTGACTACCTTGTGGGACGCCAGAAGTTGCATGTATGGGACTGGAAACTGAGTTACGGAAGAGGACTCTATAAGTTCTATTGGCAAGGTAGGATCCTATCCAGTTTATAAACATAGATGGAAAGCCTAGGGCTCTAAGTTTGAGATAAATTATCTTATGAGATATTTTATCAAAGGCCTTGCTGTAATCAGTGTATACAACATCAACTTCATTACCCTTCTCAAGGGCTGACAAAACTTTTGATATAAACTCAATTAAGTTAGTCGTAGTGGATCTACCTTTAAGAAAACCATGTTGAGCGGGGGAGAATAAGGGCTTGCAATGGAAATAAACGGAATCATAAACTAGGCTTTCAAACAGTTTAGGAATGCATGAAAGTTTCGCAATAGGTCTATAATTGTTAATTTCGGTTTTATTGCCTTGTTTATGAATAGGAAATATAAATGAATCTTTCCATACATGGGGAAACACACCTTGGGAAAGAGAGAGTTCAAAGAGTGCAGTTAGAGGCTTTGACAAAGAATGCATACATTTTTTTAGAATAACTGATGGGACGCCATCGGGACCAGGGCTAAAGTTTTCTTTGAGGCTTACGATTTTAGCAAGTACCATTTCTTCAGTTATTGTAAAAGATGAAAGAGAGGTTTGAGTGCAGCCATCCAAATAACTAAAGTAGTGTGGATCAGGATCATGAAGATGTTCAGTGTACGATTTGCTAAAGTATTCGGCAAATAGATTTGAAATGGTTGTTGGATCTGAGGAGATTTTGTTGGAGAAACTCATTGAAGGTGGAAACCCATCAGATTTTCGTTTGACATTGATAAACTTGAAAAATGTCCTTGCATCAGAAAGAAGGTTATTTTCCATTTGGTTAAGGTATTGGTTATAAAGGGATTCCCTTAATTCCGAGAAAGAATTATAGGCGAGAAGATAGTTGTTGTGGTCGGTATCAGATTTGGACTGTAAAAAGATCTTCCAAAGCTTATTACGGCTATTTCTTAGGTTACGGAGCTCTCTGTTGTACCAAGGGGGAGCAGAAGTGAAATCTTTTTTACGAGAGAACGGTACTGATTCTTCAATACAGTATGAGAGAATCAAATAAAACCAATTTGTAAGGGACTCTACTGTTGAGTGGAGGGAACTTAATTCAAAGTCGGCTGAGCTAAGAAGATTGTTGAGTTTGGAGAAATCAGTCCTACGAAAATCATAACAGTAATTCTCCATTTCAAACAAGTTGTTTTCAAATTCAATGGGGAAGGAGAGATTAAGAGGAGGATGATAGCGATCCAAGGTTGAGAGGAGGTGAGGGCTCGCGGAGACAACACAGTTATCGCAATCAGATGAGAATATGAGATCGAGGTGTCTTCCCATAAAGTTTGCTACTCCATTTAATTGAAAAAGACCACAATCAGACAGACGATCAATGAACAGCGATTCAGATTCAGAGGAGATGTTAGTTGGAAAGAAGGATGTCTGATCATCTGAGGTGGACCAATTGAGATGGGGAAGATTGAAGTCGCCAAGAACGATGATCATATCATTAGGCTGCACTTGTTCGAGCAGATAATCAATGGCATTAACAGCAGCTTGGTATGCTTTAATTTGTTGGGCTGGTCGAATATAACAACAAAGGACAAAAAGACAAAACTTAGGGAGTGTAACCTTAGCTGATACACCTTCAAATTCCATTGAAGTAGGAATATGGAGTAGTGAACTTTCAAAATTACTATTGATAGCTAAAAGCACACCACGGCCATGTGTATTATTCGCACATTCCACGACATCCATTCGATAGATGGAATAGTCGTAAGTGAAGAGTTCGGTACTAAGGATATCGGGTGTGAGGTTGGTTTCGGTAAGGGCAAAGATGTCATAAGGTAGGTTTTGGGATATATTAAAGACGGCAGACGTTTTAGACCTTAACCCTCTTACATTTTGATAGTACAGGCTAAGACATTTAGGTTTAGTGGTCTTCGGGTTAGGAGCGATAGTATTTCTTCATATCTGCACGGGATTTTTGGATATGAGATAATCGTTTTGAAGAGATAAAGGAAGCAAAAGAGGTTAGGTCTTCTCTAACTTTTTGAGGAGAAATTTCAAGACCATCATGGAATTTCAAGAATATTTCCAACCCGCGATAGCATACACTTAATGTTTTCAAATTCATTAACGAGTCTAACATTTGCAACATCACTCAAATGATTGGAGGAGGGGGAGAGCCGGGATGACGAACTTTGAAGACAGCAATCAATATCCGACTTTAGTAGGTTTAACTGGTCAGACAAGTTTTTCTTTAGATCGTTAGCCGAACAAGTTAACACCTTTAATTTATCATCAATGTCTAAACGAAGAGAGTTCAATCCACCGATTACGTCACAATATTGTTTTTCCAGGGAACGTATCGTGGAAAGGCATTGGGTGGACGATTGTTGACATTGGATATTTGAGTCTTCAACACTATTGCATACGTGATCAAATTTCTTAGAGAGATTAGAAATTTGATCTTGGCACACGTAATGTTCACTACACAGGGATTCCTTTAGACATTGAATAGCAATCATAATATCCGACACGGATATTTTATTGCATTCATCACAATAAAACGCAAAATTGCGTAGATAGTCTTTCAGGTATACACTTGCCTTTCTGGCCAAGCCAGCACAAGAGGGGTGAAGGTATTTCCCACACAGACCACTGCATTTCAACAGTTCCGCGTTTGAGTCAACGATGACACACATATTATTCGCGCACGACATAATTAATTGAAACAGAAAAAAAGACAAAGATATGGTTTATTTTTGTTTAGGGTTTTTGATTATGATTTTTTTCACTTGTTTTTAATTTTTTCTATACTTGTTAATACACAAGAAGAAAAAATAAAAAATGCTGGTGTAATGGGAAACGGCGATGGGCAGTAAAGTGGGTCAGGTAGGTATGTATATCACACGCGCTGCGAGTATATTACTATTCCAACGAGGTCCTATACAAGGCTCGAATCAACAGAGTTGACAATTTCGTGATAAAACTCGTTCGAGGTCACATTGCAAGAGCTATGTCTTCGACCAACAATTAAATTTTCGGGGCGTTCTATCCGAACGACGAGTATTTTGAAAGTGCACGCTTGAGCGGCTTCATTCCACCAGAAGCATTCCTCTTCTTAGATAGATGCGGTCTGATACAGGATAGATTGGCAGTTCCGTTAATATACCACGTCAGACGACGAACCGTGGATAGGCGACTCCTGTACAATCGGGACGTCATGGCACAAGACGGAGCAGAGCTCCTTCGGTTCAGTAGGGCTGTGTCCGAAAGGGACCGAACTGATAGGGTGAAGCAGGAGAACCAGTTTTGGTGGCTTCAATCGGCACTTGATAGTGAGTAGTCGGGATGGGGTTTTAAGCCTTGGCCGGCTTACATACTTGTTTTATAGTTTTAGGGTTTAGTTTTAAGTAGAATAGGCATGGTGGCACAAAAGAAAAAACATACAAAAAAAAATAAAAAAAATACAAAAAAAAAAAAATATACAAAAAAAAATAAAACATGGAATAATCAAAAAAAAAAAAGACAAAAAAAGACAAAATATGAAAAACAAAAAAAACGTTAGATAGTTAGATTTGCTGCTGTGGTTGTTCTAGTTTTAAGTAGTTTATAGGTAGAATAGGTAGTTTTAGTTAGCTTTAAGTTTTATATTAAGGACCTTATTTTAAGTAGTTTTAAGTAAAAATAAAAAAGGATATTGATATTAGTTTTTTCAAATTTTCTAATAAATAGAAAATAAATAAAATTTAATTGAAGTAAAATAGATCTTAGGGCCGAAAGGCATTAGTATTAAGTATTATAGTTTAACTTAGAGTGTCCGTATGGGACCAGTAAGTTAGTAATAAGTTATGGATAATTAGGCTAGTTTTATGAATTTTTGTCTAGCTTTAAGATAGTCTTAAGAATGAATTAATAAAAATGAATTTGAAAAAAAAAAAAAAAATTGTTTTATACTTTTATACTAATACTCAGTGATAAAATTTCAATTCAAATATTTTTTTTTCATGTAAAATTTATTTTCAATCAATTTGTAGACTTACCATCAAAAAAATCCTTGTGGTGGTGCACCGCTCCAGAGGATATTGCCAATCTAGATTTCTTTTTTGAAGGGAAAATAGTTGAATGATACCTTAAACACTATATTACCGACCCACAATTTGCGAGACGTTATTGTTTTTGTACCAATTGGGAAATTCAATTACGATTTACGTACAGGCTTTCATTACTTATTCGGTGAAAGGGAAGGGAATGATCCAGGAAGATCAAAATGATATATGTACTATTATTTTTTTTTTTATTTTATTAAATGGTAAATTATGTATGTAATAAGATTCTAAAATAAGGTAAGTTTTAACACAAGAAAATATAACAACAAAAATTTAAATAAAATAGAGAAATTTGGACGAATGATGGTGCATGGATTCGTTGATGGAAGAGTTGCTGGTTGGTGGTGGAACTCGCGGCACAATTCTACTTTTACCGTCAGGTGTGTGGACTTCTCGCAGGTGGATGGCATCTGATCTTGCAATTGTGTCTGTTTTTCGTAGGTCTCATACAGAGGGGTCAAATGCTGAATAAGCTTGCACGTTCACTTATGGTTATTAATTTTCGGGGAGTGAGAGGGGTAGTTTTGTTTAAGATTTATGGTTTGTGCATGTGGGAGTCTGTTTTTTTTCTTTTATCGGCGCGACTTAGGTGTGTGGACCTTTATAGAACGATTAGCTGGATTTACTTCGCATGGTTTTAGTGTTTTTTTGCTCCCTTTTTTATGTAGGCTTTTTTGTTTTAACGTTTTTACATCGGACTTAGAGTTACTTTTTTTTATCATTTTTTTTTTTTTTGCTCTTTTATATCGGGATTTTTATATTTTATGGGAGTAAAATCAGCACCCTTTTGACCACGCTTTTTACCACTTTTAGATTACGATCATTCGGTCATAAAAGGAGGTATCTTATGATGAATAATAAGTACTTTTAAACCCCGATGTTAAAATTTAACTTTTTATTTTCTCGGATTTAAGATGATTTGAGTAAGCGTTTGAAAAAGTCTTAGCCCGAAGTTAATTCAGACCTTTCGCCCCGAACGCACCAGTCGAAAAATTTCACCATACAAAAAGACCGAAGCTGGCAGAATTTCCCTTTTATAGCCTATCGTCGTCACACCCGCTCACCAGTCATTTTCGAAGTTAAAAATTCCGAATATGGCACGTGAGCATTTCCGGAGATGTTGCTTCTGACCGAGTTTTTAACCACAGAACTACGATTTTGGTCTCTAAATTCATTTTAGAATTTTTGAAAAATAGGTGTGACCAGAAAATAATTCCGTAGTCAAAAACCAGCCAGAAAACATTCCCGGAAGGGCGTCCATCATTAACATTTTTGATTGTGTTTGTGACATGAAAAAAAACGAGCCATATATGTATACTGGTTTCTTTCACATTTTCTCTTAAATTTCTCTTTCGAGTCCAGCAAGTGAATAGCAATTTGGGAGTATTAATTTATGTTCGAAATTAATCTCTGTGCATCACGTATCCACCACACCATTTCTCTTCCACCATCAAAATCACCCACGCATTCCACATTCCTTTTATCAAATGATCATTGTTCGATTCCAGTTTGTTCGTATGCCACTTGATAGAAAGAGCTTCTAAAACTGTGACCGTTGCTGTTCTGTGGTTTATAAATAAATTTAAAATCGTTTCCCACAGATTTTCTTCGCCAAAAACAGAAACTATTCTCACAAACTAATTTTTGGCTCTCACCACTTTTTTTCAATAATTTTTCGAGAACAACTTATCGTTTTTTTAATGACCTAACTCTTCTTCGCTTGTCCCTCATCCAAGAGGCCACGATAAACATGCCAATCTACTCTGACCTTTTGTTATAAGCTGGTATTCCATTTCGGTCTAACTGCTGGGGTCCATGCCGTTTTAAAAACCAGCCACACAGTTATGGTGTCTTTCACCTGATTTAATTTGATTGATTTGAACACCAACCTTGGCTTAATAGATTGGCTTAATTATTGAGAAATCGCAAATAATATTCCCAGCCCAAACCGGCACAGTTTAATAAGATTGTGCTACAGGATCCGATAGTTCACGCAAAATTTAAAAACTCTGAACTCTAAGACTTTCGTGCAGACAATTCTAGGGGATGGCAAAACAATGGAAATGGGTTAATTCTTCATGCTTTTTCCTTATGACCATCAGCCACACACTCAAACATTCCATCAACGTGACTCATCTGCCACACAATCTTGAAGTTTGTGACCGCCCGTCATAACTTAGTAAAGTCAAATGTGCACAACTCTGCATTACAATATTTTAGTTGCCTTTACAGAATACAATAAGAGCAGGTCACTGACTGATGGAAAGCAGTATTCAACTGAAAACTTAGAATATTTTGGAGCAGCAACGACGAAAGGAAGGTTAAAAAGAAAAAAGGATAGGCAAGTGAAACTTGCTGTGATAAATTTGACCGCAAAAGCTGAAAGATGAAAAGGGGAGTTATTTCACTTTTTGTAAAGTGCAATTAAGACGAATTTTGAAATTTGACATTTTTTCGTCGGAATTTTTTCATCAGCATTATTTCATGACGCCTATTTCATTGGGATTTCTTGTTTTAAAAGTATTAAGTCATAGTTTTTTTTTTTGAGAACTCTGAAAAATTTGCGATTAACATTTAAAATCATGTTCGTTGTAATGTGTGGCAAGAAATTGCAGCGACACAAACATCACACAAATTTGTTGTACAAAAATTGTTACAAAAAATATCGCATAAATGTTATCTATCATAAAAATGGCATTTATTTGAAAATAAATGTTCTTTATAATTGTTTTTCGAGAATTTTCTTGTGTTGTTTGGCTGAAAACCAGCACTAATTGGTACTAATCACCGAAATCGGCCCAGGTGTTCTTAAGTTGTTAGCGTTGTTACCAACGTCAGTCTCTTTTATATGATATAGAAGATAATGCATGGATGAACTTGAAAATGTGCGTATTTTAAGATAAAATTTCCTTTCAAAGTTAAAAGCTTTAGTTCATATAATAACTTATACCCGTTTTGGCGCTATACAGGCCAGTAGTTACCAAATTATGTTACGTCATAAGATTTCAACATATTTTTTTAATTATTACTCTTAACTGCAGTTTTGTTTGTTTTTTCCATTTTTTATTTTTTGCTTCACAAAAAATGTGTGATAAAAATATTTACATTTTACAATCTTCTTTTTACTGCCTTATCAATTTATATGTATTGTTCTATTCTATGTGTATTTAAAGTTGTAATTGGTTTAGACTGATATACAAAAATCAATAATTACAACTACATATATTATAAACAAACCAACAACAACAAAAAGAAACTAAAATAACAGAAAGTAAAAATAAAAAGAAAGAATGCATAGAATTGATAAGGCCTTAAATATTGAGAACTAATCTAAACAAATAAATTTACTCCTCAATACCAAATAAAACGAACAACCAAAAATGTTGTTCTACAGAATGCTTATTAAATGAAGGCCAAAGGATGAGCTTTATGTTCGTCCACAAGTTGGCAGATTCACTCGGAAGAAAACGTTTAATTCTATTAATGAGGCAAACACTAAAAATACCAAATACATGACGAGGCATGCCATTCCCACTTTCTTGTCCAGTTTAAATTTGTTACACGAAAATGTTATGTATAGCAAAAATAATGTTGATAGAAGTGTAATAGCTGAATATTCTAATCCTGCCGAGTTGATTCCGACGAAATTCTGACCGGGTTGTATTGGAAAGAAGACTGCTTTGATGAGCCATGGAACGCCAAGGCATAACAGAATGTCAAATGTATTTGAGCCGATTGAATTACAAATTCCCATTGAGCCATGTCCTGAAAATGTATAAAAAAAAACGCTAAAATTTTCTAGCCACATTGGTCTCTCAAAACCTAGAAACAAACTCACCTCGCTTGGCTACAATCACACTTGAAACTGCTTCTGGGACACTAGTGCCTGCTGCCAAGAATGTTATTCCCATTACCGAATCGGGAATCTTTAACGTATCACCTTAAAGCAAATTAAAATTTGTCAATAAAACTATAAAATATGAAACAAAACCCATTTTGTGTTACCAATTATAGTTATCATCCAAGCAACAACATATGACAGCGATCCAATCCAAACAATGCACATCATAAAAGTTACTGGAAATATTTTGCTGTTTTTCGCTCGTTTGCAATCGGGTATTGCAATATAAAACAAAAGATGTATTGGCCAAATAATAAGCCAGGTAAATTGGGCAAAGCAGCTCTTGCCCTTAGGCCAGTGAATCAATGAATAACGCTCTTCCTCTTCTTCTTCTTGGGATGATTCTACTTCTGATACTTCAACTGTTGAAATTTGGTTTGATGTTGGACCGGAAGGTGGTTGTAATTTTGGCGGTTCATTGTTGACACCACCGTTCAGTTGAATAGTAGATATGTTGTGGCAAATGCGGTTTTCAACAATTTCTAAAATAAAGTTTATATTGTCAGTAAATACACAAACATGTATTTATTTTATTTTCAATTTGTTTTCTTGATATAATTGCTATGAATTAATAAACGAGAAGAAGCTATCATTACTGCGCTTATTAAACATCATTAGTCATATTTATAAACACCGCACATAGGCCTAAAGTTACAACGTTTCTCTTCTCAACTTCAACATATTACTTATAAAGGTTATGTTTCGGTTTAGAGGCTGCTTAAAGTTACATTATCTGACACTAAAACATTGTACCTATATTGGCTCTGAAAGATCTAAATAAACGCTGCTATCTTTATAATTGGGTGCACCAATAGCATAGCTTTTTGATGCTTACTGCAAAACATTTTTTGTTTACTTATTTTTTAAATTTGATTACTTTTTCAACAAATTATATAAAACAATTAAGATACAAATTTAAGCATGAATATGGTTTTGATATTTGGGTGTACATACTATGTATGTATACATACATATATAGGATGTCCCGTAACGGATGGTGAAACTGAATATGTTGAAAGATCAGGTCATGTCCTAACAGAATATTGTTAACTTGTTTGTACCACATCTAACATTTTTCGATTCACGACTGTTTTAATGAAATTAAAATATATATAACATACTCTCAAAAATAATTAACTTTGAATGTCTCAAATAGTGAGATATACATAGATATCACCAGCGGGCATTGTACATTTGTACAAGAACTTGTTCTTTAGTCGCTATTAGCGCTTATTATTCCTGTCGTAAGTCGCATGGGAGTAGAACAAATATTTGATTGAATACTCTATTTTATAATGTATTGTCTTTTATCAAGATGCATAACATGAATAGTTAACTTAAAACATTTCTACTGTCAACCCATTAAGGTCTTATACATATTAACATTTGTTTAGTTTAATAGTGCTATGTTTATTTATACATAGGTTTGAAATTGATATTATATAAGCAATATTATAATATGTATCTACATACATTGGTGTCCAAAATAATAAGAGTGAATTAATTAATGTGTTTTATTTCATAATTTAGGGGGTTGTTTTACTTATTATATCTTTTCGATTAAAAATATTATGACAAAGGAAATATACCGAAAAATATTCCAAAATTTTATCTGTGAAAAGATTTAAAGAAAAGATAAGCTCTAAGTTCTTAACACTTTCTTATAATAACAATAATGTAAAAATAACTGGAATTTCAAACCACCGCGAATTAAGCAATTTCAACGGGTCTACCACGATATCTAGAAATTAATTATCTAGAAAGTAAAAATCTCGAATATGAAAATCTCGAAAACAAAAATCTAGAATGGAAAAAATCTCGAAAACAAAAATCTAGAAAATAAAATCTCGAAATGCCAAAATGTAGAAAAAAAATCTCGAATGCAAAAATCCAGAATGTATGTATGTTTGAATTTTTGAGGCAATGTTTAAAATTCGCGCGAATTTTAAACATTCAAACATAGTACATTCTGGATAACTTACTTCTCCTTAACAAACTTAAAGTTGACAATTAAAGTTATCAATCATACAATTGCACATTGCTACTCATGCACCTGTGAGAACAGTTACCCTTATTGTTTGCAACTATTTTTCTTCCTCAGAAAATAAAATATTGGGTAAACTGATGTATTTGTGTTTTATTGAGTTTTAACTGTTAAAAATACAAACAAAAAATCTCGAATTTTTATTTTTTTTCGAGATTTTTTTCTAGATAGAGTCTTTCGAGATTTTTGTTAATTCTGGATTTTTGTGGATTCGAGATTTTTGCGTTCTAGATAATTTTTTTTTATTTTTGAGATTTTCGGCATTCGAGATTTTTGGCATTCTAGATTTCGTCATGATCCCAATTTCAACCTCTTATCTGTGCGGAGGCATAAGCACGTATGGCTTGTTGTTGCTGGTATTATTGGAAGAGGTCAGAAAGTAATAAACAGGTTGTCGACGATGCGTATATGGTCAAACATTAATTTTTTATAATAATTTGTTTAAACAATGAAAAAATGGAGTGCACAAAAAAATGTTTGGTAAACATTGCAATTTATAGTTTAAAAAACAATATCCCACATCGATCATATTAATTCATTCACTATAACTCTAATCGGGGGTGAAAACCCCCAGGCGCTCCACTATATTTGTTTTATTTGTTTTGCCAAGATAGATATGTATAAAACTGAAAACTGTTTTCCTTATATTTCCCGTCATAACTTTTTTTGTAAATAAATTATATCAACATTACCACCACACTTGCCAGATTTTTGTGATCAAATATCGCAATTTATTTTTTGACACAAAATTAAAAAAAAAAAACATTACAAAACCGCAAATCAAAATTTACATATGTATGTATGTATGTGTATAGAAAAAACATAAATGTTATTTTCATCTTTAATAAAAAAAAATTCATAGAAAAGTTCAAATTAAAAAAGACAGCAAACAAAAGAAATAAAAAAAAAATTAGGTGGCGCAACAGTCCGTAGAGAACCAGGGCCTAGTGACTTACAACTCTCAACCATTTCTGTGTGCGAGTAATATTGTCAGAGATGGAGAGAAATACTATTGTAAAATGTATTATATGTAAGCAAATATTTTACTGAACGATGTTACTTTTTCTTTATACTCAATTGGAAATTAAATTCCTCATACATAAATGAAATGAAGTCCTCGAGCTTACTTGGGATTAGCTGAAAGTTAATAAAGCAAATTTTTTGACATGGGAATTAATCCTAATCCACATAAGAAGATTTCAACGACTCTTGGATTTCATTGCGTTCATATACAAAAAATGTTTTTCTACAATTGAATTAGTTGTCAATAAGGTAAGAGCTCTTATAGCAAAAACCTGGAGTTTGCCAATATCCTTTGTTTTTTTTTAAATTCTAATCCAAAACTCCACAGCTTTCTCGGCTAGAATAGCAATTATGAGTTTATTCCATTGAACTTCGACTTTTCCCAGAGACTCATGACGAGAAAGTTATTTCAGCGAAAGCATTTTGAAGTCTGGATGGATCAAGTAAAGTTAAAAAAAAATCTCGGAGAGAGTACGATAACTTAGGCAACAAAGTTTAATGACGGATTTGTATAGAACAGTTAAAAAAAAGCATTTTTTACTATGGGAGGGGGGTCTATCTCCCCCCGTTTAGGCGGTAGGGGCAATTTAAAAAATATTTATAAGAATAAACAATAAAATAAAAATAATTTTATTTAGTTTTACTTTATTTTAATTTAATTTTAATTTTTAATTTACAACTTAATTTTATTTATTTTATTTTAATATCACGACGCGTTTCGGAGATGTTTCTCCATCATCAATAAAATAAATAAAATTAAGTTGTAAATTAAAAATTAAAATTGAATTAAAATAAAGTAAAACTAAATAAACTTATTTTTATTTTATTGTTTATTCTTATAAATTCAAATCACAACTTGGAGACAAACAAACCATATCATGTATTAAAAAATATGTACATTAAATGAAAAAAAAATAATTACAAAATAACGGTAATACTAACAATTAAGTATTATACCTTTTTTTAAAGCTAACACTTTTGTCTATTAGCTTGTTTTTAAATCAAGTCAAAACTATGCATAGTTTTTGAAAAAAATTGTTTTAAACTCAAAATTTGGTAAAAAAAAAAGTTAAAAATATGGCTTAAAGTGTAATTTTTCAAAACCTTAAGATTATTTACTATTTTGTTTTTAGAATTCATTGCTCTTATTTGTTTTTGATCAAATACTGAAAACTAGATGATTTTATGTCTACTAGTTCTCGAGAAAATTGAAAATTACCAAAAAAAATATTTGTAATAAATTAATTTTTCCTTGCTTGAGTATTAAAAATAAATAAATTAGGTGGCGCAACAGTCCGTAGAGAACCAGGGCCTAGTGACTTACAACTCTCAACCATTCCTGTGTGCGAGTACTGTTGTCAGGGATTTAGGGGACCTACAGTTTAATGCCGAATCCGAACGGCTAATTTGAGAAAGCACTTTTTCATGACAAGCATTACTCTTGCAGAATTTGTCAATTCCTCGCAAGAGGCAGTACCCGTTTTTTTTTTTTTTTTTAATTAAGGTGGCAAAGGCAGGGATCGAACCCAAGACCTCTCGCATGACAGTCCAACGCACTAACCATCATGCTACGGGTACTACTTGCTTGCGGGTACTTGCTTGAGTATTAACGTAGTCTTATTTTGATAGTAATAATCGAATTGGATTAAGATATACCAAGGATAAATTAATTTTTCTTAAATCCAGCTTATTTAAATGCAAAATAAACTTTGCATGCACCCCATCTTGCACCCACCGCACCTTTCATCCTCCCCACCTTGCACCCACTCCACCTCGCACCCACCCCAAATCCTATAGTGTGCCCAAGCAGCTGGGTTGCAGGGGGCAGCATGCCCCCCCCCCCCCCCATACGCACCACGGTGTGGCCTACACCCGAGCTCGCACACACCCCACTGTTGCATACACCCAAACTCACACCTACTATTA
This sequence comes from Eupeodes luniger, assembly GCA_951509635.1. NCBI lineage: Eukaryota > Metazoa > Arthropoda > Insecta > Diptera > Syrphidae > Eupeodes > Eupeodes luniger. Next base: position 68,821,029 of record OX608074.1, read on the forward strand.
TTACTTTAAAAAAAAGACCACTAAAGCAAAAAAAAAATAATTAAATTAAAAAAATAGTTGTGGTTATTTTCAATTTTCTCAAAAAGTAATAGACATAAAATCATCTAGTTTTCAGTTTTTGATCAAAAACAAATAAGAGCAACAAATTCTAAAATAAAAACAATAGTAAATAATCTTGAAGTATTAAAAAATTACTTTTTAAACCTTTTTTTAACTTGTTTTTACTCAAAATTTGAGTTTAAAATTAAATTTTTCAAAAACTATGCATAGTTTTGACTTGATTTAAAAACAAGCTGATAGAACAGAATGTTGGCTTTAAAAAAATGTATAATACTTAATTGTAAGTATTACCGTTATTTTTTAAGAATTTTTTTCCATTTTAAGTTATAATTTTTTTAAATTGCCCCTCCTGTCTAAACGGAGGGAGATAGACCCACCCCTCTCATAGTAAAAAATGCTTATTTTTAACTGTTCTAAAAAATTTTGTTATAATATCTTGTCGCCTAAGTTATCGTACTCTTGCCAAAATCTCGTGTTTTGATTACAGCTTGGCAATGTAATTATTATTATTGTAATGTAATTATTAAATGAAAAGCTTTTAATCGTATTAAACGGAAAGGGGATATGAATACCCTTATAATGATTAAACACAACTGGCTATTTTACTAGAGCATTGTTTATGAAAATAGCGATAAAGTAATGACAGACATGAAACCTTACAAAGGTGCTCAAGAGATACAAAAGTTTCAGTTAAACAACATTCACCTTTAATTTTTAGAGCTTTCTTTTGAATTCTGTCCAAGAGACTCAAGTGGGTTATTGGAGCACCTGCCCGGATATGGGAATTGTACTCAAGTTTCGGACGAATATAGGCTTTATAATTTATAGCCAGATCAGAAGGGGTAAAAAACTTCTTGCATCGACGGAGAAAACCTAAACACTTAGCAGCATTTTTGTCGACTTCATACATACATAAATGTGATCACTCTATAAATGATGGTTTGTGAGGCACATACCTAGAACTTGAAGCTGTTCAGTCTTCTTGGTGGAAGTACCACCTATGGATACTGGATAGTGGCATTGGGGGAGAGTTACCCTTTTGGGACAGTAAATATCATTGAGTTTTTGAAGCATTAAGTTCTAAACGGTTTTTGATTCCCCATTCGACAATTTCACTCTTATTATATTGTAAATCACTATATACATAAATAGTATAATATATTTTAATTGAATGTTTGTATAGTGCGTGTTTCTGTAATATAATTATGAATGTAATGTTTTTATGTATCATGTTCATGTGTTTAACCTGGGTCCTTTTCATTGCTTGCTTTTGTCTGTATACTGCTGTTTGAAGATCTACTGCGTGTTCTTGCATGTTCGACACCACCTGCATACATAGAATTTCTAGTGTTAAACGCATGTGTTTGTAAGAATGTTTTTAAAAAAATATAAAATATTTCTGTTTGAAATTATAAAAAAGACAATTACAAACCTTTTGCACACTTTTGAAATGTTTTATCGAAATACATAACTGCCAAATAAACTGCGTACAATGATACCAGTATGAGAGCTTCATACCATTCTACTCGTTCATCGTGCATTACACAAATTAAAATGGCCACTGTGATTCCGTAAGCAATACTATCTCTGGTTAGTGGCCACCAATCTAGAGGTATCGTCTTTTTGAACAGACAAAATATATTTGAATATTAAGTTTTTAAGATACTGAAATATAAACTTACCATTCCTGCCCCAATACCACAACACGCTGCCACAGCTAATATATTAAAGACTGCTGAACCAACAATAGTTCCAACTCCAATATCACCTTCTGTGATAAATGTACCTATTACATTAACAAACAATTCTGGGGCGGATGTTGCAGCTGCCATAAAAGTTGCTCCCGCAACATCATTTGACATATTAAGCGCTAAAACAAATGTGGAAGTAAATCACAGATTTTTCTTCTTAGCGAATTCAACAAACCCGCGCAGATTTTTTCGACTGCAGGTACGAAATATTCATCACATACTACAGCTAATGCTAGAAATAAATATAAACTGGCTATCACATGAAGTACTACAGCACCAGACTGTCTTTGCGCCTCTGTAAACAAATCTCTGGGGAAATCATCTATGGCGGGTTGTGTACAGTTTATTTCTATAACAAAACAAAATTATTTTTAAATATGGGAATTATTATAGCTTTATAAAAATAGAATAACAATGAACGATACGAGTTTTTATAACTATCAAAATATATACTTCGCAGTTTGTTATTGTTCGCTTGAAATGTTGTTTTTTCTTTTCTTCTTTTTCCGGAAAGAAATTCATTTTCCTGAATTGCTATTTCTTGTATGCCTAAAAGTGAAACGAACCGTTCCGTTGATTTGTGTTTCAATTTCAAACAATTCCAATCATAGATTTCTGTCAGAAAAAATTCTATTCAATTTCTTTAATTTAAAATAGTATATCTACAGTCACCGACTATACTTCGAGCCGTCAAGATCGAATTCGATTGTGTTATTTCTGCTCTCCCGAAGTTGTTAGTGATTTTTTTTTCCTTCCGCGCTCTCCCCACTCCCTTCCCTTCATACATTTTTTTCCCCAACAAGTAAATGCCAATTACTTAATTAGTGGTATAAAAGAGTGAAATGGCCTCAGGGCCAAGTGTTCTCTCGGGCAATCTTAAAAATCCCAAATTCATAATCATATCTTCCTCAGACCCGCTAAAACCCCTTACCTCTATCATAGTTTTTCTATTAAAAAAAGCAATAGATGGCATAAGTACGGCTTATGAGTCTATAACTCAACTTTGAGATGGTAACCTACTAATTCTAGTTAAATCTCAACACGTGGCCAACATTTTCCTCTCAAAGAAATCACTTGCCAATCTTTGTCCCGTTTCAATTTCGCTCCATAATCAATTGAATTTATCTAAAAGTACCGTATATGCCCCATGCTTAAATAACATTACAGAAAATGAAATCATAGATGAGATGAAGGACCAAGGTTTTACCGGAATCCATAAATTTAAAAAAATTATAAAAAAAGACGACAAAAATGTAGAAGTACCAACCGGTGTAGTACTTTTTACATTTGATCTCTTCCGCCCTCCCACAACTGTCAATGTAGGATGGTACAACCTTAAAGTGGAAGAATTTTTCCCAAATCCGATGCGGTGTAAGAAATGCCAACTTCTGGGCCACACCAAAAACAGATGTACTCGCAGTGAAACATGCGTTACATGTAATCTCCCCCCTCACTCGCCTGAAAGCTGCACACGCACTTTAAGTGCTAACTGCGCAGAGAAACACCCTGCCTCTTCAAGAGAATGTAAGCACTTTATACAAGCAAAAGAAATTCTAAAAATTAGAACAATTAAAAAGCGCTCTTTGTCTGAAGCGAAACAGATCTACAGCAAACAAAACCCTTACATCTTCGAAAACTCTTCCTCACCATCCAACTCCAATGTGACGAAAACCGGTTCTATACTCAATTCTCACATGCAAGCTAACGTTACCAACCTCACCACACCTCCTTCATCTTCAACCTCCGTAGAATTAAACACAACACAAAAAAGAAATAGTTCCTCTCTCCCAATTATTTCAACCAAAGAAAAAATCAGCAACAATACAACAACTTCTTCAGTTACAGAAGCAACAGTCAAACCTCCGAACTCATCTTTCAATCTCCCAACTGAACCTTCAAAATCGAACAAATTCTCAAAAGTCTCTCTAACATCAACAACTCAAAATCTAACAAAAAATAATTTAATAATCTCAAACAATGAACCAAACAAAAACAACTCTTCTTTCACACCAAAACCATCAAACACTAATCCATCATCAAGCTCCTTACATTCTACACTCTATTCATCCTCAAACACAGTCTCTCAACCAAATTTAACTAACTTTTCCACTCAAACAAACACTAATAAATTAAATATTGATTCAAACAAAAATGCAACTAACTCACCTATGATCGTGGACGATCACAACGAACAATACGAAAAAATTTCCGAAAATGATGATGATGTCATCTAAGCAAATAATCGGATCTCCAAACAACGACTCCGTCGCCGGGGGGTTGAAGCACCCAAACTCCTCTGGGAGTCAAGGAAATACAACTAACAACGGCTTTTCTCAGTATGGTTCCTCCCATACTGTACAAAAGCCTTCTCTAACTACCAAATATTTCCTTAAGATCCTTCAATGGAATCTTAACGGATACTTTAACAATTGCCATGAACTTGAGCTGTTAATTAAAGAACACTCACCCCACATAATTTCTCTTCAAGAAACCCATGGCTTTACTAACACAATAACGAAATCTCCTAAACAATACAAGCCCTATTTCCATAATTTACCTTCTGTCACTACTGCAAAACAAGGTGTTGGTTTTCTTATACACAAATCCGTGCCACACAAACCATTATTCTTAACTTCAAATATAATATCTGCAATAGCCGTTGAAATCAATCTCGAAATTAAACTCACCATTCTCTCAATTTACATTCACCCATCACAACAATTCTCAACTGCAAATTTAGTTGACATTATCTCCTCGCTCACCGCTCCCTTATTAATAACAGGCGATTTCATTTCCTGGAGCAATCTTTGGGGCTTCCCACTAGCAAATAAAAGAGGCAAGATTGTGGAAAATTTCTTAATCAATTCAAACCTATCCCTCCTTAACGATGGCAGTCCTACACACTTCTCAACCCATAACACCTTTACACATGTAGATTTGACGCTTGCATCCCCACATTTAACACCTAACACCACATGGCACAGACTCGACTTCCTACACGGTAGTGACCAGAAGCAGCAAGCATCACCAAATGTTTACGGTTCGCAGCAAATGTTACCATCCCACAAACAAAAAACAAGCTCGTGAAAAATGTAGTCCCTTGATGGAATACCGAAATCGCTTGCGTAAGAATAAACAACACCTATGGAAAATTTTTAAGAGGTACCATAATAACACTAATCTTATCAACTATCGAAAAGCTAACGCCTTATTTCGAAGACAAGTCAAAGCATCAAAAATCGAAAGTTTTAAACAATTTACTTTAAAACTGAACCCACATACATCGATAAAAAAAATCTGAACTACACACCCCACTCAATAAAAATAATCCAAACAGATTCAGTAAATCTAACAGATTCAAAAGCAATAGCCGAACACTTTGCAAATCGCTGGTCCACCTATTCTAACGATAATAATTTTTCGACCCAATTTTGTAATGCGAAACGTTTAGCTCTAAACCACAACCTTACGACCTCCAATTTACTTCCACCTGCGAAATTTCTTGAACAGCCTTTTAACTTTCTTGAATTAGAAAGTAATTTAAGCTTGGTTAAAGGTAAAACACCTAGATTCGACCGTATTTCTTATGTTATGATGTTAAAAAATGCACCTCTTATTGTCAAAAAACGTATTCTTGAGTTATTTAATAATATTTACTATCAAGAAATCCTTCCACAATTTTGGAAAATCGACACTAACATTCCAATACCGAAACCAAAAAAACAACCATCTGACAGCAATAGCTATAGACCAATTTCACTGTTATCTTGCACAAGCAAACTCCTAGAAAAAATTGTCTCAAAACGACTTCTTTGGTTTATTGAAACGCAAAATCTCATAAATCTTAACCAAGTTGCTTTCAAAAACGGCCGCAGTACTATAGATTCACTCCTACACATCGACGAATTCGTAGCATCTGCAATGTCCTGCAAAAACCATGTGTCAATCGTTTCAATTGACTTTGAAAAAGCCTTTGAACGCATTGGAGTCCATGTCATTTTGAATAAACTAATTAGTTGGAATATTGGTCCAAAAATGTACAGTTTTGTTAAATCATCTCTAACAAACAGATTTTTCAGAACTAAAATAAATAATGTTTATTCCGGTCTATATACCTTGAACAATGGTATACCACAAGGATCTCCTCTTTTGGTGGTCCTTTTTTTAATTGCCTATAATGACATCAGTGACATAATCATAAGATTCAAAAATATAGATCATTCATTATACGCCGACGACCTCTATATAATGGCCAAATGTAATGATATGTCACGAACAATCAATTTATTTAAGGATGTTATAACTTCTATAAGCAACTGGTGCGCCCAGTTGGGTGTAATTATTTCACTAGATAAAAATAAACATCTACACATCTGTAGAAAACACAATTGTACAAATCATATTATTAATATAAACACTATAAACATACAAACTGTAAATACTTTAATCATCTTAGGTATACATACTTTTTGATAACAAGTTTAACTTTAAAAAACATTGTCCAGATTTGAAAACAAAATTAGCATCTAGACTTAATGTTATAAAATATTTATCTTCACGTAAGAGCTTTGTACACATTAACACACTTATCTACATAACAAAAGCTATTTTCTGCTCCAAACTCGACTATGGCCTTACTATTTACGGCAAAACTGCAAATTCAAACCTTAAAATCCTGCACCCAATCTATCACGCAGCAATAAGGGCTAGCCTCAAATCATTTCGAACAACACCAATTATTGAAGTGAAATTGTTTAAACGAAGTTCCTTTATTGACCACAACAACAAAGTTAAAATTCAAAATAAAAATAAGGTATCATTGGGAAAAGTAATTCGCGTTTGTGTTTTATTTTTATTTTGAATTTTAACTTTGTTGTTGTGGTCAATAAAGGAACTTCGTTTAAACAATTTCACTTCAATAATCTCGACCACAATACCGGTTCATCTCTTTCATAATTAAATTAGAAAGTTTATTCATTAACACCAATTATAAACATGATGACGGAAGGTGGATTTTACTCTATCGAAGACAGGAGGGACTCCCTCATATCGAAACTTCTCCCACAAATATGCGAATCATACAACTCGCCAATTCACAACCACGCACAAAAAATTATTCGCAGAAAGAAATAACCTAAACAACCATCAACCCTCTATAAAGCCCTCTCTTTTGGAAAAGACTTCGGAATAGACCTTACTATTAAAAGTATACCCATTGAAAAGTTCCCGACATGGAAACTCACATTGGATACCATCGACACCCATCTATCTATATATCCCAAAGACTATACCCCAAAAGAAAAGTATATGCAACTTTTCCTAAACCTTATGCAGACTTATCCTACAAACACCTTGAACGCACTCTACACCGATGGTTCTAAGAGTAGTGAAGGTACTGTATACGCTGTCGTTGACAAACACGGAGTATCATGCTTTACTGAGAAACTTCCAGCTTATTTTTCAATTTTCTCTGCTGAAGCATTAGAAATTTTAAGGGCAACAATGATAGCCAAAACAACAAACAAAAAAACCATCATCCTTACCGACAACCTTTCCACATTATCTGCCATAAAAAACATAAAACACCGAACACCAATCATCAATAAAATACGAGACAACATTATATCGCAGGGTCAAAAATTAAGATTAGTCTAGATCCCAGGGCATGTCAACATTTCGGGAAATGAAGCCCACAGAAAAGCTAAAACTATTTCCGTATGCCCCAACACAGCGGTCACGCAACACCGCCCACCCAAAAAGGACCTCCAAGGAATGATTGACGCATACTGGCAGCGTAATCGGAAAGAATATTGGGCTCACCATATTTACCACTATTCGTCAGTTAACAAAGAAGGCGAACCCCATTTATCCCACAACCACGTCCTCAAAAATGAACAAGTGTTTTACAAGATTGAGACTTGGGCATACCTGGAAAACCAACAACCATTTATTAAAAAAATAACCCCCACCAATTTGACACCTCTGCCAAACAAATACTATATTATCAATTCAACATTTAACAGCAGAATGCATTAAAGTCAATAGCTTATTTAAAAATGTTCATAATACTACTTTTCTAACTTTGCTTTCAAATCCTACTGGAAAAAATATAAAATCTGTATTTAAAATCTTACAAATTCTTAAACTTGATTCTTCATGTAGTATATAATATTAATACCTTATTTTCAACTTCCGGGGGAGCGACCGAGGGTGGCATGTGCGGGGACTTTATCATCCCCCCACCTGCCACCTTCGGCCGCTCCACTTGGATCTTTACATCAAACTTATTTGTACATCGATTTATTTAATATACCAGCCGTAAGCCTTGTTGCTGTGCTATACTCTGTCCAACAAAAATAGTCAGTACCAGGGATGAGAATGCTAAGCCCGAAAAGTGAAACATTTTGCCCAAAAAAACGAAGTAGATTTGTAAAATATGTAGCAGATAATGAAAAAAACAAAAAATACAAACAAAACAAAATTATTTTTATTTTATTTTACATCCATATAACGAAAACATACATTGACTAATCAAGTCTCACAAATTCATAAATTAGGTACATATATACATACATATGTAGTACATATTATGTAGGTAAATTATTACATTGAAATAAATAGGAACATTCTGTTTTAAATTAAATTAGATTCTCCTCTAAGGGAAACATAACACAAATTCATAAAATATTATAAAGTATATGCATATAATAAGGATTTTAATCGGTTCTTAATACGTAGCCCTCCTGAACATATTTTAACTTCGAAAAATATCGTAATAACTTCTTGGGAGGTTCCAGCCCAGCCACAAACTCTCTTATTAATAAAGTCGTTTTTCGGCTGCTGCACTGCTATGCGGTAAACTAGCTGGTGTAAACATATAGTCGGGCAACACCCTAAACATATCTTCTTCCAATATATTTTTCTGAGAGTGTAAGCCCGTCCAAAACTCAACAACATCTTCGTCGTCGTTCATTTTTATACTTTTAGTAACCATAAGCGTTCTTAATTCGGAGTTCAGAGTTTCTATGTTTGTTACATTATTATCAAAATAAGGAAATTCATTCAAAAGTGGAAGGATTGTCGGATATGTTTCAGTTTGTATTACTTTTGGATCCAAAAGTTCTAACAATTTTTACTTTTTGTCAGTTAAATCAAAACGAAGTTTTTTTCAGTTAACAAAAAATTAATCAATACAACACATCTTAAACGAAATTTTGTGCGTTAGAAAAAATTTTAAAACGAAGTAGAAATAAGTTGCTACGTAGCAGATACATAAAAATAAATTAATGAAGTAGATCTGCTACATATGAAGTAAATACTCATCTCTGGTCAGTACACGTCTTATGGGAGAGCTTTTTTCTTGCAAATGGTGCCAGTCAGTGGTTTTATTCCCTTTTTACCTACTGAAAAAGAAAATTCAACCACTGACTTACACATAAATTGTTGTTGTAATTACGCTTCGACGAGCGTACATCCCCACAACCTTTACCATGCGCAGCCAAAGCCACACTGACACTGATAAATAATGTGTTTACAAACAACCCTCTTCGTATCTCGTATGTATTGAAAATAAGCAGATTGTTATTAGAGTTACCATTTCCACGTTAATGCAAATCATGGTGGATTTTTCTTTGGATTTTGTTTGGGAGCTTTCAGAATGTGTGCTTTTTTAAAAGCTTTTGAGAACAAATATGGGAATGGTGTTGTCGCTTGCTGTTTTTTTAAACGTCGACGCTGAGAAATGGCATCGTTGTGTGCAACACGTGGAGCTGGTAATTGCATTATGCATTATTTTTTATATTGAATTTCTTTTAAGTTACTTATATCTATTTTATAATATATTGTGATATTTTGTTTGTTATACCTACCGAATTAATTTTATGTTCCTTATGCTTGTGTGATATCTTTATAATATAGTATTAATTTATATTATGCTAAATAAAAATGAATTTATGTTTACGTTGATTGTGTGGATAAAAATAATTATTTCGTCCAACATAACTTTTTTACTCAAAACCTCGAACAAAAAAACCTTAAATTTCTGAGTATTTTCATTATTTTTCATAATTGAATTTATGTTAGTCTTAGTTTTCACAAAGGGGTTTTTGAATTCGGGATTATCTACATAATTTTGAAATTTTCTCAAACGGAATTTATTTTTAACTTTCAATTTAAAATCAAAAGTTGGTTACCCTATTAATATTTATCAGAGCTTTTTCGAAATTTATAATGGGCACTACGGAAACCCTGTAATATTTGCTCTCTCTCACAGCTTAACGAGATTTCACTTCAGTCAGAGTGAGAGGTAAACGTCCTATCTTCTCTGTACTGACTATTTTTGTTGGACAGAGTATAGTGCTGTTTAGTTTTAAGTATTAATTTGTATCATTTATGTGGAAATTAATAAATAATAATAATAATAATAATAATAATAATAATAATAATAAAAATAATAACAATAATAATAATAATAATAATAATAATAATAATAATTATAATAATAATAATAATTATAATAATAATAATAATAATAATAATAATAATAATAATAATAATAATAATAATAATAATAAAAATAATAAAAATAATAACAATAATAATAATAATAATAATAATAATAATAATAATAATAATAATAATAATAATAATAATAATAATAATAATAATAATAATAATAATAATAATAATAATAATAATAATAATAATAATAATAATAATAATAATAATAATAATAATAATAATAATAATAATAATAATAATAATAATAATAATAATAATAATAATAATAATAATAATAATAATAATAATAATAATAATAATAATAATAATAATAATAATAATAATAATAATAATAATAATAATAATAATAATAATAATAATAATAATAAAAATATTAATAATAATAATAATAATAATAATAATAATAATAATAATAATAATAATAATAATAATAATAATAATAATAATAATAATAATAATAATAATAATAATAATAATAATAATAATAAAATAGTATATTCCAAATAAGCTCAACAAATTGTATTCAAAAGTTATAGCCAGTATTTTCGATGAAGTTTATGTAATAAAAACCATGTTTGCATGTAAAATCGTATATTTTATTTATTTATTAACTTTGATAAAACTGCACGTATACATTTTTTTTTTTTGAAATATAAACATTTGTTTATTTTACTGCGCTTTCTTGTTCGTTTTTCCAAATCCTTACAGCCTTTTCCGTTGTTCCTGCTCTTAGTTCCAAATTCAGGTAGGCTGAAAAAAGAATTGTTGAATGTTAAATCATATACTTTGTTTTATCATTATCAACTGCCTTTTCGAAGAATGATAGCATTTTAGGGGCCGTTTTTGTGACGAAATATTTCTAGGGGGGGTCACAGAAAGCGTGATACAGCGTGACAATGGGGGGGAGGGAGTCAGAAAAAGCTGATTTTAGCGTGACGTATTTTATGAACGGTCCCTTACCATAACATTTAATATAGTCATAATGAGAAAAAGCAAAATGGAAATAAGCCCAGAAAAATAAATAATAGATATACTCGTACAATGTGAATGTGAATGATATTTTATTCGGTAAATAGAATTTTGTTGAAAAAGACCCCCCATAATTCTAAACATCAATTCCTTGTAACTATTTTCTATCGAATAATCGGAATATTTAAGGTTTAAGAAAAAAGTGGAATCTTTAAAATCGGATAACGCTAAGTGATCCCAACCTGAACGCGTGTTGTCTATCTTTTGTTTGAATGAAAATAATTTGGAAAAGTTTTGTTTGCTCGCCTTATTCTCAATACAGACGGTTGTCTCAAATTCCATTTATCAAATAATTCAAAAAATAACGAATCTTGCAGTACCCAAGATGTAATGATTAGTGCGTTGGATGTCATGCCAAAGGTCTTGGGTTCAATCCCTGCCTATGCCAACTAATAGTTTTTGCTTGCACGGGTACTCATAAAACTATAGGTCCCCTCCATCCCTGGCAACAATACTCGCACACAGGAATGGTTGAGAGTTGTAAATCACTAGACCCTACTTCTCAACGGATTGTTAAATAAATAAATAAATTGGGTGGCGCAACAGTCCGTTGAGAACTAGGGCCTAGTGACTTACAACTCTCAACCATTCCTGTGTGCGAGTAATGTTGTCAGATAATGGAAGGGACCTACAGTTTAAATCCGAATCCGAACGGCTAATTTGAGAAAGCACTTTTCATGACAAGAATTACTCTTGGAGGAATTGTCAATTCTTCGGGCCTAATATTATATATGTCGGTTATAAATAATATTGTTATAAAGAACTGCAACTATAGCCCGAAGTAAATATTATTGTACATTTTTAGCAGTAGATATTTTGTGTATTTTTTTATTTCTTGCAAACAAAATTGTTAGCAAAAATATTTCATATGAAATCAAAATATTCGATTTGAAAAAAAAAATATTTGTTTTGAATATTTTGCGTAGTTTTTTATTAATCAATTTATAAGAATTGAAACAGTTGTAAAAAAGTTTGAATTCAATATAATGTATTGTAATGTGTATACACTCTTTATCTCTTTTAATATCGTGTTATAGTAAAATAAAACATTTAAAATAAGGGGCAACATCTAGTGGCTAAGAGGAGAACTCGCTTCGTTAAGCATCTAGTGATTAAGAGGAGAACTCGCTTCTATAAGCATCGAGAAACATCTAGTGGCTAAGAGGAGAACTCAATTCGAACATTCAGCGCATACAAGAACCTCGAAAGGGGCAACATCTAGTGATTAAGAGGAGAACTCGCTTCGTTAAACATCCCGAACATTCAGCGCCTAAAAGAATCTAGTAGTTTCTCGAACCGATTTGAGGTATATAAATAGGCGCTCGGAAGCGAAGCGGTTCATTATTGGTTGTGAATTGCGATAAGTAAAAGAAATCGATTTGCAGTCGGGAGACTTGGGAGACTTAAAAATGTTATAATTTGAAATAGAGAAAGGCTATAGAGGATTAACGAAAGTCTGAGTGAGTGCGGAAAACACATTTGTTTCTTTGTGTTTGTATTTTGGTGTAATTATATTTTTTGGTTACAACTTGTATATGAAAACTTTTTCATATACAAAGGTTAAAACGGTAGTCTTTCTACACAAAGATGATAAGACAAAAGCAGGTGAATTGCGATTTCGTGTAGGAATTTTATATTTTTGGTTGAGATTTTATATTTTTGATGATTTGATAATTGTATAAGGGAATTATAATTTGAACTTTTATAGGCAAGTAAATGTGTAGGTATTGTATTCTTATCCAATAATAGATAGCTAGCTAAATAAATTTAAAAAATTTGATCACCTAAACTTTCTTACAATTTGTTTTCATATCGAGCATAAAGAAGTTTAAATTTTCAAAGTCTTAGAAAGATGATTTTTTTTAGTAAATAGATTTGTTAATTGATACCTAGTACAATTATTTAAAGTTACAAAATTGTTGACAACATAAGTAGGTATAATGAAAAGATGGATATTTAATTTTTGGACGTTTTTTAATGTGTTGAATTATTTAAATGGGATGAGGATATAAAAACAAAAATTATAAAAATGAGGAACTTTTAAATTTTTTTGTTTTAAAAATTAACACATACATAGGTACCTACCTATCTTTCAGTTTATAAAGTAGGTAGTTATAACTTCCGGTCAAAAAAGTGTTTCAAGGACAAATTTTGAAACATGCTTTTGCCTGTAAGTTCTTATGATATACATATATACCTATGTAGGTATTTATTAAAAGAAGGACCTTCCTATCAAAAATTTTGAATGATCAAGGAGATAAGCAAAATGTTTACTTTTAATAAGGTACAAGACTTTATTTGGACCAATTTTGGTATGCCAGAGCAAAGTTTTTAACTTAGGAGTAAGTTTTCTATAAATTTGAAATAAACATAACGTTTTACTACTGTTTTAAAATATACGTACTCGTACGTGCACTTTTGACTACCGAAATGGGGGTCTATGTCTCTTCGTGTAGGAGGTAGATGCAATTTTAGAACGAATCAGTTCAATTGACAAACCAAGACTATTTAAAATATTTCCTGTATTTTTAAATTTAAAAATGTTGATTTCTTAAAAAAACCTTAATGTTTCAAATTTTAAATTAATTTAAAATAATTTTCTACACACACAATTTTTCATTTTTGGTTAAAATATATATTTTTGGTATGCAGTTATTTTGAACTAATTAATATACAGTTTCGTAAAAAGATCCTGGGGTGCGACCCACAATGATAACTTCGCATACCGTCTGTCGATTTGTCTTGCTTAAAAATTTGTAGGTGTTTTCGTGTTTTGTCAAAAAAAAATTATCAGTTGAACTATTCTTAAAAATTTTAAAATTACCAACAATATTTTGCATATGATGAAATAGTTTGATTTCAAAATCTATTTTACCGAGTTTTATAGTCGAAAACCAATTTTTACCAATTTAAGTAGGATTTCTTAAAAGTTTTTATTTTGGCACGAGTACGATAACTTTGGCGCCAAGATATAATAACGGTTTTTGGTAGAGGGGCTTAATACAAGCATTTTTTACCATGGAAGGGGGGGGGGTCTATCTCCCCCCGTTTAGGCGGTAGGGGCAATTTAAAAAAATTATTATTTAAAATGGAAAAAAATAATTAAAAAATAACGGTGATACTTACAATTAAGTCTTATACATTTTTGTAAAGCCAACATTCTGTTTTATTAGCCAGTTTTTAATTCAAGTCAAAACTATGCGTAGTTTTTGAAAAATTTAATGTTAAACTCAAAATTTGCGTAAAAAAAGTTAAAGTGGGTGCAAGATGGGGTGCATGCAAAGGTTCTTTTGCATTTAAATAAGCTGGATTTAAGAAAAATTAATTTACCCTAGGTGTATCTTAATCCATATTTGATTATTACTATCAAAATAAGACTACGTTAATACTTAACAAGGAAAAAGTAATTTAATTAAAATATTTTTTTTGGTAATTTTCAATTTTCTCAAGAACTAGAAGATATAAAGTCATCTAGTTTTCAGTTTTTGATCAAATACAAATAAGAGCAATGAATTCTAAAAAAAACAGTAGATAATTTTAAAGTTTTGAAAAACTACACTTTAAACCTTTTTTTTAATTTTGTTTGCATAAATTTTGAGTTTAAAACAATTTTTTTCAAAAATTATGCTAAGTTTTGACTTGATTTAAAAACAAGCTAATAGACAAAAGTGTTGGCTTTAAAAAAAGATATAATACTTAATTGTAAGTATTACCGTTATTTTTTAATTATTTTTTTTCCATTTAATGTACATATTTTTTTAAATTGCCCCTACTGCCTAAACGGGGGGAGATAGAGGGGGAGATAGACCCCCCCTCCCATATTAAAAAATGCTTGTTTTTAACTTTTCTATACAAATCCGTCATTAAACTTTGTCGCCAAAGTTATCGTACTCTCCCCACCTAATGCCTTGGGGTGAAGGTACGGGCCAGGACGGAATCAGGGGACCCACTTCCACTTCTCTACCATCGAAATGTCATTTTTGATTAAAATCTTGAGTTCGAAATTTTTTACGAATGCAAAACTTGCCTACCTACATATACCTATGACGCAAGTAAAAAAATTAAGTTCAGACCCATGATTTTCCGAATTGTGTAATTAAGTCTTAAATTGACTTTCTGAAGAATCCTTCATCTTATCAAGGTTATAACACCAAGGTTGTGAAATAACATGAGTAATTATCATTGGTATAATTTTGCGTTTAATGTTAAAAAATTATTGGTTGGTGAGTGGCACAAAAAAACTTCGAAATCGTATAAAAGAAAATTTCAAATCAATACAAAAAATACCTACTTCGACACTACATTTACGAAACTATACTTACTAATAGTTAATAAGTTAAAAAAACTTTCAATTGGATTTTCCTAAAAGTCACACATCTTAAAATAGAAGAGCTGACAAAGTTGTATTAAAGGCACCTACAACAGCAATCAACATATATGTACGTACCTACCTAAATATGTATAAACTAAATTTGTTGTTGTTGTTTATGGCTAAGGGTTTTATGTATTTATTAAAAATGATAAAACAAAAGGAGGATTGGATCATAAATAAAAGACACAAATTTCAATTATATCAAATTATTCAAATTATCTGAACCGTAATAAAAAATGCATTTTTGTTTTTATTTTAAACTACATAGGTATTTAAAAATACTGTACCTACCTATCTACTAATCTCAAACAAAGTGCTAAGTGTACGGATATTATCGCACTGTCCGGATACTAGTAGGAATTCCCTATGAAATTTCATAAATTACGTGCCTACCTACCAATATCTTTTATATCTAAAATTTGAATTTAAAATCAAACCCACATCCTGCAAAAAAAATCACCTATCAATTGATATTTATCTCAAAAAAAACCTTAAAGGTCAAACAAATCTAATCTTAAAATATTGCAGAAAACTTAATGCCAAATAAAAGCAAAACACCCACCAGCCAAAATATACATAACTACATATGTATAACCAAACGTATAACTATCCCAATATTATGTTTCTTCTTCACAAAAATCGCATCGTAGCTTCGTATACATAATACAACCATTTTTCATATACAAAGATCGTACACAAGGAGAAGCAGAGTCATGAATGTAAATAAAAACAAAAATCGGTACAAGATCCTGAACAGCTGATGTAAGCATACAAAAATTTCATTCATCCCCTTATTAGACACAATATTGAGACATTGCCGTTTTCCATATAAAAGTGCATTGATATAAAGAAAAAACAAAAACAAATTAATCGACCTTCATATGGAAGCTTTGTATATGAAAATATATACAAGGATAGACTCAAATAAAATGAAGGAAATTGTGTCGACAATGGAAATGGAAATAATATTTTTCTCTCGCTCTCCCGAAATCTCTCCAATTTCGATTCTACTGCCAACGACGGCGCGGCGTCCGGCCGCGTAAAAAAATTCTGCCCATGAGAGTACTATGGTTTTCATATACAAAGTTGAAAGTAAAGACTGTGTTTGAAAAGTAATAATTGAAAGTGTTCAATAAATAAGTGGAAAAATTTAAGTAAAGTAATAAAAATTGGGTTTTATTTACAAGTTTGAGGAAGTTTTAATTGTCGGACCAAGCTGAATATTACATTGGGGTCAGAATAAGGGATTAAGACTTATTGAGAATAAAAACAGTGATCAGTGATTGAACTATTTTTTTGTGAAGTAGTGAAGTTTAAAAAAAAAAAAAAAAAATGAGTAAAGTTTTGAAAGACTTAACTGTCCTTGAGCTAAAGACCCAACTAAGCAAACGTGGCTTAAGTGGGACAGGCGTGAAAACCGAACTCGTTAAACGGCTGCAGGAATATCTGGAGCAGCAAAATGAAGACCCACATACGTTTGCTTTCGAATTAGAAGAAAAAGTGGAAGAGGTAAATGCAAATGTTGCTTTATCTAACATGATGTCACTTCTTTTAGCCAAATTTGAAGACAATGAAAAGAATGTCCTGAAAGAACAGCAGAATGTTCTCAAACAACTAGAAGCTCAAAGGAAACAACTAGAAGCCCAAAGAAGTGACCAAAAGCAAGAACAGCAGAATATTCTAGAGCGGTTCGACGAACAGAGAAACCTTTTAGAAAGCAGGTTTGCGGTCTTCCAAGGAAATATCAATACTCTCGACGAGCGCGTCGAAAAACAAAATACACGTATCGAGAAAATTGACGAACAAATTGAAACCATCACAAATGAACTAGAAAAAGTGCGAAAGATGAAAGCTCGAGAACCTTCTGGTGAGTGCTTAAGGAAGAGAGAAGTGAATCCTCCAAGCTTTGACGGGCAGATTCCGTGGTCAATCTACAAGAAACAGTTTGAAGCAGCAACGTTAACAAACGGCTGGGACGATCATGAAAAATAAATTGCTCTTACGCTTGCTTTAAGAGGATCTGCTGCTGAACTGCTACAAACCATCCCAGCAGAGAAGAGTGGTGACTTCACAGTTCTAGTAAACGCAATCGAACAGCGGTTTGGGGATAGCCACATGACAGAAGTCTTCCGAGTTCAGCTTAACAATAGGTCACAGAAAAGAGGTGAAACTCTGCAGCAGCTTCAGGCAGATATCGAGCGATTGGTTCACCTGGCATATCCAACAGCTGTTAACGAGATAATAAATCAATTTGCTGTTGAAGCCTTTGTGAAAGGTGTGGGCGATATAAATCTCCAAAGGGCTATCCGCACTGCCGGAAAGCGAACACTACCAGAAGCATTGGCTTTCTCTCTGACGATGGAAGCTGCAGAACAAGCTTCCCAAAACGTGCATCGCGTAAGAGAAATAGAAGTCCAAGAATGTTCTTGTCAGAGGGCTACTGTGGAAAGGAGTCAGCAAGACGGACCAGCACGAAGCGACAGTGCAGATTACCACGAAGAAGAACCACATGCCAACACTGTGGAAATAGAAGTAATTCAACCGTTCAAAGCAACACCAACAACGTTGCTTCCGAAGTTGTTTCCCACCCGGGAAACGAATAAGAACCAACTTCGAGGGGCAGAAGCTGGTTTCTGGTATCGATGGCCCCAGAAACAACATCCAGGTTTCTCAAACGAAACGTGACAACAAGAGCCTGACCGTGGAAACAACAACAAACGTGTGGCTACCATTGACACCAGTGCCACGGCGGCGTCCATCATACGGCAAGACCTCGTTAAGAAGGCATGGCTCCACAACACCAACAGCTATCGTCGAAGGACTGCAACTGGAGAGGCCGCAAAAGTTTATGGTGAGGTACGTCTTAAGATCCGGATGGCAGATTTAGAATTCTCTCACCTGTTCCTGGTAGCAGATATATGCGATGAGTGCATTGTCGGCGTCGATTTTATGAAAGATCACGGAGTGATATTGGACATCGGGAACCAAGTCCTAAAATATCGAAACATGGAGATTCCGATGATCTATGGGACCAACTCGTATGAGACCTCGTCATCTGTGAAAACTGTCATCAAAGAAGATCTCACTTTGCCTGCTTCTTCAGAGGTATTCGTGTGGACGAAATTAAAGGGTAAGCCTGGCAGCCATCGATACCTCATGGTCGAACCAGCATCTGTAAAGTCCTCCCAAAACGTCACCATTGGGAAGACTCTTGTGAGACCTTTAAATACGAATACTGAACATCAAGCCGTATGAAGTTAAGCTTAGAAAAGGTGAGATTGTCGGACAATGCGAATCTGTATCAGCGATAACAAGGATCAACGAAGAACAGTTAAGGCAGTCCTTGAAGTCCGAAGAGCTGAAATCCATAAAGACGAACATTCTTAAGTCATCTAATCTTGGCCACCAACAACAAAGAACTGCAGAAGGTCTCCTCGTAGAATTTGCAGACATCTTTTCGTCATCGAAAGGGAAATATGGCAAAACGCAACTGGTGCAAAATCGAATCAATACCGGGGATGCAAGGCCGATTCGTCAACCTGCAAGACGCCTTCCACTAGCCAAACAAGGTGAGGTTGAAGAACTAATAACCACCATGAAGGAAGAAGGTCTGATCGAAAACTCTAAAAGCCCTTAAGCGCCTCCAGTGGTCCTGGTAAAGAAGAAAGACGGATCAACCCGCTTTTGAGTGGACTATCGAAGGTTGAATGATGTGACCAAGAAGGATAGCTACCCTCTGCCTAGGATCAGTGATACTCTGGACGCAATGGAAGGAACACAATGGTTCTCAACTTTGGACTTGAAAAGTGGTTACTGGCAAGTCGAAATCCATCCTGAAGACAAAGAAAAGACAGCATTCTCAACAGGAAACGGATTGTGGCAGTTCAAAGTAATGCCTTTTGGACTTTGCAATGCGCCAGCGCCTTTTGAGCGCCTAATGGAATGCGTCCTGCAAGGACTCACATGGAAATCTTGCCTGGTCTATTTGGATGACGAATCAACACCACAGGACAAACCCCAACTCCGAAGCTTTCTGCGTCTAGCCACCTACTATAGGTGCTTTGTGAAGGACTTTGATGGAATCGCTAAGAGTCTACATCAACTAACGGAAAAGGGAAAGCAGTTTAGATGGTCAGGTGAATGCGAGCGCAGCTTTCAAGAGCTCAAGCAACGCTTGTGTAATGCACCAGTGCTGACCTACCCAACTCCAGGAAAACCATTCATAATTGATACTGATGCGAGCAATGTCGGGATAGGTGCTGTACTATCGCAGGTGCATAATGGCGAAGAAAAGGTGGTTGCCTATTACAGCAAGGTACTCTCGAAGTCGGAAAGGAACTATTGTGTGACCAGAAGAGAACTTCTTGCACTGATTTTGGCAACAAAGCACTTCCATAAGTATCTCTATGGACAGAAGTTTCTTCTCCGAACTGACCATGGTGCACTTAACTGGCTTTTGAATTTCAAGAATCCAGAGGGTCAAGTGGCAAGGTGGATTGAGAGGCTGCAGACGTACGATTACGAAATTCAACATCGGAAGGGGAAGCTTCACTCAAATGCAGATGCACTGTCTCGGAGACCATGCAAGCAAGACTGTAAGCATTGCAGACGACAAGAAGGAAAAGAAGTGGTTACTGTCCAACGAACCAGAGCCGATCCTATTTATGGCTGGAGCAACGACGCGTTGAGGAATGCTAAACAAGAAGACTCAGATATCGAACCCATCCTCGCTTGGAAGAAACACCAGGAAAAACCAGAATGGGCTGACATCTCCAATAGAAGTCCGACTCTGAAGGCCTATTGGGCACAGGGGGACTCGTTTTATGTCCAAGAGGGTGGCCTTCGACGTAAATGGGAATCAGCAGATGGAAAGACTTATGTAATGCAGCTAGTCTTACCGAGATCGAAGGTTATGGACGTTCTGCGAGAGATGCATGGTGGAGTTTCGGGGGGCCATCTAGGAGTGAACAAGACGCTAGAAAAGGTTCGGCAACGATTTTACTGGCTACATGCAAGGGAAGACATCGAGAAGTGGTGCCAAAAATGCCATACCTGTGCTGCCACCAAAGGCCCGAACAAAAAGAACCACAGCCAAATGCAGCAGTATAATGTCGGAGCACCCTTCGAAAGGATTGCAGTAGACGTGGCGGGTCCATTTCCGGAAACAAATAATGGAAATCGTTATATTCTAGTCGTCATGGATTACTTCAGCAAGTGGCCTGAATGGCATACGCCATTCCAAACCAAGAAGCCAAAACAGTCGCAGACCAAATTGGTGAGCAGATTCGGCGTTCCATTAGAACTGCATTCTGACCAGGGAAGGAATTTTGAATCAAACATATTTCAGGAAGTTTGTGGGCTTCTTGACATCAAGAAGACACGAACAACACCACTTCACCCACAATCTGATGGCATGGTCGAACGATTCAACCGAACCCTGAAGGAACATCTTTGCAAAGTTGTGGACGACAACCAGCGAGATTGGGATCGACACATTCCACTGTTTTTGATGGCGTATCGAAGTGCAAGACATAGCTCAACTGGTTATACACCGTCTGTTATTTTGATGGGAAGGAACATCAAACTGCCGAGCGAAATAAAATATGGATGTCCCACATCGGAGCCGCAAGCCGAGGATGACTACATTGATGACCTCAGAGAAAGACTCCTCCAGATCCACGACAATACCAGGTTGAAAATAAAGATGTTCAGTGACCGAATGAAGACACGCTACGATATACGAGCAAAAACAACAGAGTTCCAAGCAGGAGATCAGGTGTGGCTTTACAATCCCCATCGACAAAAAGGGTTGTCACCGAAACTTCAACGGGACTGGGAAGGTTCATATACAGTCATTACAAAAATCAACGATGTCGTGTACCGGATACAAAAGGGAGTCAGAGGAAAACCTAAAGTTGTACATCGTGACCGGCTACATCGCTACAGTGGTGATGAGAACGATGGATTTGTTCGGGACGATCAATCCTAAGGAGGGGGCAATGTAATGTGTATACACTCTTTATCTCTTTTAATATCGTGTTATAGTAGAATAAAACATTTAAAATAAGGGGCAACATCTAGTGGCTAAGAGGAGAACTCGCTTCGTTAAGCATCTAGTGATTAAGAGGAGAACTCGCTTCTATAAGCATCGAGAAACATCTAGTGGCTAAGAGGAGAACTCAATTCGAACATTCAGCGCATACAAGAACCTCGAAAGGGGCAACATCTAGTGATTAAGAGGAGAACTCGCTTCGTTAAGCATCCAGAACATTCAGCGCCTAAAAGAATCTAGTAGTTTCTCGAACCGATTTGAGGTATATAAATAGGCGCTCGGAAGCGAAGCGGTTCATTATTGGTTGTGAATTGCGATAAGTAAAGACTGTGTAATAATTGAAAGTAAAGACTGTGTTTGAAAAGTAATAATTGAAAGTGTTCAATAAATAAGTGGAAAAAATTAAGTAAAGTAATACTACGTTTCCACCGGGCACTAAACCGAGATTTAGGTAGATTTATCACAAATCTCCTTGAAATCTCGAAGATTTACCATACAAATTTTAATCTCCTCAAATGAAGATTTCAAATAAAACTCATTGAAATCTACTTGGAAACATTAGTTTGTCAAATCAAAAAAACTTTTTTTTCGGAGAATAATTGTGGAACCGACCCATTTAAACGCCAATTTCGTTTATTGACAGATGGAAATGTCAACAAAAACTATCTGTCTCACTTCCATATGACTCAAATTCAAAACAATAATCAACTTTCAAGAAATCACAGACGAAATAAAATGTAAGTATACAAAAATAATAAATATGTACAAGAATATTATAAAACTAATTACTTACAGATGATGAGTGAACAAATACATATTTTTTTTCTTTTCGAAAGGAGAATAATTTGAAGTTTGATTGTTATGACATAAACCAAACGTCAAATTAATCTCCTTTTCTTTGGTGGAAACACCTCATGATTTATTTTAAATCACTTGCCTTAAATCTCGGATTATTTGTTGGTGGAAACGTACTATAATAAAAATTGTGTTTTATTTACAAGTGTGAGTAAGTTTTAATTGTCGGACCAAGCCGAATATTACAGTATCAATGTAATTACTTGTTTTCAAAAAATTTGAATCAAAAAACTGTTTTTAGTAGTGTTTCTTAAAAATATTTTTGTAAAACAAAACTTGAAATTGAATATGTCTTAAATTTTAACCAGATACGTCGAGAAATGTCAAAACATTCAATTCAAGAAATCAGACGGGTTAATTTAACCTCCAATGGGAAGTTAACAGATCCAAATTCTATGATTAATTCAATCGGGACGCGAGCAAATATTGTTTATTATTCTGTACCACTTGCTTACTGAAGGCTTTAATGAAAACTTATTCATCTTTATTATAAATTTTCTTTATGATTCTTTCGAGGATATAAGAAAAAAGAATAAGTTTTTTCATAAATTAAGACACAAATGACTGATATTTATGAACAAATCGAATTATTCGATTAATTCTATTATACAAAGCTTTTCTTTAAAAAAAAAATTTTTTGTTTAGTTTTCGAAAAAGCTCACGCTATATAATCAGTTGTTCAATTAAATGGCGAACAACTAATTATTGTAATGAAATATTCTTTTTATTTGTTTCTCACAATACTGCATACTTTTCCATTAATTATGTAAAAATTTTGCATGCACATATGTAAATTGAGTTGCAAAATATATAAAACAAAACGTATAACCAGCGTCAATTCGGGCAGGTCATAGATGCTTTTTAATTATAATTATGACTAATTTATGCAAGTCAGCGAACAGTTTTGTTGTTCCTAAGACGTAGACTCGATGAGTTGTTTCCACATGAATACAAAATATATCTATCACTTTAAACGTTTCTTACATAACATGCGAATAGCATATTGTCGCTGTAGATCGAATACCTTGTGACCCAGAAAATGAATAATATGCAACAATAGTATTAACCTGCATTTTAGCTTTGAAACAATCGTTCTTATGCTAAAAAGGTATGTTTTATTAGTTCCGAAAAGTTGTTTACAATAAAAGTGCACCATTCTTAAAAGTGAACTTTTCTGGGTTACGAGGTATTCAATCTAAATTTTATTAATTTTAATCCTAAGTGATAGGACAGGAAGAGAGTATTAATACAATTTCAATTAAACAAAAAGCAGTCGTCGAAACAACATCCACTGGTCGAAAAAGGATAAGGTGAATAACTATTAGCAGTTTATTATGTAAATACATTTTTATTTCGTTTAAAAACACTTTTAGTATGCAGTTATTTAGAACATATTAATCTACATTTTATACTTCATTTTCGCGGATTATATCGAATTATGAAAAAAAAATTAACATTTTGTTTAAAAATCCAAAAAAATTGGCATTTCGATCATTAAATATCATTAAGACAATATAAAAGTTTGTGCAGAAAAAAATATTGGAATCGGTTCATGAGTTCTTGAAAATTTAAAAACAAAAAAACGGCGGGTACACTTTTGAAGATATTGAAATATATATTTTCTTATTGAAAGAAGCCAAGTTAAGAAAAAACAATTAAGAGAAAATTCAAAAAGATCTATCGGTTAGTTTTTGAGTAAACCTAGTTTTCAATTTTCAACCAATAAATTTGTATGAGGACTATGTTATTTTTGATCTTTAAAACAAAACAAAAGAACACCTAACTTAAAACCTTAACTTCCAAGTTTCAACTAAATCGACCTAATGTTTTAGGTTGTAGGGTCGAGGAGGACAGACAGACACACGAAATCACGGGACCCACTTTTTTCGACTTCTCTACCAACGTTATGATATGTTTTATTAAGATCTCGAGTTAGAAAAATTTTACGAATGCAAAAATTGAAATATATATTTCCTATACGTCACAAGTAAAAATTCCACTCTCACGATTTTCGAATTCAAATTACTTGATTACGTTATTATTGAAAAGTAAAATGACATTTAAACTTTTGAAGATATTTTGCAGGTTTGTATTTAAATCTAATCTTTAAATTTATTACTTATTTACTGTTTATTGTGACCCGTCCATCAATATATGTGACCTTATAAACTATACCATTGATAATAACTGGTTTAGTGAGATCATTATCTTGGTTCAATGTGTAGGTATACTTTACACGAAAACACTCAATATGTATTTAAATCTTTCGTACGTATCACCCTCAAAAACCCACTTTTTCACACAACTTCACTTCACACAATTAACTTCTAGATCAGCTCTTCGCTTTAGCTTGTAGGCAAATCAAAATGGCTACCGAGGATTTATAAATATCTTCGCATTGAGTGTTTTTGCTTTACACAATATAGACGAAAAGTATATCTTAAAATAACTTTGTCAGTCTGTTAACCCGTTAGCACGACTAAACAGCATAACCAATTTTGATGAATTTTGGTATAAGGACTGATATGACCATGGAAAAGAAAATAAGCTGCGCGAAGTAGACAGGTAGTAGTCCTGTGCAAGTTTATTTGTTTATTTAAATAACCAAATTACGTTCAACGTTTCAAATAAATTATAATGATAACAGTCAATTTTATAAATTTAATTGAATATTATATAAATTTTTCTTTTCGCCTCCAATAGTACAGTAATATGCAACAGCAGATAACGGCTCTATGCAATAACTCCAAGCTCCTATTAATACAGGAAGGAAAAAAGTCCTAATCTAACTCCTAGTTAGAATTAACTTATCATACAAAAAATTATTTTGTATGTAGGTATGTACTGTTATACCTGCCGTATTTTTGCATGTCTTGAATCTGTTGTATGATCATTTTGCAAAGAACAAATCTTTGTCTTCTCGATACAGTTTAAGTCATTTTAGCATATAACTTAATTTCTGGAAATTATCATTAGTCTTTATTTGACTCTATAATGTTGTTTTGGACAAAAATTGATTGCGAATCCAAACTTCGATTTTAGCTAAAATTTTGATAT
Organism: Eupeodes luniger; assembly: GCA_951509635.1. Lineage (NCBI taxonomy): Eukaryota > Metazoa > Arthropoda > Insecta > Diptera > Syrphidae > Eupeodes > Eupeodes luniger. Next base: position 68,846,725 of record OX608074.1, read on the forward strand.
TAAATAAATTTGAAAAAAGAAACTTGGCATAATAAAATTTCTTAAGTGGCATATACATTGTTCAAATGCTTGTCAAGAATGTGAGAGTGTATTAGTAAATTTTGTTTGACGTGTCCTATACATACATCATGCATAAGCTTTCAATCATTTATATTTATTTTAATTTTGAGGTGAATAGACGTGCGGGTTGTTTTATCGGGAAAAATTTTTTTGCGAATTTGATCGTTTCATTTCATTTCCTCTTGTGTTTCCTCTTCGACAAATATTAAAAAATAAGTTTGCTTGATCAAGCAATCAATTTCGAGTATACATTATGTCAATGCTGTCTATCTGATTGAAGAAAAATCAAAACATTTTGATTTTGCTTCAAGCATACACACATTGTATACGTGTTTCATTTTAACTAATACTCTCTCACATGCTTGACAAGCATTTGAACAATGTATATGCCGCATTAGACGAGACAAAACAAAAGTGCATTAAGCGGTTCAAAAACAAAACACTTGTGGGCACAATGTGCTGGTGCACAGAAATGTGTGCTGTGTAGCGAGGTTCACACACCGATTTATAGGTCTCATAGACGTAGCGAGTAAAATCAAAAGTTTTTGATTTTTAGTGTCGGTGTCAAAATCGTTGTGATGTGTTTGGACCTTCGGATTTTTTTCCAAATTAAAACGTCAACTCGTGATTGCGAATTGTGGCGATCATTTAAAGATCTTTACAGAGAGCGAGTAAAATCAAAAGTTTTTGATTTTTAGTGTCATTGTCAAAATCGTTGTGATGTGTATGGACCTTCGGATTTTTTTCCAAATTAAAACGTCAACTCGTTATTGCGAATTGTGGCGATCATTTATAGATCTTTACAGAGAGCTTCTGGCTTATACAATCAATTGTATTTAAAAACGGATATAAAAAAGAAGCACGGGAAACTTTTTCTAAGTAAATATAAATATGTGTAAGCACATGAATAGTAGTACCGGTGGCATGATGGTTAGTGCGTTGGACTGTCATGCGAGAGGTCTTGGGTTCGATCCCTGCCTGTGCCACCTAAAGTTTTTTTCACGAGTACTGCCTCTTGCGAGGAATTGACATATTCTCCAGGAGTAAATCTTGTCATGAAAAAGTGCTTTCTCAAATTAGCCGTTCGGATTCGGCATATAAACTGTAGGTCCCCTCCATCCCTGCAATTACTCGCACACAGGAATGGTTGAGAGTTGTAAGTCACTAGGCCCTGGTTCTCTACGGACTGTTGCGCCACCTAATTTATTTTTAAGCACATGAATAGAAAATAATGTATAGTTCTTAACTTATTATGTTTTATAATATATAAGAACAGTCTCCGAAAATGACTTATAATAAGGACCTTGTCAAACTCTTAATGATATTCTAACGAATGAACAAACAATTGCAGGCAATGCTGTTACTTTTGGCACACTGACCGACGAGGAAGAAGGTGAAAATAAAAATCAATACCAATAGAACTCTTTCATGACGCTGGGCTCTCAGTTCAATAAGAAGTTCATCGAATAATGTTTGAATGCCTTAAAAAATTTCAACAAGAATTGTCTTATCAATGTACAGCTTCTTATATAAACAGTATACCACTTAAATTTTTAAACAAAGCAAAATATTTGGGTCTAATCTTGGATAAGAAATTAAGCTGGAAACCTAATATTCAAGAGGGAGTTAAAATAGTCACAGTGGCTTTATTCTCTTCAAAAAAGCAATTAGTAATAAATGGGGTCTACAAACTCATATTACTGACTAGCTACACATTTCGGTCATTAGACTAATACTTGCATATGAAGTAGCAGTATGGAGGACTGCGCTCTACAAAACAACAAATCGTGACAAACTCAGTAAAGCCCAACAAACAACCTGCTTATGTATGAGTGGAGCACTCCGCTCTACTTCCTCCATTGCACTTGATGTTCTGTTCCATCTTATACCGCTAGATATTGTCAGCAAACAACCGGCCATTAGCACAGCCAGTCAACTCAAAGCCTTCTCACAGTGGAACAATAATAACATAATGTAACGTTCGACTACATAACCCCTCATCCACAATTCAACAAAAACTTCCAAGTGTCCATCCCTTCCAGATCTACCTGGGAGAATAAGTCATTTTTAACAGATAAGGCAATTAACTTTTATCAAAATGATGAATAAAGAACCGATGACTTGGTTAGTTGAGGCGTGTACTCCGACGGACTAAATCTATGTCTCTCATTTCTTCGTCCCAATCACTGTCTTACTGTCTTACTTTCTATGTTCATGTCCTGCCCTATCACAAAGACGAAGACTCCACCTTGTAGACTTTTACTAAAATGATCCCAGTCATCTAAGAAATTCCGACATCTATTGTCTCAAACGCTTCGTAGCAACGTCTAACTAGTTCAACGAGCAAGGTAGATCCTATGATCCATGTGGTATCACAACGGACCAACTTTTGGTTGAAGTGTGTTGGTTTTGCAGTCAACAATCACCTTAACCTAACCTAACCCAACCTGTAATGATATGAAGGAAATAAACAACATTTTCCAAATCATATTCTAGGGAAAAGAAATTACCGCAAATTACATACTACAATCTCCCAAAGTTAGTAAGAATGTCTGGTCATAATGTAAAAAACGTACATAACACTTGGATTTCAAATCCTTTTAGTTTGTAGCTCGGTTTGCTTTTGTTTTGACGGCTTTCATGTACTACTACAGTATCCTACTGTATTTGCTTCAATGCATAATACGCATTAAAAAGTTGCTTTCTTGGGCTTAAAGAAAACTTTGGAAATATTCTAAACGAAGATCTCAAAAGGATTTTGAGTTGGTCGGTAATCTTTGATAATTTTATGAAAAGTTATATATTGCTTTACATAATGATGACAAAGTAAAACCCTTCTTATTCTAAATTCTCTTCACATTCAAGGGCTTCTCATCAATACAAACCAAAGCTAATGTGCAACATTCTCGAACAATAAATTGACAACTGTGGTGCAAACTCTATGCACGCATGTGCGAACTGTTGCCTTAGATATTCCATAGATGTCGGTAAACTCCATGGTATTGTCCTTTATCCCCCAGCTAACGCAAAGCTACTATAAACTCCTTTCTTTATGTTAAAGTTATTTTGAGTTGAGTTTGATATTTGTGGTGCAATTATTGCAATTATTTCTTCTGCCTCTGCATCAACTAAGATGAAAAAAAAGAATAAATAAAAGAATATCTTTCCAAACTGAAAAATGTTATATATTTTTTTTCTGGTAAACAGAAAGTTAAATATTTAATATTTTGTATATATTAACAAATTTGTTTTAAATTGCAATTTAATTTTTGTTTTAAGGAAACAGAAAAAGAAATTTCGTTCAGTACAATACAACTACAAAACTGTAATCAACAATATTCTGTGAAACTACATTAAAACAAAACATCACAAATTTTGTTAGAAAACGCTTGTAATCACGAATTTGTAAGTTGGTAACAAAGGCCACTGTCTGGATATGATTCAAATTAAGTTTTTGATACTTATATAAGATGAACTGAACACAAACAAAAGTTGAGTGTAAACAAGGTTTTCACAGTCGTTAACAAATGATTCCAAGTGAGAATACCGGACCGAAAGACCAACAGAGTACATACCAAATTTTGATGTTTTTTTAGGCCGTAAAGCTTTTTGAATTTGTAATTAATTAGTGCTTTGTCTTCTACAACTTTCCTTACTATAATCAAAAGACTTTTGAAAGTGCTATATACATATGAAGTTTTGGTTCAATATGTTTAGTGTGGGTCGCAGATAGATAGATGTCCAAAACGGAAAATAAAAACGCGTGTTATATTATATCTTGTCACAGTAATGACTGGGTCAGTAAAAAAGTAATAATAATTATTGTACTCATTTAGAAAAACAATTTCTCAGTGTGAATCTCTAAGCCGCAACCATAGCCTCCTAAGAAGCTTGTTTCTCACTTAATTTACTGTTAAAGTATCTTCGATGTTTGCGAATTCTACAATTTAAATTTAAAAAAAATTAAAATTAATATGATGGATGGATTATTACAAACCATTGTAAGATCTCCATACCAAAACGGAAATTGTAATATAACTGTTCAATAACAATCACAGACTTTACATATTGATACATAATGATTTTGTTTGTAGTGATGGAATATTTTTTTTTAAATTTGGTGTCGCTATTGTCCCTCTGAACTTATGAGGCACGTGGTATCATTGCCTTAAAGTTCATTTGCTTTTTTTAATTGTAATTGCTTTTTCATAATACAGCACAATTGAGAAAGTGAATTTTTTTCTTTGAATTCTCATACGATTAAAAATATTTAATGGCTTATTTTGTTTACTATGTATTTGCCAACAAATGTATATGAACTTACATAATTTAAACGGTGCGCACCAAGGGAATGCTGATTGAAAAAAAAAAAACACTTTTTTGAATATGTATTTAACGTATTTGTGTTCAATCTTTAGTAAAAAGTTTATTTTTTAATTTTTTAAATATTTTTTATTAAAAAAATAACTTTGTACTACTTTTTTTTAGTTTTGTATTCAGTGTCAGGTTTTGGTGGAGTTAGATTTTAATTTCAGTTTTTCACAGAAGTATTTATTTAAACGTTGATTTAATTATTTTTTTAATGCTAGATAATTAAAATTAAATTGAAAATGGGCACGAGTACGATAACTTTGGCGCCAAGATATAATAACGGTTTTTGGAAGAGGGGCTTAATACAAGCATTTTTTACTATGGGAGGGGGGGGGTCTATCTCCCCCCGTTTAGGCGGTAGGGGCAATTTAAAAAAAATTATTATTTAAAATGGAAAAAAATAATTAAAAAATAACGGTGATACTTACAATTAAGTTTTGTACATTTTTTTAAAGCCAACATTCTGTTTTATTAGCCAGTTTTTAATTCAAGTCAAAACTATGCGTAGTTTTTGAAAAATTTAATTTTAATTTCAAAATTTGAGTAAAAAAAGTTTTAAAGTATAATTTTTCAATACTTCAAGATTATCTACCATTGTTTTTATTTCAGAATTTATTGCTCTTATTTGTTTTTGATCAAAAACTGAAAACTAGATGATTTTATGTCTTTTAGTTTTTGAGAAAATTGAAAATAACCACAACTACTATTTTAATTTAATTCTTTTTTTTTTGCTTGAGTGGTCTTATTTTGATAGTAACAATGGTAGGTGCGAGTTTGGGTGGTGTATGCAACAGTAAGGTGTGTGCGAGTTTGGGTGTATGCAACAGTGGGATATCTAAGTGGGGGGGCTGCTGCCCCCTGCAACCCCCCTGCTTGGGCACACTATAGGATTTGGGGTGGGTGCGAGTGGGTGCAAGGTGGGTGGGTGAAAGGTGCGGTGGGTGCAAGATGGGGTGCATGCAAAGTTTCTTTTGCATTTAAATAAGCTGGATTTAAGAAAAATTAATTTATCCTTGGTATATCTTAATCCATATTCGATTATTACTATCAAAATAAGACTACGTAAATACTGAAGCATGGAAAAAACAATTTAATTAAAAGATTTTTTTTTTTGTAATTTTCAATTTTCTCAAGAACTAGAAGACATAAAATCATATAGTTTTCAGTTTTTGATCAAAAACAAATAAGAGCAATGAATTCTAAAAAAAAGAGTAGTAGATAATCTTAAGGTTTTATAAAATTACAATTTAAACCTTATTTTTAACTTTTTTTTGTCCAAATTTTGAGTTTAAAACTATTTTTTCAAAAACTATGCATAGTTTTGACTTGATTTAAAAACAATCTAATAGACAAAAGTGTTGGCTTTAAAAAAAGGTATAATAATTAATTGTAAGTATTACCGTTATTTTTTAATTATTGTTTTTGCATTTAATGTACATATTTTTTTAAATTGCCCCTACCGCCTAAACGGGGGGAGATAGACCCCCTCCTCCCATAGTAAAAAATGCTTGTTTTTAACTGTTCTATACAAATCCGTCATTAAACTTTGTCGCCAAAGTTATCGTACTCTCCCCTGAAAATGTATTCATAAAAACTAATTTCTGAGAATTGATTTGAATTATAACTCAATTCTAATTCTTTTTTACACTTCAGAATTTGCAGAAAGTAGTAAGCTTATAGTAAGCGGCAAACTACGATCAGAGGCTCAGTAAAGTGAAAAGTGAACAAAGACTTTTACGATAGTGTGTAGCAGCGGTTCTAAACAAATCTAATCCCATTTTATTTAGATTTAAATCGATCGATGAAGAGTGTAGGTTATATAAAATTCTCATTCGACTTTAAGATTCCCATAAGTTATATGGAAGTCAATAAGTATAAAATCAAATGTACGCAGGTGATGAGCTCCGCCTCGGTAATTCAAATGTATACAAGAAATTGAATAAGGTGCACCAATTTAGAAAAGTCAGTGTATACGACTTCATAACCTTATTCTAAAGTGTTTGAACATATGTTTGAGAATGTGGGGAAATTTGTAACGGTCTTTATTTCACGAAACCGTGTTGCTGTGAAAGATGAGATTTTAAAAAAAAAAAAATTCATTCACACAAACAATTTGTCCAAAAAGTTTGGAATGTTATTTATGTTGTTCCTTCTTTAATATTGCTGTAAGAAATTACTGCTTACATACATTATATGTGCGTACAAAATTTATCTAATGGAAGGTTGTTTTAAGTGAAGATAAAGAAAGGAAGTAATCTGATTTTTTCTTTAAGCTGACAAGTTCCCAAAATTTTGTAGGATTCTCTTTCAAAGAGGCCCATATAAGCTTCGTCAATATTAGAAAATTCTATAATGTATCATGAATTCCAGAAATGGGTAAATCTTCAGACAAGAACTGGAAATTAGCTCTTCTAAAATCATAATTATAATATAAGCAATCAAAGGAATTACTGTGTTCAGTAAGGTGATTACTTAAGTCAAGAAAAATTTACAAAAGGGGGGGCATATTTATCAATATTAGTAATTAATGCTCTAGATTCAAGAACAAACGTCAGAAGAAAATCGAGTATTCGATTTTTTGAGTTTTTAATACAGCTTGCATGCTGTAAGTCGTTAAAGTGATTTTATCGAGAAAAGATAGTTCCAATTGTGAAGAAGAGAGAGAGAATTTACTTTGTATAAATTATTTGGCTAAAGTATCTGAAGGCCATACATATATGTATGTATTAGTATTGCACACAGAATCGAAGAACGTGGAATTCGTTACTAATTCAAAAAAAAGTGGTGCTAAAATAAAAAAAAATACTTTAGTGTACGGTGAAATATAATAAGTTAATTATTTCACTAAAATAATAAAACAATATACAGTCAAAATCGGTTATAACGACATCGGTTATAACGAAATATCGGTTATTACAAACTTATCTCGAAGTCCCGGCCGAGGTTTATACAAAATGTACTAACCAAATATCGGTTTTAACGATATCGCCTATAACGAATTATCGTTTATAACGAAGTATTTTAAATGGAATATTTAAAAATTTATCGCTTATAACGAACATATAAAAAAAAAATAAGTAGGCATTGGAAATTTCGCGCATTTAAAATGATAAATTATGGGAATTCCCTTTTTTTTGTTGTGTTTATACTCGAATTTCTGTTTCTGAGAGGAACTGGAATAGTCATACTTGGTTAAATGTGTTAGATTTTTTTCAAAATGAGTTCAAAGCGTAGAGTTTTTACGATTGAAGAAAAATCTGCAATAATTTCAAGGCTCGAAGCTGGTGATTCCAATAAAAGTTTGGCAGCAGAGTTTTCTGTATCGGCGTCAACAATCTCTACCATTTTCAAAGACCGAGAGAAAATAAAGAAGTATTTTGAAGAATCCAACTTAAAAATAAAAAAAGTTTGTATACACTTTAATAAAGAACAAAAGATGGAAAATCGGTTATAACGAAACACCGGATATAACGAACGGATTCTCCAGTCCCATCGAGTTCGTTATAACCGATTTTGACTGTATGTATGTCTGTATATAAAATTGAGTTCTGTTTTTCGCTAATACTAATTAGAAAGCTTTGAAACATAATAGGTCCGTTTGCGTACTTTCTGCACTAAAATTCGTAAAAAGAAATATTTTAGAGAGCGGGGGTAAAATTCTCTCACCAAAAAAAAAACTACAAAAAAGTAAGCGAACTGCTGTTCTTTGAAAGTTTGTTTTTAAATTTTATAACTGACAGCAAAAGCGAGCAATTTATTTAATTTATTTGAACTTCTATCAAATTTGAAATTTTCACAAATCAGCCCAAAGAAATTTCTTGGTCTAAAATTCGTAGGCTGAGGAAATATTTTACTCTCTCGTGAGCGCTCTCTTTTACGAAAAACTACGAATTTTTTGAGTACACAAACAGGATTTGGTTAAATTTCGTATTTTTTAGTAAAATTTGACTGTTTTAGGAGGGTACGCGAACGGACCTAATATTTCAGCATATTTGACTTCTGCTGATAATAATCGTTGAGATATAATGACAAATCTTTCTATTAATTATATTATAATACATGTGTAATCATTTTCTAATAAAATTGTATTCGAAATCAATACACAGGCATTGCATTTTAACACAGAAGGATTTAAAATTTAATACAGAAACATTAAAACTATAATAATTTAGTGTTAATTTGAAATGCGTTGGTATTGACAGTTGCTTTTATTTCAATATAATTTGAATTGGTTGTTATTAAAAACGTACTAATACTTGAAGTTTGACTTTATTGAATTCAAATGCATTTTGTATTCATTTTTCAATTTTAATTCTTGCGATGTATTCAATTTTAAAACATTTTTTTTTTTGAAAAATATTAAAAAGTTCCCTAACCATTTTGAACCGTGTACATGAAACAATTTTCTTCAATTCATGTGTAATTATTTTAATTTGGACCATAAACGCAAGTACGTCCGACCCAGCCATTTTTTCTATTGATTAATGCATGCAATATACGAGCACAAATATTTGGATTTACATATGTACATATGTGTGTATACAAATATGTATGTGCGTCTTAAATTCGTGTTGACAAGAGGATAAGTAAATTAATATAGACGTAATCTCTGGTAAATAAGATAATTATATGACTGCGGATGTTCCCGTCGGATTTTGTGAGAGTTTATTTTTTTTTTTAGTTGCTGTTATAAATTTTTTTGTTTTAAATTTAATTTGAAAATTCATCATAGAAAGGCGGCATACGTTTGATTAATTTGCTATTTAAGCATTTAATTTTTTTCAGAGAAAGGTTGTTCTGATGGTTTTGAAAATATGTATGTATATACATATACAGTTTCGGTAATAAAAATGTACTGAAATGTAATTCGAAATATTTCTAACAGTTAAAATATTTGTGTAATAAATGTTTTATGGACAGATGAAAGCAAAATTGTGTTGTGTGTTGGAAGAGGTTCTTGTTCGTCATACGTTAAAAGGCCTCCGAATTCAAAACTCAACCCCTGATACATATCAAAAATTATTGAACATACTTCGTCTTAAATGTCCCGTTTTTATAGGTAAGAAATCCACATATACACCAATCTTTAAAAAGACTGATGATTGTCTTCCATGTACTTAATCCTTTCGGAGTTATCGGCATAGGCTAGCGACTTTGCAAATCTCCACAGAAAATAGTCAATCGGCATTAAATCTCACGATCTTGGAGACTAATTCACATCTCTGTAGTGTGAAGCTATGCGGTTACCAAACACCTGAAATGGTTGTTCAATCCATGAATGAACAAATCAGTAATCATAGCTCTATAGCAGTCACCAAAGTAGACATTAAAAATTGTACGAAATAAAACTAAAAGTGAGCTTAACCATTATTTTCAACATACATTTGCACGATTTGGAAGCGTTGCATTGTTTCTATTCATGTTTAAATACCAAACCATACTAAAAGTAAATGAGTTGACAGCTAACAATGTCGCCACCAGTTAAAATATAGTGTGGCCAACTGGAAGTTATACATCTCTTAAAAACACCCATCACCTAAAAAATATCTATAACAAGGAAGATTTAGTTAATGTTGAATAAAAAATAAAGTCTACCATCGTAGCAGATAAGATTAATACTTTTGCATACAATTTTAAAGTGTATTTTGTGTTTTTTCAGCTGAATTCAAATATGTTCTTCAAAAAATGTTTTCAAGAAACATTAATTGAAAGTATTATAAAATAAAAGTCAATTAAGGTGTAGTACCCGTGGCGTGATGGTTAGTGTGTAGGACTGTCATGCCAGAGGTCTTGGTTTTCTTTTTCACGGGTACTGCTTCTTGCGAGAAATTGACAAATTCTCCAAGAGTAATTCTTGTCATGAAAAGTTCTTTCTCAAATTAGCCGTTCGGATTCGGCTTAAAACAGTAGGTCCCCTCCATTCCTGACAGCATTACTCGCACACAGAAATGGTTGAGAGTTATAAGTCAATAGGCCCTGCCCTAGTTCTCAATGGACTGTTGTGCCACCTAATTAAATTTAATGTATTTAAGCGTGGAAGATAGTTAAGCGAAAGGTACTTATTCTGGTCAGACAACACCGACGGGTCAACTTGGATTCCCGACTCTAAACTTCTTTACCTCCGATCCTAATAAATATCAATAAATATATCTTTACATCGTTTTGTAGAAAGAAAGATTAGTACCCATAGCGTGATGGTTAGTACTTGAGTCTTTTAAATAGAATTTATCATGTGGCATGTTGCATTCCACTACTCAAACAATTCAAACGTAATACTCGTACTTTTAAGAATGCTCATTAGTTTACCCTTGAGCCTAATTTCGGAGGTACTGTCAAGTAAAAGGATTCTTTTTTAGCCGCACTACACTAATGTGGAATTATATAACAGGCTCAATATTTCCCACTCATTACAAAGTGCAGACATTCAAAACCAATTTTAATCGGTCATCGGTGTCTTCACATATATAAAAAAATATACATATATATACATATGTAATGCACAATATAAAAAATAAAAAAGATCTGACTTGGATATGGTGCTATTTTTTGTCTGCCAACATTTTTAAATCTGTTTTTTTTTTTATTATTACTAGCTGACCCGGTCACGTGTTGCTGTGGCTAACGTTTTTTTGTCATATTACATCATTGTTGTAAACTATTTAAGGTTATTTGTAAAAAAACATGGCGACCTTCATGACTGATTTTCTACTACCGTTAACCCTTATATAAATATACTGGTTTGGAATTTTAAACACAATTGATCAACATTTTTGTACAGTTGATGTAAAGCAAAAAAATTAAATTTTAATTACATATATTTATGTACCGCATGGATTTTCCAAATCTAAACCACAAATGCACATTGTTTGCCCTTGAGACATATTTATAATAAAAAAAGCTAAACGAATTGGAAACTGTAACCTTTTGAAGGATATGGAATCTGACGGTATCATTAGAATACGTGGCAACAGGTCCACTTTTCCTTTGAACTTTCCAGTTAAAACGGTTGATTCAAGAATATATTCAAATTAGGCAGGAGAGTAATAGGTGAACCAATCTTTAATCGAAGATTATGTGGTTTTCCAGGCATTTCTTATGAATTTAAAAATTCAATTGGAAAATTTACACAATCATTTTCATTAATAACAGTATCGAATGATTTAAAAGAATAATAACAACTGTTGTATCTAGAAGTTAATTTTGTCAACATCAACATTATTGGCTGCCAAAATAGCCCGATGACTGAGCCAGTTATGCGATTAAGGTAATTACTCTGTGTATCCGGAAAAATACTCTGAATCAATTAATTTGTTCCTGAAGAACAGTGCAGAAATTGTCCGGCAGTTTATAGCATTGCGTTTTTTGTTGCAGTTCTAATTTTACCGTTACTAATATCTAGTAATTGTTTGGAAAATATTTGTGCTGATGGATCATTTTGCAATCCTACTCGCATGTTTATGGTCAATCGAAGTGTTTCAACACTTCGCCATAAGAATTATTAACATGGATTAATCTCATCCAGGAAAGTTGAGCAAGGTATAACTCGTAAGGTCTGGCGAAAACCACCAGAAATAAAATGCACGACTGGGTCGCACGAACTTGCTCCTGTATGCAAAGAGTCTGTTTAAAAAAGTACCTACATTATATAAGATTTAAAAATATACCTGTAAAATAAGTTTGTCTTCATAGATATAAATGCCATTTGATTTGTCAAAAAACGTGTGATTCATCCCAAGACACAACTCATCAGGGAAATGAAAAATACTTTGTAAGCATACTTAACGAAAACAAATGTTTGTGTATTCAACGCGTTCGTTCACAGCTTTTTCCTTTGGATATCTTTATTTTAATTTCATAGTGGAAGAATCACGATAGAAAATAAATTATCTGAACATAAGAAAGAGGAAGAACATGTTTGTTTAAATTGTAAAGCGATCGCCTATTAGTTGTGTAGTTAGGTATGTAGGTGCCTAAAACGAATAAAGATTAGTTCATTGGCGTGCTCAGCTTTATGCAGATAGATAGATAAAGACATGTTTAACTTAGAGCGTCCGTATGGGACCAGTAAGTTAGTTGTAAGTTATGGTTAATTAGGCTAGTTTTATGAATTTTTGTCTAGCTTTAAGATAGATTTAAGATTGAAGTAATAAAAATGAATTTAAAAAAAAAAAAAAAATAAAGACATGTTTATGATGATAATGAAGGAATGTTATTGGTGGGTAGACGGTATATACTACTACAACTAACACATGCTCACGCTAACGGGCAAAATCCTCTCAGTGCAGTTTGTAGGCCGAAAGAGAGCAAACCCCATAAGTCGGTTCTCTTGGTAGATATATTTCTCTATGGTCAGGCTCTTGTGCGTTTTGGATTTTAGTTATGAAGTGACACGTAAGCAGTAGTTGTAGAGGTTGTACGCAATACAATATATAGGTGTACGTTGAAAAAGTGATTCTAATAGAAAATACATACACTCTTTCTGGCCCGTTTCTTTAACTTGTACTAAGTATTTATTCTTTTATTTAGGCGAAGGCAAGTAAAAGAATAATATTGTAATGTGTATACACTCTTTATCTCTTTCAATAATAAATGGCAACATCTAGTGGTAGTAATAGGAGAACTCGCTTCTTTAAGCATCGAGAAACATCTAGTGGCTAATAGGAGAACTCGCTTCTTAAGCATCGAGAAACATCTAGTGGCTTAGAGGGGAACTCATTCAGCGCATACAAGAACCTCGAAAGGGGTAAGCATCTAGTGATAAAGTGGAGAACTTCGTTAAGCATCGAGAAACATCTAGTGGCTTAGAGGGGAACTCATTCAGCGCATACAAGAACCTCGAAAGGGGTAAGCATCTAGTGATAAAGTGGAGAACTTCATTAAGCATCTATTTATTTATTTATTTATTTATTCAGCTTAATACAAGCTATAACTTAACATAACTTAACTTAACTTAACACTAACTTAACTTTTTTTTTTTTTTTTTTTTTTTTTTTTTTTTTTTTTCTTGTTATCAGTTTTCAACATTAAATCATGTGGGCCCTAAGGCCCACATAAAAGCTCTTTAATGTACAAGAACTAACAATTTTGATTTTATTAGACTTAAAATTAAAAGGGACGAGGAATTCGGACTCAAAAAGGGAAAAAGTAAAGGGTATCTTTCAGATGGGATTTGGAAATGTTAAAGTCGAAGACTAGCATAGCAGCGTTGCAGTGACGGAGAATTCTGGACATTGGTTCAAAGTGCCCGTAATTAGTGCGGTGATGAGGGATATAGAAAAGGGAGACAGTTCGCAGATTTCGAGGGTTGGTGTTAAGATGAATATCATTCAGGAGTGCCGGGGAATCTATATTGCCCATTAACAATTGATGAGCAAATAATATATCAGCGTTTTTGCGCCTGATATATAAGGGTTGCAAACCTATCAGTTTAAGTCGATCGGCATAAGGAGGCAAGTTGGATGTATCATCCCAGGGGAGGCCACGTAAGGCAAATCGAACGAAACGTCTTTGAACATTTTCAATTCTGAGTGAATGGTTTTCATAAAAGGGAGACCATACTTGGCATGCATATTCAAGATGAGGACGGACTAGGGAAATGTAAAGTGCTTTAGTTACATAGGGGTTGGAAAATTCTTTTGACCATCTCTTAATAAAACCGAGAGATCTATTAGCTTTATTAATAATTTGGTCAAAATGGGAATGGAAATTGAGGTGTTTGTCACACATAATACCAAGATCTCTAATAGAATCGACTTCGTTGACGGCGTCATTAAGGAAGAAGTATACTCTATGAGATGGCATTTGTTTGCGCGAAAAGGTCATTTGTTTACATTTACCTACATTTAACTCTAGGAAATTATGCATGCACCAAACAAAAAAGATATTAAGATCATTTTGTAAAAGTAGGGAATCAGATGGAGTTGAGATAATTTTAAAAATTTTCTTATCATCCGCAAACATTAGGATATCTGAGTTTTTTAATTTGAGACAGACATCGTTAACAGATAAGACGAAGAGAAGGGGGCCAAGGTGACTACCTTGTGGGACGCCAGAAGTTGCATGTATGGGACTGGAAACTGAGTTACGGAAGAGGACTCTATAAGTTCTATTGGCAAGGTAGGATCCTATCCAGTTTATAAACATGGATGGAAAGCCTAGGGCTCTAAGTTTGAGATAAATTATCTTATGAGATATTTTATCAAAGGCCTTGCTGTAATCAGTGTATACAACATCAACTTCATTACCCTTCTCAAGGGCTGACAAAACTTTTGATATAAACTCAATTAAGTTAGTCGTAGTGGATCTACCTTTAAGAAAACCATGTTGAGCGGGGGAGAATAAGGGCTTGCAATGGAAATAAACAGAATCATAAACTAGGCTTTCAAACAGTTTAGGAATGCATGAAAGTTTCGCAATAGGTCTATAATTGTTAATTTCGGTTTTATTGCCTTGTTTATGAATAGGAAATATAAATGAATCTTTCCATACATGGGGAAACACACCTTGGGAAAGAGAGAGTTCAAAGAGTGCAGTTAGAGGCTTTGACAAAGAATGCATACATTTTTTTAGAATAACTGATGGGACGCCATCGGGACCAGGGCTAAAGTTTTCTTTGAGGCTTACGATTTTAGCAAGTACCATTTCTTCAGTTATTGTAAAAGATGAAAGAGAGGTTTGAGTGCAGCCATCCAAATAACTAAAGTAGTGTGGATCAGGATCATGAAGATGTTCAGTGTACGATTTGCTAAAGTATTCGGCAAATAGATTTGAAATGGTTGTTGGATCTGAGGAGATTTTGTTGGAGAAACTCATTGAAGGTGGAAACCCGTCAGATTTTCGTTTGACATTGATAAACTTGAAAAATGTCCTTGCATCAGAAAGAAGGTTATTTTCCATTTGGTTAAGGTATTGGTTATAAAGGGATTCCCTTAATTCCGAGAAAGAATTATAGGCGAGAAGATAGTTGTTGTGGTCGGTATCAGATTTGGACTGTAAAAAGATCTTCCAAAGCTTATTACGGCTATTTCTTAGGTTACGGAGCTCTCTGTTGTACCAAGGGGGAGCAGAAGTGAAATCTTTTTTACGAGAGAACGGTACTGATTCTTCAATACAGTATGAGAGAATCAAATAAAACCAATTTGTAAGGGACTCTACTGTTGAGTGGAGGGAACTTAATTCAAAGTCGGCTGAGCTAAGAAGATTGTTGAGTTTGGAGAAATCAGTCCTACGAAAATCATAACAGTAATTCTCCATTTCAAACAAGTTGTTTTCAAATTCAATGGGGAAGGAGAGATTAAGAGGAGGATGATAGCGATCCAAGGTTGAGAGGAGGTGAGGGCTCGCGGAGACAACACAGTTATCGCAATCAGATGAGAATATGAGATCGAGGTGTCTTCCCATAAAGTTTGCTACTCCATTTAATTGAAAAAGACCACAATCAGACAGACGATCAATGAACAGCGATTCAGATTCAGAGGAGATGTTAGTTGGAAAGAAGGATGTCTGATCATCTGAGGTGGACCAATTGAGATGGGGAAGATTGAAGTCGCCAAGAACGATGATCATATCATTAGGCTGCACTTGTTCGAGCAGATAATCAATGGCATTAACAGCAGCTTGGTATGCTTTAATTTGTTGGGCTGGTCGAATATAACAACAAAGGACAAAAAGACAAAACTTAGGGAGTGTAACCTTAGCTGATACACCTTCAAATTCCATTGAAGTAGGAATATGGAGTAGTGAACTTTCAAAATTACTATTGATAGCTAAAAGCACACCACGGCCATGTGTATTATTCGCACATTCCACGACATCCATTCGATAGATGGAATAGTCGTAAGTGAAGAGTTCGGTACTAAGGATATCGGGTGTGAGGTTGGTTTCGGTAAGGGCAAAGATGTCATAAGGTAGGTTTTGGGATATATTAAAGACGGCAGACGTTTTAGACCTTAACCCTCTTACATTTTGATAGTACAGGCTAAGACATTTAGGTTTAGTGGTCTTCGGGTTAGGAGCGATAGTATTTCTTCATATCTGCACGGGATTTTTGGATATGAGATAATCGTTTTGAAGAGATAAAGGACGCAAAAGAGGTTAGGTCTTCTCTAACTTTTTGAGGAGAAATTTCAAGACCATCATGGAATTTCAAGAATATTTCCATTAGTGCATCTCGTTTGGTAGGTCTATTAATTATTGATCGAGAACAACCTCGTAGATTCTCGAACCGATTTGAGGTATATAAATAGGCGCTCGGAAGCGAAGCGGTTCAGTATGGATTATGGATTGTGAATTGCTATAAAGAAAAGACTGTGTTTGAAAAGTAAAGACTGTGTTTTAAAGTAATAATTGAAAGTGTTGAATAAAGAATTTTTGTGAGTTATTTAGAAGAAAGTGAATTTGTGTTTTTATTTACGAAGTTTGAATAAGTTTTAACTGTCGGACCAAGCCGAATATTACATTGGTGTCAGAATAAGGGATTAAAACTTATTGAGAATAAAAACAGTGAGCAGTGATTGGACTATTTTGTGTGAAGTAGTGAAGTTAAAAATTAGAAAAAAAAAAAAAATGAGTAAAGTTTTAAAAGACTTAACTGTCCCAGAGCTAAAGGCCGAACTAAGCAAACGTGGCTTAAGTGGGACAGGCGTAAAAACCGAACTCGTGAAACGGCTGCAGGAATATCTGGAGCAGCAAAATGAAGACCCAGATACGTTTGCTTTCGAATTAGAAGCAAAAGTGGAAGAGGTAAATGCAAATGTTGCCTTATCTAACATGATGTCAGTTCTTCTAGCCAAATTTGAAGAAAATGAAAAGAATGTCCTGAAACAACTAGAAGCCCAAAGAAGCGACCAGAAGCAAGAACAGCAGAATGTTCTCAAGCAACTAGAAACTCAAAGAAATGATGTCCTAGAGCGGTTCGACGAACAGAGAAACCTTTTAGAAGGCAGGTTTGCGGACTTCGAACAGAAAATCAATACTCTCGAAGAGCGCGTCGAACAGCAAAATGTACGTTTCGAGAAAATGAACAAACAAATCGAAACCCTCACAAATGAACTAGAAAAAGTGCGAAATATGAAAGCTCGAGAACCTTCTGGTGAGTATTCAAGGAAGAGAGAAGTGAATCCTCCAAGCTTTGATGGTCAGATTCCGTGGCCAATTTACAAGAAACAGTTTGAAGCAGCAGCGTTAACAAACGGCTGGGACGATCACGAAAAATGCATTGCTCTTACGCTTGCTTTAAGAGGATCTGCTGCTGAACTGCTACAAACCATCCCAGCAGAAAAGAGTGGTGACTTCACAGTTCTGGTAAACGCAATCGAACAGCGGTTTGGGAATAGGCACATGGCAGAACTCTTCCGAGTTCAGCTTAACAATAGGACACAGAAAAGAGGTGAAACTCTGCAGCAGCTTCAGGCAGATATCGAGCGATTGGTTCACCTGGCATATCCAACAGCTGGTAACGAGATAATAAATCAACTTGCTGTTGAAGCCTTTGTGAGAGCTGTGGGCGATATAAATCTCCAAAGGGCTATCCGCATTGCCGGGAAGCAAACACTACCAGAAGCATTGGCTTTCGCTCTGACGATGGAAGCTGCAGAAAAAGCTTCCCAAAACATGCATCGTGTAAGGAAATTAGAAGTCCAAGAATGCTCTTGTCAGAAGGCTACTGTGGAAAGGAGTCAGCGAGGCGGACGAGCACGATGCTGGAACTGCAATAAGACTGGGCATCTACAGCGACAGTGCAGATTACCACGAAGAAGAACCACATGCCAACACTGTGGAAATAGGAATAATTCAACCGGTCAAAGTAACACCAACAACGTTGCTTCCGAAGTTGTTTCCTACCCGGGAAAACGAATAAGAACCAACTTTAGGTGGCAGAAGCTGGTTTCTGGTATCGATGGCCCCAGGAACGACATCCAGGTTTATCAAACGAAACGTGTAAACAAGAGCAGACCATATAAGCAAGACTGTAAGCATTGCAGACGACAAAAAGAAAAAGAAGTAGTTACTGTCCAACGAACCAGAGTCGATCCCATTTATGGCTGGAGCAACGACGAGTTGAGGAAGGCTCAACAAGAAAGACCCCTTCAGATCCACGACAATACCAGGTTGAAAATAAAGATGTTCAGTGACCGAATGAAGACACGCTACGATATACGAGCGACAACAACAGAGTTCCAAGCAGGAGATCGGGTGTGGCTTTACAATCCCCATCGACAAAAAGGATTGTTACCGAAACTTCAACGGGACTGGGAAGGTCCATATACAGTCATTACAAAAATCAACGATGTCGTGTACCGGATACAAAAGGGAGTCAGAGGAAAACCTAAAGTTGTACATCGCGACCGGCTACATCGCTACAGTGGTGATGAGAACGATGGATTTGTTCGGGACGATCAATCCTAAGGAGGGGGCAATGTAATGTGTATACACTCTTTATCTCTTTCAATAATAAATGGCAACATCTAGTGGTAGTAATAGGAGAACTCGCTTCTTTAAGCATCGAGAAACATCTAGTGGCTAATAGGAGAACTCGCTTCTTAAGCATCGAGAAACATCTAGTGGCTTAGAGGGGAACTCATTCAGCGCATACAAGAACCTCGAAAGGGGTAAGCATCTAGTGATAAAGTGGAGAACTTCGTTAAGCATCGAGAAACATCTAGTGGCTTAGAGGGGAACTCATTCAGCGCATACAAGAACCTCGAAAGGGGTAAGCATCTAGTGATAAAGTGGAGAACTTCGTTAAGCATCGAGAACAACCTCGTAGATTCTCGAACCGATTTGAGGTATATAAATAGGCGCTCGGAAGCGAAGCGGTTCAGTATGGATTATGGATTGTGAATTGCTATAAAGAAAAGACTGTGTTTGAAAAGTAAAGACTGTGTTTTAAAGTAATAATTGAAAGTGTTGAATAAAGAATTTTTGTGAGTTATTTAGAAGAAAGTGAATTTGTGTTTTTATTTACGAAGTTTGAATAAGTTTTAACTGTCGGACCAAGCCGAATTTTACAATATGTTAAAATCATATATACAAAGGTACCAAGATATTACTTCTTGGTAGACACTTTAAAATAGATTTCAATTTTTTTTGAAAATCGTTAGAGCTGTTTTTTTTTAAATTAATTTTGTATACATAAATAAAATTTTTCAATTTTGTTCTAAAAATATTTTTGGTATGCAATTGTTTAGTGATTGTGAATATACGCTCTACATTTGAATTGAGTGAAAAAATGTTGACCCGCTTTTGAGATATAGAATTTTGAAAAAAAAATTCAATATTTTTCTAAACTTAACTTTTGTTAATCAAATATTGTTAAGGCAATATAAGAGCTTATTCAAAAAAAAATTATTGAAATCTGTTCATAAGTTGCTGAGAAAATTAAAAAACAAAATAACGGTTCTATGAGCGGTACTTTTCCTGAGCAATACAAAAATATGGTTTTCTTATTAAAAGAAGCCAAGTTAAAAAATAAAATTTTAGAGAAAATTAAAAAAAAATCTATCGGTTTGTTTTTGAGAAAATTCGAATTGTCGTTTTTTGACCAAAAAAATTGTATGGGGCCACTGTTAGTTTTCATCTTTAAAAAAAATGAAAAAAACGCCTTACGCGAATCGGCTCAAAACCTTAACTTCCAAGTTTGAACTCAATCGACCCAATGGTTTAGGCTGTAGGAGCGTGGACAGACACACAAAACAGACCGGACGGAATCGCGGGACCCACTTTTTTCGACTACGATGGTAGCGTAATATAATGTTTGATTAAAATCTCGAGTTCGAAATTTTGCACGAATGCAAAACCTGCCATATAATTCCTATATGTCGCAAGTAAAAAGAAAGAGAGCACCACCGAAAAGTTTATCATTGCCGTTTAAATCTTACATAGTTCTCTGCAATGCTTCGATTGAATAAATTTTAAAATACATGACATTTAATAAAACATGTCAAGTTTTTTGTACTGAGTTCTGACTTATTAATACTGTACATTATGCTTTTAAATAAATAAATTAGGTGGCGCAACAGTCCATGAAGAACCAGGGCCTAGTGACTTACAACTCTAAACCATTCCTGTGTGCGAGTAATGTTGTCAGAGTGCACTTTTCATGACAAGATTTACTCTTGGAGGATTTGTCAATTCCTCGCAAGAGACAGTACCCGTGAAAAAAGTTAGGTGGCACAGGCAGGGATTAAAATTGAACTCAAGACCCCTTACATGACAGTCCAACGCACTTTTTTTTTTTTTTTTTTTTTTTCAAATTCATTTTTATTAATTCATTATAAGGTCCTTAAAATAAAACTTAAACTAACTTAAACTACCTATTCTACCTATAAACTACCTATTCTACCTATAAACTACTTAAAACTAGAACAACCACAGCATCAAATCTAACTAACATTTTTTGTTTTTCATATTTTGGTCTTTTTTTTTTTCTTTTTTTTTGTATTTTTCTTTTTTGTTTTTTTTTGTATTTTTTTTTTATATTTTTTTTTGTGCCACCATGCCTATTCTACTTAAAACTAAACCCTAAAACTATAAAACAAGTATGTAAGCCGGCCAAGGCTTAAAAACCCCATCCCGACTACTCACTATTAAGTGCCGATTGAAGCCACCAAAACTGGTTCTCCTGCTTCACCCTATCTGTTCGGTCCCGTTCGGACACAGCCCTACTGAACCGAAGGAGCTCTGCTCCGCCTTGTGCCATGACGTCCCGATTGTACAGGAGTCGCCTATCCACGGTTCGTCGTCTGACGTGGTAGATTAGCGGAACTGCCAATCTATCCTGTATCAGACCGCATCTATCGAAAAAGAGGAATGCCTCTTGTGGAATGAAGCCGCTCAAGCGTGCACTTTCAAAATACTCGTCGTTCGGATAGAACGCCCCGAAAATTCAATTGTTGGTCGAAGACAGTCCAACGCACTAACCATCACGCTACGGGTACGACATTACATTATGCTTATGCATATGGATAAAAATGAAGAACAATGTGTTCGAATTCAAAAATTTTATCCAACGTTGCTATACACCAAAGGATATACATTTTTGTAGCCAAAAACTTACCTTAAATATTTCGAATTCTACTTAAACGAATTGGAAAATATTTGGTAGTTGCATTCAGCTCAATCTACACTTTAATTTGAAACCGAAATCACATACATATGTATGTATGTATGTAAATTGCATATTATTCGTAGACAATCCTCTTAAAAAATACGAAATTATCGGACGTATTTATTTAACTAAACTCTTATAACTTTTATATTACAAACTATAGATAAGTTATGAATAACCTTTGCTAAATTTTTCGATGATGAATCAATTAATTAATTCAAAATTATAAATTAGACGTAACTTTGAACGAAAAAAATGCACTTTCATAAGCTGAGTAAACTTTGAATCTTGAGCTTGACCATTAGACCATTGTTCGTAGCTTCGTTCTATTGGTTTGTCGTTTCCCTCCATCTTTTAAGAAGACGCAAACAAAGCACATCAAAGAAATTAAGCAGTGTCGTGATCAATCATTGCATAATGGTCGCGATCGTCATCTTTTTTGAACATGCGTTATTTAAAGACGGGAAATTAACTCACTTAGATCTTCCCCTAGCAAAATCACATTTTATATATGACTAGCGACCCGCCCCGGCTTCGCACGGGTGCAATGCTGATATACTAAATACGCTACAGAAAAACTGTGAACGTTGTTTATAAAAAAACATAGCGGCCCGCTCCGGCTTTGCACGGGTTTAAAATATGTAACTCACTGAAAAAATGATAAAATCAATCCAGTAGATTTGATTTATTCATTTACTGGCCGTAGCCCGCACGCGTTTTTGGAGTACTTAAAACAATTCCCCTTTCCTTATCTTTGGAATATCTTTTATACACAATATTTTCACTTTTTTTTACATTTTTACTTTTTTTTTACATTTTTACAATTTTTTAACATTTTTACTTTTTTTTACATTTTTACTTTTTTTTACATTTTTACCTATTTATTTTACAACAATAATTAATATATTACAGAATATCTTTATATACAACGTTCACAGCTTTCTTGTAAAAGATATTCCAAAGATAAGGAAAGGGGAATTGTTTTAAGTACTCCAAAAACGCGTGCGGGCTACGGCCAGTAAATGAATAAATCAAATCTACTGGATTGATTTTATCATTTTTTCAGTGGGTTACATATTTTAAACCCGTGCAAAGCCGGAGCGGGCCGCTATGTTTTTTTATAAACAACGTTCACAGTTTTTCTGTAGCGTATTTAGTATATCAGCATTGCACCCGTGCGAAGCCGGGGCGGGTCGCTAGTTGTGTACAATACTTAGTACATTATTATTTTGATAAATCTCGTAGGATTCAGCCTGCGTTTGCAATGTAAGTGGAAAAAATGTAATTATTTGCGACATCACATTAGAAACCTCAAAAATAACAGTATTTGTCCACTATTTAATGGATGATATTATACATAAAAACCTTCCTCATGAGTTACTCTATCTATTAAAAAAAACCGCATCAAAATCCGTTGCGTAGTTTTAAAGATCTAAGCGGTCATAGGGACATACAACATGACACATGACAGAAAAAGCGACTTTGTTTTATACTATGTAGTGATTTGTGATTATGTTGCCCACATGTACCGCACTCAGAGCAAAATCACCTTTTTATTGGATTTAAGGGACTATAACTACTTATCATAGCTGCTGATGATAAAGGTTTGATATATTGTGCAATGTACAATGTGTAAGGTACAAATATGCATTCTATAGGCGTTTGTAAGTACAAATGAACTTTATCTGTCTTGGTCATCGCTAAAGGCGACTAAAATGTATGTTTTCTCAATTTTCAAAAGAAAATTAAGTGATTTAAAAATGACATCCTCTCCCATGGGTCGTCGTTACTGTTATCATCTTCGTCATCAGGCATTGTGGACGGAAATAAACACTTTGTCTAGCTCGTTTGTGTTGTACATTTCCCACACCTGTATTTACTAACAATAACATTACCACCTTCTTCCTAAATTAATGCAATAAATTTGCCGCCGCCAGTTGGCGTAAAAAAAAAGAGAAACATTTAATTAAAGCAAATTTACGACGGTTGATCTGTTTGCTCCCTAAACACTCCTGTTTATATGCAAAACCATACACATGTATGTATCTAGAATTGAAGATATTGTATTGTACATGTGGAGAACTGGAGAGTCTGTCATCCGTAAATGCGTATCGCGTGTATACACCATGATGCTCAAGCTCATGTGGGGATCTGCCTACTATAGTTTCTCGCGAACTGTAAAATAAAATAAATTGTCAAATTAATGGATGAAGCATCGACCCAATCAATTGACCGAATGCCAAGCTCAATTGTTGTACTCGTCGTAATTGGATTATATTGCTATGAAGGGTTCATTGAAGTGAGACCGAACTCATAAATTTTTGTATACATCGCTAAAAAAATAAACATAAATTGATTTCTTTTTTCCTTACTTCATTTAGGAGGAAAAAATACGAGTATAGTAAATGTTGTTCCTAGTATAGATATAGATAATTTTACTTGAACAACTTATTTATATTTTAATTAAAAAAAAAAATAACTTCAACAAGAAATTATTCATCACTTTTAACATAGGTACATATAACATATGTATGTGCATATATGTATATTAATAGGTACTAATAACTAAATTTTCCTTAATAATTGGTGTAAGCAGCATTTGTAATCTAAAGACGTGGCCTAGTCCCGATTTGACCTTGACACATAAAACAGAGAGGATGGAAGTATAAGAATTTTGAGCCCTACACAAAAAAATGTTTGATTATTAAATAGATTCAGATAAAAATAAGATAAATAATTTGTTTACAAGCAGTTTTAATTTGGGTTAGATCATGACAAAAAAAACTTATTTTAAATCCTTTTAAATTTCTAATTTCAATCCAACAACAATTAAACAACTTTTGTGTATACTACATACTAACAACTGTCAATGTTGTATTTTTCAATGCATATTTAATCTTAATAAACACATTCTAAGATAGATTTATGTACGTGCAACTTTTTAAGACACAAATTAATTGCAAAGTTGTATTTTAGATTGGTGAAACAATTTTCCTTTTCAAATAGTCTGAAAAATTAAAAAGTGAACATTCTTTTCACTTTGCAAAATTTTGTGTAACACTTTGCACTTTTACTTCGCATTATATTATCTTGTCTGCATTGTTGCAAAGTGAAAAGTGTTTGGCAAAATAGTTGTTGCCAGCCTCTCCAGGCGTTGTGCAGCCGGATGTTAAAAATCCAAAGCACGGAATTAGTAGATACTATATGAAGTGAAGATTCTTATTCTTAAAAAAGAATATTTTATGTTCAATTTGTTTAACATCGATCGCAACAATTAGGTAATTTACACAAAACTCTTAAAATCACCTATGATGCTTTTATCTAGCGTTGGCAAGTGTTGCTGATAGAGAAACCGTGTTCATCAGGGAAACACTTTTTGGTGCATAAGTTCAATCTTATACTTACTTCCTGCCTACATTTATGCCATATATTTACATAGCTACAGTTTTGAGGCAGTACCTACAAGTATACGTAATGTAAAAAGTACATTGAATCAAAAACACTCTAGTAAAGATATAAATCCTCGGTAGCCATATTAGTTTGCCTACAAGCTAAACCGGAAACTGGCCTCATAAAGTGTTTCTTAGTGTGCGTGTAATTTCTCCTCTAATTCATGAAAATTCCCCTAAAAACTCAGGAATTGTGTCT
The DNA here is from genome assembly GCA_951509635.1 of Eupeodes luniger. Classification (NCBI taxonomy): domain Eukaryota; kingdom Metazoa; phylum Arthropoda; class Insecta; order Diptera; family Syrphidae; genus Eupeodes; species Eupeodes luniger. The sequence goes on from OX608074.1 coordinate 68,871,911, forward strand.
ATGTATGCGTGAAAATACGTCAATTTTTCTCGTTGAATTCGTCCACATTACAAATACAACAATGTAAACAAATGGGTTTTGGAGGGTGATACGTACGGAAGATTTATATCTTCATATAGAGTGTTTTTGCATTGAATTTTAATTTCCCCTTTTCTCATTGGCATTGTTTTTTGTAAATATATTTCAAAATGATGTGTAAGAAAGTATGTGGTTGTGGAAGCTTATCAAAAATAAATAATAATACGAAACATGATTTCAAAATAGTTTCCTTTCTCGAATCCAATTAGACACGAATCAGAACGATCTGATACTAATGCGCAAAGTTTTTTAGGAGTGCAGATATATACCGAACTACAGTTTTTAAATAAAATAAAACTGGCCTTAATCTAGCGTTCGATGTTTCTCTTTTTTACTTAACACTTTTAAACATTTAACTAATAAACAAACAAATTTACAAATACAGACGCCCATAACTTAGAATAACTGGATAATAAATACAAAAATAAAGAAACCATTCGTTGATCCAAAATTATAAAGACCTTAAGTTTACTTTTTGGTATTTGAACATTTTCATATTATTGATACTTTTCGCCGTCTGCAGCACTTTTAAAGCTCAGCCATTTTCAACTTTACAATATTTTATGTTTGATATTATACATACATACATATATGTATGTACGTATGTATATAGAATTTTCTTACTCGGAAAATATTTTGCAAATATGTACTGTATGTATTTGATGTACATATAAGTATTTGTTTGTTAAACATTTGTTCCCATTTTAATTTAAGTCAAAAACATGTGCAAAATTAATTATTTTTTATTTAAAACAAATGTTGAACGATTTAGCTAAAAGATGACTTTAATAATTTTGAACGGGCATGTTGAGCATACCTTAATCTCTTGTGCTGATGTTCATTATGTCTATTAGTTTTGTTTTTAAAAATGAGATAAGAACATAAATTTGAAAAAAAAAAAAAAATGAAAAACACTGTACCTAGAGTTTGAAAGCATGAATTCTTTGCATGCATCTACTTTTTTATAGGGGTCTAAGCTTTTTGTTCGTTTTTTCCGGTCTCTAACGTAAGGCCACTTAAACAAAATAAGGAACATTGACGATAGAGTGAGATATTCTCGACACAGTACTATTTATTTTTTAGGGACCGTTAGTTTGGTCTATCGGCCAACGCAACGTTAAAAAAAGATGTTTTTCAAAGATTAAAAAGTCATTAAATAAAATTTTAAAAAAAGTAATGGACATCGGTTGGCAACATCAACAGTTTGGTGTTTGGAATTTTTCAATATCATGAATAATTTTCTAGTTTATGTATAAAATAATTATATTATTTTTGTAAGATAAGTCACTATCATTTATTTAATCATAAAAAAGGCAAATTTTTACAAGTAACGTACATCTTTTAATAGAATACTTACAATTGCCCACATATCCTTATAAAAGGTCCATACTTACATACATTCGTGGTGCTTCAGAATTTAAAGATTTAATATCCGTAGCTTATGATTTTCTTTTACAAATTGTTGATATAACACTATACACAAAATTTCCATACAGTTTATGTACACAAAAATGTACTTATTCATTTTATTATGTACATTTATAATTCTTTATTGTGCAATGTAGGTATATACGAAATGCGGATTACACGCAATTTTTATTTCCTCTCAAGAACTATCATTTTAAAACATCGTCTTATTGTATTCTTCATTTTAAATTACTTGCACATACTTAGAACGACGAAATGAAGAGAAATACTTTTCTCTTCTTTATGAATGTAAATACATAATGTAGAGCAGTATTATTTTTATTATTATTATTATTAACTATTATTGTCCGCCACTTATAGAAAGGAATGATGGGGATGGTGATGGTGTTGTTGATGTTTAATGGGTTGATGTCTTGGCTTATGGCTTATGAGAGAATCGAAGAGGATGATCTGATTTATACATACATCACGTTCACCCACTTCTTTACAGCCTTTCTCTCAACCCAGTCTTAAACTTGAAAGAAAACATAATACCAACATATCTTCTTTGCTTTTCTATTATTAATTTCGCTTTTTGCCCATGCAAAACTAATCGAGTAAAATATTACTTCCACACAAACACTTGTTCATGTTATACTAAATTTGTCAGCAAAAATTAAAATAGGCATAAGGGGACGTGGTAGGTACATAAATATACTCTTTTTTCAAAAAAAGATGATTTTATATATGAATATAGCTACAATATATATATGTATGTATATATATAAAAAGCGAAAATAACAACAAGACACAAATACAAGTGCAATGAGCATGAACAATAACGCGAGCGTTTATAGTATGTGGGGATATCAATCACGGTAATTCAGTTCACTTTAATTTAATAATCGAATCGAATGCTTCTCTTTTTTGACGTTTAGGTTTCGTGTCATCTTGTCCTTTTCTTTTCACTTATTTAATCACAAAGAACGAATGAAATAATAATCATAAATTTTCATCACCGAGACCACCATTCTTCGTTTGTAACTGTTATAAATGTTCGAGTGCATGCTAAGTTCATTTATTTATTTTTTGTTTTTGTTAGGAAGTACTTCTTTTTTCATATAAGAATCCATAGAAGTGATTCGTATTTTATTTTTAAAGTATTAAAGTAATGTTTTTGATGATTGATCGAACAGTCAATACTCGAACCAACATCTTTTCGCACCTTCTCCGTTTATTTTTCACACGAATTTCAGAATGACTGAATATACAACCGATCTTAACGTACATTTTTTAAAATACAATAAAACCAACTTATTGTGTAAAAATAAAAGAACAAAAAATATTGTATATACCAGTGGTTCTACTGAGACCCCAATAGTCTTCCATGTTTGCCATACGTTGGCCACTACTGAACTGCGGTAACTGAGTTTTCAAAAAATTGCTAGGTAAATTGTTAGTTTTTTTTTTTAATTTGCTCTTGTGTATGCACTATATATATTTAGTTACTTTTTTTTATTTTATTGAATGGATCTTGTTTTTATAAAAGTTTTTTTTCCGACGACAGCGACGACTACGACGACGATGTTAACGTATCTATAGTCGTTCGAATAATGGATGGTGAAAATAACGACTAACGACTGCAATGGAGTAGGAAAAAGCATCGCAAGCAATTGTATTTTAGTGATACTGTATAGTGAGTTCGGCTTTTATACAATGTCTGTATACCATCAGTTTACTTTGGCTTAATTAAGATCATCGTTCTGACAGACACCGGGGTTGGTCAACCTAAATTGAATAAATTGATAAAAACGAATAATTGTTGTTGGTTTCTTTTTGACAAGACTGCAAGATCATACTCTCAGAAGAAGAAAAGGAAGACAATGAATCGATATTAAGTTTACATCGATTGTACGGATAGAAGACTTACTTAAAATATTCACGTACTTTTTCGGAGAATTTATTGATATTTTCCGTTGAAAAAATAAGAGCAGCTGTATACGAATAAGAATATTCGTCTTTGCATATATCCAAGGAACAAAAATGTTTTACGACACTCAACTATGTCAGTGAGTTTAAAAAACTTAATACAATATTAAGGTTAATATGAATAAAGTAGAGCCCTTTCTCAAAAACTCAGTTCCTCATTTCCATAGCAACTACTCCGTGACATAATATATACACTCAACCAATTATTCATCATTTTTTAAACTGCTGTAATAAAACCACTCACTTAAGTTATAGATTTTTCAAATTCAATCTTGATATTATCTATCTGTAAACTTTAAAATATCAGTAACAGTAACAGTAAAATATCTTTATTCGTTGAGAAATTTTAAATTTTCAGTTCGACAGGTCAAGTTAAAAATAAAGTTTTCATCCGAAGTTCAGTTTCTTACTTATAAGATCGACTAAATATTGTACACACGTCACGTGCAGAAACATAAGATTTCAGCCATCTACATATATTCCATGCATACAAATCTTTATTTTAATTTCTAAATAGTGATTTCAGAACTTTCACACACCAGTTTAGTTTAGCCTTTTCTAAACTAAAGACCAATGTGAAGTAATTTTAGTAAATTTAATTTTTCATGCCATCAAAATATGTGTAGCCAGATTTTTGCATATCTATATCTTCAACAAAGCTGCTTATGCACCAACTCATCTGCAAAATATGGTCGGAAGAAAGCAAGCCCGATGAGTGGAATCTCAGCATAGTTTACCCAATACACAAGAAAAGACTGTCTTAATTGCGCCAACTACAGAGGCATCAGTATCCTGAACATTGCCGTATTATGTGAACGTCTGAAGCCGTTCGTCAACAACCTGATAGGTCCTTATAAATGTGGCTTCAAACCAGAAAAGTCCACCATTGACCAAATATTCACATTACGCAGATCTTGAAAAAAAAGCAGGAATTTCAAATCGATTCCCAACATCTCTTTATCGTTTTTAAAGCCGCGTATGACAGCATCTATAGGAAAGAGATCTACAGAGAAATATCTAGTTTTGGCATCCCTGTCAAACTTATGTTTGTGCAGAATGACGATGGAGAATGCACGCTGCTCTATCAAGGTCGGCGTGATGTCAGTGGAGCGTTTTTGAGCATTGCGACGGAAGCGGTGAAGATGGGTTTAATGGTCAATGAGGGCAAGACCAAGATTGAATGGACATCAACGCTCCAGGCCGGAAGGTCTTCGAATCCAATCCCGGGGGACGTCGGCGGTGTCGGTGGCGGCGGCGGCGAGCGCAATAAAGGAGGACCCCGACTTAGGTGGCACCCAGGTGCGAGAAGACTTACACCAACGTGGCGTGCGAAACTGGAGACAGCTTGCTAGGGAGACATGTTGGTTAAGTATGTAAGTAAAGTTTTTGCACGCAAATCAGCTTAGATGAATATACAGGTAAATGACTTAAATGTCCGATCTGCAAGAAGGTGCCACTGCGTGCTAGACCTGAATCTCATTGAGAATATAACACAAGAGTCAAGTGGCTTTTCTACAAAACGGATAATTACAAAGTGACACGGTTTGCTACTGTTAAGTCATGGCGACTTCTTTGTCACAGAGTCACATCACAAACACCACAGTCTCTATGTAACTCATTTTCTGTATTTTCCATTTATAAAAAATGAAAAAAATATTTCTCATTTTTGATAACAAAGATGGATTAAAGAATTGTTCCTTTTAAAACCTTATAGTAACTAGTGTATGGAAAGTTTCTTTGAATCCAGATTTTTTATGACATTTTAGGATTTGGGCGTTATGGTTTTAGGCTAATAGATCTAAACGTATATTAATATCAACTTTGTTAATATTAATCTGTTTTACTTAGATTTGAATGTATTAACATTTTATAAATGTTTATTATCGTAGTACTTGTGTAATAGATGATAAACATTAATTAAATAAACTCAAAGCTAAGTCAAGATATTCAAACTAATGTTTGTTATTTTTCCAGAAAAATGTAGGGCAGAACCTATTGAATCAAGTAATAAGTTAAACGAATACTGTTTGCACACAAAAAAGTTTTTAGACCATCCTCACCAAATCACGTTTTCCATGATATTTTGAGCCATAAATTTGACTTTCAAATATCAACGTTTTTATTATGTCTCAGTTTTGCTCGTTCTAATAGACAGATGTATAAAAATAGAGTATTCTTCTAATGTGTAACTTTTATTTGTGCCATATGTTTTACTATCGTTAGCTACTGACTGACATGATGGACACATCAACACAATTGAAAGTCACACACACACAAACAAAAAACATAACACAATGGCAAAAAAATAAATTAAAGCAATTTCTATTCATGTACTAAGGCTCTCCGCGAGTCGGTGTATTTGAAAGGCATAGACTTTAAGTCGTTCCAATGACGTCAGGCTGACATTAAAAATATACGCCTTTCAAGATGATCACAGCTGGATTTCTAGTATGCGTTTCAAGAAGTCAATTTGTAAACAGTTAAAACTATACTTACTAACTAAATAATTTCAGTACCTAATCGACAAAATGGAGGCTGATGTCGTTTCCTGTATGGATGAACAATTTACTCTTAAAGTGTACTATGTACACTTGAGAGGCAGTTACGATGTTCTCATTTGAGTCAATCGAATCGATTACATTGAAACTACTTAAAGTAAATTCAATATTAATTCCCGTTTTATTTTGTTGGAATTCGGACTATTTGTTTAACAAACAACAACAAAACTTATAACAGAAATAAACTGCAATTTTACGTTGTATTCATTTGTGAATGTATGGCACTTACAATTTGTTCTATTTGCTGATCGACTCATCATATAAAAGGGTGACTTTTTAAAAGCTATAGGAAAGTTTAAAAAAAAAAACACATAAAATTCAGAAAAATGCATGAAATCCTTATTTGAATTGATAGTACGGTCCATATAATTTAATGTTTGAAGATTATTTCATGCAAATGTTGACCTTGACTTTCCAACATTTCAGCCGGTATCTCACGAATAAATGCTTCAATGTTGTCTTCCAATGCGTCAATTGAAGCGGGCTTGTCTGTATAGATATGAGCTTTAAAATAGCCCCACAAAAAAATAGTCTTAAGGCGTTAAATCGCATGATCTAGACGGCCACAATAAGTCCATTGTTGTGCGTGCTGTGTGGCATGTGGCACCGTCTTGTTGAAACCACATGTCATGCAAGTCAAGCTCTTGCATTTTGAGCAAAAAAAAAGTTGAATATCATCTCACGGTAGCGCTCACCATTCACAGTTACGTTACGATTCGTACGGTCCAATGATGCCACCAGCCCATAAACCGCACCAAACTGGGACTTTTTCTGGGTGCATTGGTAGCTCCTGCAATGCTTCTGCCTGATATTCACTCCAAAATCGATAATTCTGCTTATTTACGTACCCATTGAGACAAAAATGAGCTTCGTCGCTAAACACAATTTGAACTCAATGAACTTTCTTAACAGAGCACGCATTTTGATAATAAAATTCAATAATTTGCAATCGTTGTTCGTTTGTAAGACGATTCATGGTTAAATTATAGACCAAACTGAAGATGTTTGACAGTGACAGTGAAACAAAACACGAAACGTGCGTCAGCTGTTTAAACCAGTGTTGCCAAAAAGATAATAGCTAAACAATCACCATTTATTATGTATATCAAGTTTGATTTCTCTACTATGGAAAATATTAACCTTTCTACAGTAAAAATCAAACCAATTTCATTTAATTCATTCTCAAAGATTTTATTATATCGTGTACAGGTGTTGATATAAAGTCAAAAATATTATCCGGACATTTCCTCCAATATTTTTGGCATCCTCCCTGTTCCCCATCAAATTCGGCTCTATAGTAAACTTTTGATAATTTTTCATTCTTCGATGAACTTGGGCTACAAAAAGAATAATAGAATAAATTTATTATAATATTACATATTAAAGCAAATTATTTTATTATAAATAATATTTTTTCAACAAAGAAAATTTTACAATTTAATATCTGATACTGATAATCTTTGCAATAAAATAAAATTTAAAATAAGAAAATAAGGACAAAATTATAAATTAAAACTGAAGACTTTGTTTTACTTAATATTATCACAACATTTATTTTAAATTTTTGAGTGGAACGACGCACTTCGGATTCAACAATCTATCATCGGACTAGTGCTGGAATCTGAACTCAAAATTAAGAATATAAAAAAGAGGCTGGGATGCGACCCACACTGATAACTTCCCATCCCATTCGTCGATTTGTCTTGCTTAAAAGGTTTGTAGGTTTTCGTGTTTTGTTAAAAAGGTGCCAGTTGAATTATTTAAAAAAAAATTAAATAACCAAAAATATTTTGCATATGATGAAATAGTTTGATTTCAAAATCTATTTTTGTTAAAAAAATTTTTATTCGAAAACCAATGTTTACCAATTTTAGTATCATTTCTTAAAAATTTATATTTCTTCTATAAACGAATACAAATTGAATGAATGAAATTAATTTGAAGTCAATATCTTCTATTATTTACAAGATATCGAGAACCGTACTATTTTTTTTTATAAAAAACAAAATTACCGAATGTCGAAAACAATATTTTCTCTGAGATAAAATTAGTTTGCAGCCAATTTTTTTGATTTTTGAAAAGATATTTGAGTCGAAAATCAACTTTTAGTATTGTTTTTTTTTAGGTTTTTATTTTTTATAAAAAAAACTGTCAATTCGATTTTTCTCAAAATTTTACCACAAAGCGTTTTTTTCGTTGCACAAAATCATTTTAAAGATTAAATCAGTTCTGTTCGTAAAATATTCAAGGTGACAAATACTTTTTTTTCAGTTACAATAACTTCCTATGGAAAGTTAATAACGAGAAGTTGGTTTAAGATTTCTTGACTTTCTAAATCAATTTTGTACCTATTGGTCTGCAATCGTATTTCTGTTGCCTATTGATAGCGTTCCCATACAAGTCTCCGATACTATTCACCATATGATCTTGGATTGGAAAGTATTCAAAGAACCCTCGTTCTCTGATCATAGATATATCCAGTTCAATATCAATGTGGATGAAAACCCTAGTCCATTGACTTTTCGAAACTATCGGAAAACTAACTGGGCTACATACAGGAACTTATTACAAAGTTATTACTAAAACCTGAACCATCTATAGTCCTTCCTCTAACGCTAGCGAACTTGACAACAAAGTCAATGACCTCACCTCAGCTATGAATAGATCGCAAAATTGCTTGTCCACTTATACTCATAAGAGGAAAGAGGAAACCACAATGGTGGGCCTCAGAGCTTGACAAGCTCAGAATGTAAGAAACCGAGCCAAAGCCGCAAGACTAGCCTCTCACTGGAATTCTTACAAAGAATCCCTAAGAATTTACAAGAAGGCACTAAGGAAATCTAAACGATCTTCCAGGCGATCCTTCTGTGGCACGATAGAAGAAACTTCTGAAGCCCCCAGGTTACGGAAAATTCTTTCAACTAATCCAACGATGCCAAGCTGCTTGAAAAATGTAGACGGCTCCTGGACAAATTCAAGTAATGAATCGCTGAACTTACTACTGGATACTCACTTTCCTGGTAGTTCTCTAACCGAAACTTGCAACAATCATATTCGTTCAAGTTTCAACACAACATATCCACAAGGTCTAATCACAAGGGACAAGCTACAATGGGCTCTCAACAGCTTCCAACCATTTCAATCTGCAGGACCAGATGGAATAATACCAGCCGAACTACAAAAAACATCAGACATTATTACACCTATCCTTGAGGCAATTTTTACCAGCTGTCTTTACCTGGTCCATATTCCCTCGGCATGGAAAGAAGTTAAAGTTGTTTTTATACCCAAAGCAGGCAAATGCTCGCAAGTCAATCCTTAAGATCTACGACCTATAAGTCTAGGTTAGGTTAGGTTAAAGTGGCTGTTGGTTGGGACATCCAACACACTTAGACCAAAGTATGGTCCTGGTCCATTGTGATACCACATGAATCAGTTAATCAGCTTAACTCGTTAAACCAATTGGAGCTTCGAACGAAGCGTAGGAGACAAATAGTGTCAGAATTTTTTAGATCGCTGCTATCGTTGAAGTAGTAGTCTAAAAGGTGGATTCTACGTCTTTGTGATAAGGCAGGGCATGTGCACAGAAGATGAGAGATTGTCTCCTCTTCTTCTTCGTCCATGCAACTCTACAAAAATCATTTGCAGGGGCTACAAGTCGAATAGCATGCCTTCCTATTAAGCAGTGCCCAGTCAGGACACCTATAACGTAGCTGATGTGCAATCTACTCAGAGAGATTAATTGTTTTGAGCGCCTGGCGCTAAGAATAGGCCAAATTAGTTTTGTTGCGACACAGGTGGTGGTGTTATTCCACCTGAGGTTTGTTTTATCTATGGTATATTGCTTTAGCATAAGTTTACATGTAGCTAGAGGGATACCTATGTTAGCATTATGAGCCAGCAGAGGTAAAGTTGTTCCGCTTTTTGCAAGTTCGTCAGCTTTGCAATTTCCTGGAATGTCTCTTTGGCCCGGCACCCAGAAAAGGTGAATGTTGAACTGTGTAGCCATCTCCGTAAGAGATGATCGACAATTTAGGGCTGTTAATGACTTTGTGGAGACAGAGTCTAGGGACTTTAACGCGGCTTGGCTATCCGAGAAGATGCGTATATCATTAGTTGATATAACGTTTTCTCTAAGCCAGGATAGGACTTCTTTTATAGCCAGGATTTCAGCTTGGAACACGCTACAATGATCGGGTAGACGAAAGGAGAGACTTAAGTTTAGTCTATCTGAGTATACGCCTTTACCAACCCCATCCTCCGTTTTTGATCCGTCTGTATAGAAGTTTATAGGACCATCGTTCAAAAATGATGTATTCTCCCAAGAAGACCTGGGAGGTATAGTCACTTTGAAGCTATAGTTATTAAACTGAAGATGGGGTATGGTGTAGTCAATATTACTGTTTATAGTTCTGAACGAGTTCAAAATAGTGGTGTGGCCAATTCCATTATTGATCCACAGAGAGGAGGCTTGAAGCCGTATGGCAGTATTAGCGGCTTGCTTGCTGAAAATGTCCAGCGGTATTAGATGGAACAGAACATCAAGTGAGGCGGAGGGGGTATAGCGAAGTGCTCCTCCCATACACAGGTAGGCCGTTCGTTGGACTTTGCTGAGTTTATCGCGATTTGTCGCTGTATCTAGCGCCGTCCACCATACCGCTACTCCATAAGTAAAGATCGGTCTTATGACCGAGATGTATAGCCAGTGTGTAATGCGGGGCTGAAGGCCCCATTTATTACCAATGGCCTTTTACAGGAGAACAGGGCTACTGTGGCCTTGTTTATTCTCTCTTGAATACTAGGTTTCCAACTTAATTTCTTATCTAAAATGAGACCCAAGTATTTTGCTTGTTCAGAGAATTTAAGTGGTACACCGTTAATGAGGGGAGGGTCAATGTATGGGACTTTGTATTTCCTTGTGAAGAGGACAAGGTCGGTTTTTTGTGGGTTAACGCCTAGTCCACACCGATAAGCCCATCTGGTGAGCTTATTTAAAGCGTTTTATAAGAGGTCTTTTAATATATTGGGATGTTTACCCGTTACCGCAATAGCAACATCGTCGGTATAGCCAAACACTCTGTATCCCTCTCTTTCTAGAGTAATTAGTAATTCATTTATTACTAAGTTCCAGAGGAGAGGGGATAGGACACCACCTTGTGGCGTACCTCTGCTGACACCCCTTTGCTTAGTAAAATCGCCCAGTTTTGAATTGATAATCCTGCTTATCAGCATTTGATTGATCAATTCGCTGATCGATTTATCTACCTTCAGAGATGTCAATACACGTGCAATTGCAGATGTGTCGACATTGTTAAATGCACCTTCTATATCTAAGAAGGCAACTAAGGTGTACTCTTTATGATGGAGGGAATATTCGATTGTACGTACTATACTGTGTAGAGCCGTTTCAACTGATTTCCCTTTGTTGTAGGCGTGTTGAGCCTTTGAAAGGAGGGACTTATCAATACTTGCCCTAAGTGGGTATCGATCAAACGTTCAAAAGTTTTGAGAAGGAATGATGATAAGCTGATAGGTCTTAGGTCTTTAGGGTTAACGTGGCTGGATTTTCCAGCTTTTGGAATAAAAACAACTTTAACTTGTCTCCAAGACATCGGGATGTATTCCAATTTAAGGCATCCCTTGAAGATGTTTTCTAGGATGGGTATTAGAAAACTTGCATTTTCTTGCAGTTCAGCTGGAATTACACCATCCGGACCTGCAGATTTATATGGCTTAAAGCTGTTAATAGCCCATTTGAGTTTTTCCCTAGTGACTAGACCTTGTGGGGGATGTAATGTATTGTCACCATTATTAGGTGCAATGTTTCCTTCTTGGAATGATGATAGACTTATAGGAAAGATTGATTGATATCCATTTAAGGGCAAGTATTTGTACAAGACTTCTGTCTTCGTCTCAACATGCCTTCTGTAAAGGTATATCGGTGGAAACGGCGGTACACACCTTAGTATGCACCATCGAATATTCCCTTCATCATAGAGAGTTCACTATGGTTGCTTTCCTTGACATCGAAGGTGCTTTTAACAACGTGGATACATCTGCAATCACATCTGCACTAACATCTCTAAACGTAGAGAGTTTGCTTGGGGATTTAATTCATTTAATGCTGACTAGTTGAACAATTAACTCAAAACTGGGCAACTCTTCTGCCAGACAATACGTTAGTAGGACACCGCCAAGGTGGTGTTATATCCCCTCTCCTCTGGAACCTAGTGGTGAATTAAATCCTAACTAGTCTGGATGCGGAGGGTTTCAGAGTGATCGCATATGCGAATGACGTTGCTATAGCGGTTTCAGGTAAGCATCTTAAAACCAAGAACTCTTACAAAATGAAGAAGAGCAATGGACTAAGTCAACAGACCAAAATCCTGATGTACAAACAACTGCTGAGACCAGTCATTGGATACAGCTTTCCCGTTTGGTACACCATCTCCAAAACGGCCATGAAGCAGCTAAAAGCCTTCGAAAGAAAGATCCTAAGAATCTGCACTGGGCTTGTCTTTGACAGGGAGCGTCAAAAATACTTTAAAAACGACAGAATTTATTCTGAAGCGAGGATAAATACATTGGACAACTACCTACTACTCTTGGCTAAAAAGTTAGTAGGTAACTCATCTAGCCACCCGAACCAACTAATAAGAAGGATGACAACCCAACAGCGACTGCCAGAGCCCAGGTACCTTAGCGTCATGGACATTATGGATGATAACATAATTCAAGTCAACAACGAAGATGCCGTTGCATTCTACGCTGACCCCGAGTCAGCCCACCGACGTGGCTAAACAAGCCAACAACCATCTAACCAATCAACAAATCCAACAAATGACAACCGGGAAGGAACACCCCGAGGATAACCAAGTCAACCGACTTTTATTTTTAGAACGCCATACATATTAAACAATATTTTAATTTAAACTTAAGCCAATATATAAAGTTAGGCCCCCTATGTGCCAACAAACTATTTTATTCTAAGACAATGTATCTATTTAATCTTAAGACTATCCAATTGTATATATAAAAGTTCAATAAACAAATCTTGAATCTTGAACTCTTACAAAATGCCTTAGACAGACTAATGCATTGGGCTGATCGGTGTGGACTGGGTGTTAACCCACACAAAACCGATTTAGTCCTATTTTGGAGGAAATACAAAATTCCATTTGTTAACCCCCCCTATGTTAAAGGAATCCAATTAAAATTCTCAGACGAGGCTAAGTACCTGGGTCTTATTTTAAATAAAAACTAAATTGAAAACGCAATGTACAAGAAAGAGTCAAAAAAGCTACTGTAGCTCTCTTTTCTTGCAAAAAAGCTATTGGTAATAAATGGGGCTTACAACCCAGAATCACGCATTGGCTATACACAACGGTAATTAGACCGATTTTAATGTACGGTGTGACTGTATGGTGGACTGCTTAACCTCTAACACCTCTTGATATATTTAGCAAACAAATAGCTGCAAGCTTTGCTATTCGCCTCAAAGCTTCGTCGCAGTGGATTAACAACAACATTGGCCACTCCGTAATTCTTAGGTATTTAGAATCAATTCCAAAGCACACAGACAACACCATTCCCCAACTGCAATAATTCGACAGAAACTTCCAGATTTCTATACCTTCCAGATCTTTCTGGGAGGATAAGGCATTCCTCGAAGACGAGTCAATCCATTTTTATACAGATGGTTCAAAAACAAAAGAAGGGGTTGGTGGAGGTGTGTACTCTGAACGACTGAAATTAAGTTTCTCATTCCGCCTTCCCAATCATTGTCTTGTCCTGGCTTAAAGAAAACGTGATATCAAGATCTGATATCCGCATCTTCTCAGATAGTCAGGCCGCTATCAAATCTCTGGACTTTGTCTCTACAAACTCTATAACAGTCCTTAACTGTCAATCATCTCTAATGGAGGTGGCACAACAGTTTAATATTCACCTTTGCTGGGTGCCGGGCCATTAGAGACATCCCAGGTAACTGTAAGGCAGATAAACTCGCCAGGAACGGTACAATACAACCCATTCTACCACGTTTGGCAAATGCTGGCATACCAATCGCTACTTGTAAACTATCGCTAACAGTGCTGGCTTTAGGGGATGGCGACCCAGGCGGTCGACTGGGGCGCTGCGATAGAGAGGCGCCGCGGCGCGCCGTGTCCGCAAGCATACATTTTTTTTACACTCATACGTGTCAAGGACTCATTGAATCTAGAGTTGGTACGATGTTTAGGTTCTTAAACCATGTCCTTCCTGCGAAGATTATAACCGGCACCCCAATGGTTGAAAGATATAGAGCCAAGTAGTTCCTGTGCATCTGTTACACCAGTTATAACTTGATGGAAGAATACCATGTCATTGTTGTTTCATCTATTTGACAATGTTTCCATCTGGAGAGTTAATAAACGGTTTTCATAAGAGGGGACATTTAAAGGATCACCCATAGGATACCTTTGAGGAACTTCAGCATAAGGAACAAACAAATCATATATTTCTAGAACAGTTCTTGCTTTCCTCGTGGAAAAGATTTGCATTTATATATGTTAGCCTTTCTTTTACCCATTTTATATTTCTATGCGATAAAAGAAAAACAACGAATTTAAGCTTGTTATGTAGGTACTCGTATTTAATAAAAAAAATCAAAAAACACTTCCTTACCGAAATTAACATTTTAGAAAAAAAACTTAAGTAAAATATCACGTAGTAAAGGCCAAGCCACACGTGAAAACAAACAAAAACCATTTCAATTTTTTAGTTGAAAACAGAACAAAATTGTTGTCTAATTTCTTCTTTTCTTTCTTTTATTCATACCTAGAAACGTTTTTTTGCAACCGAAAAATATAGTTTTGCGGTAAAAAAAACAAATTTGTGTTTTTAATGTTCTCATACATCTATAGGTATGCGTGTGTAAATATCCATAGACACATTTTTTTATTCATATGCTCATGTTCAGTGCAGTGCAAGTGACTTAACCTACCCACATTTGTGTGGTCTTTTTATCGACGTCATTGTAAGTATGTACCTTCTTCGAGTTATTTGTAAAAAAAATTTTAACTTCATTTCAGTTTTATTATTCGAGGAAGTGATACAAAATTGGTAATTCAAGCTATTATAATAGAACTTTTTTTATTTTCAAATTGGAAGAATTATAATCTATTCACTTCCTCGAACCATAAAAGTAAAAAAGATCTAATTTTTCTTTAGATAAATCGGCGTAATATCAAATTGGAAGAATTATAATCTATTCACTTCCTCGAACCAGAAAAGTAAAAAAGATCTAATTTTTCTTTAGATAAATCGGCATTTCATGTGCACGGCACTGTAGTTATACTCTGTCCAACAAAAATAGTCAGTACAGAGAAGATAGGACGTTTACCTCTCACTCTGACTGAAGTGAAATCTCGTTAAGCTGTGAGAGAGAGCAAATATTACAGGGTTTCCGTAGTGCCCATTATAAATTTCGAAAAAGCTCTGATAAATATTAGTAGGGATACCAACTTTTGGTTTTAAATTGAAAGTTAAAAATAAATTCCGTTTAAGAAAATTTATAAATTATGTACATAATCCCGAATTCAAAAACCCCTTTGTGAAAACTAAGAGTAACATAAATTCAATTATGAAAAAATAATGAAAATTTTCGATTCTGTATCGCACAATATTCACAAATACACAATTTATAAACAACACAGCACAGATTTATAATAAAATAAAAGCAGTTCTTTTTTTGGCACTGATTATAAAACACCGTATAAATAAACACTTTTTCAAAGAATATTTTTTTTATGAACAAAATCACTATTTTTCACCATCTATAATTACACCATGTATTATACATAATTTTCGCTTAAACTCAACCCTTTGCTTCCTAGTGGTTTCGCAATTAAACCAAATACTCTTTATTTTTTCTTTATATTCCTACTGGTTTTTTTTTAATTTTTAGTAAATATTATTTTTTTTTATTTAAATGCATTATTCATTATACACATTCTATATAAATTTTAAGTTTTTATACAAATTTTTGAAAAAGTTGACATCTCCGGGAACAAAGGGTTAATTTACGAAGAATAATAAATAAACTTCACTTACCGAAAAACAGCAAGCGACAACACCATTCGCATATTTGTTCTCAAAAGCTTTTAAAAAAGCACACATTCTGAAAGCTCCCAAACAAAATCCAAAGAAAAATCCACCATGATTTGCATTAAAGTGGAAATGGTAACTCTAATAACAATCTGCTTATTTTCAATACATACGAAGAGGGTTGTTTGTGAACACATTATTTATCAGTGTCAGTGTGGCTTTGGCTGCGCATGGTAAAGGTTGTGGGGATGTACGCTCGTCGAAGCGTAATTACAACAACAATTTATGTGTAAGTCAGTGGTTGAATTTTCTTTTTCAGTAGATAAAAAGGGAATAAAACCACTGACTGGCACCATTTGCAAGAAAAAAGCTCTCCCATAAGACGTGTACTGACTATTTTTGTTGGACAGAGTATAATTAAATGTCCATAGTAACTTAAAAAAAGAGACCACACTGCTCAGCGATGTGACGATAGAATTAGAGAAACAAAAAAATAATGTGTGCGTGTAGGTTACTTGATGAACTATACAATACAGAAAAATTGAATATGTAGGCAGGTAGGTAAGAGAAAAAACGTAACTACTAAATGGAACACATACTAAGAGAGAAATAGCATGGGAAGAAAAGAAAATTAAAATTGTTGTAATGATAATGAAATGAAACAAAGCAGCGACCTCGCGATTGTGATGGAATCTAATTTCCTGGATAAAATAAATTCAAAAAGTTTATAATTAACTTAGAAGTGATTTTAGGCTTAAAATTTGCGCAAAAATATTGACTTTATGAAGCAATGCTAATTTTTGTCGATTATTGTATAGGTTTTAAGATATGAGTGGTTGTATAAGTCAACTAATGAAACAAAATGGACAAAAAATGTAAAATTAATAATATTTAAGTTTGACAAATAATTAATGAAAAAAAATTAAAGCTCATAACAATATAGAAAATAATAAAATATATTTCAAATAAATCGGTTCACTACTTTATGAGATCGTGCGTTACAAACTTTAAAATGGTTTCGCTTTTATATAATATAGTATAGATTATATTATTTTCCCAGCCCATCAGGACAAAGTGAATATATACGACGAATCAATCACAAAATTATAAATAGGAAAATTGACGAAAATTTGTAAGCATTTGAAATCAAATCTAATGTAAACACTGCATTAGAGTTAGACGGAACTAACCAGAGAGTACCACAAACCACAACCAAGACTAAAACGCATTAAACGCCTACCGGGAGAAGATGCTCTTGATGAACAGGTTTCAAATCCAAACAAAAAAGTTTGAAGTCGAATTTTTTTTTTTGCTCTCCTAGACACTATCCTTTATCCTTGTATCTACGAAGGAAAGATTTCAGCAAATGAAAGAGTTTTCGGAAACATGGAACTTTCTGCGTAATATCAAAATAAATGTAGATAATAATGAACTAATTCAACATTGTGCCTTACTGGAAAAAAATTGACAGTTAACTCTAATTCCGATATAGATGCAGATTTGTTGTGAAGTGAGATTTTAAGTATTCAACATCATATCGAAGATACTAAAACAACACCAGTCGAATCATTGAATTTTATTAAGGAACACAACTTTCAGGAAATATATCCAAACATTTGGATTGCTCTTCGCATTCTTTACCAGTGATTGTGGCCAGTGGAGAAAGGATTTTCCCAAAACTAAAACTTATTTGCGGCTGACAAGCTTGGCTTCGCTGTCGATTGAAAATGAAATTGCAGAAAATATTGATTTTTTGTAAATATTTTTTTGTAAATAAGAATTCGTATAAAATCTTCATAAAAAAAATAAAATAAATCAAAAATACAAGCTCAAAATAACTTACAATGAAATAAGAATCTTAGCTTCTATTAAAAGGAAAAATAGATTATTTCTCTAGATTTAACTGCTGTTATAATAAAGTAAGGATAAAAGAATTGAATGTTTCGATCGATGGTGAAATAAACTTGATTTCCTTAAGTGTATTTGTTTTTGACATTTTTGAAGTAAAAAAAAAATCAATACAAACAGAATAAAAATAATTATTATTACCGAATTATTTAAAAATTTTAATGCAATGCACTTATCGCTAACGTGTAACTTAGTGAATTGAAATTTTTATATAATATTAGCATTGGATAATTACGAACAGTTTTTCTTTTAAGCATAAATTCTACTTTTTCATCAGTGAGATACGAGCTCTATCCCTTCTACTTCTGGAGAAGGAGGTTATATATTTTTGTAATTAAAAAAAGGGCGCCAAATATTTGACTCACCTTGGGGGCGCCAAGCTGGCTAAGGCCGGCCCTGATTGTTAATGCAGGACGCTATGAAGAAGGCAAACACCAGGTGGAACAATATCACAACGTGTTAAGTCACAAAAACATCTGGCCAACACTAGATTTAAAGCGATCAAGGTGCTTGCTATCTCTAAGCAGATTGGATATATAAGCTCGATAATAGGTGTCATAACCGGACACTGTCTAATAGGAAAGCACGCCACGCGGCTAGGCATATTCTAAAATGACTTTTGCAGAAGCTGTATGGACGAGGAAGAGGAGGAAACAGTTCTTCACCTTCTCTGTACATGCCCTGCTCTAGCTCAAAAACGCAAAAACTACCTAGGAGAATTCTTCTATAACGATCTAAACGATCTAAATCATATTAGAATAATCAACCTCTCACGTTTCGTAAGGAACTCAAACTGGTTTCATTGAGCTTAGGAGGAAGCCTCAAGATTCATGTGGTATCACAATGGCCCATGATACAACTAATAAAGATAGCGCATTGCGCATGTAAGGTTTTGGTTGTCAAACTATTGTGACGTCACGAACACTCAATCAAATGAAGAGAGCAATTATATTTGGCGCAATTTCAATCTATTTTCTGTTGTGAATGTTAACGGAAGTGAATTTTAAAAATTCTTAAATCAATAAAGTTATTTAAAGTGGTATTGTTCATAATTTATACAAAAAAAAACATTTATTAATAAACATGGGTGTTTGTTCTGTTTTTGACTGCAACAACAACGAAAGAAATAAAATAACGAAAGATTCCAGCTTTCATAAATTTCCATAAGGAAATTTAAATCTCTGGAAGCAGTGGGTCTTGTTCAAAGCGTTGTCGCGAGCTGTTAGCCTTGGATACCTCGAAGACGAAAGTTGGGAAGAATGCTATCAACTGTTCAAATATGTAAGTCTCTAAACAGTAATGTATCACACAGTATTTCAGTTTAAATATTTTTGCAGACAAATGATTGGTTCGACGTCATGAATGTCAGGTCTCCCTACAGTGATTCACGTGAAAGGATCCACGCATACGGACTACATTTGGAAACCCAAAATAAAATGTTAGATGACATGTCGGATATGATTTTAAATATGCGCGTAGTTGGAAAAAAATTTATTTATTTATTTATTTATTTCGTCAATCAAGTTACAAAAACTTTATAAAGACTATCATATATACATAATTTAAACTAACGAATAAATAACATATTTACAAAGTATAAAAATAATAATATTATAATGAATTCAATATATCTCTTTTAATATTTATCCTACTTTTATTAAAATCAATGACAAGATCAAGATCATTCAAAGCAATACAAGAGCTAGTAATTGGATTATGTTTGGCGTAACTTGTACTATGATATGGAACATAAACGAGATTTCCATCTCTAGGTCGCAAAGTACGGGAAGGTGCATAAAGATAGTACATTGAAAGCAGCATCGAACAGTTAATATTTGAATTGAGGATATCAAAAGCGAAAAGAGCAGAATATAGTTTCCTTCTAAGTACTAGGGGCTTTAAATCAATAAAGGCACATCTGATCTCATAAGACGGAAGATCTGCATTTCTAAATGTTTTCCGCAAAGCAAATTTAGTAAACCTTTTCTGAATTTTTTCAATACGAAGAATGCTTGTTTGAGTATATGGATTCCAAATAACACAACAATACTCTAGCACAGGTCTAACAATAGATAAAAACAGAGTCTTAAGGGTGTAAGGATCTTCAAAAGACTTTGAATTCCTCATTATGAAACCCAACATCGAATTTGCTCTGGAGATTACTTGGTCAATATGAAGCGAAAACTTCATGTTAGAATCAAAGATAACTCCAAGGTCCTTTTGACTCATTAATCTTTGAAGGTTTTGACCATCAAGTTTGTAATCGAAACAAATAGGATTGAGTAATCTTGCATAAGTTACAACACTACATTTATTATTATTGAAAAATAATCCATTTAGATTACACCAGTGAACAATATTATTAAGATCATTTTGAATTTTACACGCATCTACTGGAGATTTAATGCAACTAAAAATCTTGAGGTCATCTGCATATAATAAGTACTTAGAATATGAAATAAAACTAGGCAAATCATTTATAAAAAGAATGAAAAGGAGCGGTCCAAGATGGCTGCCCTGTGGTATACCGGAAAAATTTATGATTTCATTTGACAGGACATTACCAATTTTGACATATTGTTTTCGTCCAACTAAATAACTATGTATCCATTTAAGAAGTGCGGAGTGAAATCCAAATAATTGAAGTTTTTTCACTAGAACATTGTGTTGTACCTTTGTATATATATCGGAATAGTACTATCATGAAGGTGAAACGTCGGCATGAAAACTACTTGCCGACTTCCCAAACAGTTCGTTCCACATGTTTGACGTGTGGAATGTATTGCGGTGAGGGAAGAATGAGCGAGAATTGCAAAATTAAATAATAATTTTCCAGATAATTGAAGAAAAGAAGATAGAGAAGAATGTATAAAAATTTAGCGATAGTTGGAGGGACTCACTGAAAAGACATTTTTGTTATTATTTTTCAATGCATATTCTATACAAATATGTATAATGTGTTTTTTTTTGCTTGGTAGGTATTGAGGAATATTGAAAAATATCAACAAGGCAAAAAAAGGATTGAATGAGTACAAATTGTTTCCGGTTCCCAATGTGAAACTTTAAATAGGTACTTCTTTTTTTTAAATTCAAGTATGAATTAGAATGAATGAGAAATTGAATTAGAAATTCAATGAATGAAATGAATAAGAAAATTAATATAATGCTCATAATGGTCAGATATTTATTGTTTGTTTTTTATAAGGATAAATATAGGTAGATAGATATTATATCACCTTTACAATGTTGGATATTTTTAGAAATATAACGAACAAATGTAGATTAATGTTTTCTATTTTTTAAGTATAGTAAATACGCAATCATGTAGGTACAAATTACAGTATTAATTTATTTTATTTTTAAAATCCATTTACCTATGTCCATATGAAGTTGTTAATATAATTCAGGTTAATTTAGAATTAAATTCAGGTGAAAATTAAAATTACATTTCAGTGTTTGTTCACTTAAAAAAACTAGAAATTCCTTTAATTTTAATTGTGAAACATGTTTTATGTAATATAAAACATTTTTGAACAATCTGAATTCCCTTGAAAAAGGTTTTAAATTTCATAGGTACGTTAAAATTTTAAATCTACTGTAGTTCACGAAAACATTAAAATAAAATTTTAGTTCACGTAAATGCATTATCGTATACCTATTGGTAGGTACGCATTTATAAGGTGAAGTGAAAAACAAATCTTAAATTACTAGTAAATTATTCTAATATATTTACGTTCAAAAGTGGCAGCCCTGTCCTATTTCTTTCGAATGCAAATTGTAGCGTTTTTTGATGAATGAAATTAATTTTGATGAATGAAATTAAATTTAAATAAATTTTTACCAAGTTTTAGTATTGTTTTTTTTGTTAGGTTTTTATTTTTTGTAAGAAAACTGCCAATTTGATTTTTCTCAAAATTTGTTCGAATGTTGAAAACAATATTTCTTATAAGATTAAATTAATGTGAAGCCAATGTCTCAAAGTTTTGAAAAGATAATTGAGTCGAAAATCAATTGTTACCAACTTTTATACATTTTTTTTTAGGTTTTTATTTTGTGTAAAAAACCTGTTGATTCGATTTTTCTCAAAATTTGTCCTAATTTTGAAAACAATATTTCCTATAAGTTAAAATTAGTTGGAAGCCATAATCTCAAATTTTTGAAAAGATATTTGAGTCGAAAATCAATTTTTACCAACTTTTATTAAATTTTGTTTAGGTTTTTATTTTTTTGTAAAAAAAAACTGTCAATTCGATTTTTCTCAACATTTTTTAGAATGTTGAAAACAATATTTCTTATAAGATAAAATAAGTTTGAAGCCTTAGTCTCAAGTTTTTGAAAAGATATTTGAGTCGAAATTCAATTTTGACCAACTTTGAGTAATGTTTTTTTTAGGTTTTTATTTTTATAAAAAAACTGTCAATTAGATTTTTCTCAAACTTTTATCAGATGTCAAAAACATTATTCTTCGTTGCACAAAATTGTTTTGGAGATGAAATCATATTATAGTCGTAAAATTTTCGAGGTGAGAATTTTTTTTCAGTTTTTTTTTTCAAAAAATATACTTGTTTGGTATTACGTTTCAATATATTATATAAAACTTAATTCAAGCCTCTAGCGTTTTTGGTTCGTAAGATATTAAGGGTTAAATAACCAAAATGTTCACCTTTTTTTTAAACTGCTATGGTAAAAAAACCGGCCACGCAATTTTCTTGAGAGCCGTTTCTGCATCTTTCTGCCTTTTTATCTGTATAACAAAATTTATTTGAAGTCGATATCTCTTCTGGTTCTTGAGCTATTGACAACGAAAAAAACGTCGCGAACGTACGGACGTACATACATACATACGTACACACGCACGCACAGACATCTTTCTAAAAATCTTTTATTTCGACTCTAGTGACCTTGAAACGTCGAGAAATGTCAAAATTTTCAATTCGACAAATCGGACCCATTACAATAACTTCCTATGGGAAGTTAATAAATAAATAAAGATTTATTTATTTATTTCATTATTTTTGGCTTCATTGTTTAGAACTAGTATTTAAAAAAAGTTATTCCACCGCCTAGCACTACATGCCAATGTCCTTAGATACAACTTACATACCCACCCTCTACCTACATATTATACCTACATTGTAGAAATATAAATATTAAAAAATGTATACCTATACATACCCCTATATCCCATATTCAAAATATGGCATCAATGAATCCTACAGAGAATGAAATTTGAAAACGTTGTATTTAAATTTTCAAATTTCTCAAAAACTGAAAATCTAAAATCAAATGAGTATAATTTTCTTCAAGCAAAATACCTACTGCTAAAAGCATACAATTCATAGCTATAACGATATGTATATGCATAACTCCTTTACATTGATAGGTAGACAGAGGCACAAAAAAATCCAAGGTAACTATGGCAACGAACTGTTTTTGTGTTTTTGTTTTCACATTTTCTCAATTTTTTTAAATAAACAGCTGATTCAACTGACTCCCTCACACATCTTAATACTTATGAGGACAAAATAATATACTCCTTTCATTCCCACTCTTGCTTTCAAAATTTTATTTTCCAGTCGCTCTTAGCTTCCACACCAAATTTCCGTACACACAGCGCCCTCATGGTCCGCCTTCCGTAACAAAATTTTCTCGTTCATAATAATACTATTCAATTTTATATACAAAGGTTGTACCCGATCGAAAGCTTTCGAAAAATCAGTGTAAATAACGTCAACTTGATAACGGTTTTCTAAATTACAAAGACAGTAATTAGTGAATAAAGCTAAATTAGTTGTTGTTGTCGACCGTCCACTCATAAACCCATGTTGGTTTTCAGAAATATGATTTTTAATCAAATTATAGAGCTTGGTCTTTATTATTGCTTCAAATACTTTAGGTATCAGCTGAAGTTTAGCAATTGGTCTGTAATTTTCAACAGCCGATTTCGATCCCGACTTGTGCAGAGGAGTTATCAAGGAATGTTTCCAAGTATCCAAAAATACACCTTGTCTAAGAGACAAATTGAATATATAACAGAGTGGAGCACCTAGTTGCAATTTACAGTTCTTTAAAAGAAGCGGTGGTATATTATCTGGTGCAACAGAAAAACTGTTGTCAAGAGATGATAGTGCTTCCAATACATCATCAATAGATAAATTGAGACAACCAATCTCAATACAAGAGTTATAGCTATTTACCATTTGAACATAATTAATGTTTAACTCAATAAAATTTGATTGAAAAAAAGACGCAAAGTTGTTACAGATTACATTTAGATTATCAGAAGAGACGCCATTATACGACACGTTCGCTGGAATCCCAAGGGATTTTCGTTTTGTATTTAGGAATGACCAAAAACATTTAGAATTATTTTTAATCTTCGACTCAAGGGACCAAATGTATTGCTTATAAGTAAATTTTTTCAAAAATTCATATTCTTTTCGAGTTTGATAAAATTTTTCACGAAAAACATCCGAAATCTTACTTTTTTTATGAAGCTTATTCATAACATTTTTCAATCTCAATAGACTATTGTTAAACCAAACTGGCCTTTTCGAATTTTTTGAATAATTAATAGGAACGAAATTTAAAATAGCAGAATCTAAAATGTTCCGAAACATAGTAAAAGCTAGCTCTAGATCATTACAGTTAAAAAGAAGTTGCCAGTCAACTGATTCTAAATAATTATTCATAGATATAAAATCAGCATTTTTAAAATTATGTTTCTGCTCTGTATTACAAGATTGTGATTCTATTAAAACAGACAAATTAAAAGTAATTTCAAGTGCCTTATGATGAATACTATTATCGAGCAAATTAAAACTAGCTTCATCTAAGCCAAATCTAAAATACGGCCAATGGAATTGCAAACGCTGTTTATCTGGTACATATTTAAGGCAGTTAAACCATCAATTAAATTATACTCGAAATCTTTAGATACATTATAAGGAAATATTTGATTGTCATCTTTTGAAAATAACCATTTAATATCAGGTAAATTAAAGTCTCCAATGATAAAAAAGTACGAATTTTCGTCAACATTTTTCACAATATTTTCTATATTTTTTATGTGAGCATTATATATATAGAATATTCAGATGAAGGCGGAATATAAGAGACAAAAAAATAAATATGAATATTTCTTGAATCTGGGAAAATAGGTAATTCTACACACACACAAATTTGCTCAATAAAAGTATTACATAGAATAATTTCTTTACTTGAATAAATAGTGCGAATAGCAAATAAAACACCTCCTCCTCTACTTAATCCAGTCAGCTCACAAGATCGATCTTTCCGGAAAACATTAAAATCCGGTGTAAAGAATTCCGTTGACAGGAAGTTATTATTTAACCAGGTTTCAGTGAGAGCGATGATGTCATATGAACAATCGGCAGCAGCAATAAAAAATTCATTTAATTTTGTCCTCATGCGTCCAGCATTATGATAAAACATAGACAAATGTCCATGTCGCTTTGAAAAGGCACTATCAAAAGTATTATTTACGTTGAAACATTCTGTTGGGTTGGATGCAAATCGTTTTTTGAACGGCTTACGAATGGTTTAATTTGAACTCCAACTGGCCAGATGGATGTTTGAAGAGCAGCATTAAATGATGTAGTTGGGATTCCCAGTTTGAAATTTATGAAATGTAGGGATGAAATATCTGCATCCTTTTTAACCAGTTTGTGGCAAACTAAGCTTGTCGTTGGCAAATTGAGTCTACCAGCAATGTAATTAATAACATTCACTTCGGTGACTGTTTTACTTATTCGAGAAATATGTAAAAAACGAAGCCGTGGTACAGATGGAAGAGCAGCATATACATACATCAGCATTAGCATTAATGCCAATAAGCTGTTTATGTTTTTTGTTTCGAACACCAGACCATGGAAGTTCATCAGTAACATTAGTTGGGCAGCCAACGACAACATTTTGATCAGGCACACAAATCTTATCACCAACGGCAGTGGCATCGGCATAGTCAACATTACCAACTACAGCAACGTCAGCAACATCAGCAACAGCAACATCAGCAACAGCAACATCAGCAACAGCATCAACGGTATTGTCAACATTCAAAATTACAGCAGCAGCAACATCATACATGTCTGATGAAGGAAAAGGAGACACAACGTCAACATCAGTTTCATTAGAAGCATTGGCTTGGCAGTGGCGGCAACAGATTCAACGGTCGGAGAAGATGATTCTGTCTGAGCGGCAAGACAAACAGGGAGAGAGTCAGTTAAAGAAACTCTACGTGTTTTCAACGAGACACGATCTTGAGGAGTAGATGATCCCGCAAGTGCAACTCTCCTATCAACTGAGGTAGAAAGACGTTTTTTATCACCACCACCAAACTGTCCAGAAAAAGAAAATACAAAAAAATTATTAATTAAATAAAAGGTTGAAAAACCACTGATTCAAAAAGACCATCATATCTTTTATTTAACCATTTATCACTAATTAAAAAATCTTCCAGGTAATTCTATGAAGAAAAATGCATCCGAATGAAAAAGAAAAAAAAAATACACCAAATTCTTCATGCACTTCGATTTTTTATTAATTTCTTTCACTCAAACACAAAAATTTTCCTTAACTTACGAAGAAACACAAATATTAACTATTTAAAACCATTTACCTAAATGAAAAATATTAGAAATATTAACATTTTATTATAATAACAAAATATCTAAACAAATTAGTGCCATTGTTTTGTTTTGATTTCACATACTGAATAATAAACGTCAAACTCGTTGAGTGTTCGTGACGTAGATGCGCAGAACGAAACAAAAATAGAAACGCGAATGCGCTATCTGTTTTAGTTTTATCATGACAATGGCCCATTAAACTGGCCTAAAGCACTATTCACATGAGCACGACCAACGAATGAACGAATATTCGTCGATTTTGAAATTTCTTTCACATGAGCGTTTTTAATTCGTCGTGAATGAAGTTTGACTTTGACAATTGTTTTGTTTTGTGTTTATCATTAGGTATTGTGTTTTGTCGGTCGAAGCTATATTTGTTTAAAAAAAAGTTATTGGTGTCCTTGTTAATAAACAAAACAAGAAAAAGATTGAAGGAGAATATGTTGTTCATCAAACTCCTGGAATTATTTTATATATTTATGATACTCATTTGAATTTTATTATCAATAAAATTTTCTTTACCTTTTTATCCATATTTTTTCAAGGAGCCACAGCCGATCACAATTCACCACCGAAACCAAAACAAGAATGATTTTTTTAGGTTAAGTACGCGCGATTATTTTATTCGTTGCGAGTGTGGATAATGTGGAACGCGAAAAAAGTTTGACAGTTCGTATCAACTACAATTTTTTTTGCGACGAATAAATTTGTTTTCTTAAATTTATTAATATATGATATTGAAAAGTAAAAGTATGCGTCATAAATAAAATAGAAACCATATTGTTATCGTTTTGTTAAGAATTTGTGTGGAAATATGTCTTCAAACGTATATAAACTCACATTTTGTAATTCATTCGTCGTTCGTTGGTCGCGCTCATGTGAATACTAAAGGGTAATTTTTTTGAGGTTAGGATTTTCCTGCATTAGTATTTGACAGATCACGCGGGATTTCAGACATGGTGTCAAAGAGAAAGATGCTCAGTATGCTTTGACATTTTATCATGAATAGACTTACTAACGAGCAACGCTTGCAAATCATTGAATTTTATTACCAAAATCAGTGTTCGGTTAGAAATGTGTTTATCGACAAATTTTGTTCAGCGATGAGGCTCATTTCTGGTTGAATGGCTACGTAAATAAGCAAAATTGCCGCATTTGGAGTGAAGAGCAACCAGAAGCCGTTCAAGAACTGCCCATGCATCCTGAAAAATACACTGTTTGGTGTGGTTTGTACGCTGGCGGAATCATTGGACCGTATTTTTTCAAAGATGCTGTTGGACGCAACGTTACGGTGAATGGCGATCGCTATCATTCAATGCTAACAAACTTTTTGTTGCCAAAAATGGAAGAACTGAACTTGGTTGACATGTGGTTTCAACAAGATGGCGCTACATGCCACACAGCTCGCGATTCTATGGCCATTTTGAGGGAAAACTTCGGAGAACAATTCATCTCAAGGAATGGACCGGTAAGTTGGCCACCAAGATCATGCGATTTGACGCCTTTAGACTATTTTTTGTGGGACTACGTCAAGTCTAAAGTCTACACAAATAAGCCAGCAACTATTCCAGCTTTAGAAGACAACATTTCCGAAGAAATTCGGGCTATTCCGGCCGAAATGCTCGAAAAAGTTACCCAAAATTGGACTTTCCGAATGGACCACCTAAGACGCAGCCGCGGTCAACATTTAAATGAAATTATCTTCAAAAAGTAACTGTCATGGACCAATCTAACGTTTCAAATAAAGAATCGATGAGATTTTGCAAATTTTATGCGTTTTTTTTTAAAAAAGTTCTCAAGCTCTTAAAAAATCACCCGATACTTTAAGCAGTATTCACAAACCTCAATTCGATTCACAAGTTTCATTACTTGAAGTCGTATCTTCGAGATGATGCGGCAAATTTAATAAAACATATTTCTATATCTGAAGCGAACTATGCCGAAGCATGGGATCGATTAGAAAAGCGGTACGATCGCAGTCAATTAATAGTTCAATCATTTATAGATTTCTTGTCGCTTCCTAATTCTAATATAAGCAACGTTCAAACGCTTAGAAAAATCTCTGACGGAGCCGATGGAGTCGTGCGGGGACTTAATGTCGCGACCCATGGCTCATTTACTTATTGTTGAACAAACTCGACCATGATATAAAACAATCATGGGCAGAGCATATTGGTTCTCGGGAAGACTGCACAATTGCCGAATTTTTAGAATTTTTAGAAACACGATGTGATGCCCTCGAGGCATGCCAATCTCTCGGTAGTCGATCAATCACTTCGCGGGCTAAACCATCAAATAACATTCGAGCTCATTTAGCTGGGCCTTCAGATTCTAAGGTTTGATCAAAATGCCCAATGTGTCAGAGTGACCACATTTTACCTCAGTGTTCTAAATTTGTCGCGCTAGACACTGACTCACGCCGAAATTTTGTTTTAACTGTCTTCGTGTTGGACATTCGTCATATAAATGCAAATCTTCGTTTCGTTGTCGGGAGTACGGGGCACGTCATCATTCGTTAGTACACTGCAGATTCCAACACAAAACAGGAATCACCCTCTTTAGCATCTTCTTCATCATCTTCGCCAAAATCACAGCCTTCGTAATCAAACTCTTTTACACCAGCGCAGCGCCTCCAATCGTCAACAACCACTCGCTTGAATTTACTTGTCGTAAAAAAACACTTGCCAACTATTTTGGCCAAAATTCAAGACAATCAGGGAAGGCTCATAGATTGTCGGGTTCTTCTTGATTCCGGGTCCCAATCGTCATTCGTGGTTGAATCTCTCGCTCAACGACTCGGTTTTCAAAGAACACATGCTAAAGTTCCTATTCTCGGTTTGTCTTCCAAGGAAGTAGGATACAAAAAAGGACGCATTTCATTTAATCGTGTTTCTCGTTTCAAATCTGCTAATTTGTTCGTTGATGCTTATATACTTGGTAAGATAACTTCAAATTTACCTACTCAATCTTTAGATGCCTCTTCGTGGTCTCATATTCCTATTCTCGAACTCGCGAATCCAATTCTTTTGGGATGTGATAAACTTTGGAACATTTTGAAGGACGGACAGATTCATGGCCGTGACGGTTTACCTCTCGCATAAAATACTTCGTTCGGTTGGATCATTACAGGACAATTCTTTGAATCGGAACAATCACATTTTTGTACTTCTCTTCATTCTACTCTTGACATAGATGGGTCGTTACAACGTTTTTGGGAGCTTGAGGAGGTAGCTCCAGTAAATCCATCGTTAATTTTCGATCAGGCAGAAGAGCATTTTAAAAGGACATTTTCTCGGTCTTCGGATGGGAAGTTTGTAGTGCAACTTCCTTTCAAAACCTCAAATCTTTCCTTTCAAGGAACTCTATCGTTAGCCATTTCGCGC
This sequence comes from Eupeodes luniger, assembly GCA_951509635.1. Classification (NCBI taxonomy): domain Eukaryota; kingdom Metazoa; phylum Arthropoda; class Insecta; order Diptera; family Syrphidae; genus Eupeodes; species Eupeodes luniger. Next base: position 68,901,971 of record OX608074.1, read on the forward strand.
CTGAATGCAATGGAACGTCGTTTTTCACAAAATTCTAAACTAAAGGAAATGTATTCAAACTTTATGCGTGAATATATAAATCTGGGCCACATGACCCTCATTCCTCGTGAAGAAATAGGTTCTTCTAATGGCAACTGCTTTTATCTTCCCCATCACTCAGTTCTGAAACCAGACAGTTCGACTACAAAACTGCGTGTCGTCTTTAATGGTTCAGCCAAGGATTCCAGGGTGATATCCTTAAACAGCACTCTGTTGATAGGTCCACCTATTCCACGAGACCTAATAGGTGTGTGTTTACGATTTCGGCAACATCGATTTGTCTTCACTACAGATGTTTTGAAAATGTTTCGCCAAATCTGGGTAGACGATTCACGCTCCGATTATCAACGCATTGTGTGGCGCGAAGCTCCTTCAAAGGAGATAGAACACTATCGGTTACGCACTGTGATTTACGGTACATCATCTGCTCCATTTTTATCCGTACGAGTCCTGAAACAGTTAGCTGAAGATTATAAATCTCAGTATCCAAACGCATCTCGTGTTCTCTTAGAAGATGTCTACGTTGACGACGTTATGACAGGTGCTAAATCTACAAAGGAGCTCATCGCACTGCAGTCAGAAGTAGTTACTTTACTTTCTATGGCTAAACTCGAACTGCGTAAATGGAGTTCAAATTGTTGGCCTCTTTTAGCTTCTCTTTCAAAGGAAGAATGTAAATATTCAATCTTTGACATAGAACGTTCACAATCGTATATAAAGGTCCTTGGTATGCATTGGAATCCGTCCAGTGATGAGTACTCTTTCCGCATGTCAAAGATTCTTCCAGCAATAACTGCAACAAGGAGATCGTTACTATCAGAGGTTTCGAGAATATTCGACCCATTAGGACTTTTGGCACCATCTGTCATACTATTCAAAATCCTTTTTCAGGAGCTTTGGTCATCAAAATTAAAACTAGGGTGGGATGACCCACTTCCTTTCGAGCAAGCTGATCGATGGCTTAGGTACAGACAGGAACTAACATGTTTCGAGGAGGTTAGGGTTCCAAGTAACTTGTTTTCATCGTCAGACGGAGTCGAACTACATGGATTCTCGGATGCATCCTCACTCGCATATGCTGCTGTTGTGTACACTCGCTGTAAACTCGCTGATGGTAGCTACAGTAACGATAATTGCAGCCAAAACGAAAGTTGCACCATTGAAACCAATTTCGATTCCGCGTTTGGAATTATGTGGAGCTTTACTTTTGTCTCGTTTATTAAATCTTATAAAATCATCGCTTTCAGAAAAGCTTTCGAAAATCGTAACCTGGTGCGACTCTGAAATAGTGTTGCACTGGCTGTCTTCGCCTCCTCATCGCTGGACAACTTTCGGCGCAAATAGAACAGCTGCTATACTCGAGATTGTTCCAAGACATTTTTGGCGTCATATTTCATCAGAATCAAATCCAGCTGATTGTGCGTCGCGCGGTGTTCTTCCGTCAAATTTGCCAAGCCATCATCTCTGGTGGAATGGTCCATCGTGGCTATTGTTAGAAGAAAACAAATGGCCAAAGCCGAAACTAACAACACTAAAATCGGAAACTAACGAACTTTTAACCGAACAAAAACCACATCCGCATCAAGTTCTTGTGACAACATCCAACAAAATCGACACAATTGTTTATATAATCGACAACACATCATCTTCTTCGTATGCAGAGGAAACTTGCCTACGTTATTCGGTTTATCTACAATTTTCTGAGTACCAGAATCTAATCGTCGAACTTCGTATCTAACCATAAAAGAAATTTAAATCGCAAGGATAACCATTCTTAAAACAATGCAAGCAACTTCATTCAGTGCCGACATTCGCGCCCTAATTGACAAAAAACAATTACCTCCTAAATCTACATTGTTAAAATACTCTCCATTCCTTGATAGTAAGGGCCTTCTGAGGATTGGAGGGAGAATACATCATGCTAATACATATATCATTTAATATTAAACATCCTATTATTCTCCCAAATAATCGCTTTTCTTCTCTCATTATAGAAGACATTCACGAAAGGTACTTACATCCAGGGGTCTCCGCAACATTCGCCATATCGTTAAGCAGCAAAATTGGATTTTGGGATGTCGTAATATTATTCGACAAATGGTCTTCAAATGCAAGAAATGTTTCAAGCTGCGAAGGAACACTCCTTGTCAACTAATGGGTGATTTGCCACGTTCACGAATTTCGCAAAGTCGTCCTTTTTCGCATTCTGGATGCGACTATGCTGGCCCCCTTAATATCAAACATTCTCGGGGTCGTAATTCTAAAATTTCAAAGGCCTACATGGTCCAAGGATTTTGGAAACGGTGGCATGCCGAATACATCACCTCACTTCAAGAACGACCAAAGTGGAAGAAGGCAAATCCGAATCTAAAACCTGGTGACCTGGTGATCATAAAGGAGCCCAACCTCCCACCAACAAAGTGGCTTCTCGGCAAAATCGAAACAACAAATCAAGGATCTGATGGTCTAGTACGAGTTGCTACAGTGAAGACAACTGGTGGTACATTTGTTCGGCCAATTACCAAACTGGCACCGTTGCCTATGTCCTGAAACCCGTTCCAGGGGGGCCGGGATGTTCAAAATTCAATCAATAATATATATATTTAGCAACAACAACATATTTCATTCACACCTTTTCAATTTAAAATAACTTTAGAATTATATTTGTTAAAACTTGCCAACAAAATGTTTATCTACCCTAATAGAATAAGAATAATTCTTTTTGCTACATGATTACAATTATCACTCAACTATTTATCGTTATTACCTTTCCTACCTCTTTCGTATTTTGAATAACTAACCTTCTAATTTAGACAATCAATATTTAACCTTTTTTTTGGATTTCAACCGGCAAGCAGTGAACAGCGATTCCTAGTAACTTGTATCATGTTATATTATTACATATATGAGTATATCGGATTTGTATAATTTAAAGAATAATTATAACACTAAACAAATGAACAATTAATCTTTAATTGATTGGCTTCGGTTTTAATTTGAATCAAACAATTCTATCGTTCGTTTAATCCAAAACAGTAATGTTTACACAGTTTTTTTGTCAGTGCACATTGCTCTTAAATTCTTGAACATTGTAATGACATGGATTTATTTTACCATAAAATAAAACTTTTCATGATTGAATAATTTATAAAAATGAGTTCGACCTATGTTACAAATAGAAAGATCAGTCAACTATGATTGTGCATTTCGAAATAATTAGTAACAAATAACATAAAGTTAAAAAATAATTTATCACACTAAAGCTATTTTGAAATTACACTATGAAAGTAGTTAAAAACTAACTTATTTCAATTTGAAAAAGTTGAAGCCAGCTATAATCATCATTTAAACGTTTCAATCTACATACCTACAAACAATTGGTAATTTTTTGTATTTTGTCATTACATTCACCTTATACATTATAGACAATTTATTTTAACTTACGTAAAAATAATGTGTATAACAGATCCTAGGAAACCATTATTCTCTCCAATTCTTGAAGCATTTGTTTCACATATCAACTGCAGCAGACAATTTCGACCATTGTATCCATACCTGTCGAAATAATAAAAAATGCTGCATTAAATACAAGTTTTTTTTAATAGTAATTTGATTTGATTGATTTTTGATTTCATTCATTTACATTTTAACTTAAGCCTAACAGTTAAATACTTGTACTATATTAAATAGTAATCATTGATTTACTTCATAAGTAAGTGACGAATGATACAACAATGGTATGAACATTTACAATTTGAAACTGATGTGGGGTTATAATCAGTAGATAGAAAATAATTAAGTTTACAATAATAATATTTGCTTAATTCAAAATTATAATTTTAAATATTACATTTTATATTATTTTTTACAAATTGAGCAATATGGTGATATAAACAAAACAATTTAGTTCAAAATTCGTAAATTACCATAAATAGTTTTCAGGTTATAGTATACCGTGAGAAGTCAGTCATTCACTTTTTGTAAAATTTAAATTACAAAATGAAAGTAAGAGCGAAGAACACCGAAACAAAAAGATAGGTATACTAACATTAATGATTCTTTTTGTAAACCTACTCAATTAACGCATTTCAAAATCGTTTTGATTCTAAACAATACCACGCTAAGGACTGATATATAAGAAAAGAACAATGTTATATTTAACTCATAAACTGTAATGTTTCTATCACATGATTTGCGATCTACATATACATACGAATGTATATGTACATATGTATGTATATATGTTTGTAACTCTAACCAATTTAAAATATTTTTGATAAATTATAATGCTAACAAAATATCTATTGGCATTGTTTTAAAAATAATTGATTCCCGTTATAAAATTAAGATCTGAATGAAATGCAAACCTTGAATCTTAAATAGGATAAATTGTTAGTTGGAAGTATTATTTTATTATTATATTATTATTTTTGAGCAAGTACAACATGACGTCCAATCAATTTGTTTGAAAATTAATTTTTGTATTGAAACTGGATGGCAATGGCATTTCAAAAAAGTATAAAAGCATAAAAGTAGTTTAAGGATAACCGCACTCAAGATGGTTTTGTTTGATACAATATACTATACGCATCTATGTGTACATACATATGTATGTTTCATCTTTAGAATATTAGACGGTAAGCGCCAAACTCAAATGCGACTGAATAAATTTTAAAAAATTAGGAGTTAAGTTCTTCAGTGCATTTTTATTTTACGGATATAAGAAAAAGATTTATTTGATTTTTAGATTTCTAATATCCGTTAGGTTTTTCATTTTTTTATTTACCCACATTTGAAATCTTTGTTTCAGTATATTGTAAAACATCTTTCTAGATAGCAGTGATCTTCTTTCCCGAGATTTGTGCTTTTCATTCTCCTCATTCGATTCTTCTTCTCTAGGTAAATGTTCTGTAGCATTTACATCGTCAGATGCTTCGAGCATTATGAATTTTTGATTTGTTGAGTTATCAGCTTTGACATATTGAATTATATCTTGACTTGCTACTTCATTAAGTTCTGTACTGCTTGCAATAGGATTTTTATTATTTTCTGGACGGATTTGACCTTTCATAAGTCGAGTGTCACCAAATTCTAGATACTAAATTTAATAAAAAAATGATGTTATTATTGTAGATTTAACGTATACTTACATATATGTGATACATAACAATAAGTCGGTTTAACAGCTGCTGTTTTCTTCGATTATTAGAATAATATCTTATTAAAAATTATTTCTATATAGTTTTTGATAACTTGATATCACAGAACACAAATTAAATTAAAAAAATTAACATTTTGTATTAAGGCTAATATTTCGATAGTTAATATAAATTAAAACTGTTTACAAAATAAACAAAAATTACAAGCAGCTGTTATAAATCGGTTGATTTCAACCGATTTTTTATTTTTGTCTTTCTATTAACAAAACAAATTTTAAAATAAATCAACTCACTGTTGGAAGCTGCCAATTTACTGGCAAATTGTAATTTGCTTCAAAATTGTAAGAAACAAAAACATTTCTATGTGTTCCAAGATCCAAGGGAACTGCAAGTGCTGCAAATATCTGTTTGTTTTAAAAACCTTAGGTAATATTACTTTGTAGATATTTTAATCCAATCAACTTACACCGTATGCACTGTTTGAAGGAAAGAAAAACGAACAGTTTACAGTTTTGATGTACAACACCATTAAAACTCCGGAATAAAATATCAACATTTCCACAAACATTAAATACAAAAAAATGTTTAGAATTATTTAAAATATGTAAATTCGAATACAAAAATTTCCAAATTTTCAAATCTTTTCTGTTTGAGCTACACCAATGGAATGCTTTAACCGGCAAAAGTTTACCAATGCATAGACGACGCAAAGTTAAACGAATTTAAAAGCAGACAAATGTGACAAAGCAAATCAATTAGAACTTCCTACAAAATTGATTAAATAAATAAAACTTCTTTTTCTTTGCCCCACATTTTTATTCTTGATCTCTCATGATGATAAGATGTCAAAGTATAAGGAGTGGTAGTGCGGCACGATTGATATTGTGAATGTTTCGTTTTTGAAATGCTGAAGGTTTTATTTTACTACATATAAGAAAGTTCTGGTATGCAGTTATGGTAGGTAGGTAGATGTGGCAGTCACAACCAGCCCTTGCTACGCGACACAATTAGCACCGTTTTAATAGCATACACTCGTTAGACCTGTTGATTGAGAAAAGATAATTTATAACCAAATTTACATACTGATATTTCCACGATGCTAGATTCATTCCGTGCCTTTCAGAAATGAAATCACGTCTTTGATTTTCATTTCGGAAAGTTCATCGAAATTCCCTTCCGAAAGTTGACATTTTCGAACTCTCCAGAGCAGGATTTACAGAGAAAGTGAATCCCAGTTTCCCTTTAATGTTGTTCGCCGCAACTACGGCAATGAGTAATGTAAGGGATGACTGCTGGGGTGACCGTGGCAGGGTCTGCGTAAGAGATTGTTAGAACTGTTTTTGTTACAGGTAGGCCATACCTTCCTAAATATATAACAATCCGTTAGACTGTTCCACCAGCGAATGGGTTCTGTCAGAAAAATTGGGAACATTTTCCCCTTCAAAGCTCTAAGAGAAATATTTACCCTTTTCGTGAGCTATATAAAGGGCCAATCTTTACCGGGCCAATTTGACATCCCGTTTGTTTCCATCAATGCCAATATGACCTAGAACCCAAATAAGAGTGACTCGGAGGTTAGTGTTTAGGCTGGATAGTGCATTCCTACATTATTGGACCAGTATGGAGGATGTTGTAGTCTGTCTTTCAGTGCAGATAGCCGTGTTTCTATGCTTCTCTGGTTGCAAGTAATTCAGCTTGAAATACATTGGCAAAATCAGGTAGCCAAAAAGACTTAGAGATGTTTTGGGACTCGGAGAAAATTTCCGATTTAACTCCATCCTCCATTTGATCCGTCAGTAAAGATAAAGGTATTAAAGTCTTTCGAATCAGTTCAAGCTCATAGGGTATGTAAAGCCCACAGATTGATTATTTAAGTCTTAGCGCGCTGCACGATATAAAATATCTAATGTACAGGTCTATTGGTAGGAGGTACAAAATAGCTTTTCAAGAATCTCTTAGGCGCGGTAAAAGGACCCCTGTAATGCCGATAATGTGTTTATTGTTAAACGCAGGCTACCACACAATCGTTCCTTATGACAAATAGGTCGTACAACGGCTGTATACGTTTGAAAAATCATCTTTAATTGAAGGTCCCACTTTTTATAAAATTTTATTCTGTATAGAAATAAATTAATTTATTATAAAAAAGGCAAATAATTTGTGCAACTCAAGCAATTTTAGTGTTTTCTTGTTCGTTCTTGCTTTATACACCTGCAACCAAAAAAACCGTCTGCTGCTCTTCAATAAATTTGTTGCCGCGGCGCCGCCGGCCGCCGCCGTCGCCTCCTTTAATTCGTTTCTCCTTTTTAAGTTGTTCACCAGTGTTGACGTTGTTTTTAATACCAAATTCAGTTTTGAAATTACTACTTCTTGTAAGAGCAGTGTTGGCGTTGCTACTTTTCGCATTGCAAGCCTCCATAACCCGTTTGAATTTGAAGTTAAGATAACTCTTAGGTATTTCGCACTGGAAGATAGGGACTGGGACAACCTTTTACCGTCAGTCGGGGTAGGTTGAAGGCAGGTATTTTAGTTAAAGTTTGTTATCTCAGTTGCTAACCTTATTCAAAGCCATCTCCGGTGACGCACTTCATCACCATAAGTTACAGCCTTCACCCCACAACATTTTAACTTAGCGAGCATTTTTGTACGATGACCTTATTCAAAGCCATCTCCGGTGACGCACTTCATCATCATAAGTTACAGCCTTCACCCCACAACATTTTAACTTAACGAGCATTTTTTTACGATGACGTAGGCCCATGAGAATGGGGAAAAAATACAGCCCTGGGGTGTTCCTCTACTCACATGTTTGGAAGGGATTGTGTTACCTAATGAAGCTTAAACCTTATATAACTTAGCAATAAAATTATCCACTCTTAAATAAAATCATCCACCCCGAAGTGAATAAGGGATTCGTGAGTTGATTCAGTTCAGTTGGGGCCTAATTGAAAACACCTTCTTCGGCTAGAAAAGTAACAAAATTAAATTCTTTATATAGAACTGTCTTCTCAATGGTGAGCATTGCCTCATGCAGGGCCGTCTCGGTAGACTTGCCTTTGGGATAAGGGTTCTGAGGATGTGTTCTAGTGTTTTAAGTGGATTCATGACCACGCCTACCCACTTTCAGGATAACAAAATAATTTAACCTCTCTGCATATGACTAAGGTTCATGATATAATATAAAGGCATCCTTTGAAGATAATATCCAGCCATTTAACTGCTATGTCTTGGAGTTTTTGTAACATAACTGGTAGTATGTCACCCATATCTAGAGATTTAAAGGGAGAGAAGGTATTAATATCCTATGAAATATTTTCTCTTGTAATAACGGAATTTATTTGTTTTACATGAACTAGATTGGTGTTTGGAATTCAAAATGTTTCAGGGCTGCAATTCCTGCAGCCCGAAAAATAAATCGTTATCAGTACTTTCAAGCACTCAGCTGGAGAGGATGTCCACAATACATCAGGTTTGCAATTATACTATGGTTAGTCAAATAAGGGTCTTTCTTTAAGTCATATAACTAAGTGAGTAGAGAAATTATTGTGGTTTGGTCACATTTTTTAACTTAATGTATACAAAAAAAAAATAAAACGATCATATAATGCGTAGAACATGGACGGAGCATACATTTCTTCACGAACACAACCTCGTCAATACTAAGGTGCACCATATATGTATGTACATTATAAGATATAGTAAAAGAAAATAAGTAAAGTACATATATGTATACGAATGAGAGTATCATTTAATAATTTCTTTACATGAAATTACCATGATCACCTTTAGAAATCTAACTTTCGTTTTGATTTTTTTGACATTTAAATCAAATCAGTCATAAATTTAAAACTGGAAAAGCCTTTTTAAACTAGTTTTACTGTAAAACTAGGTCTTTTACTTAGAAATTATTCGAATATTGATTTAAATTTTTGAACCCAGGCGTGAATTTGAAAAATAAGAAAATGTATGTTTGTATATACCTAGATAGTATGGTATGGGAATGAGACACAATTTAAGTTACATTTTGTTTTAGTGAAGTGTGCGATAGAAATATAAAACATTAAGATGGTATTCATTTAAAATGCACGCAATTTATGGATTGATTTTATTTGGTACACTTTTTATTTGTATGCAGATAATTTTATTTTATTTGTGTTTTTTTTTTTCAAACTATACATTTAAAGTAATACAGAAATCTTATTTAAAAAACTGTCTGTGCATTTATTTTCATAGGTATTGCATTTATGTTTAAAGCCAAGATCTTCTGCTTTATAAAATGCTTGTGAAATATTTTCCTCCGCTGACGAAGTCGGCCTGCAAATAATTTCTGTTTATATTTTTCATTCTAATCAATTTAACTTACATAAAAAGCACATGCATAATACTTCCTATGACACCATTGGATTCATTAAGGCTTGATTCGGCAACTTCACAAATGGTGCGCAAAAGACAATAGGTCCCATTTAACCCATAATGTTCCATGTAACCTATTACGCTTCGATAGAAGTTTGTTCTGGTGTGTAATGAACGCTGTTGACGAGCACTTTCAACATTCGTAACAACATTACTAATATCACTAAACATTCCATTTAAATTCCACTAAAATTTTTGTTTAGTTTATTATTTTCTATTGAAAAATTTATTTAAATTTACCTTTTTGATAAGATTGTAGTGGGTGTCGTTTGGAGGTAATCCATAATTGGTTTCTAAGTTGAATGCAACGTAAATATTTCGATCTGGCAGATCTACAGGAATTGCGACAGCAGCTAAGTACTGGTCGGAGAAGGAAACGATATAGATCTAAGGTTCTTGTACTAATATCGCATACTCACTCCAAATGAATTTCCATTTGTGAAAGCAAGTGTTCGTTTGGAACGAACGCAATTGATAGTGCGAAAAATAACCACGAATGATAACAAGGCCAGAAAAAGCGATGAGAGTTTTATTTTATTCACAGATAACTCCATTCTTTGATATTATTAGTTGCAGACTAAAATAGTGTGCATTATTTTCGCTTGCTTAGAGTCAAATAGAGGTGCATTCGCCTTAAGTGTGTCAAACTTCAAAGTATACTTTTAGCACTATCACGTTAATAAGACCCAAGATCTCACTCACTGCAAAAGAAAAGTAGACCAAATAAAAATTCTTTCAACTTTAGTTTCTTAAGGAACGAACTATTATATAGAAACCAAGTTTCTTGTATAGTATAGGGAATCGAAGTAAACAACGCACGGTTTTAGTAAACTTATTTAAGTATGTATTAATAGAAGCTGTCTTTAAATTACACATTTATGTGTATATAGTTTAATTGACCATAGATAACTTAAAGTAACATAAACCTTCATTGCATGCTCATCATATAAGAAATCGAAGTAGTTATATTTCTTAAGTTGTTTTTTTTAAACAAAATGGAATTTCCTTCTTCTAACGCCTATATTTGAAGTAAGCATTTCATATTTTATGTGTGTTTAGTCTTTGATGTCTCATTTTTAATTAAAATCATTTCAAACATTACCGATTACAGAGTATGAAAAAACTGATATTCCAGTAAAAAAAAAAATTATTCAAACAATTTATATCGCTTTATTTTACATATTTAAGTTCTTTCTTTTAGTTCAAACTTTTTAAACAAAGTATTATAAAGGGTGGCCAACAAAATCTCGTGGTATTTCTTGGTTTCTATCGCATTTGGGCAAATTATTATCAACGAGTGATTGTTGAAGAGCCAATACATCCACAAGGAACGACTGTTTGGTGCAGTTTATGATCTTCCGGCGAAGAAGCAGCTACAGTGGATAGCGTTCGCTGTATAGCGAGCTGATAACGGACTTTCTTTGTTTGCGGCCTGGAATAGAGGATATGAAACTAGACTGTATGTGGTTCTACTTGCCAAACTGCCAACAAAACAATGGCCGTTTATCTGACGTCGTCGTCGTTATGGCGATGGATGTCAATTGACCACCACGATCAGATGGCTTGACAACGTTAAACTTCTTTCTTTAGATACCTATATAAAAAAGAAAAACTGTGTGTCAATAAGTCAAGAACAATTCTACCAGAAAATATGGATAGAGGTTAGCCACCAAGCAGTGGTTAGCCCATATATATTTTGTTTCAACTGTACCATAATTGCTATATAGATCTTAATTCTCTGACAAATCTTTGCTTTATTTACAATTACCATACCCTTTATAACGGGTGCACCATCTTTTTGTCGGTGCTCAAAGTATACATTAACATTCAAAACTAACATTAATTAAGTTGTTGACTTAACGTGCCAATAGCTGGAATTATTGTTCATAACGAGTATTGTATCATTACGGTGACCATCCGTTCATTATTATAATGAACAGTTCATTATTTGAAGAAAATGTTCATTATGCACTATTGTGTATCAGAAAACATAAAAATGTTCATTATTTTACAAATTGCTCATTATTAGTTCATTATTTTATGTTTTTTTTTTTTTTGAGGAAAGCCTAATACTACGTTTCCACCGGGCACTAAACCGAGATTTAGCTAGATTTGTCACAAATCTCCTTGAAATCTCGAAGATTTACCATACAAATTTTAATCTCCTCAAATGAAGATTTCAAACAAATCTCATTGAAATCTACTTGGAAACATTAGTTTGGCAAATCAAACAAACTTTTTTTCGGAGAATAATTGTTGAACCGACCCATTTAAACGCCAATTTCGTTTATTGACAGATGAAAATGTCAACAAAAACTATCTGTCTCACTTCCATTTATTTCTTTAATTCTTTAAAGAATTCATCGTCGTTCTTAATAATATCCTCTTCCCAAAAAGTACTTGGACGTATATTACATTACAATACATTTCACACTACTCAGCACATAAATGTACAGAGTAGAGAACACATCACCTTGAGCGACTAGACTATATAAGGTGATAACAACACAAGACAGAAGGAAAGAAGAGAAAGAACAAACAGAAAGAACACATGACAACAGCACGCGGTAGGTTTCAAGTCGGTCCCCCATCTTTCTACTACCCACGCTCACTGATGCTTGATTTCGGTGATCGATGAACCGATGCTTTATCAGTGACTAGGCCGTTGCCAAACGTCAAATTAATCTCCTTTTCTTTGGTGGAAACACCTCAAGATTTATTTTAAATCACTTTCCTTAAATCTCGGATTATTTTTTGGTGGAAACGTAGTATAAGCATGAAAACCATTAAATGTTTAATGAAAACGTATTCTTACATCATAATTCGTTGTCTTTCTTTTTCGGAACACTTCCTAATCTCACAATTACAAAAATCAGACCATATTATACATCTTACATACAGGGAAGTTAAACTAATACGCTTACACTTGCGCACAGGATGACTTTCACCACTGGAAATTAATTTTACCATTGAGTTTTGCTGACCATGACAATGGTAAAAATAACTTTCAGTGAATGTGAATGAAACTCATCTTTTTTGTATTTGGACTAGTTATGGCATTTTACATACATAAGTAATTTTGAGAGTGCACTCCGACTATTGGAATTATTGCATGGTTGAAAAACCCTTTAAACCAAAAATAAATGAAGAGTAAGAATTACACTCCTTCCTGGGACAAAGTGGAGTTGAGTTTAATGTATATTATGAAAAAGAGAAGCAATATTTCAATTAATGACACTGATGTTTTCGACGAGTTTTTATGTGTACAAAATTATGTTTCTTCAGAAAGAATGTTTGAATGGCAGGAGAGCCAAATGAGTGCTGGGTATAGGTGGGTTGAAATTTTCAAGTTTTTCAACATTTCAAAAATCGTATAGTTTTGTTTATGCCTACCTGGGTGTAATGCCCCTATAGAGAGAGTTTTCTCAATTTAAAACAATGTATGGACAAATGAAGAAAACAATATGAAAATTGATACAATCAGGTCCATTTTAATTTGCAAATGCAATTATGAATTAAATTGCATCGAATTTAAGAATTATTAAAAAGGAAATCCAGAATTAATTAAAAAAGTGTATTCTTCCGAAAAGTACTTATTTGAACAATATTAATATATTGTAATTCAAAATCAAAGTTGTTTTATTAGCCAATATGATATAAAAGAGTTTAAGGTTTTGTTTATTTTTTTTGTAAAGAAGTTAGAGACTGAAAAAATCTGTGTTATTTTTATGTTTGTTTTGTTTAATATCGATGAAAGTTCCTTTTTTGTTTAGTTTATAAATACATATACCTAATTATACTATATTTATTAATTAATTTATATTACATTATATTTATTAACTATTACTCAATTAAATACAAAAAAAATCTTGAAAACTGGTCAACATTTTTCATTTTTTGGGTACTGTTCATTATTTTGTCTCGGAAAATATGGTCACCGTATGTATCATCCATTTTGGGCCAAAAAAAATTGTTATCAATGAGCTATAGTTTTGAGCCATTGTCACAAAATTAACTGCAATGGGTTCCCCTGCACACTCTCTTTTCTTTGATGAACGGCCTTGCGGATAGCCAAAAACCCAATTTATAAACAATTTTTCGAAAACTAATGTCGATTGGAAGATTATGGCGAAGCACTTATGTTGTTGAACGTTGCAACTCCCCATGGTGGGGAACCACATTCCTCACTAAAAATGATCCTAACTCATTAAATTCGGTTGATACTTTCCTAAACATAATATGCAAGAGACACTCATTATATTAGCGTTTATAATGGTCACGGCCCTGAAGTCTGCACAAACGATTTTAAGACCCAAAGATATTAACATCCAATTTGAAATAGTCAATATTCCCTTGGACAATGTAACTACATAAAAGTATTATAAAATACAATATACCTATCCGTTTAGACATTATGATCGATTTTTTAAATGCATAGATAAGAATATGTGCCCCTTAAGAATTATTTTAAAATACTATTCTAACGACAATCCTTTCAAAGAGCTTAAATTTTCGACTTTTATTTATATTGCTACATTTTTCATCTCGAAAGTAATTTTCTGTATAAATCAATAACTATTTCTTGAAACGTTTTCAATATACATAGGTATGTAATTGTCCTTATAACAATTGCATGCTATACTCTGTCCAACAAAAATTGTCAGTACACGTCTTATGGGAGAGCTTTTTCTTGCAAATGGTGCCAGTCAGTGGTTTTATTCCCTTTTTACCTACTGAAAAAGAAAATTCAACCACTGACTTACATATAAATTGTTGTTGTAATTACGCTTCGACGAGCGTACATCCCCACGACCTTTATGGCTGAATCACATAAATGGCTGAATCACATATATACACACTTCAGCTTCGGCTTCGCCTGACGTTTACGAGTTCAGCCATAGGAATTCAATGCATGCTATCACAATGGAGCTTCGACCTCACGTTTCGTTTGGCAATCGTAAGGAAAAGAACGTAATGTAACGTAATGTGACTCTAAACGGAAGCTCTAGTTCAATTTTCTGAACATTTGCTTCGTCTGACAGCTCAACAGATGTAAAAACATGTAAACAAACAAAATATTTGCTCTTTGGAGGGATGAAATAATAGAAATGTCATTCAAAGCAACCTCGAAGCATGCCCAACGTAACGCAGACGAAGCCGAAGTTGAAGCGTGTAGGTGATTCAGCCATTACCATGCGCAGCCAAAGCCACACTGATAAAGATAACTGCTGGAACACAATGCAAAATCGGAGCCGGAGTCGTAACTGGAGTCGGAAAAGTTGTCGTACGTTTCACAAAAAGTACGCACACAATGTGGCGTACGGCTTTTTGATGTTATCTATATCTATATCTATCTATACTATTATATAAAAGCGAAACCATTTTAAAGTTTGTAACGCATGATCTCAGAAAGTAGTCAACCGATTTATTTGAAATATATTTTATTATTTTCTATATTGTTATGAGAGTGTTTATGGCTTTAATTTTTTTTCATTAATTATTTGTCAAACTTAAATATTATTAATTTTACATTTTTTGTCCATTTTTTTTCATTAGTTGACTTATACAACCAATCATATCTTAAAACCTATACAACAATCGACAAAGATTAGCATTCCTTCAGAAAGTCAATATTGTTGCGCAAATTTTAAGCCTAAAATCACTTCTAAGTTAAACATACAACCTGAGAAAAAATAAAAACAAATTATAAAATTATAAACTTTTTGAATTTATTTTATCCAGGAAATTAGATTCCATCACAATCGCGAGGTCGCTGCTTTGTTTCATTTCATTATCATTCCAACATTTTTAATTTTCTTTTCTTCCCATGCTCTTTCTCTCTTAATATGTGTTCCATTTAATAGTAACGTTTTTCTCTTACCTGCCTACCTACATATTCAATTTTTCTGTATTGTATGTATAGTTCGCATCAACTAACCTACACACACACATTATTTTTTTGTTTCTCCAATTCTATCGTCACATCGCTGAGCAGTGTGGGCTCTTTTTTTAAGTTACTATGGACATTTAATTGACTACAGTGCCGTGCACATGAAATGCCGATTTATCTAAGGAAAAATTAGATCTTTTTTATTTTTCTGGTTCGAGGAAGTGAATAGATTATAATTCTTCCAATTTAAAAATAAAAAAGTTCTATTATAATAGCTTGAATTACCAATTTTGTATCACTTTCTCGAACAATAAAACTGAAATTAAGTTAAGTCGTCGATAAAAAGAGCACACAAATGTGGGTAGGTTAAGTCAGTTGCACTGCACTGAACATGAGCAGATGAATAAAAGAATGTGTCTATGGATATTTACACACGCATACCTATAGATGTATGAGAACATTAAAAACACAAATTTGTTTTTTTTTTACCGCAAATCTATACTATTATATAAAAGCGAAACCATATATACATATAAACTAAAATTAATATTATTGTAGAAAATATGCTCAGTCCCATTGAGAAATTTTTTCATATGCTAATACTAATATTCATTCGTGGTTACAATTTGCGAAGCAACGCGAGCACGGGTCGGCTAGTTTAGTATATTTGCAGTTTACAACCACATCAAATTTCACAGAAAATATTTTTTTGTTCGCTTTAATTTCTTATTTAAATATTTTTCCACTTTTTTATTCAAAAACTATTTAAAAAAAATATAATCACGAAGTTATTCACTTCAAAAATGGAAACGTCACATGTGTCGTACGTCAAAGTTAAAAGTTGGTCAACTCTTCCGACTCCGGCTGCGGCTCCGATTCTAGTTGCGTCGCGTCGTGTTCGTACATTTGCATTTGCGTACATTGAATACTTTGACAGCTATTCCAGTTACGAATCCGACTCCGGCTCCGACAGCATTGTGTTCCAGCAGTTATGTGTTCACAAACAACCCTCTTCGTATATCGTATGTATTGAAAATAAGCAGATTGTT
This sequence comes from Eupeodes luniger, assembly GCA_951509635.1. NCBI lineage: Eukaryota > Metazoa > Arthropoda > Insecta > Diptera > Syrphidae > Eupeodes > Eupeodes luniger. Next base: position 68,918,521 of record OX608074.1, read on the forward strand.
AAATTGATTGGTGCTTTGCGCTTAGCTTTGTAGTGTTCACATTTTTTTAAATATTTAAACGAAATAAACGGGTTTTGATTGAAAATATATTGGGCTAAATATTTATAAAGGAATCCAAAATAAAAAAAAAAAATTTTTTGTTCCTTAACAGCACTAGAATCACTAAAAAATCATTAAATTCAGGTAGTTACTTGGGAAAATCAATGGGGCAGTGTGTTAAATATAATTTTTTATTTTTTTTATATTTTTTTCCGAAAAACAATACATTTTTATACATAGCACCGATTTTTTTTTTTTAATTTATTTATTTATTCCAAGAAAAATTCTAGAAAACTATGAAAAATAGGGCAAATTTGCATTGTGGCATAGGTGCAATAATTGATAGAACTTCCAAAGTATAACAGCCAGCTAAGTCAATTCAACTTTTCTTTTCTAAAGATATGTGCAGATATTTGCTTTTAAAATTTTTTTTTTTAAATAGTTATAGTAACTTTTTTAGACAAAAAATCCAAAATGCTTTCTTTTTTTCCCAATTTTTTTTGGTAATTCATGGGGCGAACTGATTTTTTTTTTTTTAGTTTTAACTTTTTTTTAAAAAAAAAGGTCCATATATATTACACATGGATTTTGAAAAAAAAAATATTTGTCGCAACATAATTAAAAATGCATTTCAAAATAACAACATTTGTGGTGCAATTGTGAGGGATTGGGAGCTTATATAATTCCAAAATATTTTTTTTATTTTTTTTGGCATTTTGTTTATTCTATTTAAAAAAGTAAAAAGTTCTTGTGCCCACTATTTATTTAATTTAATTTTTATAAAAGAGGTCTATTTTGCATTTTTTAACAACAAATTTCTTTGTAAACGCACACAATGAAGTTTCCAGTTCCCAAGAATGCTGCTGCAATACAGCGCTTAGGAAGAGAATTCTTTGCAAAAGAATTTCGCCCGCCCATTCTCTCTCAGATTTTTTTGTTGTTGTTGGTCTCATGGCTCATTTAGTTTTTTATTCTTTGTTTTGTAGGCTTGCGGTACACAATAACAGAAAATATCAAAAAAAACTTTTCTTAGACATATTTTTTTATTTCTAGTATGTGCAATGATGTAAGGTCATGGAATCGTGATTTGGGTGTTACGTAGTCAATCGTATAAGCAGAATTTGATTTTTGGTTCAACTTTCGGCAAGTTTTGTTGTTGCACATTGTAGTGTAGGTATAAAAAAGGGTAAATAGGTATTGTAGGTATCGTGAATTCGCTGTCATATATTTTGTTTTCTTGATTTTTTTGCGTACTATCACTCCTGGATATTGCATTTTTTTGTGATTTTGTTCATGGTCAGCTGCTTTCCTTAGATAAAGGAAAAAGGCAGAAGTCATATAAAAAAGGACCCACACTGATAACTTCCCATACCGTCTGTCGATTTGTCTTGCTTAAAAGTTTGTCTATATGTATCAATTTTTACCAAATTTGCGAACTATTTTTTTTTTTTAATTTTTTTATGAAAAAAACGGACTGTTGGATTTTTATAAAAAAATTACTGAATATCGAAAACAATATTTTCTGTGTAATAAAATAAGTTTGAAGCCAATATTTGTAATTTTTGAAAAGCTATTTGAGTCGAAAGTATATTTTTACCAAGTTTTAGTATTAATGTTTTTTTAGGTTTTAATTTTTTGTAAGAAAACTGTCAATTCGATTTTGCTCAAAATTTTATCGAATGTTGAAAACAATATTTCTTATAAGATAAAAGTAGTTTTAAGCCAATATCTCCAAGTTTTGAAAAGATATTTGAGTCGAAAATCAATTTTTAACAACTTTTATTAATTTTTTTTTTTAGGTTTTTATTTTTTGTAAAGAAACTGTCAATTAGATTTTTCTCAAAATTTCATCAGATGTCAAAAACATTATTCTTCGTTGCACAAAATTATTTTGGAGGTGAAATCATATTTTAGTCGTAAAATTTTCGAGGTGACAAATTTTTTTTCATTTTTTTTGATTTAATATACAATATAATTGTTTTGTATCACGTTATAATATATAATATAAAATAAAATTTAAGTCTCTAGCGTCATTGGTTCATGAGATATTTAGGGTTTACCAAAATGTTCACCTTTTTTTTTGAACTGCTATGGTAAAAAAATCCACCCACGCAATTTTCTTGAGAGCCCTTTCTGCATCTTTCTGCCTTATTATCTGTATAACAGAATTTATTTGAAGTCGATATCACCACTGGTTCTTGAGCTATGGACGATGAAAAAAACGTCGCGAACGTACGGACGTACGAACGCACGCACAGACGTCTTTCTAAAAATCTTTTATTTCGATTCTAGGGACCTTGAAACGTCGAGAAATGTCAAAATTTTCAATTTGACAAATCGGACCCATTACAATAACTTCCTATGGGAAGTTAAAAATATTAAAACAAAATAAGTATTTTCAATAATTAGAAAATGTCGACCAACAAAAGAAATTCAAGAAAAAAACATCTCCATCGATAACAAAATACCCACTTGCTAAGATTCGAACCATATGCAAAACACAACGATAAAATATCTAGGTAGAAAGCAAGAACCTATTTACAAACAAATTAAAGAAAAAACATTTCCATGGACAGCAGAAATACCTACCCATTAGCTTTATAAAATTCGAACCATATGCAAAAGACAACAACAAATCTACCTAACTAGAAATACAAAAAAAATCCGGTTTATCATGCAACGTTGTTCATCCATATATCTTGTTGTGTGAATGTGGATATCTATTTCTTATTTCTTTGATTGGCTGCTTGAGTGCTTGTGCGGAAATATATCCCTCGCTCTGAGAGACAAAAAAGATCAAGAGGCAAATATAGAGTAATTGGAATTGGAAATTCGAATTTTGAATTTGACAATGAAGAGAGTAATTGTTCTTTCACTAATGCATTCAAATACATTTACATGAGTTCTGAGTTCGCTTCTGCGGGAGACATGCCCTTAATGCAAATCATGGTGGATTTTTCTTTGGATTTTGTGTAAAAGAAAAACAATAACAAAGCAAAAAAGTAGGTGCTGCAACTTTTTGCGTTTGGTAGTTAAATATATGTATGTATACATATGGTCAACAACAGACCATCTACAAACAATGAACCAACTCATTGAAAAAACTAACGAATTTGGAAAACCTTTGTATCTTCTATATATTGACTTCAGCAAAGCATTTGACTCAGTAGAACATGACGAAATATGGACAGCGCTGACAAACCAAGGCATTCATCCTATCTTTATAAGGACATTGAAAAATATATATACAGACAGCGTGGCGAAAATAAAAACCGAAAGAATAGGAAGAGAAATAATAATAAAGAGAGGCGTAAGACAGGGGGATCCAATGTCACCACCATTATTCTCTGCCGTACTGGAAGAAATATTCAAGAAACTAAACTGGGACAATAGATATGGAATAAATATTTGGGGACAATATTTGAGCAACCTTAGATTCGCTGATGACATAGTTCTCATTTCATCAACTTCCGGACAAATACCAAATATGCTCATCGAATTGACAAATGAATGCAAGAAAGTTGGACTTCATATCAATAAGTCAAAAACTAAGATAATGACTAACCATATTAAAGATGACATAATGCTGGATAACGAACACATAGAATATGTAGAAGACTATACTTATCTAGGACAGACTAAGTCATTCATTAACCAGGAGAAAAAAGAAGTTTCTAGACGCATTACCAATAGTTGGAAACAATTTTGGAGTCCAAAACAAATATTACAATGAAATCTAAGGGACGAAACACGAAAATATATACTAGACTCTGCTATTCCACCTGTTATGACGTATGGGTTACAGACTATATCCTTGACTTCAAGTTTACTTGACAAAATAAGAATATGCCAAACCAAGATGGAAAGAAAACTACTTAACCTACGAATTAGCCAGAGAGTGAGAAATAGAGAAATAAGACGAAGAACTGGTTTAACGGACGTGGTTGAACGAGCAAAACTCCTTAAATGGAATTGGGCAGGACATATATCTAGAATACAGGACCAAAGATGGACAAAAATCACTACAAAATGGACACCACCAGAAAGCAGAAGACCAGTTGGACGACCGAAGAAAAGATGGGCAGACGATTTGCTTAAAGAAAGACAAAGTTGGTACAATGACGCAAAAGATAGAGATCTTTGGGCAACATTGGGGGAGGCTTATGCCAGATCATAGAATTTTGATACGCATCCATTTATTTATTCAAACTTTGCTTACATATTAAAATTAATTTGATTAAAAAAATATGTTAATTTTATATAGTTATTATAGTAATTAATTCAAAAGAAACAGAAAATGTAAACAAAAATGTAAATATATATTGTAAAAAATATCAATAATGGCAAATAAAAGCTTATAACAATAATAATAATAATAATAATGTATATTTTAATATATTTTTTTTTTCAATTCAATAGGGTGTTCCTGATAATTGTCTTTATTTTTGATATGACTCTTAAATTAAAAAAAATTATATTTTATCTTTTTTATACCAAAAATTTAGTGTTATATAATTCCTTTAGTTTGTTCGTTTTATATGTATATGTATATTAATATGTATATAAAGGTAAGCTATAGGAAAGTTGTTAAAAAAAAACACATAAAATTCAGAAAAATGCATGAAATATTTATTTGAATCGATAGTACGGTCCATATAATTTAATGTTTGAAGATCATTTCATGCAAATGTTGACCTTGCCTCAAATGGTCCATCCGCTTAGTCCAATTTTGGCATATTCTTTCCAACATTTCGGACGGTATCTCACAGATAAATGCTTCAATGTTGTCTTCCAATGCGTCAATTGAAGCGGGCTTGTCTGTATAGACGTGAGCTTTTGCATAGTTTAATAGTTTAAAGGCGTTAAATCGCACGATCAGGCGGCCAATAGACCGGTCCCGAACGTAAAATAAAATGTTCACCGAACTTGCCTCTCAATAAGTCCATTTGAAACCACATGACATGCAAGTCAAGCTCTTGCATTTTGGGCAAAAAAATGTGGATATCATCTCACGGTAGAGCTGACCATTCAAAGTTACGTTAGGATTCACATCATCTTTGAAGAAGTACGGTCCAATGATGCCACCGGCCCATAAACCGCACCAAACTGTGACTTTTTCTGGATGCATTGGTAGCTCTTGCAATGCTTTTGGCTGATATTCACAATAGCCCAAATAGCAGCTTCAGTGGGTCGATTAAACTGACCATAAAATGGAAGAAGCGCGCGATGAACTTTCTTAACAGAGCACGCATTTTGATAATAAAATTCAATAATTTGCAAGCGTTGTTCGTTTTTGAGAAGATTCATGGTTAAATTATAGACCAAACTGAAGATGTTTGACAGTGAAACAAAACACGAAACGTGTGTCAGCTGTTTAAACCAGTGTTGCCAAAAAGATAATAGCTAAAAAATCACTCTTTACTTTAAAAGGGACTCTTTTGTTTTCAAAAGGATTTTTTTCTTGATAAGCTATGATTGCGTCAATACTTGCAGCTAAACCTCAAACTATCTACGAATTCCTTGGTAAGTTCTCATGTACTTGTAGTCCAGGAGGCGGCGGTCAAAGTACCTACCTCATCGAGTCAATGGAAAATTTGGTCATTAACGAATAGTAAATGACACGAAGATTACAAAACCACTGGTCGGACAGACTTTTTCTGGGCCTTTTGGGCGCAAAATGGTCACTTCCGGTTGCGTTTTTTGGTGTTGGGGTATACCATCAGGTCAATAGAAAATTTAAATAGTAGTTGGTAGAGATCTGGTGGTAGATTTAAAATCATTTGGTCGGACAGACAAAATCCGGGACCAGCCCTTTGTCCGACCATCTCAAAAAACGGTATTTTTGGTGTTGACCTACCTCATCGGGTCAATGGACAAATGGGGTATCAAATGAAAGCTTGGACCGTCTACTTTAAGAATCTACTAGTCGGACAAACTTTTCATTGGCCAAACATACGTCCACCGCTTTTTCTCAAAAAAAATGCTTTCATCTCTTTTCAACTCAATATCAAAAATCTGTAAGTCACATAAATATAAAATTTGTATCAGATAAAAGTTAATACTTACCGACGAACTATCTACTTCCAGCAGGGAAAAGTTAATCCAAATTATTAATTGAATGTTACACATACATATGTCTATATAGGGTATATTTAGTTTTTTTTTCCAAATATAAGATGAATTCATTTTTTCAAAAAAGATATAATATAAACATAAAATCACATATCAATACATACAATAAAAAAAATAAACTTTGCATATATTCCAGTAATTATTCATCGACAATTAAAATAATAAAAAATTGAGAAATACCGTCTTTATCAGAATCTTCCTCACTCAAATATTCCAATTCTTCTTCTCCTTCGTTGTGTATTAAAATAATATCATCAACATTAAGCGGAGTGGGATCCCCTTGAAACCAAAGTGGTATTAACTTTTCATCCTTCAATACCTACCCAAAATTTTCTGCCCTCAGTTTGACGCAGTCTGCTTCTGTGGCATTAGCCCACATAGAACTTACAAAAACTGTCCTTTTAATATTTTCATTGAGTGATTCAAAACATGGGGGTATCAAGCTAGAGTCAAAGTTTTGTATATTTTTTTAAAAAAATTACCAATCGACGTATTTTTAGAAGCATATATGTTTTGAAACCTTTGAAATCTAGCTTCATTTACACTTTTGCAGTTCCGTAGACCATACATATGTGAAGTAAACTTTTGAATAACTTCTGTATCTTTTTCTAGTAAAAGATCAGTTTGTTTACTCAATGCTTCAAAGGCAGCTTGATAACAACCACTTTTTTGAAGGATATCTAGAGGTTTAGCTTTTCCTTTTCTAAAAAAAACTGGCCGTATAGTCGCAACCTATAAAGGCATGAAATGCTGGTAGCGCAGCACATAAATTCACTCCCAATGTCTAAGCTAGTTGCGTACAGTTTATGCAATTGAAATTATTTCTTTTCGAGCTGCCACTTGCTAACCAAATCTCTAGGTCCTTGAATTTGTGCATATATTCCCCAGTAAAATAACGAGTATGTCTGTGTCAGATGCTCGAACCATAATGTTGGAATTAGGTTTTGATTGGCTTATCTTACGAGTGATTCTTTAAATTTAGGGTTTTTAAAGCATTTAAGTAAATCATCTGTTCGTTTTTGAAGTAGTCCAGAAATCGTGAAAATTGAGACTTCTACTTCATTTCGAACGCAATGTTCAGAGTCTTTGATGGATGGGTGTAAATAGCGGTCAAAAACTACATGAACTTCCGGGGCATCCGTGTAACATACTCTTGTTAAAATCATCTCGGATATTTTGTTAAATGTTTGAGGAACTAATGACCCTAAGAGATGGATTAAGTAAAAGCCATCAATTAATTCTATATATTTCAGTGTCAGTATGTCAGTTTTGTGCATTTCACCAGTATAGTGACAAAGGGCTGGGGGGCTGGAGACAATGGATATGATAAACAAACCTCCATGACAATTTTTTTTTCTTAAGCTATTGCTAATAGTCTCCCAAAGGCATCCCGTTCCATTTTTATAAGGCTCTGTTTTGTACCATCTCTACTTTTTTGATATTTTTTTTAAGCATTCTGATGCGAAGTTTAGAATATTGTTGCCCTTTAAAGGTTTTTCAAATCGAACAATGTTTTCAGAACACTCTTCAATAAATGTTATCTTTTGTTTTTGCCCTGTTTCATTGACATTTAGAACAAAGTCAGCTGTCTGTTGACTTGTCGCTAAACCTGTTGTTATGTTAAAAAGAAATTTTTTTCCCAAGTTTTCATAAAAAGGATTTATATTTTTTTTTAAACATTAATGTAGGCGATCACTAGAGAATGAAGTGCTCCAAAAGGGAAAAGTGTTTGAATTTAAAAATATTTACCTCAACTCAATCAGAAACGTTTATTAAATGTATTACTTAAAAATCAAATTTTAAAGGTAATAATGCTTAAATAAAAAACAAAAACCTCTGTGATAAGAATGTTAAAACCATTTCTCCGCAAACCGCAAAATACCTTAAGCCGGTCATGATAATGCATTTGGCATTGAAATTAAATTTTTTTTTTTTATTGCTTTGACCATTGACAAAAACAATATTGTATTTACATTTGATTCAATGTGAGATGTTTTGATTCGTTTCTGTGATGTTACGTCAGGCGCATTTATATAATTTCTTTTTAAAGTAATCTTACGGTAACACTTTGTATGGTAGCCAAACAAATCTTTAGAATCAGGTAATAATTCAATATCGCCGTACTTAAAACCCTTCATTTTTCGAATCAATAAAGCATCAATACTTTTTTAAGTTTTTCGTCTGTAAAATCATTAATTTTTGGAAAATCTTCCCAACAGACAAAACACTTTTTAACTTCTCATGCCATAACATTAGAAATTAACACAAAACAAAATATTGATTATAATTCAAACAATTTTAGTTTATTTCTTCACACTTTAAATGAGCCACTCAAACTTTCTACCGAAAGTGTTTTTGTTACAATTGTAATGATGAAGTGTTTAAGTGGTCAGCAGGGAAGAAAAGCATTTTAAATTAACAGTAAGTTCTCCTAAAAATTAAGGCCACTTACATAATCCTTGCAAATTTTGGTATCGGTCCACAGAAAATACTATTATTTATTATGTATTTACATATCATGTTGGTTTGTTTTGAGAAAAAAACTTGCAAGAAAATGCAAAATACCTACAACGTTAAAGTACCTATACATAGCTATGAACATATGTATGCATATGCACATCTCCTCTACATTCACACGTGAAAGCAAAAAAAATGTAAACAAATATTATTCCTTCTTGGTTTGACATTTGTATTTTGGCTATCTCCCTCGAACATATTAATGCTTATGAAACTTAAACAAATTTACTTTTCTCATTCTTTCTTTAGTAATTTTCTCCTCATTCTTAATTCCCTTCCAAGTACTTTGATATACGCAGCGCCCTCAATAGTCGTGGAGATGAAATAGAAAATTTCGTCTCATAAGAGTACTATAGGAAATATATACATATACATATGTACAATAGCTTGCTGTTTTCGGTAAGTGAAGTTCATTTATTATTCTTCGTAAATTGAGTTTAAGCGAAAATTATTTATAATACATGGTGTAATTATAGATGGTGAAAAATAGTGATTTTGTTAATAAAAAAAATATTCTTTAAAAAGTGTTTATTTATACGCTGTTTTATAATCAGTGCCAAAAAAAGAACTGCTTTTATTAAATTATAAATCTGTGCTGTGTTGTTTATAAATTGTTATTCAATTTAAAATCAAAAGTTGGTAACCCTATTAATATTTATCAGAGCTTTTTCGAAATTTATAATGGGCACTACGGAAACCCTGTAATATTTGCTCTCTCTCACAGCTTAACGAGATTTCACTTCAGTCAGAGTGAGAGGTAAACGTCCTATCTTCTCTGTACTGACAATTTTTGTTGGACAGAGTATAGTGTATAGTTAAGATTCAGGAATTCCACGTAATTCCAATAAGAAAACACATCCAATGGTGATAACAACGCTGCAGCCACTCAGCATTAGAAAACACACCAATAGGTGATAATAACGGCCGGCGCAGCCACTCAGCAGCACCATATCAATAAGTAAATTAAACTGTAACAAACATAAGTCATAAAATAGTATTATGCTCCATAATATCCGGAAATGAACCATAACAAAAACAGAAGTTCTTTGTTTCCTATGGTAGCTAGTTAGTATAAATACGAAAAGAATAATTGTAGTCGATAGTTAGTTAAGAGTTAAGCTGCAAGTGCAGCGAATAATGCTTTTTAAAAACTCAACCTGAATCTCATTTAATTTAATTTGCATCATATTAGACTCTAGAGATTGCAGGACAATAAATCTGAATGGATTTTTTTGAAATTTCGTTGATAAGAGTTTTCAAGGAACAGTGGACAAATTGCATTAAAACCATATTGCAAATAGGTAACTTTTTTGCATTGTTGCTGTTTTCTTAACTTTTCTTCATACCATAACTAGCAAAACTACCAAATAATTACCCTATATTCTGTGCATTCATTAAAAATGACAAAAAATATATTTTTATTACTTCCCTCCCTCATTCTCAACTCTCCATAACTCTACCACAACAAGTACTTGGACCAAAAACACTCTAATGATAATAAAGATATAAATCCTTCGTACGTATCACTCTCCAAAACCCATTTGTTTACATTGTTTTATTTGTAATGTGGACGAATTCAATGGGAAAAATTGACGTGTTTTGACGCATACATAGAATTAACTACTGAGTTTTTAGGGGAAATTTCATAAATTAAGCCTAGTACATACTTCCTCGTGAAGTGAACGTTCGCCAGTGGAGAAAGTGAACTTTTGAAATTGCTCACTGGTACACACTTGTGAATACACGTTGTGAACATTTGTATTCTATTTCATATAAATGCATTTTAACTTTTTTTTTAAAACCACGCGCAAAGCAGCCACAAACTTTAAATGAGGAATCAGTATCAGTATTCAGTACAAATTGAAAACTGTCCTTTTTTTGTAACCAAATGTCAAAGCTTCACCAACAGTTCCCGTACATTTTGCACGTGAATTGCCCGTGAACGAAAACTCTCCACTTTGTTCTCCACTCAGCTTCACGAGCACGTTCACGGGTGAACCAAAAACCGAAATTTGTATGGGTTCACGAGATGGTTCACAAGTATGTACTAGGCTTTAGAGGAGAAATTACACGAAAACTTAAATGAGTTTATGAGTCTGATTTCCGGTTTAAGCCTAGTACATACTTGTGAACCTATACAAATTTCGGTTTTTGGTTCACCCGTGAACGTGCTCGTGAAGCTCAGTGGAGAACAAAGTGGAGAGTTTTCGTTCACGGGCAAGATCGGGAAGGGGAAGATCGAATCGACGTCTGGACAACCGACAATGAACTTATTCTACTAAAGTTGTAGAGTTGAGAATGGAGAAATTTAAGAAATACAAAAATAAATTTAGGTGCCAGTTATAGCTATCATTGAAATCGATCCGGAAAATTTTTTGAATCGATATTTGACGGTGTTTCCCTTTGATTAGGAAAGAAAATTATATACTGATCGATCGGAAATCACACAAAGAATTTTTTTTTGAGAAAAAAAATTTTAATTAAGCATTTATTTTTTTCTAAAAATCTATTTTTCTTTTTTCCGGACGGAAATTCATTTTCCTGAACAGCTGATACTTTCATGTTCAAAAGTGAAACGAATCGTTCCACTGATTTGTGTTCCAATTTCACACAATTCCAATGACAGATTTCTGTCAGTAAAAATTTTTCGGTGGCTTTCAATCAGGAAATTTTTTTTCAATGACAGAAATTTTTAATGATAGCTATAAACGACCTGCCAAAAAAATTCCAATGTTTGTTTTCAATGATGAAAACCAATGATAGCTATAACTGGCGCCTAAGAATAGGAAATAGGGAAGAATTTATGCAACAGGAGCTATAGCCATTTTTGTGTTTATGTATGTTTGCATGTATTGTGTATACTAAAGCGAGAATAAAGAAAAATAGCAATAAATCGAATTCAATGCATGATTCAAATTTGTAAACATGGTGGAAGTCGAATAGGGCGGCAGCGGCATGCATCCACATATTTCTTGTAGAACGTCTAGTGGAGAAATCCATTTGCAGCCGAGAGACTTACGTACATATATGTGGTATATAATTCGAAACAGATGAAAATAGGGAAAGACTATGGTGAATAAACGAATGGCTGAGTGAATAAGGAAAACACATTTATTTCAAGGAATATTCTATTCATATAACAACGTACCTACAATATAAAGGGGATATGCTTTGTGTTTGGTTTGGTTATATTTTTTTGTTACATACGTAAAACGGTAATCTTCCTATGCAAAGATGATGAGACAAAAGCAGGTGAATTGCGATTTCGTGTAGGAATTTTATATTGTTGGATAAGATTTTATATTTTTGATGATTTGAGGATTATATTAGAGAATTATAATTTGAACTATTATAGGCTATGTACCTAGTAACTAATAATTTTTTTTCAAAGTGAGCTTAAAGAAGTTTAAATCTTCAAAGTCATAGAAAGATGTTTTTTTTATAAATACAAAATTATTGAAAACTTATAATGAAATAAAATATTTTGATAAATACATAGGTAGGTATTTAATTTTGTACACATTCAAAAATATAATAAACGGTAGGTAGGTACCGTATGATTCAAGGAAATTTTAACTTATGCGTTTTTTAATGATAGTGCATTTTTGAAATGTGATGAGGAACTTTTAAAATTTGTTGTTTTAAAAATTAACACAAATCTTTGAGTTTATATAGTAGGTATAGGGCAAGAGTACGATAACTTAGGCGACAAGATATAATAACGGTTTTTGGTAAAGGGGCTTAATACAAGCATTTTTTACTATGGGAGGGGGGTCTATCTCCCCCCGTTTAGGAGGTAGGGGCAATTTAAAAAAATTGTTATTTAAAATGAAAACAATTAATTAAAAAATAACGGTAATACTTACAATTAAGTATCATACCTTTTTTTAAAGCCAACATTCTGTTTTATTAGCCAGTTTTTAATTCAAGTCAAAACTATCCGTAGTTTTTGAAAAATTTAATTTTAAACTCAAAATTTGAGTAAAAAAAGTTAAAAAAAAGGTTTAATTTGTAATTTTTCAATACTTCAAGATTATCTACCATTGTTTTTATTTCAGAATTTATTGCTCTTAATTGTTTTTGATCAAAACCTGAAAACTAGATGATTGTATGTCTTTTAGTTTTTGAGAAAATTGAAAATGACCACAACTACTATTTTAATTTAATTCTTTTTTTTTTGCTTGAGTGGTCTTATTTTGATAGTAACAATGGTAGGTGCGAGTTTGGGTGTATGAAACAGTAAAGTGTGTGCGAGTTTGGGTGTATGCAACAGTGGGATCTGTAAGGGGGGCATGCTGCCCCCCTGCAACACCCCTGCTTGGGCACACTATAGGATTTGGGGTGGGTGCGAGGTGGAGTGGGTGCAAGGTTGGGTGGGTGGAAGGTGCGGTGGGTGCAAGATGGGGTGCATGCAAAGTTTCTTTAATTTAATTAATAAATTAATTTATCCTTGGTATATCTTAATCCATATTCGATTATTACTATCAAAATAAGACTACGTAAATACTCAAGCAAGGAAAAAATAATTTAATTAAAAGATTTGTTGCTAATTTTCAATTTTCTCAAGAACTAGAAGACATAAAATCATCTAGTTTTCAGTGTTAATTCAAAAACAAATAAGAGCAATGAATTCTAAAAAAAACAGTAGTAGATAATCTTAAGGTTTTGAAAAATTACACATTAAACCTTATTTTTAACTTTTTTTTGTCCAAATTTTGAGTTTAAAACTATTTTTTTCAAAAACTATGCATAGTTTTGACTTGATTTAAAAACAAGCTAATAGACAAAAGTGTTGGCTTTAAAAAAAGGTATAATACTTAATTGTAAGTATTACCGTTATTTTTTAATTATTTTTTTTCTATTTAATGTACATATTTTTTAAATTGCCCCTACCGCCTAAACGGGGGGAGATAGACCCCCCTCCCATAGTAAAAAATGCTTGTTTTAAACTGTTTTATACAAATCCGTCATTAAACTTTGTCGCCTAAGTTATCGTACTCTCCCCAGGTATAGTAATAACTTCCAGTTAAAAAAGTGTTTCAAGGACAAATTTTGATACATACTTTTACTTGTAAGTTCTTATGATATTATGATGTACATATGTAGCAATTTACTACAAGAAGTATCTACTTATCTACAATTTTGAATTATCAAGGATATAATCAAATGCTTACTTTTCCTTAAAGCATTATTCACATGAGCACGACCAACGACCAACGAATGAACGAATATTCGTCGATTTTGACATTTCTTTCACATGAGAGTTTTTAATTCGTCGCGAATGAAGTTTGACATTCACCACCGAAACCAAAACAAGAATGATTTTTTTAGGTTAAGTACGCGCGATTATTTTATTCGTTGCGAATGTGGATGATGTGGAACGCGAATAAAGTTTGACAGTTCGTATCAACTAAAATTTTGTTCGCGACGAATAAATTTGTTTTCTTAAATTTATTAATATATGATATTGAAAAGTAAAAGTATTCACCATAAATCAAATAGAAACTATTTTGCTATCGTTTTGTTAAGATTTTGTGTGGAAATATGTCTTTAAACGTATATAAACTCACATTTTGTAATTCATTCGTCGTTCGTTGGTCGCGCTCATGTGAATGCTGCTTAAGTATACCATGGCCCATTTTTAAACTTACATAAGTAGACTGTATTCTTCGTGTAGTAGGAAGAGGCAATTTTAGAAGGAATGAGTAAAAAATTCCTATAACGAGTCTATTTAAAAATATTTCCTGTATTTTAAGATTTAAAAACGTACCTACCTGATAAAAAAGTTTGGTTTCAAAAATTTTATTGCCATTTGATTTCTCAAAAAAACCTTAATGTTTTGAAATTTTTATTTGAAAATCGTTAAATTAGTTTATTTTTGAAACTAATTTTAGTTTAAAAATACATTTTTGGTATGCAGTTATTTAGAAATTATTAATATGCGGTTTAAATATGAATTTCGTAAAAAATTGATCACCCGTTTTGGATATATGCGGCCCATCCCGGCTTCACACGGGTAGACACTAGACATAAATAGGTAAAGACATTTACGTTATAAGCATGCTAATTAAAGCGACCATGAATCACTAAATTATAAAACATTTTTTAATCCTATCATTAATATTATATAGCGTATGCGATGAAAGACATTTTATGGCTAATTTTTTTTACACCTTCGGTTGGTTTTAATAGGAATTTCTAAAGATTTCTATAGTAACCTAGTACTAAATATAGCCTATGTTACTCAGTGATAATGTAGCTTTCTAATGAAAAAAGAATTATTAAAATCGGTCCAGTACTTTTTGAGTTTATTCATTACATACAAAAATACAAATCTTTCCTCTTTATAATATTAGTGTTGATAAAAACAATTCTTCATATAATTATAAGGATCGTAGGTATACTAGAAGAAGCAGACTTATGAATGTAAATGAAAACAAAAATCGGTAAAAGATCCTTAACAGCTGATATAAACATTTACAAATTTCTTTCATCCCCTTATTAGACAAAATGGTCGCATTCGGAAAGCTAGTGGCTACGTAGTCGAAATTCAACTAGATTTGTGAATGCAAAACTTCACTACAAAGCTAGTCAATCCGGAACTGTCATATAAATGACAAATGCAAATATATAATATAGGAAACATTTGTGTTTTCAGTACTTTAAATAGTTTGTTTTGTTTTCAAATTCAATAAAACCGAGTAAGATATAATATGAGTGATTTTTATATGTATTTAAATACTAAACGATTAATTTCATTTTGAATTCTTGTGTCCTTACCGAGCAGCTGATTGTGAAACGTCAAAACCAGTGTGCACTAACTTTGTAGCCGAAAATTTTACACTACGTCGGAGGGGAAATTTCAACTACTTTTGTAGTTAGATTTAGCCAATCAGAATCCCTTGACTACGTAGCCACTAGCTTTCCGAATGCGACCAATATTAAGCCATCTTTGTTTTACTTTTCCGTTTTTCATATAAAAGATAAAATATAATTCGCATGGTCAACAGAAAATTCTTTCTCTTTTGATAGAGAAAATATTAACGAAATAATATATGCATAATGTATGTTTATTTTTCGAAACGTATAATAATAATAGCTTTATGGAAAAACAGTATCAATAACTAGTGTCCGACCGAAGGTCGATTTTCAGCCGAAGCCGAAGCCTAATTATTAGGCTGAAAGAAAATCTTCGGCCGAAGCCTAAGGTTGAAAAAAGTCAAAAATTCTCCATTCCACAAACGATGCGCAAAAGGTGTCAGGCAAAATTCAAAAATTGAAATTTTGTTAGGCGCCTACTATGATGGCACACATGTGTTTTGAAAATTTTGAATACCTACCGAAGAAAATATTGCAATCTTTTCTTCGGTATTCAAAAATTTCAAAAATTGAAATTTTTTCCGGTGCCTAGTACGATGCTCGATATAATAAACAGATTCTTCGGCTTCGGCCAAAACTTCGGCCTAAAATGGCCGAAGCCGAAGGTTTGGCCGAATGTTGTTTTTTTGGCCGAATTCGGCCGAACCGAAGGCCGAAGCTTCGGTCGGACACTATCAATAACTACTCTGAAGCAACAACGCCATAGACAAAATAAGAAGCATTTCTTTCAGGCAAATTTTGGGGCAGTGAAATCCAAAAAAAAATTGAACTCAATGATGATACAAATTTCGAAATTTCGAAAGCGCCATCACACGCAAAAAAACACAGATAATGTATAATCGCCGGTTGGGTGTCAAATCGCCCAAAACCGAATCGCCCAAAATGCAAAAAAGCGAAAAAATGTCAAATCACCCAAAAACTTTTTTGGGCGATTTGACATTTCAATTTTTTGGGCGATTTGACATAATGTCAAAATGCCCAAAAAAAATAATTTTGGGCGATTTGGTGTTTCGGCAATTTTAGTTGGCCCTGTGTCAAATCGCCCAAATCTGAAATATGTCGCATCGCCCAAAATTTTTTGCCAATTTGACGCTGTGACAAAACGCCCAAAAAAGAAAAATGTCAAATCGTCCAAAGTAGAAATGGGCGTTTTGTCGCAATCCAAAAATACTAACATTTAGGGTTCTTTTAACCAATCGCCCAAAATATTTATTGCAATTAGACCAAAATATAAAAAAAAACAAATTTTTTCAGTATTTGTGTCAGTTCCATACCAGTACAAATGTTATTTTTAACATAAACCATTCGATCTAAAAATCTCATTATACTAATGGCACCGTTTTCAAGAAGCCTCCATTATATTTTTGTTTCTCTCTATATCGATTTTTTTCCTTGATTTGGTACCAGTAGTGCCAGTACTTTCTATAAGCATAGAGAAATAACGGCTTCCCATAAATTCCTCTTCTTGAAGGACTTTAACAAATTTAAAGAAATTGCCCTTTTTGGTCAACATTCGTTCAAGTATTGTTCAACTATTATAGCCTTCAATATCGGATGTTGTCCTTGTTAGCTTTTTAAAAACTGATAACTGTAGTGGCCCGATCTAAAAGTAAGTATGTAATGGGAAAAAAACACTTTGAACGGAAATGAAGTAATTAAATGTGTTTTGTTATCGTTTGGACTTAGTTTTTGTTGTATGCTTATGCGCGAGGGCAAAACGGGGCGCGTGCGAGGCGCACGTCGCGGAGGGGCGTCGCGCCGCCCCCCTCTCCTCGGTGGTTTCATAGTATTACCTTTCACAAACATGATTACTTAAGTAAATTTGTATTCATTTACATACCTTTCGTATCCAAAACTTCTCATAATAAGCCAAAAAGCTGTCAAAATTATTGGAAAATTCTTCCATTTCGAGGATATACAAAAAAAAACATTATTTTATGAGGATAATTCCAACTTGTTACTACTTCGAGAAGTGTTTTTACACTGTCTTATCCAGGTAATGGCAAATATTTCTCTAATCATAACTCATTCATGTGGAGAAGAACCAACATTCCGATGTGCCCGTTAATGTAACTGTTACAATTCTTCTTGAACATAATTTTTATCCCAATTTTACAAAAGTGTCAAATCGCCCAAAAATAATGCTAAATCGTCCAAAATTATTTATATTTTTTGGGCGATTTGACATTATGCTAAATCGCCCAAAAATGAAAAATGTTAAATCGCATTTGGCATTTTTCTTCATTTTTGCAATTTGGGAGTTTTGGTTTTGGGCGATCTGACACATGGCTATTTTTGCATTATGACAAAACGCCCACTCTTTTTGGGCGATTTGAAATTTTTGTTTTTTGGCCGATTCAACATAATGTCAAATCGCCCAAAATTTTTGGGCGATGTGACATTTTTAAGTTTTGGGCGATTCGGTTTTGGGCGATTTGACACCCAACCATAATCGCCAACTCGAAGCCAAAAACATTAAAGGACCAGATTTAGTCTACAATTTTGTCCTAAGAAAGCTTCCACATTCAGTGCTTATTTTTCTAAAAACTATTCCCAATGACTATTACTTCCCCGAATCGGGATTCTTGAATACCTTCGGAATCGCTTGAGTGAGTTGCCACTGTTCAATCCACATTCAAGAAGCGTGCTCAAAAACCCCCATGGCCTTTATCCATTGATGAGAAGAACAGGACTAAGCCAACCGATGAAGATACATTTATATAGCGATTCCTACAGTCAATTATACATAAACTATCTCGTATGGATGAATCATATGTAATGTAACCTTTGGATGACAACAGAATCAGAAACAACGGGGTGTCAGACTACTACAGGATGAAAGAAAAGAGTCATGCGACTCAAATGTTTTTTCAAATGTTATTTGAAATATCTTACATAACCCCCTTGCAAATAAAAAACAGCAAATTGGTTTTTATTTAAACAAGGCCATCTAAACACAATATTGAAGTATTATTTTTGTTAACTCTACCAAAGAATACTTCTTAATGAAGGAATGCATAAGAGAATAAGCCATTTACATGATTAACATGTTCTCGTGAAATACTTCAATTTTGCGGAAAGTCTATTGCAAAACCATGAAGAAGTGCTTCTATTTTAGTTGAGTTTGTTCTGGCATGGGGGTCGTACAGTTATTAGTTCTATCTCTCCTATTGGGGACCTTAATTGGAGTTCTCGCAATAAGTAAACGATATTTACTATTCCCCCGACAAGCACCAACTAGACATCAGGTATTAAGCTAAACATTTTGCATTTGCATGGTGTTAATATTTATTTTGTTTTGTTCATATTTCAAATAGTTTATTGGTGGAATTGGTGTACCTGTTGATCTCGAATATGAGTCCTTAGTTGTGGGATATGTGTTGAAAGCTATGTTCTACTTACCATGGAATGCTACAACATTTAGAGAAAATCCGTTTGTTCCTGAATATCAAAGATATCTCCATACAGCCAAGGAACTGCAGCATAAAATTTCAAGATGGAGTGTTTACGAAACTATTGAAAATGTTATCAATAAGTAATGTTAATTTGTATTTATTCCAGACGATTTAGGGGTTTCTAATCTCAAGGATTCTTTTTAGCTGCAATTAAAAAATTAAATAATGAAAGCTATGAATATGCCTTAGCGCTAAGCTCTTTTTTAGAAGCTAAGGTGCTTTTTAAAATTTCCTATATTTTCTAACTTTGTCCATGTTAAGTGTAAAGTGTTTATTAAATACATATTTTCTCTTTTAAGCTATGGTTACGACGGCCAAGAGTGTCTCCTGCAAGCGGTTTGTGAATCCAGTGTTTTTAAATTTTCAAATCGAGCCTCTGTCTTGGGTGAACTTATGCATATTTTACTAACGTTAGATTTGTATAACTTACTCGAAAGCATAGTTGATGTACTTCCTTTTTCCTAACAGACCAACATCCACGTATGATAAATCTGGTAAGAGAAATCGAATCTATCTTGCCGCCGAAAAATCCGGAAAATCTGGGAAATGTGAACACTTTAATTGTTCATTTTCAATAATGAAGCGGCTTTCGGTTATTTTTTGAAACATGAATTTTGTAATTACTTTTGAAATATAATATCTATTCAGTCAATTGAATTTCTAAAATTATTGTTTTGAATAACATATGTAATAAAAATAAAAATGTTTAATAAATAAATAATACAAGACACAGTTTGTTTCTTTAGCATGTAAATAATTTAATTTCTTCCTTTCTTAAATCATGGAAATAGCAGCTTAATCCATCAGGTCCGTCCAAATTAGTTTGTTTTCATCGGAAAAGACGAGGATATGTCATGCTCGATTTCACCTGATGTGATTTTTTGCAAAATTAAGGCGTTGGCTCTTGCGTTCTGCATTCAATAGTGTTTTTTTCTTCATTTTTTGGTGTCGTATATGGTCTTCCTTTTGTATCACCCGATCAACAGTTGATCTACTAGCATTTACCCCAGCTTCTGCCTTGATTTTACTAATGAAAAACCTTGAATTTGATGCAGCTCTCACTATCGACCACCTTTCCTGAAATGTTGTGGCTTTCTTGACTCTTCCCTTGTGGTTTTTTCCATACTTCTATGGTCCTTGAGGTAGTTGTACATATATAATATGTGAACTTCTAATTTTGCTGGCTATGAAACGGATGGTGTTGCCGAGATCCCGGTAAGCTCGAATTTGGCCTATTATATAGATAGATAATTTTAATAATAATTTTATTTTCAAAAAGATTTTACAAGAAATGAGTAATGATGGTTTAAAATTAGTTTTGAGAATAACTTTAAGTTGCTTGTCAAGGAAATTTAAAAATATATAAGCTTAATAAGTAGATTACAGAAGTTATGAAAATTCATTAATAATATGATTGTGTAATTTAATTTTAAGAAGTAATATAAGTTTTAGTAGCAGTAGCTATTAAGAATGTTGAGAAGTTGAGAATAAGAAAGCATGCCGCTGACAAGAAATGTTCTTCTGTATGTTTTGAATACTGGACAGGTTCCAATGAAGTACATGGTATTTTCGCGATTCATCCATATTATACAATGTACATATTCCATCTGTATCTCTTGAGAAGGCTCTTTCACTGATATTAAGGAGTCCGCAGAGAGCTTTAAAAATGATGGAAATAATATCACGTGAATTGGAGTCATTAAAGTAGTTCGGTATGCCAGAGTACATCAAGTTGCAATATTTATCATGAAATTGAGACTGTGTCGCACTAACTGCAAATTCAGTCCAGTGTTTTTCTTTCAGCTTCAGTAAGAGAATGTTATGTAAGCTGGGTCAATCAAGTAGGTTTATGGCAAAGGAAAAATCCAACGAATGAAAATGAAAAAGATCCAACCATTCCTTAGCCCAGAAGATTTTCTTGTTTATAATGGCTTTCGATAAAATGTTGGGTAATCTATTATTAGGAAGATTTATACTTCGTCTTATGAAAGAAAAATGTAGCTGGAGGGACGTTAGAAAACCCTTCGGTAAACCTGTTTCAATGTGCAGAGCATAGTTAAGCGTATTATCGGACAGTAAAAAGCATCTTTTCATGAAGAATAGCTGCAATTTTTCGAGTTGGTTGTATTCGCGGTATCCCCAAACTTGAGCACAGTACAACATAATAGCTTTTGAGGTGGAATTGTATATTTTAAACTTTGTTGAGTGTTGGACGTTGCATTGATGGAATTTGTAGATGCTCCCAATCTGTTTGTTAGATGCTCATTGCAATACAATACATATTGTAATTAAACACTACGCCAAGATATTTGTATTGATTAGACACCTTTATTTCAGAATTATTGTGAAACCATTTTTCGCACGCTGCTCTTCTTCCACCATTGCGAAATATAACTATTTCCGACTTATCAAGATTTATTTCAAGATTCCATTGAATGCAGTAAGTCTTAAAACCCTCAATTAGCTGTTGCAAATTGGAAGGATTATCTGACAACAGTACAATATCGTCCGCATATAAGAGGGCGTTAATTTGAAGATCATCTAAAACAATAAAGATTGGAAGCTCCGCATGAAGATCATTTAAAAACAGAACGAAAAGGAGTTTTCTTTGCTTGTGCAGCTCAATGGGGTAATCTAACTCGGGTACATGTAGCTGAGAAAGAGCATATGAGATAGTTGCTGAATCATTTGATTGCGAGAGTAAGCTTTTAAAATGCATTTTAAATGTAATAACTTTTACTGACGTTGTGGTTTTAATCGACTGTCTGCGTATTTGCTTAGCAATCTTCTACCACTCTCTGGCTGAAGAAACAGATTCAAGACTACTAGTAAGGCTTACAAAATAAGCTTGTTTTTAGTTTTACATAAAATCCTATATTTTTTTTTGGCATCATGGTAGTTTCTTCGATATAGATATTTCCAGGTTTAGTTTTCTGAAGGTTTTGAGGTGTTTAAGAACATATTTCCTGATCATAAAACAAGCTAAATCAAACCATGTTTTTTTGGGTCAAATTTAGCATTTTTTTGCATGGGAGCTCCATTTGCTTCATAAATACAGGTTTTGATTGCTTTGCAGCGTTCTTCAATTTAATTTGTTGGTATTATGATGGTGGGTACAAGTGACTCGAGTTTATTTACAACCTCTTTGGTTATACCATTTTATTCTAGACCTCTACAACCTCTTTGGTTGTACCATTTTATTTAAGAGACACTTCTTTGGTTGGTATTTTCTGCTGTTACTGAAGATTTTAGGGAACAAATTAATGGCATGTAATCTTAGAAGGTTACACAATCTACACTAAAATCTTCAACCAAGTTAGAGATTGCGTACGAAGGACAACAGTAGTCAATCACTGAAGAACCTCTGAATATATCTATGCTTAACGAAGCGAGTTCTCCTCTTAATCACTAGATGTTGCCCCTTATTCTAAATGTTCTACACAAGTGTTTACTACTACAAAGAATAAATGCACCAATATCATCAAGAAATTCAATAAATTTTGTGCAGTTACAGTTAGAATCTTTGAGTATCTTCTTTCCATAATCGACGATGTAGGAATCAAGTTGCAGTCCGCTATTCCACTTGTACCTGTTCTCACATTAAAATCCCCTCCGAGAATGAAATTGGTGGGTGCGAACTCAGAAAAGAAGTTTTTAAGAAGTGTAAAGTCTCTGTTCCAATGACTATAATTCAAGTAAAAAGGTATTAAATTTAGTTTTTCTACGGCTAACCATCCTTGCAGCATAATCATATCATTCGTTGTAAGACACTTTAGTTGATAGATGGGTTCATCACTTTACTTATACCCAAACAGGCATTCACCACTGGCTCCTCCAAATTTGAGCGTTTTTGTAACAGATATCCATTTGAGTTTATAACCTACGAAGTATTTCTCATAATTTTTAAAATTCTCATATAAAACAAAAGTTTCGCGTAAAAAGAAAATTTGAAGTTTACAAATATATTTAAAAAAAAATAAATAAAAGAGATTTGTCTATAAGGGGTTGGGTACCCTAGCCCCAAAGCAAAAATCCCCAAAACAAAATCCCCAAAACATAATCCCCAAATCTAAAATCTCCGAAACCAAAATCCCCAAAACCAAAATCCCCAAATCCAGAATTCGCCAAACATAATTTCTTAGATATACTCGAAATATGGTGAATCTGTGCTTAAGGATTTTGATTTTGGGAATAATTCAAAACAAAGTTAAGTTGTGTTTTTCTCTTTATTCTTTTTTTTATTATATACACTTTTTACTAAACAAAAACATAAGTAATTAATGCTATCTATGTATTTCAAAATTAAGGCATACATTTTGAATTCATGGTATTAAATAAACATATGAAACAAATATTTTAGCATAGTGATATGTTATATGATATAAATTTTAAAAAATCAAGTTTTTCAATTTCTGACCGCCGCCGCGCGCCGTGCCGTCTTTTGGTCTTATGGTGTAGTTTGCCTTATGTATTTACATGAATTGATTGACTTTTTTTTTCAAAGAAGAAATAAAAGTAGATATTGACAAGCGAAGATTCTATAGAAAAGTAAATCTACTTCGATCGAAGTAAAGAACGAACCCTGGAGATGTCTGTTCTCATCAGTAAAAGCAATTTATGCTTTTAACCTTGATGAAGAGTTTAACATTGTTGTTAAAATAATAATTCTTAAGAAAAAGCACAATATATCACCAAGGCCTACACACAAATCATGAAAACCAGCAGGCATTGACGGAGTTTGAAAATTTTAGATTTGGGGATTTCGTTTGTGGATTATGGGCATGGGGATTTATAGATCCTGGGGATTTTGTTTTTGGAGATTTTGTACTTGAGGATAACGAATTTGTGGATTTTTAAAAGTGTGGGGATTTTTGTGATTGGAGATTTTGCACTTGGGCATTTTGTCGGTATCCCGTTTACAAGACCAGCTATATTGTAGAACAAAACGTGATAGGCAATGCGTTGCTAATTACTGATATTGTTCTGTTGTTATGGGGCTCTTGTCGTCGGGGGTTAGTTGTGGGACATCCAGTCAAACCACACAAAAGAAAGCAACTTTACTGTGTTCTCAACCGCGTTCGTGCTGTCTTGGGACTACAGCGCACGTTGAATTGGCAAGGGCAACACAGAAAAGGAAGAAGACAGAAAAGGAGATAAATAAAAAGACGGATGTTTAAAATTTAATCAATTAGATATATTAAATGTAAAATTTATTAAGACGAAATTTGAGAAACAAGTTGAAGTTAAATTTAAGTTACAAAGTAAATATGGCAATGGCAAGTGTAAACAAAATGAATGGCAAGTGGCAAGTGAAAAAATAGCAATTAAAAAGATTTAGCAATTTAAATGTTAAATCCGCGCCGCGACCGCGATGTATGGCTTTTTGAAGTCTAAGGGACGGTGGGAAGCCGACCGAAAAAACCACAAAAAGCGGAATTTATAAAAAAGTATGCGAATGGCAAACTCTTGTTTGAATAGACTGTTGTAGTATATGTATGATGCTGGAGTAGTTCAACTTCGATACAATACTGTCAGTTCTATTAACCATGAGTGTCGTGCTGAGAGTTCTGATTTTGGCCACTACTAATAACTTCCTTGCGCAATACTGAAGGTGAACTCTAAGAACTTAAGTTCAAAATTCAGTAGAGTGCGATGGTGAAATAACATTGGGTGCCAGTTGCCACTTGTGTGTGTTATTTTACATTTAGCAGAAGGCTAGTACATTGGTATACATGTGAGTTTGTGTTACAATTTTACATTTAGCAGAAGGCTAGTACATTTGGTATACTTTGTTTTGTTTTATTTATTATTATTTACATAAACTTACTATTGTTCTAAGTAGTCTTTAAGAGCTTGATGAATAAATAAATAAATAAATAAATAAATAAATAAATAAATACATGTGAATGTGAATGTGTGGTTATCATGTTGGAGTGTTACATTCTCCTTGTGAGTGCGGGGATCATGTCGGTGTGTTACACTGTTGAATTTTAGATACTGCCACATTGTTAGTCCAGGTTGATTTTGCTTAATAGATTAACCAGTACGCCTTATCAGCTTCATTAAATGATGTGACAATACAATCCTTGTTGCATTTTTATGTACGTCCCTCAACTGATAGTGTCCAATGCTTAATCTCTAGTTTAAGACGGGTATCCAATTTCAGCAGCACTCTCTTCAACTGACGCAGATGAAAACTTTCAGATCGTTCATTCAATGTAATGTCTTTATTAACTGTTATTTTTGAGTTTTTTAAACGGCTCGTTTTTAAAAAATCCCGAAAAAAAAAACTTTATAATCCCGTCTTCTAAAATACCGATTTTTTGAAATCCCGTCTTTTAAAATCCCGCTTATTCAAAATCCCGATCAATTACAATCCTTCTTTTTGAAATCCCGACAATCCCGTTTTTTACAAAATACTTGCATTAAACTGAATAACAAAAGGAGTCAAAAGTTTGAATGCTAAATTACTTGACTAATATATATTTATTACAAATAAAACTAATATATAACTAAACCGTAATTTTTTTTGTTTTTACTGTATATAAACAATAATTTTTGTTTACAATATTAATTCTTGCACAAAAAAAATGCATCCTACAGCAAATCTACCTCTCGATAACGGTCTTACCACTATTGTTGACTTTGTTAATTTATAATTTGAGTTTGTTGTTTTGTTTTAAAAGAAGGTACTTCTTTATTTTATATTTTTATTTTTTGATAATACCTAATTTTTTAATTTGTTTTAATTTTTTATAATTTCGATTTTGCAATCAAAACTAGTTGTTTAATTTTAAAAAATCGCGTGATTTTTTAATAATTAAACAACTAGTTTCGATTGCAAATATATCGATATCGAACCCAACCCGATTTTTTAGCATTATTGATAGTAATAACGACTTCAAGTGTGGTGTTACATGCTTGCTGAAATTGTTTTTTTTTTTGCTTTGGCCAATTTCCTCCTTGGTTAGACCCTTACCTCTTCCCATACTTCTTGATTGACCGACTGACAACTATAAATAACAATGTCATGGAAACAGAAATGATACCTCTAGAATTCAAGGAGTCCATCATTTTCCCGATTCATAAGAAAGGGAGCTGGGCCGAGGAATATCCTTTCTAAATCCTTCATATAAAATATTCACGCTGGTTTTGCAAAAACGTTTCAATACATGGATCTGTACATTGAGCCCGATTTTTAAACGAGGAGGAGACTGTGTGAAGGGATCACACTAGCGACCACTTAAAATTCTATTAAAAATCCAACCATGCTTCGATACTTGACACTTGCTTCCCATTGCCTTAAGCAATATATAAATCCAATGCAAAGCATTGTCTTGCCTTCTACGTCAGGGTAATAAAAGTATCATGTTGCCCTGATGGCACGAACGGCAAGAGTTTATATAAAGTGTATAATAAAATATTAATGGGTTGATGGTGCACGATCGGTGCTCATTTATTTAGGTTGACAAAATATGTCAACTAAGCACTTTTGAACTATGCACTTGGGATAGCTGGTCGTTCACCCTTGATATCGATTATTTGTGAGGTCAAGAATCGAAGCATGGAACAATTTCGATAACATATAATTTCTGTATATATAGCAATAGTATTTGAAAATAAAAGTGTCTTTTCCTCACTGAACTCCAACCAGTAAAGATCTTATTATTTGTTCTTTTGTGAAGCTTGCGAGCTAAAAAGAACATTCAAAGGGACTATACTTGATTATAGTCTAAGGGAAAAAGCTCGAGTGCATTAGCCAGAGGTTCGAGCTGTTGCATCCATTGAGTGCTAAGCGATTTGTCTCGAAGACCATTGACCAGTAAAAGAATAGTTGGTATAAGAAAAGGACCAACTTCACAACCGTAATTTGGCGAAAGAAAAATGGTTCTATAATGGAGACGCCATTGAAGTTTTCACGGAATTCAAATACCTTGGAGTTCACTTAAAGAAAAATTTGAGCATGGAAATTCATCTAAGAGAGAAACTAGTTAAGGCTAAAGGTGCAATAAGTGCAACTTGTAAAAGATGTTTTTTTAACAAAAGTATGCCACATAGCAGCAAGTTCAAGATATTTGAGGTATCTGAGTCTGTCGTGTTTTACGCGGCACAAACTTGGGGAAAAGAACAATACGAAACAGTTGAGAAACCTCTCCGATATTTTATTAAGCGAATTTTTAGACTGCCATCAAATACACCCAACTATGTTATTATGTTGGAATCAGGATTATCACCTATGTTCATACGAACCCTAAAAATGCAAGTATATTACATCTTGAGAGTTATGAATATGAGCAATAATAGGATTCCGAAGATAGCAGCGCTTCAAGTAATACGAACCAAAACAAGTTGGTGTGCTGATTGGATACATTTGGCAAGAGAATGTGGAATGGAACTTAACCTTTTGTGTAATAATCAGGATGATTTAAAAGCTTCTTTATACCAGCTCATTTCCACAGTGGACATAAAACAACGAGAGAAATACTTGAATGACGCCGCAGGATCCATATACAGGCAGCTCTACTGTCAACTAAATCACAACTTGGAAGAGAGAAATTATTTTAGGGACGTTAATAGCATTGTCGAAATTTCAATGATGGTTAAATTGAGAGGTGAAGTTATGCAGCTGAATTTTATACCTCATAGAGATGACTTACCAATTATATCCTCATTGTGCAATTTAAAGGAAAGGGAGGATGCTTTACACTTTGTTGGAAGATGTCCAGTTCTTCAAGAATT
Organism: Eupeodes luniger; assembly: GCA_951509635.1. Taxonomy (NCBI): domain Eukaryota; kingdom Metazoa; phylum Arthropoda; class Insecta; order Diptera; family Syrphidae; genus Eupeodes; species Eupeodes luniger. Next base: position 68,946,282 of record OX608074.1, read on the forward strand.
TTATTTATTTATTTATTTTGATGGAATTAGCTTACACAATAAGATTCAATATCTTTTAAGATAGCGCAAGTTTCAGTATTAACATACTATTTTAAAATGTTTATGATGTTAAGTAAACAAAAAAAAAACTGATTAACATTACCAAAGAAAGATTCAAAAACTAATAAAAACAAAATGAAAAATTACTTTATGATAAGTTAAATGAAAAAGAAAGAATAGTTGCATTTAACAATAGAAAGGTAATAAAATTAGTTAAATATAATCGAAAAAGTTTATCATCGAGAGTCTCCAAAGTATTGTCTAACAGCCCTATTATGGTTATCAAATATCAATACGATATTTGATAATAGTTGATAATTATCAATTAATGAATCGGTATTATGGTCATCATCTATTGTGAATAGCTTTATTGATAAACTCGGTATTACGGCTATCAAACATATTGATACCCATCAAATATTCTATCAAAATCTTCGTTGAAATACAATATATATACAGCTTATAAATTGTTTGGTATTTTTTGTATTGACAACAAACATTTAAAAAAAAAAAAATAAATATAGGAACGTTGAAGAAAGTTCCTTGCAAGCAAACTTCAATAAAAAACATGCACAGGGTCGAAATATTATCGAACGCACTATTGGTGTTCTGAAAAGTAGATTTAGGTGTCTTTTGCAAGCGCGAGAACTACATTACACCGCAAAAAAAGCAACCAAAATATTTAACTTATGTGCAGCCCTTCATAACATTTGTGTAAAGTATAGATTGGAAAATCCTGAAGCTATTGAAGAGGAATCCGAAAATGTTCTTGGAAACCATGATATGTTAGATGATTCTGCAATGTTCACTGAAGGCAGTTCGGATAAGGGATTCAATAGCAAGATTCATGCAAAACGAATAAATAAAAAAATGCATCACAAAATTAAAAATCTGTTGTTTTATCATTTTATTGTTCGTTTTCAAAAACAATTTATGTATAACAAAACAAGATACATATAACAAAAGCTAAAAAAAAAAAAACATAACATAAAAACTAACTTGAAAAAAGCACTGAGAGTTCATACATTGCTCAAAAGTAAAAAAAAAATCCATTATAACTAACTTAACTGAAATCACAAAAGTTCACTTCTTTTAGCATTTAAAACATAATTAAACTGGCACATAGGAATTCATAACATTATGCTTTGCTTGCTCAATTTCCAAAAGTTGTATTTTAAATTTTAATTCCGTTTTTCTATCGTTTTCTTTATTTTTAATATTTTCTTTACATAGCTGCAACTTTTCTTTTTTAATTTTAAGTAATTCACTTTATTTCTCTATTTTTAAATTGTAAGTTTTTTTGGCATAATATTCAGTGTTACGAATGGATGATTTCATGCTTTGTAAGTTTGTGTCGATATTGCTCATTAAATTACTCATTTTGTCATAAAATTTTTCCTGCGCCGACGTTTGCTTTTCCAACAGGGCTATTCTTTCTTTTTCATTTGTGTCCTTGAATGTTGTCTTATTTTTCCGATTTGGCTTTGTTAACGCTGCAATCACTTCTTCGACCTGCACAGCAGTGACTACTTCTTCGGTGTCCATTGCAAAAACTTCTTCGACTCCTTCATCTTCTTCAAAGAGAAAACTTGGTGATTTCAACCCAAATTCAACTCCTGGTGGATCAACACAGGCAGGAAAATACATAAGGCGACTAACTGCTTCTTCGGTGTCAGTCAATCGCTGCAATTTATTGGACCCTCCACCGGTCGCATTGAGTTCAATTTAATTTGGCGAATTTTTTTTTATTTTACATTTTAGATCAGCCCATACCTAAAAGGTTATGAATAAAATTAGACAAATTATAAATTAATAAATTAAAATTAGCCAAATTAAAACACGCACTCTTTGCCACTTAGCTGAGTCCCGTTCTGGAGGCCCCAAGCTATTCAGTTCCAGAGCGATGTCTTCCCATTTTTTGGTTAGGACTGGCTAAGCACAAATGCCTTTTGCAACCTCCTTTACCTGAGCGTCGAACTTGTCGAGTTGTAAAGGCTGAGTAGGGTCAATGATTCTCGAGATTTATCTCCAGATGAATCCTGAAACCAAAGGTCGCTCACATACCTTCACCCCTCCCTCGATCACTTCCTCTCCCATATAGGAAGCGAATAGCTGACTATTGTTACCTGCCCACCCCTTGTTGCTGGTGAAAAAACCATCCAACGAACCCCCCCTTTGAATCCTCTCTTAACCATCCCTATAATAAGTCCTTCCTAAACTACCTGATTCCCTACCCTCTCTCTCCTTCCCACAATCTACCTCCCAATTGGGCTGGATCTAAGGTGTTACACGACCCGTGCCGACGATCAGCCTGGCTGAGGGCCCAATTAAAAAACTAGCTCTGTCGCTAACGGAGTATCCGGATACCTGGCGACCTCCAGATTAACCAGCCTTATTTGTATACACGGATCTCTGTACAGATGGACCACCCCTTATCCGCTACTCGTGGGATTCTAAATGAACTTAAATAAAACAAAACAAACAAAACAAAATTCAAAGACCGTACCGGCCAGCAGTACGACGGCAAAGTTGTCTGTGGTTCATGCCTCTTCCACTGGTGCTGACATGGCTGTGGACACTCACAGCCTGTTGTCGCCAGTGGAATATCGGATAACCAGGTAATATTACCTTCTTCCTGTAGTGAAGCAGTTGTGAAGAACGACTCCTCTACTACCACAGAGAGTAAACCTCTCAACTCTTCTACACCGCGAGTCGGAGGTAGTAGGGCTGTGGTGCCAGGTCCTTCTACCTCCAAAGCTAATATTCCTAAAGAAGGCCATGGGGGAGATGGGAGTAAGCTCAGATCCTCCAAGGCCTACCACAGGGATATGCGTAATGCTAAGAGGATTCTCCAGACTTTTGGTGAGCAACTAGGCGCTGGAGGAAACTCTCAGCATGACGCCAAGATAAAATGGGCCAAGAGCTTCCTGGCCAAAAAAAATTTAAAGACCAGCCAAGACTCAACGTCGAAGCGACAAAGGTCTATGGAAGGTAGTGTTGCACGCCCCAAAGTGCTAAATACCAGCACTCCTCTTGACCCTCGCAGGGCAAAAATTTCCTTCAGTGACGTTCTAAAGGACAAAAAGGTAGTCGCGATTATCGACAGAAGTGATGTGGATGGCACGATCTCTGCCGAGAACTGGACATTGGCCAAAGGACAGCTGGCCTTCAGTTTTGTCGAGATAATGTCTGACAATCCGGGACCACCGCCCATTACAAAAGATGGCGGTTGGCATCAGGGACACATCAAGTTGATGGTCTGTGATGATCAGAGGTCATGCGACCAACTGACGCTGACGGTCAGCCGACTTGGAGAGGTCTGGCCTGGTGCTAAGCTCGAGGTTGTAGCAAAGGAGGACATCCCTTGCAGACCAAGAGCTCGCATCACGGTTCCGGCCATATTCAAGGAAGCTGACCACGTTCTGAAGGTAATCCGGCTCTCCAATCCAACCCTTCCTACTCACAACTGGAAGGTTGCGAAATTGGAGGATCCAAAGGGACCCTAAAAGGGTGCAATTGTAATCATCAATGCAGAGTCCCTTTCTCCTCTGGCGCAATCAAAAGGTGTGATTAGGTTCGGGTTCGATGAAATTACGCTGAGGGTCTACAAAAAAGATGGGGCCGAGGCACAAACCCTTCCCCCTTCCCCACCCACACAAGCGGAAGCGGTTGCTGAGGTGCCTGGCGCATCGGTCACACTTCCTTCATTGGAAGACGATGCATCTCAGGTACCCCCAGTAGCAGTGGAAGCACCAAACACCGACCAAGGTTTTTCCACAATGGAGGCCGAGGTCTACGACAGCGGAGATGAGGACATTCTGTTAGAATCGTCCTCTGATATGGATGACTCCGACATCACCATGTTGGAGGCTGATCGGGAGTACGGTAGCGAAAATGCTGCGGTTACTCCAGATTAACCTCCAACACTCCATAAAGGCTTCGGCCTCCCTTCTTCTTCGCTTATCCAGCAGCGATGAAGATATTGTCCTGATTCAAGAACCCTGGATTATTAAATCCATTGTTCAAGGAATCAGGACTTCCAAATACTGCGTGCTATATGCATTAGGTAAGGATGAACCCAGATCTTGCATATTAGTAAAACGTAGCCTAAATGTATATTTACTCCCCAATTTCAGCGATCGAGATATCACCACCGCAAGTCTGGAAACAGCCAGAGGGACATTCTGGCTGGCGTTGGCGTATCTCGGCCATGACCATCTTGGCCCTCTCCCGGGTGACACTCTGGAGAGATTAATAGCTGAAGCACAAAGGCTCAACATTGGCCTCATCATCGGAAGTGACGCTAACGCCCACCATACAGTGTGGGGTAGCACGGATATAAACGACAGGGGTGAGTCTCTTTTCGACTATATTCTAAACACTAACCTACTCGTAAGTAACGTTGGTAATGAGCCAACCTTTATTACTAAAAATCAACAAGAAGTTTTAGATATAACTCTTGTCCCCGACTTCATTAATAATAATATTTTGAACTGGAAGTTATCTAAAGATCACTCCTTTTCTGATCATAGATACATCCAGTTTGACTTTATAAATGAACCACCTTGCCAACCGATCTTTCGAAATCTGAAAAGAACAAATTGGCCAAAATACAAGAGAACGTTAAATAGTTTAGTAAATAATCTAACATTAGCCCTAAACAAAGCTCTAGATACTGCATGCCCTCTTATACAAGTAAGAGGTAAAAAGAAGCCACACTGGTGGAACTCAGGGCTGGATCCACTTCGAAAAGAATGCAGAAAACTCTTTAACAGAGCGAAAGCTTCTAGAGACATATCTGACTGGGATTCATATAAAGAATCACTGAAGATTTATAAAAAAGAACTGAGGAAAACCAAACGATCGTCTTGGAGAAAATTCTGTAGCAACGTGGAAGATTGCTCCGAAGCATCCAGGCTGCGCAAAATCCTCTCCAAAAATCCAATCATGCCAAGCTGCTTGAAAAACGCCTCTGGCCTCTGGACCAATTCAAGCGAAGAATCGCTCAACTTGCTACTAGACGTTCACTTTCCTGGTAGCTCTAATATTATTATTAATAACATTGCACCTAATAATGGTGACAATACATTACATCCCAAACAAGGTCTAGTCACTAGGGAAAAACTCAAATGGGTTATTTACAGCTTTAAGCCATATAAATCTGCAGGTCCGGATGGTGTAATTCCAGCCGAACTGCAAGAAAATGCAAGTTTTCTAATACCCATCGTAGAAAACATCTTCAAGGGATGCCTTAAATTGGCATACATCCCGATGTCTTGGAGACAAGTTAAAGTTGTTTTTATTCCAAAAGCTGGAAAATCCAGCCACGTTAACCCTAAAGACCTAAGACCTATCAGCTTATCATTATTCCTTTTCAAAACTTTTGAACGTTTGATCGATATCCACTTAAGGACAAGTATTGATAAGTCCCTTCTTTCAAAGGCTCAACACGCCTACAACAAAGGGAAATCAGTTGAAACGGCTCTACACAGTATAGTACGTACAATCGAATATTCCCTCCATCATAAAGAGTACACCTTTGTTGCCTTCTTAGATATAGAAGGTGCATTTAACAATGTCGACACATCTGCAATTGCACGTGTATTGACATCTCTGAAGGTAGATAAGTCGATCAGCGAATTGATTAATTAAATGCTGATAAGCAGGATTATCAATTCAAAACTGGGCGATTTTACTACGCAAAGGGGTGTCAGCAGAGGAACGCCACAAGGTGGTGTCCTATCCCCTCTCCTCTGGAACTTAGTAATAAATGAATTACTAATTACTCTAGAAAGAGAGGGATACAGAGTGTTTGCCTATGCGGACGATGTTGCTATTGCAGTAACGGGTAAACATCCCAATATACTAAAAGAACTCTTACAAAACGCTTTAAATAAGCTCACTAGATGGGCAAATCGGTGTGGACTAGGCGTTAACCGACAAAAAACCGACCTTGTCCTCTTCACAAGGAAATACGAAGTTCCACACATTGACCCTCCCCTCATAAACGGTGTACCACTTAAATTCTCTGAACAAGCAAAATACTTGGGTCTCATTTTAGATAAGAAATTAAGTTGGAAACCTAATATTCAAGAGAGAATAAACAAGGCCACAGTAGCCCTGTTCTCCTGTAAAAAGGCCATTGGTAATAAATGGGGCCTACAGCCCCGCATTACACACTGGCTATACATCTCGGTCATAAGACCGATCCTTACTTATGGAGTAGCGGTATGGTGGATGGCGCTAGATACAGCGACAAATCGCGATGAACTCAGCAAAGTCCAACGAACGGCCTGCCTGTGTATGGGAGGAGCACTTCGCTCCACCCCCTCCGCCTCACTAGATGTTCTGTTCCATCTAATACCGCTGGACATTTTCAGCAAGCAAACAGCCGCTAATACAGCCCTACGGCTTCAAGCCTCCTCCCTGTGGATCAATAATGGAATTGGCCACACCACCATTTTGAACTCGTTCAGAACTATAAACAGTAATATTGACTACACCATACCCCATCCCCATCCTTAATGACTATAGCTTCAAAGTGACTATACCTCCCAGGTCTTCTTGGGAGAATACATCATTTTTGAACGATGGTCCTATAAACTTCTATACAGACGGATCAAAAACGGAGGATGGGGTTGGTGGAGGCGTATGCTCAGATAGACTAAACTTAAGTCTCTCCTTTCGTCTACCCGATCATTGTAGCGTGTTCCAAGCTGAAATCCTGGCTATAAAAGAAGTCCTATCCTGGCTTAGAGAAAACGTTATATCAACTAATGATATACGCATCTTCTCGGATAGCCAAGCCGCGTTAAAGTCCCTAGACTCTGTCTCCACAAAGTCATTAACAGCCCTAAATTGTCGATCATCTCTTACGGAGATGGCTACACAGTTCAACATTCACCTTTTCTGGGTGCCGGGCCATAGAGACATTCCAGGCAATGGCGGATCCAGGGGGGGGGGGGGGGTCGTAGGGGTCATGACCCCCCCCCCTGGGAGATAATTTATTTTTATTTTCGTAGGAACTCCCTTGAATTTTCCAATAATGCAGCACAAATTCATCAACTTTTGACCAATGGACGATCCAGGGGTGGGGTCATATGAGCCAAAAAGCTTAAACAGTTAAGTTGTATAATTAAAGATTTCATCTAAAGATTTGTTAGTAATTTAATGACATTTCCAAAAAGTGGTTTGTTGTCGAAAACAACTAAATTTTTTGTTTCCCGCAATTTGGAATTTGGAAAAACTTAAGTAATGCTTTAAATTATTTTCATAAAATTTGTTTCTAAGAAAAAGAGCAAATATTTAGGTTCTTAACAAGAAACCTTGAATAAAATATCGTCAATTAAATTCCTGAACCTCGCCTTCAATTGAGTCGAAAAAATTCTTAATTCGTATAAAATTTAGAACTCGAGCTTTTAATCAAACATGACATTACGATGATAGAAAAGTCGAAAAAAGTGGATCCTCTGATTCCGTCCGTCTGTCTGTTTGTCCTGGCCTCTACATATTTCGATTGAGTTCAAACTGGGAAATTATGGTTTTAAGCCGATTACCGTAAGGCGTTTTTTTTTAAATAAGAAAATTCGATTTTTTTTCAAAAATTAACCGATATTTTTTTTTAAACTTTCTAATTTACTTTCTTAATTTGGTTCTTTGTACAAGAAAAACATATTTCGGTATTGATTGAGAAGAGGGCACGAGTACGATAACTTTGGCGCCAAGATATAATAACGGTTTTTGGTAAAGGGACTTAATACATGCATTCTTAACTATGGGAGGGGGGTCTATCTCCCCCCGTTTAGGCGGTAGGGGCAATTTAAAAAAATTATTATATAAAATGGAAAAAAATAATTCAAAAATAACGGTGATACTTACAATTAAGTTTTATACACTTTTTTAAAGCCAACATTCTGTTCCATCAGCCAGTTTTTAATTCAAGTCAAAACTATGCGTAGTTTTTGAAAAATTTAATTTTAAACTCAATTTGAGTAAAAAAAGTTAAAAAAAAGGTTTAAAGTGGAATTTTTCAATACTTCAACATTATCTACCATTGTTTTTATTGCAGAATTTATTGCTCTTATTTGTTTTTGATCAAAAACTGAAAACTAGATGATTTTATGTGCTTTAGTTTTTGAGAAAATTGAAAATAACCACAACTACTATTTTAATTTAATTCTTTTTTTTGCTTGAGTGGTCTTATTTTGATAGTAATAATGGTAGGTGCGAGTTTAGGATTTGGGGTGGGTGCAAGTTGGAGTGCGTGCAAGGTGGGGTGCATGCAAAGTTTCTTTTGCATTTAAATAAGCTGGATTTAAGAAAAATTAATTTACCCTAGGTGTATCTTAATCCATATTCGATTATTACTATCAAAATAAGACTACGTTAATACTTAAGCAAGGAAAAAGTAATTTAATTAAAATATTTTTTTTGGTAATTTTCAATTTTCTCAAGAACAAGAAGACATAAAGTCATCTAGTTTTCAGTTTTTGATCAAAAACAAATAAAAGCAGTGAATTCTAAAAAAAAACAGTAGATAATTTGAAATTTTTGAAAAACTACGCTTTAAACCTTTTTTTTAATTTTTTTTGCATACATTTTTAGTTTAAAACAATTTTTTTCAAAAACTATGCATAGTTTTGACTTGATTTAAAAACAAGCTAATAGACAAAAATGTTGGCTTTAAAAAAAAGTATAATACTTAATTGTAAGTATTACCGTTATTTTTTAATTATTTTTTTTCCATTTAATGTACATATTTTTTTTAAATCGCCCCTACCGCCTAAACGGGGGGGAGAAACAGACTTTTTGGAAGACATTAGCTAGTTCTAGCGACCCAGTCGTGCATTTTTTTCTTTCAAAATTGATTTTTTATTGAGTTTGAGTACAAAAACTTTTAAGATCTTGAAAAATTAAATAAATCTTCTTTTTAAAGTGAATTTGCTTCTCTTGAACTGAGAATTAAACAGAAAATTTCAAAAATAAAAATGTCCCAAAAACAGCACAAGTGACACTTTTCTGAAACTAATGGCTAATTGAAAAACATAATGAACGTTTCATATCTGTTGAAAAAAAGGCTTCAAATCTCTTGAGATTTGAAGTGAAAAGAGATTCTGAAACGTGTAATTTGTGAGTGCTACAGAAAAGTTTCTTCCCAACTTATTTTTTTACTTTAATTTGTTTTTATTTAATCTTTAGAGAAATTATGTACTTTAATGCACCTATATCCATAAATTCAAGAACCACACATTTTTTTCTCTACAATTTTTAAATTTTGTTGAATCCTTTAAGATCAAAATATTTTCCAGCATCTACGAGTAAGCAGACTGATAGCGATAGTGATAATAGTCTCCCGAAAATTGAATTCAGAAAAACTACGTCAAAAAAAGCCCGAAAATCCTTCATATCAGATCCTCTCTCATTTTCTGAGTTTTTGAATTTTTGAAGCGTTCTTCGCATTAATATAAATAGAAAAGAGAAAAGTATATATTATTTTTGGAAAAAGCTTCGTTCCAAAACAATTTCTTACATTTCTGCGTGAAATGCATCAAAAACCTCTAAACTATTATGTTTAAGCTCTTAAATATGGCATATTTAGAAAACTGGATGGAATGCTTTCATATGTAGGGTGTCGTCAAAATTAAATAGTTAGACCATACCTTGCTGGACAACAGTGTTCTAAAATAATTTTATAACTCAAGTTGTCACTTTAGCCCTTGAAATGTGCAAATGTAAGGTTAAGATGCACATTATGTTTTTTTAATTTGTCAGCATCCTTTACAGCACATTAAAAAACTTTTAAGTGGTGACTAAAAACTCATCTATATGTTAAGTGTGACCCCCCCCCTGACTAAAAGTCTGGATCCGCCCTTGATTCCAGGAAATTGCAAAGCTGACGAACTTGCAAAAAGCGGAACAACTTTACCTCTGCTGGCTCATAATGCTAACATAGGTATCTCTCTAGCTACATGTAAACTTATGCTAAAGCAATATACCATAGAGAAAACAAACCTCAGGTGGAATAACACCACCACCTGTGTCGCAACAAAACTAATTTGGCCTATTCTTAGCGCCAGGCGCTCAAAACAATTAATCTCTCTGAGTAGATTGCACATTAGCTACGTTATAGGTGTCCTGACTGGGCACTGCTTAATAGGAAGGCATGCTATTCGACTTGGAGCCCCTGCAAATGATTTTTGTAGGAGTTGCATGGACGAAGAAGAAGAGGAGACAATCTCTCATCTTCTGTGCACATGCCCTGCCTTATCACAAAGACGTAGAATCCACCTTGGAGACTACTACTTTAACGATACCAGCGATCTAAAAAATTCAGACATTACTTGTCTCCTACGCTTCATTCGAAGCTCCAATTGGTTCAACGAGTTAAGCTGATTAACTGATCCATGTGGCATCACAACGGACCATACTTTGGTCTAAGTGTGTTGGATGTCTCAACCAACAGCCACTTTAACCTAACCTAACCTAACCTCAGGATTTTCCTCCATGAGTTCCACAAGCCTTTCTTTGTTTTTTGTTGCTAACTATTCTACTCCTAAATAAACAAAATATTATTAAGAAAAAAGAGAAATTTATTTAATGAAAACAACTTACATTATTCCGCCGAAATTATTTACAGACAAAAACACAAGAACTCAACACAAACGTCAAACACCAAACAAAACCTATTCACAATCGTATATTGATTAGTATTCACAATGGGTGAAAATTTATCATTTGATACTCATAATACCAAATTATCAATAAATTGATAGAAGTTATCAGTTATCAAATAATTGATAGTTGATAGCCATAATAGGGCTGTAAGTCTCGTCTTGAACCGAGTGCTGCATCCATTCATCTTTATGGGCAGGAGGAATACTTTTGGTAGCGAAATACTGACGCAAAATCAAGTTATACTCTTGCTTAACAATATGGAAGTTAAAAAATTATATCAATTCTGCAGGCTAACTCTTCTCTATAGAAGTATAGAATTATAAATTAAAGTTTTAAAATATATTATTGAGCTGTTATTTTTTTTTAAATGATTTGTCAACTAGGCAGACGGCAGTAAAGTCATGCTTTTTGTTTGTAAACTTTATAAAAAAAAATTAATCAACGTTATCAAAATAAAAACCAATCTAATCTAATCTAATCTACTTATTTATTTATAATTCGTTAAATACTAACGTTAACAATTCTTAATATATACTTACAATCTAAAAACTTAAACTAGACTGTTGAAAAATAATAATTTGCAATTTATACTTTTTATATTATCATTTGGTGAATTAATACAAGAGTAAAACTTATTATAGATGTCAATTAATTGATTTAAGGGACTATGTACACCATAGTTTGATCTACTAAAATTGCTATTCAATGGTTTCTGGAGTCTTATACTTGAACGACTAAAACTAAAGTTTAAACTACCAAGAACTGATGGTGATGAAATTTGTCCGTTTATTATTCCAACAATAAAACAAAATTGCAAGTACTTCCTATGATTTGTCAAAGAAGGAAGATTTATGAGAGAAAGTCTTTGTGAATAAGGCGGTAATGTATCAATATCATGAAACCACGGAAGGGATCGTAGACAAAAACGCAAAAATCTTTTCTGAACGGCTTCGAGTCTTGTGACGTGTACGGCGTAGTAAGGTGACCATACTGTACAAGCATATTCCAGGACTGGTCTCACAAATGAAACAAACAGTAATTTTAAAACATATGGATCTCGAAAATCACGGCCAAATCTCTTAATGAAACCCAGAACTCTATTTGCTTTTTTAACTATGAAGTTAATATGTTCATTAAATGTTAGTTTCGAATCTAAGACAACACCCAAATCAGAAAATACATATACTCTACTTAAAGGACAAGAATCAAACATGTAACTAAAAACGATTGGAACTTTTTTGCGTGTAAAACTCATGGTTTTACATTTGTCAACATTTAAAACTAGACGATTATTATTGCACCATTCCCTGAATAATATTAAGTCTTCTTGCAAGAGAAGACAGTCAGATGTAGAGTTAATTTTTTTTAAAAATTTTAATGTCATCAGCATATATTAAGACAGACGAATTTTGTATGATCGAAACCAAGTCATTTATAAATAAAACAAATAGAATAGGACCAAGGTGACTACCCTGGGGGACACCAGAATTCACAACAAATGAACTTGAACACTCATTACTAAATTTAACACTATAACGTCTATCTTGCAAATATGAGGAGATCCAGTTTATGAAACAGTCGTTAAAGCCTTGCTGTGATAGTTTTAAAAGTAATGTTTTATGACATAATTTATCAAAAGCCTTGCTGAAGTCAGTAAAGATACAATCCACTTGTTCACGTTTTTCAAAAACATCTAAACAAAAGGACGTAAAGTTAAACAGATTAGTAACAGTTGAACGCTTTTTAACAAAACCATGCTGGTTATCACAGATAATTGAACTACAATGAAAAGAAAGAACGCTACATACGATTGACTCAAACAGTTTAGGTATCACAGATAGTTTAGCAATAGGTCGGTAGTTCATTATTTCGTTTTTAGGACCTTTTTTGTGTACTGGTATTATGAAGGAGCTCTTCCAGATAAACGGAAACAGCGAATTACTTAAAGACGTGTTGAAAAGAACACATAACGGGTGTGCTAAATACGCAGCACATTTCTTTAAAATGGATGATGGTACACCGTCGGGACCAGGGCTAAAACATTCGTCAAGTTGTAGGATACTATTGAGGACAGTATCTTCACTTATATCGAAATTGATAGAATTTAAGTGGGGGAAATTTACAACAGTGGTAGATGTGTTAGGAAAACTAATAGCATTATAATCTACAAAAGCGTCTTTGAAGTAGTTTGCAAACATGTTCGCAATTATTCTCGGCTCATTACTATTTGTTGTCGAATCAGTCATTAAGTTAGGGTACCCACATGTTTTCTTCTTACGATTCACGAATTTCCAAAAACTGTCAGGATTATTTTTAAGGTTTAATTCAATTTTACGAATGTAGTCATCATATAGGATGTTAGAGTAGTCAGTAAAAAGTTGTTTTATTATAATGAACGTCCTATAATCATCATCAGTTCTTGTTTGATTATACTTTATCCAAGCTTTATTCCTTTTGTTTTTTAAGTTTTTAGCGTGAGAATCAAACCATGGTGGAACACTCAAGTTATTTCGAGTCTTTTTAAATGGAATCGTTTTGTAAAAACAGTCAAAAAGAGTTAAATAAAAAATGTTACACATATCGTCAATATTTAAGTTACAAAATAAGTGATCCCAATTGATCGTACATAATAAGTTAAAAAGGTTTTCAAAATTACATCTACTAAAGTTGAATTCTATTTTGTCGTTATCAGTTAGCATATGAGGTGAAGCCATGTTTAAATTAAGTGCAATGTCTAATGCAGGATGATGGCGATCTTCGTCCACAATTTTGACAGCAGAAGAAATCACAGCTGCTTCAGAGCATATGGTTTCGGAGAAAAATACCAGATCGAGTGTTTTTCCAAAACGGTTTTTCACACCGTTGAGTTGACTTAAGCCACATGAAGACATACCATCTGTTAATAAAAACTCGTTTGAAGATGACGCGTTTATTGGAACGTAGAAGTTATCGTCGTCAATTTGAATCCAATTGAGATTGGGTAAATTAAAATCACCAACAACCAGTACTTCGTCTTCAGGCTCCAAAAGGATATAAATATATATACTTACTTCTTGATTCTATCAAATTAATGCTCGTACTAAGCTCCTAAACAATCAGAGTATCTTTTTATCTTATTTAAAACACGCTAATAGGTAATTTTAGGTCTTGTCCCTATTCATGTGACACAAAAAAACAAGTACTTCTTATGACCTTCTTCGAAAAAACCGCCAAAAACTTATATCTATTAACTTATTCCAAAATTTTTGTTTGCAATATAAACTTAATATACATAACTCGTCATTCCACATTTGGGTTTTTCCAAAAAACCTAAGGGTTTAAATAATATGGTCAAATAATAAATGAAAAAAGCTTGTCCTTATTAATGTGACACGAAGTGTATGTATGCCGTAATATTTTGTAATTAATCAAATTATAATTTTCCAAAGGTTATTGACGGCCTTTGTTCGACTCGTATGTAAATATATTAGGATTTTTGAGTCTGTGTAAATTCAGGAACGAAGTTTGTTTGTCCAATAAAATGTATGATGATTCTTCAAATCTATAGTCAATGTCTTCAATATTCATTTTCAATATTTTCAGATTTTTATTTACTTTTAGAAAAATCCTCATTAGCTTTTAGTTTTCACTTTCCCTACATAATCCTTAAAGAAATGTTGAACCTCATTCTAAAACGGTTTAAAAGTAATAAAAGTCAAAACCATAGAGAAATATATCTACAAAGAGAACCGACTTATGGGGTTCGCTCTCTTTCGACCTACAAACTAAATTGAGCACATTTTGCCCATTAGCATAAGCACGTGTTAGTTGTCCCGTGCATTTCGTATGGGAAAATCCAGATTCTATGTAGTTGTTATGGGCTTTTGGGGCTCAGTATGCACAGTTAGGGGGAAAACAATGTGAGGTGAACTCAGCCGTTCAAAACAGAGATCCGTTGAATTCAAAAATTGAAAAATTGTTGCAATATTTTAAGAAAAATAAATTTTGCAACTTCTCTTTAGTGAAAACTGTGCTAAAAATAGTATTTGACTGCTTTTGGCACACAAATTCTGTGATTTTTATGAAAAGTTTCGCTAAAAACAAAAAAAATCATGCAGAAAGTATAGGCGCACCATAGAACTGCAATGCGAACGTGGCCTAGTTTGAGTTTAACCCAGTTTTGACAGATTAACAGCGAGGTGAGTATTTTGACAATTCTACGAAAATGTAAACAAAACAAAATTAATTCCCAGTACTGCAAAAGCAAATGAAGGTAAAACAATTTAAATACAAAATATTAATTAATTGAAATAAAAATATATAATGAATTTGAACCTAATTTAATCCTCAGATAAAGAAGAAACCAAGGAGAATTTTGCAACAGGAAAAGTGGAATCTCCCGAGAAGGAAGCCAGCAACGCCGACGTATTTATTCTGGAGCGAAGAGGTACAAATTCAAGATAATTGTGTTCATTACGTTAATTTTAAACTCAAATTATATGAATATTATTTTGTTTTTTTTTTAGTTAAAATTACACTTGTGAACAAGATTTTTAATCAAATATCGTCTGGCTATCTGCTATCGTGAGCTGAATGACTCCAATTTGGCTATTTCGACATTGCAATCGATTCCGAGTAAGTCTAGACTTCCAAAGATAAATATGCTTCTAGCAAAGCTACAACATCGACAGTCAAAAAAAATCCATTGGAGGCTATTGCCTCTTACAAAGATGTACTTCGTGATTGTCCAATGGCCATGTAGGATATAAGTTCACTCTTGGAAGTCGGCGTCGATGGAATTGAAGTCAATTCGTTGGTGAATGGTAAGCAAGCAATGATTTTAAATATTTTGTGTGTTTTAAGCTTCTTTTATAATTTTATAGTGAGTTCGGCTCCAAAGAATATTGAGTGGTTAAGTTCGTTCATAAACATCTGGATGCGTCAAAAACATTCCAATCTATTAACGACAACACAAAACTTCATCAAAACGATGATATTCTAATGTTAATTGGAAAAGCTCTCTACTACAATGGGCACCATGCTCAGGCACATCAGTATCTAGAAATAGCACACATGATAAGTCCATGTAGCACAGAACATATCATACCATTAGCCGTGGTCTATGAGAGGAATAATAATATAGCAGAATTGGAAAAGCTGGCTAGCCAGCAATCGAATATCAATTAATTTAGTTCGGAAAATTGGTTTGTCATGGCTGAGAGTCTATCGGCAAATGGAAAATACGAACAGGCTTCCTATTTTACCCACAAAGCAATTTCAGTTGATTCAACAAACGTTGAAGCTATCTTTTGCATGGGAAGATATTTCTTCAATTGAAACGATATAAGGAAGCAATTCATTATTACAGGGCAGTTCATAGTTTGGTTAACTATCGTTTTGAGATATACAAAGTTCTTGCGGGTTGTTACATCGGACTTAAGCGCAGACAATATGTGCATTGGCTGCACGCTATTTCAGGAACTGCCCCAGGAGCTATGTGGTAAGAATGTGTTGTTATTTTTCATTTGAATTTTACCTTAACTTACTATGAATTTCGATGAAATATAAACAGCTACTTGCTAGTACATTTTTGTACTCTTCGAATACCGTTACAAAACGCCAGGCAAAGACTTTCATTAATCGGGCTTTAGAAATCGACCAGTTCTACTTTCCGGCCGTATCAGCGATGGCAGAGATTCTCCAATCTGAGGGAGAAACACAGGAGGCCATTCAACTGTTGAAAAAACAAGCCGCCAGCTATCCCAGTTGTAAGCTTTTCACAATGCTAGGAGATATTTTAAGTAGCGAAAAATATTTGGATGGTGCTCTAGAGTACTATATAACAAAGAAAAAGTGGAACTTTTTAAGGTATAAAAGTTTGTTTAATTTTTTTTTTAAGCATGGAACCCACAAACCACCGAGCTTTAGAAGGCGTAAATGCCCTTGACCAGGCATCTAAAACAACAACAAAAAAAGATGAGTGTTCATTAGCAACAACTTCGCAGGATGAAGAATGGCCAATTGATTATGATGAACCATCAATTGAAGCAGTTGAGTTTTCATCAACAGCTGCTGCTAATCCAGATGTCCAATCAGAAAGCGATCCGATATTGTCGGATGTAGATCCTTAGGCTATCGTAGTTTTATCTTTTAATTATTATAGTTATTGAATCAATACAATTCATTTACAGTTATCAATTATTAATATTGTCAATTTTATTTTTCAGTTAAATATGATTTTCCAATTTCACTATCTTACGAAAGCTTTTGAAAAGTCTTTAAATTTCTTTATTTTTACACCTTTATTTTCCCCTAACTCAATTTGCAATTGTACGTAAATCGCAAATCATTAAAAATGATCCTCATTTTTAACCCGACTCGACTTTAGGAATGAGAAGAGCCGATTACAGCGAAAGGATCGATACTGCAGAAGACTGAAAAGCTTCGCGTTGAAACCGGTCTGACATGCTTTATTTGTCGAGAGGGATATACTTGTGCAGAGTGATGCTATGAAGTGAGGAATCTCTTTATTTGTTAACACTTTCCCTAGCCATTCATAGCCAAGCCAATTGGATCAAATACAAGCTGAATAAATGGAAGCACATCATGTGTCACCATGTGCAATGCAAAGCACTTCTTTCAGCCATCGACCGACAGGCCAAGAATTGTAATGTGTACAAGCCATTCCTCATGATTTAATCTACATCTGCAATCCACCGAGAATTGGCCAATCGTTCTGTTTCAATATATTCGCAAGCGATACAATTTTGCAGAAAATTGCAGATGAATATCTTTCTTGTACATGTTTTGCAGAATTCTGTGATGTAGCTGGTAAGGATATTTGTATAAATAATAAAATAAGAACCATCCTAATTTTGTCTCTTTTTAATTGTAGGTCTCTTGAATTTTAATAAAATGCCTTCCAATTCATGATATATTGCTGTCGATGCCGTCAACATCTTCAATTCAAACCCGACTCGAAAATTACTCCATCAATTTAGGTTTTTGAGATATTTTATTTTTAATTCGAAAGGCTTTTCGAGGCTATCTAAATTCATAAAGTAGTTTTCTTTTTAAAAAAAATTGTCCATTTGCAAATGTTTACTATTTCCAATAACAAATTCGTAGTATTAAGATTATATTATCACGTTCTTGTAATATATTTTAAAAAAATACGAAAACAATGTTGAAAACGAGTATTTCTTAGTTTGACCACATGTACCTAGCTGAAATTGGAGTTCGGATTCGTAATCAGAATCAAAAATTAAACGAACTACTTAAAAACATACACTCTACTTCAAGTAGAGTCCAATGAAGACTTATGTATGAGTCTTTGATAACTAATAAGAAATTACGAAAACTAAGTGAAATACCAAAATAATTTAAACTGTACCTAAAAGCAAAGATATGTACTTTGCAAAATCATCTTGCAATTTAAAGTTAAGAGATACGTCATGTTTTACCGATTTTGGTTGTCTTTAGAATTTTTAAAGAGGTATATTTTGAAAACCTGATGTAGTAGACAAATTTGAAGGTGAGATTCGAAGTCAGGATATCTTAATCCTCTCAAAAAGTATTTTTTGTTTGGGTGACAAAAAAAAGTATAATTTTGTCGACCAGTGTAATATCAGTGTTAAACTTCGCACTCTGAGGCAAAATTAAAAGAACAAATTTCTGACTAATACAATACATACGAACGTGATGAACCAAAACATAAGAATATGATTAAAAATACTAAGTTTTTAATTTTGTTAAATTGAACATATGTATGTCTCAATAAAAAAAAATAAAACCCACAGCTTATTTGTTTTTTATTATTATTTGCTAAAAACGAAATAAAAAATAAAAAAGTTATAATCCACTATAATAATTGACCTGAGCAGATCAAATTTACTCAAAAACTAAGAGTTTACATTTTAAAATCCAGTTTTTGTT
Organism: Eupeodes luniger; assembly: GCA_951509635.1. Taxonomy (NCBI): domain Eukaryota; kingdom Metazoa; phylum Arthropoda; class Insecta; order Diptera; family Syrphidae; genus Eupeodes; species Eupeodes luniger. The sequence continues at coordinate 68,964,909 of OX608074.1, forward strand.
TTTTAAGTGAAAATACATTAATAGCGTTAAATCTAAAACAAGATTATACTAAAATACATACAATTTTGAAAAAAAATTACAACTTTATAATATAACATAGATTGAAAAATTTTGGCTTATTAAGTCGTTTGCGTTGATATTCTTTTGCGAGGCAAATTCAAAATCCCAATCGGACCATATCACAAAAAATGCACAATTTCCGATTTTATTATTTTTGACATTTTCGGCATATGAAGGTAGCGGGCTTGCAATTCTATGCGCAGCGCGCAGCCACTCTTGCAACATCATTATGCAATTTGTAGAGAATTTCCTGTGTCGACGTTCGTATGTGTGGTTCCAGATAGTTCTGTGGAGAATTAATTCTGGTGATGCAATTGTAGGTGCATTCCTGTGTCCATTCCAGTTAGTTCTAAGCAGAATGCACTTACATAGCTTCGGTCATACAATAGGCATTATGAATTCATGGAATTCAGCTTCTATTTTGTCAGTCTTTAAGTTTACAAAAATTGCAGAAAATTCTATAATAGTACATGCAAAAGTGATGATAGATTGTTTTGTATTCAATTTATTTATAATTTATTTTTTAAGAAAGCTTACCAATGATTTCCGATTCCCGTCATATATGAGGTTCTATATTGTCCCAACAAGAGTTGCTTCTAAACCGCCATTCGGTTCAGCTACCTCTTCTATGTCGTATGTGTCAGCCTCAGCGGCAGAAGTAGTCGCTGCTTCAGCCACCTAAGTGTCCCCGTAGTCCTTTATTGGCAGCGAGATAGTGAGACATTTGGCACTATAAGCCTGGATTTAGACCTAAAAGACTAAGGTTAAGCGAGTTGATCATGATATAAATGTTTCGATTCGCACTTACACAACTGGTCTCCGCTCGCTGTTGTACTTTGTGGAACCAGAAGATGTTGCTTTTGTTGACACCCCCCTCACGGTTTTCGCCTTGTTGTGGCGAGGGGGCTTACGTCTTACTCTTCAGCAATCCAGCTGCGGAGTAAGGCAACTAAGAAAACCAACAAAAGCAGAGATGTCAATCTAAATAATGAACCATGGACAACAGTTTACAAGAGGAAAAAAATCGAACGGGGATATACGTTCAAAAGTCGGCAAAGGTCACGGCTGCCGGCAAGGGCTTGGCTTCGCAAGAAGCTAAGTCGCCAGTGACAGATGTAAACTTCAAAGAAGGAAAAAGAGAGTTAAAAAGACAACCGGTCTTTCTCTCAGTAGATCTCCTTCCCGACTTAGATAGTTTAACTATCAAAAGTACGGAGACCTCGGACAGACCTCCTTCCATAGGTAGTCAAACCGAGGACGAGCTACTGATGGAACCGAATCAAGAAGAGACTATGCTGAAGTCTGCTGCACCCCTCAAAGCTTCGAGGGAACGCAGCAACTACAGATTCTCCAAAAGATTCGTGGAAAAGACCGAGTTGAAAGACCCTGCGACGCTCAGTTCGAGAGATAAAGCTCTCCTAAAAAAGCACAGGAAGCTGGTTAAGAACTTCGAGCGGAAGCTGGCAGAGACTGCCACTGCACCCAGGGGAATAACAAGACAAGAGAATGCCGAAGAGTCGGAGAGCAAAGGAGTAGATGCTGCCAAATCTAGGTCTGTCCCTAAAAATGCAAACTGTGAACAGGCTGGCAATAACTCGACCGCTCGGAACGACAAGAGAAAAGTTCAGGCGACTTCCAGCAAGAAACAGCCAGCCAACGCTAGGAAAGACCAAGCACCGGCAGGCACCTCTTCTGGAATGAAACCAAGAACGTCCAAGAGACAAAGATCGGATGAGACAGTCAAGCTAGACGGTGCTAAGAAAATTAGAACCAACAGCTTCGACACCACCCCGATCGACCTACAAATTGCCATCATAAGCCGTGACGACCCAGATGGGAAAATCTCGGCAAAAAAACTGGCTTCTTGTAGAAAATGAGATTCTCAAAGCTATGATCGCAGCATCAGAGAACGATAGTTCTGAAGACTATATCTTTGATGGTTCCGGATTGCGGCGAGGAGTTAAAGTGGTCTGCTGCGGTGACCAGAAATCACGGGAGTTTCTGAACCGTACAATCGCCAACATTGGCGAACTATGGGAAGGTTCCTCCCTTGAAATTCTACCCGCCGCAGCTCTACCACTCCGACAGCAGTTTAGCATATGGATCCCCCCTCCTGCAGAACATGAGGACGCAGCCATTATAAAACTGTTGGCGAAACAGAATAAAGAGCTTCCCATTTTAGAATGGAAGCTCCAACACTCAAGAAAGAGTCATGGAGGCGAAGGGAAGGACCTCTTGTTTGTGGCAGACAAGAAATCTGACCTTCTGCTGAAAGAGAAAAAAGACGTGTTGAGGTATGGTCTCGGAACCGTAAAGGTTAAGAGGCATGAGGGCAAAGGGGAGTCAAAAGCTGCAAGTGGTGCAAATAAACCTGCACCACGCTAAAGCAGCAACGTACGACCTTACGCTCTACATGTCTCACGAGAACGTGGATGTGGCCTTGATCCAGGAACCATGGTTAGGCAAAAACCAAATCCGAGGGTTGAGGTCAAAACACTACAACCTTTTCCATTCCACGTCAGATGAAGGTGATATTAGAAGTTGTATCCTAGTGAAAAAATCAATTAACGCTTTCTTCCTATCTAGGTACAGCAACAAGGACAACACGGCAATCAGCGTCGAATCAAATGAAGGGAACTTCATTTTAGCGTCGACGTACATGCCGTACGAGGAGGAGAGCCCACCATCGGAAACTGTCCGTGATCTTGTGATCCATGCCACAGCAAGCGGCACACCTTTGGTGGTAGGATGTGATGCCAACGCTCACCACACTCAATGGGGCTCAAAGGATATCAATAAAAGGAGTGAGTCAATTTTTGAATATATTCTCTGTTCTAATTTATCGTTATGTAATAGTGGTAATCACCCTACCTTTCGAAACAAAAACAGGGAGGAAATCATATATTTGACTCTTATTAGCAATAATAGTAAAATTTCAGTCGAGGACTGGAGAGTCTCACCTAAAGAATCTTTTTCGGATCACTTTAGGATACTCTTCTCTATAGACAGGAACTTTACTGAAAAGAAACCTTACAGGAACCTAACTAGAACGAATTGGACAGAGTACGAAAAATGGCTGAAAGACTGTATTGATCCACCAGAAGACAATACAAGTCTAAGTACTTCAACCATTGACACTGTTGTCCATAACTTGTCTAGCAAAATGAGAATGTCTTTTGAAAAACACTGCCCTTTACCTCGTTCCAATAACTCCACTGAACCACCCTGGTGGAATGGTGTACTAAAGAAACGCAGAACAGAGGTCAGAAAACTTTTCAATAAAGCTAAACTGAGTAAATTAGAAGAGGACTTAAAGTCTTATAGAGCCGCACTTAACACTTACACCAAAGAGTTAAGGAAGGCCAAAAAGGATTCGTGGGCTAAACATTGTGAATCCATTGACAAAACAAGCGAGGCGGCAAGGCTCCGTAGAACCCTGGCCCTTAATCCCACGATCCCGGGGTACATAAAACACCCTGATGGAACGTGGTCGAAATCGAGCCTAGAGACGCTTGAACTCTTCATGGAAACTCATTTCCCCGGTTGTAAAAACCCAGAAAGTTCCGATTGCTTGCAATCGAACACGCTGGATTTTACTCACACGGAATCAAAGTTAGAACTAAATCGGGTTATTACTGAGCAGAAGATTATCTGGGCAATAAACTCGTTCAAACCCTATAAATCAGCGGGACCAGACGAGATTTTCCCAGCTCTTCTTCAAAATTCTCTCAAAGTAATAACTCCGTGGCTTAGGGTAATCTTCATAAGTTGTATCAAACTTAGATACTTCCCTAATAGCTGGAAAAAGGTCAAGGTAGTCTTTATCCCAAAAGCAGGGAAACCGACTCACTCGACCGCTCAGGATTATAGACCAATAAGTCTCTCTTCGTTTCTCCTTAAGACACTAGAGAGGATAATTGATATACATGTTAGAGAACTTCTCAACGAAAACAACTTGTGCAACTACCAACACGCTTACCTTAAAGGTAAATCAGTGGAGACTGCCTTGCATGAAGTAGTTTCACATATTGAGAAAAGTCTTGAACATAAAGAATATACCCTGGCAGCATTTCTTGATATCGAGGGTGCGTTTAATAACGTTAAAACGGAATCGATCAAGACTGCCTTAGTTGAAGTTGGGGTTAATCTGTCATTGTCGATTGGATCTTCACCATGTTAAATGGCAGAATTATCAACTCTCAAATAGGAGTTAGCACTATTGAGAAAACAGTTACTAGAGGCACACCACAGGGAGGAGTCATCTCACCCCTGCTCTGGATCCTCGTAGTCAACAAAATTCTCACAAAGTTCAAAGATCAGGGCATTAAAATAGTAGCATATGCAGATGACATAGTGGTTTTGGTATCAGGCAAGTTTCTCACCATCATCGAAAACATTATGGAAAATGCATTAAAAGATTTATCTTCTTGGGCAACTAAGAACGGTCTCGGGGTCAACCCCGCCAAGACAGAGCTAGTTTTGTTCACGAAGAAAAGGAAACTGGAGGGCTTCAACCCTCCCAAACTAAATGGCATTCCTCTAAAACCTTCTAAAGAAGCTAAATTTCTAGGAGTAATCCTTGATTCCAAGCTTACATGGAAGCGTAATACTGAGGAAAGAATGAAAAAAGCACTATGTGCATTCTACACATGCAAAAAGACCTTCGGTGTACGTTGGGGTATGCGACCGCAAGTCATCCATTGGATGTACACAGCGATAGTCAGACCCATTCTTACCTATGGCTCTATTGTATGGTGGAAGGCGGTGGAAAAATCAAGCTATCTCAAGAACCTGAATAAGGTACAGAGACTAGCCTGTGTAGGAATAACAGGGGCTCAAAGATCCACACCACAAGCTGGATTGGAAATGATCTTGGACCTCCCGGCTCTGGATGAGTTCATAAAGTGCACGGCAGCCAAAACTGCAATTCGTTTAAGAGAACTGAGTTTTTGAAGGCACAGCACTTATGGCCACGGGTCAATCTTACAAAGATATGACACGGTTCCAGGACTGAGGGAGACCACCGATTACATCCCCCCTTTACTAGATTTCGACAGGAAATATTCTATTTTCATACCAGAAAGATAGGGTTGGGATCCCAATTCACTTATAAGTAAACAGGGTATCCCTTTCTACACTGACGGTTCAAAAATGGAATCAGGAACAGGTGCTGGAGTGTTTTGCCAATCTCTCAACATCAGAGAGTCATATACACTCCCGGCTGACTGTAGTGTCTTTCAGGCTGAGGTCTTTGCCATTGGAAAAGCAGCTGAATTGGCACATCACGAAAAGCTAAGCTCTTCGGAGATTACTTTTTTCGTTTACAGCCAGGCTGCTATCAAAGCCTTAGCCAGTGAGACCATTAGATCAAAAGCAGTTTTAAACTGTAGCAAGGAATTAAACAAAATCTGCCACTCTAACCGGGTAAAGCTCTGCTGGGTTCCCGGACATAGCAATATAGAAGGGAATGATATAGTAGACGAACTAGCCACGAAAGGGTCAAAAGCAGACACAAGTAGAAGCGACAATTAAGTTAGAGGACCACTCGTCCCGATTGGGGTACTCAAGAGGAAGATAGACCTTAGACTAAAAGAGAAAACCAATATCTCCTGGAAATCCAGGAACGATTGTGCAATCTCTAGAAGTTTATGGCCTAACACAAATGAAAAAGAAACTCGGTATATTCTATCGCTGAGTAAAAAGAATATTAAAATCTTGATAGGTGTACTAACAGGTCATTGCGCCATTGGCACAATGGCTAATAGAATAGGGGCATTTGCACCCGATTTTCGTAGGAGCTGTCAGGATGAGGAGGAAATGGAAACCATTAAACACCTGCTCTGCGACTGTCCGAACCTCCAAACCAGCCTACTCCGTCATTTCGGAAACATGTTTGTTGGTCTCAATGGCGAGCATGAGGAAATTTATAGATAGCACAGGCTGGTTCGTTAACGAGCCAGTCTACGCTAATCGACAGAGTTGAATTGAACTGAGAGCAGCTGCTAGAAGGGCGTAAGCGGTCGGCTACACTGAATGTTGAAATGCCTACTTGAATCATTGACTTGGTGGTGTTGCTGCAGTTTGTTCCATTGAATGCATTTGACTTTTGGTAGAGATGGTGACACCTCCACCGTCAACGCCTGCAGCAGCTACTGAGATGGAAGCAGATATTACCAAACATTATACAGCAGCATTTCAGTACTGGACAGAGAGATGCACCTTTAAGTCCACAATCCACACAAATTGTTTAGAAAAGTGTTCTTGCGCTTCCAACAAAAATTAACACACAATGGCCAGCGTCTGTCGTTAAAAACGTTGATATTATTTTGTTAAGAGAAATATAATATAAAAAAACTTACCTGTAAATCAGCGCCTTATTCGATCCGAAATCCATTGTTTTGTTTTGCAAAATTGATTGTCATTTTTGACAGGTCACAAAAATTCCATAAGCTTCTTTTTAGCCCAGTCCCCCATTTTGCTTTTTTTTGCACCACTCACATCTCACATGTATTCACCGATAGCGAATTTGAGAGAGTTCACCTCGAATTTGAGAGTTCACCTCAAATAAAATTTGAGGGTTTTTCAGGCAAGACGGGTACCTGTCGGTTCCTTTGGTAAGTATATTTTTCTATGGTCAAAACCAGAGAGAAAAAACTAAATGAGAGAGCCAAATTTCCTCGTCTCCGTCTCTTCGAAACCTCTTACTCTCATTTTTTATAGCGTGTTGAATTCGTATCGGTGTATACATGTTTTCACCTCGGAGAAGAGTACACAAAAAAACATCAGTTCCGGGAAATGCGACATTTCTCATTTTTGTTTATTGATAGGCAAGAAGGCTATGTTTTTTAAAGTCTCATTATTATATTTGTAATTCTCATGATTTTCTTTCTTTAATTTTACTAACATCTTGTCGTTTTTATATCTACAAAAATACTCCTATAATTCAAATTAATTCTAGCAAAACATTTTTGTTTGTCAACAAATAACGGGAGAAGTTATACCGGTAGTTCGTGGTGAATTTGTTTTTCTCTTCTTTTTCTCTAAGTTACAGATAGATGGCATTAACAACCAAAACAAGAAAGGATGTGTGCAGAAAATGTGTAACAAGGTTAAGGTTAAGACTAGACTTTATTTGTATGTATATATGAACAAGTACATGCTTTTTATAAATGTATGTTATGTTTCTTTCAATAGTAATACGTTAACTAATAACTTAACTACTGTATTATCTAAAATATATTGCATTTAATTACACTGGTCGACAAGGTTTTTCTACTGGCATTGAAATTGCACTTTTTCAAAGGGTTTTGGAGGCCTTAATTTAAATCCGACTTTAAAATTAATGTATCACATCAGGTTTTTGAGATATTACTTTTTAAAATGCGAAAAAACACGTATATTCGACTTTTTGAGGCCGTCTAAATTTATTAAGTAGCTTTTTTTCAATCAAATCCGTGAATGTTTTCCAAATCTAAAATCCCTTTATTCAATATTAAATTGAAATATTTATATTATTTCATATAATATTCGAAAAAAACTTCAAAATTTATTAGATATCACATGTCTTACAAAAAACTAAAAGAAACGCTTAACCACTTTTGCTAAAATAGTTTTCAACAGAAAAAGGCAAAACGGTTTGAAAGTAAGTTTGGTTTTTGTAACGAATCTGTTATCTAAATAATTCTATTATAGCAAGTTTTTGAAATATATTAAAAAATGTAAAAATGATGTTGAAAACGGGTATTTTTAAAACTTGAGCAAATAGTTAAAATATGAGTTTGGATTCGAAATCAGCACTAAAAATGTAGTCCAAAACGTAATTTACAAAACTATTAAAGTATCAAATTCAAGTTTTTTTCGAGACTTCATATAGATTCAAATAAAGACTCATAACTAATGCGAATTTCCAGAAACTAAGTAAGATACTAAAATCCTTTGAATTGTATCCAAAAGAGAAAGGTTTGTACTTTTCAAAATCATCATACAATTATTGTTAACAGATATTTTGAGTTTGAAGTTAGGCTTAAAAAAAACCGTTTTTGTTTGTTTTTAGCATTTTTAAAGAGGCATATTTTAAAAACCTGATGTGATAGAAAAATGTAAAGGTTAGATTCGAATTTAGGACATCTTAATCCTTTTAAACAGTATTCCTTTGTTTGTGCAACAGGAAAAAAATGTAATTTTGTCAACCAATGTTATTTTACATTGAATTATAAAAGGCGGATATAATAAAGTTCTATAGTTTACCGGGAATATTTATATAAAATATCCATATCTTCTGCAATTGCGGTATCAATCGATATTTTCTGGAACTTAGTGTTAACGTAACATTTATTTGTCATGAATTACTTTTTCAGCTTTTTTATGCACCAACAAAATTAATTATGAAATTTGGCTGCGATAATAATTACTTGAACACAGCATTTTCTATGTTTATAGTTATTCAGGTTTAGCCCTTAACTTTGATTTGCATTTATTTATGCCTAAAAAGTTTAGTAAACATCTATGAATAAGCCACAATGCACTTTCAGAAAAACTGTAGTTAAAACTTTCCCTGACGGATTTTTCCTTGTCGCTATATAACTGAAAGATAAGATATAAATAGTTAGAACTGGAAAACTTATAAAAATGATGCATAAGACTTAAATTTTGGTTGAAGAACAAATTTGTATATTCTTTTCACAAAACCACTGAACTAGCGAAAATACAAATATTTGTACTTAAGTACAAAAGTACTTTTCGGCTTATGTAGTTAAGCCTTTAAAACCAACACACTACCTTAGTTGAAAGCAGTAAGAATAGCTTATCACCTATTCTCAAATCTTATGCAATGAAAATTGGCAACAGAAGTAACAAGTTGACGGTCTTTTTATTTAGTCTCTACTTAAATCACTTATTTTCAGCATTTTGGAAATGTCGTCAGTAATGTAAAGAAAATAAACAACGAGTACACACAAATAAAATAGGAATGGAAAAAAGAGATGAGTATATAAAAATGTTTTCAGTGTTCCATTTTTACATTCTGTAACTCTCGTTTTCAATGTTCCTGAAACTCTCGCATCGGTAAAAATTAAGTCGATAAACTCTGAAAATTGAAACAAATCTGAGTTTTTTTTTGCATTTTTCAACAGTCTGAGCGAAAATTAAACGCATAAACGAAGCTAATAATAAAAATAATAGTTGTAGTGCTTTCAGAGTCTTATGTTTCAAAGGTGGTCGCCATTTTTCAAAGGTGGTGAGCAGAGAGAAAAGAGAGAAAAGTTTATTCTCTCTCGTGGTGAGTATGCACATAAACTTGCATAAGTATTTGTTCCCCACATTTTTTTTATATGGAGTTACTACATATGCAAGTTGGTGGCAAAATCACAGCTTGTAGGCAAAAAGAGAGCAACCGTCGAAGTTGGTTCTCTCTATTAGTTCTTTCTCGATGGTCAAAACCATGATCAGATCAAGTTGTTTTAAATATACTGACAAAATATGAAAATAGCGTTGAAATGTTTTTTTGTTATTTGATCAAATAATTAGATACGTGTCGTTAAAACCATGAAAGTGAAAGCAAAAGATTTAAGGTCTGTCTAAAATAATCAAATGAAGGTTCATAAAGGCCAAATCACCACCTCGTGTTTGTTTGGCCCGGCGCGGCGTTAATAAGCGTTTTATGTTTCAAAACCCGCAACGCTAGTATTTGTAAAACGAGATATAACCATGACCATTGACTTACATTTCTTTGATAGCTGCTTAATTGTCATTTTGCAATAAATTTTGTTACTGCTGCCGTATTTGGTGCATACCCGCAACCTGCATTGGGAGTAATCAAAGATAAAGATAATATTATGTTTTATCTATATTACGATAAAAAGTGTCGCGGGGAGAGTTCGATAACTTTGGCGACAAAGTTTAATGACAGATTTGTATAGAACAGTTAAAAACAAGCATTTTTTACTATGGGAGGGAGGGGTCTATCTCCCCCCGTTTAGGCGGTAGGGGCAGTTTAAAAAAATATGTACATTAAATGGAAAAAAAATAATTAAAAAATAACGGTAATACCCTCAATTAAGTATTATACCTTTTTTTAAAGCCAACACTTTTGTCTATTAGCTTGTTTTTAAATCAAGTCAAAACTATGCATAGTTTTTGAAAAAAATAGTTTTAAAGTCAAAATTTGTGCAAAAAAAAGCTAAAAAAAAGGTTTGAAGTGTAATTTTTCAAAACTTTCAGATTATCTACTATTTTTTTTTTTAGAATTCATTGTTCTTATTTGTTTTTGATCAAAAACTGAAAACTAGATGACTTTACGTCTTCTAGTTCTTCAGAAAATTGAAAATTACCAAAAAAAATATTTTAATAATTAAATTACTTTTTCATTGCTTAAGTATTAACGTAGTCTTATTTTGATAGTAATAATCGAATATGGATTAAGATATAGGTACCTAGGGTAAATTAATTTTTCTTAAATCCAGCTTATTTAAATGCAAAAGAAACTTTGCATGCACCCCATCTTGCACCCTCCCCACCTTGCACACACTCCAACTTGCACCCACCCCAAATCCATAGTGTGCCCAAACTCGCGCACACCTTACTGTTACATACACCCAAACACGCATTACGCATACGCAAATACCATTATTACTATCAAAATAAGACCACTCAAACAAAAAAAAAAGAATTAAATTAAAATAGTAGTTGTGGTTATTTTCAATTTTCTCAAAAACTAAAAGACATAAAATCATCTAGTTTTCAGTTTTTGATCAAAAACTAATAAGAGCAATAAATTCTGAAATAAAAACAATGGTAGACAATCTTGAAGTATTGAAAAAGTTACACTTTAAACCTTTTTTTAACTTTTTTTACTCAAATTTTGAGTTTAAAATTAAATTTGTATTTTCAATTTTCTCAAAAACTTAAAGACATAAAATCATCTAGTTTTCAGTTTTTGATCAAAAACTAATAAGAGCAATACATTCTGAAATAAAAACATAGGTAGATAATCTTGAAGTATTGAAAAAGTTACACTTTAAACCTTTTTTTAACTTTTTTTACTCAAATTTTGAGTTTAAAATTAAATTTTTATTTTCAATTTTCTCAAAAACTAGAAGACATAAAATCATCTAGTTTTCAGTTATTGATCAAAAACAAATAAGAGCAATACATTCTGAAATAAAAACAATGGTAGATAATCTTGAAGTATTGAAAAAGTTATACTTTAAACCTTTTTTTAACTTTTTTTACTCAAATTTTGAGTTTAAAATTAAATTTGTATTTTCAATTTTCTCAAAAACTAAAAGACATAAAATCATCTAGTTTTCAGTTTTTGATCAAAAACAAATAAGAGCGATACATTCTGAAATAAAAACAATGGTAGATAATCTTGAAGTATTGAAAAAGTTACACTTTAAACCTTTTTTTAACTTTTTTCACTCAAATTTTGAGTTTAAAATTAAATTTTTCACTTGACTTGATTTAAAAACTCGCTAATAGAACAGAATGTTGGCTTTAAAAAAATACATGTACAACTTAATTGTATCACCGTTATTTTTTAATTATTTTTTTCCATTTTAAATAATAACTTTTTTAAATTGCCCCTCCCGCCTAAACGGGGGGAGATAGACCCCCCCTCCCATAGTAAAAAAACGCTTGTATTAAGCCCTTCTACCAAAAACCGTTATTATATCTTGGCGCCAAAGTTATCGTACTCGTGCCAGTGTCGCAATGCCTGAGGTGTTTTTTATTTTAAATGTCAAAGCCCGGTCGAACCGAACGAACGCGAGTCTGTAGTTTGGCTATAAATTATCTCATACTTTATTAGAATGTTGTGTTTTAAACTAGAATTAAAATTAACTTATTCAAGGATGCATATTTCAAAAACCTGATATGTTGGAAAATTACTAGGCGAGATTCACATTCAGGGAAAAATAAATCCTATAGTAATTTTGTTTATGAAAACTATAGTACTCTCATGAGCAGAAATTTTTAGGGCGACCGGATGCCGTCGTTGGCGGTAGTATCGAAAAAGGGATACATTTCGGGGGAGTGAGAGAAAAATATTATTTCCATTCCCATAAGCAGCCAGCAGAATAAGGGAGACAGTTAATTTGGTAGCCAAAAAGTCGACACAATTTCCTTCATTATATTTGAGTCTATCCTTGTATATGTTTTCATATACTAAGCTTCCATATGAACATAGACACACGACGTACGTACACACCCACGCACATACATCTCTCTAAAAAATCTTTTATTTCTACTCTAGGGACCTTGAAACGTCGAGAAATGTCAAAATGTTCAATTCGACAAATCGGACCGATTACAATAACTAAACTATACTTACTAAAAGTTAATACCTAAGTAAAAAAAAAACTTTCAGTTGGATTTTTCTAAAAAACTTTCAGTTGTATTTTTCTAAAAGTCACACATCTTAGAATAGACGAGATGACAAAATTGTATTAAAGGTACCTACAACAGCAAACAACATATTATATACATACATACATACATAGGTACCTACCTATCTAAATATAAACTACATTTTTATGTAATGTAATGTGCCCTCTAAGGTGTATTGTTAACATTTATTTATTAAAAATGATACAATAAAAGAGGATTGGAACATAAATAAAACACAGACACAAATTTCAATTATCAAACTATTCAAATTACCTGGACCAACATAAAGAAAGCATTTTTGTTTTTATTTAAAACTACATATTTAAAAATACTGTACCTATGTACATATGTACCTATCAACTAATCTCAAACAAAGTGCTAAGTGTATGGATATTATCACTGTCCGGATACTAGCTTGAATTCCCTATGGTACCTATTTCATGAAATACCTGCCTAAGTGCCTACCTACCAATTCCTTTTAAATTTAAAATGAGAGTACTATAGTTTTCATATACAAAGATAAAATTGTATGTCTTTTCATTTTTTGTAAATCATTGTTTAAAAAGAGAGTAAACAAGGAGACCAATAATCTGAACAAGCACAATTGACTGCTTATACAGTTTTAAACGCACTCATTTTAAGCTGTCATAATTCAGTATCGCCAACCTATAAAATAAAACCAACTTGTCGATATCGAAAATATAAAAATTTCACCCCAAAAGTCAATTCTCAATTCTCATTTCAAATCACGTTTTCCTTCTGTATAGACCGGCAGTTGTTGTGAATTTCGATTGGTTACGATTATTTTAATTTTTCTTTGTGAAATAAATTTAATTAAACAGTAAATCAAAAATATATTCCAACGTAAGTTTTGCATTATTTCTTTATTATGTTATTATTCAACGTCTTCCTTAATTTTGTTCTGTAAAAAAGTGGATAACCTCAAACTCTTATTAGTGATGGATTTAGATTGTTCTGGAATGTGTTAATCCGATAAGAAAAGCCTAAAGTCAAATTTTTCCATCAATTTGGTAAAAACAACGGTTTATCAATGCAAAATGTCTTTATATTAATTATTTACATGAAAAGTGTTATATTCCAAGATTTAAACTAATGGAACAAGCATGTGATGAACTGAATCGATGTATCCAACCCATTATTACATTATGAAAGCATGTGCTGCATTACTTAAACTTACTGTTAAGTTGAAGTTCTATCAAATTCAATATCAATTACTTTTTCATTGATCCAAGACCATCTTTGAATACCTGATACATTTTCTTGGTTTGGCTTATACACACAATTGAATATTATTTCGTCATGCAAAGAGTTATATAATACTGGAAAAGGAGTTTCTTGTGTAACGCAAATCTATTTGGTTAATTGATTAAAAGTTATTTCAACTCATAATTATTTAAGGTGATATATGATAAAACTAAAAAAAACATGGTTTCCACGATTTCTAACCTCTGCAGTGTCCTTTATTTCTTACGAAAAACCGGAATGCTTTTCTGGTAGCGATTTCTTTCTAGGCTTCGATCACGTTATCGGGTTTTGAAATAACATAAATCTATTCGTAGATAATTCTATCATTTTTCGTGTTGACTTCCTACTATTCCACTGCTTCAAAAACATTTCAATTGTGTTCGGAGTGGTTTTAAACTAAATTTTATTATTTGTGGGGTGTACCCCGAATATGAATACGATAAATTTATGTACATACATAGGTATACGCATTAAATATTTTGACCATAATAATGAAAAGTTATTTTTAAGCTTCAAAATATAGGCTTAACTATTCTCATCCACTATACAGATTTTGAGATATGTGAAGATTAATTCATTAAAGACGCATTTTTTTGTGCTGCCTCTTGCAGGCAAATATGTACATATATCAGCTATGATATAAACATAGGTACTTGTTTTGCACCAAAATAAAACTCGAAGTCTTTTTTAAAAAAAAGCATTACAATTGCCAGTTGTGAATATTCCGTTACTCAAATATATGTTTTATTAAGAGGTAGCGTTCATCAAAACTAAAACAACCAACAAGTTTTAAATTTGAGACATATATGGCTTGGTATGCGGTAAGAGGTTAATCTATTTGATATATTGTTTTATTTGAAATATTAAACGACAGACTAATAATGCGGTCTTCAGTTTTTGAACATTATGTCATCTAAATGTCTTCCTTCGAGTTGCACGCACTGTTCAAAATGGAGCTGCGTGTTACGCGCCCTCCGCTGCAATAAACTTCAATTGCACTGAATGTTTTCTTTTAGGTTCATTAGAGTTCGGGGATTGTTGCTGTAAACTCTCTCTTTGAGGTAGCCCCATAAAAAAAATCCATTGGGATGTGGCAGGGGAACCTCGGTGGCCACGGGTGTCCACAAAGCGACTGATACATTTTTGGGGGAAAGCTTCCCAAAGCAAATTCATCGAATCTCTAGCCGTGTGTGCAATCGCATCATCCTGTTGGATGCGATGATAACGATGGATGAGCTTGCAGTTTCGACAAAAAGAAATGCGTTATCATGCGTCATTAATTATCACTATTGACATTTGTCCCCTGGTCCCGAGCATTTTCGAAAAAAATGGTCCAATTATACCAAGCGTGTATAAGGCGCACCAAACAATTACCCTGGCAATGGAATGGCTTTGGTGTTTCAGTCAAGGGTTATGGGTTCTTGGAGCTCAGTAACGGCAGGTTGTTTATTAACGTGCCCGTTTAAATAAAAGTGAGAATCGTCGCTCCAAAAAAATGGGATTCACAGAACGAAAACGCTCCAACAACGTCTCACGAAAATGTTTGATTTAAACAAAATCACTTTGAGTTCTTGAACGATTTGAATTTTGAATGGATGGAACTTTAAATGCTTTTTTAAAATTTCAAGAATAATCGTATCTTGGAAGTCCCATTGAGGCTGCCCTTTCCGTATTGAAAGTCGTGGATTTTTACGTAAACTCCTTTCAAGCACTTCAATGTTTTCGGGAGTGTTCATAGCCGAAGCAGTTGCGCGGATCCTGTGCACCCACGAACGAATTAAATTCACACTCGGTCCATCACTTATTCGTCGTATACCGATGTGTGAATCATTACTCTTGAAAAATGTGTCGAAGGGAAACGTGATGCTCACTTGACCAGTGCGACATCGTGCCTAAGAAATCTGCACGGTCACTCATTCCGATGTCACCACTCCTCCCGCACCGTTTATTACTTTCTAAAATAATCGTTTTTAAAAACATAAATATACATATAAGACATGATTTCGCAGATATTTTCAATGAGAATGGGATTGTGTTGGTTTTGTTTTTGATGTAACTTGGTTCAGCTTAAAAAGGCTTCAAATTCATATTATATTAAAAAAGTACATACTTCAATTTATAATACAAAATAAAATTTCTCTGTTCGTCTGTTTCAACATGGCTGCACAAAAAAGGAATTGTAAGGAGAAGAGAATAGACAAATTATTATTTGTCGAAGAGGACAAAGTTTTGCGATCATATGAATCTGTTTTTTTTTTTCTTCGAATATCCTATGTACCTATTTCAACATAAAATATGTATTTCATTTTGTTATTTATTTTATTATGTACTTAATAATTCTCTTAAACCAAAAATCCTATGCATATTGGACCCCTTATTAGTCTTTTTGTATGTTTTTGGTAATGAATTTGGTAATTCAGAACTTATCATCAGGAGATAAATTACAAATTCAAGGAAATGTAAAAATCTTGATTTGCAGTGTTTCCATGTGTTTGAATTATGTATAATAAATTAATTTTTAATATTAAATGGTGGCCAGTTACGGGAACCCAACTTAAACATGAGTAAACTAAGTTTACTCTTAATAAAATATTAAGTAAAATATACTTAATTAACTTATGTTTAGTTTCAACAATAGGTACTCCATAATACATTTTGAATGGCACTTATAAGTTTTCTTCAAAACCAGAGACCAATAATAAATTTTAATATGTCTAAGACTTTTTTTTTGTAAATTTTTCGAAAACAAAAATTAGAAACTAATTTCTAAATTGTACCAATATTAAGGTCAATCAATGAATGTTTAACTAGGATTAGGTTAGGTTAAAGTATGTATGTATGTATGTGTGTTTATTTAGCTTTTCAACTATTTGATTACAAATGATATAAATTTACATTAATTTTTGTTACATATTATATGGAATGGAATAAGAGAGCTTTACATCAAACAAATAATTTACCAATTTTTTAAATAAACTTAATAATATAATTATGTATATGAATGTTTCTAGTAATATAATTTACATTTATAATGATACATTGCGCTGAGTTTTTATATGCGCTATAATTTTTCGTTTGAAAACGTTTAAATTTAATTCAGTCTTTAATTCACTTGGTAAATCATTGAAAGCTTGAAGTCCTTTGTAAAAAATACTGTTCTGACTCGCAGTTGTTCTTGCCATAGGTAGTCTAAAATCTTGATTGTTTCTTAAATTAAAGGGTTGCACATTACCAACATAGTTTAACAAACGTGACAAATACATAAATCGGCATGAGATTGTTTTTTATTTTGAAAATAAATACCAAAACATTCAAAAGGATCCTTTCTCTAACATTTAACCACATCAACACATCCAACATATGACATATAGGTGTATAAATATTGCACTTTAACATAATTCTCATGGCTTTGTTTTGAAGTTTTTTGAGTCTATTTAACATACTTTGATTCGACAAAAAAAGAACAGATGAACAATATTCAAAATGGGGTTTTATAATTACTTTAAATATTTGTATTGCACTTAATGTTGATATGTTTTTACGAATTCGTTTAAGTAGATTTATTTTTTTAATATAGTCAATATGTTTATTAAATGTCAACTTATTATCTATGACAACACCAAGATATTTTATATCTGTTACCATTTCAAGATTTTGACCATCAACTTTTATATTTACAGCAGAATCTCCTCTTAAATTATTACTTAAAATCATAATTTTGGTTTTAGCAACATTAAGCTTTAATCTATTTGCTCTGAGCCAAAAACTAAGACTATCTAAATCGAATTGCATTTTCATTACGCCATCTTCTAAGTCGTCACATTTTAAAAACAATAAACCATCATCTGCAAATAATGCACATTCACTATTTCTTAAAACTTTTGTAATATCATCTATATAGATGTTAAATAAAAATGTTCCTAAAATAGAACCTTGGGGAACGCCAATATTGATTGCAGCTTCTTCTGATAGTACATTGTTCACTTTAGTTTGTTGTTTACGATAAAAATTAAGATGGTATCCGGACATTTATTTATTATATCGACTTACATACCTCCAAGTTCTAACAATGACATTTATGAAAAATTAAACAGCTGTATAGAACATCTATATACTCTTTTGGAGCCAGAAGATGAAATTTTGATTGTAGGTGACTTTAATCTACCGAATCTAAATTGGATGCAAATTGACGATGATAATTTCTACGTTCCAATAAACGCGTCCAGCTTAAATGAACTTACTGTAATAGATGGTATGTGTTCGTGTGGTCTTAATCAGTTTAATGGAGTAACCAATCGTTTGGGAAGAACACTCGACTTAGTTTTTTTCTCCGATACAGTTTGTACTGAAACATCAATAATTGCTTCTGCTGTTAAACTTATAGAAGAAGATCGACATCATCCTGCTTTAGATATTTCACTTAGTTTAAATATGTCTTCTCCTAATTATAAATATTCTTATAACAAACTTGAATTTAACTTTAGCAAGTGTAATTTTGAAATATTGTTTGAATTGTTATTTACCATCGACTGGAACCAATTATTTTTAAATTTAAATATTAATGATATGTGTAACGTTTTTTACAATACACTTTTTGACTGTTTCAGTAAAAGTATTCCATTAAAAAAAGCTCGTAAAAACTCGCATGCTCCACCATGGTTCGATTCTCATATCAAAAACTTAAAAAACAAGAGAAACAAAGCGTGGGTAAAATATAATCAAACAAGAGCTGATGGTGATTATAGAACGTTCTTTATTCTTAAGCAATTATTTAATGAATATTCAAACTCTTTATACGAAGATTATATACATAAAATTGAAACTGATCTTAAAACTAATCCTGATAATTTCTGGAAGTTTGTCAACTGTAAGAAAAAAACCTGTGGGTACCCTAACTCTATGTCAAGTGCAACATCATCTAGCCATGAACCAAAAGTTATTGCAAACATGTTTGCTAGCTATTTTAAGGAAGCGTTTGATGAATCTAATCCAGTAAATACTTCTTCCTCTTCTTCTTCAGTTTTGAACTTTCAGCATTTAAATAATATCAATTTTGAAATAAGTGAACATACTGTTGCACAAAGCATATTGAAACTAGATGAGTGTTTTAGTCCTGGTCCTGATGGTTTGCCATCCTCTATTTTGAAAAAATGTGTCTCTTATTTGTCGTATCCTTTATGTGTTCTCTTTAACACGTCTTTAAGAAGTTCGGTCTTTCCATTTATCTGGAAATGCTCATTTATGACCCCAGTGCACAAGAAAGGTCCTAAAAATGATATTATGAACTATCGACCTATTGCTAAGCTATCTGTGATACCTAAACTATTTGAGTCTATCGTATGTAGTGTCCTCTCCTTTCATTGTAGTTCAATTATTTGTGATAACCAGCATGGTTTTGTTAAAAAACGTTCTACTGTTACTAATTTATTTAATTTTACGTCCTTTTGTTTTGATGTTTTTGAGAAACGTGGACAAGTAGATTGTGTATTTACTGATTTTAGTAAAGCGTTTGACAAGTTGTGTCATAAAACGCTAATTTTTAAATTATCTCGTCAAGGTTTTAATGAAAATTTCTTAAACTGGATCGTATCTTATTTATAAAATAGACAATATAGTGTAATATTTCGTAATGAATGTTCGAGTCCGTTTATTGTGAATTCTGGTGTTCCACAGGGCAGCCATTTAGGCCCAATCTTATTTATTTTATTTATAAATGACTTGGTTTCGATCATAAAAAATTCGTCTGTCCTTATTTATGCTGATGACATTAAACTTTTCAAAAGAATTAACACTACATCTGACTGTCTACTTTTGCAAGATGACTTAATATTATTTAGGGAATGGTGCAATAAAAATCGTCTCGTTTTAAATGTTGACAAATGTAAGACCATGAGTTTTACACGCAAAAAAGTTCCAATTGTTTTTGATTATATGTTCGATTCTTGTTCTTTAAGTAGAGTATCTGTTTTTACTGACCTAGGTGTAGTCTTAGACTCGAAACTTACATTTACTGAGCATGTTAGCTTTTTTGTTAAAAAAGCAAATAAAGTCCTTGGCTTCATTAAGAGATTTAGTCGCGACTTCCGTGATCCTTATGTTCTAAAGATACTTTTTGTCTCATTTGTGAGACCAGTTCTGGAATATGCCTGTTTAGTATGGGCACCTTATTATTCTACACACGAAATGAGGATTGAAGCGATTCAGAGGAGATTTTTGCGTTTTTGTCTCCGTTCTCTTCCCTACGAAAATTCTCTGCCCCCTTATTCTCAAAGGCTCACTTTAATTAATCTTCCTTCCTTGACAAACCATAGAAAATATTTACAATTTTGTTTTGCTGCAGCAATAATAAATGGAACAGTATCATCACCATCGGTTCTTGTTTCAACTTTAGTTTTAGTCGATCGAGTATACGGCTCCAAAAACCAGTAAATTTAATTTTTAGCAGGTCGAACTATGGTGCTCATAGCCCACTTAATCAATTGATAGAAATATTCAATAAATTGTATTTTCTAATAACATCACCTAATGACAATTTTAAAAATTTCAAGTTTAAAACAATGTTCTATAATAGTTTGGATTAAAATTAGATGTTAAGTAGTTTTAAGCATTATTATTAAGCTTTTGTTTACGTTAGTATTTAACGAATTGAAATAAATAAATAAATACGATTTTACAGATACGATGTCATCCAGTTTAATGATTCAGCACGAACTCCATACTGTTCCAATTTTTCGAATAAAATTGCTCTATCAACTGTCTCAAATGCTCGTTTTAAATCAAGGAAAACACATATTATTTTCGTTTTTGTATCAAGTTGTTGTTTCCAATTTGCGATTACCATATTAAGTGCACTTTCACATGAATGTGTTCTGAACCCGGACTGGTTTTCAATTATCAACTTATTATTTTCGAAAAGTGTCTGTCCGTGATGGAATAGGACACACTTAAGCCAGTTTAATGGCCCATTGTGATACCACATGCATCTTGAGGCTTCCTCCTAAGATCAATGAAACCAGTTTGAGTCCCTTAAGAAACGTGAGAGGCTGATTATTCTTATATGATTTAGATCGTTATAGAAGAATTCTCCTAGGTAATTCTTGCGTTTTTGAGCCAGAGCAGGGCATGTACAGAGAAGGTGAAGAACTGTTCCTCCTCTTCCTCGTCCATACAGCTTCTGCAAAAGTCATTTGAGAATATGCCTAGCCGCGTGGCGTGCTTTCCTATTAGACAGTGTCCGGTTATAAAACCTATTATCGAGCTTATATGCGATCTGCTTAGAGATAGCAAGCACCTTGACCTGACACGTATTGATGTTATTCCACCTGGTGTTTGCCTTCTTCATATCGTCCTGCATTAGCAATAGCTTACAAGTAGCGATTGGTATGCCAGCATTTGCAAAACGTTACAGTTACCTGGGATGTCTCTATGGCCCGGCACCGAGCAGAGTTGAATATTAAACTGTTGTGCCATCTCCATTAGAGATGATCGACAGTTATGGACTGTTATAGAGTTTGAAGAGACAGAGTCCAGAGATTTGATAGCGGCCTGACTGGGATCGGGTCAAAATTCTGGCTTCAAAATTCTGCTTTTCAGAATTCTGCTTTTTTAACGAAAATTCTGCTTTTCAAAATTCTGCTTTTTTTTTTGTCTGGTTTACAAAATTCTGCTTTTCAAAATACTGCTTTTCAAAATTCTGGAAATTTATATTAAAAAAAAAATCTGCTAATTCTGCTTTTTTTTTCAATAGTATATTTATTAACGGAAAAGTCAATTTAACATGGTTTTTGTTTCAATTTTAACAAAAAAAAAAATCAAAATTTCGTCTTTTAATAATTATTATAAACAATAACTGAAAATAGAGCAAAAATAACAACAACAAAAACAAAATGTAAACAAAAAATAATAACAACAATTAAAAAACGAAAAGCAAATTACGTTAAAGTGGAGAGATTAATAACACACTATCACGAAGGGATAAGAAAAGACACTAACCATTGTCTAAGACCCTGACTAAGTTAAGAGAGCAAAAATTTATTGCGTCTAAACATCTCGCTTATGCAAGCGAGAGGATAATTTTACAAAATTCTGGAAATAATAAAAATAAGGTTTGGAAAATGTTAAAAAGCGCGCGCTTTTTAACATTTTCCAAACCTTATTTTTATTATTTTCAGAATTTTGTAAAACAGAATTTTGAAAAACAGAATTTTGAAAAGCAGAATTTTGAAAAACAGAATTCTGAAAAGCAGAATTTTGAAAGCAGAATTTTGAAAAGCAGAATTTTGAAAGCAGAATTTTGACAAAAGAATTTTGACCCCGGCAGAATTTTGACCCCAACCCGGCCTGACTATCTGAGAAGATACGGATATCAGATGTTGATATCACGTTTTCTTTAAGCCAGGACAAGACTTCTTTTATCGCCAAAAGTTCTGCCTGGAACACGCTACAATGATTGGGAAGGCGGAATGAGAGACTTAATTTCAGTTGTTCAGATTACACACCTCCACCAACCCCTTCTTTTGTTTTTGATTGATTGACTCGTCTTCCAGGAATGCTCTATCCTCCCAGAAATATCTGGAAGGTATAGAAATATGGAAGTTTCTGTCGAATTGCAGTTGGGGGATGGTGTAGTCTGTGTGCTTTGGAATTGATTCTAAATACCTAAGAATTACGGAGTGGCCAATGTTGTTAATCCACTGCGACGAAGCTTTGAGGCGAATAGCAGAGCTTGCAGCTATTTGTTTGCTAAATATATATATATATATAGAGTTTCCGCATACCATCTCGGCTAAAGCCAAGAGTACCCATCTCATATATAAGATTGGGCTCTATTTATCCCTAACCCTAGAGGTATAAAAGAAACGAGACTAGTTATAAAACTCTAAAATATACTTTTGTTAATAATTAATTGTGAATTGTTAATAAAATTGTGACTATTGAGGCAGAGGCGGCAAAAATGGGTTTAACGGTTAATGAGGGCAAAACAAAGTACATGCTGTCATCAAGAAAGGACCTACAACACCGACGTCTTGGTCAAAACGTCACCATCGACAGACGTAACTTTGAGGTAGTCAAGGACTTCGTCTACCTAGGCTCCGCTGTAAACGCAGACAACAACACCAGCGCTGAGGTCAAACGAAGAATAACTCTTGCTAACCGCTGTTTCTTTGGGTTAAGAAAGCAATTGAGTGGTAAAATCCTCTCTCGAAAGACCAAAGTGTCGCTATATAAGACCCTAATCATCCCCGTCCTGCTATACGGTGCAGAAGCATGGACCATGACAAAAGCGGATGAAAGCACCTTGGGTCGTTTCGAGAGAAAGATTCTTCGGGTGATCTACGGTCCCGTATGCATCGAAGGGGAGTGGAGGAGAAGATGGAACGACGAACTGTACGGGCTGTACAGCGACGTAGACTTAGCCAGAAGGGTAAAAGTCCAACGACTAAGATGGCTGGGTCACGTAGAGCGCATGGGAACCAATGCTCCGGCCCGGAAAGTCTTCGAATCCACACCTACAGGACAGCGCAGTAGAGGAAGACCGCGAATCAGGTGGCGCGCACAAGTGGAAGATGACCTCACCCAACTCGGAGCGCGAAACTGGAGACATCTAGCTAGGGACCGAGCTAGATGGAGAAGTTTGTTGGGTGAGGCCCTAGTTCACACAGGACTGTAGCGCCACCTTAAGTAAGTAAGTAATAATTAATTTATAAAATCATGTTCTTTCGTGTATTCATTTGCACTAGGTTATATCAATTTTAATAAACTCACACAACTTTTTCTTGAAAGCATTCATATTAGTTTCACTCTTCACACTATTCGGTAAATTATTGAAGTAATTAATGCCATCGTAGAAGATTGAGCTTTGGGTACTACTTAACCTACATCGCTCCGGTCTGAGGTTGGTTCCATTTCTCAAACTATAAGGTTGAACTGCCGCCACTTCCACTAATCCATCCGATAAATACTCCGGTAACATATCATTTCTCAATTTAAAAATAAAAATCATAGCATCAAACATCAATTTCTGTTTCACATTCATCCAACACAAACATTCAAGCAAAACACGGATTGGTGTATACACGTTTAGTCTTAAAATTATCCTCATACTTTTATTTTGTAGTCTTTACAGTCTTTGTTTGACGTCTGCATTCCAACCAAATAATAATGTCGAACAGTAATTGAAATGCGGCAAAATTATCGCGTTATACAGAAGAGTAGATGCATTCAATGTTAAATTTTTACGGATTCTACTAAAAAAATAAACTTTCTTTGAGATTTTTGCGCATACATGACTGGCATGTTCTTTAAGATTTTGTTTTTTGTCAATGACACAACCTAAATACTTAATACTTTCAACACAAACTAACGGTTCATTATCCATTCTCACATCAATGTTATCATTCATTCCAAACTTCATATACTTCGTCTTATTAACATTCACCTTAAGTTTATTCATTTTCAGCCATATATCAAGTCTTTTCAAGTCTTCATTTAGTTTGGCACACATATCTTCACAATTTTTTCCACAAATATAAATCAGACTATCATCTGCAAAGAGTTTCATACTGCAGTATTTTAAACATTTTTTAAAGTCATTAATATACAAAAGAAACAAAAACACTCCCAAAACAGAACCTTGAGGCACTCCCAAATTGTTAACTCTAGCACTCGATGTTTCACCATTTACTCTAGTTCTTTGGCTTCTATTCGAAAGATATGACTCAAACCATTTCCATTCACGATCACACACACCATATAATCGCAATTTCTTCAGTAATATTTCTCTATCAATCGTTTCAAACGCTCTTTTCAAATCAAGAAAAACAGCCACTATCGAAAGTCCACCATCCATCTTCCTTTTCCAATTCCACACAACACAATTAATCGCCGTTTCACATGAATGTCCATTCTTGAATCCAGATTGCTCTTCAATTAACAGACTATTACATTCTAAATAATTAAGAAATTGTTCTGCAACAAATTTTTCCAAAATCTTTTCACACAACGGTAACATATTTACAGGTCTGAAATCTTCACACTTATTCGAATTGCTCACTTTTTCGACAGGAACAATTAATGATTCCTTCCAACTTTCAGGAAATTTACCCGTTGATAATGACGTATTTATTATTTTCATAAGCACCGGACCGATTATCTCAATTGATTGCAGAATCATTTCTTTGTTTAATCTAAACATATCTTTTTTATTATTTAATTTACTTATTAAAGTCTAGAGAGATCTTTCGCTGCAAAAACTGAAAGCAAAAACAGAATTTACACTAATATCAGGTGACACAAAGGGAATACATAGTATGGAGGCATTTATTTCACAAATGCTATCAATAAAATAGTTAATAAATTTATTCGCTATTTCACCAGATTGATTCGAGATAACATCACCAAAATGGATAGACTCAATGTTGTTTTGTTTAGTATTCTTTAACACAATATTTTTCAAAGTTTTCCACATTTCGATTTGATTACCCTCCGTAGCAGATATTTTAGAAATAATGTAGTCACTCTTAGCCATTCGAATTTCTTTTTTATATTTATTCCGAATATTCTTGTACCTCAGCCAATTATCACTTGTTTTGTTTAAACTTGCTATATTATATGCCCTTATTTTTTCATTCTTTAATCTTAGTAGGTCGAAATTAAACCATTTTTTGTTTTCAAATTGAGGAGCAAGTTTTTTTACCGTTAACTTTTCGCAACACTTATTAAGTTTTTCACTAAAAGAATTTGACAAATCATTCAAATCATCTTTCGAAAAAATATTATGAAAACCTTTTGTGATAAGACAGGAATCAAAATGTTCTTTTGTATAGCGTAAAACACTACTCTTTTCTTTTAATTTCTGGTTTCTTTTTAATTTGCACGTCAATACTTATAATTTCATGATCAGTAATTTTGTCGCGTGCATCTATCACGTATTTAACTCGAGATTTGAGGTCTTTATTTGTAATAACGTAGTCTATTAAGGTAGCCGAATGTTCAGTTATTCTGGTTGGTTGATTCACTATTTGGCACAGACCTTGATCGGTTAAAATTTCTAACATTTTTTCCGCGTACCGATTTTTTGTGATCGATATTAAAATCACCTATCACTAAAATGTTATCTTCATCCTTAATGGAACACAAGCACCAATTCGAAAAAAATGTAAGAAAGTCTATTGTTGAAGAACTTGGGGATCTATAAAACACTGCTACTGTCCATTTTTCATCATTCATCCATATACACATCTTTATACACCACACATTTGATAAGTTCAAAATCTCGACAACTTGTGAACGAATTCCTTTTTTAATATAAATAAGCACACCACCTGTGAATCGTGAGTGTGAATTACAAATCACTTTCTTGTAGCCGTCAATACCTATTTCTGAGTCATCAATTTCACTAGTTACGCAGGTTTCTGATAGTATAATAAAATCAGGATGATAATCATTTACTAAAAGTTCCAATTCACACTTATTCGCCAGTAAGCTTTGAATATTCAAATAATAAAATACCAAATTCTTTCTTGAATTAATTCTTGTTTGCTACAAAAATTTATTCTGCACAACTTTAAGCTTACGCTTATAGACTTCACACTCATTATCAAACGCACTGTGATTTGTTTTCAAATTTAATTTAAGTTCATCGTTCATTCGTACGCAGTTCACACATTTCAAACATTCAGCAGTGCATTCAGAAAAGATATGACATCCAACACACTTAGCACATAACTTACTCTCAGCCTTACAGTCCTTAATGTTGTGGTTAAATCCCAAACATTTAAAACATCTCTTCACGTATATCAAGAGGAGTTAGGTAGAGTAAGATGTCCAGTGCCGCAGATGAGGTCGTGCGAAGCGATCCGCTTATACATAGGCAAGCTGAACTTGGACTATTGCGGTTTATAGCTTTCTCTAAAGCAGTCCACCATAATGTCACACCGTACATTAAAATCGGTCTAATTACCGATGTGTATAGCCAATGCGTGATTCTGGGTTGTAAGCCCCATTTATTACCAATAGCTTTTTTCAAAGAAAAGAGAGCTACAGTAGCTTTTTTGACTCTTTCTTTTACATTGCGTTTCCAATTTAGTTTTTTATCTGAAATAAGACCCAGGTACTTAGCCTCGTCTGAGTATTTTAATTGGATTCCTTTAATATAGGGAGGGTTGTATTTCCTCGAAAATAGGAATAAATCGGTTTTGTGTGTGTCAACACACAGTCCACACCGATTAGCCCAAAGTATTAGTCTGTCTAAGGCATTGTGTAAGAGTTCTTTTAAGGTGTTAAGATGCTTTCCTGAAACCGCTATAGCAACGTCATCCGCATAGCAATCACTCTGAAACCCTCCGCATCCAGACTAGTTAGGATTTCATTCACCACTAGGTTCCAAAGGAGAGGGGATAGAACACCACCTTGCCGTGTCCCTCTACTAACGAATCTTCTCGCAGGAGCCCTACTATGTAACTCGATTCTACTTTTGATTCTATTCGAAACTCATTTCCGAATCTACTTTCAAATCGTACTACGTATGAAAGTAGAATCGAATGCCGGTTATACCAACTTGTTTTCAAAAAAAATTTCTACTTTCGAACGAGTATCGAGTCGTTTGACAGTTTTAAAAACAAAAAAAAATCATCAAATTTTTGGACAAGTATAATTATAATAAAAATGGACACCGTTGGAATTTGGTTTAATTTGCAAGGAAATGAAGAACGGTACGAGCAAATTGAACGCAGAAGAATAAGAGATACATAATTCCAAAATAATGGAGCTGAGTGAGAAAAGGTTTGTACATATAGGATCCGCCATCGCACGTTTTTTTTCAACTAGTGCTTCTTTCGTAAATGGTTACACTTAGCTCATGTCTGATTTCAGAGATAATTAGTTTTATCTTTCCGCTGGTTGTGTATACGCTTCATCATCTTTTCAGATTAAACTCATTTTGATCTTGGCGGGTATGTAAACAAGCAAAATTGTCGCATTTGGGGCACAGAAAACCCGTACGCATACATTGAATAGGCGATACACCCAAAACGAGTCACTGTTTGGTGCGGATTTTGGTCCAGAGGTATAATTGGGCCATTTTTCTTCAAAAATGAGCAAGGAGTGGTCATTACAGTCAATGACGATCGTTATCGGGCCATGTTGAACGAATTTTTGTTCACAAAAGGAGGAGGATATTGGCAAAATTTGGTTTCAACAGGACGGTACGTGTCACACAGCCCTTTATATATACGGTCGAAAATTTGAACGCATTCTGAATGAAAAATATATACTTTTGTTTTAGTTTTGTTAAGAACTATCGTCTTTCTGAAGACGGTTTTATGTTCTTACTTAACACCATATCATCCGACATGACTACCTACTCGCAGAAGACAAAATGCTGTTCCGATTATCGCTGGACGTGCACAGCAAACCATGTCAAAAATACCTGCCGAAGTTTTGACTTCAATCGAAAGAGTCATGTGCCCGCTGATGATGAATTTTGAAGTGAATGAGGAAGAGAAACGAAGGTTAGGTTAGGTTAGGTTAAAGTGGCTGGTGGTTGGGACGTCCAACACACTTAGACCAAAGTATGGTCCGTTGTGATACCACATGGATCAGTTAATCAGCTTAACTCGTTGAACCAATTGGAGCTTCGAATGAAGCGTAGGAGACAAGTAATGTCTGAATTTTTTAGATAGCTGGTATCGTTAAAGTAGTAGTCTCCAAGGTGGATTCTACGTCTTTGTGATAAGGCAGGGCATGTGCACAGAAGATGAGAAATTGTCTCCTCTTCTTCTTCGTCCATGCAACTCCTACAAAAATCATTTGCATCATCATCATTTGTCGAATAGCATGCCTTCCTATTAAGCAGTGCCCAGTCAGGACACCTATAACGTAGATAATGTGCAATCTACTCAGAAAGATTAATTGTTTTGAGCGCCTGGCGCTAAGATTAGGCCAAATTAGTTTAGTCGCACAGGTGGTGGTGTTATTCCACCTGAAGTTTGTTTTCTATATGGTATCTTGCTTTAGCATGAGTTTACATGTAGCTAAGGGGATACTTATGCTAGCATTGTGAGCCAGCAGAGGTTAAGTTGTTCCGCTTTTTGCAAGTTCGTCAGCTTTGAAATTTCCTGGAATGTCTCTATGGCCCGGCAACCAGAAAAGGTGAATGTTGAACTGTGTAGCCATCTCCGTAAGAGATGATCGACAATTTAGGGCTGTTAATGAATTTGTGGAGACAGAGTCTAGGGACTTTAACGCAGCTTGGCTATCCGAGGAGATGCGTATATCATTAGTTGATATGACGTTTTCTCTAAGCCAGGATAGGACTTCTTTTATAGCCAGGATTTCAGCTTGGAACACGCTACAATGATCGGGTAGACGAAAGGAGAGACTTAAGTTTAGTCTATCTGAGTATACGCCACCACCAACCCTATCCTCCGTTTTTGATCTGTCTGTATAAAAGTTTATAGGACCATCGTTCAAAAATGATGTATTCTCCCATGAAGACCTGGGAGGTATAGTCACTTTGAAGCTATAGTTATTATACTGAGGATGGGGTATGGTGTAGTCAATAATACTGTTTATAGTTCTGAACGAGTTCAAAATAGTGGTGTGGCCAGTTCCATTATTGATCCACAGAGAGGAGGCTTCAAGCCGTATGGCAGTATTAGCGGCCGTTTGCTTGCTTGCTGAAAATATCCAGCGGTATTAGATGGAACAGAACATCTAGTGAGGCGGAGGGGGTAGAGCGAAGTGCTCCTCCCATACACAGGTAGGCTGTTCGTTGGACTTTGCTGAGTTTATCGTGATTTGTCGCTGTATCTAGCGCCGTCCACCATACCGCTACTCCATAAGTAAGGATCGGCCTTATGACCGAGATATATAGCCAGTGTGTAATGCGGGGTTGTAGGCCTTTTTACCAATGGCCTTTTTACAGGAGAACAGAGCTACTGTGGCCTTGTTTATTCTCTCTTGAATATTAGGTTTCCAACTTAATTTCTTATCTAAAATGAGACCCAAGTATTTTGCTTGTTCAGAGAATTTAAGTGGTACACCGTTAATGAGGGGAGGGTCAATGTGTGGAACTTCGTATTTCCTTGTGAAGAGGACAAGGTCGGTTTTTTGTCGGTTAACGCCTAGTCCACACCGATTTGCAGATCTGGTGAGCTTATTTAAAGCGTTTTGTAAGAATTCTTTTAGTATATTGGGATGTTTACCCGTTACTGCAATAGCAACATCGTCCGCATAGGCAAACACTCTGTATCCCTCTCTTTCTAGAGTAATTAGTAATTCATTTATTACTAAGTTCCAGAGGAGAGGGGATAGGACACCACCTTGTGGCGTACCTCTGCTAACACCCCTTTGTGTAGTAAAATCGCCCAGTTTTGAATTGATATCCTGCTTATCAGCATCTGATTAATCAATTCGCTGATCGACTTATCTACCTTCAGAGATGTCAATACACGTGCAATTGCAGATGAGTCGACATTGTTAAATGCACCTTCTATATCTAAGAAGGCAACTAAGGTGTACTCTTTATGATGGAGGGAATATTCGATTGTACGTACTATACTGTGTAGAGCCGTTTCAACTGATTTCCCGTTGTTGTAGGCGTGTTGAGCCTTTGAAAGGAGGGACTTATCAATACTTGTCCTTAAGTGGATATCGATCAAACGTTCAAAAGTTTTGAGAAGGAATGATGATATGCTGATAGGTCTTAGGTCTTTAGGGTTAACGTGGCTGGATTTTCCAGCTTCACTACATAGTATAAAACAAAGTCCCTTTTTCTGTCATGTTGTATGTCCCTATGAACGCTTAAATCTTTAAAACTACGCAACGGATTTTGATGCGGTTTTTTTTAATAGATAGAGTAACTCATGAGGAAGGTTTTTATGTATAATATCATCCATTAAATAGTGGACAAATACTGTTATTTTTGAGGTTTCTAATGTGATGTCGCAAATAATTACATTTTTTCCGCTTACATTGCAAACGCAGGCTGAATCCTACGAGATTTATCAAAATAATAATGTACTAAGTATTGTACACAATGAAAAGGTCTACAGAAAACTCCGCGATGGTATATGTCTATCTCTTATGGATTTTAAGTACTCCAAAAACGCGTGCGGGCTACGGCCAGTAAATGAATAAATCAAATCTACTGGATTGATTTTATCATTTTTTCAGTGAGTTACATATTTTAAACCCGTGCAAAGCCGGAGCGGGCCGCTATGTTTTTTTATAAACAACGTTCACAGTTTTTCTGTAGCGTATTTAGTATATCAGCATTGCACCCGTGCGAAGCCGGGGCGGGTCGCTAGTTTGGAATAAAAACAACTTTAACTTGTCTCCAAGACATCGGGATTCAAGGGATGCCAATTTAAGGCATCCCTTGAAGATGTTTGTAGGATGGGTATTAGAAAACTTGCATTTTCTTGCAGTTCAGCTGGAATTACACCATCCGGACCTGCAGATTTATGTGGCTTAAAGCTGTTAATAGCCCATTCGAGTTTTTCCCTAGTGACTAGACCTTGTGGGGGATGTAATGTATTGTCACAGTTATTATGTGCAATGTTATTAATAATATTAGAGCTACCAGGAAAGTGAACATCTAGTAGCAAGTTGAGCGATTCTTCGCTTGAATTGGTCCAGAGGCCAGAGGCGTTTTTAAAGCAGCTTGGCATGATTGGATTTTTGGAGAGGATTTTGCGCAGCCTGGATGCTTCGGAGCAATCTTCCACGTTGCTACAGAAGTTTCTCCAAGACGATCGTTTGGTTTTCCTCAGTTCTTTTTTATAAATCTTCAGTGATTCTTTATATGAATCCCAGTCAGACATGTCTCTAGAAGCTTTCGCTCTGTTAAAGAGTTTTCTGCATTCTTTTCGAAGTGGATCCAGTCCTGAGTTCCACCAGTGTGGCTTCTTTTTACCTCTTACTTGTATAAGAGGGCATGCAGTATCTAGAGCTTTGTTTAGGGCTAATGTTAGATTATTGACTTTGTCGTCAAGATCTTCAATGTTGGAGGGAGTATTAAAAAGTTCAGGTTTTACTAAACTATTTAACGTTCTCTTGTATTTTGGCCAATTTGTTCTTTTCAGATTTCGAAAGATCGGTTGGCAAGGTGGTTCATTTATAAAGTCAAAATTAATGTATCTATGATCAGAAAAGGAGTGATCTTTAGATAACTTCCAGTTCAAAATATTATTATTAATGAATTCGGAGACAAGAGTTATATCTAAAACTTCTTGTCGATTTTTAGTAATAAAGGTTGGCTCATTACCAACGTTAATTACGAATAGGTTAGTGTTTAGAATATAGTCGAAAAGAGACTCACCTCTGTTGTTTATATCCGTGCTACCCCATACTGTATGGTGGGCGTTAGCGTCACTACCGATGATGAGGCCGATGTTGAGCCTTTGTGCTTCAGTTATCAATCTCTCCAGAGTATCTCCTGGGAGAGGGCCAAGATGGTCGTGGCCAAGATACGCCGACGCCAGCCAGAATGTGCCTCGGCCCCTTTTTTTTTTTGTAGACCCTCAGCGGTATTTCATCAAACCCGAACCTAACACCTTTTGATTGCGCCAGAGGAGAAAGGGACTCTGCATTGATGATTACAATTGCACCCTTGTAGGGTCCCTTTGGATCCTCCAATTTCGCAACCTTCCAGTTGTGAGTAGGAAGGGTTGGATTGGAGAGCCTGATTACCTTCAGAACGTGGTCAGCTTCCTTGAATATGGCCGGAACCGTGATGCGAGCTCTTGGTCTGCAAGGAATGTCCTCCTTTGCGACAACCTCGAGCTTAGCACCAGGCCAGACCTCCCCAAGTCGGCTAACCGCCAGCGTCAGTAGATCGCACGACCTCTGATCATCACAGACCATCAACTTGATGTGTCCCTGATGTCAACCGCCATCTTTTGTGATGGGCGGTGGTCCCGGATTGTCAGACATGATCTCGACAAAACTGAAGGCCAGCTGTCCTTTGGCCAATGTCCAGTTCTCGGCAGAGATCGTGCCATCTACGTCACTTCTGTCGATAATCGCGACTACCATTTTGTCCTTCAGAACGTCACTGAAGGACATTTTTGCCTTGCGAGGGTCAAGAGAAGTGCTGGTGTTAAGCACTTTGGAGCGTTTAGGTAGTGAAACACTACCCTCCATAGACATTTGTCGCTTCGACGTTAAGTCTTGGCTGGTCTTTAAATTAGTTTTGGCCAAGAAGCTCTTGGCCTATTTTATCTTGGCGTCGTGCTGAGAGTTTCCTCCAGTGCCTAGTTGTTCACCAAACGTCTGGAGAATCCTCTTAGCATTGCGCATGTCCCTGTAGTAGGCCTTGGAGGGTCTGAGCTTACGCCCATCTCCCCCAGGACCTTCTTTAGGATTCTTTGCTTTGGAGGTAGAAGGACCTGGCACCACAGTCCTACTACCTCCGACACGCGGTGTAGAAGAGTTGAGAGGTTTACTCTCTGTGGTAGTAGAGGAGCCGTTCTTCACAACTGCTTCACTGCAGGAAGAAGGTAATATTACTTGATTATCCGATATTCCACTGGCGACAACAGGGCTGTAAGTGTCCACAGCCATGTCAGCATCAGTGGAAGAGGGATGAGCAGCAGACAACTTTGCCGTCGTACTGCTGGCCGGTTCGGTCTTTTGATTTTGTTTTGTTTGTTTTGTTTTTTTTTTTGTTTTTAAAAAGTTCATTAGAATCCCACGAGTAGCGGATAAGGGGTGGTCCATCTGTACAGAGATCCGTGTATACAGATAAGGCTGGTTAATCCGGAGGTCGCCAGGTATCCGGATACTCCGTTAGCGACTGAGCTAGTTTTTTAATTGGGCCCTCAGCCAGGCTGATCGTCGGCACGGGTCGTGTAACACCTTAGATCCAGCCCAATTGGGAGGTAGATTGAGGGAAGAGAGAGAGGGTAGAGAATCAGGTAGTTTAGCACTGATGGAAAGACTGAATATAAGGATGGTTAAGAGAGGAATCAAAGGAGGGGTTCGTTGGATGGTTTTTTCACCAGCAACGAGGGGGTGGGTAGGAGATGAGAAGGTAACAATAGTCGACTATTTCGCTTCCTATGTGGGAGAGGAAGTGATCGAGGGAGGGGTGAAGGTATGTGAGCGACCTTTGGTTTCAGGACTCATCTGGAGATAAATCTCGAGAACCATTGACCTTACTCAGCCTTTACAACTCGACAAGTTCGACGCTCAGGTAAAGGAAGAGAAACGAAAGTCCAAACGCTAATTTTGGCAAAAATCACGAACTCCCGGTGTAATTGGGGTGGTAAAATAATAAAACACAAAAAGTTGAATGAAAAACTTTCAAATTCAAATTGCATATTAATAATTTATAACATTTTACTTACACTTACACATTTGATGTAGAGTGATTATTTTCGATTTTGCCTTGTTTTGAATTCAACTTACGAGGTACATAGTTCCTCGTTTATTCGAAAGTTCATAAGAATATAGTTGGCAATACTAGAACTATTCGATTCTCGTTTGTTCGAAAGTAGTCAAATAGATACATAGTACCAATTCTTCGAATTCTAGCAATTTAATTATAGAATCGAGTTACATAGTAGGGCCCCTGCTTTGGGTATAAAAACAACTTCAACGTTTCTCCATGCCGAGGGAATATGGACCAGGGGAGTCATGCCGTAATTTTCAAAACGATTATTATTAACGATATCGTCAATAATTTGCTTCACGTAACTTTGTCACTATCGTCTCGTCTATCGTTTTTAGTTTAAGATAACTGAAATGTCAAAATGAACTCAACGAAAGATAATGCTTGTTCGATAACTTGAAAATGTTATTAAACTTGATTTTTGTCTATGGGAAGTTGTGAAAATTTGCAACAAATTGCTTTTTACCAAACTTACCAACTATTTTGTGGTGTTAATTGTTATTGTTATGTTTTTATTTTTTGCCGGATATGTTGTGGATATGTTGTGTTGAAACTTAAACGAAAATGATTGTTGCAAGTTTCGGTTAGAGAACTACCAGGAGTAAGTTCAGCGATTCATTCATTGATTTTGTCCAGGAGCCGTCTACATTTTTCAAGTAGCATCGTTGGATTAGTTGAAAGAATTTTCTGTAACCTGGAGGCTTCAGAAGTTTCTTCTATCGTGCCTCAGAAGGATCGCCAGGAAGATCACTAAGATTTCCTTAGTGCCTTCTTGTAAATTCTTAGGGATTCTTTGTAAGAATCCCAGTGAGGGGCTAGTCTTGCGGCGTTGGCTCGGTTGAAGAGTTTCCTACATTCTCTTCTGAGCGAGTCAAGCTCTGAGGCCCACCATTGTGGTTTCCTCTTTCCTCTTATGAGTATAAGTGGACAAGCAATTTCTAGCGATCTGTTCATAGCTAAGGTGAGGTCATTGTCTTTGTTGTCAAGTTCGCTAGCGTTAGAGGAGGGACTAGATAGTCCAGGTTTTAGTAAACTTTGTAATGAGTTCCTGTATGTAGCCCAGTCAATTTTCCGATAATTTCGAAAAGTCGATGGACTAGGGTTTTCATCCACATTGATATTGAACTGGATATATCTGTGATGAGAGAACGAGTGTTCTTTGGATACTTTCCAGTCCAATGGTGAATAGTATCGGAGACAAGAGTTATGTCTAGGACTTCTTGTCGAGTTTTAGTGATAAAGGTTGGTTAATTTCCAACATTACTTACTAAGAGGTTAGTACCAAGAATATAATCAAAAAGAGACTTACCTCTGTCGTTGATATTCGTACTCCCCCATACCTACGGTGACCATCCGTTCATTATTATAATGAAGAGTTCATTATTTGAAGAAAATGTTCATTATGCATTATTGTGTGTCGGAAAACATAAAAATGTTCATTATTTAAGAAATTGCTCATTATTTGTTCATTATTTTATGATTTTTTCTTTGAGGAAATTAAATGTTTAATGAAAACGTACCCTTACATAATAATTCTCACAATTATAAAAATCAGATCATATTATGCATCCTAACATACAGGGGAAGTTAAACTAATACGCTTACACTTGCGCACAGGATGACTTTTACCACTGGAAATAAATTTTACTATTGAATTTTACTGACCATGATAATGGTAAAAATAACTTTCAGTGAATGTGAATGAAACTCATCTTTTTCCATTTGGACTAGTTATGGCATTTTCCATAAGTAATTTTGAGAGCAGCACTCCGACTGTTGGAATTATTGCATTGTGGGTTTTTCAACACTCCAAAAATAAATGAAGAGTAAGAATTACACTCCTTCCTGGGACAAAGTGGAGTTGAGTTTAATGTATATTATGAAAAAGAGAAGCAATATTTCAATTAATGCCACTGATGTTTTCGACGAGTTTTCATGTGTATAAAATTATGTTTCCAGCCAAATGAGTGGTGGATAGGTGGGTTGAAATTTTCAAGTTTTTCAATGAAAAAATGATACAGTATGAAAACATTTCAAAAATCGTAGAGTTTTGTTTATGCCTTCCTGAGCCTAATGCCCCTATAGAGAGAGTTTTCTCAATTTTAAACAATGTATAGACAAACGAAAAAAACAATATAAAAATTGAAACAATCAGGTCCATTTTAATTTGCAAATGCAATTATAAATTAAATTGCATCGAATTTAAGAATTATTAAAAAGGAAAGCCAGAATTAATTAAAAAAATGTATTCTTCCAAAAAGTACTTATTTTAACAAAATTAATATATTGTAATTCAATGTCAAAGTTGTTTTATTAGCCAATATGATATAAACGATTTTAAGGTTTTGTTTATTTTTTTTGTAAATAAGTTAGAGACTGAAAAAATCTGTGTTATTTTTATGTTTGTTTTGTTTATTATAGATGAAAGTTCCTTTTTTGTTTATTTTATAAATACATATACCTTATCATACTATATTTAATAATTAATTTATATTATATTATATTTATTTACTATTACTCAATGAAATACAAAAACAAATTGAAAACTGGTCAACATTTTTAATTTTTTGGGTACTGTTCATTATTTTGTCTCGGAAAATATGGTCACCGTACCCATACCGTGTGATGAGCGTTAACATCGCTCCCAATAATTAGTCGGATCTTCTGCCGTCCCGCTTCAGTGATGATTGTCTTAAGGGTTTTACCAGAGAGAGGTCCAATGTGGTCATGGCCAAGATACGCCGACACTAGCCAGAATATTCCTTTGGTTGTTTCCAGCCTAGCTACGGTGGTATCTCTAACACTGAAATTATGGAGCAAAAATACAGTAATGCTACTTTTAAATAATATGCAAGATCTAGGTTCACCTTTATCTGTCTCATACAGTGTGTGGTACCCAGGAGTCTTGAGTCCTCGAACAACGGATCTCACAATCCATGGCTCTTGGATCAGGACAATGTCTTCTACTACGGTCTTGTTTTGATCTTCTGAGTCTGAGGATGAACCCAAGAGTTTCCTCGCTCAGAAGAACCATGTTTAAGTAGTCCTCAGTCTCCATTAAGGTATGACTGTTGTCCACTTTTTTAGAAGGTCGAGTCGTGATCGGAGAGGGCATGAGTGCTAGTCAACCTCTGGTGGGAGTGAAGACGACGTCCCAGACTTACCAACCGCGAGTTCACCTTCAACTTCGAGTGTTGCTGGAGGCCCGCTATCTGCGATAGCCTCATCTTTTTTGGTTGTGACATGCCAAAAGACTGACGTTTTAAGAATTAGTTGTGTTTTTTTAATAAAGGTCTTTCCATTGTTTTAAAATAAATTGTAAACTCAATCAAATATAATAAGACTTTGTATATATTGGTTGATGACATCGAGTTACCCAACTTTTGTATAATCACCCATATGCATTATATAAATCATCTCCTGTTTATTCGAAAATAAGGTATAAAAGATCTAGTCATACTAAATATAGCCTGCTAATAGTCAACTCCGCGTTAATGTCATCTATTCCATTCAGCGGAAATCTGGAGAAACTTTTGTAACTTCATTTGTGTATTTTGTTCTTGAGTTTGTTGAAGCCTAGAAACAAGAGATTGTTTTAATATTAAAAATATAAAATATTATCATTAATTAGTTATGTAACATATCCATAATTTTTTGCTTTTCAATGTTTCCAATTTTAGATGTTCCGCCTGCCAGCAACAATTTCTCGTCTCTCTATTGCCCGCCAATATGCTGTACGTCAATATGCCAAAGACGTTAGATTCGGACCAGAAGTGCGCGCTCTGATGCTCCAAGGCGTGGATGTCTTAGCCGATGCTGTAGCCGTGACAATGGGCCCAAAAGGGCGTAATGTAATTATTGAACAGTCATGGGGTTCACCTAAGATCACAAAAGATGGTGTGACTGTAGCTAAGTCTATTGAATTAAAAGACAAATTCCAAAATATTGGTGCAAAATTAGTGCAGGATGTTGCAAACAACACCAACGAGGAAGCAGGAGATGGAACTACTACTGCTACTGTTTTAGCTCGTGCTATCGCCAAAGAAGGTTTCGAAAAGATTTCCAAAGGTGCTAATCCCGTAGAGATTCGTCGAGGTGTTATGATTGCAGTTGACGCTGTCAAAGATAACCTAAAAACTATGTCTCGTCCTGTGAGCACACCCGAAGAAATTGCGCAAGTAGCCACAATATCTGCTAACGGTGATGTTGCTGTTGGCAACTTGATAAGCGAGGCTATGAAGAAGGTTGGACGTGATGGTGTCATCACCGTTAAGGATGGAAAAACTTTGACCGATGAATTGGAAGTCATTGAAGGCATGAAATTCGATAGAGGTTATATTTCGCCATACTTCATTAACTCTTCGAAGGGTGCCAAAGTTGAATTCCAAGACGCTTTGGTGTTGTTTTCCGAAAAGAAAATTTCCTCTGTTCAATCAATTATCCCAGCTCTGGAACTTGCAAATGCACAAAGAAAACCTTTGGTCATCATCGCTGAAGACATTGATGGAGAAGCTTTGAGTACCTTAGTAGTTAACCGATTGAAAATTGGCCTTCAAGTTGCAGCTGTTAAAGCACCAGGTTTCGGTGACAATCGAAAATCCACTCTGACAGACATGGCTATTTCTTCAGGTGGTATTGTCTTTGGTGACGACGCTAACTTGGTTAAATTGGAAGATGTCCAAATAGGTGATTTGGGAAAAGTTGGTGAGGTCGTAATTACAAAAGACGATACCCTTTTGTTGAAGGGTAAGGGCAAGAAGGAAGACATTGACAGACGGGTAACCCAAATCAAAGATCAAATCGAAGAGACTACTTCTGAGTACGAAAAGGAGAAGTTGCAGGAACGGCTCGCTCGTCTAGCTTCCGGGGTGGCACTTTTGCGTGTTGGTGGTTCAAGTGAGGTCGAGGTCAATGAGAAAAAGGACCGTGTTCATGACGCTCTAAATGCTACCCGCGCAGCTGTTGAAGAAGGAATTGTTCCCGGAGGTGGTACTGCCTTGCTGCGTTGTATTCCAAAATTAGACGGTCTCAAGGGTGCCAATGAAGATCAAGTAAACCATTTTCAAATTTATGTACTAATTATCATCATGTTAACGATTATTTTCATTTTAATAGAACATGGGAATTGATATTGTTCGTCGTGCCCTCCGAATGCCATGCATGACTATCGCTAAAAACGCTGGCGTTGATGGTGCCATGGTTGTAGCAAAGGTTGAGGTTAAAGAGGGAGATTTCGGCTACGACGCTTTGAAGTCCGAGTACGGCAATCTTATCGAAAAAGGTATCATCGATCCCACCAAAGTTGTTAGAACCGCACTGACCGATGCTTCAGGTGTTGCTTCCCTACTTACGACAGCTGAAGCTGTTGTCTGTGAAACTCCTAAAGAAGATGGTGCACCAGCTATGCCTGGTATGGGTGGAATGGGTGGTATGGGAGGCATGGGAGGAATGGGCGGTATGATGTAAAAACGGTAATGAATGATTGTCCTGCGCATCACTGCTTATTTTATACATAAAATGTTCTCCTTGTTTAATTTTTCTACTTTAAATTTTTGTTTGTATTTTAAAAAAACAAATTCCGTTTCTTCGTTTAAGTTACTTCCATTTAATTTCTTTTTCTAAATAAATGTATACATATTATATATGTAAAAACTTAATTTTTGTTCTTGAGTACTTGTTGCACTTTAGACCTGTTATTTTATTAAAATATAAATTATGGTTACAATTGAATTGCACACTGACTAAGTATGTAAGACTTATATTATATTTATCATATTTGATTCAGTGTGCAAGTGGTAGTCAGTTTGAAGAAAATAATAGATTTTAGTTCATAAACAAATGTAAACTTGTTTTTAGAAAACCTGTTAAATTGCATTTATTTTTACAGGTTTTTAAGTTTTGAATAAACTGTACGTCTTATTTTGGGGACAGAATATAAATATAACTTTTAAAAATAAAAACTATATTGTTTCATAATTGTTAACTAAAGTCTTCGCTTTTTTATATTGGCTATCAACAAAAATCAATCGGTCCGAAAGTTGTAAATTAATATTTGACTTTTCATCGAAAAAATAACAAATTTTTAGATATGTTTAAGCTTCATGGAAATCATTCTTAGGGACTCAAAAAAACAACAACAAAACCCAGGAGGATTTAATGGCACGCACCATTCCCTCGACACCTCTTGAAAAAAATTGGGTTTTATTTTTGTTTGTAGAAACTTTCCAATAGTAGATATCTACAATATACACATTAGAAGTAAAGAGCGTAATATTCTCAGAAATAAATTTTAAATTCTTTTAATACAAAACCCATTTGATTCACCCTCCATATTAAAATAACAAAGTTTTAAAAAAATCAAATATTTGAATCTTAATACTATAAATTTCGTTTTGTTTTCGTATCATTTTTAAATTGTTTGTAATAAACAAAGTATAAGTCAAACCAACTATGAAGAAATCAAAAATATCATCAAACCAAGGCGTTAGAAACCTGATAATAAATTAATTTCAAAGGAAAATGTCAAGCTGTGCGCATTGTATAAAAAGCAAAATAGGATTACTTGAATGGAAAAGGTGATATTTTAGTTTGCACTAGTTTTGAAAATTCATATAATATCATAACATCAGAGCATTTCTTCCATCTCTATTGTTTATCTACTTTACTAAAAAACGAATATTTACTTTGCACGTTTAATAATCTAGCTTTCTCAATTATTATAACTATTTGTTAAAATAATTAGCTCACACAGGGTTTTTGAACTACCAACTAAGCCAAAAGGGATGGGTTGAAAGAATGCGTAAACTGATGAATATTCCTAAAAACACGAGTATTACTGTTGAACTATTAGAGGAAATAATTGCAGCTGGCTTTTTCTCTTTCATTCAATGGCGAGTTTTGGCACAAGAAATTATTTTTTGCACGACAATTAACGTACGATATTCAAGTGGGTTTTTTGACTAGCAGGAAAGCTGGTTCAATTCGAGCTGCAAAGAGGTTCCGATTTTTGAGAGCCAACCGAACTGAGGAAAACCGGAAAAAGGTTTAATCAAGCCAGGAAGACCTACGACGCCCATTTGCCCTATGCTTGTTGTCAATGACTTTCCTTTAAATAGTTCTATTGATAAAGCTTACCTGTTTGCAAGCCAGTTCGCCGAAAATTCCACCTTTCCTGACCTCGGTAATAATTCTATAGGACCAATCTTTTTTTCAAATTCGTATTGTGGCGAGAGTCCTAAAAGATTTCAACATACATAAATCCGCAGGTCCGGATAGTATCCCCAATATTATTTTGAATATGGGT
Organism: Eupeodes luniger; assembly: GCA_951509635.1. Classification (NCBI taxonomy): domain Eukaryota; kingdom Metazoa; phylum Arthropoda; class Insecta; order Diptera; family Syrphidae; genus Eupeodes; species Eupeodes luniger. The sequence goes on from OX608074.1 coordinate 69,006,317, forward strand.
TCTTCTACGCCAGCAAAACCCCTGTGTAAGCTTTTCCATTTATCCTCTTCTTCTGGGATCGTTCCAAGTAGTTGGAAAACAAGATTTGTTCAGCCAATCAAAATTATCGACCGATAGCTAACTTCCCTTCTTTCCAAGGTCATGGATAATTATCAGGTTAGGAAATATCTTGGGGAACGAAATCTTTTTAATGGCCGGCAGTACGGCTTTCGTAGCAATAGGTCAACTGGTGATCTCATGCTTCTCGGTATCGACGAATCCCATTTTCGTTGGATTACAAATTTTCTTTCGAAACTTTTAATGGAAGTTGTTTTGGACGGATCCAATAATATAGATGCTGGTGTGCCTCAGGGCTACATTTTGTCTTCGCCACTCTTTCTCAATTTTATAAATGATCTTCTTTCTATAACTTCTAATCTAATTAATTGTTTCGCTGACGATATCACTCTTATTATGCAACGGCAAAATATTATGAGCTTATTAAATTCCGACACATACATATGTACAACATAGTAGAATGGGGAATAAGAAACAGCGTGTAATTTAATGCTTCCAAAACGCAATGCAGTCTTGTATCGTTTAAGCTTGCCTCACTCTTTTTTACCGTTATTTTAATGGGCTATGCTCTCATGAAATAGCCAGTTCTATTCCGCCCCTTAAATAAATTAACCGTATCACTCGCGCTTTTATTTAGAAACACCCATCAGTTTACAGTTGAGCCCAACTTCGGCCGTGCTGTTAAATGTTAATGTTTTTAGCTGTACTACGCGAATGTGGAATACCCTACCGTGCTCTATCTTTCCCAGTAATTACAATGTTGAATAATTCTAAATCAATGTACATTGACACCTCTTTTCCAACCCCTCCCTTTTTTCCCAATGCTCATAATGTGTCATACTTCTATTCAATAACAAAAATAATTTAACTGACGCTAAATTAAAAACAAATAAAAGAAGCTGGGTGCGACCCACACCGATAACTTCCCATCCCGTCTGTCAATTTGTCTTGCTTAAAACTTTAACAAAATATTCAGAACAATATTTTGTGTGAGATAAATAATTTAAAATCATTATTTTTGTTTTTTTCTCCTAATACTTTAATCGAAAACCATTTCTTATCAATTCTTTGTAGGTTTTCGTGTTTTGTTAAAAAAGTTGTGAGTTGAATTTGTATAAAAAATTAACAATTACCAACAATGTATTGCATATTAATTGATTTTAAAAACTACTTTTGTTAACGGGATTTTTATTCGAAAACAAATTTTTAGCAATTTTAGTAGAATTTCTTGAAAGTTTTATTTCTTATATAAAAAGTTTTTATTTCTTATACAAAAAAAAAACAAATTGGATTTTTCTAAGAAAATTTATCACAGAATAAAAACATTTTGAAGTCAATACCTTCATTCATTTACGAGATATTGAGAATCTTATATCTATATCTTTCAATATTCAAAACAATATTTGCTATAAGATGAAATTAGTTTAAAACCAATATTTTTAATTTTTGAAAAGATATTGAAGTCGGAAATTAATTTTTACCAAGTTCTAGTAATGTTTTTTAGGTTTTTTATTTTCTGTAAAAAAAACTTTCAATTGGATTTTTTGCAAAATTATACCGAATGTTAAAAATAATATTTTTTATAAGATAAAATTAGTTTTAAGCCATTGTCTTAAATTTTTGAAAAGATATTTGAGTCGAAACTCAATCTTTACCAAGTTTTAATAATTTTTGTAAAAAAAAATTATCGGTCCCCAAAATTTTACTGAATGTCGAAAGCAATATTTTCTATAAGATGAAATTAGTTTTAAGCCAATATTTATACTTTTTAAAAAGATCTTTAAGTCAAAAATCAATTTTTACCAACTTTTAATAATTTTAATTTAGGTTTTTATTTGTTGGAAAAAAACTGTCAAGTACATTTTTTTCAAAATTTTATCAGATGTCAAAAATTATTTTAATTTACAAATAAGTTCGGTGATGTCAATCAAAAAAAAGAACACTTTTTTCGTGTCTTTACAAAGGCCAAAAAATAATTCTTTGCCGAAAGCTTACTAACAATTGAGGAAGTAAAAATGAGATCGGTATTCATTCGGTAAAACGGTACATATCGATTACAGATACCGAACTGACATAAGAGGGAGCGTCGTCGTTATATTCAAAGACATAGAACATATAAAGGATTATCCATTCATTACCGGACTGCCTGAATATCTATCTTCTATCAAGCATAAATTGCATCGGATTCAAAAATGTATCTTTTAACGTCAATTCTCATGTCGGAGTCGGTGGGTTTCGGTAGTAATTCTCGCCCTAGTAGACAGCAATAACAAGTTAAGTGCAAACATTTGAGTCTAGTTGTGTGATGTTTCCGTGTCTGTGAAACAATGAGTTGGTCAAAAATATTGCCGCGTTCAGGCGTCCGTATATTATTATATATATATATTTGAATAGTCATTGAATCATGGAACACAAAATTGTGTTACGGAAGCCGAGCCATGGGGGCGCTGCCTGTAGGAAAATTATGTGTGGAATCTAAGAGCGACTGGAAATGTGTATGTATATGTAAGATAAATGACTCAAACATAAAAAAAAATCAGTCGTTGCCAACGTTACCTGAGATTTTTTATTCATACTTATCAATGTAAAGAAGGTATTCATAAACAAAACATTTCATTGTATGTGTTTTAGATTTTTTTTTTCAGAAAATTGTTTTCATTTGCTTTTAGATTTTCTATTTTGTGAAATCTGAAAATTTAAAAGCAACGTTTTCAAATTTAAGTTTTGATACAATGCTTCGTTGCCATATTTTGAATTATTCCATAGGAAATACATTTGATGTATGGTGGAGTGCCATAACCCCCGCGGCATTAACCCCCGCGGGGGTTAATTCCCATTCAATTGGGAATTAACCCCCGCGGGGGTTAATTCCTTTTTCAAATGGCATTAATCCCCGCGGGGGTTAATTCCCTTTTTATGTGGGGGTTAATGCCCAATTATGACTGGAAATAAGCCCCACGTTAATAAAAAAACAACAAACATAAAGGCGCGCGATTTTTTTTAATTTTCACAAACCATATGTAAAAAATTTTCTTTGCATACATAGTTTGTATTGGAGTCATAAAAAATGGAAATAAAATAACTGTGACGTGAAATAGTACCAAATGAAATAACACCAAATTTCAAATTTGGCCTTATTTCGTTGTTCAAAACGAAATAAAACCAATTTGGCTTTATTTCGATTTATAAAAAGAAATAAGGCCAAAAAAATAATGGAAACAACGCCGAATATTTTAAAATTCAAAAGTTAGCAATATTTCGTTTGCAAAAAGTTTTTTTGAATTGATAGCACGGCGTACTAACAGCTAGGTATGTAAGGGGGGGCATGCTGCCCCCCTGCAACCCCCCTGCTTGGGATCACTATAGGATTTGGGGTGGGTGCGAGTTTGGGTATATGCAAAGAACTTTTGCATTTCAGCACTAAAATCAAAGAAATTCCCAACAAAAAAAAAAGCAAGTATGGCTCACAGTTATGAAAGAAGCACAATGCATTCGTGTTCTTTGCATATACCCAAACTCGCACCCACCCCAAATCCTATAGTGATCCCAAGCAGGGGGGTTGCAGGGGGGCAGCATGCCCCCCCTTACATACGTAGCTTTTAGTACGCCGTGCTATCAATTCAAAAAAACTTGTTTAGGCTCCAATTTCAAAAATTTGAATCGAGCAACAAGTATCTGTAATTTTTCAACTTTTTTAATTAATAACAAAAAAAATTGTTCCAAAATTGCGCTTCCCCCGAATTTTTATTAAAACAAAAGATAATTTTACTTTATGTTTTTTCCTAATTCTGAAAAATTTTAAATAGAAACAATGCCAAATTGCTATTATTTCGTTTTCTAAAGCGAAATAAACCCAAATTGAAAATTTTATTTATTTAAATTTTATTTATTTCAAAAACGAAATAATGCCAAATTTGTTGAATTTGGCTTTATTTCATTTGGTGTTATTTCACGTCACCTAAAATAACAATTGTACCTGCATAAGATTATGATGATAGTAAAAAGTACATAACACTAGTTCGTATTTTTTGTATATCTGTTATAGGAAGGTATATCATAGCTTTCTCAATTCCATTTTGAAAACTCACCATTTCTAAAAAGAATAGATATGTACTTTATTTCTGTTTAAGTTAAAGGTTTTAGTACATTTAAAAATGCGTAAAACAAAATAAGAATTATTTTCCAAAAATATTTAAATACATTATTTTAAACTTCAACTCAAGGAACAAAATCGCAACTTTGTTGTGCATTTTATACCTATATAATTATTTATTTTTCCTTTATTTGTTTACTATTGTACAGCAAAGCTAAAACAAAAGAAAAAATGGGGGTTAAAGCCATTTCTGAATGGGAATTAACACCCGCGGGGGTTATTTCCTTTTTCTTGTGGGGATTAATGCCACTTGAAAAAGGAATTAACCCCCACGGGTGTTAATTCCCATTCAATTGGGAATTAACCCCCGCGGGGGTTAATGCCGCGGGGGTTATGGCACTCCACCTTGATGTATACGTATTTTTTTAAATTTGTATATTTTGAAGTCAAGTGGGAAGAGCGTGGGTAGGTACGAGTATATAGAATTGGTGTGTAGGAAGTAGAATTGTAAGGACTTAAATCGTTTTGTGATTGCTGTTAAGCCATGGCTCAACCTAGAATTACACGGTAAACGTAAAGGGTCAAAGCGTTGTATCTGTGGCGTCACAAAAAATCAATGCTTAAAACGTTGAGTATCACAAGTTTTGACAAAATAATTTTTATGTGAGCCAACGTTATTTTTATCTTCCCAATAGGAAGTTATTGTAATCGGTCCTATTTGTCTAATTGAACATTTTGACATTTCTCGATGTTTCAAGGTCCCTAGAATCTAAATAAAAGATTTTTGGAGAGATGTCTGTGCGTGCGTGTCCGTAAGTTCGAGAACTTTTTTTCGTCGTCCATAGTTTGAGAACCAGTGGAGATATCGACTTCAAATAAATTTTGTTATACAGATAATAATGCAGAAAGGACTATCAAAAAAAATTGAGTGGGTGGTTTTTTACCATAGCAATTTACTTGTGTTCAATTTTATATTATATATTGTAACATGATACCAAACTAGTATATTTTTGGGAAAAAATGTTTTTTTTGTAAATCAAAAAAACTGAAAAAAAATAATTGTCCCCTCGAATATTTACGAACAAAAAATGATTTTATCTCCAAAATAATTGCATGCAACGAGAAATAACGTTTTTGAAATCTGGTAAAATTTTGAGAAAAATCGAATTGACAGTTTTTGTACAAAGAATAAAAAACCTAAAAAAAACAATACTAAAACTTGGTAAAAATTTACTTTCAACTCAAATATCTTTGGCTTCATACTAATTTTATCTCACAGAAAATATTGTTTTCGACATTCAGCTAATTTTTTATAAAAATCCAACAGTCAGTTTTTTTATAAAAAAATTAAAATCTACAAAAAATAGTACGCAAATGATACTTAAATTGGTAAAAATTGGTTTTTGACTAAAATCTCGTTTACAAAAATAGATCTTGAAATCAAACTATTTATTATTTTATCATTATGCAACATTTTTTTTAATGTTTAATTTTTTAAGAATAATTAGACGGGATGGAAAGTTAGCCTTTTTTAATACTTACTTACTTAGGTGGCACTACAGTCCTGTGAGAACTAGGGCCTCACACAACAAACATGCTCGGTCCCCAGCTAGATGTCTCCAGTTTCGCGGTCCAAGTTGTGGGTGTGGATTCGAAGACATTACAGGCCGGAGCATTGGTTTCCATGCGCTCTACGTGACCCAGTCATCTTAGTCGTTGGACTTTTACCCTTCTGGCTAAGTCTACGTCGCTGTACAGCCCGTACAGCTCGTCCTGCCTGACAGCGGAATTCGGTTCGTCGTCGCCGTTGTACAGTCTGCAGAAGTGGTCCTTCCATATCCTCAACATTGATTGCGCGGTTCCACTATGATTTTTCCACTTTCGTCTTTGCAGCCTTCGGTTCTAGGTTTATGTACTTGTGAATTTCGTTTCACCTGTTCATAAAGCTTTCGAACTTCATTCCTGCTTTTAAACCTCTCAACATCTTCGACCGCACGCTTCTCGTGCTCTCTCTTTTTCCTTCTGAGAAGTCGGTGTTCCACTCGCCTTTTCTGCTCATAGAGCTCATGAGCAGCTCTCGTCCTTTTATACAGCTCCGCTTTGTGTGCCTGTTGTTTGGTTGCATTTGCCTGCCGACATTCCTCACCAAACCAGGGGTTCCTTGTTGGTGGTTGTATTATGATTTATTTTATTCGTTATATTAAGATTACTTTATTCGTTACAATACAAATGTACAAACAGTTAATGACCACTCGAATAGACAGTTTGATTCAATCTGAATCTTAAAATTATGTAGGGACGCCAAAGAAGTTGGCGTCTTGCAAATTCATATTACAGTATGCAAGATATAAACAAGAATCTGTTGAATTGACAAAAATAATTTTAGTGTGTAGGAGTGAAGTTTATAATAATTTGATGAGTGGGTATATACAGTGGTGTTTATAAGAATTTGATATGTTGGTACATAACACCTCCCCTTTTAAATGAAAAATTAGGTATAACTAATTTTTTAGGCTAAAATATTCTCTTTTTTTTTAATAGTTTGAAGTATTTTCTTTTAGTCTTATTATACATTTTTTCTTATAAATTGAAATATTTTCTTTTTATCTTAATATTAAATTTTTAAAATTTGAAATGTTTTCTTTTATCTTAATATAACATTTTTTTTTCAATTTAAAATATTTTCTTTTAATCTTAATACTAACACTTTTATCTTAAAACTAATCCTTTTTAATCGGTAGTGGTTGAGTATCCTTCTCTTGTGGATAAAGGTCTTCTTCCTTTGACTATGTGACGGGTTCTTAATGAAACATTCTCGGGAACCTCATAGACGACTACTTCTGAATGATAGTTTTGTCTGCAACAAAGTAGAACCTTCAAGGTTTTGAAGATTTTGAAGATTTCGAAAAATATTAGAATTTTCCTCAATAATACTAGGGCCAGTACGAATAATATAACTTCTCCGGAAATGAGAAGCCAATTAATTTTAGGTTTAACTTGAGTCTTTTGCAACAAATCATCAATATGTCGCTTTAAAATATCAATTCTGTGGGAGGCCTGTTTTAATTCATCTAGTCGGACATTGGTAATGTGTATCGGTGACAATGACATGGTGATATTGTGTGTTGATGAATTTGGAGTTTTGCAACAGTCATCCTCTAAAATGTTGATTTCGGGTATCACATTTGTGTAGTTGGACGTGATTTTTCCTTTAAATATAAGTTGGTTGTATTTTGAATACGCTCTGCAGCCTCCGTTGAGAGTTAAGATTCCAGTAGAGTATATGAGTTGATCAAAGATTTCAGTATCTTTACAATCTATGGTGAGTCGATCTGGTTCACTCAGTACAAAAATCCATTTATTATATTTTAATGGATGCCATACTGCTATTGTGCCTGTTACTAGGTAAGTATGACACGAGGATGGTATATTTTTGTGAGTTGTAGTTAATAGTTTTGTCTCACAAATTGGTCTATCGTAACTTGAATGTATCATTTGTATTTCACAAATTTTATCAAATTCAGACAAATCTTTACAATTTTTAAGGTCGTTTAATTGAGCATAATGCATTTTACTTTTTGACATGGCTAAATAAGGAAATGCTGGGTTTATAAATGCATATGTGGATATATTTTTAGGAATAGGTAAAGGAAATATTTGATATAAATTGAATTTGTTAATTCTAGGAAGAGGAATTTGAATAATAAAAACAAGTTTATTATTTTGATAAAATCCAGTTAATTTGGAAATATCTAGCAACTTATATGCGTTTTCATAGTTCAACGGAATTGGGAATGTTTTACTATCGGAAAGGAAAAGTATATTTTTATTAATTTCATCAATGAGTTTTTTTGGAGTAATTATACTTGGATGAATTATTTGTGTTTTTGCGAATAATATAGAATTAGTTAATTGATCATATTGTTCGTTCAATTCATTTACTAAGTAGGTCAGTTCAATTAACTGATTTTCAATTATAATTGAATTTTGGAGCATATCTTCCTCTTTGTTTACTTTATTAATAAAGTAGTTGAATTTTTTAATGTTTTCATTAAAAATATTTTCTTGGACTTTAAGAATGCTAATTGATTCATTGAAATTAGTTATAGTACTTTTTATAATTTGAATTTGTTCTTTCATAAGCATTTGAACTTTAGAATCGTCTACCATATAAATATGGTCGAAAGTGATTAACACTCCACACTATTGCAAGGAGTTCTCGTTCTGTTGTGCTGTAGTTTGACTCTTGTCTATTAAGTGTTCTACTTGCGTAAGAAATAGGCAGGTCAGAACCAATTTCACCTTGGCTCAATATGGCACCTATTGCAAAATTGGAAGCATCCGTGGTAAGGATAAATTCCTTAGAAAAGTCCGGATACTGTAATATTGGCTCGGATGTAAGTTTCACTTTAAGACAATCGAATGCAGATTGTTGTTCTTTTCCCCATTTAAAAGGAACATCCTTTTTTTAAAAGATTTGTAAGGAGTCGAGTTATTTTTGAAAAATGTTCAATGAACCGTCGATAGTAGCCTGCGAGGCCTAAGAAAGATTGTATATCTTTTATGTTAACAGGAACTGGAAATTGGCATACAGCGTCAATTTTTTTAGAATTTGGTTTGACACCTTAATTTGTGATTTTATGACCTAAATAAATAACCTCTTTTCTCATGAACTCGCACTTATCTGATTGAAGTTTCAGATTATTAAGTTGAAGTCTTTGGAAAACATTTCGAAGTTTTGATTAATGGTCTTCTAATGATGACGCATAAATCACAATGTCGTCTAAATAGACAAAACATTGTAGACCTTGAAGGCCTGCTAAAACATTGTTCATCAATCTCTGGAAGACTGATGGTGCGTTTTTTAATCCGAAAGGCATACGAATAAACTCGTAGTGCCCATCGGGAGTTGAAAAAGCGGTTTTGCAACGATCTTCTGGTCGAACATTAATTTGGTGGAAACCAGGAGCTAGATCGAGAGTTGTGAAGCAATTAGAATGACTTAATTGATCCAAAATATCAACAATATTTGGAAGAGGAAAAGCATCACCAATTGTGACGTTATTCAATTTCCTGTAGTCTATGACAACACGCCATTTTTGTTGACCTGAAGCGTCAACTTTCTTTGGCACCACCCAAAGTGGAGCGGACCATGGAGATACGGAAGGCTTAATGATTTCTTGATTTAACATTTTTTATTTGCTTGTTAACTTCTACTTTATGTTTTTCAGGGTAACGGTACGTTTTTGCCGCTATAGGTCCTGAATTATTTGTTATTATTTCATGCTGAATAGCTGATGTAGAAGTAAGGACATCTCCCTCTAAGTGAAATATGTCACTGAATTCTTTGCATATTTCGATAATATGAGATTTTTCTTCAGTATTTAAATGATCGAGTCTTAAGTTAGCTTGTAAATCTTGAAAACGATCAAATTTATTTGATTTTGTCAATGGAATTAAATTAGGTAATGGTTCCAATTGACAGGAAAGATTTTGAAGAATTATAGGATTTTCAGTGGTATTTAGAATTGAAGCAGGAGCATAAGAATCATTATTTACTTGAGTAATTGCTCTTGACAAGAATACACCTTCTTGTAAATATAGCTCTGGAAGAATGCCTTCTTTAAGCTGAGGATTAGTTATAAAAACTGAAATAAGTTTTTCAGTACGAGGTTCGATTTCAATAAAGTTTTAATTTGCTGAACTTTCTTTTGAATTGATTGGAATATTTGGCTCAAAATCACCAAGGTTGCAAATTTCAAAATTTTTTTATGACAAAAAAAATTGCAAGCTATAATGATGAATTTTAGTTTATACTGTTGCAAACATTTTATATTAATAAACTTTGACAGGGCAGCGCACAGAATTCTATACTTTCTTAGTATTATTGTTTAGTACTAAACTTCATACAAAAACCATCAATTCGGGAACGTTTTTCTAAGTTTGATAAAATCAACAAAAACAAAACAAAGTACATATTTTAAGCTTTTTTTAATAACATGGGTATATTATGTATCTATATTAAATAAGCAATAATGAAAACAATATATACAAAATCTTCTACAAGCAAAATACGTAAAAATCATGTCCGGGAACGTTCCCGAAATGACCGTTCCCGAAATGACGATTTCAATTAAGCGCGCGCTTTAATTATACGGCGGTCATCTTAAATGCGATCTGACTTTGTCAATAGGAAAATATTTGAGGTAACTTTGAAATTTCGTGTCGTAGAAAAGTATTCCATCAATAATAAAATGTAATAAATGCGTTCACGGAATGACGGACTATTGATGTACGCTCTACGAATAATGAATAAAAAGGTACTTACCATTTAGATAAAATTTATTTGACGATAAATACTCTGGCAGCCGGCTTTGTTATTGTTCTATACCTCGACTGACGCTTCACACCGAATGGCTGCGTTCACTTAAAATTATTTGTGATCGATTACCGATATGTTCCCTGAAATGACTTTTGCGGTATCGGACAAACTGTTTTTGCATTTTTTACAGTTAAAAATAAATAATCTATTAGTATCCTTTCTAATACTAGATTTTGTATAAAAAATACGGTGTATTAAGTGATGACCGGGGTTGAATACCTTACATTTTTCAATTATATTTTGAACTTGTTGTTGAAGATTGTAGATTAGGACGCGTTCCCGAAATGATTTTCTATGTGTGTATATTGATTTCATTTAAAATGTAGTTTATTAATAAATTATATTTTTTGATAGACACACAAAACAGGTTAGTTTTAGTATTTTATTATTTTTTTTTTCTTAATTAAGTCAAGATTTAAGACATTAAATTGCTAGCGAAGCCAATTCTGCACCTTGGTGATTTTGAGCCATTTCCGTACTTAAAACGGAGACATTGGATTTTGTAATCGATAATCGCATCCATGGATTTAAGGAAATCATTTCCCAGAATTCCATCATATGGAATATTTGAATCCACGGTTAATACATGAAATTTATATGGAAGTGATTTAATAGGAAAGGTTAGTATAAGATTTGAGCAGCCTGAAGTTTTAATGGGATTATTCTGACTAATTCCATTTAATAGAATTTGCTCGTTTTGATAAATAATAGTTTGAGCTCGAAGAGATTGACCTTTGACAACTGAAATATTTGATCCTGTACCCAGTAAAAGTTTAAGAATTTGATTTTTTGATTCCGTACATGGAATGAGAACGTAGGAATTTGTTTCTGAGAACAGAATATTTTCGACTATTAATTGTTTGTTGCCTCGTTCGATATCGTTGACTCCATTTGGACAACTTGTAATGAAGTCGGATTTGAGTTTTTTGATTGTTGTTGCCTCTTTTGATTATTATAACTTCGTTTACGACATTCATCTATTGAATGTCCTTTCTTTTTGCAATATTTGCAAAATTTAAAATTGCTTGAATTTGATTAATTTTTGCTTTCAATTAAATGAAGATTAGTATTACCATTTTGTTCTTTTATACGAACAGAGTTTTGATTTTGATTTGATTTATAGTTATTTGTATATTTTGAATTTATTTTTTTACTATACATATTTGCAACTTGTTCTTCCGCTATCGCTATTGAGATAGCTTCATTGATATCACGAACACGTAGAATATTTGATATATTTTGATTAGAAAAATAAATGAAACGATTAAGAACTATTTCATTAAGAAGTTCAAGTCTGCCTTCTAGAGAAGATTTTGCAACATTTTGTTGTTGAATAGAATTTATTGTTCTTTTCAAACATGTTTCTACACGAAATACAAATTGAGTAACTGTTTCGTTAAAGTTTTGTTTTAAGTTTGTCAGTTCACAAAGTAATTGAGAATAATGCTTACTATCTTGGTACATAGTTTTTAAAAATAATTTCAATTCATCCCAATTATCGAACTTACGATTTAGACAAGCGGCTTTAGCCTTGCCCGAAATTTGTGTTTCTATATAACTTAATAAGATAGGTTGCTGTGAGACGGATGCTAGAGCAATTGCTTTATTGCAATCGGATATAAAAGAAGGAAGTTCGTCTCTTGAACCATCAAATCGTTTATTAATTTAATTAGAAATGTTATTGGAAGATTTTCAGGAATTTCAGAGTTTTGAGATTGAATCTCGAATTCATCATTATCTGCCTGAGACATTTTTATTTGTTTTTTTTTTTATATATAAAGCAACGAAAATTCGGATATGCCTAATCAAATGTTTCACACTGTAATGGATACCAAACAACAGATTAAATTGTTCCTATGCAATAGCAATTAAATTGAAAGAACACAATTAATTATTGTCGACTCGTAGAGTACATAAACAATATTCACAATGCAATAGAATGTTTAATCGAAAGATACACACAAATATATTAGGTGAATAATTTGGATACGCACAAAAACACAAATATAGATATATGAATATGTAGGTAACTCACACGTGGAAATGAAGGAATGAGCAAACACAAAATATAAAATACATTTTACTTCTGACACCAATTTATTATGATTTATTTTATTCGTTATATTAAGATTACTTTATTCGTTACAATACAAATGTACAAACAGAATGACCACTCGAATAGACAGTTTGATTCAATCTGAATCTTAAAATTATGTAGGGATGCCAAAGAAGTTGGCGTCTTGCAAATTCATATTACAGTATGCAAGATATAAACAAGAATCTGTTGAATTGACAAAAATAATTATAGTGTGTAGGAGTGAAGTTTATAATAATTTGATGAGTGGGTATATACAGTGGTGTTTATAAGAATTTGATGAGTTGGTACATAACAGTTGCTTGGAACCCAGCAGGTCAGAGGTGGCTTCTCTGATTGCATCATGGCAATGTTGCCACTGGTTTTCTATACATTGTGTTGGCGGCAGAGAACTTCGAGTGATGTTACAAGTAACTCGGTCGGAGAAGGATTTGGCGATCTCTTGCGATTGTAGCCGTTCGACGTTGTACCTTCTCCCAGCATCTCTCTGTTTTGCCTTGGGTCTGGAAACCTGAAGTGCTACCTTGGCTACAACGAGGTCCGAGTCGATGTTAGCTCCTCGGAAAGTTCGGACATCATGTTCATGTTCAATGTATTGACGCTCCGTTCAGCTGCATCAAATTGTTTAAGAAAAGGAAATCATTTTTCTATTTCTGTGACGAATGTGACCCGTTCGCTGAAAAAAATATTGCTCGTGATGTCCTTCACCATACTATTCAGCTAGAGAATCTTGAGAAGCAACTACATTTTCTCTGTAGCAAAATGGATAATTTAACTTCAATTGACGACAAAACAACTAATAGAGAAATAACGGCTAAACCAAATAGTAAAATAATAGCTTTATCTAAACGTAGAAGTGATGAACTGGACGAAGATATTTCTGATGCCCCCCAACTATCAAAAAAAGCCGCAATATGTATTTTTAATGACTACAATTTATCTCGACCTGATTTCAACTTTAACAATAAGACTAAAACTTCTTCCTCGTTGCTATCATCGGTAGCTTCAAATTGTAATATTTCTGTCCCTTTGTGTGACACATCGGAAACAACTTCCTCCGTATCAGCAACAAAGCCTGCGCAAATCTCTCATTACCCGACGAATATGTTGAACAACTCATCTTTAAGACAGCTGCAGCCGAATCTCGCTCCGGATAGTTTAAATGTAATTACCACAGACAAAAATGGAATTTCGTCTTCTATTGTATCCGGGCTCAAAATTGTAGAAGGACAAAAGGTGCTATTTTTATCCAAACTTGACCCATCGACGAATGCCCTTGACATTAAAAACTATTTAGCGGATAAACTTGGTACCTCGCTCATCACAAATGTAGAGAAGATTATTCATCGGAATTACACGAAATATTCATCATTTAAAATACGTGTACCAGATTCAGTTTTTTATGTACTCAATTCGTCATCGTTTTGGCCAAAGGGTGTTATAATTCATGAATTTGTGCATAAATCAAACAACCGAGATATAATTCAAAACCCTTTTCGTCAAAATCGGACAACGCTAAATCGACATCAAGGCAGCTTAAACAAATTCTAATTTACTATCAAAATGTAAATGGACTTCGGACAAAGACCAACATGGTCTACAAAACCATAAACAATTTACCCCACGATGTCATTATACTGACAGAAACTTGGCTGAATACTTCTATTCTTGACTCAGAGCTTTTTGATGCTTCCTATCAAATATTCAGACGCGATCGTCATATCAACGACATCTCAGACACTGTAGGAGGAGGAATTCTTCTTGCCATCAAAGACTCGCATACATGTTACATGATTGACGATTTTCGATCCACGGACATCGAAGTACTTTGCATAAAAATTAAGATGGCATCCGGACATTTATTTATTATATCGACTTACATACCTCCAAGTTCTAACAATGACATTTATGAAAAATTAAACAGCTGTATAGAAAATCTATATACTCTTTTGGAGCCAGAAGATGAAATTTTGATTGTAGGTGACTTTAATCTACCGAATCTAAATTGGATGCAAATTGACGATGATAACTTCTACGTTCCAATAAACGCGTCCAGCTTAAATGAACTTACTGTAATAGATGGTATGTGTTCGTGTGGTCTTAATCAGTTTAATGGAGTAACCAATCGTTTGGGAAGAACACTCGACTTAGTTTTTTTCTCCGATACAGTTTGTACTGAAACCTCAGTAATTGCTTCTGCTGTTAAACTTATAGAAGAAGATCGACATCATCCTGCTTTAGATATTTCACTTAATTTAAATATGTCTTCTCCTAATTATAAATATTCTTATAACAAACTTGAATTTAACTTTAGCAAGTGTAATTTTGAAATATTGTTTGAATTGTTATTTACCATCGACTGGAACCAATTATTTTTAAATTTAAATATTAATGATATGTGTAACGTTTTTTACAATACACTTTTTGACTGTTTCAGTAAAAGTATTCCATTAAAAAAAGCTCGTAAAAACTCGCATGCTCCACCATGGTTCGATTCTCATATCAAAAACTTAAAAAACAAGAGAAACAAAGCGTGGGTAAAATATAATCAAACAAGAGCTGATGGTGATTATAGAACGTTCCTTATTCTTAAGCAATTATTTAATGAATATTCAAACTCTTTATACGAAGATTATATACATAAAATTGAAACTGATCTTAAAACTAATCCTGATAATTTCTGGAAGTTTGTCAACTGTAAGAAAAAAACCTGTGGGTACCCTAACTCTATGTCAAATGCAACATCATCTAGCCATGAACCAAAAGTTATTGCAAACATGTTTGCTAGCTATTTTAAGGAAGCGTTTGATAAATCTAATCCAGTAAATACTTCTTCCTCTTCTTCTTCAGTTTTGAACTTTCAGCATTTAAATAATATCAATTTTGAAATAAGTGAACATACTGTTGCACAAAGCATATTGAAACTAGATGAGTGTTTTAGTCCTGGTCCTGATGGTTTGCCATCCTCTATTTTGAAAAAATGTGTCTCTTATTTGTCGTATCCTTTATGTGTTCTCTTTAACACGTCTTTAAGAAGTTCGGTCTTTCCATTTATCTGGAAATGCTCATTTATAACCCCAGTGCACAAGAAAGGTCCTAAAAATGATATTATGAACTATCGACCTATTGCTAAGCTATCTGTGATACCTAAACTATTTGAGTCTATCGTATGTAGTGTCCTCTCCTTTCATTGTAGTTCAATTATTTGTGATAACCAGCATGGTTTTGTTAAAAAACGTTCTACTGTTACTAATTTATTTAATTTTACGTCCTTTTGTTTAGATGTTTTTGAGAAACGTGGACAAGTAGATTGTGTATTTACTGATTTTAGTAAAGCGTTTGACAAGTTGTGTCATAAAACGCTAATTTTTAAATTATCTCGTTAAGGTTTTAATGAAAATTTCTTAAACTGGATCGTATCTTATTTAGAAAATAGACAATATAGTGTAATATTTCGTAATGAATGTTCGAGTCCGTTTATTGTGAATTCTGGTGTTCCACAGGGCAGCCATTTAGGCCCAATCTTATTTATTTTATTTATAAATGACTTGGTTTCGATCATAAAAAAGTCGTCTGTCCTTATTTATGCTGATGACATTAAACTTTTCAAAAGAATTAACACTACATCTGACTGTCTACTTTTGCAAGATGACTTAATATTATTTAGGGAATGGTGCAATAAAAATCGTCTCGTTTTAAATGTTGATAAATGTAAGACCATGAGTTTTACACGCAAAAAAGTTCCAATTGTTTTTGATTATATGTTCGATTCTTGTTCTTTAAGTAGAGTATCTGTTTTTACTGACCTAGGTGTAGTCTTAGACTCGAAACTTACATTTACTGAGCATGTTAGCTTTGTTGTTAAAAAAGCAAATAAAGTCCTTGGCTTCATTAAGAGATTTAGTCGCGACTTCCGTGATCCTTATGTTCTAAAGATACTTTTTGTCTCATTTGTGAGACCAGTTCTGGAATATGCCTGTGTAGTATGGGCACCTTATTATTCTACACACGAAATGAGGATTGAAGCGATTCAGAGGAGATTTTTGCGTTTTTGTCTCCGTTCTCTTCCCTACGAAAATTCTCTGCCCCCTTATTCTCAAAGGCTCACTTTAATTAATCTTCCTTCCTTGACAAACCATAGAAAATATTTACAATTTTGTTTTGCTGCAGCAATAATAAATGGAACAGTATCATCACCATCGGTTCTTAATCGTTTCAACTTTAGTTTTAGTCGATCGAGTATACGGCTCCAAAAACCAGTAAATATAATTTTTAGCAGGTCGAGCTATGGTGCTCATAGCCCACTTAATCAATTGATAGAAATATTCAATAAATTGTATTTTCTAATAACATCACCTAATGACAATTTTAAAAATTTCAAGTTTAAAACAATGTTTTATAATAGTTTGGATTAAAATAAGATGTTAAGTAGTTTTAAGCATTATTATTAAGCTTTTGTTCACGTTAGTATTTAACGAATTGAAATAAGTAATCCATGATGCTGGAAGCGTTCTAGCGTCGATCGCAATATCTGGTTGACGGTAGATTGATCTGGAGAACTCCAAGTTCCTTTGTGGATGTTGAGGTATGGAAAACTCGTACTGACTACCATGACGTTTCGCTCTGCAGCAAAATCTATGAGCCTGAATCCGTTGTCGGAAGTGTTGTCGTGCAGGCTGTTTTCCCCATTATTCCACGAAAGATGTCTTCCCTTCCTAGCTTGGCATTAAAATTGCCCAGGACAATTTTAATATCGTAGCTAGGACACTTTTTTTTTTAATATATATTGAAAATATATTCATGTTAAAATAACAGCTTGAATGGTCACTTATTTAAAAACTCTTTTTAGTTGATGTGATGTTAGCACCATATAAATAAATCAATAACAATTGAGGTGAAAATTAAAATTGGCAAAGAATAAAAAAATAAGTTAATTTTAATTTGAAATTTTTTTTCTTCAATGTTAAGGTTTGTTGATTTTAATTTCTAAATAATTCAATTCCTTAAAATTTAAACGGCATTTTTTTGTAGCGTGATTACTTAAATAATTGATTACACCTGACAAACATACAAAACCATTTTAAAAAAGCCTTGTAAACGATAAAATTTCATTTCAATTTACATATTTGTACATAAAAGTGTCATCTTAGTTCAATCGAACATTGAAATGCACGTGAAAATCAATAGTTTAAAATAATGAAAAAATTGAAATAAATGAAAATTTTATTTCAGTTTTGGAGAAAATTTTAATTTTGAATTTAACTATCATTTTTTCTAGAAGGAGACATTAAATTTTAATTTTTTTACTTAAAATGGATTTTTTGTATGATGCCCTTTTTCATAAGAATGCAAAAAGCTATCTTAAGCCATTTGTCGGTTTTTTAAAACAACCAAAATGAGGGTGAGGAGGATTGTAGGTTCTTAAATTAATTTTGTTACTTTTTTGGTTTGATACTGTAATATTCGGCTTGGTCCGACAATTAAAACTTATTCGCACTTGTAAATAAAACACGATTTTTACTTTATTAAAATTGTTCCACTTATTTATTGAACACTCAATTATTACGTTTCAAACACAGTCTTTACTTTCAATTATTACTTTTTATACACAGTCTTTACTTATCGCAGTTTACAACCAATAATGAACCGCTTCGCTTCCGAGCGGCTATTTATATACCTCAATCGGTTCGAGAATCTACGAGGTTGTTCTCGATGCTTAACGAAGTTCTCCTATTTATCACTAGATGCTTAACGAAACTAGTTCTCTTAATCTTCGAGGTTCTTGTATGCGCTGAATGAGTTCCCCTCTTAGCCACTAGATGTTTCTCGATGCTTAAAGAAGCGAATTCTCCTCTCCACTAGATGTTGCCCCTTATTCTAAATGTTTTATTCTACTGTAATATTCGGCTTGGTCCGATAATTAAAACTTATTCACACTTCGTAAATAAAAACACAAATTCACTTTATTTAAATTACTAACAAAATTTCTTTATTCCACACTTTCAATTATTACTTTTTAAACACAGTCTTTACTTTATAGCAATTCACAATCCATAATCCATACTGAACCGCTTCGCTTCCAAGCGCCTATTTATATACCTCAAATCGGTTTGAGAATCTACGAGGTTGTTCTCGATGCTTAACGAAGTTCTCCACTTTATCACTAGATGCTTACCCCTTTCGAGGTTCTTGTATGCGCTGAATGAGTTCCCCTCTAAGCCACTAGATGTTTCTCGATGCTTAAAGAAGCGAGTTCTCCTATTACTACCACTAGATGTTGCTCCTTATTATTGAAAGAGTGTATACACATTACATTGCCCCCTCCTTAGGATTGATCGTCCCGAACAAATCCATCGTTCTCATCACCACTGTAGCGATGTAGCCGGTCGCGATGTACAACTTTAGGTTTTCCTCTGACTCCCTTTTGTATCCGGTACACGACATCGTTGATTTTTGTAATGACTGTATATGGACCTTCCCAGTCCCGTTGAAGTTTCGGTGACAATCCTTTTTGTCGATGGGGATTGTAAAGCCACACCCGATCTCCTGCTTGGAACTCTGTTGTTGTCGCTCGTATATCGTAGCGTGTCTTCATTCGGTCACTGAACATCTTTATTTTCAACCTGGTATTGTCGTGGATCTGAAGGAGTCTTTCTTGTTGAGCCTTCCTCAACTCGTCGTTGCTCCAGCCATAAATGGGATCGACTCTGGTTCGTTGGACAGTAACCACTTCTTTTTCTTCTTGTCGTCTGCAATGCTTACAGTCTTCCTTATATGGTCTGCTCTTGTAGTAGGGTTTCGTTTGATAAACCTGGATGTCGTTCCTGGGGCCATCGATACCAGAAACCAGCTTCTGCCCCTTAAAGTTGGTTCTTATTCGTTTTTCCGGGTGGAAAACAACTTCGGAAGCAACGTTGTTGGTGTTACTTTGAACAGTTGAATTACTTCTGTTTCCAAAGTGTTGCCATGCGGTTCCTCTTCGCGGTAATCTGCACTGTCGCTGTAGATGCCCAGTCTTATTGCAGTTCCAGCATCGTGCTCGTCCGCCTCGCTGACTCCTTTCCACAGTAGTCTTCTGACAAGAACATTCTGTAACTTCTAATTTTCTTACGCGATGCACGTTTTGGGAAGCTTGTTCTACAGCTTCCATCGTCAGAGCGAAAGCCAATGCTTCTGGAAGTGTTCGCTTTCCGGCAATGCGGATAGCCCTTTGGAGATTTATATCGCCCACAGCTCTCACAAAGGCTTCAACAGCAAGTTGATTTATTATCTCGTTACCAGCTGTTGGATATGCCAGGTGAACCAATCGCTCGATATCTGCCTGAAGCTGCTGTAGAGTTTCACCTCTTTTCTGTGTCCTATTGTTAAGCTGAACTCGGAAGAGTTCTGCCATGTGACTATTCCCAAACCGCTGTTCGATTGCGTTTACCAGAACTGTGAAGTCACCACTCTTCTCTGCTGGGATGGTTTGTAGCAGTTCAGCAGCAGATCCTCTTAAAGCAAGCGTAAGAGCAATGTATTTTTCGTAATCGTCCCAGCCGTTTGCTAACGCTGCTGCTTCAAACTGTTTCTTGTAGATTGACCACGAAATCTGCCCATCAAAGCTTGGAGGATTCACTTCTCTCTTCCTTGAGCACTCACCAGAAGGTTCTCGAGCTTTCATCTTTTGTACTTTTTCTAGTTCATTTGTGAGGGTTTCGATTTGTTTGTTCATTTTCTCAAAACGTGCATTTTGTTTTTCAACGCGCTCGAGCCGCTCTTCGAGAGTATTGATTTTCTCTTCGAAGGCCGCAAACCTGCCTTCTAAAAGGTTTCTCTGTTCGTCGAACCGCTCTAGAATATTCTGCTGTTCTTGCTTTTGGTCGCTTCTTTGGGCTTCTAGTTGTTTCAGGACATTCTGCTGTTCTTGTTTTTGGTCATTCCTTTGAGCTTCTAGTTGTTTGCTTTGGGTTTCTAGTTGTTTCAGGACATTCTGCTGTTCTTGTTTGTGGTCATTCCTTTGAGCTTCTAGTTGTTTCAGGACATTCTTTTTATTCTCTTTAAATTTGGCTAAAAGAACTGACACCATGTTAGATAAGGCAACATTTGCATTTACCTCTTCCACTTTTGCTTCTATTTCGAAAACAAATGTATCTGGGTCTTCATTTTTCTGCTCCAGATATTCTTGCAGCCGTTTAACAAGTTCGGTTTTCACGCCTGTCCCACTTAAGCCACGTTTGCTTAGTTCGGCCTTTAGCTCAGGGACAGTTAAGTCTTTCAAAACTTTACTCATTTTTTTTTTTTCTTTATTTTTAACTTCACTACTTCACACAAAATAGTTCAATCACTGCTCACTGTTTTTATTCTCAATAAGTTTTAATCCCACTTCTGACACCAATGTAATATTCGGCTTGGTCCGATAATTAAAACTTATTCACACTTCGTAAATAAAAACACAAATTCACTTTATTTAAATTACTAACAAAATTTCTTTATTCCACACTTTCAATTATTACTTTTTAAACACAGTCTTTACTTTATAGCAATTCACAATCCATAATCCATACTGAACCGCTTCGCTTCCAAGCGCCTATTTATATACCTCAAATCGGTTTGAGAATCTACGAGGTTGTTCTCGATGCTTAACGAAGTTCTCCACTTTATCACTAGATGCTTACCCCTTTCGAGGTTCTTGTATGCGCTGAATGAGTTCCCCTCTAAGCCACTAGATGTTTCTCGATGCTTAAAGAAGCGAGTTCTCCTATTACTACCACTAGATGTTGCTCCTTATTATTGAAAGAGTGTATACACATTACACTACTATAACACGATATGAAGAGTGTATACACATTACAATACATTAATTTAAAAAAATTATTCCCTAGAAACTTCATTACGTAAACGGTCAACGCGTTGACTCTTTGACGTAAAAATGACGTCATTTGTAGGCCTACAATTAAAAACTACACAATAATTGTGTCCAGGGCCGGCCCCAGCCAAACTTGCGCCCTGTGCAAGATTTGTAGAAAGCGCCCCTTTTTTATATTTTTTTTTACACATAAACTGATACACAAGCATAAGCCTTTCCCACATTACCCAGGAGGTAGACTTCCAATGTGTTCTTTTTGTTGAGGTATCCCCAGGAGGCCTAAACCATTAAACTAAAACGCAGCGAAGAAATGAGTAGAGTAGTCAAAGTCTAAAGAATTTAATAATTTCTTTTGAATGGACATTATAGATAAACCTACCAATCTCTCTTGAGTCATGGTTGTCCTAAGATAATTTTTAATAATTTTAAGTTTAGAAAAACTACGTATACCCCTGAAGCTACCGTGACCGGGATTGTATTAAGGATTTGGAGAGCAATTACTAAATTCGGAGCAAAATCTTCAAGGTTTGAACTAAAAATAAAATTTAACACATCTAAACTTGAGCTTTGTGGTGTAACAAGCTGGGATATTACGGTTAACTCTTGAAACAATTCTTCTCCATCTAAATCTTTAAAACTACTTTATGTTAAAACATTCTGCAAATTAAGGCATGAAACACGTACGTTTTTATTTTTTTAAACATTCGCTTATGTTACTTAAAAATGAAAAATTGATACTATACGTATCAAACCTTTCAAGTATTTAAAAAAAAAATCAACTTTAAATCTTTGTTTCGGGTCTAATATAGTTTCAGGACATTCATCAGCATAAAGTATTTTTCTTCGTTGAGATCATAGAGAAATATATCTACCAAGAGAACCGACTCATGGGGTTCGCTCTCTTTCGACCTACAAACTAAATTGAGCACATTTTGCCCATTAGCATAAGCATGTGTTAGTTGTCCCGTGCATTTCTTATGGAAAAATCCAGATTCTATGTAGTTGTTATGGGCTTTTGGGGCTCAGTATGCACAGTTAGGGGGAAAACAATGTGAGGTGAACTCAGCCGTTCAAAAAAGAGATCCGTTGAATTCAAAAATTGAAAAATTGTTGCAATATTTTAAGAAAAATGAATTTTGCAACTTCTTTTTAGTGAAAACTTTGTTAAAAATAGTATTTGACTGCTTTTGGCACACAAATTCTGTGATTTTTATGCAAAGTTTCGCTAAAAACAAAAAAAATCATGCAGAAAGTATAGGCGCACCATAGAACTGCAATGCGAACGTGGCCTAATTTGAGTTTAACCCAGTTTTGACAGATTAACAGCGAGGTGAGTATTTTGACAATTCTACGAAAATGAAAACAAAAAAATATAAATGTTTTTGATTGCGATTGCGATCAACATTTCATTTTCAAATTGGCCACATATTTTCTAAGTCATCGCTCTGTGCAGACCCCCAAGGGAGTCCATGTCCTCATCGAGGCTCTGAAGACCCTAAGCGAAGCTGACAAGAAGCTAAGTTAGATTTTTGGATAGTAGAAGGGCAACCACCAATATTCTTTTTGATTTCATAATAGGTGGCTCCAATTTGCATCCAATTGTTTGGAAATGGTCAACTGCAACCCGAATCTCCACTCCTGACCATCGAAGTTGTCGATCTCCTTGGCAAACCTTTGTCCACATTCCCAATTTCCATCACTGGCAAGGTTAACGTTAAGAAGGGTAATACAGTCCTCGCTGTGAAAGTCCAATTTATCTCGAAGAGTTCCGACAAGACAACCTATGCCGCAGATTTGGTAACATTCAAGCCCGCCAGAGGCATCTACACAGTTGACATAGTCGCCGACAGCTACACCCAAAATCTGAACTTCAAAGTGGATTGACGGAACAAACTGTCCTCAACTTCCTGCCGCTTCCGTTCGTCCAAAGTTTCAAATTATCCAATTTGGCCAATTGGATTCCCAATCGAGAACATGACAAACAAATGGACGGTGAATTAAAAGAATGCTGTGGTCGCGTCTTTGTCGACTCAGCTCCAGAATTCACTCTTCCCATGGACAAGCTAATTGATTTTAGTGAAATTGATGTAATCCTGATTTCAAATTACCTCAATATGCTTGCCATGCCCTATATCAACGAGAGAACAGGGTTTAAGGGTAAAGTTTATGCTACAGAGCCAACTCTTCAGATTGGACGATTCTTTCTTGAAGAACTCGTTGAATACATTAAAGTGGCGCCAAAAGCGAATAATGCAAATCTCTGGAAGGAAATGTTGCACTTGTTGCCAGCTCCTCTATGTGATGCGTTCAAACCAAAGAAGTGAAAACAAATTTTCAGTATTAAGGACGTTCAGAGTAGTTTGGTCAGAGTCACCATAACTGGATATGATGAGAAATTGGTTTGCCTGCATTTAAATATTACCCATAAATCAAATATAATAGATTCTTCTCATTAGGATATCTATGGAGCATTCATTGCAACACCAGTTAGTTCTGGATATTGTTTGGGTTCAAGCAACTGGGTTCTAAATAAAACTGCACACGAAAAGAAAGGTTTGCTATGTAAGTGGTTCTTCGACTCTTACAACGCACCCACGTCCTATCAATCAAGCTGCTTTGAAACACGCCGATGTTCTTATCATGACAGGACTTACTCAGGCTCCAACAGTTAACCCTGATACCAAACTGGGTGAACTCTTCATGAATGTTGGTAAGAAATGGGTCTTTTTGCTTAATAGCCATACAGCTTACCTAAAAATCATTCTAATAATTCCTTTGGTTCTTTTAAGCTGTGACCATTAGAAACAACAGCTCCGCTCTTATTCCTTGCTATCCATCCGGAGTAGTCTACGATTTATTCGAGTGTCTCACACAGAATCTTGAAAACGCTGGTCTAAATAATGTTCCAATGTTTTTTATTTCCCCTGTAGCCGATAGTTCTTTGGCATATTCAAATATTCTCGCAGAATGGTTAAGTTCGGCAAAACAAAATAAAGTCTACCTTCCCGATGATCCTTTCCCGCATGCTTTTTATGTTCGAAATTCAAAATTAAAGCACTATAAGCATGTTTATTCGGAAGGATTCAGCAAAGATTTCCGACAGGTACAAACACAGTTTACAATATAAAATAAAACCAAGATGTAAATAAATCTTTTCTAGCCGTGTGTTGTGTTTTGTGGGCATCCGAGTTTAAGATTTGGCGATGCACGTCACTTCATTGAAATGTAGGGTTCGAACCCAAACAATTCCATCATTTTCACAGGTTTTATGGCATAACATTTGAATCTTCCATATTTTTACATCATGCTTTAATTTTAATAGAACCCGACTTTCCATATCTGCAAGTTTTGGCTCCCTTCCAACCGTTGGCCATGAAAGCATTCTACTGTCCCATCGATACGTCACTGAATTATCAACAGGCAAATAAGTTAATTAAGGAATTGAAACCAAGTGTCTTGGTAATTCCCGAAAACTACACAAAACCCCATCCAGCTGCACCACAACTTTATATTGAACAACCAGTAATATCCTTTTTCAATCCATGTGCATGTTTTTTTATTTATCATCCTCTCAACTTTCAGGACAAGAAAATCATAACATTCAAATGCGGAGAAATCATTTGATTGCCTCTCAAAAGAAAAATGGATCGAGTCTATCTTACCTCTGAACTTGCATCGAAACTTGTACCTCGCGAAATAAGTCCCGGCGTGACAATGTCTACCCTAACTGGAGTGCTAGAAGTCAAAG
This sequence comes from Eupeodes luniger, assembly GCA_951509635.1. Lineage (NCBI taxonomy): Eukaryota > Metazoa > Arthropoda > Insecta > Diptera > Syrphidae > Eupeodes > Eupeodes luniger. The sequence goes on from OX608074.1 coordinate 69,031,540, forward strand.
ATAAAGTACATAATATTGCTCCTTGTGAAGATGGATCAGATGATAAACCGAGCGTAAGTGCAGGCACAACTCTACAGCCACCCAAACGAGAGGAAGTTCTCAAGAAAGTGAAATATGAATATGGAGGCGTTGATATTGATTTGTTTATGAAGAAATTGGCACAAGATGGAATCACAGATATTAAGACAGAACGAAGTGGAGGTGTTCTCACAATAAGTATTCCAAGTGAAGATACGACGATAAAAATCGACGAGAATTCAACACATATTGTGTGTGGGGGGAAACAATCATTGCGACTGAAATTGAGAGATTCCCTGATGCAGTGTGTACAGAGTTCTTAAAAATAATTAAAAAAAAAAAAAAAATATAAGTAGTAAGTGGTTTTAATGTCGAATTATGCATCTGATAGTTTTATACATTTCTTTTAAGTTTGAACATTAAACTATACAAGTGAAGGGCCTTATAATTGTCAGGAAACTATTTTTGTTAAGATTTATTAAATATACAACTTTACTTCCCATTATTTTAGGTAAGTTACGCCAATTTGTATTAGAGATTCGAAAATCATAATAGAGCAGAAAATGTATAAAACAAACGATTAACATGTTGCAAATTGAACCAAGGTGAATCGAAAGGATTTAGGCCTTTCGTTGTATTTAACTTAAAATCAGATGACATACATATTTTATAACTTTTTGGAATGCAAGCAACATAACAATTCCCAACTGAAATAATAATTCTGTTGTTTTTTATTCCCGAACAATGGAAGCTTTTGTTACAACGAGCATTTATTTTATTTATTCTTTGAGCTTCTTCACAGAGGGATGCATTCCCATTTTGTTGTTGCTAACATTCCTCATAAACATAATTCATAAGTCAAGAGTGACGATGGTCCTTCTTTTCATAATAAAATATTACAGTTTTATTTTTTTTTTTTTTTCTGTTTTGAGATTTTGGAATTTTCAAAATATTTGTTACGAACATTTCTGTTGTTATTTTTGTTGTCCTTTTAAATTCAATGTATTTATTTTGTTTTCCATTCTCTATGAAAATTCAAATGTTTTCTTCTGCGTACATATATTTTTGTTATGTTGTAAAAGAGTATTCTAACGATTCCCATTCAAATATCAGTGATTGTATCTCTGATGCAAAAGTTAGTCGTTTTTTGCTCAAGGAATCATTTAACACTCTTCCCGATTTGTCTTTGTCTTTTTTGTGAGTTAAGAGATTGCAAGCTATGCAGCATCATATTGAAGATTTTTTTTTAAATTGAAAGTTTAAAATATTTTTCAATAAAGGACTGAGACAAGGAATATGCTTTTGTACGTAAATATGCTAGTGGGTGTTCGTGTTTGATCCAAAAATTAGAATTGTTTTAAAATGTTTTGTTTGATTTGTAGATAGCTTTACTAACGGCCAATTTCTTGAAAAAGTTCTTATATCTAAAACTTGGTTTATAGACAAATAAGGACTCGATTAGGTTCTTACTTATTTCTTCATCAAGTTTTCAAGCGTTTGAACTCTGAACTTCGATTTTTTAGATGTTGATAAATAACACGTTATCTCAAATGGTCAATATTTCCAAGCACATAAATTATTACACAGATAAAAGTCTAGATAGACCTTATAACTTAGATAACTTCCCATTCGTGTCAAGCAATCGATATTTCTAAAAGTTTTAAGGAACATTAATAACAACATTTTGCGTAAGATAAAAAAAGTTTGAAGTCAATGGGCAGGTTCAGACAACATAAGGAACTTCATTTGCAGTCAACTTCATTCTTTGAACGTGAATTTTGACCAAGGCAACTAGTTAGCTTTTCAAGTGTCGTGAGTTGATATATCATCTTGCACTTCATCTCCAACTTTTTCATTATATGCATTAATGCATTCTATAATTCGAAAAAAAAAAATTTGCCAGTTGAAAACATTTGAACTTGGTAACTATCCTAATTTAATAATAATTATTACTTGCAATAAGAAATAAAAAGACGTATAATTTAATAATTGGCCTGAGAAGATCAAAGTGCGTAACCCCAAAAAGAAGTGTTTTTCTTGGCAAAGTAGGTACATTTATTACTTTTTTTTAATTACTCAAAAGTTAAAAATTTACATTTGAACATTCAGTTTTCCTTTTTAAATAAATATACATAACAGCATTGAATTAAAAAAAAATTATACTAAATTGCATACATTTTTGAAAAAAAAAATTACAACTTTAAAGCATGTCGACGAATCAACAGACCGACAGAGTCAAAACAACTTCGAAACATCTTCGTTGCAGGATTTTTGCAATACCCCTTCGTTTTGATTTGTTGCTGAAAAAAAAATGAGTGCTTTCAAAGTTTGTTGTTTATGTTAAACTTACTTTAAAGTTATCTTGCCATAATGAGCCTTCTGGTCAATGAACGCACAATGAAATGGTAGCAAATTGATTGGTTTTGAATTATATCATTCCCAGAATAGTGCTCGTAAGTCGATATGTTCATTAAGAAATTGTGGCAAGTCGTTTGTTACATGCTTTTGCGAGGTAAATTTCAAAATCCGAATCGGACCATTTCACAAATCCACAATTTCCGATTATATTATTTTTTGACATTTTCGGCAGGTGAAGGTTGCGGGTTCTTAATTCTTGGAACATAATTTTGGTAGCTTGTAGAGGCATTCCTGTGTCGACGCTCTTCTACGTGAGTCCAATTAGTTGTGTTCAGAATACACTTAGTTTTGGTGATTCAATAGGCATTTTGTATTTAGGAATTCAGCTTCTATTTTTCCAGTCAATAAGTTTACCAAAATTGCTGAAAATTTTAAAATAATACATACGAAACTGAAGGGATTTTTATTATTCAAAAGACTTACCAATGATTTTCCATTCCCGTCATTTTGGAGGTGTTTTCCCAGCAGGTTGCTTCAAAGTCGACCTTCAGTTCATCATCTGGGTAGTCTGTGTCGGCCCAAGCGGCCGCAGTAGCCGCTGTCTCGGTGAACTCAGTGTCCAATAACGAATGGATATCACTTTCAATTAATTAATGAAATAAAGATTTGAGGAACAATCCAATATCTCGAACTAGATGCTTGTTTCCCATCAGACATCTTTTTCACTTTTAAACAGCACTCAGCAGTGTCGCAGCTGTTATTCAGTGAGACAATTGCACTCTTTGAAACCAGAAAATTTTGCTTTAGTTGCAGCTGGAAGAGTCGTTTTTTTGGTCGGCTTGCATCATATTTCTGGGCGGAGGACGTTGGAAATCCTAAAGAACCATAGAATTGAAAATATCCATATTAAGATTGCTCCTAAGTAAATGAATTAATATACCTGGTTTGCCTGCATACTCTGCCGTTGCTGTTGCTGCTGTTGAGTCGTTCCAAAACTGGGCGGTCGACTATTAATGTTGAATTACCAGTTTGGCGCTAGTCAAGTATATTATTTGAATAATCCATAGCTAAAAAAATAACTAAAATATTCTTTTGTTTACGAGATTCTTTTTTTAAACGTACCTACTTGAACTCCGAGTAGAATAAGTCTCATTGTTTTCTTCTAGTTTCTGGTCTATTGTTTTTCATATTAAATACACTTGTAGCTCTTGATTATTAAGGTTTTTGATCTGAAAAGAAATAGATTCTATTAAATATTTAGACAAAACAAAATAATTTACAAAAACTTACTTGTAGAATCTCAAATTGAATGTTTTGTTTTTGAAATCAAAATTGTGGAACTGTCATTTTTGACAGGTCACAAAAATTCCATAAGTTTCTTTTTAGCCCATCCCCCATTTTGCTTTTTTTTGCACCACTCACATGTATTCACCGATAACGAATTTGAGAGAGTTCACCTCGAATTTGAGAGAGTTCACCCCAAATAAAATTTGAGGGTGTTTCAGGCAAGACGGGTACCGGTCGGTTCTCTTGGTAAATATATTTCTCTATGGTTGAGATCGCAATGATGAAGCTACAGGAAACATATTTAATATTTCTAGGGAACTAGCAATACGCTCGGTTAATTGAACATAGTACCTACTTATTAAATTTTTCATCGGAACGCATTAAAATCAAACTGGTTTTTGTATTTTCTAAAACTGTTATGCCAGTTGACAGATTAACGGACGGACTTTGCAAATATTTACTAGTTTAATTTATATTTTCTAAAATATCAATCCAAATAAGCAGGCAGCAAATAAATGTAAAATCAAAAATTTTATTTCCTAACGATTCTGCAATGTCTTTTGCCTATAGATTTCTTAATTCTATAAGGGCTTTATATATTTCTTCTTAATTTGTTTTTAAAGGCCTCAATGCATCTAACCTGCTCTCTGATCTAGTCTCAGAAGGGGGCTTCAAAGCATGACTTGGAATTTTTTTCTTATAAATATCCCACCTCGTTGTGGAACTTGAAAAAAAGTTATACAAACATTGAATTGTATCGAAAAATTTAACTGCATAAAATGAGCACCGAGCAGCATCATTAACCACTAAATTTAAGGAATGCGGGCAACATAAAACGAAAAATGCTCTTGGTTCCAGGGTTCGACTTCGATTCTGAACACCCGCTTCTTTTCCTTTCATATTCGAACCATCATCATAACTTTGGCTTTGACAGTTACTTATTAAAATTTCATGTAATTCAAGCTTGTCTAAAATCAACTGAGTCAGTCACATTACGGTCTTGTCACAAAATACGTCACTTCTATTAAAAACTGATAGCTATTTATTTAATAGTAGCGGCCCGCCCTGACTTCGCACGGGAAGACATAAATAGGTCAAGATATTTAAGTTATAAGCATGCTAATTAAAACGACCATGAATCACTAAATTAGAAAACATTTTTTTGTCCTATCATTAATACTCTTAGCAGCGTATGCGATGAAAGACATTTTATGGCTAATTTTTTTACACCTTCAGTAGGTTTTAATAAGAATTTCTAAAAATTTATATAGTAATCTAGTACTCAATATAGCCTATGTTACTCAGTGAAAATGTAGCTTTCTAATGAAAAAAGAATTATTAAAATCGGTCCAGTACTTTTTAAGTTTATTCGTTACATACAAAAATACAAATCTTTCCTCTTTATAATATTAGTGTAGATTAATTAACCAACAAAGCGAAAAATCAATTGAAACAATCTGCATTCTGCACCAGACTAGATATACATTAAAAGTAGCCGTTACAACAGTCATTAACTTTCAAAAAAAAAAAAAAACTGCCTACGCAAGAACAATTTCGACTCCACATAGAATCATCCCTCTTTAATTTTTAAGCTCTATGCTCCTTTTCCATTCTATTAAAAATTTCATCTCCTGTAATCAGGCACTTAACTCCTACACAGTGTGCAATAAGAAAACCTGCACGCTTTGACCCATATGATTCCGTATAAATAAGTTTTTTTTTTTAAATATCTCCCATGTTAGTTTCGATACTCAGTGTGCAAAAAAGAAAACTTGCACATCCATTGACCATTTGTAGCAAAGACATCTACCTACCTAATTTCCAAATATTTCACCCTGTTCATAGAAGAGAAAAAATCTCAACACAAAAAAGTTCCATGCCATCTCATATGTGCAAGATTTAGTCCGGTATTACACAGGGCATGTATTTAATGCGCATTAATCGGCTATTTTGTTTAGAAGAGTCATTCGGTGATGCGCGCATTATTACACGAAGACTTTTCGGACTTTTAAGTCTGTGCATTCTTTTGACAGATATCTTTTATTTCTACTTTCGTTGCTCGCTCGGTGTACCCAAATCACGGTTGCCACATTAGTCATTTGCGACCAAATTTAATTTTTAATTCCATTTGGTCATACGAAAAAATATGTTCGACAATTTGAGTAAGGGAAAAATTCTTTTAACATACTCACTTGGCTAAACAGAAACAACGGTTAAACTCATTTAAGCAACTTTGTGTAAATAATAACTTTATTAAAAATATAAACTCTTGATCTGAATTGGACTTAGGGAACAGAGAGAATTATCTACGCATTGCACAAGCCGTACAAATTTTCAAAATCGAGCCTTACTACTTTTAATAAAATTATTGTAAGAACTTATGTATATACTGTGATCTCATGTTAAAGCGCTTTGTTTTTATATTTCGTCATCTTTATTAAAGTTTATCTATAGTTTAATTAAGTTTTTTAGGGATTTTGTGAGTTTATTTGTACGTAATTAAAAAATAAATCTCATCTGCATAATATGGAAAATATGTTAAACAAAATGTGATGAATTCATTAATCTGTGTTTACAAATTTTTCGGACTTGAATTATGTTGGTCATTTTAACCTACAAGTGGTCATATTTATTTTCAAATTTATATACACACTTTTTTTCCAGCAGTGGCAACCGTGAGTATACCTATCGTCCACTTGAATTCACTTTCGTGTCCCATATTGAGGTATAAGCTCTACTAAAACCGAACACGAAGTGAAGCAAATGCGAACAAATACGAAGAAAAGGAAAGACAAACGTCAAAATCATGCAAGGAATAGCTTGTACGTGCATGCCGAGACAGATTTAATCCTTTCGGGACGGGACTGGTACGTTTACATATAAATATTCTTTGTTCTGTCCCACTCTCGTACCGAAAGGGTTAAATCGCAAATTGATTTTTCAGTAAGTAAATCGAACTCTATGCTAGGGTTCATAATAAGAAATGCCCGTGAATTTTCAGACATTTTTACGTTACGCAGTCTTTTTTTCTCAATGGTAAGGTCGATCTTAGAGTATTGTTCTGTGGTTTGGAACCCATATTATTTAACGGCAGTAGGTAGAATCGAGAAAGTGCAAAAAAGGTTTACAAGGTATGCTATCTCCAAACTTAATTGGAATTTGGAAACGCCCAGTTACAGTAGTCGATGTTTATTAATTGGGATTAATACTCTCGAGCTTCGCAGGAAGTTTTTTTCAATTATGTTTGTTCGGGACATTCTCACATCTCGAATCGAATGCTCATTTCTGTTAGAAAAAATTGGTTTTCATATTCCTCCAAGAGATACTCGTTCCACTGTTTTATTTTATGTACAATATCATCGAACAAATTATGGTTATAATGAACCAATATCTCGTTGCATCAAGGCGGCAAACTCAATCTGTAAAAAAGTAGATTTTTTTGAAAATTGCTCAAGAGAGACTTTTAAACATAAAATTTTATCTCTATTATTGAATAATATATAATATGTATCTGTTAATTTCAATATTTAAATAACTTTTCATTATCGCTATTTGTTAATTTAAATTTCTTATGCATTTATTTAAATCTTGTTTTTCGCATTTATTTAATAATTGTTATTTCTAGTCTGTAAGAGTTTTCTGATTGACTAATAAACTAAACTAAACCATTTATTTCTGTTTCTATTTCATTTTTTATTTATTCCTTTCTCTTTCGCACTTCATTGATGCAAGGAAAAACATGCGCTGTGTAATACCGGACTTATTTCATGCACACCGAGTCCCAAAATTAACATAGAGAGTATGACAAAGCAAAATACTTATTCAAATTGAATCGTATGGGCTAGAACGTGCAGGTTTTGTATCACGCACCGTACCTGAATGTGAGTTCTCATCTACAAAGAAAAACAACAAAATAATATATTTCCTCTATGTGCATTACTTGGAATTAATTTTGTTTTGTTTACATTTTCGTAGAATTGTCAAAATACTCACCTCGCTGTTAATCTGTCAAAACTGGGCTTAACTCAAATTAAGCCACGTTTGCATTGCAGTTCGAGAGTGCACCTATACTTTTTGTTTGATTTTTTCTGTTTTTAGCGAAACTTTTCATAAAAATCACAGAATTTGTATGCCAAAAGCAGGCAAATATTATTTTTAGCACAGTTTTCACTGAGAAGAAGTTGCACAATTCATTTTTCTCAAAATATTGCATTCATTTTTCAATTTTTGAATTCAACGGATCTCGAACGGCTGAGTTCACCTCACATTGTGCAGGTTCAGACAACATAAGGGACTTCATTTGCAGTCAACTTCATTCTTTGAACGTAAATTTTGACCAAGGCAACTAGTTAGTTTTTCAAGTGTCATGAATTTAAAATTCATAACTTTACTTCACAAACCTCTACTTCAAGTTCATAGTACAAAAATCATTATTTTCTACAAAACACTCCTCAGGCAAGCTACAAGTCCATCATGATTTGTAGTTTGTATTTTAAAGAAATATTACTTATTTCTTTTCCAAATTTACAAGGAACCTTTTTACAGAAAGCATTAAATGAAGTTGTGCAGAAAATAAATACATCATTGAGTAATAAAGTCCAGCTTTTAGTTGAATTAAAAAACATGATCAATTGTCATTTTGACATAAGTTGACTTGACTTGATAGTAAGGGAGATTTTTCTTGCCTAACTTTCCAGTCAACTTTCCAATAAAGTTGCCTTAATTGGAAGGCAATTTTTTGGCAGCTGGCCAATCAGATGCAAGAAACTTGCCTTACTTTCAAGTCCCTTATGTCGGCTGAACCTGCCCATTGTTTTCCCCCAAACTGTGCATACTGAGCCCAAAAGCCCATAACAACTACATAGAATCTGGATTTGTCCATAAGAAATGGGCAAAATTCGCTCAATTTAGTTTGTAGGCCGAAAGAGCAAACCCATGTAAGGTTTCTTTAGACACTTGATTTTTACTTTAGTTGTAAGATTTCTTTATACACTTGATTTTTTACTAAATTTCAATTTAAAAAAAAGAATAGAAAACTTTTCGCGAAATAAAATGCCAACGACTTCGTGCTTTGACTTACTTTATTAGCATGCTCTCAAAAATTTTAACATAACAGATTAAGCAAATAACTGAACTCTTACATTGTATATAAATACTGTTTTAAATCATTCGATCTGTCTTTTTAAACAAGAAAAACATTTATTTATATATACATATATATATATTATTTGGAGAACATAATATCGTAATCGCGTTGCCATTTATAGTGAAAAGTAGTATTTTAAAAAAAGAGAAACCTCTTACAGCTCGGCCATCCTGACCTTAAATCGTCCTCGATTTACGATATCATGTTTTACATGCATAAAATAAATTTAAAAAATCTTATCATAATATTTCTTTTGCCAATCTTATTTTAAAATATTTTGATCATTTTCATATTAATCATTATTTTTATTAAGAACATGATTTGTAACGATATTACAAATTCGATATTTAAATACATTTTATACATCATATAAAATCATTATTAAAACATTATGAATTTAAAACGTAAATTGTTTAAAATTTGATTGATTTTTGAAACATAAAATGGAAATATAATAAGCATGATCTTATTTTTTACGTTTACAGCTCGGCCATCCTGACCTTAAATCGTCCTCGATTTACGATATCATGTTTTACATGCATAATATAAATTTAAAAAATCTTATCATAATATTTCTTTTGCCAATCTTATTTTAAAATATTTTGATCATTTTCATATTAATCATTATTTTTATTAAGAACATGATTTGTAACGATATTACAAATTCGATATTTAAATACATTTTATACATCATATAAAATCATTATTAAAACATTATGAATTTAAAACGTAAATTATTTAAAATTTGATTGATTTTTGAAACATAAAATGGAAATATAATAAGCATGATCTTATTTTTTTTTTTTACAAAAATATATTCGATTTTATCTTGAGAATGCGGAAAGTTAAACGTTAATATTTGTGATGCGGTTCTACGAGTTAACATAAGGTTTCATGTTGTCTGGCGAAGCAACACCCTCGTATGGAACACGGGAAAGCTGTAAATTTTCGATATTTCTAATTAAATACCTATTATTTGGAAGGGTTTTAACAATTTTAAAAGGGCCTTTATATTTTGGCAATAACTTTTTGTTGATACCTGGCGTATTGACAATGTTTTTAAGCATAACATAATCCCCGGCTTTATATTCATGGGGTTTCTTATGTCGTTTATCAAAATAATGTTTGTTCGCCTCCTGGTTTCGAAGATTGTTTTCACTTGCTTTTTGTCTCACATGTTCTAAGTCTCTTTGCTCTTCACTAAAAATGTGTTGCTCTAGATGTTGTCGAACGTTATCATTAATTTCGCCCTTTTGTGGAACTCCAAAGAGTAACACACTTGGGCTAAAACCTGTGCTCTTGCTCTCGGTGTTATTTAGAGCGAATTCAATTTTGTTGAGATGTTTGGACCAGTCTCCGGGTTCCATCTCACACTCTTTAGAAAGCATAGGAGTGATACTTCTATTAATACGCTCTACTTGCCCATTTGATTGGGGCGAATTGGTGGCAACTTTGATATGCTGTATATTTTGCTCGGAACAAAATTTGTTGAAGTCCTCCGAAGTAAAACAGGTACCTCTGTCGGATATAATTCGCGTAGGCTTACTATAGACTGCAAAATAATATTCCAAGCATTTAATCACCTCGTTTGTGCCCGTGCTCTTAACCGCATAGAGTTTAGAATACTTAGTAAAGCCATCAACAACTAAAAAAATATGCTTTTTACTGTTTCGTACACCGGAAGGTAGTGGACCATAATGGTCAATGTGAAGGGTCTCAAAGGGTTTGTTTCCCTTGGGTATGTTGTTCAAAATTCCTTCGGCTTTTCCAGTTGACGGGGAGAAGTAAATGCATTTTAAGCAGTTTTTTATATAATTTTTTATTTTTAGTTTCATGCTGGGAAACCAGTAAGTTTTTTTCAAAAAATTGTAGCATTTCTCCACGCCAACATGACATAATGCCCGATGATGAGTTTGGATGACTTCCGTCTCCATTTGTGATGGTACATAAAAAAGAACATCTTTCCCAATCTTCCGATACACTAATCCATTAATCAATTCGTAAGATGAGCTATCTCTCTTTTCCAACATATCAACTAATTGCCTAATAGTTGGGTCCCTTTGCTGAGAAGCAGCTAGGGCATGTTCAAATGAGTCAGACTCAACAATAAGTATGTTATGAGAACGACTGAGAGCATCAACATGCTTCATTCTGTCCCCATCCCTATGCTCTATTGCATAATCATAATCTTGAAGCTCGAGAGCCCAACGAGAGATTCTGGGGTTAATTATTTTTTTGTTTAGTGTAAGCGTTAATGATCTGCAGTCAGTTACAATTTTGAATTTTATACCAGTTAAATATATTTCAAATCGCCTTAATGCATATATAATAGCGAGTGTTTCCAACTCATATGAATGATATTTGGTTTCTGGTGGTGTTGCTCGCTTAGAAAAGAAGAAAATTGGGTGAAACAGTTTATCGTTTTGGCGCTGAAGCAAAACAGCACCGAAACCCATGCTGCTTGCATCACAATGCAACTCGGTTTCGGCTTGAGGATTATAGATGGCTAGTATAGGGGAATTGAGAAGCTTTTGCTTTAAATTTTGAAATACTAATAATTCTTTTTCACCAAAAACAAAAGGAACATCACGTCTCAGTAGATCGTATAATGGTTTCGAAAAAGTTGAAAAATGTCTTATAAACTTCCGGAAATAAGAGCATAAGCCTAAGAATGAATGTAGTTTTTTAACATTGGTGGGTATTGGAAAATCTGCAACCGCCTTTAACCCCTCAGAATTTGGCCCTATACCGTTTGCCGATACTTCGTAACCCAAATATTTTATATTTTCGTGAGCAAACAAACACTTGTCGAATCGTAATTGTAAGTTGTTTTTAAGTACTATATCTAAAACCTCTTTCAATATTAAAAAATGTTCTTCTTTTGTTTCCGTTGCAATAAGAAGATCGTCAATATAAACTAATAACTTTCCGGAATCAATAAGGTTTTTAAAAATTGAGTTGACATATCTTTGAAAAACCGCAGGTGCGTTTTTGAGCCCGAAAGGCATCCGTAGGTACTCAAACTGACCTAGTGGAGTAATAAACGAGGTGTATTTTACCGAATCCTCTGACATTTTCACGTGATGAAAAGCACTTTTCAAATCTAGAAGTGAGAAGTACCTTTTCCCACGGAGTCTATCTAAATGGTCTTCAATCAATGGAATCGGAAAATTATCCTTTACTGTTATTTTATTTAGTTGACGAAAGTCGACGCACAATCTGAATTCGCCAGTTTTCTTTTTCGCAAGGACAATTGGAGAAGCGAATGGCGAATCGCTCTCACGAATAACGCAGTTTTTAAGTAAATCGTCCAAAATCTTTTTAAGCTCTAATTTATGACTGTACGGTAAACGCCGCGGCACACAATTGAAAACATTGCTCGAACCAGTGAGGTTAATTTTCATTTCAAAATTCGAATGATTTTTCAAAGTGTTATTTTGGTTTTTGTCAATACACCCATTAACTAAATTTGATATTGTATTTTTTTCTTTATTGTTCAAATTTTGGTTAATATTTAAAAACACCTTTTCATCGCGATCATCACAAATATTAATATTTAAAATTTCAGATTCTTCATTGTTTAAAATACAACTTTTTGAACAAATTTTCTTTGAAACATCGTTTTTGTCTTCAAATTTAAGTTTTATATTGTTTTGTTTTAAAAATTCTCTTCCTAAAATGATAATATTTTTCATGCTTTCATTTTTCACTACATGCAAACATATATTGACATAATCACTACTTAATCTAATCTTACAATGCACCTTACCAAGAACACAAAGTTCACTATTGTAATGTGTATCCACCCTAATATCAGAATTAGGGTGACATCTCATGAATAATAGGAGAACTAGCTTCTATAAGCATCGAGAAACATCTAGTGGCATAAAGGGGAACTCATTCAGCGCATATAAGAACCTCGAAAGGGGTAAGCATCTAGTGATAAAGTGGAGAACTTCGTTAAGCATCGAGAACAACCTCGTAGATTCTCGAACCGATTTGAGGTATATAAATAGGCGCTCGGAAGCGAAGCGGTTCAGTATGGATTATTGGTTGTAAACTGCGATAAGTAAAGACTGTGTATAAAAGTAATAATTGAAAGTAAAGACTGTGTTCGGAACGTAAAAAGTTGAGTGTTCAATAAATAAGTTGAAGCGATTTTAAATAAAGTAAATTTGTGTTTTATTTGCAAGTGTGAATAAGTTTTAATTAGCGGACCAAGCCGAATATTACATTGGTGTCAGAATAAGGGATTAAAACTTATTGAGAGTAAAAACAGTGAGCAGTGATTGAACTATTTTGTGTGAAGTAGTGAAGTTTAAAATAAAAAAAAAAAAAAAAAAAAAAAAGATGAGTAAAGTTTTGAAAGACTTAACTGTTCCTGAGCTAAAGGCCGAACTAAGCAAACGTGGCTTAAGTGGGACAGGAGTAAAAACTGAACTCGTTAAACGGCTGCAAGAATATCTGGAGCAGCAAAATGAAGACCCAGATACTTTTGCTTTTGAATTAGAAGCAAAAGTGGAAGAGGTAAATGCAAATGTTGCTTTATCTAACATGATGTCACTTCTTCTAGCCAAATTTGAAGAACAAAGAAGCGATCAAAAGCAAGAACAACAGAATGTTCTCAAACAACTAGAAACTCAAAGGAGTGATGTCCTGAAACAACTAGAAGCCCAAAGAAGCGACCAGAAGCAAGAACAGCAGAATGTTCTCAAACAACTAGAAACTCAAAGAAATGATGTCCTAGAGCGGTTCGACGAACAGAGAAACCTTTTAGAAGGCAGGTTTTCGGACTTCGAAGAGAAAATCAAAACTGTTGACGAGCGCGTCGAAAAACAAAATGCACGTTTCGAGAAAATTGACGAACGAATCGAAACCATTACAAATGAACTAGAAAAAGTGCGAAAGATGAAAGCTCGAGAACCTTCTGGTGAGTGCTCAAGAAAGAGAGAAGTGAATCCTCCAAGCTTTGATGGGCAGATTGCGTGGTCAATCTACAAGAAACAGTTTGAAGCAGCAGCATTAACAAACGGCTGGGACGATCACGAAAAATACATTGCTCTTACGCTCGCTTTAAGAGGATCTGCTGCTGAACTACTACAAACCATCCCAGCAGAGAAGAGTGGTGACTTCACAGTTCTGGTAAGCGCGATCGAACAGCGGTTTGGGGATAGCCATATGACAGAAGTCTTCCGAGTTCAGCTTAACAATAGGACACAGAAAAGAGGTGAAACTCTACAGCAGCTTCAGGCAGATATCGAGCGATTGGTTCACCTGGCATATCCAACAGCTGGTAACGAGATAATAAATCAACTTGCTGTTGAAGCCTTTGTGAGAGCTGTGGGTGATATAAATCTCCAAAGGGCTATCCGCACTGCCGGAAAGCGAACACTACCCGAAGCATTGGCTTTCGCTCTGACGATGGAAGCTGCAGAACAAGCTTTCCAAAACGTGCATCGCGTAAGAAAATTAGAAGTCCAAGAATGCTCTTGTCAGAAGATTACTGTGGAAAGGAGTCAGCGAGGTGGACTACCACGATGCTGGAACTGTAATAAGACTGGGCATCTACAGCGACAGTGCAGATTACCACGAAGAAGAACCACATGCCAACACTGTGGAAATAGGAGTAATTCAACCGGTCAAAGTAACACCAACAACGTTGCTTCCGAAGTTGTTTCCTACCCGGGAAAACGAATAAGAACCAACTTTAAGTGGCAGAAGCTGGTTTCTGGTATCGATAGCCCCAGGAACGACATCCAGGTTTATCAAACGAAACGTGACAACAAGAGCAGACCATATAAGCAAGACTGTAAGCATTGCAGACAACAAGAAGAAAAAGAAGTAGTTACTGTCCAACGAACCAGAGTCGATCCCATTTATGGCTGGAGCAACGACGAGTTGAGGAAGGCTCAACAAGAAAGACTCCTTCAGATCCACGACAATACCAGGTTGAAAATAAAGACGTTCAGTGACCGAATGAAGACACGCTACGATATACGAGCGACAACCACAGAGTTCCAAGCAGGAGATCGGGTGTGGCTTTACAATCCCCATCGACAAAAAGGATTGTCACCGAAACTTCAACGGGACTGGGAAGGTCCATATACAGTCATTACAAAAATCAACGATGTCGTGTACCGGATACAAAAGGGAGTCAGAGGAAAACCTAAAGTTGTACATCGCGACCGGCTACATCGCTACAGTGGTGATGAGAACAATGGATTTGTTCGGGACGATCAATCCTAAGGAGGGGGCAATGTAATGTGTATCCACCCTAATATCAGAATTAGGGTGACATCTCATGAATAATAGGAGAACTAGCTTCTATAAGCATCGAGAAACATCTAGTGGCATAAAGGGGAACTCATTCAGCGCATATAAGAACCTCGAAAGGGGTAAGCATCTAGTGATAAAGTGGAGAACTTCGTTAAGCATCGAGAACAACCTCGTAGATTCTCGAACCGATTTGAGGTATATAAATAGGCGCTCGGAAGCGAAGCGGTTCAGTATGGATTATTGGTTGTAAACTGCGATAAGTAAAGACTGTGTATAAAAGTAATAATTGAAAGTAAAGACTGTGTTCGGAACGTAAAAAGTTGAGTGTTCAATAAATAAGTTGAAGCGATTTTAAATAAAGTAAATTTGTGTTTTATTTGCAAGTGTGAATAAGTTTTAATTAGCGGACCAAGCCGAATATTACACTATTATTAATGCCAACGAACTTCTTAGTTGGGTCCTCGACTGCAGACATCAAAAATGGCGGGATGAATTGCTGTTGTACGAAGTTTATTGGACTCCCCGTATCAATTAAAGTTAAAGCGCTCATCTTGAAGTTTACATCTTCGTGTTCGTCCTTCGGAAAATCATATTCGAATATTTGATGGAAATTGTTCAAAAACGATGTTGATTCACATTCGGTATCCGATTTGAGGGTCTGCAATGCATTGATCGAGTTGTTTTTAGGACAATTCTTTACGACGTGATCCTTTTGTCCACAGGTGAAGCATGAACCACGTTCACGCTTTGGTTTAGGACAATTTGTAGACACATGTCCTTTTTCGTTACAATTGTAACACTTAACAGGAAGGCGAGGTTGATTGACTGTTGGTTTAGACTGTGACACGTGTTTTGAAAAGCTTGACGACGGCGGCTGGAACTCGGCTTTGATTTTTTCGTACCTTCTTAACATGCATTTCAATTCGGCTATATTATTAGCGGTAAATAAAATTTGTTTGTTCGCCATAGCGTCAGGAATACCTTTAATTATATAGTGAATCAAATCCAATTCGTCGATTTCTGAAGCCGAGGCAATCTCCTGCATGTTTAACACATACTGTTGGAAGTTTTCTTCTTTTCCTTTTTTCCGATTTCGTAAAGCGTTATGAACATCTGTTGCTGTTGTGCGCTGGTTAAATTCAATAAGAAGAGCTGCCTTCAGCTCGATCCATGAGCGACAAGTTGTGGATCTAAGAAACAACTTAGCTGTTCCCTTTAGCAACCGTTTGGAAAATATAAATGCCTCAGATTCGCTCAGATTAAAAAGTAGTCTGGAGTCGTCAAAGCTTTGGATCCAACGCGTAACGGGATAATTGTCATCCCCAGAAAATGACTGCATGGATTCCTCAATATCTCTATAAGACGTTCGCGGTTCGCTTGGTTTGCTTAATTCTGCTAATTTTTTTTGCAAAGAAAGTATTTCTTCTCTTCTTCTTACCGCAGCACGCAACCGTTGAAGCTCACCTTGATCCGCAGCATCATCATCCTCTTCGTTAACGGCACCCTCGTTGTCGACGTCACGATCACCACCATTTTGGACACAAGGAAACAATTCCTCCATCAAATCTTGGTCCAATTCACCTAAGGCTTCACGCAACCGAATTAATAAGGCTGGTTTTAATCCAGTCGTGCACAAATTCAAGTGGTTCAATTTTTCCTTAATGCTTTGAACCGTAGCTGTGCGCATAAATTCCTCAGCTCGTAAAGCTGCCATTTTTTTATCGAATAAAAAATCTCGAAAATTGCAAAAAAAACTTGGCGTGGAAAATTCCGCTTCTGATTAGTTGTAAGGTTTCTTTAGACACTTGATTTTTACTTTAGTTGTAAGATTTCTTTATACACTTGATTTTTTACTAAATTTCAATTTAAAAAAAAAAAGAATAGAAAACTTTTCGCGAAATAAAATGCCAACGACTTCGTGCTTTGACTTACTTTATTAGCATGCTCTCAAAAATTTTAACATAACAGATTAAGCAAATAACTGAACTCTTAAATTGTATATAAATACTGTTTTAAATCATTCGATCTGTCTTTTTAAACAAGAAAAACATTTATTTATATATACATATATATATATTATTTGGAGAACATAATATCGTAATCGCGTTGCCATTTATAGTGAAAAGTAGTATTTTAAAAATGTAAGAGAAACCTCTTACACCCATTAAGTCGGGACTCTAGATAATATATTTCCTCTATGGGTCAGAGTCTGTTGGAATTAAACCCGTTTTCTTCAATATATCATCAATCTCGATGTTCCATTGGCGTCCTGACTGGCAAAGTCCCTATAATGCTTTTTCGAGTTTACAAACCTTATCGGAACCGCCTTGAAGATCCTTCAGCATTTTTCCTGACAGAACTCTGAGGTTCGTCACCACTTGTGGACATTCTCTGCAACATGACTTCCAAGAACTGAGGTTTGTCCATGAAGATGTCTTCGTCAATGTCCAATTGTGAATTCTTAAAATTTTCTTTAGCAGCCAGAGCAATAAGTAATCTTAACGAACCTAGTCTGGCGACAGGGGCGAACGTGTTGTAGAAATCAACTCCAGGTTTTTGTGAGAACCCTTTTACTACTAACCTAGCCTTTCACCTTTCGAGTGTACCATCCGCGGACCATTCATTTCGTAAAACTATTCTGCAGCCAATTTTCTTAACCTTCTCGGGCTTCTTAACGACTTTCCATGTGTTGTTTGTAATTAAATTTTTGAACTCCGTGTAAATAGTTTCTTCTCAATCGGATTTGTCATCGCCAGAAATGGCTTGAGATATAGGGACTTCAGAAGCGTTCATTACAAAATCATCATTTTCTGATTGTACTTCACCATCGTTAGTTTCGTCAGGCATTGGTTTACAGACGGCTTCTTCATTGTCTTCCACTTTGTTGAAGATTTATCTCGGACGACCTCTATGTCCAGTTCTGAATTTTGTAGGCCTTCCAGGTGCATTTCTGTAGGTTTTAGATACCTTTGGTGTTCCTTCTTCATCTGTGGAACACTCCGCCTTTTCTATTTTTTTTCAATTTTCTCAGCAGTCGATAAATTTTTAAACTCGGACTTGGCATTTTCAGATTTAAATTCATTATTTATGTTCGTAGATTTATTTTTAATATCAATTGTCGTTGAAGCGTTCACATCTTCCAAATTGAAACGACCATTAAATGTATCTTCGTTTGTAAATTCGCTGAAATTACCTTGGCTTTGGTGATTATCCATAAATTTGATGTCTCTTGAAACGCAAATTTTTTGTTGAGATGGGAGCCACACTCTGTAGCCCTTCTGTGTGTCGGGATAACGAACAAAAATTCCCTCTAGACCTCTATCATCAAATTTGCCTTTTCCGACAGTCTTGTCTAGGATGTAAACCTTGTCGCCAAATGTATGCAGGTAATTGAAAGTTGGTAATTTTTGGTTCCACAACTTGTAAGGCAATTCTCCATCCAGACTTTTGGTGACGCATCGATTTCTAATGTGATTTGCTGTGGCTACAGCTTCAGCCCAAAAAGTTGATGGGAGACCGGATTCCCTTAACATAACATACATCTCGCCGATTCTACTAAGGTACGATTTTTCCTTTCGGCGACACCGTTTTGCTCCGCAGTATACACAATTGTGAGTCGACGCTTGATACCGTGTTCTTTTAAAATGTTGTCCATTACTCTGTTGCAGTATTCGGTCCCGTTGTCTGATTGCAGTGCTTTTATTTTTCGACCAGTTTGTGCTTCTGCGAAATTTGTGTACTCAATGAACTTTGAGGCAACTTCATCTTTGCCTCGTATGAAGTATATCATACAAAATCGACTATGGTCATCGATGAATGTTATGAAATAACGAGATCCACCGTGAGACTCAGTGCGCATGGGTCCACATATGTACGTCACTGTGTATGATTTCCAACAGTTCATTAGAGCGTTCGCTTCGATTTTGAAAAGGCAACCGGGTTAATTTTGATGCTACACATGTTTCGCAGGTTTTTGGACTTTCTTTCAGCACAGGAATGAAATGTTTTTTGGACATGAGCAACAGATTGTGTGAATTTAAGTGACCAAGTTTTCGGTGCAATGACTCGGGATCTCCGGGTTTATTGTTAGTTGCGATGTTACTTTCATTTTTATCTGCACAAACGTAAAACAAGTCGCCGTCACTTTCAGCTACGATTTTGGTACCTTTGTTGGTATCTTGTATGAAGGCTTTGTCCTTGGTGAACACAACTACATCACCTTGGTCTCCATTTTTTGACACGGATATCAGGTTGGTGCGAAGGTCGGGGACAAAGAGTGTGTTATTGAGTCTAATATCGATATTTTCGTTTCCATTCCATTTCGATATCGATACGTCTCCCTTAGCTTTGATGGAGGATGATGCAGGGGTGGAATCGGCTAAGGTGATTGTTGATAAATGACAATCAAAATTATCTAATTTGATTTACGTAAGGTGATATTCGAATTGATACCTAAAAAGCTGTCACAAAAAAATGTGAAAGTCAATTTCAAACAAATATGTTTATTCCGAATAGAGCTACCAGCCGCTTACACAAACGACTGAAAAATTTTCTTAGTTCACTTTGTTTAAAAAAAAACACATTCCTGTGACCGAAAAAGCTTACGACATTCGAAAAAAGCAAGAAAAGTAAGAATTTTAATCAAAATCAGCCAATTTGATACTTTTATTTAGATATTTTATAAGAATCAATTGAAAATGTCACCAAGGCAACAACGAATTTTGACAATTTGAATCTGAAATTGTTCAATCGAATCGAATTAAGTTGAATCATCTTACACAGACGGAATGCAAATGATAGTGAATTTGACTATCAAAAAAATGATAGCCAACTATTACCTTAGCCGATTCCACCCCAGATGTTGCAAGCTTTAAACTCGATCGAGTTCGTGTTTGGTTTTGAAGAAGTGATGCATCCTTACGCACATGTGAAGTGCATCCACTATCTAAGCATCATCTAGGTTGGGAAATATCGTTGGATGTGTCGAGAAAATACGATTTGTGGGAATGTGCTGCGCTGCGTTTCTGTTCTTTCTTCTTGAAACAATCCGCCGCCTTGTATCCATTCTTGCCGCAGTAATTGCAGTTGTACTTGAAGGGTTGTTTTGTTTTCTCGCTCGGATTTTCTTTGGACTGCCTGTTGTATTGTTTTGCAAGAAGTGCCCCCGATGATCGATCATTATTCTTACTGATTCTTGCATCGTGTTCTTCGATGATCTTGACGTTTAGCGATTCGATGTCAGGAAGATTGTCTCATGACTCGATTGCACATCTGAAATTTTCAAACGAATTAGGTTGACTGTACAGCAACATAACAGATAGTAACTCATCATTTATCTTGACTTCCATATTATGAAGTCTGTCGACTATTTCGAAGAATTTGGATAAGTAGGTACTCCCTTACGTCGTCGCCATCGATCATCTTATTTTGTGTCAGCTGCTTCAACAAATTCGCTTTTCGGGCGGTCCTTTTGATGCGTATGTGGCTTCGAGTTTAGTCCAGGGGTGGAATCGACTAAGGTGATTGTTGATTGTTAACAGTCATAATAATCGAATTTGATCTGTGCAATGTGATAGTCAAATTGATACCTAAAAACCTGGGGTGGAATCGGCTAACGTGATTGTTGATTGTTGATAGTCAAAATAATCGAATTTGATATGTGTAAGGTGATAGTCAAATTGATACCTAAAAAGCTGTCGCTAGAAAATTTTGATAGTCGTTTTCCTACAAACATGTCGTTTCTGAGTAGAGCTACCAGTTGTGGAAACGGCTAAGGTGATTGTTGATTGTTGACAGTCAAAATAATCGAACTTGATCTGTGTAAGGTGATAGTCAAATTGATACCTAAAAAGCTGTCGCTAGAAAAATTTGATAGTCGTTTTCCTACAAACATGTTGTTTCTGAGTAGAGCTACCAGAAGCTTACAAAAAACGAATGGAAAATTTTGTCAGTTCCTTTTTTTAGGTACAAAAACACATTATTGTGACGGACAAAGCTTACGACATTCGAAAAAGCATAAGAAAAGTAAGAATGTTATTAAAACACAGACAATTTAATACTTTTATTTAGATATTTTATAGAAATCGTTTTAAAATTTCACCATAGCAACAATTAATTGTGACAATTATATTATGAAATTGTTCAATCGAATTGAATTGAATTGAATTGAATCAGCTTACACAGACGGGAAACTCGGTGATAGTCGATTTGACTATCAAAAATTTGATAGTCAACTATCACCTTAGCCGATTCCAACCCAGACGCTTACAAAAAACGAATGGAAAATTTTGTCAGTTACCTTTTTTAGGTACTTTTATTTAGATATTTTATAGAAATCGTTTTAAAATTTCAACAAGGCAACAATGAATTTTGACAATTTGAATCTGAAATTGTTCAATCGAATTGAATTGAGTTGAATCATCTTACACAGACGGAATGAAAATGATAGTCAATTTGATTATCAAAAAAATGATAGTCAACTATTACCTTAGCCGATTCCACCCCAGCTTACACAGACGGGAAACTCAGTGATAGTCGATTTGACTATCAAAAATTTGATAGTCAATTATCACCTTAGCCGATTCCACCACTGTCACTAGAAAAATTTGATAGTCATTTTCCTACAATTATGTCGTTTCTGAATAGAGCTACCAGACGCTTACAAAAAACGTATGGACATTTTTTTCAGTTACCTTTTTTAGGTACAAAAACACATTCTTTTGACCGACAAAGCTTACGTAATTCGAAAAACACAAGAAAAGTAAGAATGTTATTTAAACACAGCCCATTTGATACTTTTATTTAGATGTTTTATAGAAATCATTTTAAAATTTCACCATAGCAACAAAGAATTGTGACAATTATATTCTGAAATTGTTCAATCGTATTGAATTGAATTGAATCAGCTTACACAGACGGGAAAGTCGGTGATAGTCAATTTGACTATCAAAAATTTGATTGTCAACTATAACTGTTTTAGCACAAGTCCAGAGACAAGTACCAAATATCTTACCGCTGAAAAATAAAAATATAAATAACCGACACAAGACAACTTTTTATAAGTGGAAAAAGCATTCGCTCAAAAAACCACTGTGACTTTTTATTCTTTCCGATCAGCTCTTTCCACATTCAGTCAAAGACTAAAACTTAATAAGAAAGAAAGGAGAGAAAAATGCAATGTAGAAAACATCGAACAGAAGTCCACAAGGCTCTGTTCAAATTTCCCGGCGAAAACCTACGGTTTTCCACCCTTTCGTATTTTATTAATAATCTTTTCTTTCCTTCTTTCCGTTACATTATGTTCTATTCCTCTATTGGTAGGATACAAATCTTCTGCACCGGCCTGGTAACCTGATTGGTTGCAGTCTGTATCACCACGTTCCGGACAAGGTTATCTCTCCCTGGTATCGTCTTCACAATTCTTCCCATGGCCCAAGTCGAGGGCGGGAAATTCTCACTCTTGATGATGCATAGTTGACCTTCCTTCACATTGTGCTTCTCTCTTCTCCATTTCTTTCGTTCTAGTAATGTTACTAGATACTCCTCTTTCCATCGTGCCCAGAAGTGGTTGAGCATCGTCTTTCGTTCTTTCCATAACCGAACACCACTTGTGTTTGGTAACTCTCCAGTTATAAATGAGAGTGGAAGCACTAATGGCTCTCCGACCAGGAAATGTCCCGGCGTTAACGCCTGCATGTCGTTCGGGTCGTCGCTCAACGCTTGCAAAGGCCTCGAGTTCAAGATTGCTTCTATTCCAGCAAGCAATGTTGACAACTGTTCGTGAGTTAATACCTTCGCACCGACCACTCTCTTCAAATGGAATTTCATGGATTTTACTGCGGCCTCATAGATGCCACCCTGATGTGGCGCAGCTGGAGTCATGAACCTCCATTCCGTTCCTTTCGCACCGAGAAAGTCTAGTGTTTTTTTCCTTTGCCATACTTCTTTCGCTTTTTGTAGTTCTTTCGCAGCTCCAACGAACGCAGTGCCATTGTCGCTGTAAATTCTTTCGCACCTTCCACGCCTTGCTATGAATCTTTCGTAACATGCGATGAATGCAGTTGATGTGAGACTCGTCACCACATCGATGTGTATCGCTCTTGTCTTGAGACAAACAAATATAGAGACCCAGCATTTCTGTCTCGTTATCTGTTCGCCAGTTCTGTCCAGCATTTTGATTTGAAACGGTCCTGCGTAATCTACACCTGAGTGTATAAACGCCTTTCCAGGAGTTATTCTTTCCTTTGGCAAATCTGCCATCAGCTGAGTTTCGTATCGATGATTGTATCGAACGCAAACTAAGCACTTGTGCAGAAACATTCTCAGTACGTTCCTCAATCTTGGAATCCAAAATCTTTCGCGGATGTGTTGCATCATGACTTGAACGGCCCCATGTCTTGTTGCTCTGTGTGCACTGTCCATTATCAGCCATGCTAGCCTAGAACCAGTGGGCACAATGCCTGGATGCCTCTATCCATATTCCATCTCTGCTCTTTACAGTCGTCCACCAGCCCTAAGAACATTTTTATCGTCCAGTATAGGCTTCAGTGACTCTATATTGCTCTTCTCGTGTAGATTCTTCTTCTTTCCAATGGCCGCAATTTCTTTCCCAAAATATCTTTCCTGTTCTTTCCGCAGCAGGTATATAACCGCGCTCTCTTTCTCCGAAGAAGTAAGTTGTATCAACTTTCTTTTCGTTCTTTTGGCATGACGTGATGAGCGTCTTTGCCTCTTTCCATATTTTCTTTCCTCTTCTCTCGACTCTTTAACTTTCGCTTTGACGGTGTCTATAAAGCGAAAGACATAACCAACTACATTGATTGCTTTCTCTAGGGTGCTTGTGCGTTCGTGTATCGGAACGCTCTTTCCAGTATCTTTCGTGTCTATCGATAGTATGTCATGAAACTTGATGACTGTGAAAACTTTCATCTCATCCCTCCCCCCATCTGAAACATTTGGTATAAAATTTTCAGATTTCCATTCGGAGCGAGGTAGAGATAGCCATTGTGGTCCTTCCAGCCATAACTTGCTCTTGACCAGCGACGATGGCTTCATTCCTCTGCTTAGCAAATCTGCAGGATTTTCTTTCGTTCCTACATGCTTCCATCTATGAGTCTCGGGGTTCGTTTGAATAGATGAGACTCTGTTCGCAACAAACGTCTTCAGGTCGTATGGCAATTTGCTTATCCAATGCAGTGTGACGGTTGAATCTGTCCAGAGGTTGTACTCTATCTCTTTCCATTGCATAGTCTCTTTTATGTTGACTATTAACCTTCCCAGCAGCTCTGCTGCTGCTAATTCAAGGCGTGGTATAGTTATTGTCTTAAGTGGGGTTACTCGTGTCTTTGCTACGAGCAGTGTCGATCTAATCTTTCCGTTTGGGAATTCTGTCCTTACATAAATGACTGCTCCGTAGGCTTTTTCAGACGCATCTGAAAACCCGTGGAGCTCTTTCCTCACATCTTTCGATGTGCCTATCCATCTTTCGATCCTAAATCTTTCCAAATAAATAATCTCTTTCCAGAAGTCTTTCCATCTTTCCTGCATGTCTTCCGACAATTCCTCATCCCAATCAATCTTTCCTCGCCAAATATCCTGTATAAGAATTTTACCAAGAATTGTGACTGGCGCTATGAATCCGTTTGGATCGTATAACTGCGCAACGCAGCTAACTACTTTCCTTTTTGTCATTACCTTCTCTGTAATCGGTGTCTTTACCACGAAAGTAAATTCGTCTCTTTCCAGTAGCCATTTGAGCCCCAAGATCGATGCCTTGTCGTCTTCTTGGAACATAATTTCATTCCGTCTCTCATCATCCATATTCTGTATGAGAGCCTTAGAGTTAGAACTCCATTTGCTTAATTCGAACCCTGCGCCCTTTAGGACGTGGTTGATCTCTTTCGATAGCTTGATTGCCTCTGCTTCAGAGTCGGCCCCAGTGGCACAATCATCCATGTAGAAGTCTTCTTGGATTGCCTTGGCAGCCTTGGGAAATTCTCTTTCCGCATCTTTCGCACATTGCATCAGAGCTCTCACAGCATTGTGAGCTGATGCCGCCATTCCATAAGTGACTACTGTGAGCCAATATTCTTTCAATCTTTCCAGTGGGCCTTCTCTCCAAAATATTCGTTGGAGATCCCACTGCTCTTTCGCAATTTGAACCATTGGGAACATCATCTTGATGTCTGCACTGATCGCAATTTTGTGTCTTCGGAAGCGCATAAGGATATCATGCAAGTCCATCTGAAGTTTCTCTCCGACCATTTGTACGTCGTTGAGAGAGATTCCTTTCGTTGTCTTGCAGCTAGCATCAAAAACAACTCGGAATTTCTTGGTAACGCAATGGTGTGGTATATAATATCTTGTCTGATTGTTGTCTTTCCCGACAACAGGTGTCATATGTCCAGTTCTTTCGTACTCCCTCATGAAATCAACGTATTTCTCTTTTAGTTCCGGATCTCTTTCCAATTTTCTTTCCAAGGCAAAAAACCTTCGCTTGGCAATGAGCTCGGTAGTGCCTATATCTTTCCATGATTCCTTCAGAGGAATCGTAACCACAAACCTTCCAGAACTGTCACGTTTATATGTGTTTTGGAAATTCTGTTCCACCAGTTCTTCTTCTTTCGATCTCATGGACGAGGATTTGATCTTATCCAATATCCATAGTCGTCTAAGCGCTTCATGTAGCTGTTTATTGTCTAAGCACACCGTGTGCGCTTGTTCTATCTCTTTCCCAGCAAGAAAATCTTCTTGCTGTCCCATTATGATCTTTCCAAAGGCGGTTTCTATACCAACCACCCCATTTGACTCTCTTTCCAAACTTGGCATAAACATCTTTGCCAAAAACTTGCATCTTAGCAATAGGTCCACAGGACCTTCTTTCCAATATTCCGGGTCGGCTAATGGTGGCTTATGAGACCCATCCAATATTGCACGCGCCAACCCTTGTGCTGGAATTGTTGGTCGCCATCGACCCTCTTTCGGTAGCACCCAGAACTCTTGCTCGATGGAAACACCTGATGAAAACCAAGGACTGACCTTTAACGTGGTTTTGTGTTTGATCGAAACGGCTGACCGCTGATGCCAATCGCTTTCTTAGTTGCTTGCTCTCTGGGGAGCGACCATCTTTCCATCAATTGGTTGGTTACCAAATTGACTTGAGACCCAGTGTCCAGCAAAGCTCGGACCGGTCCATAAGTCTTACCTTCCAAGTCTATCGTTACCTGTGCCGTTGGCATGAGGGTGTAACCCTCTCTTTCACTATAGATAAAATTATTCAGATAATCTTCATATATTATCTTTTTATTTTCTTTTTGCTCTTTCGGATGTCTTTTGAAGTCTTTCCATGAGGCTTTGCTGCTGTCGTCATCTGACTCGAATTTTTTAGTATCTTTCCTTTCAAGTCGTGGACGTTTAGCTGGCGTGCCCTCCAGTCAGTCGGCTTTCTGTTTCTTTCCATCTTTCGACATTCCTCTCTTTCGCCCCCGCTCCTGAACCTGAAGCACGGTTAGCTCCGCTTTCTTCAGTTCCTTAACCGGACAGAGCACATTATTATGCATTCTCCGACCAGGACAACGTGTGCATGGCCTTGGAAGCAGACTTTCACATTGTGCCCGTTCTTCAATTCGCAATTCGGACACATATTCTTCTCTTGCACCAGATCTTGTCTTGCTTTTAGGTTCAAGACCTGGAATTCTGGACACTCCCAGACAGGATGCGCCATAGAGGAACATGCCTGACATGGCATCCTCTTCTTTCCGTCTTGTAGTCTTTCGAATCTTTCCAACTTTCGTAATCTTTCCAACTTTCGTAATCTTTCCAACTTTCGTAATCTTTCCAACTTTCGTAATCTTTCCAACTTTCGTAATCTTTCCAACTTTTGTAATCTTTCCAACTTTCGTAATCTTTCCAACTTTCGTAATCTTTCCAACTTTCGTAATCTTTCCATCTTTCGTATTGCGGACCTTTACGTATTTTAACGCGTCGTCATCTTTCGTATTTTTCCATACATTCCCCAATAATGCACCGCACTTTCCTTTCGATTTGATCATTTTAATTTTATTTTATTTCCGTAAGGGACACACACACAACTCATCTTTCCGCGGCGCTGGCTCAAATTTGCCTCCAATGACCAATGTTTTAGCACAAGTCCAGAGACAAGTACCAAATATCTTACCGCTGAAAAATAAAAATATAAATAACCGACACAAGACAACTTTTTATAAGTGGAAAAAGCATTCGCTCAAAAAACCACTGTGACTTTTTATTCTTTCCGACCAGCTCTTTCCACATTCAGTCAAAGACTAAAACTTAATAATATTTTTCTCCAGAAAGAAGGAGAGAAAAATGCAATGTAGAAAACATCGAACAGAAGTCCACAAGGCTCTGTTCGATTCACAAAACATCGAACGAGAGTCAAAAGACTCTTCGTTCGATACAATCACCTTAGCCGATTCCACCCCAGATCTCTCTCGAAGTTGAGCATCCTCTGATTTGACTCAGTTCAGATGGACTTATGGCCAGTATAAGATCCGATTTGGCCTTTCGATCTTCTACTATCCATGCATATAAGAGACTTCGTGATGCTGTCTGAGCAGCTGCATCGTGGCCTGTTATTTCAGGCTTTGGCTTGTCGCCGCTGACGTAAACCCATGTCTCGTTTTTAATGAGAACGGCTTCCATCTGTATTTTCCATGTCTCAAAATTACTTTTGGATAAAGTTTCGATACGTATGGCGTTGGCCATAATTAAAAGATAAATTTTAATTTGCTTTTAATTCAAAGCATCTTTTGGGACTGGGCCCATAACCAATCAGAGATATAAGTAAAAATGCGTCCGCTTGGATTGAAAATACAAAATGAAGTAAGGAATATATTCGTTATGTCTGAACTTTGAGTATAAGAAGTAATACAAGATATGAATACAAGAGGGCGCATATGGCGCAATATAAATTTCAAAGGAGAGTGAATTGCCAGACTCCAACATTAGATTTCACATTTAATTTTCGTACTGGCAGCGCCCCCATAGCTCGGCTTCCGTAACAAAATTTTGTGTTCCATGATAGTACTATTCCAATATTATATACAAAGATATAAATCAGTCAATTCCACTGCGTTCTCAAAAATTGGGCATTGCTCAGACCACATTTTAAAATATTTTAAGTAAGATTTTTGATTGAAGTGATGTACGTTCTCCGATTGGTCAAGTTTTATTTATTTTCAACTATGAATTCTGTGTTCTTTCCACTCATACATATTGTAATTTAAAAATAACTACACAGGTTTATGTAATTTACAAATTCACAGCTTCAGCAGCAAAATACACTTAAATTTATGGTGGAAATTCAAGAAGTTGCATCGAGTATGATCCCGCCTTAAATAATATTTTTGTGCGGACGGGGGCTAAGGTTTCACAATTTTGATCATACCTGTACTCGTTATTTGGTTTTCTATTCGATTTTTTACTTTTTAAAAAAAATCCTTTTAGTACTAAATGCAAATATTAATTATTTCATTTGTACTAAAAAGATAAGAAACATGGCTGCCATGACCTGACTTGGCTCGACGAGTCTTTTCACAAAGTAAATTTTATCTGTTGCTTCTAAAATTATTCAATAAGTGTTTGGTATTTTCTCTTAATAAACAAATTAGCAATCGAATAACCCAGATTTCAGTTATTTAAATGCATTATCTCACATACAACTAAAACAAAAAACATGAATGAAAGCGTCGTGTCATAAGTTTTCATTTTTTTTTGTATTAATGTCGGTACTTCGTCCGTTCCGTTGATGTCGTCGTTGAGACAACCAAATCAAGAGAAAATAAACGGAGAACTACGAAAAAAAGAAAGAAACGAGTAAAGTGCGTGCAGTGAATAGATTTCCGACAAAAAATTAAAATGTACCCAATTTACTTTCGGGCATTTAGATAAATTCCTTTAGTTTTTTCGCCCTAAATTTTTTTCTAACAAAAAAACCCTCTTCAATCTAAAAATAAGAAACAAAAAATTTGCCTTCTCTTTGTTAAAGGAAAATGTTCATGTGAAATCCGGAAAAAGAAATGTGTATGTACATTATGTACGTACGTACTGAGTCCCTGAGTGTGAACCGCTTGTAAATTTTGACCAACATGTGACCTCATTTTTATGATAAATTTTATCGGTCGAGCATGCAACCATTGAAAAATAACAATTGCAATAATTATTGTTATAAAAAAAACTTGTACTCCCCGCCCCTGTAACTGTGCACTGGCCTAGGGAGTCAGCCTCAGCTTCATGAACATCACAGTTGCGAGCAAAAACAATCTTATAATTTAGCTCTTCAAAATTGATCATACACCACGCATCATTTATTGCAGGCAGGGAGGGAGGAGCATTCAGCAGTTGCCGTAGGAATATAAGGAAAAACCATACACACTGGATATTGCTTTTGTTGTTTTATTTCGCGTATATGTCTCGAATAAATTCTTAAAATAAAATTCCTTGCGATGATCTGGCTTCCCTTGCACTATTCTGTTGCTCATTTCTGCTGCTTCAGTTGCGAATATGTTTAAAACCTCCATATCATAAATCAGTGTTGTTATATTTTTTTCTGCTGTCGTATTTTTTGTATACATACGTATTTTAATTTGTAGAAATATTTAATTTGTGGCAAATTTCCATTACCGCAGCACGAATTTCATTCTAATTTTTTTTTACAGTTAGGTAGGGTCTCAATAGAACATGTTTAAAATATTAAGGCGAGGAAACACCTTTAAGTCATAAAAAAAATATTTTCTTGTTCGGACTTTACCCAATTATTTTTTTTGTATTTCGGTTTTTGAGCCTAAAACAAGTTTTGGGGCGACTTTCGATTACCGCAGCACGAATTTCGTTCTGATTTTTTTTGTACAGTTAGGTAGGGGTCTCAATAGAACATGTTTTAAATTTTAAGGCGAGGAAACACCGTTAAGTCATAAAAAAAATATTTTCTTTTTCGGACTTAACCCTACTTTTTTTGTATTGCGTTTTTTGAGCCTAAAACAAGTTTTTTTTTAATTGATACTACGGTATACTAAGAGCTAGGTATGTAAGGGGGGCATGCTGCCCCCCTGCAACCCCCCTGCTTGGAATCACTATAGGATTTGGGGTGGGTGCGAGTTTGGGTATTGCAAAGTACTTTTCGCATTTGAGCACTAAAAACAAAGAAATCCCCAACGAAAAAAAACAAGTATGGCAACACTGAACAAAAAACAGGGAAGATATGTCAAAATCAACCATTTTTGCGTGTTTTGTATGTAAAAAAGTGAACTTTGAAAATTAATTTAAAATAGAAATAAATGTTTCCTCGCTCTAAAATTGCTATAATTATTATTTATTTGTGCATATCTATCAAATAAAAAAAACCGCGTGTCGAAATTCGTGCTGCGGTAATGGAAAGTTGAGCCCAAGTTTTTTTTTGAATTGATAGTACGGCGTACTAACAGCTAGGATCCCTGCTAGGGATCACTATAGGATTTAGCGTGGATGAGAGTTTCGGTATATGCAAATTACAAAAGCACTAAAATCAAAGAAATCCCTAACGTGAAAAAGTGAACCTTTAAAATTAATTAATTAAAATAGAAATACATATGTAAATGTTTCTTCGCTATAAAATTGCTTTAGTTATTATTTATTTGCACTTATCTATCAAATAAAAAAAACCGCGTGTTCAAATTCGTGCTGCGCTAATAGATAGCTGAGCCAAAGAAAACAATTGGCCAGTTTATATAATCTAGATTTGTGAGAATTATTTCCGTCCGTTTAAATGGAACCAGAATTCACCACCAAAGTCAACTTAGCTTTGCATTTCTATTCTTCCGAGAACCAATAACAAAAATTATATTCAGTTATTTTTTTATATGGTGTCCTTGAGTTTTTGAAATTAGACTCATACTACTTGAACAATAATTCTTCAATAAGCTCTTGGCTTTAACCAGATCAGTCTTACAACGCCTTAGATACCTAGCTCAAATGATCTTAATTGTCCATTCAACTTTGCATTTATTGTTAAAGTTTAAAGTTTGTATCTAATAAAATTAGTTAAAATTTTAAGTAGGTATATGTTGCATATTTCTTTTTTTTTACTAAAATTTTGTCTACAATACTCTTTATAACAACACTGGCATAGACTACATAACATACAATACAATATAGAAAACTATATACTTCTGTTTGTAATTTTTTATACGTGACTCATTTGAAGAAATGATTTCCAGTTTGTTAATGCGATAGAGGGTGAAAATAAATCATAACTTGCGGTTAAAAAATAAAAATAATAAACCTCCCTTTCTTACAAAAAATAATACATATTCGTTAAAATGGAACGAATGTAAAATAATCATAAATAAAATACCTACCTAAGTAAGTGAGAACACGAGAACTAATGATTGAAACAAATATATTTTTAATACTTCAAATGTTATTATACAATGTTGTTGTTTAAATATTCTAGTTGTTCCTGATTTGTTTAGTTATCAACCTGTACGTAAAAAAATAAAAACAAACAAAAAAGTGCATAAAGGCTTGATATTACATAAAACCAAAACAACAACACAAATTATGAAAGCACTTGAAAATGATTTTAATTGATTTAAACCTGTGAATAACAACAAAACAAATTATAAACAATTCTGTGAACAAATATAAAATGCAATCTATGGAAGTGAACAGTGATTGTTCAAGATACATTCTGCAGGTAATTTTTTAAGAATGAAATTTTTTATTTTGTTAAATGTTTTTTCCAGAATACAATTCATTATATAGGTATTTGCCTTTAGATACAAAGCCAATATGTATTAAGTTTTAAGTTGTGTGAGTGAGTATGTGCGGTTTGTGTTTGTATTTAAATTGGAGGGTTTTTGTAAAGTTGAATTGACAATAATTTTGCTGTCACTCATAGTTAAATTTCATGAGTTTGGCATAACATGAGGATAATTTTTAAGATTATAAACGATGATAATGTTTCATGGTACATTAAAATGTGCTTCAAATCCCTACAATTATTGTATTTGTACGTACATATGTATGGAATATATTTATTCATTCAATATATTATATGATTCATTCAAATTCCAGATTCAAAAAAAAAAAAAAATTTGATACATTAAAATAACTTAATGGGTTGAAAACCCAGTGCAGTTGTACAAATTGTCTTGGATACTACTGTAAAAACAAAAAATGTGAGACCTTCTGAAACACTTTGTAAGCAATATTATGCCCTATTTGACTTTGTTGCCAAAAATATCATTGGATACTGTGTTGAAGGTTGTCCTTACCATTTATGTAGCTATGTATTTTCTTCTCACAGGAAATGTTACTTAAACTCCTTGTATTGCTTTACATTAAGGTAAAGTCGTATGTTTTGACTGCAGTCAAATTTCAAAGTAAGTCATTATTAAAAAAAAGCAGACCACTCTAATGGGTTAAATTAAAATAGTTATGTTTGTGTTGTAATTTGACATAACTATAACCATCAAGAAAATGTTGTTAAATGTTTGGATATTACAGACAGACTTTAAAACGTATATACCTACCTACTAAAGAAATACAAAGAGGAATTTTTGATATCAAGCTACATAAAGAAACAATACAATATAAGATATCTGTTACTAAGCTTAAATATAAACCAACAAACAAACTTCAAAACTAAATGTTTTTAAATTACTACTAACTAAGAAAACAGTTTCTAAAATATTGAATTAAAAAAACCTAGAACACATAAATTGTTTCTATTGAAGTTACTGGTAAAAAATCTTCTCAAACAAAAAAATTTATTTAATGGTTGCCAATTCTAGCAGAAATAAGCACTTGCTGTCTGGGGATTCTAACAATTTGATTTGAGATTTTTTGGAAGTGTATTGAACGATTTGAATGGAAAAAGATGAACATCATTATCAGCATACTGGTTTTGACCAGGTAATTTCGAGATTATCATTGCTGTTTGTAATATATGTATGTGTTGAGATATTGACCCATTTCAGTCTAATTGTTGTAAGCGCCGATACAAATTTGTATTGTCAATCAACAGTCAAAAAGTAAATATTGGAAACTATTAACAGTACCTTAGGTATTTCGAATTAAAACATTGAAAGAAATCGATAAAATATTTGCGAAATCATCATATCAAACTAAAAATTTTCTTGCAAGGGTCGAACGTATCCAACACCACGCTTGTTTAATGTTTTACTTGAAAGTCTCACTCCAAAGTGTCAACTGCCTCCTGTTTTGTGAAAAAATGTGAAAGCAATTTTAAAAATATCAATGGAAACAGTGCTTGTCACTATACGTCAATGGCCACGACGTTAAAAGTCTGGAATTAAAGTATTTAAGCTTCTACTTAGTACCTACTGGTAGATGATACGTAGTTGGAGAGCTGCCATAAACTAAAATACCATAATTAATCATTAAAAGTAAATACTTCTATATCAAGCACTAATGAAATCCTGAATTTTCTTACTGTTTTTGGCATTGTCTGAATTCCACTAGTTAGGAAAAATATCTACAAAACAATTAAAGTTGATGAAAAAGCTTACAATGGAATCAATTAAATGTTGTCGGTTCGCAAATTTTGGTCTAATTCCCTTTTCTTTAGAAAACAGGCAACTTATTATAAAACAAGAGTCAATTATTGTAACATATCTGAATACTTGTTTGTTGACTGCTCTTTTTGAAATCATTTCATAATACAAATGTTTTATATAAATTATGTTTATATTATAAATTAAGGTTTATGTAGGTGCACTTTCGCTGCACTATGAAGCCCTTAGTGTTGAAGCTTCAAAGCAAACAACTGCAGAGGAGATTGTATCATGTATAGTAGAGCGTTTGGGCTTACTAGGAAGTAATTATGAGTTAGCTGAAGTTGCGGGTGAGTGTAAGGAAAGGCGACTGGCACCTGAAGAAAAACCCGTATCAGTAATGTTGCTTTGGCCAATGCACTCAGATAGAGATTTTCACAGGTAATTTAGTTAAATAATAATGTTATAACTTTTAATATTTTTTTAATTTTTAGATTTTACCTAAGAGAATCACAGAGTGACATCACGTGGTTAGATAGTTATGGACTCGACTCCCAAATCTTCCGAGATTTCATTCCATTTCTTTTGCAACCAGAAAACAGAGAATATCCTGATTTGTGCCAATTGCCAGGTAAAACAAAATAAATATAGGTATATTATATGAATAAGAAAATTGTATTATAAAGGGTGATTTTTTAAAAGCTATAGGAGAGTTTTTCAAAGAAAAACACATACAATTCAAAAAAAATCAGAAAAATGCATGAAATCCTTATTTGAGTAGATAGTACGGTCCATATAATTTAATGTTTGAAGATTATTTCATGCCAATATTGACCTTGACTGCGGCTCAAATGGTCCATCCGCTTATTCGAATTTTGGCATACTCTTTTCCAACATTAGGCGGCCAATTGACCGGTCGCGAACGTGAAATAAAATGATCACCGAACTCGCCTCTCAGTAAGTCCATTGTTGCGCGTGCTATGTGGCATGTGGCACCGTCTTGTTGAAACCACATGTCATGTAAGTGAAGCTCTTGCATTTTGAGCAAAAAAACAGTTAGATATCATCTCACGGTAGCGCTCACCATTTACAGTTACGTTACGATTCGCATCATCTTTGAAGAAGAACGGTCCAATGATGCCACCAGCCCATAAACAGCACCAAACTATGACTCTTTCTAGGTGCATTGGTAGCTCTTGCAATGCTTCTGGCTGATATTCATTCCAAAATCGACAATTCTACTTATTTACGTACCCATTGAGACAAAAATTAGCTTCGTCGCTGAACACAATTTGAACGCGATGAACTTTTTTAACAGAGCACGCATTTTGATAATAAAATTCAATAATTTGCAAGCGTTGTTCGTTTGTAAGACGATTCATGGTTAAATTACAGACCAAACTGAAGATGTTTGACACTGAAACAAAGCACGAAACGTTCGTCAGCTGTTTAAACCAGTGTTGCCAAAAAGATAATAGCTAAAAAATCACCCTTTATTAACTAAAATTAAAACTGCGCACATACCTAAATTAACATTTTAGTTTATGATTTTAATACGCTAGATTTTAGGTTTTAAATAATTTTTAGTTTTAAAATTAGTCAGCATGCTCATCAGTTTATTCTTGAGCTCAATTTCGGGCGTACTGTCAAGTATAGAGATTCTTTCTTAAATCGCACATCGAGAATATGGAATGCTTAGGCCAACTCTGTTTTTCCCTCCCATTTTGATGTTCAGAACTTTAAGACCAATGTGCATCGGTATCTCCTCTTAAATCCTTCCCTATTTTCCTAATGCTCGCACTGTGTTTAAATATAAACATGTAAAGGGTACTAATAACCCCTTGAGTGCCTGTAAATTATAAAAAAAAATGTCTTCATTTCGAAAGAAAAATAGGCCCAATGATGTTCCAAATTAATTAAATGGATATAATAGTGATTCTTAAATGCCTCGAGGATTGGAAGCCAAATTGACAAATCATACTGCATACAAACAAAGTTTAACGTTTTCAACTATCACACAAAGATAACAATTATCGAAAGCTCTTACAGCTAAAAAAATAGCCTATATTTCAATCGCCATACATAGTTGGTTTAGCGTAACTCTTTCTGTATTTTTGTTTGTTTGAACCTTACGATCAAACTAAGGAATAGTAAAATAAAGAATGATACAAAATAAAAAAGATACGGCAGTAGAAAGACATGGTTTACAGTATTGTATTGCAACGTTATTCTTAGTTGAAGAAATACATATATTTTGTTGCGTATAAAACAAGATAGTTTCCCAAAAAACAACAAAATGTTATAAGTACGAATATGCCGTCTTCTTAGAATGGATCGTTATTTTAAATCATTTTCTTATCACGTTGTTAATTAGGGAGATATTTCTTTTTAACTAATAAAGAGTTAATGTAAACACTGCTCTAATAAATGTTCTCTATTTTTGGAACACAGAATTTTCCGCAAGAAAAAGATGGGATGGCGATTTTTACCCTATATGCAGTTTTTAAAAACTTTAATCACCTGCCTGTGCTACCCGTGGCATGATGGTTAGTGCTTTGGGCTGTCATGCCAGAGGTCTGGGTTCGACCCCTGCCTATGCCATCTAAAGTTTTTTTTTCACGGGTACTGCCTCTTGCGAGGAATTGACAAATTCTCCAAGACCAACTCTTGCCACGAAAAGTGCTTTCTCAAATTAGCCGTTCGGATTCGGCTTAAAACTTTAGGTCCCCTCTATCCCTGACGACAGTACACTAGGCCTTAGTTCTCAACGGACTATTGCGCCACCCAATAAAAAAAAATCTCCTGCTTTTATGGTTATGAAAAATACTTATATACATTTTAATCCGAACTTGAGCAGAAATTTATAAATACTCCAATATTATTTTTTTTATATTTTCTGACTAAGAATAAAATTTGAATACGTTGTCAATAACTAAATTACTTTTACAGCATATAGTTCAACATTTCTTTAATAATGAATTTCTATACGGATTCTTAAGCTAAATAAAATACTGAAAATATGAACTGAATTTTAAAGATAAGGATTTAACTCCTTTTTTATACACGTATGAAACCTCGTTTCTATATCTAAATGAAAGCAAAAGATAATTATATTTGATAAACTTGAACATATCCTCTTAACCACAAAATCCCCAAACTCTTAGATGTGCAAACTGCGCCAAAAATATGGACAATAAACTTATTCGAGAGGTTACAAGTCTGTTCCCAATTTTCTAATTTTTTACAAAATAATAATTTAAAGGTCTATTTAATAATTTTTATTTTATGATTATGTATATTGTTTTTTTTTCGCGAAATATCTATACAATTCTAAGAAAGAAACTATTTTTTTTTCCAAACAGACTTAAATGAATCTACTCTGTTAGAAAACTTAAGGCAAAGGTTCGAAGCCGGATATATTTATACCTATGTCGGGAGTATACTCATCGCAGTTAATCCGTTCAAATTCTATCCTATTTATAATCCAAAATATGTAAGACTGTATCAAAATCAAAGAATAGGCCCAATTTTACCACCACATATATTTGCAATTGCGGACAATGCATATTACTCAATGCTTAAAGAGAATAGAAATCAAGTGAGTTTATTTTTACTGTTTATATAACATATATTTAAACATTTTTAAACATTGTATTTTCTAGTGTATCGTTATAAGCGGTGAGAGTGGATCAGGGAAAACAGAAAGCACAAATTTTCTGCTTCACCATTTAACTGCTCTTTCACAAAAAGGATCACACGGATCTGGTGTAGAACAAACCATACTTAGTGCTGGACCAGTTCTTGAAGCATTTGGCAATGCCAAAACAGCCCACAACAATAACTCTAGCAGATTTGGAAAATTCATCCAAGTACATAATATCCCTTTATTTATAATAATAACAGACTATAAACTTTTTGTCTTTTCTGTCATTAAAAGGTTAATTACAGAGAAAATGGAATGGTCCAAGGAGCAATTGTCCAAAAGTATTTATTAGAAAAAAGCCGAATAGTATCACAGGTATGTAACTATAAAATGTTTTAAACATACATTTAATACAATTTATGGTATTTTTATTTGCGTAACAGGGACCCTATGAAAGAAACTATCATGTGTTCTACTATTTGCTATCAGGTGCCACAGATGCAGAGCGTGAATCACTGTATCTACTCCCAGCGGATAAATACAACTATTTAAACTCCAAAAATTTAACATTGGAGAATTGTAATGAAAAATATGAATTTTCTCGTCTCAAACAAAGTATGGAGATGGTTGGATTTTCATCCGAAAAACAGCGTCGATTATTTAATGTATTATCAGCAGTCTTGCTTCTTGGTAATGTTGAATTCTTTCCAAAAAAATCAACATACCATCACGATGAAAGTGTTCAAGTGCGAAACTTAGATGTTGTGGCCATTATATCAGAGTTGTTGAAAGTAAAACAGGATACGCTGTTAGCGGCGTTAACATCGAAACGCGTTAAAGCTAGTGGAGAGACACTCATAATGCAATATAAGTTACCCGAAGCAATCGCAGCCAGAGATGCTTTGGCCAAATGTTTGTATGGAGCTTTATTTGATTGGATTGTCTTGCAAGTAAGTACATTATATTTTGCAAGTTATGCAAGTTATGTATATGTTGTTCATTATTAATGGTTAAAGTGTAAGAATACGACTTTGTAAGAATGTGACTTTTTTTTCCAAAACCAGCAACATTCTTCTAATAATATAAATTAATTTCATAATTTATTTACTTATAGGTTAATCATGCCTTACTTAACAAGGATCAGACCCCTCATACTGGTCACTCAATCGGTGTACTTGATATCTTTGGATTTGAAGACTTTGGTCCACAGAATAGTTTTGAACAACTTTGTATTAATTATGCCAACGAACATTTACAATACTATTTTAATTTGGTAAATGTTTAATTTTTGTAATAAAATATAAATTATTCATTTTGGAATTATTATTTTAAAAGCATGTTTTCAAATACGAGCAAAATGAATACAAACGTGAAGATATTAAATGGAGTGATATAGAATTTATGGACAACTCTGGATGCTTACACCTGTTTGAATCAAAACCAACAGGTTTACTATGCATCCTGGATGATCTGTGCAAGTAAATATGATCAAATGAATATTTAAGTGTAATGAATATTTTTAAACTTAAATTTATTGTTTTGAACAGTTTTCCTGGGGCTACCAATGAAACACTTCTACAGAAATTCAATAGCGTCCATAAGGACAATAAGTTCTATGAAAAACCGCAACGAAAAGAAAATGCCTTTATAATAAAGCATTATGCGGGAAAAGTGAAGTACCAGGTACAATCATTAAATCGTATAAACTATTTCTGTAAACTAAGCAATTTGTTTTGCATATAGGTTGCGGAAATGAGGGAAAAGAACTTAGACCTTATGCGTCAAGATATTGTCAGCGTACTAAAAAATTCTAGCATGGCATTCGTACGAGAACTCGTTGGGGCCGATCCGGTTGCTGTGTTCCGTTGGGCTATTATACGCGCATTTTTTCGTAGTTATTTTGCATTTAGAAATGCTGGCAGCAAACATAGAAAAGAAAGGACTGATTATGCTTTGAACAAATATAGTGGCAAGAATCGTTATCGCCAGCAAAACGACATAATTTTAAGGTAGGTAGAAATGTTTGCAATTACTCATATGATAATAAATAACATATCAACAACTTTAACACTAGCAACCCACCATTGCATTTGAGTTAAAATCATATTAAAAATATTTTGTTGTTTCGATAAAGAAAAAATGCACTGTGTTATAAGCAAGTTGTAATTAAACAAAGACATACCGACCAATGCGTGCAATTGTGAAGAAAAAATAGAGCTGCTTTGTCAGATCTCATATCGTCCCCATTTACATAAGAACTTGTTGATATTGTTTTAAAATTAATTTCGTAGTAAATATTAAAATTATACGATTATTTATTTCATATAATGAGCCATGCGTAAATTAAAGGCAATAGCAAAATAGGCCTTATATTTGACTTTCAATACATACTTGAGCATATACTTTTGACTTTCTTTTCAAAAACAGCGGCTATTGTGACTTCTTCACTGTGTTCAAACATTTTGTGATCCTCAGGTTTGAACATATTATGAATCTGGAAAGATGCCAGTAAGCTCTGTTGATTTGAAAGTCAATTTACCATACATTTTTTAAAACAGCTAAAATCGTAATTTTCTATATTTTGTTAGTTTGCGTTGTAATACATTTTTAGATACAGCCGCCTGTGGTGCTCTATTTTGTATTAAAACTGTATAGAAGTTTTGAACAATGTTTTTAAATTGGTTAAACTCTTATGTTTTTTTTCAGAAAATTATTCTGATTACAAGTTTACAAAAAACTTTATCTCACCATGTTTGTCTTCCATAGTAGCAACGTTCTAAAAGATAAGTGAAGAATTATCATTTAGTTCTTAGCTTAGAAGGAATTGTTCCAGCAAAACTGAACAGAAATAGTTATTGTAACTCCCCAAAATGATTCATACACCAAAATAACCAAATAAGCTCCCAGAGCTTAAAGCATAATGTTTGTTGATTGGATTCTACCCTTTGATATGTGTATTACAAACACACTGAAAGAAGAAGTTTTTTTTTTTAATTTTTGCGTACTGACAACTAAAAAGTATTGACAAAAATGAGTGAGCCTGTGTGCGACTAACGTTTATTTGCGTATTTAGGATATCACTCTAAATAAAAACGCTACATACTTCCTAAGGTTTATTTTCCTTAAAATTAAAACGAATAAGCATTACATCAAATTTTAAATGTTCAAAGTGTCCCTTGAGATTAATATCAAGAAAAATAAAACAAACAATTTCTCACCATGATTATTGATGAAAACCAATAAATAGATCTTTGCTTTACTACTGGCAGATTAAAAAGCTTCTGTTGTTTTAAATGCACAGCGTGTCCGGTATTTGATATATCGCTTTACAGTTGATCTTAACAATTTTAATCCCTAGGACTACATTATATTCGCAGTCTTTTTTGAATTGACGCTCAATAAAAGGGTATATAATATACAGTGACCGAAATAAGTATAAGCATCACAAGTTTTCCAACTTTTATGTATGTATGTTCGCTAAACGTATAATAAATGAAGTCTCTCTTAAATACAAACAAATTATCCGGTTTTTCTTAATTTCTCCTGATAGAGAGGTTGATTTGTCAATAATTGTAGGGAAAAAAATCAAAACAAGTATAAATACAGTCAATATTTTTTTCTTTTTAACACCTTAATA
This sequence comes from Eupeodes luniger, assembly GCA_951509635.1. Taxonomy (NCBI): domain Eukaryota; kingdom Metazoa; phylum Arthropoda; class Insecta; order Diptera; family Syrphidae; genus Eupeodes; species Eupeodes luniger. Next base: position 69,072,438 of record OX608074.1, read on the forward strand.
TCTACTTATTTGAAAGTTAGTACTTTTTTTAAGCTCCTTGATTCTCAATAACTTTAAAAATCCTATCTGGCATCAGTTTATTGGAGGACTTATCTATTTTTGGAGGACTTGTTAATTTCCAACCATGCATTGTTAATTGCTGTGCTAACGTCTGCTACATATCTGTAATCTTTACATTTGAGTAAATCTTTCTGACTATCGTTCCCCAAACATTTTCGATGCGTTTACGGTCAGGACTAAATGAAGGCCATGGCAAATACAGGAATCCACTGGCTTCAAATCGTTCAGGAACACAATTGGCGTTATGAATGGGAGCATTATCTTGCTGCAAAAATAATATATTCACCGACAGGAATGTCTCCAAATTCATCAGAGGTTTATTCCAACGTCTGTCTGTATTTTTAGCTTGTTGTAATTTTGGGTTGTACAAATACCAATGGAATTTTACCAAGAAAACCAAAAGTACCTCAAGCACTAACACTTCTATCGCCAGAATGGCGACTAATGTTAATTGATTTTTCAAGTCACGCCAATAAAAGCTAAAACAATCGCATTGGGGCCATCCAGATTAAATTTTATTTTTGTCACTAAAAATAAGATATTCCCACTCTCTCACTCTCACGCCAATTGATTTTGTGTAAACAATAATCTTCCTTCCTTATGATGTTGTTGTAGCTGTGGTTCTTTCATTCTTTTTGTGCAACGAAGGTTATGATTTGCCTTCAACACTTGCTGCACTCTTTTAACGGGGAGGTCCAATCTACTTTTAATCTGCATAGCGTTTGGCTTATTCTACCTTGCTTTATGATGATTAATATTATTTTTTCGAGAGGTCAAAAAACTGGGCCGACAGATTGGCAGCAGTATTATAATATACGCCTAAATTAAGTAAACTACATGGCAACCAATCGATTAGAGAAAGCCACCTTCAAATGAGTTCCGCGAGGCATTGCTAAATAACAAACTCTTAAAAATCAATCAATCAAACCAAATAGTGAAATTTACCTCTACAACAACTTAAAAATATGTGGACATCTTTTCATTAAAAAAAAAATATAATATTGCGAAACAGAGACCTATTGGTCAAGGGTCATGAGCATATGCTTACTTCGGCCATTGTATGTAGTTAAGTATGTGAGCTGTACTTAAGATTTTGCGGAATAAAGGCTTTATAGATTGAAACCGCATCAGAAGTGGTAAACAATTTCTTGCAAATATCAAGTAAAATAAAAATCTTACTCTAAAGATTTATAAACTATCAGAATATCGGTTTACCTTTTGGTACGAAAGCCGCTGGTCATTAAGAATGCTCCAGATGCTTCTGGAGTTCTTTATTAATCCGAGAAAATGTATGTGGGATTATTTGAATCACAGGAAACATAAACGACATTTATAGGTACAGATCGAACAAATACTATTTTTCATCCACTCAGGAAAAAATTTATAAAGTAAGCCTGATGGAAAAGCATTGAAGAAGAACTCTTAAGTAGAAAAGGAGGGATAGGGATACTACTCGTGTCAGCAGATGTAGGCCAAGGTCTTTCAGTACTTTTACAAATCATACAAAAAGCAAACTGTGCTGCAACAAATTGCTAACAAATATCTATAAGACTTACAAATGCGATATCAATGAGAACGAGCATACGAACCGAAATTTACACGCTATAAAATATTTGCTTACAAATGACGAAACATTTTTATTTATTATTCAGATACCACATAGAAAAAAAAGTTTTTATATTTGTTGGCCTTAAGGCCTGCTGTAAACCGAACAACTTTTTGACCAAAACATCTCCGATTTTGCTAAATTTCTTTTTCAAGAAGTCTTTATCAAAAAACAATAGATACGTGTCCGATGGTTTTTTCTTTCATTTGCGAAATACAAGTGAAAGGACATTTAAATTAAATTCTGATAAAAACAAATGTTACATAAAAAAATAATTTTTCCAAATATAATTATTATTAATTATATAATATTCGATGGCCTCTATAAAGTATTAATCTAAAAATTAAATTATTAATAAGAATACGAATTTTCTAATTTTTATTGAAAATATTTTTTTTTCACATACCTTAAGTCTCAAAAACGAAAAAAAATTGTAATTTAAATAGAATCAGAAATATAAATTAAATCGTTTTGTGACATTTTCCATAACTTTTATTATCTCAAATACACGAAAGATGAAAAATCAGACTGATGGAAAAGTTTCAGCAAATTCGGAAAATTGTAAGTCAATTGTTTCCAAAATCCGTACTGTTTGTAAAAGACTTTCCCGTACACGTCTTAACCTTGCCTCCAAACTCTGGCTGTGGCTTCTTTTTTTTTTTCCTTCCATAATAAAAAGTTTAATATAAAAATATAGAATATTACAAAACTAAGGATACAACAAAATAACAACGGAAAAGCATTAAGTTCTTTGACTGGAAGATTGTTAATTTTTTTTACTGACTAAAAATATATGCACATTTCAAAATTAACAACAAAACCTAAAAAACAAAAAAAACTTTAGTAAAATTTATCAATTGGACATTTTCTTTTGTGTACTCATTATACATTTACGATACAGCCATCTAGTGACAGTTTCATCTGTAAATCTAACAATAAATAGAATTGCGTAAGTCAAACAAATAGCAGTGTTGAGTGTAAAAAAACAAATTATATTGTTTCTGCTCAGTTTTCCATTGCATGGTGTTGATTCTAATTTCTGATTGTTTGCAAGCCAATATTGTATTCTTAATTCATTTAATTTAGATTACATTTTTCAGTTTAAATTATTAATGGTTTTTGTGTTTTTGCATCGTTTTTTTTTTTATTATTTTTATTATTATTTATTTACTTATTTTTTAACTCTGTTTTCGTGTAGTAAAAAAAGTAACATTAAAAATGAGTTACCTAATGCACCAAATCATCTGCCGACTAATGCGTGCCGTAACACCAGAAGATCATGGTCAAGTATTGCATTTAATAATAAAAATTTCCCTGATGGTAAACTTGTCTACGAGAGCAGTCAAGCTGGCGTCATGGAAAACAGTTCTAACAAATTGTTTTCAAAAAATTATTCAAGATTTGAGCGCTCCAGTCAGGAAGTTATGGCTAAAGCTTCGCAAATTGTTCAGTAAGATTAATTCTTCCTTTCTTTTCATAGAAGCTTTTAAAATATTTCAAATGTTGTTTGTTATGTGTTTTTATGATCCAATTCTTAAACTCTTGCATTTCTTTTTTGAATTAATAACACTAAAATTTCGTTTGAATCTTTTTTACATACTTTTTATTTTTTAAATAATTTTGTTGTATAGGAAAAATAAATCCTTCCGTCCGCGTGAAAGACCGAAAAAAGGACTAAAAAATCTTCAAACTGTTAAAATGATGACAGCTGGCACGAATTTATTCAATCAGACAGGCATCAAAGCTCGAAAGCAGCCCCTTACGGTAACAGCCCAGTTTCAAAATTCACTTACCGCCCTTATGGATACTCTTAATCAAGTAAATTCTAAACTTGGAAGCCACAACAATTACCTCTAATAATGCTATATTTCTTTGCAGGCGAATCCATTTTTCATACGATGCATAAAATCAAATGCACAAAAAATACCAAACAAATTTGACGAAACGACTGTCGTACGACAAGTAATAAAGATATTTATAAATAACATAGAACGACATTTTAATTTATCAAATTTTAGTTGCGATATACTGGTATGTTGGAAACTGTTCGAATACGAAGAGCTGGTTATAATGTACGACTGACATATGAAGAGTTTATTCAACTCTACCGAATATTACTTCCAAAAGGTTTGGTAAGTTCGCAAAAGGATGTCAAAGATTTCCTCAGTACTATGGATTTAAATAAACAGCATTATCAACTTGGTACGTACATAATAAAGACATTTTTGTATTCTTCGTAAGAAATAGGTGGAAAGAAATTTTAATAATTAAAGGATAATAGTGAACTTCCTTTAGAATCATAGGTATATAACGAACGACTACGTTCATAAACTTGGTCATGTAGTTAAAATCGCTACAGTTTTAAAAAATACTCCATTTTATTTCTTAATAATTGTTTTTTAAAGACAAATATTTTGCCCGAATTTTAAATATTTATACTAAATTGTAATATAAAATTTATATTTATTATTTTCAATAAATAATTTACCAATCCTTGAGACATCTCAAAAAAAAAATGTTGGACGTTTACAGAATTAACTTGGAGTTTCAATTATTCAATGTCGCATATTTATGATTCGGAACAACATTTTGTCTGTTTTAATTTTTGTTCCATAAGCGAGTATTTTACATTAATGTGTATTAAATAAGAGCTCCAATTATCAGACAATTTTTTTTTCATTTCCAACAATTTCCATAATGAGAAATAAAATAATCTCCCTAATACTCATGCGTAGTACTCGTCACATGATGGTTAGTGCGTTGGACTGTCATGCAAAAGGTCTTGGTTTTTTTTTTCTTATTTTTTTCTTGGTCTTGGTTCAATCCCTGCCTGTGCCATCAAAAGTTTTTTTCACGGGTACTGCCTCTTGCGAGGAATTGAAAAATCCTCCAAGAGTAATATTGTCATGAAAAGTGCTTTCTCAAATTAGCCGTTCGGATTCGACTTAAAATTGTAGATCCCATCCATCCCTGACAACATTACTCGCACACAATAATGTGTAACCGACTATTTTGCCTTCGGTTCAGGTTGCCGGAAAATACCCCTTCAGCTAGCTCCGCCATGGGTCCTTGAACCTAAATCGATTACAAAAAAATTATGGAATTCCGGCTTAAGCGTCAATGGTCTTGTTTGACGAGCGAGAAATTTGCCTCAACCCACCCTGCCATGGTTGTCTCCCTCGCTAGGACAACCCCATAAATAGACTTCTTCATACCATCATCCCCTTTTACCCTCCTCGCGTCATCCTTCTCATCCTCTTTTTAGTTAAAATAACTTAGTTCACCATTTTAAATTTTATATTCACTTCAAAAATTATCTAAATATACATTAGTATTATACATCTTCGTTTAATTCTTATTTTAAATGTTACACTCGATTTAAATTACATTTATGGTTAAAAATTACCATAACAAGATTAAATTTTAAATAAAATAATTAAAGCTCTGATGGTAACTTAACGGCTTTTATTCGAAAATTTACCAAAAGAAATCGTAATTACGTCTTCAATTTATTATCAAATTTGGGATATCCGATCCTCTTTTATCACAATAAAAAAATTTTAATTCATTGATCCCCCTCTTAACCGCCCTCGCGAAAGTAATTTTATGTATGTATATCGATATATTTGCACGTATATATATATCAAAAAGGTATAGTATAAAAGTAACAAAACTCACCCCTATCCTTCCGTTCGAAGTGGCCACTGCTGCTGGAGAATAAGGTGGAGAACTTTTTCCTTTGGGTGTGCACTCAATGTATAAATATATATATATATATAACTTTATCACTTTCGCGAATTAACATATATCTACTACACGGTTCGCGTAATTACAAATTTTTTGTTTTTAAATTTTTAAATTCGACCGACTCAATCACCACTTCGAGTTACAAATTGGCAAATCAAATTATTAGAAAAATTGTTAAAAAAAAAGAAAATAAAAAAATTGATTTTAATAAAAAACGAAATAAAAAAATTTTGATTTTAAAAGATTTGAACTTTGTGCCTTTAACGGCCTTTTTTTAAAATTAGCGGCGCCTCAACGCCCACGGCTACCGGTTTGCTTCGACCTCCGCTGCTCTGCAACTGTTTTGTTTCTTGCTGTTTTTTTCTAGTCTGTGTTTCTAATTCTTTGTCTATGAAACAAAGAACTAAACAAAGAAACTTCCTCCTGAGTTTTGTATCCCTTTGGATAATCTCCTGGATTTTCCTTATAAAAGGTAAATTTAATTTATATGAATTTATATAGATAAATATGTACTTATATGAGTTTGATTTAAAAAAAATTCCCTTATCACTTTTTTCCTACCTCCTCTGAATTTGTTTTCCGCACCCTTTTTCTTCTCCAGGCTTTGTTCTTTATTATTTTATTGATTTTTATTTAACAAACAAAATTTATTCCTGGGTGGTTAATTAAACTTTAAAAATTTTAATTCGAATTGGTGTCGGTATCAATTCGCTCAAATTGTTAAAGGTACTCGATATCTTTCCCAAAAGACAAGTCTTGCTCTAAAGGCGGGTAGGTTTCGAAAAAAAAAAGACAAAAGATTTAAAATTTTCTTTTCCTTTTGGCTAACACTTTACCATCAACATTTTGTGCTGAATTAGCAAAAACTAGATGCTCTCTGTATACATTTAGAACAATTATTATCTATTCTCCCGACAGAAATACTTATCTCTCAGTTATCTCATTGTGTTCATGTCCCCATTCCTACTCTTCGAACCTATCCTTAGCTCTAGTATCGACGACCTACGTTACCGACTCACAATATCGTAACTTTGATCACGTTTAATGTCATTTTGACAAGTCTAGAATTAAAATGAAATCATTTTTATTGTTTGTTATCGTCGGTCGTCGTCGTCGTCGAATTCTTCAATATTTATCTCGTCGTCTTTCGTTTTGTTTAGTAAATAAATACAGTCGAAATGTAACAAATGGTTGAGAGCTGTAAGTCACTAGGCCCTAGTTCTTCCACGGACTGTTGCGCCACCCAATTTATTTATTTTAATACTCATGTACAGTGTACATATCCAACTTTCGAGTAAAAAAAAATTGTAGATAGATAGATAAATTCTTTATTTTTTCGATTCGATGTTGATACAATTATAATCTTAAGAATAGGACATGGCTATCTGCCCGATATGACATTTCATGAATAAGTGATAGAAAAATAAAAAAAGAATCATGTAATACAAATCATTTCCAAAATGATTTGCATACGAGTATGTTGATATAACAAAACAAATACATTTTTTTTTTAATCAGAAACTTTTAATTTTAGCTAATATTTAGTCTGTGTGGTTCTAAGGTTTTCATAATTTTGATGATGCACAATATAAGAAGTGAATATTTTAATTGATTTAGAGCAACAAACATATAAGATAAATAAATAATAATGGGAGAGCGATAACCCTGAAGTTTTTGCAATTTTAATGATTTGCCACATAAATAAAAAGTAATAATTTTAAATTATTTTGAATTTTTGGCAATTTTAATGATTTGCCACATAAAAAGTAATAATTTGAGGAAATATTAAGAGAATACAATTTTCAAAAACTATTCCGATAATCTAAAGCGTGTTTGCAAAATTTGTATAGATTAGACCAATCACGACCACCATTTAATATTTCATACAAGCTATTGAGTGATATCAAACTTTCTTGAAAATACAAGCGCCGAATTTCTTGTAATATAGGGCAAATAGCAATGAAGTGGTAAACATTATCACATTCTCTTCTGTTGCATAAATCACAAGTCTGCTGAAGATCAGTTCTATGAGGGATGTAATTCAGATTAAGGATTTCTACTCTTGCTCTGAAAATGGTACTTATAGCCTCAGACGAGTACTTAATGTTGAAATAGCTATTCTCAGTTAGAATTTGATGGTTAAGGTTCTTGTAGAATAACCTCGAGGTTGACGAAGAAGCTCTGGTTAGGTGCTGGTCATATATCCTTTCATCGGTCTTAGCAATAATCGATGTAAGTATATTGTGCCATTCGAAAACGTTCGCCTCTGTTAAAGACAGAGAAAGGTCATTGGACAGGGCCAACTGATGCCACTCCCTAAAAGGATACTGATTCAATTGCAGTTGTCTCAACAGAATTGATTTATGAAGACTGGTATTATTTCTCCTCATCACTTTTATTAGATAGTCTGCATGCGCTTTTAAGTTGTTAATGTAGATGGGTGGTAAGCCAGATTCCACGTGTATTGCATAGGTTGGTGCTGAATTCGGTAACCGAAATATTCGTTTGAAGAAAAATCTTTGAACAGCTTCAAATTCTTCGAAGGGCGTAACACCAAAGGCTTGCACCCCATAACACATGCAAGTGTTCACTGTAGTACTAAACACTTGATATTTTGTTGAATGGTCAATGTTTTGGTTAGCAAAGAACCTTTTCCACAAGATATTTAGCGCCAGCTTAGCTTCAGTGCTTTTATCCTTTGCATGCTTGCCAAAGTTTAAGTTCGATGTAAATAAGACTCCAAGGTACTTGAATTCACGAACTATGTCAATCTGTTGATTATTGAGCCGCCACGTTTCCTCAGGTAGCCTCACCCTTCTATGTCGACTCTCAAAAATCATAACTTTGGTTTTTTGGACATTGATGTGGAGATCCCAAGTTTTACAGTATTCATCCAGACGATTAATTTGGAGTTGAAGAGTAAAGGGGTTGTCAGCTATTAGTACCAGGTCATCAGCGTAGAGAAGAACTTTGATGAGAGTTCCAGCGAACATAACGCCTATAGGAAGCATTTCAGAGATATCATCGATAAAAAGCGCGAATAAAGGGGGGCTTAGAATACATCCCTGATGGACACCTGCTGACGTCTCAAAACACTCTGAGAAATTGGAACCATCCCAAACTGCTGCACAATATGACGACAAGAAATAGTTATAAAGCATCAGAAACTTCCGAGACACTCCAAGCCTCTCCAGCTTATAAATCAGAGCCTGTTTGTTGACGGTATCAAATGCGGCTTTAAAATCAACAAAGCATACATATAGTCTCTTATTTTTCTCAGTATATTTTCTAGCAATGCAAGTTAAGGCAAAAATGTGATCCATTGTGGAAAATCCAGAACGAAATCCCGCTTGAAATATACTTAAACTGTTTGTTCTTTCTATCCAGTTCGAAAGTCTTCTATAAAGAATTCCCGTAAATAGCTTTCTTAGAGAATTGAGTATTGAGATTCCTCTATACTTTTCGGGCTGCATCATCGCATCACCTTTTTTAAATATCGGGAATATGAGGGCTTTTGAAAAAGTCGTAGGCACGTAAGCATTGTTGTACAGAAGATTTAAAAAATTAACGATATACGTTTTGAGCTGGTCATTGCTGTTTTTGAGAAATTCAACTGGTATACCATCAATACCTGCAGCTTTGTTGTTTTTCATTCCCAAAAGAGTTGCCTCCAATTCTCCTAAAGATATCGGCGCGTCCAATTCAGACACATAAAAGTCTTGCATTGCGTAGCTGAAGGTATGAAGATGCTCGTCAGCCGTCAATAGAGTTCTAAAATTTGCTGCTAAAGTCTGAGCTTCTACAGCAATCTTCATACCTCGGTGCAATCCACTCAGTTCACGTACGCTAGACCAGAATTCCTTAGAGTTTTTACTATGTTGTACCTGTACGGCCAGATTTTTAAGGTATTTATCTTGGCAAAGCATAATTGTTTGAATTCCTTGTTGGCACTAAGATACAAATTTTTGAAGGAATTGACGATTGTCACTCTGAATAGCTTTAAATATTTAAACGATAGTTTACGAAGCCTTGCACACTCCTTATCGAACCATTTACATTTAGGTGTGAAAGTTATGTAATTATTGTTTGCATCTGGTGCCAAGGCATAAATTATTCTCACAATATTTTCTTCAATTTGCTCTACCGAGCTTGTTGACTGTAGGAAGTTACATTGGTAATCTAGATTTATTTTGTAACGAGATGCTTTACTTTGAATCCATTTAAGTTTTCGTGTATCCAAGTTCCTCTGTTGGGCTTCTTCCATGAAGCGAGCTTTAATCATAATTGGTAAGTGGGCAGAAAATCCAGCCATAAGAACCTCGAAATCATCGACTACATTAAACCACTCTCCAGATATGGCACAAAAGTCAAAAGTCAAAAAGTCCTTGACCGCTAATGAACGTAAAATTACCGCCTATGTCTCCATTCGCCACTCCATTCAGCACAAAAAATCCGAAATCTTCAAAAAATTCGGTCTTTAGTTTACCATTTCTGTTAAGAGTTATATCTTTTGAATTTCTGTTGGAACCGAAATTCAAAAGAGTTTGTGACATATGTGCAGGATGATTCTGATAAATACCAATCCGAGCGTTAAGATCGCCAATAATCAAAGTATTTTTCAAAGAAGAATTGGTCATAAAACTATGCAAATTATCAAAATCATTCTGCCAATTATTGCAGTTTAGGTAAACCGGTATAATATAATAATTCAAATTATTACTTGATATATGAATAAGAAGTTTGTTATCAATGGTTTTAAATTGAGCAAAGTGAGCAATATTGGATTTTATGGCACAGAGAATACCTCCACTCGGCCTCCCATGTACACTACTACGTATGGCTGAAATAAAATTTATTTTATAATCTTTGAAATATTTTAAAAAGTCATTTTCATCTTTCGGTTCTAAAAAAGTTTCTAATAATATAATAATATCAAGTTTAAAAATATATTTGAAAAAATCGGGTTGCAAAAGTTTGCTTTTAAGGCCTGTTATATTATATGCTAAGATCTATAAATTAAGTAAATTTATAATTTTTGGCAGACGACAGTTTTATCCTAGTGCGTAGTCGACCTAAAAAGGTTCGGAAAATGATGCCCAGGTGGCGGTAGCGACGACTGAGAGCCAGATGGTGTTTGTTGATTTTCAACTGCGACTATCTACGCTCCCTCGCTGCAGTCAAAATATTCCGAAAAACTGTCACCAAACATGTTGTTGACAAATGTCAACTCCGCGACTGTACCTACCTCCCTACATAAAATAACTGACTCAAAATTGAATTTCCCTACGTAACGTATTGTTTCTTTCCAAAAAATGAAAAAAAAAAACAACAAAAATCTGTTGCCAATTTTTAAATATGCACATGCACACAACTATGTACAATATTCAAAATGTGACAACAGTGTATTTATTGTGAAAAGAAATTTGAAATCAAATGCAACAAAAACAAAACCTACATAGTTCAATACATATGAATATCTCCCCATGACAACACATAAAAAAAACGCAAGCAAATGTACTACTTGTTTGCCTCTCTTACTCTCTTGATTTCTTACGAGAGTGAAAATAATACAATCACCTCTTTTCCTCAACTCGGTTTTTGTTTTAACTTCTGCAATCTGCACAACAAATTTTCAGTACTCCGAGCGCCGCCTGTCAACCATCAATGAACTCAAAATTCATGTTCCATAAGAGTACTATAGTTTATATATACAAAGGTTATAGTTAACACACCAAATGTTTTTTATTGCAAGACTCTAACAAACAATCCTTGAGTCTCAAATATCTCGTCTGAAAATAAATTAAATTTCATATTGGTCGAAGTTGTTTTACTGAAAATTTGATTATTACAAAAAATATGACATGTAATGCTATTCAGTGCACCAATGGGAAGTTATCAGTGTGGGTCGCAACCCAGTCTCTTTTTTTAACCATTGTATCGAATTGATTGCTATTTTGAGGAGCAGATTACTTGGCTCTCCACTTTCCACACAAATTTAATTGCCATCAATCGGTAAGGGATTTTTTTTTTAACGCATGAGTGTTTCATATTTTTTTTCTAGTTTTTATATGTGTAAAAACATCGGACATTATTGCACCAATCCTTGAGGCAGTTTTTACCAGCTGCCTTTATCTGGTCCATTTCCCTCGGCATGGAGAGAAGTTAAAGTTATACCCAAAGCAGGTAAATGCTCGCAAGTCAATCCTAAAGATCTACGACCCAAAAGTCTATCATCATTCCTTCTTAAGACCTTGGAAGATTGATTGATATCCATTTAAGGGCAAGTATTGATACAAGACTTCTGTCTTCGTCTCAACATGCCTACTGTAAAGGTAAATCCGTGGAAACGGTGTTACACACCTTAGTACGCACCATCGAATATTCCCTCCATCATAAAGAGTTCACTATGGTTGCTTTCCTTGACATCGAAAGTGCTTTTAACAACGTGGACACATCTGCAATCACATCTGCACTAACATCTCTAAACTGACTAGCAGAATAATTAACTCAAAACTGGGCTCTTCTACGAGAAGATTCGTTAGTAGAGGGACACGGCAAGGTGGTGTTCTATCCCCTCTCCTTTGGAACCTAGTGGTGAATTAAATCCTAACTAGTCTGGATGCGGAGGATTTTTAGAGTGATTGCCTATGCGGATGACGTTGCTATAGCGGTTTCAGGAAAGCATCTTAACACCTTAAAATAACTCTTACACAATGCCTTAGACAGACTAATACTTTGGGCTGATCGGTGGGGACTGGGTGTTAACCCACACAAAACCGATTTAGTCCTATTTTCGAGGAAATACAAAATTCCATTTGTTAACCCTCCCTATATTAAAGGAATCCAATTAAAATTCTCAGGCGAGGCTAAGTACCTGGGTCTTATTTCAGATAAAAAACTAAATTGGAAACGCAATGTACAAGAAAGAGTCAAAAAAGCTACTGTAACTCTCTTTTCTTGCAAAAAAGCTATTGGTAATAAATGGGGCTTACAACCCAGAATCACGCATTGGCTATACACATCGGTAATTAGACCGATTTTAACGTACGGTGTGGCAGTATGGTTGACTGCTTTAGAGAAAGCTATAAACCGCGACAAATTAAATAAAGTGTATGTATAAGCGGATCGCTTCGCACGACCCCATCTGCGGCACTGGACACCTCACTCTACCTAACACCTCTTGATATATTTAGCAAACAAATAGCTGCAAGCCCTGCTATTCGCCTCAAAGCTTCATCGCAGTGGATTAATAACAACATTGGCAACTCCGTAATTCTTAGGTATTTAGAATCAATTCCAAAGCACACAGACTACACCATCCCCTAACTGCAATTCAATGGAAAGTTCCAGATTTCTATACCTTCCAGATCTTTCTGGGATGATAGGGCATTTTTATACAGATGGATCAAAAACAAAAGAAGGGGTTGGTGGAGGTGTGTATTCTGAACGACTGAAATTAAGTCTCTCATTCCCAATCATTGTAGCGTGTCCTGGCTTAAAGAAAACGTGATATCAAAATCTGATATCCGTATCTTTCCAGATAGTCAGTCCGCTATCAAATCTCTGGACTCTGTCTCTACAAACTCTATAACAGTCCATAACTGTCCATCTCTAATGGAGATGGCACAACAGTTTAATATTCACCTTTGCTGGGTGTCGGGCCAGAGACATTCCAGGTAACTGTGAGGCAGATGAACTCGCCAGGAACGGTACAGTACAACCCATTCTACCACGTTTGGTAAATGCTGGCATACCAATCGCTACTTGTAAACAATTGCTAATGCAGGACGCTATGAAGAAGGCAAACAACAAGTGGAACAACATCACCACGTGTCAGGTCACAAAAAACATCTGGCCAACACTAGATTTAAAGCGATCAAGGTGCTTGCTATCTCTAAGCAGATCGCATATAAGCTCGATAATAGGTGTCATAACTGTACACACACTTAATATATAGACGAGTTTTTTCTCACCGCTTTAAAACGTTCTTTAATGTATTGTAAAGGAGGCTAAACAAATTTAAATAACATAATGTGTGTCTTAACCTTAAATGTACACATTTAAAGGGCTAAAGTTACAACTTTAATTATTAAATTATTTGAGAACACTGTTGTCCAACAAGGTATAGTCTAACTATTTAATTTGTTCGACTCTCTACATATGAAAACATTCCAAGATTCCAAAAGTTTTCTAAATATGTCATATTTAAGAGCAAAATACAGTAGTTTAGAGGGTTTTTGTTGCTTCCATGCAGAAATTAAAGAAATCGTTTTGAAACGTAGCTTTTTTCCAAAAAGAATATATTGTTTTTTGTTTTCATTTCTATTAATGCGAAAAACGCTAAAAAAAAATTCAAAAACCCAGAAAATGAGAAAAAATCTATGTAATATTAAAAATTGTCTGTTTTTTTTTTGACGTAGTGTTTTCGGACTCAATTTTCGGAAGTCTATTATTACTATCGCTATTAGTCTGCTTACTCGAATATTGGAGCTGATGCTACAAAATATTTTGATCTTAAATGAGTCAACAAAACTTAAGAATTGTGGAGAGAAAAATGTTTCGTTCTTGAATTTAAGAGAATAGGTGCATTTAAGTACATATTTTTTCTAAAAATTAAATAAAAACAAATAAATTGGAAAGAAAATTTTGTGTGGTACTCAAAAATTACACGTTTCAGAATTTCTTTTTACTTCAGTTCGCAAGAGATTCAAATCTTTTATACTAATGGATATGAAACGTTCAGTGTGTTATCAATTAGCCATTATTTTAACAAAAGTGTCAATTTTGCTGTTTTCGGGACATTTATATTCTTGAAATTCGTGTTTAAATCTCAGTTCTAGAACATCTTAAGAAAATTCACTTCAAAAAGTAGATTTCTTAAGGTTTTGTATTCAACAGAAAATCAGAAAGAAATATAATGCACGACTGGGTCGCTAGAACTTGCTAATTTCTTCCAAAATCTGTTTTAAAATATTTTTTATATCTTAAGATTGATTAAGATGAGTTTTTCTCAAAAACGTAAATGTCATTTTATTTCTCAAAAAACCTATATAAACTTAATTTTTGTTTCCAAAATCATTTTAATTTTTAAATTTTGTCTTAAAAATATTTTTGGTAAGCACTAAATAAGTGCTTATAATTATATATTGTACATTTAATATTCGTTAAAAAATATTAACCCTATCGAGAATGTAAAAAATGTATATTTTTTAAAAATAAAAAAAAATAATGACATTTTTGATCATTAAAAATAATCATCATCAATTTGATTATCGACAAGAGCTTGAACAGAAGAAAACTTAAAAAAAAAAATAACGGTTTTATGAAGGGTACCTTTCTGAAGCAATACCAAAATATGTTTTTTCTTGTAGAAAGAAGCCAAATTAAGAACACAAAATTTAGAGAGTTTTAAAAATATCTATCGAATTTTCGAATTTTAACCAACAAATTTGAATGGGGACTGCTGTTATTTTTCGTGTTAAAAATGAAAAAACGCCTTACGCTAATCGGTTGAAAACCTTAATTTCAATCGACACAATGGGTTTGGCTGTAGGGGCCAGGACCCACTTTTTTCAAATTTTCTAGCATCATAATGTCATGTTTGATTAAAAGCTCGAGTTCGAAATTTTTTACGAATATTGCATTCGTATATATTCGTAGTCGCAAGTAAAAATCACTTCAATGTTCACAATTTATGTGCGTCAAAAAAGTAAGATGGAATTGAAGGCTACTTTCAGGAATTTAAAGGCAACTTAATATAAAATTGACGATTTCTTATTCAAGGTTTATTCTTAAGAACCTGAATATTTGCTTTTTTTCTTAGAAACAAATTTTATGAAAATAAATTAAAGCATTACTAAAGTTACAAAAATTTTAGTTGTTTTTGACAGGAAACCACTTTTTTGTGAATGTCGTTCAATTACTAACAAATCTTTCGATAAAATATTTACTTATACAACTTAACTGAGCTTAATGGCTCCTATGACCCCCCCGTGTATTGGTAAAAAGTTGACGAATTTGTGCTGTGTTTTTGGAATAGGGCTGAATTTCCGATTCATATTAAGTTCTTGGTCTAGTCCTCAGTAGCAGTTTTAGCAACAAAGTTTGAGGGATTAAAATACAAATTATGTTTTCATATACAAAAAAAAAAATGATTCAAAATTATCCATTAACGCAATACGTTTAGTTTTTTAGTTTTGAATTGAAGGGAATTCCTACGAAAAAACAAACAAATTATCTCCCGGGGAGGGGGGGGGTGTTTGTGGTAGGTCACGACCCTTATGACCCCCACCTGGATCCGCCTAACCTAACCTTATATGTGTACAATGTACATTGTACATATGTATAGGTGTAGGTATAGCTTCATTTTTATCATAGGTTATAAAGTATTATAGGTATATAGAAAAAACTGTAGGTCGACTTTTTCTAAAAAATTTAAGAAATGTTATCAACAGTATCTTGTATTAAATAAATTAAATTTGAAGACAATAGTTTCAACTGTTCTCGAAATATTCGAAGCAAAAAAAAAACTTACCAATCGTTAGTTAATTTTTGTTTTGTTGAAAAAAGGTGTCAATTAGATCTTTTTTTAAATTTTACCTAATGTAAGAAACAATTAGTTTGAAGCCAGTATCTTCATTTTGGCCAAGATATTCGAGTCGAAGTCAATTTAATTTTTCCAAAAATTGATACATGTGTCGAAAACGTTATTCTTATTTGTATTAAGACATTCTGGACCGATAAAAATAATTTATTATTGGAAGTTAATAATTTTAACTAAAATAAAAATAAGAATAATAATGCGACCCAAACTGATAACTTTAAATCCCGCCTGTCGATTTGTCTTTCTTAAACCTTTTACAAAATATTCATAACAATATTTTGTGTAAGATAAATAATTTGAAGTCAATATTTTTCTTTGTTCTTCAATACCTAAGTCAAAAACCATTTATAATTCATTTGTTGTTGTTTCTGTAGGTTTTCGTGTTTTTTTAAAAAGTTAAATTTTTCTAAAAGATTAACTAAAAATTATCAACAATATTTTGCATATGATGAAATACCTAGTTTGATTTCAAAATCAACCCCCCTGCTTCGGAACACTATAGGATTTGGGGTGGGTGCAAGTTGGAGTGCGTGCAAGGTGGGGAGGGGGCAAGGTTCGGTGGGTGCAAGATGGGGTGCATGCAAAGTTTCTTTTGCATTTAAATAAGCTGGATTTACTTACTTACTTAAGGTGGCGCTACAGTCCGGGGCGGACCTGGGCCTCAACCAACATGCGTCTCCAGCCAGCTCGGTCCCTAGCTACCTGTCTCTAGTTTCGCACGCCAAGTTGGTTGAGGTCCTCACCCACCTGAGTCGCGGTCTTCCTTTACTGCGCCGTCCCTTGGGATTGGATTCGAAGACCTTCCGGGCTGGAGCGTTGATGTCCATTCGCTCTACATGACCCAGCCATCTAAGCCGTTGGACTTTTATTCTGCTAACTAGGTCAGTGTCGCTGTACAGCCCGTATAGTTCGTCGTTATATCTTCTCCTCCATTCTCCATCTATACGTACGGGACCAAAAATCACCCGAAGAATTTTCCTCGAAGCATCCTAAGACGTTCTCATCTTTCTTTGACAGGGTCCAGGCCTCAGCGCCATAAATAAGAACCGGGATGATGAGTGTCTTATAGATGGTGATTTTAGATGCTCGAGAGAGGACTTTACTTCTCAATTGCCTTCTAAGTCCAAAGAAGCAGAGTTATTCTTCGTTTGATTTCAGCGCTGGTGTCGTTGTCTGTGTTTATAGCGGTGCCTAGGTAGACAAAGTCCTTAACTACCTCGAAGTTATAGCTGCCCATGGTGACGTTTTGTCCATGACGTCGTTGTTCAATGTCCTTTTTTGATGACAGCATATACTTGGTCTTGCCCTCATTGACCACTAAACCCATCTTCTTCGCTTCCGTCGCAATGCTCAAAAACGCTCCACTGACATCACGCTTTGATCTTCCAATTATGTCAATATCATCTGCGTATCCGAGTAATTGGATGGACCTTTGGAAGATTGTGCCTCTAGTGTTGACGGTTTAGTTTTGCACAATTCTTTCCAGAACGATATTGAAGAAGTCGCATGACAGTGCATCGCCTTGTCTAGAACCTTTTTTGACATGCATCGGTGAGATCTTTTCCGACCTTGATGGAGCAGCGTGCATTCTCCATCGTCACTCTGCACAAACGGATAAGTTTGACAGGGATGCCAAAACTAGACATTGCTCTGTAGAGCTCTTTCCTATGGATGCTGTCATACGCGGCTTTAAAATCGATAAAGAGATGGTGGGTATCGATTTGAAGCTCCTGGGTTTTTTCCAAGATCTGCCGTAGTGTGAATATTTGGTCGATAGTGGACTTTCCTGGTCTGAAGCCACACTGATAAGGACCTATCAGGTTGTTGACGAACGACTTCAGACGTTCACATAATACGGCAGAAAGGATCTTATAAGGAGACTGATCCCTCTGTAGTTGGCGCAATTTAAAGGGTCTCCTTTTTTTATGTATCGGGCAAACTATGCTGAAATTCCACTCATCGGGCATGCTTTCTTCCGACCATATTTTGCAGATGAGTTGGTGCATGCTCCCTACCAAGTCATCGCCTGCTGCTTTAAATAGTTCGGCAGCTATGCCGTCAGCTCCAGCAGCTTTGTTTGACTTCAGTTTAGATATGTATATCTATCTTCACTTCGTCTAGGTCGGGTAGGCGGAATTGTTGATCTGCGTCGCCTAGGTTGAGTGGTTCTATCTCCCTTACAGCGGAATTCGGTTCGTCATCGCCGTTATATAATTTGGAGAAGTGGTCTTTCCATATTCTCAACATAGACTGCGGTTCTACTACGATGTTCCCCTGATCGTCTTTACAGGCTTCGGTTCGTGGCTGGTACCCTTGGGAGGTTTTTTTTACCTTTTGGTAAAATTTACGAACCTCATTCCTGTTGTAACATCCCTCGATCGCGCGCTTCTCGTGCTCTCTCTTTTTTCATCTAAGAAGCCGGTGTTCCTCTCTCCTCTTCTGCTCGTAGAGCTCGCGAGCAGCTCTGGCCCTTCTGTGCAGCGCCGTTTTGTAGCCGTAGCCGTACCTTGGCTACAACGAGGTAGTGGTCCGAGTCAATGTTGGCCCCTCGGAATGTTCGGATATCCTGTATACTGGAGAAGTGTCGTGCGTCGATCGCAATGTGGTCAATCTGGTTGACGGTTGATTGATCAGGAGATTTCCATGTCCCCTTGTGGATATTGAGATGTGTGAACTGCGTACTAGCTACCAGAACGTCTCGCCCCGCAGCGAAATCGATCAGCCTGAATCCGTTGTCGGAGGTGGTGACGTGCAGGCTGTATCTCCCGATTGTGCCACCAAAGATGTCTTCTCTTCCTAGCTTGGCATTAAAATCTCCTTAGACAATTTTAATGTCATAGCCAGGGCACTGCTCATATGTCTTGTCCAAGAGCTCGAAGAATATGTCTTTGGTGTCTTCATCTTTCTCCTCTGTTGGGGCATGCGCGCATATTAGGCTTATGTTGGCGAATTTAGCCTTGATGCGGATTGTCGTGATGCGCTCGCTCACATTGTTGAAACTCAAGACTTTTTGCCTGAGTCTAGTTCCAACAACAAATCCACACCCAAATAGACGCTGCCTTTGTTCTCGGTAGCAGTCGCCGTAGTATATATCGCAGTCTTTTAGTTTGCGTTTGCCCGGTCCATCCCATCGTACTTCTTGGATGGCGGTAATATCTGCCTTGCAGCAGTTTAGGGCTTCCGCTAATTGTTCGGCTGCACGTGGTCTGTTAAGGGACCTAACATTCCACGTACAGATCCGAAGTTCGTTGTCCTTATTTCGTTTGCTTGGGTTGTCAACAGTAAATCCGTCTGTATCCGAGGCTTGTTGGTGCTTCGCAACTAGAAGATTTTGATGTGGTCAGGAAGTCACCCCGACGGCACAACCCCCAACCTGGAGGGCCAGATCCTTAGTATAACTCCAAGGACGGGGAGCCGGATAAACCGCTCCTTATAGGCCTGGGCTCCGAATAAGTCGTAGAAGCCCTATAAGGTGTTCACTAAGTAATTCAACCTTACTGGAACTGTAGACGCCACCGTTGATTCCATCTCGAGAATTCGTCCGCTGCCGTCTGGATAAGGAGAGGTGCCTTAGTGGAAACACCTCTTCCCCCCTCTCTCGTTTGCTGCCCCCAACAACTTTCCACTGGGGTTAGAACCCAATCTCCAGTTGAGGTACTAGGCACCCGAAGTTCACCACGGGGAGGTGAGAGTAGGAGTTGATAGACAGAGGTGGGTTTTGAGAAAAACCTGTGGACGCTTGTGTCCTCTTGAATGCACATGTCTACCATTTGAACTCCTGGAAAGCTGGATTTAAGAAAAATTAATTTACCCTAGGTGTATCTTAATCCATATTCGATTATTATTATCAAAATAAGACTACGTTAATACTTAAGCAAGGAAAAAGTAATTTAATTAAAATATTTTTTTTGGTAATTTTCAATTTTCTCATGAACATAAAGTCTTCTAGTTTTCAGTTTTTGATCAAAAACAAATAAGAGCAATGAATTCTAAAAAATTCGTTCGTTCGTTCCTCTTCATGATAGTACCTTTGTATATAAAGTGGAATAGTACTATTATGAAGAGGAACGAACGCAGCGACGTCTGGGCTAACGTCAATGAACTAAATCTGCAAAGTTTGTGTAGAATTTGAATTGGGGAAATTTAGAGACAATTTGACAATACAAAACAGAGAAGAATGTAAACAAAAGTAGCTATGGTTGGAGGGAGACAATAAAGAGACATTTTGTTATTTATTTATTTATGTATTGTATGTATAAAGCAATAATAAAGACAAATACCAATAAGACAAGTACCAATAAGCCAAATACCAATTCAAATTTAAATTTTGTAACTGTTGCCGGTTAGCCGATTGCCAATGAATACAACAAAAATACGTTGAAATACCTATTTTCAAAACAAAAAGAAAATAGATACAATGTTTTTGTTTTTCTTAGGTATATATGCATCTACATACATATGTACATATATTAGGTCAAATGAAAGTAGGAATTATTATACGCTATCAATACAGGTATGTAAGTATATTTGAAAAGAAGACAAATAAAAGTCAATGGCGGGGGTTGTAGGGGTGATGACACCCCCCTGGAAGATATTTTTTTTCATTTTCTTAGAAATTCCCTTGAGTTCAAAACTTATAGTATTGCCGTAATGGATTTCACACCCCTTAAGTTAAGTTGCATAATTAAAGACTTTATCTAAAGATTTTTTAGTAATTTACCTAACGATATTTACCAAAAAGCGATTTGAAGCAAATAAATATTGTAAGACATTCTTAAAGTGTTTTTTCTTTCAAAATGGATCTTTTAATATCTTAAAAATGAAAGAAATCTACTTTTTGAAGTGAATTTGCTTTGGAAGCTCTAGAATTAAGATTTAAACACGAATTTCAAGAATATAAGTGTCCCAAAAACATCAAAAGTGACACTCGTCAAAATAATGGCAAATTGAAACACATAATAAACTTTTCATATCTATTAATTTAATATAAAAACGTTTTCGACATCTGTTATAATTTTTGATAAAAATCGAATTGACAGTTTTTAATAAAAAACCTAAAAAAAACATCTAAAAGTTGGTAAAAATTGATTTTCGACTCAAATATCTTTTAAAGAATTTAATGTATTGTTTTTGACATTCAGTAACATTTTTATAAAAAAACAACATTCAATTTTTTTGTAAAAATTAAAACGCAAAATTGGTAAAAATTGGCTTTCGACTAAAAATCTCGTTAACCTAAAAAAGACTTTGAAATCAAACTAGGTATTTCATCATATGCAAAATATTGTTGATAATTTTTAGTTAATCTTTTAGAAAAATTTAACTTTTTAAAAAAACACGAAAACCTACAGAAACAACAACAAATGAATTATAAATGGTTTTTGACTTAGGTATTGAAATTGAAGAACTACTCAGACAACGGCATTTGCTTTATCAACCTCACCACAGAACCTGCTATGGATTAAATGAACCTCTTTCAAGATGTATAGCGAATTTCAACTCAATTTGCAACCAAATTGATTTAAGTCAATCTAGACCAATATTTAAAAAATCATTAAATAACTTATCAATTTAGTGTTATATACTTTATTATGCTTTTTAGTTATTTACAATAGATATAGATATAAGTTGAATAATCTGTTAGCTTTAAGCTTGTAGATCTAAATAAATAAATAAATAAATAAATAAATTTATCTTACACAAAATATTGTTATGAATATTTTGTAAAAGGTTTAAGAAAGACAAATCGACAGGCGGGATTTAAAGTTATCAGTTTGGGTCGCATTATTATTCTTATTTTTATTTTAGTTAAAATTATTAACTTCCAATAATAAGTTGTTTTTATCGGTCCAGAATGTCTTAATACAAATAAGAATAACGTTTTCGACACATGTATCAATTTTTGGAAAAATTAAATTGACTTCGACTCGAATATCTTGGCCAAAATGAAGATACTGGCTTCAAACTAATTGTTTCTTACATTAGGTAAAATTTAAAAAAAGATCTAATTGACACCTTTTTTCAACAAAACAAAAATTAACTAACGATTGGTAAGTTTTTTTTTTTGCTTCGAATATTTCGAGAACAGTTGAAACTATTGTCTTCAAATTTAATTTATTTAATACAAGATACTGTTGATAACATTTCTTAAATTTTTTAGAAAAAGTCGACCTACAGTTTTTTTATATACCTATAATACTTTATAACTATGCTTACAATAAAATACCAAATACGAATAACCTATGATAAAAATGAAGCTATACCTACACCTACATATGTACATATCCAACTTTCGAGTACAAAAAATTGTACCTACCTCCCTACATAACATAACTGACTCAAAATTGAATTTCCCTACGTAACGTATTGTTTCTTTCCAAAAAATGAAAAAAAAAACAACAAAAATCTGTTGCCAATTTTTAAATATTCACATCCACACAACTATGTACAATATTTAAAATATGACAACAGTGTATTTATTGTGAAAAGAAATTTGAAATCAAATGCAACAAAAACAAAACCTACATAGTTCAATACATATGAATATCTCCCCATGACAACACACAAAAAAAAACGCAAGCAAATGTACTACTTGTTTGCCTCTCTTACTCTCTTGATTTCTTACGAGAGTGAAAATAATACAACCACCTCTTTTCCTCAACTCGGTTTTTGTTTTAACTTCTGCAATCTGCACAGCAAATTTTCAGTACTCCGAGCGCCGCCTGTCAACCATCAATGAACTAAAAATTCATGTTCCATAAGAGTACTATATATTTTATATGTGTATACAAAGATAGTACTATTTCACTTCATATACAAAGCTATAACCCGATTTATTTTTGAAGTGAACTTAATTTGGTTTCACGAAAAGTAAACAAATATTAATTTAACAAAATAATACAATATTTTAACCTTAGTTATATACTCGTTTTTTGGACCATTATGTTTCATAAACTCCACTCTGGACAGTTTTAAAATTCGAAAAAATAACATCGATTTGCGTGTGCGCTGTTGTTGTAAAGCTATCTGACGGCAGTACTGAGAACATTTTATACTTTTCTAAATAAATTAACCAAGAACCGATTATTTATATTATTAACGTGGTAATTATATCATAATTAAAATCACCCATTAACAATATCGGTTTGTCTAGGGATATTTTGTGGATTATTTTTTGAAAACAAGCTTGAAACATTTGTCGTGTTGCCCGCGGAGATTTATACCCATTTATAAAGTAATATTTAGTGACTTTTATTGCGAATAATTGTACGTACCCATTTTCACTATAATAATCTTCTAATAGAATATTCTTTTTTACATAGCAAACAAGGCCGCGGTTTTACGTTTTACTGCAACGATCAATTCTCAATGCAATTTTGTAAGACTCAATATCTATTACATTTGTGTGAGTTGTAAGTGTTTCGCTGAAAATCAAAACATCCGCCCGTAAATACCATTTATCGCTCATAATACAATCTAGTGAAGTTTTAAGTGTACCAACATTCTGATACACAACACACATATTATTCCTGATGTAATGTTTTCAAAATTGTTGTAACAAAGTTTTAGTGTCCTTGTTGTTTTCAAACGTTCGAGTTCCGTCAGTGCAGGATTTAGGACTGTCATGTTTTTACTACGATTTGGAATTTTTAATTTCCCAAGTATAAACAATCCACTCAGCTTTGTTACGCGACTTAAGGCAACGTATAATAATGACAGCGATAGCTTTTCACAAACAGAGAAATCCAAGCATACACTGTCATAAGTTTGACCTTGGCTTTTATGTATAGTTATTGCCTCTGCAGGAGTTATGGGAAATTGATTCTTTATGATTGAGTACCTGCCATCATCGCCAACAGTCGTCTGTATTGCAATTTTTTCAATTGGGGTCCAGTCAGTATCTATTTTATTGTTTGCTATGTAATCGCGAAATCGAGTTCGGGCTCTTAAACCAACTCTCGGAATATGTAAATCGAACCATAATAATGATAGTGTTTGTTTTTCTTTGAATTCTACATGCTTTAAAATACCGCAAGCACCATTCACTAAACCGTCTGCCACATCTATATTACATACTATCATATATTTGATACCAATTTTTATGTCAATAGTATCCGGCAACTCAATTGTTGTTTGGTGTTTCACTGCTTCAGATTTAATTTTTTTCTCGGTGTCATTCAATGCAGAAGAGGTTAAAATTATTGCTTTTGAAGTGAATAATTTATTTTTACTTTGTGATATTGTTATTGTTGGTAGCATATAACCTTATAGCAGTTTCTGGAATATCTTCCCTTATTTTTACCTCTCTATATCTTATTAACTGCATGTCTTCGTCCCTTAATTTCCCAACAGCTAAATGATTCAAAGCGTGAATAAATGATAAATCATCTTTTTGTCGCATTATTTCTGTCAACTCAAAAAATTCAAATGAATCCCACAATGGATTGATATCAAAAAATGAAGCCATTTCATTGCGGGAATATACTTGAAAAACAGGCTTATCTTTAACTAGGGGTAATTGATTCAAATCACCAACTACTAACACGGAAACACCTCCAAATGGAGGTGTTTAAGGTTTAAGGTTTGCCTTAATCTCGTATCAATATAACCGAATATAGAAGACCCAACCATTGAAATTTCATCAATTACTAAAAGTTGAACATGAAATAAAGCGACTCGTAGTTTATTCGCTACTTCATCAGAAAGCTGTGGAATATTAACGCTATAACGTTTGCATGGTAAAGCAAAAGCGGAGTGCAAAGTTACACCATTAATTAAAAAGGCAGCTTTTTTTTTATAATTAGCGAACACTAAAAGGGTTTGTTTTATACCTTTAATATGCCAAAGACACAGTGTGAGCATTAGGAAAAGAGGGAAGGGTTGGATAGGAGGTGTCGGTGTACATTGATTTTGAACTCCTGAAAATTGCAATGATAGGGAAAGATGCGTGGCATGCGTTCCACATTCGCGTAGTACGGCTAAAAATGAATCTCTGTACTTCATAGTACGGCCAAAGTTGGGCTCAAGGGTAAACTGATGGGCATTCCTAGAAGCGCGAGTATTACGGTTAAATTGTTTAAGGGGAGGAATGCAACTGGCTATTTCACTAGAGCATAGTCCGTTAAAATAACGGTAAAAAAGGGTTAGACAAGAAACCTTGCGTCGATGTTCGAGTGACGTAAACGAGTTGATGATGTTAATGTCACCAATCATTTTAAAAGCTCTACTTTGAATACTGTCCAAGAGGCTTAAATAAGTTACTGGAACACAAGCCCAGAGACGAGAGTTATAATCAAGTTTCGGACGTATATAAGTTTTGTAGATTGTAGCCAGATCAGACGGAGAGAAAAATTTCTTGCAACGTCTCAAAAAACCTAGACATCTTGCGGCATTTTCGGCAACATCGCGTATGTGATCGCTCCACAAATGGTGGTTGCTGATGCACATTCCGAGGATGTCGAGATTTTCCGTTTCGTTGATGCAAGTGCCACTCATAGATAGTGGCAAAGAGGGTTTATCTCGCTTTAACGATGCAAGACAGCATTGCGTTTTCGAAGGTGCAGTAAATAAAACTATTAGTTGGCCATTGCATTCACCTGGCAAATTTTCAAAATATTTAGTTATTACTTGATAAATTGCATTGATGACAGTACCAACACCAGCTGAACCACTCAGAAATATTCTAAAGGGTATATTCCCAGTTCTGCAGCACTTCAAACATGCAATACCACTTCCTTCTGTTTCGTGTTTATGGGTTTCCTCGTTTTCGTCCTCATTTATCTCATTTTCTTTTTCGACTGCTTCTATTGCTTCATCAATTGCATCATCACTTATTATGGAAAACATGGCTTGATGCTTTAATATTAATTCTTTGTTGTTGTTATATATTTTCTCGTATTCGTATTCTTCGACTTCGAGTTCAATTCGCCAGGGCATGGAAAGTAATATTTGCTCTCGGTAATAATTTAGTGGATCTTGATTTAATTTATATCTTCTGTATCGAATAATAGCCGGTTTTTGACGGTTTTTGTAAATAATTCTATTGCAATCGTAATTTACACAATCACCTCCTTCATCAATGACGCCCTTGCTTTTGTGCTTTTTATAATTTGCTGCTTAGTCAGCTAAGCAGATATTTTCAAGGCATAAAGCTCTTTTGTTATAGCTGTCAAATATATCTGGCAGATAGATTTCTGTTGAGTCCTTATCCATGAACTTAAGTGCATTTTCAGATTTTAACATCATTACTCGTTCGTTTTTAGGACTAGTGTTTATAAATATTGATTTCCGGCTCTTTTTTGAAAGTGACATCGATGGTAAGATGCTTCTTGAGCAGACATCAAGTTAAAGTTTAAAAATATATACGAAGTTTTTCTTTAACAGTTTTGTTGCCAACATCACAGTCGGCTGAAGCATTCCTCAATAGTTTTGATAGACCTCCGTCAATTTTACTAATGTAGTTAGTAACATAGCTTATGACAGCAAACTCATCAAGTATAAATTGTAAATCTATGTTTGATTCGAATAATTGCAAAATGTCTTTATTATACGCATTAGTACGAACTTCTTGGCTTTTTCTTTTCAAAAAAACTCGTCGCTGTTTTAAGGTACTGCGTACTGCAAGAATATATTCCGAATCGGTCATATTTAGTTCTTGTAATATGTCTTCGTATGATACAATGTTGTCTGTCTTAGTTGCATAAAGTCTGTTCATAACATCATGTATTGCTTGGTACGGCTTAGGGGCAACCTCACCTTTTTCAAGTGGTTCTAGTATCATTGTTTTTCGCATAACAGGGTATGGTATATGAAATCTACATCGCTTATCTCGCTTTCCTTTATAACAAGTATGGGTGTGGGTGTGTTTTTGAAATTTAACGTATGGGTTGTTTTCGTCGTTTTCACACGTCAAAAAACTATCGATAAAAGTAACTAGCTCATCGTTATTATTATTACTATTGGGAGTAAACTTTGGAACATCTTTGAGCCATAGTAAAATGTGCTCATGTGGACTGAAAGTCTGCATGCTCAAAACTATCTACAAGTACATATTTCCCTAATATACCATTTTGTTGTCTTAATAACCACAAAATTTTCGTATTTTAAAATCAAAACACCTAGCACAAGATACAGGATCATTTCTTATTAAATTTGTTTTACTATTATTGTCCATTTCATATGTGTCTTTTAAATTTAAGATACAGTCTTCAGTGCTGTATTTCATTTTTGTCTGAAGTAGTTCAGGCCAATATGATTCTCCTGCAGATAATGTTAAATGTGGGCTTTCCTAATTGGCGGATCATAGCTAATAGTTCTTTTTACTTGCGACATATAGGAACTATATGGCAAGTTTTGCAATCGTGCAGAATTTTGTCTGTCTGTCCACGCTCCTACAGCCTAAACCATTGGGTCGATTGAGTTCAAACTTGGAAGTTAAGGTTTTGAGCAGATTCGCGTTAGGCGTTTTTTTCATTTTTTTTTTAAGATCAAAACTAACAGTGGCCCCCTTACAATTTTTTTGGTCAAAAAACGATAATTCGAATTTTCTCAAAAACAAACCGATAGATTTTTTTTTTATTTTCTCTAAAATTTTATTTTTTAACTTGGCTTCTTTTAATAAGAAAAACATATTTTTGTATTGCTCAGGAAAGGTACCGCTCATAGAACCGTTTTTTTGTTTTTTAATTTTCTCAGCAACTTATGAACCGATTTCAACAATTTTTTTTTTGAATGAGCTCTTATATTGCCTTAACAATATTTGATTATCAAAAGTGCAATTTTTTTTTGTTTGGATTTTTAAAAAAATATTGATTTTTTTTTTTTCAAAATTCTATATCTCAAAAACGGGCCAACATTTTTTTACAAAATTCAAATGTAGAGCGTATATTTACAATCACTAAACAACTGCATACCAAAAATATTTTTAGAACAAAATTGAAAAATTTTATATATAAAAAATTAATTTAAAAAAAAACCGCTCTAACGATTTTCGAAAAAAAATTTTGAAAAATCAAGGACTTTTTTATTTATAAAATGGCATTTAAATTTTTGAAGACAAACTTATTTTTCAGGCAAAATTTTGAATCTTAAATTATTTTTTTTTTTAAATTATTTTAACTGTATTGAATGTAACCCCCTCCCAAAAAAATTGAAAAATGGAGGTTTTTTCGACAAATCAAATGGCATTTATATCTTTGAAGACAAACTTATTTTACAGGTATATTTTTAAATCTTATACATAGATACTTTTTTAAACAGACTCTTTGAATACAGGAGCAAGTTCGTGCGACCCAGTCGTGCATTTTATTTCTTCTGCTCCCAATATGCAGGTGAGGATCTTATATATTTAAACATTCTAAATCCATCATCAAAGTTAGTTATTTTGTCAATATTATTTTTATTCAGCACATAAGCGACATTTACATTCTCGTTCGTATTTTTCATTGACTTTCTTAGGCAAGTATTTATGCTTGATGTTTTCTCCAAGTTTTTTTTTTGCCATAAACAAAATTCGAGATGGAATACATGATCGTCGATCATACCGTCTAACTTCTGACTTAATCCGGTCTGTATAAGAAATTTTGTTTCCTTGCAAATTCATTGGATGCCCCGCGAAAATTCTTGGAAAACACAATTCATCTAAATCGTCTATCATATGCCACGGTATTGGCCGTTTATCTTGTCCAGGTGCAATAACTACTGGGCCTTGACCATCTGTAATATTTGTGTTATTGTCTATGACCAGCACTTCGTCATTATTGATTTGATTTCTATCGATTGGATGAAGATCATTTTTGCATTCCGTAGTGCCTTTTTCAATTTGATCTGTACACGGTTTATGGTTATTTTTATCTTTGTCGTCGTCATCAACTATGAAGTCAATTTCTGCCTCCAAATCAGTATTATCATGCCTATCAAAATATTTTTGATCAATCTTAACATCATATTTTGTATACAACGGTGTATTTGTTCGGTGTTTCAACGCTTCACAAACCGTTTTTGGTCTAACTGTTTCAAACATATGGGTTTTATGTGAAACATGGCGTTGTAATTTCACTTGAATTGTCTGCATATCATCAAAGTTTCGTGGAAGTATTTGCAACATGTCATTCACATTAATAAGAATATTTACAATACTCTTCCTTTTAAACCTAACTGTGGGTTAAATGCATATGGTTTCAAGGCCCGAATTTGCATACAATTTAAAATGCAACCATTCTTTCTTCGAGGTCAGTCAATTCTAGAACCGTTTTTGGTATAGTTTTAAATTTTAGTCCATTACTTGTAGATAATCTGTACATTTTCCGTTATACGCTGACTTTTTACATGTGTTGCATATGTAATCTGAAGGAAAACTGTGTATTTTTTCAAATAGCTTTGGCCCACATGTACTTAGGATTCTTTGTTGATTTAATTTAATAATAGAACTTTTAACAAACAAACCTTCGCAGCAACAGCAAATGTATGAAGGAGTTTCTCCTCTGAACTGCATAAATTCCAATTTTGATTTTGCCACTGAATCAGTCGATTGTTTTTTCAATAAGCTGTTATACATATTATTTCTGTATCGGATAAATTCGTTTTCTCGACTTGCCTTACGTTTTTTTGTATCTGAATTCATTTCATTATTCCTATAATTACCATCACAAGACCGTTTTATTTTCATCTTTCTTCTTCTCTTATATTTTTCTTCATACTTCCGACAGCTTCGAACTACTCGCATTCTCTCACGATTCTTTATATTTTCATGTATTTTTAATGGTGTTTTCATAATTTTATAACGATGCAAATTTGTATTTATTTCAGCTCTTAAGTTATCACACTGCCTTTTAAAGTGTCTCATAAGTAGCATATCTTCCACTTTCTTGTAACTTTCGTAAGCCGATTTTTCAGGAAGCATTTTCACTTTTAATCGTAACGTTGGAATTTTCTTTAAATAAGAATGGATTTTATGACGACAGAATCGAATTTTTTTAAAATCATTTTTCTTTCTTCTTTAGTATTCTTTTCGCTATTTCTGAGCATCTGCATCCGGTTCATGTTTTGTTTTTTTTTTCTCTTGAACGGAAAGCA